>CM041520.1:10575000-11825000 GCA_023091065.1 Dianthus caryophyllus
ATACAATCGAATTATTGAAGTCAAACATACAAAAAAAAAACTTTTTAAATCGATCTAAAAATACAATAAAACATGAACAAATTCGAAATATAGCCCAAAAATAAAACGAAATCTGAAAAAAAAAAATTTGCAATTACCTTGAGACTTGAGAATTGAGATGATTGAATTAAAAAGATAGATTCAATAAAAGTATTGATGAAAAAGTGAAAATTAGTAGAGATTTGGTTTTTTTTTTTTCTAGATCTAAAATTTTTGGAGGAAGAGAGAGAGTTGGAAAATGGAAAATTTTTTAGGGTTTTGTGTGTGAATGTGTAAATGTGTGACTAGTGTGTGACTTGGTGCAGCCTGCGTGTGACTTGCCTGTAACAACCCGGTTTTTCGTGACTTTAATTAAACTAAGGCGGAAAATTAATTAAGTCTATATATTACAAAACCAGCTGTTATCGTCATAAAACTCTGTATACATAATACGAGTTTAAGATAAAGCAGAGATATTCGATTACATTCTCTCAAAAGCGTACAAAATAAATAAGGTAACTCTCCCCAGCATTCAATAGCGTTGGTCTCGGGGTACCTGCGTTTAACCATTATCATTTTCCCGCAACACTCTTTCGACACATGTAATTCTAAAACATGTGAAATACATAATATAAATAAGTAAAAACAAATAGCAAGCGTTTAAACAACACATAAGAGGAATCATGGTGATTCAAACATGAGCATGCGTCAAATAATATAACCATAAAACAATCATCGATAATTATTCTCAATTCATAATCATGTAGGCAAATCATTATCATTTCATTCACATTCGGGGTAGTCGACCCTTTTCAATTATTCATATAGCAACATATACTCGCGAGTCTTGACTACAGAGTGGCTCGTGTACTCTCATAGATAATTACCCATATAATCTTCTATCAAAGTGCACTAGCTGCTCAGACTCGTACATCAAATCAAACACTAAGTAGCGTACGTGATAACTACCTAATATTCAATACAACATGGATAATCTATCATACGTTGTCCTATGAGCCACAACCAGTTAGGATGGAAACATGCAAAACCTTACAAAAGCAAGGCCTGCGCAGAAGCTGAAGGGCCGGAAACATTCAACGGTCAAGTCATTCAAGCTAAAGATATCAAGCAGGTAATAAGGAGGATCAGTCCCTTGTCTTATGTATGCATACACTACCCTAGTGGTACGACTATTACACTACGACAGATTCCCCGGGTGGGAATGGTCATTTTCCAATTACCTCATATGGGCCCGCGAACGAACTCGATTCATAGGGCGAGAGTCACGTTAAATAAAGACTGAGAGAGTCATTAGATTACCACTGGCAATTCATAGGGTGCCAAGTGTCCCCATATGCGGCTACCTTTCCAACCATGGCACAATAGATTCGCAACATGACAGACACCCGAGTATTTAACAAGTACTCTCTTTATCGTTTCCTCATTCGTATATACTCAAGTGATAATTCATATTAAATAGTATCGTCGAACTTGTATAATGAAATTTTAATTCTAGCAGTTCTTCAGGTAAACGGAAGCACATAGAAACTTAAATAATTTATTTGGAGTCCAATCGTAAATTTTAAATATTTTTACTATTCACGTATTTTACTATTCATCGATTTACTATTCATCGCATTTACTATTCATCGTATTTTACTATTCCTCGTATTTTACTATTCCTCGTATTTTATTCGTATATTTATACTTAGTATTTTATTCGTATATTTATACATACAAGTATTCTTATACTTAGTATTTATAATCATATTCTTTTACTTAGTATTTGTTGTTATATTTTTATACTTAGCATTTTCTTTATACTTAGGATATTTTATTAAAGTATCAAAATCAACTTTTATTTTCTAAGTATAGAATTCTAGTTTTAAAGTTGTTAAGTTCGTTTTGCATTTAGTGATTTTGAAATATGTTTTAATCAAAGTTGTTAAGTTCATTTTATATTTAGTGATCTTGAAATATGTTTTAATCAAAGTTGTTAAGTTCATTTTATATTTAGTGATCTTGAAATATGTTTTAATTAAAGTTGTTAAGTTCATTTTATATTTAGTGATCTTGAAATATATTTCAATATTAAAAACTCGGTTAGGTTTTAGTCATATACTCAACTAATGTTTAAACGGTTTCAAATTTTAGCGAGGTTGTCGTAGTTCATTTTAAATAGTCCGTATATCCACATCCAAATTTAAGCATAGGTAGTGACACTTGATTTAGTTCATTTTAATATATGTAACATTTATTTTAATCGGTTTCGTTGATTCTTTTTATTAATGATTCATTTTATGATATAATTTAATCCTAATTACTAATCAAATTTAGTGACTAAGTGACAAATTCATTTTGACCAAAATTGACCCATTTAAAGTAGGAAAACCGTGGCCTCTATTATATTTAGCTATTTATTTCTTTTTTTGTTTTTATTAATAATTCATTACTTTAACTAATTAAATTACTAAAGTGATAAAAATAAAAAGTGGCAAAATCATTTTTGGTCTAAAAATGACCCCAAAACCGTGGCACTCTAAATAATTGGGTGGTTTATTTTCGTTTTCTAATTTATCGGTTTTTGACTTAAGGTTTTTATATTATGAATTACTTAAATTATACCAAAGTGATTTAAACTAAAATGTAATTTCACTAAATATTTTATTTCATTTATGAATAGTGATTTTACTCACTTTAATTTTCTAACTTTTTCATTATAAAGATTTAGCTTATTTAACTTATATAATTAGTATTGTATTTGTTCACTAATGGATTAAAACAACTTTTAACTTTAACTTTATAAAATTTATGAATCAAAATTAGTCATCTACTTGAAGAACACATGAAGATTTGAAGAACTTTAATACTTTTCATATGAACACAATTTAGTCAAATTTTCATAAGTTATTATAATTTTCTCAAATTTTCCATACAAGTCTTATTTAACTAAACTAATCATAATATGTTATTTAGAAAAATTAAAACCAAAAATTGGCCCAAATAAATCAATATAGCCGTGTATATTATATACATGTTCATAAATTTGATTTTTGATTTTTATACTTCTAATTCAACAACTAATTTACTTAATATCATTTGTATACTTAACACATGTGAAAATCATATACAAACATTAACACAACTAAGTATAAATCATTCAAACTCAAGAATAACAACAAAAACTTAAGAACACACATAACACTTCAAAACATGTAAATTTCATAACAAATTCATTTTTAGTCTAAAACATAAACTAACTATATTTTCATGTTCATTTTATTACAAGTATTTTAAGCATGTAATTTACAAAAATTAAAACGAAAAATTAGGTGAAAAATTAAAGGGTGGCCGAGAGGTTTACATGTTCTACACAAGTTTTATTTTTTTGATTTTTGTCTTGTAATTAGTCATGCAAAACCTAAAGTGATATACACATTCAAACATAACATATAATCAAGCAAGTGTAGGTGCTTATCAAATATAGTGTGCGGGAGCACCTTAATTAGGTTAAGAGCAAATTGTTTAGCAATTGTCGGGATCCACAATATGGTCAAAATGGCTCAAGTCGACTTCACCACCTTGCTCCTCGTCTTTGGGTAGAATTAGTACATGAGAATGAAAATAAGAAAGTTAGTAATTTATTTTACTAAGCTAAACTATACTAATAGAATTTAGGTGTAGTATTGTTTTTAGTTTAAGATGTTTTCATTTTAAAAGATTTCGATTTATGTTCATATTTCAATTGTATGTAAATAGAGCAAGTGAGTACCAAATATAAATGATGAAGAGCTTATTTAAGTGGGCTAATTAATTTAAGCAATTAAAATGAAAGATTAAGGAAGGAAAAGAATTAAAGAGGATGAATATATGATGTGTTCTTGAGTTGTAATGAACAAGCTTACTAATGCTCTTGAGTATGATTTTATTTTAGAGAGTAAAAGACTTAGAAAAATATTTGTGTTTGTGTTTTGTTTGGGAATGGTACGTGTGATATGTAGTAGTGTAGTAGTAATTTGTGTTTTGATTTTGTAATGCATTAGGATTAGTTTTTGTATTCACACTTAAACTAGAACTAAGCTAAGAAGTGATGATGAAAAACTAGGGTGTAAGAGTGATTTAGACATGGTACTAAAGTTGTAAGAATGGAAGAAGATAAGATGGACCAAAGGTCCAAAAATTTCGGCCAACTTGAACATTAAAGGGCTCGATTTTTGTTTTTGAAATTTTCGATTTACGCGTACGCGAAAAGTCTCGAAATAAAATATATAGTCTTAAAATGATGGTTCGAAGTAAGGTCAAAAATTAAAATGAAGAAAAACGTTGAAAAGGATCCAAAACAAAAATTGGGTCTAGAATCCTCGAAACTTTGAAATAAAATCTTACTTGACCGAAATACATATTTTTTTTCATTGAATGTTATCGAATTAAATCATAATGCTCAAACGTCAAAAAGTTTATCAGTTTTGAATAAGTGTGGCTCATTATATCGAGTTTTAGCTAAAGTGCTAGTTAAATAAAAAAAGGAATAGTAATTTTATATTAATATAAAATGTTTTGTTAGTATTAATCAAAATGATTAAGCTTAAACATTTTTAATTAGATTTGGATTATGAGTAAGTGTATTTGAAAAAGGAATTAGGTGATTTAATCACACTTAGGTGGCTTGGCTATTTAGTCAACATTTGACCTCGATTTGCGTGCCAAAATTTGTCGTTGAGAAATTTGTCGTAGGTGCTCCATTTGATTTATCGAGTTTGAATATGTAAAAATAAAGTTCAAATTTGAAGCATATCAAAATGGTTTTAATTCAGGTGCGAGAAAAGTTGTAGCGCATTGTTTTAGAAAAATCTTGAGCGAGATTGCTTAATTAATGATTTGCGCAATTATAAATAGGCTTAACTTGTCATGGAGTGTTACAAGTTTAGCGAAAAAAATTCAGTCGCATTTTTATTATAAGGGAAAAGGTTGAATTTAATTTAAGGAATTAAATTCTTTCATAATATTTTGCTATAAAAACACGAGATTATTCTGATCCTACCCCTTAGAAAAGTTTCGTCCCTAAACTTGAAAAGAGTAGACAACTGCTCGAGGTTATACAAAGCAGTTAGAGAGAATATTGAGATTTTACAAATTTGATTAATAACATTTGGTTTTGTTGGAATAAAAATCTTTTTGAAAAGTTGCGTTTTCTAAATATAATAGAAACGTCGGATGGAGGGAAAATATTGGCGAACAAGATTCACGTTTGATTTATTAATGAAATATTTAATTAAACATAAAAATGTTGCTAGAATGTTATTTTTGAAAATGACGCAAAAGAGATTTATAAAAAGGTAGGGCCTAGAAGTTTTGTACGGAATTAAATTAATTAAAAATAATAGGCACTTCAAGAATTAAATCAATTTATTTAAATTTGAAAATAGGTATTAGCCATTAAATAAATGGAAATAAGAAATTTTAAGATATAATTAGGATTTTGATAATATCAAATTATTGTCCTACCCCCTTAAGAAGTTTTAAACGTATATACATAATGTTATTATTTTACTTTTAATGATCACATACATAAGATATATAGCTTTAGAAAAAGCGGCATTTAGGGAAAATATGTAAAGATCGTAGTGATCATAAGGAAAATATGAGCCTTATTGAAATGAAGGAAATTCAGGTTATCGTTGAATGATTAAATAAAAGTTTAGAGAATTATGGATAACCTTTTTGATATAGCTCATTTTCTTAAATTTTTATTATAATGTTATTAGATGAAACGGAAATGTTATAAATCATATTTCGGGTAAGATTGAAAATTTATAATAATCGATGACGTAAAATAATTTTGTTGTATATATTTCTAAAATAGAAGAAATAGTAAAAATAAAACAATTTCAAAGGTTTTAGAAACAAATGAATGAAAAGGTTAAACCAAGGAGTTTTAAAAGTATTTCAAATTACGTTACAAAGATCTTACGGAACAAGCAATAAATTTTCAAAGGTAAACAAAAATAAGGTTCGAAAGTGGATGAAACAAGAATAAGCAATTTAAGATGATTAAATAACAAAGATATTTCAAATGACGGAATAAAAGTTTTACGAAGCAAGTAAATAATTCTCGAAGATGTTTTTAAGACGAATTACGAAGGTAGATTTTCGTAGGTAGTTAGAAATTTATGATGTTAAAAATTTAAAATGAGATAGTAAGGGTAAGATTTTTAAAACTAACCAAGTTAAGACATTTAAATTTAAAGGATGATTTTGATATGGAAGTCTCCGACGTCTTGGAAATTGCCTCAGATAGCATGATTCTTGATACGTCTCTCTGCATGCGCTTCAGTCTCGTCTTCAAGTCTTATATATGCGAAAACTTCATTTTGTGAAGTCATTATAGGGAGGTTTTTATTTTAGAAGGAGAAAATCAGTTAAATAGATTTAAAATTTTTGAAGGAGAAAATTATAATCTATTTAATAAGGATGTTAGAAAAATTATATATAGCCGTCTTCAAAGCAATGGATTTCTTCAAGGTCCAGAGCGTCGCTTCAGGTCGTTCGACATCTTGATGCGTCCATTTGCAAGTGCTTGAGTCCTTGTCGTCTCGTCTTCGATTTATACGTCTCGAGTTTAAGGTAACGTTAGCATAAGAGACTTGTTAGTCAAACAGGTTAGTCATAGAGCAAATAGCAAGTACACGATAGTTAGTGTATTTTATTTTGAGGGAAGTAGTTTATTTAAAAGTCAATAGCTTATGGTCGGTCCTTAAGGTTTCTACCCATCCTCACACTTTAAAGCGATTCTACGTTATTATTTAAGTGATCTAATTAAAGAAAAATCTAATTCATTATTTGATCCTATAGGTCTATGCCTGACATACGATATGAATGTCTGGCCCAGGTGTCGTCTCGCTAGATGAAATAACTTTAAGTCATTCACGGTCGCAAGACAGCTTTGATACCAACTGTAACAACCCGGTTTTTCGTGACTTTAATTAAACTAAGGCGGAAAATTAATTAAGTCTATATATTACAAAACCAGCTGTTATCGTCATAAAACTCTGTATACATAATACGAGTTTAAGATAAAGCAGAGATATTCGATTACATTCTCTCAAAAGCGTACAAAATAAATAAGGTAACTCTCCCCAGCATTCAATAGCGTTGGTCTCGGGGTACCTGCGTTTAACCATTATCATTTTCCCGCAACACTCTTTCGACACATGTAATTCTAAAACATGTGAAATACATAATATAAATAAGTAAAAACAAATAGCAAGCGTTTAAACAACACATAAGAGGAATCATGGTGATTCAAACATGAGCATGCGTCAAATAATATAACCATAAAACAATCATCGATAATTATTCTCAATTCATAATCATGTAGGCAAATCATTATCATTTCATTCACATTCTAGGTAGTCGTCCCTTTTCTATTATACATATAGCAACATATACTCGCGAGTCTTGACTACAGAGTGGCTCGTGTACTCTCATAGATAATTACCCATATAATCTTCTATCAAAGTGCACTAGCTGCGCAGACTCGGTCATCAAATCAAACACTAAGTAGCGTGCGTGATAACTACCTAATATTCAATACAACATGGATAATCTATCATACGTTGTCCTATGAGCCACAACCGCTAGGATGGAAACATGCAAAACCTTACAAAAGCAAGGCCTGCGCAGAAGCTGAAGGGCCGGAAACATTCAACGGTCAAGTCATTCAAGCTAAAGATATCAAGCAGGTAATAAGGAGGATCAGTCCCTTGTCTTATGTATGCATACACTACCCTAGTGGTACGACTATTACACTACGACAGATTCCCCGGGTGGGAATGGTCATTTTCCAATTACCTCATATGGGCCCGCGAACGAACTCGATTCATAGGGCGAGAGTCACGTTAAATAAAGACTGAGAGAGTCATTAGATTACCACTGGCAATTCATAGGGTGCCAAGTGTCCCCATATGCGGCTACCTTTCCAACCATGGCACAATAGATTCGCAACATGACAGACACCCGAGTATTTAACAAGTACTCTCTTTATCGTTTCCTCATTCGTATATACTCAAGTGATAATTCATATTAAATAGTATCGTCGAACTTGTATAATGAAATTTTAATTCTAGCAGTTCTTCAGGTAAACGGAAGCACATAGAAACTTAAATAATTTATTTGGAGTCCAATCGTAAATTTTAAATATTTTTACTATTCACGTATTTTACTATTCATCGTATTTACTATTCATCGTATTTACTATTCATCGTATTTTACTATTCCTCGTATTTTACTATTCCTCGTATTTTATTCGTATATTTATACTTAGTATTTTATTCGTATATTTATACATACAAGTATTCTTATACTTAGTATTTATAATCATATTCTTTTACTTAGTATTTGTTGTTATATTTTTATACTTAGCATTTTCTTTATACTTAGGATATTTTATTAAAGTATCAAAATCAACTTTTATTTTCTAAGTATAGAATTCTAGTTTTAAAGTTGTTAAGTTCGTTTTGCATTTAGTGATTTTGAAATATGTTTTAATCAAAGTTGTTAAGTTCATTTTATATTTAGTGATCTTGAAATATGTTTTAATCAAAGTTGTTAAGTTCATTTTATATTTAGTGATCTTGAAATATGTTTTAATTAAAGTTGTTAAGTTCATTTTATATTTAGTGATCTTGAAATATATTTCAATATTAAAAACTCGGTTAGGTTTTAGTCATATACTCAACTAATGTTTAAACGGTTTCAAATTTTAGCGAGGTTGTCGTAGTTCATTTTAAATAGTCCGTATATCCACATCCAAATTTAAGCATAGGTAGTGACACTTGATTTAGTTCATTTTAATATATGTAACATTTATTTTAATCGGTTTCGTTGATTCTTTTTATTAATGATTCATTTTATGATATAATTTAATCCTAATTACTAATCAAATTTAGTGACTAAGTGACAAATTCATTTTGACCAAAATTGACCCATTTAAAGTAGGAAAACCGTGGCCTCTATTATATTTAGCTATTTATTTCTTTTTTTGTTTTTATTAATAATTCATTACTTTAACTAATTAAATTACTAAAGTGATAAAAATAAAAAGTGGCAAAATCATTTTTGGTCTAAAAATGACCCCAAAACCGTGGCACTCTAAATAATTGGGTGGTTTATTTTCGTTTTCTAATTTATCGGCTTTTTGACTTAAGGTTTTTATATTATGAATTACTTAAATTATACCAAAGTGATTTAAACTAAAATGTAATTTCACTAAATATTTTATTTCATTTATGAATAGTGATTTTACTCACTTTAATTTTCTAACTTTTTCATTATAAAGATTTAGCTTATTTAACTTATATAATTAGTATTGTATTTGTTCACTAATGGATTAAAACAACTTTTAACTTTAACTTTATAAAATTTATGAATCAAAATTAGTCATCTACTTGAAGAACACATGAAGATTTGAAGAACTTTAATACTTTTCATATGAACACAATTTAGTCAAATTTTCATAAGTTATTATAATTTTCTCAAATTTTCCATACAAGTCTTATTTAACTAAACTAATCATAATATGTTATTTAGAAAAATTAAAACCAAAAATTGGCCCAAATAAATCAATATAGCCGTGTATATTATATACATGTTCATAAATTTGATTTTTGATTTTTATACTTCTAATTCAACAACTAATTTACTTAATATCATTTGTATACTTAACACATGTGAAAATCATATACAAACATTAACACAACTAAGTATAAATCATTCAAACTCAAGAATAACAACAAAAACTTAAGAACACACATAACACTTCAAAACATGTAAATTTCATAACAAATTCATTTTTAGTCTAAAACATAAACTAACTATATTTTCATGTTCATTTTATTACAAGTATTTTAAGCATGTAATTTACAAAAATTAAAACGAAAAATTAGGTGAAAAATTAAAGGGTGGTAGAGGTTTACATGTTCTACACAAGTTTTATTTTTTTGATTTTTGTCTTGTAATTAGTCATGCAAAACCTAAAGTGATATACACATTCAAACATAACATATAATCAAGCAAGTGTAGGTGCTTATCAAATATAGTGTGCGGGAGCACCTTAATTAGGTTAAGAGCAAATTGTTTAGCAATTGCCTGATCCACAATATGGTCAAAATGGCTCAAGCTCGACTTCACCACCTTGCTCCTCGCCTTTGGGTAGAATTAGTACATGAGAATGAAAATAAGAAAGTTAGTAATTTATTTTACTAAGCTAAACTATACTAATAGAATTTAGGTGTAGTATTGTTTTTAGTTTAAGATGTTTTCATTTTAAAAGATTTCGATTTATGTTCATATTTCAATTGTATGTAAATAGAGCAAGTGAGTACCAAATATAAATGATGAAGAGCTTATTTAAGTGGGCTAATTAATTTAAGCAATTAAAATGAAAGATTAAGGAAGGAAAAGAATTAAAGAGGATGAATATATGATGTGTTCTTGAGTTGTAATGAACAAGCTTACTAATGCTCTTGAGTATGATTTTATTTTAGAGAGTAAAAGACTTAGAAAAATATTTGTGTTTGTGTTTTGTTTGGGAATGGTACGTGTGATATGTAGTAGTGTAGTAGTAATTTGTGTTTTGATTTTGTAATGCATTAGGATTAGTTTTTGTATTCACACTTAAACTAGAACTAAGCTAAGAAGTGATGATGAAAAACTAGGGTGTAAGAGTGATTTAGACATGGTACTAAAGTTGTAAGAATGGAAGAAGATAAGATGGACCAAAGGTCCAAAAATTTCGGCCAACTTGAACATTAAAGGGCTCGATTTTTGTTTTGAAATTTTTCGATTCTGGCGTCTGTGAAAAGTCTCGAAATAAAATATATAGACTTAAAATGATGGTTCGAAGTAAGGTCAAAAATTAAAATGAAGAAAAACGTTGAAAAGGATCCAAAACAAAAATTGGGTCTAGAATCCTCGAAACTTTGAAATAAAATCTTACTTGACCGAAATACATATTTTTTTTCATTGAATGTTATCGAATTAAATCATAATGCTCAAACCTCAAAAAAGTTTATCGCTTTGAATAAGTGTGGCTCATTATATCGAGTTTTAGCTAAAGTGCTAGTTAAATAAAAAAAGGAATAGTAATTTTATATTAATATAAAATGTTTTGTTAGTATTAATCAAAATGATTAAGCTTAAACATTTTTAATTAGATTTGGATTATGAGTAAGTGTATTTGAAAAAGGAATTAGGTGATTTAATCACACTTAGGTGGCTTGGCTATTTAGTCAACATTTGACCTCGATTTGCGTGCCAAAATTTGTCGTTGAGAAATTTGTCGTAGGTGCTCCATTTGATTTATCGAGTTTGAATATGTAAAAATAAAGTTCAAATTTGAAGCATATCAAAATGGTTTTAATTCAGGTGCGAGAAAAGTTGTAGCGCATTGTTTTAGAAAAATCTTGAGCGAGATTGCTTAATTAATGATTTGCGCAATTATAAATAGGCTTAACTTGTCATGGAGTGTTACAAGTTTAGCGAAAAAAAATTCAGTCGCATTTTTATTATAAGGGAAAAGGTTGAATTTAATTTAAGGAATTAAATTCTTTCATAATATTTTGCTATAAAAACACGGGGTGTTACATTGCCCTTTTTTTTTTTTTTTTTTTTTTTTTAATTAAA
Source organism: Dianthus caryophyllus (assembly GCA_023091065.1). Classification (NCBI taxonomy): domain Eukaryota; kingdom Viridiplantae; phylum Streptophyta; class Magnoliopsida; order Caryophyllales; family Caryophyllaceae; genus Dianthus; species Dianthus caryophyllus. The sequence goes on from CM041520.1 coordinate 10,586,701, forward strand.
CCGTATCAAACCGTATATACGAATTGTAAAAATTACCGATACGGATACGATACGGTTTAAACCGTATATACGGATTTCGTATATACGAAACAGGTCTGATACAAAATTTCGTATATTTAAAATCGTATACCGTATCGTATTCGTATTTTAAAACCGTATCGTATCATTTTGCTCAGCCCTACTCACCATGCAGGTGATACATCTTGCAATGCATCACTACTTTCTCATTGATAAAAGACCCAAAGTATAGACATGATGAGGGATGATGAGGCCCCTCATCATGGATAAAGATGCTCTAAGCCACTGGCCACTGCTACCCAAACGTTCACCCATGAAAAAGTCCATTTGGCTACATTTTTGTTGACACATGGCAACAACTTATTGGATACATATTTTTAAGATTTAAAAATATTATTCTCATGTGTTTTATTATCATAACTTTTATTTTATAAGTTTAAAAAATATAAAAATTATACTATCATTCGTAATTTTGTATACTCTACAAATAGAGATCACATTCGATATAGTTTAAAATGATTTTTAATTTTACTAATTATAACCGTAAATAGTCTTATTTAAGCTAATAGAACATCAAAAATTTATATGTAAACAGTTGTTGATTTTTCTTTTATAATTAATATTTTATTTAAATTATATTTAAACGGGTCATAAAGGTCACTAATGGGAGGGGTGAAACGTAAATAAACTTGTGTAGGTGGTCAATGAATAAAACCTTATTCATACAAAATGACAAGGGACTGATGCTTCTTATTACCTACTTGATATCTTTAGCTTGTCTGACTGGTCCGTTGATGTTTTCGGCCCCTTCAGCTACTGCGCGTAACGTCTTGATGGGGTTAACGCATGTTTCCGTCCTGACTGGTCTGTTGGTTCATAGTAGACGTATGATTGATTATCCTTATGACATTGGACACTAGGTAGGGATAATGTAACCTAGTTAGTACTATGTTATGAACGAGTTTGAGTAACTTGTACACTTTGATAGGATTATATGGGTAATCACTATGAAAGTACACGAGTCTGCTCTATCTTCAAGACTCGTGAGTTTTATTGATGTCGTGATTTGAGAAGGGTCGACTATCCCTCGTGCTATATGAGATACTGCATGATCGTTCACGCTTATGTGTTTATAGAATTGATTACGACTTATGCATTATATCTCGATTGTTATGATTTAAGCTTTATATATATTACGATGTTATGTGAATTAAGATGATATTTTAAGTTTATATATCGTGTTGTATAAATTAAAATGTTTTAAGGTTTATTTATCATGTTGTATGAGGTTTAAAAATCTATATGTGATCGAACTGATATTATATGCTAGGTGTCAAATTTTATTTAAAGATTGTGTTAATCATACACGTTTAATCCTGTCAAGTTACTTTTAATCATAAGTTAAACAAAACCAAAAATTTGGTTTAGAGGTTGTTGGTCAGAACAGTCACTTCCCGCCTCTGAGCAAGAGTTCCTCTTCTTTTATTTTTTTTGTCTCCGTTGCAGGCAATTCTCGAGACTCATGATTATTGGAAAGTAGACCTGTCAAACGGGTCGGGCGGGCGGATTTCGGGTTCGGGTAACTATTATACGGGTAATATACGGGTCAGGTGTATTTCGGGTTCGGGTAGTATACAGGTCGGGTGTACACGGGTTTCAGGTCGGGTTAGGGTCAAAATACGGGTTAATCAACGTCTTTTTATCCATATTTTTTTTTTCTTTTTTTTGGTATAATACTATAACGGTTTTGATGGGGCAAGCTCGAGCCGGCCGCCCTGTCATCATTATGATGGTAAGTTCAAATAGGTTTGAAGGCATGTCCCACTGCCGGCCTCACTCAAGCGGCCGGCCACACGTGGAGACCTATAAGGGGGGCAGAAATGATAGGTGTGTCAGAACTTGTCCCCTTAGCGCCACAAGAGAGCCCAATAAAAGGAAGGAGAAAACCCTAATTAACACACACACAATAACACAAAAAAGGTATAAACTTAGACTTTCTCTCTCTACATTATAATCTTGACTTCATATCAACTTACTTAGGCATCGGAGGAGTTATCCTCGGAAGCTCCCGAGGATAGGTTTGTCATCTGTGTAGCTCAGCAAAGGAGGGAACGTCAAGTCAAACCGTACTCCACAAAATTCAACCACAAGTATTTAGTCTCGAGTTGTAATCTATTTTATAGTATTTGTAACCCGAAACAATTGGCGCCGTCTGTGGGGAGAATAACATAAAAGTCATGGCAGAAGCTAGTAAAAACCCTGAAACACAACCTGAAGCCATTGAGCAACCGAGGGTGGCCGCTGATGACAACCCAGTCAATGAGGAAAATGCCACACCCCTCACGCCGGAGGAGAAGAGGATGATGGATGCATTCCCGCAAGCCAGCCGAAGTTCAATGTAAAAACCCCACGAGTGTCCGGGCCGGAGTCCTCAAAGAAGGTCACTCCCAGGAAATTATTTGAAAGTATGAGCACTCATCAAATGGTGGAAAGTGAGACAATTCGCATATCAACAGAGGAAGCAGAATCCAATTACGATTCAGAGCCCTCCGTGCAGGAGGTCCCCAGAGAAGCGAGGCCGAAGCGCAATACAAGGGGAGGGCAAGTGACGATAAAATCTCCATTAGCACCCTCCGTGCTGAAACATCCCTTGCCCAAAATGAAGGTACCATCCTTAAAGTACGATGGGAAAGCCGACCCTGATGAGCATTTGGCGGCCTACGAGGGCCACATGATGATGTACGATACGTCTGACTATGTGTGGTGCTTAGTGTTCCCAACCACTCTAGTTGGTCTCGCGCAAACGTGGTTTAGAAACCTCCCTACGGGGTCAATAGATGGGTATGATGAGATGACAAGGCTATTCAAACAACAATATGCAGGGAATCGACGAAGGGAAAAGACGGCTGCAGAGCTCTTAAACATTGTACAAGGGGAAAATGAGGGGCTAAAAAACTACATGGCCAGATTCGACCGCGAATCTCAACAAATACGAAGCCTCGACTCTAAGATTGGCGTCCATGCCTTAACCGTCGGCCTCAGAAAGGGAGAATTGAGAAGCCTGATGATCAGAAACCCGCCCCAGGATTTGCTGAAAGCAAGGGAGATGGCCGACGGGTTTGTTAGGGAAGAACAGTTCAATCGAACGTTCGGCAAAAAGGCCGAAAAAGCAGAAAAGAAACGAGAAGAGGGAAGCAGCCGAGAAAATTGGCAACCGAGACCGCAGCGAAGGTCAGCCGGCCGGATTGCCGACAGACCTGGGCAGGATAGACCAACTTATGGAAAATTTGCCGCCCTCAATAGATCAAGAGCTGAGATCTTCGAACTCTCTAAAGATGAAGCGCCTTTTAGAAAGCCCAAGCCGATGGTTAACGGTGGACATTTCAAAAACCGGTACTGCAAGTACCACAGGGCCGAAGGGCACGACACAGACCAATGTTACACGCTGAAAAACGAAATCGAACGGTTGATCAGGCAAGGACATCTCAAGCAATACACAACTGAGAAAAGGGATAAGGATGATCGTGACGGAGCAGGGACAGATCAACGTAGGGGAAAGCCGAGAGTCGGGGAAATTCATATGATATCCGGAGCAGCAGGGGCTGAAGAAACCCCGTGCTCAGGGAGGAAGCGTAAAGCCGGCCAACGAAGAGAGAGTTACCAGGAGATATACGCTGCCAGTCATGCTGAACCAAGAATACTTATGCTCTCCATCTCCACAGAAGATTATGAGCGTGTCACATACCCACACAGCAATCCGTTGGTGGTAGCCGTAGATATCAATCACCACCTCGTTCACCGCTGCATGGTGGACACAGGAGCATGTACCAACCTTCTGTACAAGGAGGTCTTTGACAAGCTGGGGTTGGAGAGGAAAAGCCTGACACCGTACGTCAGGTCGTTATATGGTTTTGCTGGAAATGGAATAAGGCCCATGGGAACGATCACCCTACCCATAAAGGTAGGAAAAGGAGACGAGGCAAAAACCTAAATGCCATTTTTGTGGTAGTGGATGCCCCCTCAGCCTACAACGCGCTGATTGGGCGAGTCACGCTGGGCGAAATCTGCGCCGTAGTCTCTGTGAGGGCGCTAGCAAAGGTTTATGTAGCGGATAACGGAAAAGCCGGAAAGCTATTTGGAGATCAGAAGGCCGGCTGTTCGTGCAACTCTTTGTCATTGGGAAAGGTGAAGGACAAGCCGGTGGCCGAAGTAAAGACAAGGCCGGACGCTGAGCCAGATAAGAAAGGTTTAGACGTACAGCCCGGGCCGGAAAGTGAGACGAAAGAAGTAGAACTCTCTCCCGGACGAGCCGTAATTGTGGGATCAGATCTAGATGACGGGTTCCAGGAACAACTGGTCCACATCCTGGAGCAGAACAAAGACTTTTTCGCCTATACGCCAGCTGAGATGCCCGGGATCGATCCCAACGTTATAGTTCACCATTTGAAGGTTAACCCGAGTTTTAAAGCAATCAAACAGCGCCTACGACCGATGAGTGCAGAAAAAGAGAAGGCCATTATGGAAGAGGTTAACAAGCTGTTGGAAGCTAAGTTCATAGAAAGATGCGATTACCTAGAGTGGGTTACAAATGTAGTAATGGTGAAGAATGCCTCAGGAGCGTGGAGAATGTGTGTCGACTTCACTAACCTGAACAGAGCCTGTCCTAAGGACTGTTACCCTTTGCCGCGAATAGATCAGCTGGTTGACTCAACGACCGGTCGCTCTACATTAAGTCTTTTGGATGCGTTCTCAGGTTACGATCAGGTGCATCTGTGCGAGGAGGATCAACAGCGCTGCGCCTTCATCACCAGCCATAGAGTGTTTATGTACAGGATGATGCCCATCGGACTGAAAAATCCAGGAGCCACGTATCAGCGACTAGTAGACACAGTATTCTCAGAGCAGAGAGGGCGCAATATAGAGGTGTACGTCGATGACGCCATTGTAAAGAGTAGATCGGACGAACAACACTTAGACGACCTCAGAGAGACCTTTGAATCACTGAGGAAGTATGGGATGAAGCTCAACCCCAAAAAATGCGCCTTCGGCGTCCGGTCCTGGAAATTCCTTGGTTACTTAGTCAGTTCGAGGGGGATAGACGCTAACCCTGAAAAGATACAAGCAATATTAGACCTCCCTGCTCCGAGAAACATAAAAGACTTCCAGACCCTGACTGGAAGAATGGCCGCGCTGTCTAGATTCATATCAAGATCGGCCGACAAATCGACCCCCTTTTTCCAAGTGTTGAAGGGAAACAAAAAATTCGAATGGGGAGCTGAGAAGGAAGAGGCGTTCATCCAGCTTAAGAAACATTTAACTACCTTACCAACGTTGACACGGCCTACGACCGGTGAAGTCCTGATCCTCTACATCGCCGTAACGACGAACACAGTATCAGCCGTCATTCTCAGGAAAGAAGGGAACCAACAGCAACCGATATACTTCGTTAGCCATGCGCTGGGGCAGTCAGAGAAAAATTATCCCTTGATCTGATTGAAAAAGCAGCCTACGCCGTGGTTATTGCCGCGCGTAAATTAAGGCCATACTTCGACGCCCACCCCATTGAGGTAAGGACGGATCAACCGTTGGAAAAGGCCCGGGAAAGGTTCGAGAAATCCGGGCGGCTACTCAAGTGGGCGATAGAGCTATCTGGCTTCGGGATACGATATGCTGGTCGTACGACAATTAAAGCCCAGGCGTTAGCCGATTTCTTGGCCAAGTGCACACACCCGGTCGAGATCACTGAGTCGGACGGACAGTGGCAGGTGTATACCGACGGCTCAGCCACGATCCACGGATCCGGAGCTGGTGTCCTCATCATTAGCTCTGACGGTCATGAATTCGAGCACGCGTTGAGATTTGCATTCCCTGCCACCAACAATGAAGCAGAATATGAAGCTGTACTAGCCGGGCTAGAGATCGCTCAGGCGATGGGAGCAGAAAGAATAATTTTAAGAGTAGACTCTCAGCTGGTGGCGAACCAGCTGAAGGGGGAGTATGAGGCAAAGGATGACAACATGAGCCAATATCTGAGCAAACTAAAGCACCTCACATCCAACTTAAGGCTCTTTGAGATCAACCACATACCAAGGTCAGAGAACGGCAAAGCCGATGCACTGGCCAAGTTGGCCAGCGCAACCTCCGACAATAAAGCCAAGACTGTAACTGTAGACATCAAGAAGAGGAAAGGGGTGCTAACAGTGAATGCACTAATCGAAGATATCGGCTGGATGAAGCCTATAGGACTCTACAAGCTGACTGGTGAGCTCCCAGCACACAAGGCGGAGGCCGCCAAGATAAAACGAATCACTCCTCGCTTCGTCATTCGACATGAGGAGCTGTACAGAAGGTCTTTCACATACCCGATGTTGAGATGTGTCGGCCCCAACGAAGCCGCCTTCATGTTAAAAAGCATCCACTCTGTTATCTGTGGGCACCATGTAGGAGGAAGGAATCTGGCCCACAAGGACCTCCGTGCTGGTTTTTACTGGCCGACAATGGTAAAGGATGCTAAAGAGCTGACTAGAAAGTGCCATAATTGTCAAATCCACGGTCCTGACATCCACTTACCTGCTCGCGACCTCCGTACGGTACTCAACCTCATCCCTTTTGACCAGTGGGGAATGGACATTCTGGGCCCATTTGCAACGGCCACTAGGGGCAGGAAGTTTGTCGTCGCCGCCGTTGACTATTTCACAAAGTGGATAGAGGCAGAGGCCGTCGCCTCTATAACTGAAGCAACAGTTCGCAAATTTATATGGAGAAATGTAATAACTAGGTTTGGAATACCCAAGGTCGTCGTTTTCGACCACGGTCGACAGTTCGATAACCCTTCCATTAGGTCTTGGTTGGGAGATAATGGTGCCATCGTTGCGTACTCGACAGTCACTCATCCTCAGAGTAATGGTCAAGCCGAGGCCGCAAATAAACAAATGCTAAACGGAATGAAGAAACGGCTCGAAGACCTAAAAGGAGTTTGAGCTGACGAACTCCCCAGCGTCTTATGGTCCATCAGAATGACTGAAAAGGAAGCCACCGGTCATACACCTTTCAGCTTAGTATATGGTTCAGAGGCCCTCCTCCCTATAGAGATACAAATCCCCAACCCAAGAGTCGAGCTGTACGACCCCACCAGCAACCGCGCAGCAAGAAGAGACAACCTCGATTTTCTGGACGAAGCTAGAGATGAAGCTAGACTCAATCTGGCCGTGTACCAAGCAAGGATGCGACGGATATACAACCGCCGCGTTAATCACAGAGAATTCAAGGCAGGAGATATTCTCCTTAGAAAGGCTGCCGCGACGGGAAAAGGGAATATACACGGGAAACTATCAGCATGGTGGGAAGGCCCATACAAGATCACCACAGTAAAACGTCCAGGCACGTATTTCCTAGAAAATATGGCCGGCTATGAGCTGCCAAACCATTGGAATGCGGACACACTCAAGAAATATTATGTATAAAAACTGTAAGCACGAGTGTGCAGACATGTCGCCGCCGCTGCATTTTGTATCTTTATTATTTACTTAGCAGTTGTCATTTTCTGAGAAAAACTGTCAAAAGCTAAGGCGGGGGAAGGAGGGGGAGTCACCCTGATAAATCACATATTTTGATTCAAACTGTTGTGAATTTACTTGTGCAGAAAAGAAAGGTCGGCCGCAAATGCGCGCCGTGGAGAAAGGCTGTCCAAGGACTGTGAGCCTGGACAGTTCCGGATGCGCGCCGTGAAAAGTCTGTCCAAGGACTGTGAGCACGATAAAGACGGCCGCAGATGCGTAGAGAGAAAGGCCGCCCCAGATCGTGAGCACAGACGATTCGGCCGCATAACGTCTGCCGTGAAAAGTCTGCCCAAGGACCGTGAGCTCAAAAAGACGGCCGCAGATGCGTGCCGTAGAGAAAGGCTGTCCCAGGACTGTGAGCCTGGACAGTTCCGGCCGCAAACGTGCGCCGTGAAAAGTCTGTCCAAGGACCGTGAGCCTGGACAGCATCGGCCGCAGATGCGTCGTCTGTAGAAAGGTTGTCCAGGATCGTGAACCTGGGCGATTCCGGCCGCAACGTCGCGCGTGAAAAGTCTGGCCCAAGGACCGTGAGCTCGATAAAGACGGCCGCAGATGCGTGCCGTAGAGAAAGACTGTCCCACGACTGTGAGCCTGGACAGTTCCGGCCGCAGACGCGCGCCGTGAAAAGTGTCCAAGAACCGTTAACCTGGATAGCACCGACTGCAGATGAGCCAAGTATAAATACAAATACAAATAGGAGCCTACGCAAAATATAGGATCAAAAGACAAACAAAAGGAAGCCTGTTTTTTGCAAATCCACAAATAAAAGTACCTCGGCAGAAGCCGTTACATACAAATAAGGTAGACAAAGAAACCTAAACAATTAAAAGTCGGCGGCCATCACCCGAAGCAGTGACCGCCCGCTAACAGCCTAGCGCAAAAGAGAATACCAGCTAGACTAGAAGAAACCTAAACTAAGGTTAATCTTCGCCGAGGAACAGAAGCAGGACAACGGCCAACTACTGACCGATGTTAAGCGGCGGCAGAAAATTTTGCTACCCTGTATAGGAGGAATCTGATGACGACAGCCCGAGTTCCTATGCAGGCCCTGACTCAAGAGGGGCCATTGAGGGCTGACCGTCGTCTGCCTCATTTTCTGGTTCATCCTCACTATCGTCAGCAGCCTTTAGCTCCCAACCCGGCACCGGCGCGTCGAGACCAAGGCCCAGCCTCTCGCGATCTTTGTCCCTTTCCGCCTCAATCTCCCTGTGCTTGTCGAAATCAAAATAGGGAGAGACCCTCTGAATAAGGGCCTTGCCGTCTTCATCCCCTCGTTCGTATCCCCGGTTGAACCCGTCTACGAACCCTCGGTTATAGCCCTCTTGAAAATGTTGCTGTCTTTCCGCGTCAAAGGCGGCCACCCGGTCTTGCAACGCCTTAAGCTGAGCGTCCTTGTCCGTCAGCAGGGACGCATCAGAGGCGACTTTAGCTTCGACCTGCTGAAGTTTCTCCTTCAGCTCCGACAGTCTCTTCTCCGCAGCATTCGTCTTCGTTTCGAACTCGGCCACGTTCCTTATCAACTTCTCATTCTCGGAATGAAGAAGTATATAGTCAGCCTTGACTCGGCCGAGTTCCTTCTCGAGTCGCCGGACGGCAGCACGACTGAAGAGTCTATGGATCCGAGTTTAGAGGAAAAGTACCCGGGAGGTGAATTGGGTGCTTGAAAACTTTTTCTAGTTTTCAAGACTAAAAGATATATCACGTTTCTAAGACTTAGAGTTAATCACGTTTAACTCAAGTCTGCTGAAACTTATTGAATGATAATCGAGAACGTGTTGGAAACGTAAAGTAGTTACTAGGAAATGCAGTGGAAACGTAATAAATAAAACTTGAAACGTAAGTGAAAATACTTGAAAACGTAAAACGAAAGTAAAGTACGCAGCGGGTTTTGAAGTGGTTCAGTCTCACACTCCGAGACCTACGTCCACTATTCTCTTATTAATATATTAGTACCTACTCCGGATTACAATATATTAATCACTCTACAACTCTTTCAAGTTGTACTCTTTATCTCAAGCAAAAGAAAGCTAATTGTGTCTCGACAATTGTTCACAAGAGAACGAATATGAGATGGTGCTAGCACAATTGACTTGAGTAACGATTAAACAACACGAAATCCGTTTCAAAGGCCTTTTAAAAAGTTTTGCAAAAATGAAGACAAAAAAATGCTTAAAGATTGTTTGCAAAAATACTCCGTTAAAGTTTGATAGCTCGAAAAGGTAAGGAATGATTTTCCAAAGTTTGATTTTAAATAGAAGTGAAAAGATATTGCACAAGATATCTTATCAAAACCGAAATTACTTAAAACTAGGAAGTATAGTCTAAAAAGGTTTTGTTTTCAAAAGAAAATAAGAGCTAAAAATCTTTTTACTTCTTATCCAAGTTTAAAATCATTCTTAAAATATTTTCAAAAGATATTTCAAAAGATAATAATTAAAAGGATCAGATTTTCAGAAAATACCTTTTTCAAATCAGGTTTTTCGAAAATGGCCTTAAGAATTATTCTCTGCGTTTCTCGCAGAGTTCATGGAAACGCAGAGCATAATCTGTGGTTCCAGTGGCTGGTTGTGGAAACGTGCGTTTCCAGCAACGACACTGCAACCTTTGAGTGAAACGCGGAATTCTCTTGTTGTTTTACCATTACCCTTGTCATTACAAGGACTATAGGAATACATTAAGAACTAGTGCTTCATGAGACGCTATATAGCCTTGATTTGATTCGCGTTTCCCAACAAAGACGCTTGATTCTTGCTTGGATGATTCACACCCTACTAAGTATCATAAACACTAACAACGGATTATAGTATAGTAACAAAAATTAAGGACATCATCAAAACATAACGACAAGGTCGAGTCAACAAATTCCCCCTTTTTGATGATGGCAAGTCTCCTATTTTTGTTTCTATGTGTAGTTCCCCCTCAACCTATTAGCCACCATACAAAGGTCAAACGAGAATAAAAAAACACAACACTAGCCGTTTGTAAAAAGAAGAAACACTAGAAGATATAAAAGCTAAACAATAGCATCAAGGTAGTAAATGAAAAAGCGTAGTTGTCAAAAAGTGAGAAGGAGCAAATAGTGTGTTGCGAGAGCGTTTTCCCCCTCTTGACATCATTAAAAAGGAAGTGACTAGGGTGACACCGTCGCTAACCATAAGACAAAAGATTTATCATTAGCACCACATGATATTAAGAGACATCATCTTCGTCAACATACAAAAGCATAAAAAGTTCAGAAGATTCACACAAAATAAAACAAAAAAAAAACATTGATCAGTTATAGATATATAGGATAAGGATAATGGTTAATAATAGGGAAGGCAAAAGACTGGGGGATTTGGAGGCGGAATTGGTGGAGTACGAAGAAGCGCGAGGATGTCCTCAGTGTTGGTCAGCACCGTCTGTTGGGAAGCAACCAGAGCTTCCACCTGCTGGCGAAGGGTGTGAACCGCAGGGGTCAAGCCTTCTTCATCCTTGGTGAACGCAACGAGAGAAGCCGTGTTTTCGTGAAACGCGGTGGTCATCTCCTTCATAGCGATAGTCTGCTCCTTGACTAGACTCTCAAGACCACGAACTGTACCGAGGAGCTGAGCAATGGAAGCCGTGTTCAAGACGACATTTGCCTCCAAGGAGCGCAACCTTGCATCCGCGGTAGTACCCATGGGAGCAGCATTACCAGAAGATTCCCCCTGCTCGACAGTGTGGGAAGGGTTGACAGCAATACCAACGTCAGTCAAGAGGCTATCATCGACAGCTGTTGGGGGTGGAAACGCAAGATCCTCGTGCTTAACAACACCCTTAGCCCTCAACACCTTAGTAAGCAGCATTCCATAGCAGAGTTTCAGAGTTTTATCATGAACACCAGCACGGATTTTCTTCGCCACAGAGAGAACCATGTCTTTAAACAACTGAACAAGATTGACTGGAGTTTTCTCCTTCAAACATTGGAGAACCTGAAGATCTGATAGCTGAATCTTCTGCTTAGCCTTAGGACGGGGGTCTAAAGTGGAGTAGATCAAGTGAAGCAGGAGCCTATCAGACGGGGGCAAAAGCCGCGGCTGTATCTCTGTCCCAGACCCAGCAGACGGGTAAATAGAACGTTTCAGAGCCAGCCTAGCAGGAGGCTTCAAATTGTGATGGGCATTAAGATCAATAAGACACCCAGCATTAGGAATCTCAAGAAACGAATGGAGGTCATCATCAGTCAGCACAATATCAGTACCATTGCATTGACCAAGGCGGTCAAGGTATCATCTTCCAAATTAACAGTTGCATAAAACTGTGCAATCTCAACCAGACAGATGGGACCCGAGAAACACACAATTTTCGACCATTGTTGATCAGTCACAGTCGAGGCAAGGAACCCTAATTCAGGGCGACCAAGCCACTGTTCATCAAAGTAACAACACTTAAAAAGAGGATATTGAAGTACCTTCGTTGCTTGGTTGCATGCCAGCAAACTAATACGCTCGGTCTCCAGGCGAACCCGATGTTCGGTAAGCCCAGAAGGGAAAGTAATTTCAGTGTCCCCAGACTCGATCTCTTCATCCTCAACCGAGACCACTTCATGTTCAGCTTCAATTTTCGGTTTTTTACCAGAGGTTTTGGCAGTGACACTTTTACGGCGTCTCGAGGTACGTTGGCCGACGGACAAGGGCTCAGAAACTTCAGACAAATCTGTAGTGAGGGAGCGTTTTCGAGGTTGGGGAGCCATTGGTATGGGAAGAGAAGAGAAGAGGGAGGGATTATGGGAGAGGGAGACGGTAAAAGGGAGATGAAAGGTTTTGTGGTAAGTTTTGAAAGTGGTAGGTGAGAAAAGTAAAGGTGGGTTAAAGGGATAAGGTTGGGGTAAATAAAGGAAGTGAGGTAAGGGTAGCGTGGAAAGGAAGCTTTAGGATAGAGTAGGGCTTGGGCTTATACGTTGGGTTTGGGTAGATTATAAGACAATATAAGTTTGGCAAGGATTTGGGAAATATTTGTCTTTGGGAAAATTTTAGGAAATAAGATAATCAATGTTGAACAATTTTACCAAGTGTGAAAAATATGAACATAAGCATGCCAAAATATGTTAAGTATCAATCCCATAAAATAATGTAAAATCAAAAAGCAATGTCATAGTGCAAGCGAGGGTGCGGACACAGTTTACGAATCCCTTTCTAGTCAATCATACGGGGTAATAATGAAGGTGCAAACACAACTTAGATACTACCAAGCAAACCAATTTCCAACCGTAGCATCTCAAAACGTTCTCTAGCTAGCGGTTTAGTCAAGATATCGGCCCATTGGTTCTCGGTCTTACAAAATTCCAATCTTATGTTTCCCTTTTCCACGTTATCCCTCAAAAAATGGTGTCTAATCTCAATGTGTTTAGTCCGGGAGTGTTGAGCGGGGTTTTTAGAAATAATAATTGCACTCGTATTATCACAAAAAATTGGAACACACGAGAAACTTACCCCATAATCCTTTAGTTGTTGTTTCAACCATAGTAGTTGTGAACAAGCAAGAGCTGCGGCAATGTACTCACTTTCCGCGGTGGAGAGTGCAACGGTGTTTTGCTTCTTTGAAGACCACGAAATAATGCACGGACCCACGAACGTTGCAATTCCCGAGGTACTCTTTCTATCTATCATACATCCTGCGTAATCGGCATCTGAATATCCTTTGAGATCAAAGTTAGACTCCATAGGATACCATAAAAACAAGTTTTGAGTACCAACCAAGTAGCGTAATATGCGTTTCACTGCAGAAAGGTGCGTTTCCTTAGGATTTGACTGGAAACGCGCACAAGCACACACACTAAACATGATATCTGGCCTACTAGCAGTTAAATAGAGTAGAGAACCAATCATACCTCGATAAACAGTAGCATCGACTGACTTACCGTCCTCATCTAGTCCAAGTTTCGTGGTGGTGGACATAGGAGTAGCCAAACGTTTGGCATTTATCATGGAGAAACGCGTAAGAAGCTCTTTCACGTACTTTTGTTGATGAATCTTGATCCCGTCTTGTGTTTGCTGGATTTGAAATCCCAAGAAGAACTTCAATTCTCCCATCATGCTCATCTCAAACGCCGAGGTCATCAACTCGGAAAAGTAAACACAAAGATCATTGTTAGTGGATCCAAAGATGATGTCATCAACATAAATTTGTACGATTAATAGATCAACCCCCTCGTTTTTCAAGAACAAGGTTTTGTCAACGGAACCCCTTTTAAAACCATTTTCAATTAAATGTGTGGACAAACGATCATACCAAGCACGAGGTGCTTGCTTTAAGCCATATAAAGCTTTGTCAAGTTTGAAAACATGTTTTGGAAAGTCCTTATTCAAAAAACCAGGAGGTTGTTCTACATAGACTTCCTCTTTCAAATAGCCATTAAGAAACGCGGTCTTAACATCCATTTGAAACAGTTTAAGTCCTTTATGCGCAGCAAAAGCAATTAATAACCAGATTGCTTCCAAGCGTGCTACGGGGGCAAATGTTTCCTCATAGTCAATTCCTTCTTGTTGGTTGTACCCTTGCACCACCAATCTTGCTTTGTTTCGGACTATGACTCCGAAATCGTCGAGTTTGTTCCTATAAACCCATCGCGTACCAATGACGGTGCGGTCATTTGGGCGTGGCACAAGATGCCAAACTTTGTTCCTCTCAAACTGCTCGAGTTCTTCTTGCATAGCACCTATCCAATCTGCATCACTAAGAGCAACTTTGACATTACTCGGCTCAATGGCCGAGAGAAACGAATGAAACAAACAGAAATTATTTAGAGAACGACGAGTTTGTACTCCCTTTTGTATATCAGAAATAATAGAATCAAGTGGATGCGAGCTTTGGTGTTTCCACTTCTTAGGGACAAAAGGTAAGCCATGATTATTCTGACTCTCTTCTGTGGTTTCCTCTGGAACCGCAGTTTGTGCTTCTGTTTCAACCGTTGTGGCTTCAGTGCCACTAGAAACGCTTGCGTTTCCCCCTGAACTGGACCCTGGGTTACCTGTTTCCTGTGGAACCGCAGTGTGTTCTGCGAACACCTGCGTGTCTGGATGCGTTTCTTCAGTTTCTGGCTCAACAAAATCTAAGGGTACATTGTTATCAGCGTTATTTTGGACAGTTTCGTCTGGAATTAGCACGTTTCCAGCATCATTCTGATTATTGTCCTCTGGATTTGCAGCAACTTCTGCGTTTCCATGAGCTGTAACCTCATCATCTATCCTTTCAAGATTGCTTTCATCATCCACGAGTTCTGGTGGATCTCGACGAGTCAAGCGAAAATCTGGATCATCTTTATCCTCATCATCCTGCGCATACTTTTCAAAGATGTCAGTTTCGTCAAAAACCACATGGACACTTTCCTCGACAACCATAGTTCTTTTGTTGTAAACTTTATATGCCTTGCTATGATTAGAGTATCCAAGAAAAATAGCCTCATCACTTCTAGGGTCGAATTTTGACAATTGATTTTTTCCATTATTATGAACAAAACATTTGCTTCCAAAAACGCGTAAGTGAGAAATGTTAGGTTTTCGACCACGAAGTAATTCATATGGCGTTTTCTTAAGAATAACTCTAATCGTAACACGGTTATGAATATAGCATGCCGTGTTAACGGCTTCGGCCCAAAAGCTATGGGGAAGTCCACTACATAAGAGCATGGTGCGAGCCATGTCCTCTAAAGTACGGTTCATGCGTTCGACAATACCGTTTTGTTGAGGTGTCCTAGGAGCGGAGAAGTTATGTCCCACTCCTCTACCTCTACAATAGTTTATAAAAGCATGGTTGTCGAACTCAGTACCGTGGTCGGTCCTAATGGACACGAGCTTAACATCAAGCCTATTTTCAACCAATTTAATTAAGCACTCGAATTCATCAAAAGTTTCAGTTTTAGTGCTCAAAAATATTGGCCAAACATATCTTGAATAATCATCAACGATAACAAAAACGTACCTTGCACCTCCTCTACTTTTTACCTTCATGGGACCACAAAGATCCATGTGTATTAGCTCAAGAGGTCGCTTGGTACTTACCACTTTCTTTGGTTTGAACGAAGCTCTTACTTGCTTGCACCGAATGCATGTATCACAAACCTTTTCACGATCAAACTTTATGGAGGGTAAACCTTCCACAAGATTCTTGGATCTCAACATATTCAACAAAGAACTACAAGCATGTCCGACTCTTTTATGCCAAAGATCGGGGTCATTAAGAGTAACGCTCAAACAAGTAAAAGAATCTTTAGATAAAGACTTAACATCAAGGACATACACGTTTTTAAGGCGATGTCCTTCCAAGATAACTTTACTAGATCCCTCAATTATGACCCGGCAAATATTTGAGTGAAAAACGACTTTGTTGCCACGGTCACAAAATTGGGATATACTTAGGAGATTGTGTTTTAGTCCGTCGACTAAGTACACATTCTTGATGGAAAGGGAGGGAGACATACCAATTGTGCCGACACCAACAATCTTACCTGTCTTGTTGTCTCCAAAGGTTACGCTTCCTCCATCATAGGCCTCCAGTGAAAGGAATTGATTCTTGTCTCCAGTCATATGTCGCGAAAGCGACCACTGTCTAAGTACCAATAGCTGTTTCCTTTCACCTTGACCTGTAAACGCATTATTCTTGAGTTCTAGGTACCCAAGCTAGGTTGGGTCCTCTCTTGTTAGTCACACAAAAAACTTGGTCATTTCGAACCCAAAACATTTTAGTGACTTTTCCTTTGACCAAACTCTTGACAGCAACATGTGTTTCCTGACGTTTTTCAACAGTTTTAGTGGAAGAACTACACGTTTCCTTAACAGGTTTTGCGTTTCTGGTGGGGTTCACTTTTAGTTTATTAGAAGATTCACTCATATTCTTAACCAAATTCACGTTTCTGGTGATATCTTCATCGAATTTTTCACAAGCTTGTTTGAAATGACCGGTTTTTCCACAATAGTGACGAATAATATACTCAGGAAGGTCTACATACTTGCGATTCCTAAAGTCTCGTTCCCAAGGTTTAGGATTGCATTTAGAATGATCCCTACGACTATACAAATCGTAACCTAGACCCAATTTTAAGTTATTATCCGTCTGTTTAGTCAAGAATTTACTCACATGAGAACTAGTTTCCCATTTGTTGCTGAATCTCAAAGCGTGGTTCAACTTTTCATTCAAAGACACGACTTTTTTTGAAAGAGTTTCACAATTTTTGATCGAATTATCCAACGCAATGTTAACTTCGTTAAAGGAAGACTTATGTTTCATGGTGAGTTTACTGATTTCGATATTGTGATTAATCTTTAGTCGTTCTAGTTCATCAGAATGCTGTTTGAAAATCAACTTATGATCTAAATCACACGTTTCCTGGGAATCGTCAGAATTTTTCACTGTTTCTAACACACTAGCATCAAGATTTCGTTCATTAAGGACATGAAACTCATCTGTTAAGGCGACAATTCTTTCACTTAAGGATTCATTTTCAGTTCTTAAATCTTTAGCGTTCGATTCCCATTGACTCTCAAATTTAGCGATTCTATCTAGCTTCTCTTTGAGAAACGCATTTTCTTCGGCTATTTCCATGATTTGTTCTTTAACATCAGCTAACTCTAGACCTTGTTCATGACACGTATCAAGAGTTTGTTCAAAGTACTTTACAAGCATATGTGGTTTAATACTGTGAAGATCCTTTTTAAGGTCAAGAAAACTTACCTCACTATCCTCGATTAGTTCTTCAATATTGGGAAACCCCGCGTTTCCCATTAGACAAAGATCCGTTTCTCCTGGAGCCTTACGATTAATCATATCGATGCTAAGGCTACTCAAGCACAAGTGTGCTTCCTCATCCTCCTCGTCATCTTCAAAGTCCGAGGGATCAAGTTCACCCCAACAAGATGCTGCCATAACCTTTCGGTAATTATCTTGTTTCTTTTCTCGTTGGTTTTTGGATTTGATGTCCTTCCATGAGGGACAATCTTTTATGACATGACCAGAGGCTCCACACTTGTAGCAATTTCGATTTGAAGAGGAGCTTTTCGAGCTATTTGATTTCTTTGAAAAACTGGACTTATCTTGTTGTGGTTTGTTCCACATTTTCTTAAATCGGCGTGCAAACGCAGCCATCTCATCCGAATCATCGTCACTATCATTAGAGGTGGCTTTCAAGACTATACCCTTGTTCTTACTAGGCTCACTCGTGCGTTTATTGAGGATTAACTCATGTGCCATAAGTGAGCCCATCAGATCTTGGTAAGTTAGTTTTGACAAGTCTTTTGCCTCCTCGATAGCAGTTACCTTAGGTTGCCATTTATCACTTAGGCTCCTAAGGACTTTACGAATCCTTTTCTCAGTTTTGATCTCGCTGCCTAAGTTTCGCAGCTCATTTGTCAATTTTGAAAACCGTGCAGACATGCTATTGATACTCTCATCCTTAGTCATAGTGAAGGACTCATATTGTTGAGTGAGCATGTCTATACGTTGATTCTTAACTTGAGAATTTCCCTCATAGGCAAGTTCTAGGGATTCCCAAAGTTCTTTGGCATTAACACAAGCGGAAAAGCGGTGGAACTCATTGGGTGAAATGCAGTTTTGAAGGAAAGACAAGGCTTTCACATTCTTTTCTGCTTTTCTACCCTCTTCCTCAGTATAATTTAAAGGACTCTTGGCAACTGTGTTGCCCTCTTTATCGACCGTTGTTATAACATGTGGGCCAGCGAGGATAATCTTCCAACAATCCCAATCATATCCTTGGATATATTGGGAAGCCAACTGTTTCCAAGATCCGTAGTCAGAACCGTCAAAGACGGGACATTTTGGATGTCTGGAATCCATAGATAAGTAAAATAGAATAACAAAAAGATAAAAGGATCAGCCTCTTTGCGGTGTGGCAATCAAGAGAACGAGTCTCTGATACCAATTGAAGAGTCTATGGATCCGAGTTTAGAGGAAAAGTACCCAAGAGGGGGGGTGAATTGGGTGCTTGAAAACTTTTTCTAGTTTTCAAGACTAAAAGATATATCACGTTTCTAAGACTTAGAGTTAATCACGTTTAACTCAAGTCTGCTGGAAACGCTGAATGATAACTGAGAAACGTGTTGGAAACGTAAAGTAGTTACTAGGAAATGCAGTGGAAACGTAATAAATAAAACTTGAAACGTAAGTGAAAATACTTGAAAACGTAAAACGAAAGTAAAGTACGCAGCGGGTTTTGAAGTGGTTCAGTCTCACACTCCGAGACCTACGTCCACTATTCTCTTATTAATATATTAGTACCTACTCCGGATTACAATATATTAATCACTCTACAACTCTTTCAAGTTGTACTCTTTCTCTCAAGTAAAAGAAAGCTAATTGTGTCTCGACAATTGTTCACAAGAGAACGAATATGAGACGGTGCTAGCACAATTGACTTGAGTAACGATTAAACAACACGAGATCCGTTTCAAAGGCCTTTTAAAAAGTTTTGCAAAAATGAAGACAAAAAAATGCTTAAAGATTGTTTGCAAAAATACTCCGTTAAAGTTTGATAGCTCGAAAAGGTAAGGAATGATTTTCCAAAGTTTGAGTTTAAATAGAAGTGAAAAGATATTGCACAAGATATCTTATCAAAACCGAAATTACTTAAAACTAGGAAGTATAGTCTAAAAAGGTTTTGTTTCCAAAAGAAAATAAGAGGAAAAAATCTTTTTACTTCTTATCCAAGTTTAAAATCATTCTTAAAATATTTTCAAAAGATATTTCAAAAGATAATAATTAAAAGGATCAGATTTTCAGAAAATACCTTTTTCAAATCAGGTTTTTCGAAAATGGCCTTAAGAATTATTCTCTGCGTTTCTCGCAGAGTTCATGGAAACGCAGAGCATAATCTGTGGTTCCAGTGGCTGGTTGTGGAAACGTGCGTTTCCAGCAACGACACTGCAACCTTTGAGTGAAACGCGGAATTCTCTTGTTGTTTTACCATTACCCTTGTCATTACAAGGACTATAAGAATACATTAAGAACTAGTGCTTCATGAGACGCTATATAGCCTTGATTTGATTCGCGTTTCCCAACAAAGACGCTTGATTCTTGCTTGGATGATTCACACCCTACTAAGTATCATAAACACTAACAACGGATTATAGTATAGTAACAAAAATTAAGGACATCATCAAAACATAACGACAAGGTCGAGTCAACAACGACCCTCCTCGCAGCTGCGGCAAACTGACTGGTGACTTGCGTCAGCTCGATCAGCTGATCTTATCAATAGATCAGCCCCATGCTCCACGAGCTCCATTTGCCGCATAACGATCCTCAAGCCATTTGTTCGGCTTGGGCGGTGGTCTCAATTGTCGCGGCAGAGTCTTCGACTGTCACCGATCATCGCTCCGGCTGACTCAAGCGGCAACAATGACTTTCTTTTGATCTTGCCTGGCCACCTTCTGCAGACAAAAGAAAGAGTTCAGATCCATCTCCCCAAAATTCGGGACTGACGACAAGCTATTCGCTGGGACGTCTAGAACATTACACCCAGACAAAAACCCTTCTGAGAAGGGATCTGAACTAACCTTTCCCTTGTCAAGTGGCCTGGGCGGGGGCACGGATACGGTAGTAGGGTCCGGCCGGCTTGTCTCCTCAAGCTCATCCTCAAGATTAACAAAGTGTTGCTGAGGGGTATGAGAACGTTGAGGAGCAGGCGTTGATTGAACTTTCGGCGCACGCTCAGACTTAGGTGGGGGACGGTTGCCGGCCTGCTCCGTCTTTTGCCTTTTCGCCTCTTTAGACCTTTTTATTACTAACTATCTTCCGCTTCGGTATGGACGACGCAGACAGAGTAGGAGGTTTTGGTACAAAGTTCTCCATGATAGTCCTTAAAACTTCCTTTCGGTCGTTTTGGTCGGCAACTGGACGAGCTAAGTTAGGAACCCTGTTTGAATCAAGGCCGATACGATCGTAGTCTACTGCGGTCAGCTCCCGTAAAGAACCTGCACATAAGCGGCAGCCGTTAAAAGAGCAGCTATGGATAAAACGGGAAGTATAAAGACAAAGCATATTTAGGCCGGCCCCGGATTACCTGGATCCAGGACCGGGATCAGGCCGACCCTGCCCAAGAACTCGTCAGTAAAAATGACTTCGGCCGGAGGCAACCGTGGTTGGTTCCCTTCGTCAAGCCTGAAGTAATCCAAAACACGGTCTACGTCGGCAGACCTAGGCACCCTGTTATCCGGAAACATGGCTATGGGGCTATATTCCTCGGCCGTCTCAAAGCGGCGGTGGACCTTGTTCCTAAACCTTCGAGGGATGGCCATGGTTTAGGGTTGTAGATGAAAAACCATCGGTCTTTCCAATTGTGGACGGACGATAGTTTCTTGTGGACGGTCTGATACCCTGGCTCGTATTTAATTCCCCAGTAACCTGAGAATTCTTGGTTTGTCCCCTTTGACATAGTTAGAGAGTGCATGATATGGAACGCATCAACGGACAGAGGGAGGTTTACAAACAAACATGTCCACGTGAATGCTACCATCGTCCGGATGGCAAAAGGATTGAGCTGACATAGGGCCACGTTCGCCCTCTGCAGGAGTAATTCGATAAAAGGGTGTAGAGGATAACGAAGCCCAAATTCCAGGTGCTTTGTAAAAACAGCCGTATAACCATCTGGAGGCTTGGTGACCGTACTATCAGCCTCGGGAATCATAAATTTCCACCCATCACCCAAATTATAATGGTCATCGGCCAGCAAATGACCAGTCTTTATTAACATCAGATCTTTATAGGGACCCTCTGGTTTCTGTAGCATAGGGGCTCTATACAAGGCTCTATCTAGTTTATTTACTCTAGGCGGCGCGACATGTGACGTCGAAGCCTCAGGAATATCATCCACAGGGAATACCGTACAGAGGGGGATGGCGTCGATCAATTCAGGGTCATCGACCTCAGAATCAGTCACATCTAAATAGTCCTCTACTCTACGGAGGGGGGAGAGTCTGGGTCAACGACAATAGTCATGAGAAAAATAAGAATATGGATGGATGAGTTACCTAAAGTAAGAAACCGGCGGCAGAAAATGCAACAGAAGCAGCTGACGACTCAGAAACACGGGAAAGGCGCGAGATTCTAGAGAGTATTTATGTATTAGCAAAGCGAGGGGGCACAAATGAGAAACTCTAGGGGCCTTTTATAGAAGTCAAGGGAACAGTGGGCGTTGAATATGAGCCACACACGTGTAACACATGCAATTGAAGAGTGTAGGAGGCCCAATCCAATAAAGCAAGAAGCAAAGCCCATATAGATTGGCGCCAAAACGTCGAGATTCAAAACATTTCGAAAATACCTAGCTTCTAGAAGAAGCTACACAAAGGAAGTTGAACATATTAACATAGACGTATCTTGAAGCACTGGCTCGCTATACCACAAAGCAGCGCACAGCTCTCACCTTCCAGTGGAGCCGTCCGGGGGCAAGTTGATGGGGCAAGCTCGAGTCGGCCGCCCTGTCATCATTATGATGGTAAGTTCAAATAGGTTTGAAGGCATGTCCCACTGCCGGCCTCACTCAAGCGGCCGGCCACACGTGGAGACCTATAAGGGGGGCAGAAATGATTGGTGTGTCAGAACTTGTCCCCTTAGCGCCACAAGAGAGCCCTATAAAATGAAGGAAAACCCTAATTAACACACACACAATAACACAAAAAAAGGTATAAACTTAGACTTTCTCTCTCTACATTATAATCTTGACTTCATATCAACTTACTTAGGCATCGGAGGAGTTATCCTCGGAAGCTCCCGAGGCTAGGTTTGTCATCTGTGTAGGTCAGCAAAGGAGGGAACGTCAAGTCAAACCGTACTCCACAAAATTCAACCACAAGTATTTAGTCATGAGTTGTAATCTATTTTATAGTATTTGTAACCCAAAACAGGTTTAATTTTCATTAAAAAAAACTACTCTCTTCATTTATAGTCAAACTTTACATGATGTCAAAACACAAATATTAATATTAGTAGAAGTTGTCCATTGTAACTGTACTTTATTAATCATTACTGAAAAATGGGTGAATTACTAATGTGAAGACTTTGGGTGGTATACTAGTACTGATACGTCATACATATTTCACTATTTCCCTCCCAAATTTAGAATTTGGAATCACTTATTTCTCCCAAATTTATTCCTTGATTTTACATCCCACCAAATCAAAAAATTTAAACTTTTCAGCTTCCCTCCAAATGTCTTATTTACACTTTTAGGGTGCGTTAAAAAAAAAAAAAAAAAAAAAAAAAAAAAAAGAAAAAAAAAAAAAAGAAAGCAATCATTTTTATAGTGCCTCCAAAAATCAACTCTAATTGATATATTATTGAAAAATTAATTTTTCTTTAATTATAAGTTCCAAAATTGATATATTATTGATTAATTTTTCTTTAATCATTTTTAGGTGAATGTGTGGCCCGATGTCACGAGGAGGAGGTGTGGGGCGTTGACGGTATGGTAAGTCCCCTGTGTGGAGGTTACACAGCGGGGTTCTTAACTCGTTTCTGTGCCTTGATTTCTGATAATCGTCCGAGTTAGTTACTTGCATTTTCTTTCAGATTAAGAATAGAACAGTGCTAGATTAAATGACTTACGTGTTTCAGTTTTACTTTAAGGGCTTCTTTTTATTTCCTTACTCGTTTTATGAGTTGGCTGTTGACTAACTAGGTTGTTGTTGTTTGTCTGTTGGCTTTCCCACCTCCTTAGGTACTCGGACGTGTGCTTGCTGATTGTGGGACGCTTGGAGGGAGTCACAATAATACTAGTCTTATGTCTAGTTTTGCCGCCATAGACGTCTCGTTTTATCTCGCTACTTTACTCAGTTTTGGGGCCTGCGTGCCGTTTTGATATTGTTGCAATTTTGTGATTACTCCACTTGTAGCCGAGAGCTACCGTGTTTCCTTTTATGTATTTATCTAGTTTTACTCCAGGTCTTCATGTTTTGGAAACAGGTGTTTGCCCAAGGACCCATTCAGTTGGGTCCCGTAACACCCTTATTTAGGTAGGGTCCGCCCGGCTTAAATGGGGGTGTTACAAAGTGGTATCAGAGAGGCGACCCTGATAAAATGAACCTAAAATGAACCCTAAAATGAGTTAGGAGAGTCGTGTCTTAAAATTAATATAGGAATTAAAATGAACCCCATGGAAATGACTGGTGATCCAAGCAACACCAGGGTTAGGGAGACGTCCCGAAACCCTGGGTGGGAGACGTCCCTAGAGAGCTTGGTAGCCATGAGTTGAAGTGGTTAATGGGGGTAAAGTGTGTCGGGTTGCGTTGATGTGCTGATGATTGTCTTGTTTGTGATTGTGTTGTGTGATCATGGAGAATGGAGATACGGTGACGAGACGTGTTGTGTCGTGAGGAGTTTTATGGAACTGTGGAGATAATATGGTGGTGTTGTTGATCTTTGGTGTGGGATCAGTACGAGGAACGTCATGGCAAGAAAACGGTAAACAGTACAGGTCAAGTAAGTATAGTGGTTATATATTATAATGATCCCGCCCACCCTCCCCTTTAAGCCACATATTGATATATCTTGTTCTTTATCATTTTCTTTGTCTTGTGCTTCATTATCTTGTTCTTGTTATCTTATATTATGTTGGATATTGATTATATCTTATATTATGTTAGATATTGTTGATGGAGGATGGGATTAGGACCTTATGGTCACTGGAGGCATCTTATAGTGCATTTTGAGGAACTGTGAATTTGTTTGCTGCTAGATATAATTGTATATTGTTGTGGTTGGACCGTAACTTTGTTTTCATTATATTTGATACATGTGGTGTTTAATGTATGTATATATTTTCATGAACATGTCTTCTTATATATTGTTTTCTGTGGAATTGTCGCATTGCTCTGATTATATTTAATGATTGCTGCTGCTGAATTATCATAATGCATCGCATTATCAATGATTTAGAGTTATTCTGTGTGATGATTGTTTGATGCTCGATAGAATGGCAAATTGTAGTATGGTGAGATTAATATACCGCTGATAAGTTGAGGAGGATATGAAAATGATGTGGAAGTGATGTGGAACGATACAAAAGGATGAGAACGAGAAATACATGAAGGAAACTGTTATGATTACTTGTAAAAAGGATGTGCGTCCTAGTGTGTCATGACTCGTAGGATGTTAAGATGATGTGTATGTTATGTGATTCCATGTTGTGAGGTGCTCTGCTGTTAGTGAATGAGTATAGGGTAATACATATGGGTTCTGTAACTATTGTTCGTGCTATGTTATGTTGTCTGCTTGTTGCTGCCTTGTGTGACGGGTCATGTTTCTATTTTAGGTGTACTTGAGTGACTGATTTTTTTTTTATTAGGCTTTTGCAAAGGGTTATATAATGATTTCTCTGCTTCGTTCGTACTTGCTTGTTTTACGAGTCGTAAGAAGTGTGTTAATATATATATACGTATGAGGAGGTGGGTGGGAATGGTAGGTTTGAGAACGGCTTAGGGCCTATGGTCATTGGAGTATATTATATGTTTAAGATTTGGTTGCAGATATTAGAGTATTACAGAATTTTGTGCTTGTTTGTATACAGTGGAATACTAGAATGCGTGTATCCGTTTTGATCATAGAGCACATTAAGATTGAACCGTATATGTTGTAGGTGGTATAGGATGATATCGAGTATGAGTTAGTGTGAGATGCTTGTGTGACGTAGTATGTTGTAGGGCACCTGTACCATGTCTTTGTTATGTCTTTGTTTCCATAATTAAGAGTAATAGTTAGGAATACAGAGTGACGTACCTAAGGAATGTGATGTATGGATTAGACGATTATGATGTTGTAGGTAAGGATATGATAGTTATGAGGGGGACAGTGGATGGCCCACAATATGTTTGAAATACTTATGGGCTTGAGGGATAGAAGTTTCGAGGAATTGGTAGGGGTAAGGTGTAAGTCAAATTGAAATGTGCATATGTGTGTTTTCGATCACGGTTGAGAATTGGTATTTATAAATACATGCATGGAGATAGGAATTAAATCAAGTAAAGTGATATAGTAGCTTATTTTGAAGGGTTATGCCACATGTTTACCTTTTAAGTTAAAGTGAGGCATTAGGTATGGAAGATGGCATATGGGATGTATATGTACAGGGAATAGATGAAAAAAAAGGGATTACAAAGTTTTATGGTATGACCCTCAAGTGTAAACGGTCGTTAAAATATGTTATGGATCCTGTCTCAATACGAGTAAAATAGAGTTGTAATGAGTGAGGAATCATGAATTATATGTGGGTAGTAGTTAGTAGAGCTTGAGGGAGTTTTGTGTCAGGTTGGGAATAAGGAAAGTAGGATTAGACTTAAGGTCGTGTGGCTAAGTGGAGACTAGAGAGTATGTCTGGATCATGGCATGATATTTGGCGTTATAGGGTACAGGATCAACTGTTACTTTTTCCATTGCAAGTGGTAATATAAAGGGTACACATAGAAGGAATAGGTAAACGGATTAGTGGAGGAAGTATAGTTAAACCTGAGACAATTTGGTTGTTTTCTTTCTGTTTGATAGATCGTTACTAGATTAGTGATAGGAAGCAGATAATTAAAATAAGAACATGCGATGACTAAAAGAGGATATCTTGTGAGGATAAGCAAAGAAAGTGTTAATATTAAGGATTTATTTGGGGATATGTGCGAATATGAGTATGTTACAACATTAGAGGATACTTGATTGTAATCAAATGTATAAGTTTAATGACATTATCTACATGATAATGCCTAGTGAGAGTAATGTCTTGGTGATAGATTGCTAAAGAAATAGTGTATCTATGATATAGAGTATAAAACAAGTGTGGTGACTAGAGTATTTGGAATTTAGAAATACGAGTGAGTTAATGAGTATATAGTTGTATAAGTTATATGAGCGTACGTTTTAATAGACACGAGTATAGTGTGTACTGAGAATGTGTGTTAATTGTTGCGAGCATTACGGATATGCGTCCAAATTATAATGAAGTATTAGCCGAAAAGGGTTTATATTCCAAAACGAAGGGATCAGTTAAGGTATATGATTTCAGGATTGGTGAGAGACCCAATATGAGTTAGGTGGAGTTTTACAAGTTGTAGGATGGTATATCGGGATGGAACGCGAATATTGTTCATGAGGACGTATAATATGCATGTATGATATGTTTGAGGTATACACGAGATTTTGGGTATTTGGTGAGAATTGAGATATGAGTGATAAGTTACGGAAATGAACGATGTGATAAATCAAGGATTAGAGCTAGATAGATAACGAGTATTGCAACAATTGACATAGGTAGTAGGAAAATTTGGGAAAGTCGATATCAATGAAAAGTTGTGATATGCAAAGGTTTTATCAGATGGGTATGTATAATGACTGCATGATGAGTGGTACGATGGATTAATATGGTAAATCAGTATTAGTTGAGTATAATTGATTAGTGACACCAGTTATTAGGATGAACTTAGGTAACAGAAGTTTGATAGTCACGTGGAGAGTAAGTAGTCTAAGTGACGTAGTAAGAAATTGGGAACTAGAAACACGAGAGAGTATAGAGTTGAGGACATGAATTTTGGAAGTATGTCAATTGTGGTAGATATAAGGATTAAGAGTGAGCATGACGATGATGGTAAATGTTCTCTCTAATTTGCTTGGATCATGCCATTTATGTGAGAAGGTAATTCACGGGAAAAGTGTTGAATTTGGTTTGATTTGAAAGTGGGTTTTGAACAATTTGAACTGGGTAACTTTTGTTTTTATTATTATTAGCTCAATTTTGTATATGGGTGATTGTTTTCTGGGCAGATTTTGTGTAATTGAAGCAAAAAGTGATTAACTTTGTTTGGTTTGTAATTTGGGATTTCAATGATCTGTAGTGGGTAGCTTCTGTAATTGTGAGTTGGGTTTTGGATGAATTGTCTGGGTAGCTCTAGTTTTGATCAATATACCTCTTCTCCATGTATAGTTGTTTTCTGAGTAGTAATTTTTTTTAGAAGGGTGTTAAATAGTTGATCAATGCGTGGGTCTGAAGATATTGATTTACTTATCCGATTGATTATTGGTTAGTTTCAATGAACTCTTGATGTGGAAATTAGATGATTTTGATGTGAAAAGAGTTGACTGACACAGTATCTTGTAGACCCTGTTGATTACTGTAATGCTTGTTTACCTTGTTTATTACTACTATAACATGAGACGTAGAAGTCAGAACAAGGCGTAGAAGTATTTTGCGGACGTTTTAAACATTACAATCGACTCACAAGATGGTTACGGGTGACTTAAATCATAGGTTTTCAGTGCAAATAGAGTTATGCAATGGGTAGTGAGCAATTTCTGCGGTTTTGGGCGAGTTTGGAGCTGTGTTGGTAGGGGGTGACTACCGTGCAACTGGTAGGATGTGTGAGGCTGCCGTGGCAGCAGGTTCCAGCTGTGAGGCCGTATTTGGGCCGTGGCTGTGGCCTCGGTGGGCTGCTGCGTGTTGCTAAGACGGTGACCCTTTGTTGAGCCTCTGTTGGTTCTTCGGAGCTGTTGTCCACACTTCAAACTAAGGAAAGTTTATAATTATGATGATAGAGAGAGGTTGAAATAGGTCAAAGTTTATTTTTTTTTTTATAAGATGAAGAGGTTGCAAACCTTATAAGCCTAGTTATTGTTAATTTCAGATTGTTAGGATGTTTGCGACCGGTAGCCTAGATGTACCTGCATATACCTGTACCTAGATATACATGTTAGTTACGCGGACGTAACTCTTTTTTTTCTGGGGGGTAGAATGAGCGCAAATTTTGTTTTGTGTTGTGTATTTGCATGTTATGGACGTTTAAATAGTTTTACCTTGACCTTAACGTTGGATGATCATGTTGTGAACCTGATTGTGTGCGTATTTACACATTAGTTTGTCTTGTGCTGTGTTTGGTCGTTTGGTTAGTGTGATGAATTTCGGGACGAAATTTTTTTAAGGGGGGAAGACTGTAATACCCCATATTTTTACGTGTCCTTTATTAGCTGAGTATGAGGTTTTAGTCGAGTTTATATTTTAAGATCGAGTTTAGAGGAGTATATGTTATAATAATATGTTGAGCTCAATATAAGGATGAATAATAAATATAATAAGAGGAGTCTTTGGTGAGGACTCAAACAAAACCCATATACTCCCTAATTCATTTTAATTTCTAAATTAAATCACTCACTCTTTTGTCCTCCCTCATCTTCATTTCTCCTCTTTTTAAGTAATATACTCAACAACAACAACAACAATTGCCGGCAGCCACAGGGACCACCACGGCCGCTGTGAATTCGTCGGAGTGCAGCCCACCAAACCACTACCATGGCCGCCTCGTCAACCTTTTTCTCCCTCTCTTGCTGCTGTCTTTCTCCCCGTGGTGCTGTCGACTGTGCTGCTGTCGACCATCTCTCACTCTCTCTTTCTCTTTCGACCTCCCTCGCCACCTTTGCTGCCACCTGCACCGTCCTGCCCTTGCCGACCACCGCACAGGGTTTTCCACTCCTTCCTATTTATTTCTCATTTTCAGTTTGAGGCTCCGTTAGGGTTGATTTTGGCTTGGGTTCGTCGGTTTTGGCGAGTACTAACCCTTTTCTAAGAGTAATTAAAGGTATAACTCGTATTTAATCGCTTATTTCAATTTTCGTTCTAAACCCTAACCCTATAATTTGGGGCTTTTCACATTTGAGGCGATTTGGGTGACTTAAGTAGTCGATTAGGTCGTATTTTAGTAGTAATTAACACTGATATCGTTATTTGTAGACTTCGTATTGTTTCGGGACGGATTCGGCTTGTTTTCGACCTTGAGCTCGGCTTTTCGCGATTCTCACTTTAAGGTAAGGCTTAACCTTACTTAGTCCGGTATTATGTGTTGCTTTTATGTTTGAATTGACGTGTTTTTGTGCCATGTTATGCCTTGTATGCGTGGGATTCAGTGTGTGTGTAAAGAACTCGTTAAGAGCTGTTGTTGCTACTGTCCGTATCATTACAAAAGTTCTGTCATCTGTTGTGTGTGCGTTTGGATGTTTTGAAGCGTGACTTGATGTATGATGCATGATATGTCGTGATTGTGTGGACCGTGTTGGGACCAAAAACCCAGGCTGGTCCAGAACCCTGGTCCAGGCCTAGACGGGTACAGGATCCACAGTCAGGTCCAGAATATGCAACCCGGCGCAAGCGATGCATAAAACAAAGGTGCAGGTCAGGAGAGGAAAAGCCAAGATGGGCCAAGCCCAACAAAAGAGTCAAACATCAAAGAGGAAAGCCCAAGACCGCAGCAACAACCCTAAAAGAATCGTTGGAAGACTTG
Source organism: Dianthus caryophyllus (assembly GCA_023091065.1). Lineage (NCBI taxonomy): Eukaryota > Viridiplantae > Streptophyta > Magnoliopsida > Caryophyllales > Caryophyllaceae > Dianthus > Dianthus caryophyllus. The sequence continues at coordinate 10,616,552 of CM041520.1, forward strand.
GTCAAGAAGCTGAACTGAAGCCTAAGAAATAGGAGCTGCTGGAGAAGAAAGAGGAAGAGGTTACCTACAAGCATGGAGTCGAACGTTGGAGCAAAAGACACTATATAAGGAGTAGAATTCAGAAGAGAAAGGCATTCATTATCATACAACTCAAGCACACAATACTCTACGCAATTCTCAAGCATTCAAACACTTCATAATTATTTTACGCCATATTTGTATCCTGTACCAGTTGGTCCAGACTCTGTACCCATTATTTCAGAACTAGTGAAGATCCTCTCCTGGCTTGGCGCCCGTGGTTTTTCCCTTAACATTTAAGGGTTTTTCCCACGTAACATATCGTGTGTCTTGTACCGTTTTTGTTATCTTTCGTACATTTAAGATCAATCACATAAATCACCACTAAAAGCAACCTAAGGGATAGTACTAGTAGACCCATAATCACTTAATCGAACCGTGTGAGAAAATCACCCCGAACAGTTTGGCGCCGTCTGTGGGGATACTAGTTTATTAATCCTACAAAATTTTACAAACCAACGAGATCAACCAACGTGAAAGATGGAAGGTACAAGTGCAGAAGCCATGCTCAAGCTCCAAGAGGAATTGCAACAAGCCAAGCAGGTTGCAGAGCAAGCCAAGAAAGCTGCAGAGGATGCCAAGGCTGAAGCAACAAGGCTGAAGGAGGCTGAGGTCATCTGAAGAAAGCATTTGGAGTCCTCGATCCGTAAACACCTCAGGATCCAGGATCCCACCAAGTACACCATTCTCTGATGTGATCAAACAACTTGACTTCTCTACTTTTTCTTCTGCAGGATCAAAAGGTACAAAAGGCGATCCACTCCACGTGGAGGAAGATCAAGAGAACAATGGTGCAGGAGGAAGCGGTGAACCAAAGACACCAGAGGGAGTAAGCGCAGGCTAGGTCATGGAATACATGATGATGGAGATGCGAACTCTCGGGGTGAGTGCGAAAGGTTCAGGACTTCCACCACCCATTGAGGAGGCGACACCAGGAGCTATCTTTGATTCACCCTTTGACGATCGCATCGCAATGGTGGAGATGCCAAAGAAGTACTCAAAGACTGACCTAACGCACTATGATGGGACAGCAGACCCCCAGGAACATGTTGCGCAGCACAGGCAGAGGATGTTCAACGTACCTATCCCAGCAGAGAAGAGGGAAGCTTGCATGTGCAAAAGCTTTAGTTCAACCTTGATCGTCCAAATTTCTCCAGCCGTACATCAACCTCGCCACCAAGACCATCAAGTCCTTTGCGGTCGATCAACCTTTTCAACGCCCGGCACAAGAGCGATCGTTGGAGAAGCGGACCGGTGATCTGCATGGTCATCCGAGCGAGAACGAGTCTCTAAGGGATTTCCTGCACCGCTTCAACAAGGAGAAAGTGTCCATCCCCAGATGTGACATCGGCACGGCCATTAAGGCCTTCAGGCAAGGTTTGGTTAGAGATTCTGATCTTTATGTTGAACTAACTCGCTACCCTTGTTCTACCTTTGAGGATGTGCAGGCTAAGGCTCTCGGCCCGGTCGAGGTAGAAGAGGACCAACGATTCAGGCAAGGTATCGTGACCGAGCGGCTGAACGAAAAGTCACCACCCAGAGGCACAGCAGCAACAGGCCTGGTCCATATCAAAGGCCAAACAGGAGGGAGGCAAACGCCGTGGATGAACAGGCTGATGCACCCAGAGTTCCACCTCCAGTTTCAGAGTATTGCTTTTCTGTAGACCTGCCAGGCCTGATCAACAAGCTGGACAAGTTGGGCTCAGCAGTTAGATGGCCAAAAGCAAGTGAGAAGCCTAATCCAAGGCGGGACACGACCAAGTGGTGTGAGTACCATTACGATATTGGACACACCACAGAGGATTGCATAGCCCTCAGAAGGGAGATAGCTCATCTACTAAAGAATGGTCACCTGAAGGATATCCTGCCCAGGAACAGGAGGAACAAAGATGAAAGAGATGAGCCCAGAGATCTTCCACCACCACCACCAACACATGAGGTAAAATTTATTTCTGGTGGTTCAGATATTTGTGGACTAACATATTCTGCTGCAAAGCGTGTGGCTCTGGAGAGCAGGTCCAGCCCAGGAGATTGTGTTTGATGAGTCAGACCTACAAAGAGTGCATGGGCCACACCACGATGGACTGGTAATCAAGATCCAGATTGGAACCAGCATGGTCAGAAGAGTCCTGGTAGATGGAGGCGCTCACCAACATCATCATGATGGAGGCGCTGGAAGCTATGGGGCCGAAAGAGTCCGATGTAACAAAGAAGTCGGCGTTACGGTAGGATTGATGGAGAGACAAAGCACACTTGGGAGAGATCACCCTACCAACCTATGTGGAAGAGTCACCTCTTTCGAGAAGTTCTGCGTGATAGACCGCTCGTCCTCATACAACGCGTCATCCTAGGCGACCTCGATCCACAACCTCAAGGTCACACCTTCAACGTACCACGGTGCATAAAGATACCAACGAAGTGGGGGGACAAAGAACGGTCGAGAGGAGAGCAACAAAGACAGGAGTGTTACAGACTGACCACGAAACCTCCTAGCCCAGGTAAGTCCCTCGCATAGCAATTAAAGCAGCCTGTCAGGTCTGTTGAGAATCCTGTCCCACGCATGGAGACAGATGAAATTGTTTTGGCTGAAGAAAGACCTGACAGGAAGGTTCTGGTTGGTTCTGACGCTCCAGAGGTAATCAGACCTGCTCTAATTGTCTTTCTGAGGAAGAAAGAGCATTGTTTTGCCTGGGCCCATTTTTATATGACCGTATAAGTTACGATGTTATTACACACAAGTTAAATATTGACCCAAGTTTTAAGCCCTGTGAAATGTAAACGTAGGAAGTTTGCACCAGAACGTAATGAGATTGTGAACCAAGAGGTACAGAAATTGCTGGACATGGACATGATCAAAGAAGTGATGTACCCAGACTGGCTAGCAAATGTAGTTGTGGTCCAGAAGAAGAATGGCAAATGGAGAGTATGTGTGGATTATACAGACCTGAACAAGGCGTGCCCAAAGAATTCATTTCCACTACCACACATAGATGCTATGGTAGATGCCACTGCAGGACATGAGGTGCTGACATTCATGGATGCAGCTAGCGGATTCAACCAGATCAGGATGCACCCCCCAGACCAGGAGCATACAGCGTTCATGACCAGCAGAGGAATATATTGCTACAAGGCTATGCCTTTTGGACTAAAGAATGCAGGTGCAACATACCAAAGGCTGGTAAACATGATGTTCAAGGATCAGATTGGAGATACAATGGAGGTCTACATTGATGATATGGTGGTGAAATCAAAGAAAGCTGAGGATCACATCCAGGACCCGGAAAAAGCGTTCGAAATTCTGGAAAAGTATAATATGAAGTTAAACCCTACTAAATGCACCTTTGGTGTCACTGCAGGAAAGTTCTTAGGCTATATGGTGACAAAAAGAGGCATAGAGGCTAGTCCAGAGCAGATCTCAGCAATAGTCAACTTGCAGTCCCCCCAAAACCCCAAAGATGTCCAGAAACTGACTGGAAGAGTAGCAGCGCTGAACAGATTCATCTCCAGATCTTCTGAAAGGTGCAAGCCCTTCTATGATCTTCTGAGAAAGAACAAGCAGCCTAACCGGGGGATGAGCATGAGAAAGCATTCCAGACCTGAAAGTATACCTATCATCGCTCCACTCTGTCCAAGCCTGAACCGGGAGAGTCACGGTCCTCAGACTGCCTCATGAATGTAAGCCTCTGTAAGTGCAGGCCTAGTAAGAGAACCAGATGGACAGCAACATCCTATGTATTATGTAAGTAAAAGTCTTACGGATCTTTGAGACCAGGTATTACGTATTGGAAAAATTTGTTTTGGCTTTAACAGCTGCTTGTACCAAGTTACGCCCTTATTTTGAGGCGCATCATATTATCATTCGTACTAATGTTCCCTGTGAGATCGGTCTTTGTCTAGACCCGAACTTTCAGTCGTATGTCAAAATGGTCGATAAAGTTGAGCACCTATGATCTATCCTATGAGCCCGCAGCAAAGAATCAAATCTCAAGCATTAGCGACTTTGTGGTCGACTTCACTCCCACACTAGAAAAGCAGGTAACAAAAGAAATCTTCCATCTGGACCAGAAACAGCAGACCTGGGAACTCTGGACAGATGGTTCAGCCAACATCAGGGGTACTGGACTAGGTGTGGTCCTGAAGTCGCCACAGGGGGACAAGATAGTACAGGCTGTATCCTGTGAGTTCAGGACTACCAACAATGAAGCTGAGTATGAGGCAATCGATAAATAGGGTCGAATGTGTGTCTGGACATGAAGGTTCAGAATCTAAAGGTTAAGATAGACTCTTTGTTGGTTGCAAACCAAATCAATGGTACGTACGCTGCTAAAGATTCTAAGATGATTGCATATCTTGATTTGGTTAAAAATCTTTTTCAAAAGTTTACTAACGTTGAGGTTGAGCAAGTCCCTAGAGATCAGAATGTGCAGGCAGATGCTTTGGCTAACATAGGATCGCATTTGAACCTGGTACGCCTGGACAAGATACCTATTATACACATCTTGGAACCAAGAATTCGTAAAATTCAACCAGCCTGCAGAGCACACCCAGCAACCCGGACTGGACCAAACCATACTATGAGTGGCTAGTCCAGACAAGTTACCACAGGACAAGGTCGAGGCAAGAGCATTCAGAATCAAGGCGTTCAGATATACTATCATACAAGGCATATTTTTCAGCAGGTCCTTCAACGGGCAGACTGCACGCTTTAGAACTCCGACTGTGTCAAGACAAGATTATCGAAATACACGATGGACACTGTGGAAACCACACAGGTGGTAGAAGCATGGTCAACAAAATCTTGCGCATGGGCTACTACTGGCCCACAATGAAAACAGATAGCATCCAGTATGCCACAAAATGTGACGCTGGTCAAAGGCATGGTCCGTAGATACATCACCGCATTAACCTCGCTCGATATCTGCACCATGGCCATTCATGAAATGGGGCATGGACTTAGTTGGCAAATTACCAATGGCTCCAGGACAGAAGGTGTTTATGCTAGCAATGACAGATTACTTCTCTAAGTGGATAGAGGCAGATGCATACAAAAACGTCACAGAAAAAGAAGTTATAGCCTTCATAAAGAAGAACATCATCAGCAGGTATGGGATCCCCTCAGAAATCATATGTGACAATGGACTTGCATTCGTGGGAAACAAGACCAGAGACTTCTGTACAAAGTGGAACATCAATTTGGTGACCTCTCCACCAAGATATCCTCAAGCAAATGGACAAGCTGAGTCCAGCAACAAGATTGTGATCAATTGCATCAAGAAGAAGCTGATGGAGAAACAAGGGAGATGGGTTGAAGAGCTGCCACTAGTACTATGGGCGCATTTAACTACGCCAAAGAGAGCTACAGGCAAACTCCATACTCAATGGTCTATGGGTGTGGCAAGACTACCCGTGGAAGTGCACGCTCCAACAATCGTGTATGGATTCAATACATTTTCTCGAGAATAATGAACTACTGCGGATGACCTGGACACACCTCAGAGCTCGTGGACTTAGCGGCAGAAGGTTGGTCGTGCATACCAACAATCGTGGCCGGTTACAACAAGTAGGTGAGAGTACCTATGTTCAGGACAGGAGATCTGGTCCTGAGAAAAGTATTTGAGACCACAAGGGGCAAGGCCGCAGGCAAGTTGGCCCCAACCTGGGAAGGCCCATACCTTATTGATTCAAAGAATGTGGAAAGGCTCTTACGGACTACATGCACTGGAAGGAGACATGATCCCAAGACCTTGGAACACACTCCACCTCAAGCTCTATCACATGTAAAGTGTCCTGACCAAGACATCCGTAATCCACAAAACTCAAAACTTTTCCTTTACAAATTATCCAATGCAATCAGATCGACTTGAAGCGTCGGAGGCCGTTGGCTAACGCCAACGGCCAAGCCCGACCTTCCCTTTCTCGCATTTAAACAAGGCAAAAATCAGTCCAAATCGTAACCAAAAACAAATGCAAAGACAATGACAAAAAACTTGGGCTCCAGCCCCAGAACGACTGCACCAACGGGACAGGGAGTAATGTCCGTTAAGGGAGCCCCAAAGTGTAAGTCGCCTAAATTATCAAACGCATGCATGCTACTTTACAAATTCAAAACAAATTATATGCGCATCATAACAAAACATAACATAAACAAAACATTCCATAATGTAGCATAACATAGCACAATATATAGCAGACAAACCATGCCTACGCATGGACAACAGAGTTCAAAGACAGAAAAGTTCAAACCAAAGACAAAGTCTAAGTAATTATAGGCCAAATAACACAGGGGACATTCCCCCCCGGCAAATTCATAGTTTGTTCAAAAAACCAATAACAAGGCCAAAGTTCAATTGATTGATTCATTCGTCGGACTCACCGCTTTTTCAAAGATGTTCCTCTGTGGTCGTTGGAAGGCCCATCCCATCAAAGACACGTAATCTACACCATCAGCCTCCAACGCTGGACTAAAGAAGAGCTCCAAAGACTGGCCGAGCAAAGTGACTTCACTGCTCCGTAATAGGCTGCCCAGGAAATAGCTGTTTAAAGGTAGCAAGCTCCGCAGAAAAATCCCAAGCAGCACGTTCTTCAGGGCTGGCATTCATCATTTCGACACGAGTACGAAGTGTATAAAATACACTCGAGTCCGCCAAAGCCACATTATGCTGACTAACCTCAGCCCTGAGTCCCTCAATCTCCTGGGTCAGCTTTGCGATAAGGGCATCCTGCATCCGGACCCTCTCGGAGCTGGTCTTGCTCAGAGTGGCCATCCTCTCACAACGAAGGCTCACACTCTCAAGCTCCTTTTTGCTACTCTCGAGGGAAGAACGAAGTGAATCATTCTCAGCCTCAGCCTGACCCCTACCACTTTCCAGAAGTGGCACCGTAGAACCAAGGTCAAGGACATAAGAAGCAACTACAGTGCAGAACAAAACAGAAAATCAAAGCCATATCAAAAGCAACCGACAAAAACAAAAGCGTAGAAAGGATCCATACCTGAGCACAACAGCCTACCATCTTGTGAGCCAAGCGCGTAGAGTCTAGGGCAGCAGGAGCAGAGGACAGAGTAGCAAAGTTCTCGCTTAAGGACTTCCCCAAAGAAACGTACTCTGATTGGCTCTGAGAGTGCAGAGGAATGCATAACACAGGATACATTTGAGGTAGCTTCATTTTCTTCCTCTTTTTCTGGTCAGGAGTAGCTTCAGGAGACTCAGCAACCACTTTGGTGGACCTAGTCTGAACCCCTTCTGGCGCCTTCCTCTTGGAAGACTCAGAGATGGGAGCCACCATACTCACAAAGAGGCCGTGAGCTACCACTGGACTTTGCGGCCTCACGAGCCTGGAGCAATCCGTGCGGCGATAGCGCCCATTGGCAGAAAGTCTTCACGCCCGTTCGAAACATTACAGGGAACAGACACGGGCGAACCGGAGATGTATCAGCCAGTGAACCAAAGAGAATATGTCAAGACGATGGCGGTGCTAGGCACGTAACTACTCGCCTCGCCAGGATTCGCAAAGGGGCGGTAGAATGTCCACCGGCCCCAGGCAGTATAGAATTCAATGGAGTCACGTGGATGGGCGTCTGATCCAGAGCACCTGCACCATTCCTACCAACAACCTCACCTACAGGCCTCTCACCTAGACCAGGCGCAGTCTCCAGGCCAGCCACATTCTCCTCAATCATCTCCTCGTCATCACTGTCTCCATCTTCTTCTTCGTCACCTCCTTCCTCCTCAGGGGGAGGTACAACAACAACGTCATCATCATCTTCATCAGGACGCATACACCTGGGCCAAGCCCTCTTCGAAGAAGGTAGCCTTAGGAACGCCTCAGTCCTCCTCCTTGACTCAGGGTCGTCGGGGGTAGGGATCCAATCAGAAACTACAAAACAAAGACACAACAAATTTAAACAAAGAAGTACATACAAAAACAAAATGGATAGGAATTCAAAAGTCCAGGGCACATACCAGTCCCCTTCAAAGAGAACTCAGGCGCCCCGACGTTGGGACCCAAGGTGTTACTCTTGATGAACATATAGTAACTAGTCCAATTCCTCTCATCACCCGCATCCAAACGAGTGATAAGAGGTTGGCACTTATCCCTCAGACGAAACAAAACCCTTTTCTTCTTGTGCATGCGCAGATGATAAGTGTTTCTTATATCGGCTAACTGAATCCCAACCCCGTATTTTCGACACAAAGAATCAACCCCATGAATCAAGCGCCAAACAGACGGCATAACTTGACAGGGTGGAACCTGAACAGTGTTCAAGAACGAACTCATCAATGGACAAAGAGGGAAAGTTGCTCCAAACCTAAAGGGCGATTCAAGATTGAAAACCAGCCAGATCGACCCAATCCACCTCGACATCGGTGGTGTCTGGGCCCAGACTTTGCTTTCCGGATCTTTCCTCCGCTTCACCGCGCCTCACCTCCTTGGGCGAGCAGATTGGGGTAGATGTTAACATCTTTGATTGTGTCCGTCGCATGAAAGATGGAGCCGCCATGGGAGTAGGTAATGGCAGGGGAAGGACCGACCTCGTTTCTAGCCATGGTCAGATAGAAGGAAGGAGAAGGAAGCTAGGGTTTTCTTTCAAATCGATTTGGGGATTTTTGGAGGTATTCAGGGTTCAAAACAAAGAAATCAAAGCAAAATGAGTTAGAGAGAGAAACAAAACAAAAATTAGGGTATATATAGAAGACAAAAAAAGATTGGATGGTTTTTTACAAAAATAAACGCGCGAAGAGACGTGATCTGACCCACGACATGACGTGCGCAGTACATTGAGCGCCAAAATAGGGCGCACTTCCCCACGAAAAGCCAACTACTTCATTAATTACAAAATTCAGGTCTCAGGACCAAAGGCACGGCAAAACAGAAGGAGCCTGGGCCAGGTTCAGCCCTGGACCAGGATCAAGGACAGAAGCATCTCCTTACCCCCCAGTTCAGGACTGTAGGGCAAGGAGATGGGGGACAAACTGTTGGGACCAAAAACCCAGGCTGGTCCAGAACCCTGGGCCAGGCCTAGACGGGTACAGGATCCACAGTCAGGTCCAGAACATGCAGCCAGCACCAAGCAAAGATGCATAAAACAAAGGTGCAGGTCAGGAGAGGAAAAGCCAAGATGGGCCAAGCCCAACAAAAGAGTCAAACATCAAAGAGGAAAGCCCAAGACCGCAGCAACAACCCTAAAAGAATCGTTGGAAGACTTGGTCAAGAAGCTGAACTGAAGCCTAAGAAATAGGAGCTGCTGGAGAAGAAAGAGGAAGAGGTTACCTACAAGCATGGAGTCGAACGTTGGAGCAAAAGACACTATATAAGGAGTAGAATTCAGAAGAGAATGGCATTCATTATCATACAACTCAAGCACACAATACTCTACGCAATTCTCAAGCATTCAAACACTTCATAATTATTTTACGCCATATTTGTATCCTGTACCAGTTGGTCCAGACTCTGTACCCATTATTTCAGAACTAGTGAAGATCCTCTCCTGGCTTGGCGCCCGTGGTTTTTCCCTTAACATTTAAGGGTTTTTCCCACGTAACATATCGTGTGTCTTGTACCGTTTTTGTTATCTTTCGTACATTTAAGATCAATCACATAAATCACCACTAAAAGCAACCTAAGGGATAGTACTAGTAGACCCATAATCACTTAATCGAACCGTGTGAGAAAATCACCCCGAACAGACCGCATCAGTGCGTCTGAGGTCGTGGTTAATTAAATTGCTTGAATCTTGGGAATAAGTGTGGTAAAGGTGACCCTAGTTCTTTGCCCCTCGTGCGAAGTGTTCTTCTTTGCCTTGCGTTTTGTCGTTGTTGTTCGTAGTATATTGCTGCCCTGCTGTGTCTTATAGCTGCTGCTGTATCGTGACGATAATGTAACTACTAAGGACTCTCTCTTGTGAACTTTGAGTGGTTGACACGGCCTCTCAGCCTTGGTTGTATGTTGTGTATAGTATGTATAACATAAGCTTGAGCTGTTAATTGGTTAATCGATTGTATCCATTTTTGTGTTTTATATATACGAGTAGACTAGTGGCTTGGACATGTGATGGTTGTTGTCCGTGGAGTTTCTCCCCCTTATTTGTGTACGGTTATTATTTTACATAATCTCATATAGCTTGAATTTGTATATAGTGAGTAGGAATGAAAGGGCATGCATTGAGTACATCGGGAAGCATTTTGGGATGTGTTATGAGTGGTTACAAGGTGAATAATTCGAGCCATAGCTGCTGGTCGGTTTTTGTATTGTGACGTAGAATGAATTATGGTCGGGTTGTTAGTGATTCGTTGTTGTTGGATACATGTATGTTTGACTAGGTATGGTGGTAGGCTTCTGTTTGCGTGAGTATGAACTCGTGTGGGTGTCTGTGACATTGTATGCAATCATAAAATGTGTGGCTTGGGCATGTGTGTATGGGGTGCGCTTGTGCTTTGCGTACGATTAAGGACTATAGTTATTATTTACTTTAGGTGAATGGAAATATGATTTGTGTTGTTACTTGAGTAGGAAAACATGATCGAGACCGAAGTGACTTACAAGGGAATCTTGCATTGTATGATGAATTGTATGGTGAATTGTACCTCAATTTGTATGTTGAATTGTATGTTGAGTTGTACCTTGGATTGTATGCTGAATGATACGATGAGTGGTATTTGAAATTGTATGTTGAATGGTACGTTGAGTCGTATGATCGCGTGGTTGTGTGTCGACTTGTATGCATGCTACCTTACAAGTGAACTCGTGGTAATTGATGGATGGAACTTGAAGTATGCAATTAAGCTTGTCATTAAGTTGAATGGCCTTACCTTGTCGAAAATGTATTAAAGAATGTTGTATGGTCTTTTCTTGTTTAATGGATGTATATGGATTCAAGCCGTCCTCTTGTCATGACGTTCTGTACCTTGTGATCATGATGAGGTCTGTGTGGCCCGATGTCATGTGGTCTGTGTGACCTAATGCGATGAGGTCTGTGTGGCCCGATGTCGCGATGCGATGAGGTCTGTGTGGCCCGATGTCGTAATATGATGAGGTCTGTGTGGCCCGATGTCATAGCGTGATGAGGTCTGTGTGGCCCGATGTCACGAGGAGGAGGTGTGGGGCGTTGACGGTATGGTAAGTCCCCTGTGTGGAGGTTACACAGCGGGGTTCTTAACTCGTTTCTGTGCCTTGATTTCTGATAATCGTCCGAGTTAGTTACTTGCATTTTCTTTCAGATTAAGAATAGAACAGTGCTAGATTAAATGACTTACGTGTTTCAGTTTTACTTTAAGGGCTTCTTTTTATTTCCTTACTCGTTTTATGAGTTGGCTGTTGACTAACTAGGTTGTTGTTGTTTGTCTGTTGGCTTTCCCACCTCCTTAGGTACTCGGACGTGTGCTTGCTGATTGTGGGACGCTTGGAGGGAGTCACAATAATACTAGTCTTATGTCTAGTTTTGCCGCCACAGACGTCTCGTTTTATCTCGCTACTTTACTCAGTTTTGGGGCCTGCGTGCCGTTTTGATATTGTTGCAATTTTGTGATTACTCCACTTGTAGCCGAGAGCTACCGTGTTTCCTTTTATGTATTTATCTAGTTTTACTCCAGGTCTTCATGTTTTGGAAACAGGTGTTTGCCCAAGGACTCATTCAGTTGGGTCCCGTAACACCCTTATTTAGGTGGGGTTCGCCCGGCTTAAATGGGGGTGTTACATTTTAAAATAAGTTTATAGATGCATGTGTGTATATTAAATCGATATTTATAATATTAGATCCATATATATAGTTTTCAAGTTATATCTTCAAATTTAAAATGTTACCTCAAACTACTGACTTAAAAATATATCATATTCTTTTTCTCATTTATTCTCCACATATATTTTGTTTCAAAATTTAATAATGAATTTAAGATGCCTCAAATTCATAATGTTAAATGTAACTAACAAACACTATTAAAATGATTGATTCTATAATTATTGTATAATAAAGATTATAATTTAAATGAAAATTTTCAATTATGAAAATTTTATTAGCTGTGAAATGTTTAAAATTAATTTGTAGTAGATATTTTACATGTAAATTGAAACTGATAAAGACATTTTATATATAGGAACGTAAGTTTTTTACTCAACGGGTTAACCCGCTACGGGTCGGGTTTTGACCCATTGTTTTCGGGTCATTTTGGGTTCGGGTAGATTATGGGTTCGGGTTGTAAAAGACAGGTTTACTTCAGGTCATTTACAGGTCGGTTTCGGGCGGTTTATCCGGTCGGGTCAGATTTTGACAGCTCTATCGGGAAGGTTAGGATGTTGCGTTGGTTTTCTTTGAGAGGTTGTAATATATTTCGTATCATATGTCATTTGAATGTAATTTAATTAACATCCGGCATGTATTAGTGAAGGTACCGGGAAGCGGGTCACCCCTCGACGCCTCGCGCAGGCCCGCCCAATGAGGGGGCGGGGCGCTGCGCGAGAAAAAGTGCTTAACTCGCTTTGAACCGCCATGTTTTCGAAACGGTTGTCGAGTTGAGTTGTATTTGCCGACTATTTGCTATGAGGGATATCATCGCTAAAATTTTGCTAAAAAGAAATGTTAAAAATATTTTAAAGTCTGTTTTTGAAGTCGCCACCAAATATTTAAGGAATTTGGAACCTTTTAGCGCGTCTTAAATCATAAGACGCGGGTCTCAGAATTCAAGGTGCGTCGATACCTATCCTTCTAAGGCTATTGTGAAACCAGAGAGGATTCGGAGTGAGGTTACTTTTCGAAAGTTTTATCAAAATGTATTATGAAAAACTGTAATAAAAAAGCCTACGTAAAATTAGTAGTCTTTACTAGTTTGAAAACAAATACTTAATTTCGATATTTGGGCTAATAGAACGCTACGTACAAATTCGAATATGTGACTCGATAAATATGTAAAATAATGAATGTGAATTGTCAAAGCTATGACGTTTTTGCTATAGGAAATGTACGTAAAAATAATAATTCATTATATTTGAATTATTAAATAAACGTTATTTTTCGACTCATGTTTAATTCTAATAATTTGTAAAACCCTCAATTTTGCATGTTTAAAAGACTAGTCGGTACAAGTTTATGTCGAATCCGTGTTTTAGTCGTATTTAATGAATGAATGAAAGTTTGCATAATGTAAAGGTGATGTCAATTTGCTAATGATTTTGGGTCGTTGTTTATGTGGTATTGGCGAGGTTTAGGCGGATTATGAATCCGAATTACTACAACCGTATTGCGAATTCGGGTTCGTTAAACCAATACCGAGTTGAATTAATGTAACCCTTTTGTCCGAGTCTAAAACGTCCACTCCGAAGGTAAAAATGTTTACCTTAAAATGCAAAGACGGTTTTTTAAGAGAATTTTGTAGTGTATTGTGGATGAAGATGAATGATAGGAATGTGAGAAGAATTGTGTTTGTGTCGAAGAAATGGGTTGCTATTGACAGAAGCTGGCCCGTGTATGTGTATGGTTGTAAATAAAATCGTCAGTTTACTAGCGGTTAAAACAAAAACTGCCAGTAAACTGACGAATAAAAATAAAATCGCTAGGGATGTCAATGCAGGGACTTTTAATCGCCAGTTGACAATCGTCAGTCAACTGGCGATTAAAATGGTGAGCCTGGGTCCTGATTGGACTTTAGCCGCTAGCGTAAGGGTGATGTATGTGTTTTGTGATGATTATATTCGTGATGTGAGTCTTGTGTCGAGAATCAATTTTGGCCAAATTGATTCTTGGGCTCGGATTTCGTTTTTGTCTCGATTTTCGTGTTTCACGTCTTGATTTTTGTCGTGTTTTTCGGTTTTGGCTTGAAATAAAATTGCTTTGTAATGTATTATTTTGTGACGTCATAGAATTTAGTTTTAAAATGTGACCTGGGACGTGTTTTGGTCCGTTTTGGGTGTGGTATGTGTTTGGACTACATTTGTGTTTTTGGGCTGTTTTTGTGTGTTTGGGCCGTTTTGTGTGTTTTTTTGGGTCGCTTTTTGTTGGTAAATAATCGTGTCGTATTTCTTGGTTTGAAATAAAACGACAAAATTAATATTCATTTTACGAAATATGCAATCTTAAATTAATGCGTTAAATAAAAATGAGTAGAGTGTTTTAGACACTTTGTACCGTTTTGTCTATTTATAAAACACGCATAAAAAGTCCTTTTCATCATCGGACTTGTTTTTTGGGAGGTAAGGATGCGGGTATCTACAATTAGACTTAATTAATTTTCCGCCTTAGTTTAATTAAGTCACGAAAAACCGGGTGGTTACATATTATCATGAGGTCATCTTATATTATCTCATATTCTTATTGTTTGACACACATTATATTTAAATAAAATAATTAAAGAAGATATTATGTTACAACGTTTTTTTTTTCGAAGTTTATAGTTTTCGTAGCCCTTTATTTAACAGCATAATACTGGTAACAATGTTGCAAGGTTACTCTTGTACCATTTTTTACACCCAACCAACCATCGTTGTAATACACCCTAATATGTAAGGGACGCACACTTTTAAGCTCGTTTTTGTCCTCATTAAAGCTCAAAAACACTACTAAAGTGGTGAATGTAATCCATAAACACATGTTAACCACGTAACTTTTTTAACGTGAGACCGTTAACCTTATTGGGTATTTTGATCGATACATAAAAATACACTCTATTTAGAAATAAAGCCAACGAAGGTAAAAGTGACATTTACAATACTGCTAAAGTCAAATTATGAATTGTTTCTTAAAAAAAAAAAAAAAAGGAAATTAGAATTAATTTACTCCAAAATAAAATATTTTCATTCTTCAAGTTCATTTGTAACATGATGCATATGTCGAGAAGGAATTTGTAACAATAATATATGTATGTAGTTATACACTATAAAAACAAAAACATGGAGTATATAAATTTGATATAAATATTGTATTTAAGAAGAGGAATCAATCAAGATCACAAATGATTATATTATCGCTTGGATATTGTCCACAATTTTGAACATTCTGTGAACTTATACTTCCTCCATTCTACTAGATAGTATACGTTTGTTTTTTGGGCACTATTAGCAAGTAACAATACTTTACGATATACGGAGTAACTTCTAACATATAAGATAAAAACATAGTCATGTGGAATTTAGTTTAATAATTTGTCTTTTCGAATACATTATTAATATCAAATTTTTATGATTTTTTTTTTTGTAAATATAGATATGAACAAAAGAAAACGTGCATCCGCGTACATTTAAAATACAAATGTATAAAATCCAGTGGAATGAAGCTAAGAAAGTTAAAACAGTCAATTAGTAACGCTACTCTAATATGTACTCTGCCACTCAAAATAAATTCGTGAAATTTTAAATGATTAAAATAATAATTTTTGTTTTAGAATGACAAACTCATAATGAGTGGGGGAATAAATTTTAATCTCGCCGTTATCCATTCCCATAATTTAGCGGTATGCCCGCGATGGAATAAATAACTTGTCTACTTTTTTTTTTTGTCTTTTTTTTTTTTCTATTTATTGAATTTTTTTGAGGACCTATCTGCGGTGAGTAACATAGTAACATAGCACTAGGGATGGCAATGGATCTTGGATCCGTTGGACCCGATACGGTTTTATCGGATATGGATCCTAAAAATCTAGACCCTACGGATAAGGGTCCGATCCAGATCCATTTTTGAAGGGTCGGATCTGGATACGGGTTTTGATGTTGAGATCCAGATCCGACCCTAAGACCCGTTTTTAATTAATTAATTATTTTTTTTATATATCAATTTTTTTTTTAAATTGTGGTTATGTGGTAGATTACAAGGATATTCAGTGGTAGTGTGGTAGATTACTAGGATATTCTGCGATAATGACTTCGCATTACTTGGATGTTTATTTTTCATTAAAAATTTAATTAGTACGGTTTAGTGGTAACCTTTTATGAAAAATTGATGTTCTAAACTTTATTACTCGTATTAGACTTGGTAATTTGTATTTTGAATATAATGTACTTCCTTGTTAAGGACTCACTTATAAATTGTTGAAATATTAATTTCGATTTTGTTCTAACGAGCGAAAAAGTAAGACGTTTATTTTTCATCTCTTAAAATTGGTTAACATGTATAAAATATAATGGGCCGCTAAAGATCAATATCCTATCCAGATCCAACTGATTTGGATATGGATTTAAATATTTTGGATCCAATGGATATGGATCTGATATGGATCCATTCATGGTAGCTTGGATATGGATCTGATACCGGGCGATCCTATCCAGATCCTATCCATCGCCATCCCTACATAAAGACTATAAGATTCCTCCGTCTCGCGATTTATTTACGCTACATTATACACATTTATCGATGTGAGAGAAAGTAGAAAAACTAATAAAATAATAATATAAGATAAAGCATTCCGCCGCTTAAAATTATGAAATGTAATTGGTTAAGGAAAGAGTGTTCACCTTCCGCATGGGTTCTGTGACCATTTATGAAAAGTGTAACAAACGACCATGGCACTTCAAAAATAAAAACAGAAACAACGACGACGGAGGGACTACTATAAGTACTACGAATCCCTCCTTTCATAGTTTTATGCACCAGCTGCGTATAAACACAACAATGAACAACAACACTTCAATTCCTATCTCAAACGCCAACGATTGCAGCCACGACAACAGCAACAACAACAACCCCTACATTCAAAACACTCCTTGCTCTGCCCCCGACGCCTACTACGCCATCGGCAAGACCATCGAGCGGGCAGCACAAACCGCCGGAAACATTTTCACCCGCTTCAATCCGGCTGCCCGCTTCATGTTTAATTTTACACATGATCAAATTTACCGACGAGATTTCGGGGTGGTTCATGGGGAGAAACTCATGAACGCCCACCCGTGTTGCTTCTCCACCTCGGGTGGGCCCGTACCCGGCACGCTTTACGTGTCAAATGTTAGGATTGCATTCTCGGGGGACAATCCGGTTATGCTAAGTATGGGCCGTGGGCCGGTTCAATGGGTGAACTATAGGGTGGTCATCATGGTCGACCACATACAAACTGTGTCGTCGGTAAAGAATGGAGATAGAAACTTGGGAGACGAGTATATAAGGATTACAACAAAAGATGGTTATGAGTTTTGGTTTATGGGTTTCAAGGATCGTTATGCCATGGCCTTTGAGAATTTGTTTCAAGCCATAAATCGTAATTGTAACTCTTGAATCACTTGCTTCCTTCCTTTGTCTTTTGTGAATCAACAATCCTATTTTAGCTTTATTTTATCCTTGTAGACATGTACTGAACATGGTTACCCGGAGTGTCAGGATCCTCTAAAGTAATTCTACCGTAAAGTTATTCTAGAATTTCGATTTTTAAATTAGATAATCATAATAAATTTATTTAATTTTTATATTTTTCTTATACAAATACCCTCATATGTGTTTCTCATCGATTTTTTTTTCCCGAAAAAAGGTTTAGGGTACAATTTTAGGGTGCCGCTAAAATTGTACCCTAAACCCTTTTCCGCCGACTTCGCCGCCGAATCCAAACCAAAAGATATCCTACATAAAATTGGTGAACCCGTTTGGGTGATGGATGAAAAGAAAATTTTTATTTTATGCAAGTAATGTGACAAAAATAGAGTAACTCTACGGTAGAGTTACTCTAGAGGATCTCTACACCTAACGTCATATTTGTAATGGGTTCAAAACACATACTTCGTATTTGTCTTTTAGATCAAATTATTAATAATTATACCTACAAACTTTCAGTAATTCTTCTATGAGACAAAATACAAATGACACTTAAAAGGTCTGAAACAAATCTACTAAAGTCGCTTATAGGGGTATTAAAAATTCAATAACTTATTGTAAGCTCTGACTCACACAAGAATCTGTGAAAAACTTTTTAAAATCGAAGATTAATGTTGATATTGCTTTCAATTGAATTGTTGTACTAATTCTAAAAAAAAAAAAAAAAAAAAAAAAAAAGGTTCAAACAACATAATATAAGATCAATATACTTAAAAATCACTTCAATAAAATTAAAGAAGCAAACAAATTCTCTGGTAAATTAATGATATCGAAGCTTGATTTACGGAGTAACTTTTCAGAACATCCTTGTATTGCTATATTGTTACCGCTTTTGAAAATTTATCTCTTGTTTGAAGTATGTGCCGTTGACGATGATCATCTTGAATTGATTGAAAATACGCGTCTCGAACCATCAACAAACCACTCTTCATTTAATTTATGTTACCATCAAAACTATAGCTTACAATGATACTTCCTTCGTATCAGTTTACAGTTTCTATTTTAAGGTGTACAAGTCATCTATTTACACTTTTATATTTGTCAATGTTAAAGTCGTGTGAGTGTGGACCTCTATTTGTTACATCTAATTGTAATGATTGATTTTTGCTTACATTATACAAAGTACGTTGTATTATACCAAGTGAGTCCTTTTTATATTTATAATGTTAATTTATTTTTTTTTGACTTTTCTCAATTAAGAATAAAGTATATTATATTTTACTCTCTCCGTTCCCGTGAATTATTAATTTTTTTTTATTGGGTGAGGGGGAAATAAGTTAAATGTTAACAATTGACTGGGACGGATAGAGTAGTAAACAAATATATTTATGATCAAGAGTATATAGTAAAAAAAATGTGAGTTTAATTGAATAAGATTACATTTCCGGTGAGACCACATCTCACGTACTGGCGGCACAGTACAAGAGAAATGAAGCATAAATTTTAAGTAAACTACATACTCATGTGAGAAGTTTTATGATAATATTTTAATACCGTCTCACAAAAGAGAATTTCGGTTCATTTTTACAATTGATCAAAGTTGAAATTTTAACCATAAAGATGTAGGTTAAAAATTCAAAAGTCTCCAGTAAATTACTAACCTTAACAAATACGGAGTAAAATATGTACAAATGCTCATTGAGTATTGCTAAAATTCCGTATTAGATATGGAACAAAATAAAATGAGCTTAGAAAAGGAAAATACATGAAATATATTTTAACCAAACAAACTCTAAAGAATTTAATTAGTAACTCTTGAAGACATCTCATAAAAAAAAAATTCGATAGTTTGTCCTAATTATTTTTTTTACAATTTTCTATTTATTTGGATATCTTTTATGATTAATATTTCACATGATTACGAAAGTACACCTAGATGTAATATTTGAAAAATTGCAACATCTTTATATAATATCGGAAAATCTATTTTAATAAAAATTTCAAAACTGTAACCCGACCCCTTAAATCTTGGGTCCTGCAATGTATATATTGTTAATTATTTACTCCCAATAAAAATGTTAAGAGTAACTATTATAAGAGACCGTCTTACACTTTTAGTTGTGTTAGACGGACTCATTATTCGAGTAACATTTATTAGTTTTCTAAGGGGTGAATAAAAAAATGCGGACTACATTGGTACTAATAAATCTGGTAATTAAATATGATGAATGGTGATTTAATGCTATGCTACACCCCTACAACTTCCAATGAAATTTCTGGAGAAACTACCTTTAACCTTCCAAGTTCTTTATAAATGCAGGTATTTTCATTTTCATTCATTTTCATTTTCCCCTATTTTTGTTCTTCCTTATTTTCATTGTTGGGTATGGTTTTGAATTTTAATTATTTGAAGTTCTCTCTTTTTATCCATTATTTTGTCTCCTTTTCACCATATGTAGTCTTTTTTTGTTTTTCCTATGATTTATTTAATTTATGTTTAATATATTTTGGCCGACTTAGCCATTTTTGACCCTTTTTTTACTAATTAATGCTGCCTATTTCGTCCATCATCAACCATTTAATATTTTTTTTTTTTTTCATAATAAAAGTGGCGCAAATTTAAAATATTATTCTTGAGATCATTTTAATTGTTGTTCTTTGCAAGTAACATAGAACAATTGCATTGATAAAGTTGTTTTTGTTGGTGATCATTTTTATTAATTTTGTGACCATTTTTTTGGTTTATGTGACCATTTTTAATGATTTCTTTTTCTTTTTTTTTTTTTTATTATAGGGTTCATCATATCATATATTAGTTGACAACAATGAGTTAAGGACAATGAAGGAAGTGTTTTTTTCCTTTTACAGGAAATAATGTTAGAACAACCTACTTAATAAAACTAATAACTTGTATATTAACCTCTTTAATTGACCAATTTTCTACATGTATATACAATTTGACAATATATAGTCACCACGAATTTTATTTGTATTTTACATAGTATCATTTACCAAAATCTGGTTACGATTAACAAACATATGGTCACCATATATTATATTATTTGGTTACGTAATTAGTGAGATTGGTAACTATAATTGAAATGGCTACGTTATTTTCATCCGGTTTGAGTCGTGACTATTTTAACATTCATGGTGATACTATTTGATTAATATAGTAAGTATAATTTGACATCCGCGAAAAATAATGATAGAAAAAAATACTATAATACAATTATTGCTTATGTCGTGAACCAATCAAATACGAAAAAATAGAAATATAATTGATTTAAATTGATAATTTGACTTACATGAACAACTATACACGTTAATAGTATCACTTTAAAAATATGAATTGGATTTAATACACGTTAATGTATAGTACCACAATTATAAATAGTAACCACTATATAACAAAAAGTAACGAGATAATGAAAAAACGTAACAATCTTATACACGTGACTATTTACTTAATTGTGGTGACTGTTGTTCAAATTGTAGCAACTTCTAACTAATTAAGCAAATTTAACTATTAATTCAAAAATTACTTATTGATAATTTCTATGGATAGAATAACAGTAATTTCACATGCATTCTCCATCTTCTTCTAATTATTGTTGGGATTAAAACCAGTAATTTAATGCTATGGAATATCCCATTAATTCTAGTCTAATTCAAATTAATTATGCTCAAGGTAATAAATGACAGTTTGTTGAAATCTAGGTCGTCTAACAATAAGCAAATTGTTAGACGGTCTTATATAAGTGTTGTTCAAATGTTAAAGGAGGAGAGTATTTCATAAATATAGAATCAAATTCTTGGGATGGATACTACTCCCTCCTTCCCCTTTTTCCCCTTCAATTTGCTTTTTGCGCGATTTACAATGTGCCGCTTTGGTCACGTGTTTCTCTTTATGCTTGCGATTTTTTGTGAACATATAATTTTGTGAAAACATATCTTGGTGACAAATGTGAACACTTTATTATCATGTTAAAATTATATATATACATTTTGGATAATTTACAGCCATACCTACAAAATAATTCGACTTTCCAAAAAATAGATGGAAGGAACAAAGTAAGAAGGTGGAAGTTTAAAAGTAAATTCCTCTTAGAATTGACATATACCATACTTTTAGTACCAATAAAATTAAATTCCCTTCGGATAAAAAGAAAAATGAAATTCTGAAATTGAAATAGCACGCTCATCACTATGTAGTATACCCACAAACTGCCCAAGCGGGTTTGGTTTCGGGTTCGGTAACTATTATACTGCAACATACTGCCTGGGTGTATTTGGGGTTCGGGTAGTATACAGGTGGGGTGTACACGGGTTCCAGGCCGGGTTAGGGACAAAATACGGGTTAATCAATGTCTTTTTATCCATATTTTTTTTTCTTTTTTTTGTATAATCTGACACTTTCAAGAAAAACTACTCTCTTCCTTTATAGTCAAACTTTACCTGATGCCAAAACACAAATATTAAGATTAGTGGAAGTTGTCCCTTATAACTGTACTTCATTACTCATTACTGACAAGTGGGTGAATTACCAATGTGAAGACTTTGGGTGGTACTGATACGTTTTCAGTATTTTCCTCCCAAATTTAGAATGTAGAAGCACTTATCTTCTCCCTAAATTTATTCGTTGATTTTACATCCCACCAAATCAAAAAATTTAAACTTTTTAATTTCCCTCCAAATGCACTATTTACACTTTTAGGGTGCTTTAACAGAAAAATAAAAATAAAAAATAGTCATATATATGGTGCCTCCAAAAAACCAACTCTAATTGATATATTATTGAAAAATTACGAGTAATATTTTTTAATTATAAGTTCCAAAACTGAAAACTTTAAAATAAGTTTATAGATGCGTGTGTGTCTATTAAATCGATATTTATAATATTAGATCCATCTATGTAGTTTCCAAGTTGTATATTCAAAGTTAAAATGTTACCTCGAACTACCAACTTAAAAATATATCATTTGTTATGAAACCAGTTTAAGTGAATGTTCATTGGGCTTTGTGGCCCATTACATTAGTGATGTAATTAGGTTTTACCCATGTAATGTACTATATATATGGCTCTAGGATGATTAATAGATTGACCTCAATTCAATCTCCTCTCTAATTTCTCCCTTGTATTCTCTCATTTCTCTTTCTTGTATCTCTTTATTTCTTAGTTTATAACACGTTATCAGCACGCTCTAACTCAACGGTAATTACTTATCAATATTTCGTATGATATAGATTAATACGGTGTATGTTATACTCCGTACAACTTAGTAACACTTTGGTGCACATCTGTGCCATTATCTAATCATATGGGTGTTTCTTTTGTTTGTCTTTTACATAATTTTTTTTTTTTTTTCACCCTTCTTTGTTACGGTTTTTTTTTTTCTCTTCTCTTTTGTATATTTTTTTAATTTTTTTTCTTGTGACTCATATTTCTCCAAGTGTATTATAGACTATATTTTACTTATTTATTGCAATCAATTGGTAATATTGTTTGTTTGGTAATGACTATATAGCCATATTTATTCATTGGCTAATTACTCTTATGGTCATTAATTTATTGACCAAATTATTTTTTTGTGACTATATAGATAGTCATATTTATTTATTGGTTAATACTCTCTTGGTCATATTATTAATTGACCTAATCAACTTTTGTCATATTACTTCATTGGCTAATTATTTTTTGGTCATATCGAGTTAGTTTCGATTATTGATAGACAAATAATTGATGGAATTTCAAATGGTTTGGGGATTAATTGATCAATTATTATTAATGATTATAAATCTATTGTCATATTCTATCATTTGTTAATTATTATTTTGATTATATTAATTCATTGATCAAACTAGCTAAGTATTGTCATATCACTTTAATGACGGAACTATTCTTAAGGACTACATAGTCATTCATTGATAAATTATTCTCTTGGTCATATTAATTCAATGACCAAATTACCTTTTTGTCATATTACTTTATTGACTAATTATTCTTTGATCATATCAATTCATTGATCGAATTTGTTATACTGTATTAATTTATTGGTTATTAAATTCATATCACTCTATTAGTTAATTATTATTTGAGGCTATATATTGTATTCATTAGCCATGTTGACTGATTGATATAAACTCATTGATTGTTTACATTAATTTTGTATTCAATTAATAAATTTATTAACTTTTGACTATATAATCACATTAGTCATGTTTATTCAATGGTAATATAAAATCATTGACCATATGAGACAAGTATTCGTCTATTTGTTTAAATATTTTGTTCCCTATGGTCATATCATATAAACTAACACAATTGAATAATTTTATCATAATTTTCTCATTTTTCTCATTTATTCTCCACATATATTTTGTTTCAAAATTTAATAATAATGATTCAGATGCCTCAAATTCATAATGTCAAATGTAACTTACAAGCACTATTAAAATGATTGATTCTATAATTATTGAATAATAAAGATTATTATTTAAGTGAAAATTTTCAATTATGAAAAATTTATTAGGTGTGAAATGTTTAAAATTAGTGTGTAGTAGAAATTTTACATGTAAATTGAAATTGATAAAGACATTTTATATATGTTAGGCCCAAATTTTCCGGCCCAGTTTGGGCCCTGTCAGCAGCAGTACCTTGCTCAGGACCCTGAGCATCGCAGGGCCCTGGGCAGGACCTAGAAGTATTTCGAGGGTCCAGACGGCACAGAACCCTGACCACGCAAGACCCTCCAGAGTTTCACCTAGCCCAGACCCGAACATTTCAGACCTGGCAGACCGGGCAGGACCCTAAGGAGGCTCACCATCGGATCTATCTCAATTGTAACGGAAAGTCAATGCAGCTCCGAGACAGGGGGAAGCTATCCAACGGAAGGAACAATTAAAGCCTATTTAATAGGGGCCACGACAGCTATGGAAGGGGAATACTAGGAGCAAAATCAGGAGGGCTACAACTATAAAAGAAGCGCTAGGGTTCAAGGAGAGGGGGCACTCATTCAACTTCATTCCACATTCAGCAACAACACTACTACATTCAACACCAAATACCTACTTTACAGCATTCTAAACACACTAAACACATTTTTCAGCAATACTTAGCATTTTACAACATACTTTGTACGAAATAGTGCACTTGAGCACCGAAATCTTGTAATCCTTCTTTGAATAGTGGATAGTTGGTGGGACAAGAGCTTCCCTCACGGCCGCTTCCCACATCGGGTTTTCCGCAGAACCAAAAAGCCTACGTGTCTTATTTCATTTTCGCCATTTCTTTTCCTTAAGTTTAGTTACGATCTTTAGTTTGGCACACGATAAGGTCGCTTAACCCCAACACAATAAATTAAGCTTTGGTAAATTTTTGCCAAACATTTGGCGCGCCTGTGGGGTATAGCGATCATCTTTTGTAGCCAAACATCGTCCTCGTCGTTAACCGAGCATGGTGCCAAGTGTCGGTCAGGGTTCCACCAAAGATGCAAAGGGGCGCCAAGAAGACGCCTCTAAGGTGCCCTCGTGAGCCTCGCAGAGCCGATCTGGAGGTCCAGGATCCAGTAGGAGCCTCCGCAGGAGCCAGATCTGGAGGTCCAGGATCCAGTAGGAGCATCCCCAGGAGTTGGTCACCGGGATAGATCTTGAAGCCGCAACTCCTACTCTAGTGGCTTCTCCGAGTCGAGGATCCCCCATTGTCAATCCTCCGCTCAGCCTCGAGAGCCACCAACCACACTCAGGTTACCTTTTGTCTAACAAACCTGTTCGGATCTGACTCATCTTTTTTGACAGGTACACCTGAACCAAGCCGTACGGCAGATCCTCCTTCCAGTAAGGCTCAGGTTCCTGTCAGGGTCCTGGTTCTCGCCAGTCCTCTCAGACTCGACATGATCCTGTCAGGCCCCTCCCTGCACTCTTTTAGCCGTTTTGCATGGCCTCCACATTCATAAATGCGGAAACCATGCAGGGGGCAAGGACACACAACAAGATTACTACTCTCCAGCTTGGCACTGCACCTCAAAACGGTGTTTCATTTTGAGGGTCTCGACGACCACCTAAACATCGTGTCCTCAATAGGTTTATTCATTTTATTTTTTAATCCATATGTTGTTTTTTCCGCTTTAAAGGTTTTCGTTCTCTTCCTAGGTTGCAAATTTTTTCTTATGTTCTTCCTTAAAAGCCTTTAATTTACCCTTTCAATCGTTTTAAAAGTTATTTTGCGTCTCGCTGCTGAGATACCCCTAGGATCCTGGGACCTGAGGACCCTGATGAGCTCTCAGGATCCCGGCGTGCCCTCATCATTCCGAGGTACCCTCAGCAGGTTTTATTGGTTGTTTTTCCGTGGAAATTCTTTAATCCGCTTTTGAACCGTTTAAAAAGTATTTCTGCAGTTTACATTTGTGATTTGCTTAAAACCCTTTGTCCTTTTAAAAAAAAAAAACTTTTATCTTAAACTCGTTTTTATACAAAAATACTTGAGTTCGTTCTAAAGGGCTTCCGAAGCCACGTTCCTTCGCAAGGTATCGACCTCTGAGGTCACAAGGGGCGCCTCTACGTAAATTCCCTCCTTGAGAGGAAGTCGTGCCTGTGGTGGCGGTATAAGCATGAACCTAGGGGATAAGCATGACAGATAAACATGACCCCGCTTGGACATCTCAGACTCCAGGCCACCACAGTCATCAACAAAGCTCTCGTCATGGGAAGCTCTACCCCACTTGGACATCTCAGCTTCCAGGCCGGCACTAAGTCGACTCTAAAAGCATGCATACAAAACAAATACGCGCGATACAAACGAACGAACGAACGAACGTATTAAAGCATGGTTGGCCACCATGACTTTCCACCGTCATACTCAAGGTCCCTTGCAGCAAAGGACCCTGAGCACATATGTTTAGCAAGAAAGGAAGTTCGCCTAATAAGCTTGATAGATTATCCACATGTTTCGAGTTGCATTAGCTAGGTGTCTTTAGCTGATCCATGTTTACATTGTCGCTTTCACCCTTGCGGTATTGTTTCCTCTGTTTCAGGTCCCTCAATCGCCGCAGCATCCTCGGCAGGCGCCTCAGCTGTCCCTGACCCATATAGCCGGGGGCATCAGGAACGACCCAAGTACTTGCAGCAGCTCTTTCACCATATCAGTAACCTCCGCTCAGTGTCATTGTTGCCTACCCAAGAAAGGAAAAGAAAACAGTCCACCAATCCACCAAGTATCAAGCACGAATGTAATCAAGCAACCGGCGCGCCCAAAGTTGGAATATGAGGGAGTCACGCAAAGCAATCTGAGAATGAAAATTCCTGCTCAGACTTCGAGATATCCTGAGCAGAAATTTTGGGGGCAAATGTTAGGCCCAAATTTTCCGGCCCAGTTTGGGCCCTGTCAGCAGCAGTACCTTGCTCAGGACCCTGAGCATCGCAGGGCCCTGGGCAGGACCTAGAAGTATTTCGAGGGTCCAGACGGCACAGAACCCTGACCACGCAAGACCCTCCAGGAGCCCCACCCAGCCCAGGACCTCAACATTTCAGACCTCTGGCAGACCTGGGCAGGACCCTAAGGAGTCTCACCAACGGATCTATCTCAATTGTAACGGAAAGTCAAAGCAGCTGCGAGAAAGGGGGAAGCTATCCAACGGAAGGAACAATTAAAGCCTATTTAATAGGGGGCCACGACAGTTATGGAAGGGGGAATACTAGGAGCAAAATCAGGAGGTCTACAACTATAAAAGAAGAGCTAGGGTTCAAGGAGAGGGGGCACTCATTCAACTTCATTCCACATTCAGCAACAACACTACTACATTCAACACCAAATACCTACTTTACAGCATTCTAAACACACTAAACACATTTTTCAGCAATACTTAGCATTTTACAACATACTTTGTACGAAATAGTGCACTTGAGCACCGAAATCTTGTAATCCTTCTTTGAATAGTGGATAGTTGGTGGGACAAGAGCTTCCCCCCGCGGTCGTTTCCCACATCGGGTTTTCCGCGTAACCAAAAAGCCTACGTGTCTTATTTCATTTTCGTCATTTCTTTTCCTTAAGTTTCCGTTTACGATCTTTAGTTTGGCACACGATAAGGTCGCTTTAACCCCAACACAATAAATTAAGCTTTGGTAAATTTTTTGCCGAAACAATATATAAGAACGTAAGTTTTTTTACTCAACGGGTTAACCCGCTACGGGTCGGGTTTTGACCCATTGTTTTCGGGTCATTTCGGGTTCGGGTAGATTTTAGGTTCGGGTCGAAAAAGGCAGGTTTATTTCGGGTAATTTACAGGTCGGTTTCGGGCGGTTTATCGGGTCGGGTCAGATATTGACAGCTCTACTATGTAGGCATTGATTCACATAATAAGTAACGTCAACGTTGTTGTTGTTGCATACTTGATACTTGTATACCCATTACAATTCACACGCACTTAGTTGGCTCCTACAAATTATTCTGTATTCTTTAGAAGGAAGCAACTCTTAAACAGAATAATTGTTGCTCTTGTAAACCATATACTCCCTCCGTTCCACAATGTTAGTCCATTTACCTTTTTGAAAGTCAAAATTTCGTAACTTTAACCGTCTATAACATAAAATCTACACAAAATTGTTATAGGATAATAAAATATTTACATTCGTTATTAAATTATCTTTCATAATATTTTATTTTCAATGAATTTTTTTTGCATATAAGCGATGAAAAATATGGTTGAAGAGGCGCGTTGGAGACAGCGTAAAATCAAAGCGGGACTAACGTTGTGGCACAGAGAGAATGTGCTTATCACTTAAAACTTTGAATCGCATACTAGCATCTAGGATAAGAGATATAGATGATATTCTTACAATGACATTTTAATTTATTCTCAAATTTCATGATCAGTATATGTGTATCTAGCTAGAGGTGTCAATTATTAACTCGACATAAAGTTAGTGGGTTAGAGTTGAATCAATGCGGCCCATTATAATAGTATTGACATAAACGTAATAGGAAATTTTATTGTGTTGGGTTAGGGTTGAAGTTTTACGACACGCAATTGACACGAGTAACCTATTGATTCTATATATAAAAATTAAAAAAAGGTCTTAATTTGACTGGTTGATTTAGGACGATATATGTTATGCTTAATTTTTTATTTTTAAAAGGCAAAATTACAAAAAATTACCTTATAAAACCAACTTGTTACAAATAACGCCTAATATAATTTTTTTTGCAAATAACTACTCCCTCCATTCATATCCATTAGCATCCCTTCTTTTTTGACACTATTCACATAGGTGACGAATCTTCGGTATAACTCGTAATGTATAAATAAAAATATAGTCATGTGAGATATTGTTTTATTCGTTTTCTTAAGTACAACATTAATATCAAATTTTCACATTTTTATACAATTTAGAACTATACATTTTGTCGTTACAAAATGCATCTCGGCAATGTGAAAAATGAAGGGATGCCAATGGATTTGAATAGAGAAAGTACCTTATAACACCTTTTTTTTTTTATACAGATCACTACTTACATGTTATAAATGTTATGTATATCATTAACAGATGGTATAAAAATTCAAAATTTTCGACAAATTTGAACTTTTCCTTTCATTTTATTTGAAATATACACTTAAAATACCTAGTTTAGCCTTACAAAACATATCTATTGTGTTGGGAAAGCCAAATAACGAGTGACAAAATGGTCTAAAAATATGTTTTTTTGGGGTTAAGTAGGTGTTTCGGGCAAAGAGGTATCATTATGAATAAACAAAAGGTGTTATAAGGTAGTTATTTGCAAAAAAAAAAAAAAAAAAAAAAAAAAAAAGAAAAAAAAGGTAGTTATTTGCAAAAAGTTGATTTTATAAGGTAGTTTTCTGTAGTTTTACCGTTTTAAAAAATTATATTTAATTTTCAAAAGGTCAATGAATTACATACAATGATACAAGTTGGTCAACTTAAAGAGTTTATAGGGTCTCATGTAGAGTTGTCAAAATCTGACCCGACCCGATAAACCGCCCGAAACCGACCTGTAAATGACCCGAAGTAAACCTGCCTTTTTCGACCCGAACCCAAAATCTACCCGAACCCGAAATGACCCGAAAACAATGGGTCAAAACCCGACCCGTAGCGGGTTAACCCGTTGACTAAAAAAACTTATGTTCCTATATATAAAATGTTCTTATCAGTTTCAATTTACATGTAAAATTTCTACTACACACTAATTTTAAACATTTCACACCTAATAAATTTTTCATAATTGAAAATTTTCACTTAAATAATAATCTTTATTATTCAATAATTATAAAATCAATCATTTTAATAGTGTTTGTTAGTTACATACTTACATTTGACATTATGAATTTGAGGCATCTGAATCATTATTATTAAATTTTGAAACAAAATATATGTGGAGAATAAATGAGAAAAAGAAAATGATATATTTTTAAGTCGGTAGTTCGAGGTAACATTTTAAATTTGAATATACAACTTGGAAACTACATATATGGATCTAATATTATAAATATCGATTTAATAGACACACACGCATCTATAAACTTATTATAAGTTTTCAGTTTTGGAACTTATAATTAAAAGAAAATAATAATTTTTTAATAATATATAAATTAGAGTTGGTTTTATTCTAAATATGGGAGGAAAATAGTGAAAACGTATCAGTACCACCCAAAGTCTTCACATTAATAATTCACTCACTTGTCAGTAATGATTAATGAAATACAGTTACAAGGGACAACTTCCACTAATCTTAATATTTGTGTTTTGGCATCAGGTAAAGTTTGACTATAAAGGAAGAGAGTAGTTTTTTTTTACTGAAAATTAATCCGTTATACAAAAAAAAGGAAAAAAAAATATGGATAAAAAGACGTTGATTAACCCGTATTTTGACCCTAACCCGACCTGGAACCCGTGTACACCCGACCCGTATGTTACCCGTATAATAGTTACCCGAACCCGAAACCCGCCCGCCCGACCCGTTTGACAGGTATAGTCTCATGGATTAAGTGAGTTGAAAATGAAATGTTTAAATATAAATAGGCTAAACAAATCAAGTTAGATATAAAAAAATTATATTGGTAAGGCTAAGAAGAACTATTCTTAATTAAAAGTGGGAAATTCTCACTTGTACCCTCGAAGGATTTGATTTTCTCACTTGTACCCCTGCTTTTCACGAAATCTCACTTGTACCCCTAATCTTTATTACTTATTCTCAAGCGTGGCCAATCTTTCATTTTTCTTCAATTTTTGTTCAATTTTATGGAGGGAAATAAATGAAATAATGGGGGATATTTAATGAAGAAAATGAAGGGAAAATTTGGAGCAAAATGGAAGGAAAATTGAAGAAAAATGAAAGAGGGAAAATTGAACAAAAATTGAAGAAAAATGAAAGATTGGCCACACTTGAGAATAAGTAATAAAGATAGGGGTACAAGTGAGATTTCGTGAAAAGCAGGGGTACAAGTGAGAAAACCAAATCCTTCGAGGGTACAAGTGAGAATTTCCCATTAAAAGTTTAACAGGTTAGGATGTACTGTACAAGAACATGATTTACTCTACATATAATATGAGGAATAAGGTCTTGTTATTTTCGTCATAATTTCAATTTTTATAAGTTTAGTTTAAATTAGATACGCTACGCTTTTATAAGTTCAGCTTTAATAAGCTGAATAAAACGGGGTCCAAGGCATATGAAAGTACACTAATTCTTGTGTAAAGCTTGTCCAAAGCTTGTTGAAATTTAAATAGAGTGAAATCTACAAATCTCAGAATTTTCTCAATTCTTATACACGGTTCTCATTTCTTATACATGATTACTTCATAGTTCATACTAAAAACTACAAAAAATTAATGGTACAAATTCCACCAGACAACTCTGTTGTTGCAATAAGGAGTTGTCGTTACGGCACATACGTCACAGCATGCTCAGACCATAAGTCTGTCAACCTACAGAAGGTCGACGATCAAACCAAATTACCCCAAAATTGTCTATGGACGTTACATTCAGAGCCTATTTTCGGCTTCTCAATCGGCTCCCTAAAATTCATCAGCTGCTACGGGCGACACCTATCCACCAAAGGATACATTTGGAAAGAAGTATGCCAAGACAACCCCATTACGGGCTACAATCGATTTGGCTTTGCAGGATGGACTTACGATGAAGTCGGGACTACAGAAGAGCAACAAGGGGTCCGTCTCATGGTTGCGCTATCTGGGCGTTTCCTAAGCGCCAGAGAAAACGGGGAACTGTGTCTTGATCTTAACCTTTTCTATCTTTGTACTGAGCCTGAAGTATATTGGACCATTCATCGTGTCGATAATAATGGGGAGCAGCTTTTACCGGCTGTACCTCGTGCTCTGCGGTCAAGTGACGATGATGATCACCACCAGCAGCAGGGACATGTTGCTTTTCGCAATGGAATAATGATACATGTCGACGTTCCGATTTATAACAATCCGATGGCGATCAATACGGGTGGGAACGTCAATCAGGGACGAGGGAAGCAAGAGAATGGAGGGGTTAAAGCAGGAAACACCAAAAGACAATACGGTTAAATTAACTCAGAGTTTATTTTGGTCGTTTTGTTGAGTTAAGAAAACCAAAATGTTGTGTGATAATTTTCTTGATTGAAATATTCGTATCGCACAAGTAAAGATATAATTTGGTATATTTGCTGTGCTTAAAAATAGGTAGTTAACTAAGAATCGAACCCTAGACCTCATGCGTTTTACAACACCTATACCATTACCAACTAATCTCATTTAATTCTCATGTCCTTTAATTAAATTTAACTTATTATACCCTAACAAAAATCTTTATGTTATATACACAAGATTATATTATATATGTGATATAATTATATAGAGTAATTCTTATGCATTTATTTTTTATTTCAAAAAATCATTATATTATATACTTACAAATATATATACTTACAATTATACAATAATATTATATAATCACATGGAATTATATATATTACATGAATATTTATATATCCTAAATCTATTACATGAATTATGTTGATATAAATTATATGAACAAAATCATTCATATTATAAGCATGAATTTATATTATACTCCGTATATGATATAATTATATTATTCTTATGAATTTAGTTTAAGTTTCAAGAAAACTTTATACATTATATACGTGTATATTGCTAAATTACATATACATCTATAAGAACCGTGCATTTGCACGGGAACTAAACTAGTTTTAAAATATAACTTAATTAAATTATATTATTTTGTTTATTATTTTCCTTAAGTTATTTATTAATAAAATACATTTAAGGAAAGAATATGTATTTTTCAATTCATAATATTATAAGGACTTAAATTGTAGATTTAGTATCATATTTTTGATTGCATATATTAATTATTTTCATTTAGAATCTGATTATTTATGGAATAACTGATTGTTTCCAATTATATATATTTCAAAATAATATTATTTTTTTTCGACCAATTGTATTGTGACAATTGTCGACCATAGACACTATGATTTCGACTTTACATATATATAATAGATAACATCTTAAAACACAAACTTTTTCCTTTGATAAACCAAACGAAACTCAATTTCAGATGTTGCCACTCATCAAAAATCAAATTTTAGCATGTCACTCCAAAATAATAAATTATCGAGGAAGACAAAAAGTTAAATATTGAATCATACTTACAAAACAACAACCACAGGGACACGTGTCACACTGTGGTTGTTTGTTGAGTATTTTAATTGGGCCCCCCCACTACAACCTATACAATTAATTTCCCCTATTTTTAACAACTCTCATCTATCCTACATATTTTTAATTTGCCTTTTTTTTACACACTACAACATTACAATATTAAAATACTTTATAATATAATTTACATACATTCATGATTACAACATTTACAACATACCTACAAACTTACAAAAATATAAATTACATTATTTTTTATATTTTATTAATCACATATATAAATTACAACAAAAAAAATTAACAAACCAAATTAAGAATTTTAAAAGGGTAAGCACGACCGATGACGGTGATCAGGCGGCCATATAGGTGGCTGGAGGAAGTAATTTTGTCATTAATGGCAGCCAAAAGGGGTCGATGTAACTGGTGAATAAGGCGATTTTTCGGAGAATAAATTTCTTCTTTAGATCAGAAAAAGAAGAAGCTAAGATTTAATTTTAATTGTAATGGTATTTAATTCATAGGGTTAGAATGAAGAAAAAAAATGGGGGTTTAGAGGTGATAAAAAGGCTTTTGAAGAGAGATACGTGGTGAGGAGTCGTGGTTTTATTATGGCTGTTGGATCTAGGGTATAGTACAGACTAGGGTTTTATATGTACGGTTGTGATTTAAGCCCATCAATATAATATGGTATAGTACAAGATCTATTTATCAAAACAACATAAACAAACCGAAAAATTAACAATATTGGTAAATAAAAAAAATTATTAATTTTCTAATATTTTAAGCGCAATTGATATGTATATACTTCAACAAGACTATCAGATTTTGATGATAATTTATTTATTGTAAAAGTATACTACTAATCTTTTTTTTTAAATAAGACCAAAAATGAATTATCATAAAGAATTTGACATATGTACTATTTAAATTATACGTTCAAAAATTTTATAACACTATTTACAGTGTATTATATATTTATTTATGTACTATTTAAATTCTACTTTTAAATATAATTTAAACAATAAGTTTCTTGCAATTTGCTCGGGCATAAAATTAAACGTTTAAAGAATAATATATTTATTTGTTTCCACAATTTGCACGGGCATAAAATTGTTATTTGTCATATGATAGTTTGCACGAGTATAAAATTGATATTTATACGGGCATATAAAATTGTTTTATGCCATATAATAGTGATAAAATTGCACATACATAAAAATGTTATTTGTCATATAATAATGATAATTTGCACGGGCACGCATTAATTTTTTGTTTGTACGAGCATAAAATTGTTATTTGTCATATTATACTAATAATTTTCACGGGTATACAATTGTTATTTATACGGGCAAATAATTATTTTTTTGTCATATAATAATAATAATAATAATAATAATAATAATAATAATAATAATAATAATAATAATAATAATAATAATAATAATAATAATAATAATAATAATAATAAAACAAAAAATTGTGCGGGCATATAAATGTTATTTGTCATATAATAATGTTAATTTGCACGGGCACGCATTAATTTTTTGTTTGTACGAGTATAAAATTATTATTTGTCATATTATACTGATAATTTTCACGGGTATACAATTGTTATTTATACGGGCACATAATTATTTTTTTTTGTCATATAAATTGCGCGGGCATATAAATGTTATTTGTTATATAATAATGATAATTTGCTCGGGCATGCATAATTTTTTTATTTATACGGACATGTAATTGTTATTCGTACGGGCATAAAATTACTTACTGTCCTATAATTTCTTTTTTTAGGTGCTTTTGAATGACATTAATTCATATTAATCATTATAAAAGACGGATTTTATAAACTCCTTTTATCATTTGTCCCTATTTCAAGAGTCACGAGTAAAAATGGTATGAAAATTATGATTTGCGATCGTATAACATTAGTCTTAAATAGAACAAATAATGTAGTTTATAAGGAAGTTTGATTCAGGAGGCTCCTCCACAGATTATGATTTGCGATCGTATAACCATGGGTGCAGGGTAGTCGTAGTTGGATTCAGGAGGCTCCTCCACAGATTGATCCCTTTGTAATCCTTGATTTACCGGTTATGGAATCTTAATCCCCGATGGGACTTTCAAAAAAGTAGATATCCTTTTTTCGTAAGTGTTAGTGCAAATCCTAAACTGAGAGGAAAAGAAAAAAACTAGCATCTTTATATAATATCCTATGATATAAAACAATTCAAAACCGTGCCCCCATTCCTTTAATCTTGGTCCGCCACTGTATATTTTGTTAATTACCCGGATAAAAATCTTTAAATAAAAGAACGAGAGTATGTCACAAACCAATAAGTCTCTCTTAAGACCAAAAGATCCTTTTAAGGTTAAGACTTGACCCATTTTGGCCCATTAACCCTTTTTTTTTTCAAATTTTCTTTTTAAACCCAATTTTTATTTATTAAATTTTTTTTTAACTTACCTAAAATACCGGAAAAACACAAATTTTAAATGGTAAAAATATTGATAAAAATGGTAACATACTATATTATATTAGAACATTTCGCAAACATAGAAAACATAATACATGTTACGAATATACGGAGTATAAATTAATTATGTTTGGATCATAATATATTATGTTATCATTTATTAATGAATTGTTATCAAGTTTTTTAGTATGAAAATGCAAAAACAAATATGTTACATTAAAGTGTAATATTTTATCATTTAATATTAACTTATTTTGGTAACATATTATATAATTATGGTAACATATAAAATAAATGTTATGACAATTTTTTATTCTCTATATGTTTCATAATATCTAATCTAATATATATATATAAAGCAGAAACCATGGTCTCTATGGTCGACATTTGTCACAATATAATTGGTCTAAAAAATTAATATTAGTATTATTTATAATTCTACTATTGTTAGGATTTTAGATGAAAAAATATTAACATATGTAACTTAAAATATAAAACTAAATCTACAATTGAAATCTTTACTATAATAGAACTTTCCAAAAAAAAAAAAAAAAATTAATTGAAGATGTTTTTAATTGAGAAAAAAAAAAATAATTTCAAAATAAACAATTATATGACACATAATTACCTTATTTAATTTTTAGGTAAGTCCTCTCCCTTTTTGTATATATATACATCAAAAACTTTAGCTAGATCTTTTTAGGTACGTACTATGTTAAATAGTTTTACTTTATTATGTTTTAATTATGATTACAATTTGTGTTAAATTTAATTTTTTACGGTGTATTCGATAAGAGTGTTTAAAATTTGAATATTTTTATTTCTTAATTACTATGTTTGATACTTAAACATAGCTTGATTTTTGATACTTAACAAATTTTCGGGTCCGCCCCAGGCCGGGCGCCCTATCTATAATAAAAAAAACTTACCTTAAACATAATCAAATTTTCTTATTGGTAAAGCATTTAAAAAAAGAAAACTTACCTTAAATATAATCAAATATCCTTAAAAATATATAATCAAATATTATAACAAACACTCTATATTTCCAAATTAAAATTGGAAAAAATAGATACATTATATTTGGAAGGTGTGAAAAATAAAATAAATAAATTTTTGAACATAATATACTTTGTAATGAAAATTAAATTAGTTAGGTTATATTAGGAAAATTTAGTAGTTAATTCTTAATGTTATTTAAAACAACTAATTCTCTATGATATTTAAATAAAAACTTACCTAAAAAATATTATGACTTACATTAGGAAAAATTTAGTATTAATAAATTTTTTATTAGTAAAGCATTTAAAAAAAGAAAACTTACCTTAAACATAATCAAATATCCTTAAAAATATATAATCAAATATTGTAACAAACACTCTATATTTCCAAATTAAAATTGGAAAAAATAGATACATTATATTTGGAAGGTATGAAAAATAAAATAAATAAATTTTTGAAAATAATATATTTTTTAATGAAAATTAAATTAGTTAGGTTATATTAGGAAAATTTAGTAGTTAATTCTTAATGTTATTTAAAACAACTAATTCTCTATGATATTTAAATAAAAACTTACCTAAAAAATATTATGACTTTGTGGAACCCGGGAGGGACCCAACTCGGCGTCTTGCTTAAGGGCGGATTTTAAAGTTAAAAAAGATTAAGTTGGAAAAACCTTTAAGAACTGTTATGGAGTCGCCACCTATTTATCATGAAAATAGGAACTCGCTACCATGTTCTAAGTTAAAAACATGTCCTAGATTTTGGAGCACGCCGACCCCTAGATCTAAGGCTTGTGAAACCAGTTGGATTCTAGGTGAGGTACTTTAGAAAAAGAGTTAATTCAAATAATGATTTATGAAAACCTTTTAGAAAAGCCTATGTAAAAATAGCCTCTACTGACCTAGAACAATCCTTGTAAGATGATATTTGAACTAATGTTATCGCTACGTACAAGTGCGATAAGTTGTAAAAGAATGCAGATGCAGATGCAAAAAGATTGATTTCAGTTTAGCATGTTTAACTTGTTAACGAATACGGTTCAGTTAAAGGTCGAATTCATTGTTTAAGTTGATTTTAATGCAAAATAAGAAGGTGCAAGATGCATGCAAATAAAATAAAGTTCAATTGTCCATTGGTTTATTTTATAAGGTCGGTTGCTTATGCGACTTTGGCGTGTCATCGGATATGGAGTGTACCCGAAGTAAATAGAACACTTGGATTGCAAGCGCGCTGGGTGCCAAAGCCGGGGGGGCGCTAAAGTGTAGACCCCTTTGTTAGTCCATAGAAAATAAGAAAAAGCTTTGATCCAAGCTTCAGATCTGGGCAGAGCTTCGCTTCTTGAACTTAAAAGGAGGATGAATTCAACACGGGATGGTGTGTTGAACTCAAGGATTTGAGTACGTGAGGCTTTTGTGAATGTATTTAGGTGTATACCGTGCTAGACGGTATATTTTGTGGGACCCATGTGTGGGCACTAAAACTAAGAAGAGAGGTTGTGAGAAGAGAGGGTTTTCTTGTGTGGAAAACTTGTGAGAATAGGTCGTGCGAGGGGTTGTATATATAGGAGAATAGCCGAGAGAAAATAGGAAAGCAGGGGAAAAAGCCAGCCTGGGAAACCGCATAGCCTTATGCGGTTTGGTGGGCAAACCGCATAGGCTTATGCGGTTTGCACCATGAGCCGCATAAGCTTATGCGGTTTGCTGGTGTGGTTTTAACTTCGAGATTTCGTATTTCCTTAATCCGAATTGCTAAATCTTGGGAATATTCGGTGTAATCTCCTTGCTTGTGCCCCAAGAAGGCCTAGTATGATCTTCTAGAGAGTTGTTGAGGGCTTTGGAGTGCGGGGCAAAGGTGGGTTTGGGCTCGGTTTTGGGCCCGAGACCCGAAAAAATGAAAAGGGTGTATTTGCATAGATTTTGTGAGATAAGGTAAGACGTGAAGCCGTATTTTGTGTAAGAGGGGACTAAAGGGAAGATTTAGCCACCGGGCCTAAATTTAGGAATTTAGAATCTTTGAATTAGACCTTGTTAATGTAAAAGGGCTAATTGTAGTGCAAATGCGAAGCTCATGCCAAATGAAGCGGGACAAGGACCTAGCTAGACTCCAAATGGACAAAATGAACGTTATTTAAAAGCGATGTGAGGTGACCTAAATCATTTTAACATTTCAAACGACTCAAAAATGAATTTGACATTAATTAGAACCGTTTAAGTCAACGTTAAAGCATGCGTAATAAAAGTCCGTGTTACATCACAGGGTTTTGTTTGGGAGAGTACGGATATGGGTATCCACAGAGCCCCCAGTTTGACTGAGCTCGAACTAGAGCGCTAGTCAAACTCCACGACCATATCCGGACCATTACAGTCTCGATGATCAAGGAACGGCGAAGCATGTGTCCATGGGTGAGACGAGGACTTCGAACCGGGCTAAACGGGGAGGGGCGTGCGCATTTTAAGGACTTGGCGGTCCGTGCATGCTTTAAGGGCCTGCCGGCCTGCTGGATGTCTTCGTCGTGCTTGTCGTTGTCGTTGTTGGTGTCTTTGTATATGCTTGGTATCGTCGGATGCCTGGTGCTGCTGCTTGTAATGTCTTCGTATTGCATGTGTACAAGGGGCTAAAGTGCAAGGGTGCATGTGCTTGTAAGGTGTTTGGGTATGCGTGAGGTGTATAATTGAGTAGGGGTGCTCATGTAGGTGTAGGTGTAGGTGTTGGTCTCGTGAAAGAGCGTCCGTGTAATGCTTGAACTCGCCGAGGAGTGTCTATGTAGAGTGAAATGCTTGGGGTTAGGTGTATATTGCAGAGTGCTTGTGCTTGGGCTCGCCGAGGAGTGTCTATGTAGTCGTAGTTGCATATGATTGCCTTTCGTTGAGGAGAAGGTAGTGCCGTTGTCGTTGCTGATGCCTTTCTTGTGTTATTCTTTGATCTGCCGTCGCTTATGCTGATGCCGTTGTTGATGTTGAACTGGGTCTCGCCGAGGAGCGCAGGTGCTTAGTGTAGTATTTGCTGGAGAAGTACTAGTTTGTTAGGGAAGGGTGTATATGTATGGTCTCGCCGAGGAGCGTAGGTGTAGTTGTGGTGGTTTGGGAGAGTAATGGTGTGGGGTGCAGGTGTATATTCGCCGGGGATTATGGTCCGAGGAAGGTGTATGTGCTCAAGTGTTTGTGTCTTGTAGTTAGATGCTTGGGCTTGTTGGATGTGTTGATGCAGACGCTTGGTGTCTATGCTCCGAAGCTGATGGGTGACTCGTTCAGGATGCTTTGTAGAGGTGTATCTGCTACGGCGTAGGTTAGTGATTTGCTGGGGAAGTCGAAGGATATGTCTTGGACTCCGTGGGAAATGTCTGTATAGGTGTGTGGACTCCATGGGGAGGAAGTAATACTCCACAGGGACGTGTAAGAGGGTGTAAGGACTCGTGAAGAGTGTTCGTGTTTCTGCTTCTGTACCGTGTATTAAATGCTTAGTACACGAGTATGGCGGACTGTAGGTGACGCCGTAACCAAGGCATAGCACATAATGTATGTGCTAGAGCTTGTGGGCGATCAGAGGTGACGCCTTAACCATGAAAGCTTGCGTGTATAAAGAAAAATGAGGAGAAAACGTGGAACAAAACATGCTCGAAATTGCACAGAGACTAGTGACTCTTCCGGAATCCCTTATCAATTGGCGACTTCAAGCGTGAACTCATTCGCACATGTTGCGGTTTCAAATCCGGAAATATTCGAACTCGCGATTTTCCTTTCGAGATCTTCAATTTCGCTTGCTTCGACCATGAAACGTGGTATCTGGTGATTCGTTTGGATTCGTATGATACATGTCTCTTGGACTTGGAATGCATGGTGCTTGGGATGTTTCTTGGATATGTTAGGGTGTTTGGTGCTTGGACCTACGTTCGGGTGTTGCTTGTCTGATGCACACATGAAAGTGTTATGCTTTTAGTGTGCATGTTCATGTTTGTAGCGGTTCTGGAGGTGTCGCTCAACCGTAGATGTTTATGTTGATGTGGGTATTCATAGCAAGGGTGTCTTCAAAAATGCGAAAAATTATCCCATTTTTCGTTGTAAAGGTTTAATTCTTGATAGGAAGCGTCAGCCCCCAGTTGTCTTGGTCATGGTGCCGGTGTATGTGAGCCCCCAGTTTGACTGAGTTATGGTATATAATGATAGTCAAACTATGTAAAAGGCTATGGGTTGCAGTAAGATAAATGTGTTTTTGGATTACCCCCTTGAGTTTGACTAAGTTTTGTATGAAAGCTGAGTCAAAGTATAGGGCGTGTATCAGGAGGAGGAGTTTTTGGATTACCCCCTCGAGTTTGACTAAGTTTTGAATGAAAACTGAGTCAAAGTGAAGAGTATGGTGTTTGGTTTTGAAATTTCCCCCGTAGTTTGGCTAATTTGATTGAAATTAAGGCAAAATGGAGAAGAATGTAGCGTGGGCGGAGCGGGCGATTCAAATTGCATCGTGGTCGTGGCCGAGGTGGCTTGGGTTCAGTAGACTTTGACGAGTACCGCCGTCTTCACCATTAGTTGTATTAGTATGCTTGTGTAATAAGGATTGTGTGAACCCTTGTTTACATTTCGTATGCTGGTCCTGTAGTGTTAGTAAGCTAGGTTTGAAAAACGAAATGATTCCCGATTGGGATGTTTGGATGAAAATGTTTTTCTTGAAAAATCTTTTTGTGAAAGATTCATTTTAGTTGTCGAAATGAGCTTTAAGAATGAACATTTGAAATGTCGGTTGTAAGGCTTCATGCAAGATGAAAAAGCGTTTTGACGTTGTGAGCTTAAGCTAGAGTTGTGAAGGCCGTGGAGGGTCATTTGAGTGCAAAGGTTGAAAAGCCCCCAGTTGTCGAGGATGAGAATTCGGTAGAATCTCAACATGGAGTGGGGTGTAGTGCTAGGTTCGGTTGTGCTTTGCGTAAGCTGCCTACGTATCCACGAACGTGGAATCAAACCGGCGTAGTTCGAAAGAGCTTTTGCTTAAAATGTGTTAACTCGAGTGAGTTAAATTCGAAGAATCTTTGTTACTCAAAATGTATTAACTCAGTCTTAGGAGTTAAATTTTTGGAAAAGTTTAGACTTCGAAGATTCGAGATGCATTTCAAGGATTTGAGATGCATTTTCGAAAGGTACATTTTGTTTGCGAAAGGGTGTGTTTGCAAAAAATGAATTGCAAAGTGCTTTCATATTAACTCGAGTATTGAGTTAATTTTGAAAGGTAATTAGCTAATTTGAGGGTGCATTGCCTCGTGTAAGTTTGAAAAAGCGCGTCGTTCCGTGGGAGCGTTTTGAAGACCGGAGAGTTTTTGAAAGGAGCGGTTTAAATGTCGCTAAATTGTTTGATTGGAAGAGGATTGACTCGACGTGTGACTCGATGCTTAAAATGCCGAAAAGTTTGTAAAATAGAGACGAATCGTATGCGTGATTTGAGACTCGACGGTTGCATGGTTGCCATATTCGGGAACACGTGCGTTGGTGGAGCCCCCAGTGGTGCTTGCTTGTCTGCGGTGGGATGCTGTTGTTCCTGCAAAACTGTGTTAGACCAAAAAGCAGAATACTACTCCTAAGTCTATGACAACTTTGCCTTGACGAATTCGTTTTAGTCGCCTCGATAAAGAAATAGTTTGCCTTTGAACTTTGTGAATTTTTGTGGACACATCCTTTGCATGGAAAGCTTTGGACGGGGAATATTTTGTGGATTTTTGTAAAAGGTTGGTTGAGCTCGGGAGAGCGGCCTACGTATCCGTGGTTACGGAATCAAACCTAGCGTAGTTCCGAAAGGGGTGTTTAAGGGCGTGCATGAGGTGTTTATGTGGAAAGGTGCGTGTTTAAGGATCCACCGGTCTGGAAGGTGGGTTTGTTTTTGTGGAAAGGTGCGTGTTTAGGGACCCGCCGGTCCAAAGGGTGTTTATGTGTTTGACCTTGATACGTTGCTTCCTAAGGGTGAGTTCTCCTTAGTTGATCTAGGTTGGTTGCTTGCTACTTCTGTCTTGTCTTCAATTTGGAATTTCAAGGACTTGGCCACTCGTTTCTGGGCTTCGGTACTTCTTGCCTTTGGGGTTTCGGCCCCATACTTATTGATTTCTAAGCTTGTTGACTTCTTAAGCTTTTTGACTTCTTGAGCTTTTGACTTCTTAAGCTTTTGACTTCTTAAGCTTTTGCTTATTTGTTTTGCCCCTTGTTCTGGAGCTTTTGAGACTTTTGCTTTTTGGTGACTTTGGTTTTTTGACCTTTGTACCTTGTATTCCCGTTTGGTTTGAGAATATCCCACGCCCTATGTAGCTTGGGCTTGAGCTCGGACCTTGCTAAACTTTGCGGCTCGATGGTCACTCGTGATCGTGTGTCTATCACGCGGGCTCCTCTGACAAGTTCGTTTGCTTATTAGGCACGCGATCGAGTACGCGGAGGACGATCCAGGAATACTCGTACTTTTGGTCGCGATCAAATTCATGACCACTGTGGAGCTCCAAATTAATGGATCCTCCTCCAAAAGCAGTGGAGTAGTAGACCACAAGCAGACTAGTGAACCTTAGGTGTTTAGTCGTCGGAAGCTTTCTTGTCTTTGTGTCCTTGATTTAGTTGTTGACTTGGACCTTCGTGCAGGCCTAGATCTCCCTAGGATAGTTGTTCCTGGTATGCTATGTATGTTGGTGTAGAATTGTTTTTTTTATGGGAAAAGTGTGTAAAAAGGAAGTCGGGTCAGAGGCAAACTTATTCCTTTATCGATTTGTTAAAATGTCATACGTCAGAGACTCGATTGCCCTAGACCGTCAGAGATTGACTCAATGTTTAAAAACTTCGACCCGTATTGAAAAGACTCGAATTTCTTGAGGAGATCCGTGAGATCGCTTCGGTGGCGCCTTGATGGATTAAATCGTGGGTGCTCGAGACGCACATGTCTCGGATGGGGTTGATGCTCGCGTCGGGACTTGGCTCATGCATACTTAGATTTGTCTTTGATTTTGCAAAAGTTTTGTTTTCGGCGAAAAGCAGGATGTTTTGTTGAGCAAAATGTGTTGTCACATTTTGGCTCGATGTAAAAAGCGTTTCGAAATCAAATCCGATAAGCTCGTGTTAGTGGCTTGTCGGTGAAAGTGTGAATCGATTCGGAGTGGCGATAGGCTATCCAAATCAAGGGTGTTTGAAGATGTGATGAAGACGGTTATACTCGTTTTCATACATTCGGTTTGAAAGAGGGTTAGATTAAAGAGACTATGAGCCACTTGGTCTAACCGTGAAGGATTCATGGATGATGCTAGTTCATTCCTAGGTTTTGTTCTCTTGTGAAAAGAGGTGTTTGGATTAATATGGCGGTAGGCCATTGTGAATCATGGATTTGCAAAGTGTTTATTTTGGTGGATTTGTTTTCAAGAAAAGGTTCATTCTCGGGTTTGAGAATGTGTGGTAATAAATGGGTTACAATGAGTGCGGGTCATGTAGTTCATTTATGTTTTGGAATGTCACGAGAATAAAGTGATTATTCTCGGGTGTTTTGAGGAGACTGTTTGTCTAGATCAAACCGTCCTGACTATGGGTCATTCGGTTCGAAGGAAGGATTTTTGAAAAAGGTTATTTCAAAAATGTGATGAGGATTTTGTGAAAGTAGTTTGTAAGAGGATTTGGGCCAAGATGGTTATGAATCATTTGGTCTGATGAAAAGTCCGCGAGATTGGGCTTGGCCATTCTCGGGTTTTGTTTGCTTGAAAAAGACAATTTTTGCTGAAACGAGTCGACTTTGGGCCGTTTGGCCTAAAGAGAATGTCGTTATTTGTTTTGCAGGAGTGAGGAGATTTTTGAAAAGAGCTCATTTCAAAAGCGGGTGTGTTTTGCTTGGTTTGTAAAAATAAGAAGATTTTGAAAAGAATTTATTTCAAAAATGAGAGTGTGTTGCTTGTTTTGTAAAAGTGAGGAGATTTTTGAAGAGAGCTTGTTTCAAATTGAGAGTGTATTGCTTTAGGAGCAATGTTGTGCCTAAGAAGTCTTTGAGGCAAGAACGCGTGTGCGGATCTTGTCTCGGCGTTGAAATGTGTTTGATTTGCATTAAATCGAGCCCATGTTAATCCGCTCATCGTTAAGGGCTCGAGCCTAGATGCATGGAAAGGATTCGACTCGTGAACGGTTAGCTAGTCTAGTCGAGGATGTTGAGAATGGATTGGTTTGTGTGACGTGTATCTAGTTAGTCCTATTAGATTCAACGTTCATTTTAAGCGTTCATTTTTAGCTCATTTTTGTTTAGGAAGACCTTTTAAGCTTGAAAAAGGAGATTTTAGACAAGGTTTGGCTAATAGGAAG
Source organism: Dianthus caryophyllus (assembly GCA_023091065.1). Lineage (NCBI taxonomy): Eukaryota > Viridiplantae > Streptophyta > Magnoliopsida > Caryophyllales > Caryophyllaceae > Dianthus > Dianthus caryophyllus. The sequence goes on from CM041520.1 coordinate 10,661,299, forward strand.
CTTTTTAGACGAGGATGCGTGTGCACATCTCGTCTCGATGTTAAAAGGTGTTAGCTTTGTCGAGCCCACCTAACGGTTCATCGTTAAGGGCTCGAGCCTAGATGGGCGAGAAGGATTCGACTCGAGAGCGATTAGCTAGGCGAGTCGAGCGTGTTGAGAATGGATTAGGTTGTGTGGGTTAAATTTGTACGTTAGTGACATGACTAGACCAACGTTCATTTTAAGTGTTCATTCTAGCTTATTTCTTTGTTAAGAAAACTCTTTTTAAGCTTGAAAAAGGAGGTTTTCGAAAAAGTTTTAGCTAAAGGAAAGCTTTTGAGACGAGGATGTGTGCGCACATCTCGTCTCGATGTTAAAAGGTTTTGCTTTGCACCCGTCGAACTGATATCGGTGATTTTCCGAGGTGAGCTCGAGTTCGGATGTGTAAAAGAGAATGGATTCGACTCGAGAGTAGTTAACAAGTCGAGTCGAGGATGTTAAAAGTGGAGTCTAGGCCGTGTGACCTAGAGGATTGAAATCCGTGAGCTCGGGTTTTATTCCTTGCTCGGGTTTTTGCTTGTTAGTGAAAAAGGAAATTTTGAAAAAGTTTATTTCAAAAATTCGCGATAGTTTTGTTTGAAAAGTGTTAGTTTGTTAGATGTTAGGTTCATTTATCTTTGAAACGCTTAAGCGAGTTTTCGGAGATATGAATGCAAATGCTCGATTTGAAAAAGACCATGGGGTGCATGGCCTCGAACTTGCACGTATGACTCAAAAAGGGTGAAAAATGAGTCACTGGTACACCTCCAACTACCTCGAGCACGCTTTGGCAGATACTTAACCCTCCATTTCTTACGCCGGCGATAGGTTTTCAAGGGAGCACCGGGCGGTCGAGATAGCCGTTCTGGCAAGCCGTGGAGGGGCGAGAGGAAAGCTAGTCCGGCATGTGCTTTATCGAGTGGACAAGCCTGCATGTGGGAACCACCTCTCGAGGGTGCAAAGGGTGCCTAGATTCCAAAAGGAATGGACTCTAAACGAATGTGCATAGCTCAAATATGTTTACAAGGATTGTTCAAGGCTTTCAAGTTTCACCTCTTTATTTTTAAAAAGAAAAAGCTAGTTTTTAGTTTTAAAAATAAGATCTCCCCAGCGGAGTCGCCAAACTGTGGAACCCGGGAGGGACCCAACTCGGCGTCTTGCTTAAGGGCGGATTTTAAAGTTAAAAAAGATTAAGTTGGAAAACCCTTTAAGAACTGTTATGGAGTCGCCACCTATTTATCGCGGAAAATAGGAACCTGCTACCATGTTCTCGATCTAAGTTAAAAACATGTCCTAGATTTTGGAGCACGCCGACACCCCTAGATCTAAGGCTTGTGAAACCAGATTGGATTCGGGGTGAGGGTACTTTAGAAAAAGAGTTAATTCAAATAATGATTTATGAAAACCTTTTAGAAAAGCCTATGTAAAAATAGCCTCTACTGACCTAGAACAATCCTTGTAAGATGATATTTGAACTAATGTTATCGCTACGTACAAGTGCGATAAGTTGTAAAAGAATGCAGATGCAGATGCAAAAAGATTGATTAAAACCCTCAGTTTAGCATGTTTAACTTGTTAACGAATACGGTTCAGTTAAAGGTCGAATTCATTGTTTAAGTTGATTTTAATGCAAAATAAGAAGGTGCAAGATGCATGCAAATAAAATAAAGTTCAATTGTCCATTGGTTTATTTTATAAGGTCGGTTGCTTATGCGACTTTGGCGTGTCATCGGATATGGAGTGTACCCGAAGTAAATAGAACACTTGGATTGCAAGCGTTACTGGGTGCCAAAGCCGGGACGCTATTGTGTAGACCCCTTTGTTAGTCCATAGAAAATAAGAAAAAGCTTTGATCCAAGTGGATCGGTACCTACCTTGTCCTGACGCTTCAGATCTGGGCAGAGCTTTGATAAGGCTAAAGTCGTATCACCTATATCAAAATAAACCTAACAAGCAACTAACAATAGCAAGTGGCAAGCAGGATCGTATCCACAGAGAAACGGAGCTGTTTAAAGTTAAAGTCGGCAAAACAGGTCAATCTCAAGGGTGTGAAAAAGGTGTTGATTAAGCTATAGACTAAAGCAGATAATAAAGCAGATGAATAGAAATCAATAGGGGGAAAGATTAGGGCATCGGGTTCAAATATGACAACGATTCAGGTACGCAAGTTAATAAGACGGAAGAGATAAACTGTGTAACTTGACTAGGTTTAAAAAACGCTCTCTCGAGTCAATTTTAGCCTTAAGCAAATTTAGCGGGCTCTCGCAACTTACTAAATTCAACTCATCTAACTCGCGTAAGTCTAGTTTTAACTCGGCTTTCGATCTTAAATTAAAACATACTCAGGTTCAATTAAACTCAGTTAAATCGGTGATCAGGCGAAATAAACCTAATTCAATTGACTTAAAACGCGTAGAAAGAAATCAAGAGCACAATTTAATCAACCAGTTTAATCTCAGAACATGTTCCTAAATCATATGTCACAAATTCCCCTAAACCCTAATAAGGAGATTAGCTACTCATAATTAAAGGCAAGGCAAAACAATATAAAGAAGACATAGCAAAAGGATGAATAAAAGCAATTGAAATAAACCTGAAAACTTACGGAGTTCCGACGGTTACAATTGAATCCAACTTGAAATAAAACTAAAACTAAGATTTTTGAAGGAGATAAAATAAAACTAAGCAGTAAACTAAACTAGGAAAATAAAGCATGAGTTTGATTTACGACCTAAGAGGCCCTTATATAGTTTCCAAAATATTAAACTCGAATTAAATCAAAATCCGCAGAAAAAGGTCCCTCAGGTAGTATCTTGCACTGGCTGGACCGGCCTGACCTCAGTTGTTGGGCCGGCTCTCTTCTCTTCTATGCCAAGCCCAAATCTCCTTTGGGCTATAATCCTTACTCGTAGGCCTTTGATAATTCGTGGCCTTCTTTATTCTTTTGGTCCTTGGCTCGTGTTCTCGAGCTCCTATTCGCGCTCGAGCTTGGTCTCTTAGTCTCAAATCTCGTAATGCTCCAATCGTCCCGGGTTTTGGCTCAAAACCACCAAAACCTGCAAAATGTAAATAAAACGCAGCAGTATCGAGAAGTATAACATTTAGCTTATAAAATCATAATAAATACGACTAAATGCAAGCTAAATGTGACTGAACCGGGGGCATAAAATGAATATAAATAGAGTGTATCAAACTCCCCCAAACCAAACCTTTGCTTGTCCTCAAGCAAACAGCATCGGAGAAAATCAAAGTGACACGAACTAATCACGCTAGTATCTCAAAGTGGACGACCTATGCACATAAACAATGCAACCAAAGTCTATTTCACCGAAAATAGAGCACAAGTCTCAACCATTCACGCCACATCATATCACTAGCCTCTAACGCTTACGCAAAAGTAAAACTAACGACAAATCAATTCAAGCAAGGCCAACCGTACAAACCACTTTCCGATCAACCAAATCGTACCACATCATTACCATTTGTTCTCTTTTCTTTTCTTTTCTGTTTTTTTTTCGCAAATGTGGAGCATCCCTCGTATGTAGTACCGTTTAGCTTGACGTTCACTCGGTAAAAATCGCGCTCGGGTACACATATTTCCTTAAGGGTTACATTATTGCTCATACTCCCGGTCGCAACCAAATTCATGGCCACTGTGGTTACTCAAATCAATGAGTCCCCTCCGAGAGCATCGAAGCATTGCTCCAACATATAAATATCTTTCCAAGCAAACCACAAACCAACAAACCAACAATCCACAAACCAATGCCAAGCTCGAATGTCAAAGTCGAAAGTAAATGTTTAAAAGCAGAAAGAATTAAGCAAATACAAGTGGGTTAGTGTTAAGGCTCGCAATCTAGTAACAGGAAACAAACCAATCGTGCAAGCTACGACAATAGGAAGTCGACTCAAAGATACTAAAGATCAAAGTTAATGCACTAATCAATTCTCCAAACAGGACAAAGCAGACCAAAAAAGACTCGTATTTTTGTAAATTTTTTTTGAATTTTTCAATTTTTTTGGGTTTTCAAAATAAATGCACACGAAATGAAAATGCAAATGAACTAATGAACGCGAAAGTGTTTCCCTCCCCCAAACCAAATCACACATTGTCCTCAATGTGGAAAACAGCACAACCACAAAAGCAGAGGAGGACATAAATCATACGAGGGAAGGAAAGTAAAACGAGAAAACGAGGGAAAATGGGGTAAAGAGTGCTCACAATGTAGAGTAGGAGCTCCCCAAACCGGCTGAAGCATGGAGCGGGCTTAGAATCCTCAGATATGGCCCAATTCACCCAACGTCAAGTACTTCGGCATAGCACGCAAGAATACGCAAAACAGAATAGCAGACCAAGGGGGCCGGCCCAGACTGCAGCCACTACCGGGCACCCCACCCGATTTTCGATTTTTTCCTCTGTTTCAAATTTCACTACGGCCTGGCTCGCCCAGAAATTCAGACGGCTAAGGGCCTTCCTCGTGAGCTTTTTCAACATAACAAGGACTTAAAAGTCCATGAATACCTGCGCGTTAAAAATCATAAAGTAATACCCTCGTCCTCGCGCGCTCAATAAAATCCAAAAGTCATAAAAACAAGCAAACCAAAAGTACAAATGCTGAGTAATAATACAACGTCATCGGGTTGCCTCCCGGAAGCGCTGGTTTATAGTCCCGCACGACTCTTCACAGCTCCAAAATCATCAAGTATAAGTAGGCCAAGGTCGTTGGCCATTTGCAACAGCTTCACTCGGCGATACAGCAGGTGATCGCCGAAGCACTCCTTCAGCTCGAGGCAATGCAGCATAGTCCATTATCGTAGGCCCTCTAGCACCATCACCCGCGTCGTAGACGTCAGCCTTGAGCAGCTTCCTCTCCCCCAAACCATCCTTGCAGCCATCCTGTGAAGAACCAGCAAAAAGAGAAGAGACATGCAAAACCTCCAATGTGTCTCCAGTAGAGTGAGACGGAGGTACGGAGTCAATGGAACAAACTGACTCGAGACGACAGGACCGCGGTATCGAATGTGCAAACGTGAGCTTTTCCCCCCCCACCTTAAAGGCTATCGTCTTACTACCCCCATCTATAATCGCACCAAAGAAGTGCGGGGAAGCGGTCTCCCTAAAATGATAGGAATGTGGGCATCCTCAGGCATGTCAACCACTACAAAGTCTACAGGGATAAAGAACTTTCCAACCTGTACAGGGACGTCGTGTAAGATACCCAAGGGACGCTTAACTGAGCGGTCAGCCATCTGCAGGGTAATGCTAGTGGGTTCTAAAGCTGACAAGCTCATCTTTTGATACAAGGGGTAGGGGAGGACACTCACACTAGCTCCAAGGTCACATAAAGCATTCCTAACCTGAAACCTACCAATTGAGCACGGAATAGAGAATGTACCTGGATCGCTAAGCTTAGGGGGCTTACTACCCTGCAGCCTAGTACTAGCTTCCCCCACAAAGGCCACGGTTGACACGCCGCTCAACGACGCTTACTGCTAAAACATCTTTCAAAAACTTAGCGTACGCAGGAATTTGAGCCACAAGGTCAATAAAAGGAACGTTTACCTGAAGGGCCTTGATGACGTCGACGAACTTTTTGAACTTGGCCTCGGGCTCTGCACCTCGTTGACGACCGTGAAACTAAGCTTAACTGAATCGGGCGTTGAGCGAGATCAAAAGTAACACCCGAATCAATCTTTCCCCGCGAAGAATGTGTCCAAATTTTGGCCGATCGACGGTCGGCCGACCGCAGGACCTCTTTCTGGATCGCCCACGTTTTCATCATCCTCCTCTCCCAGTGCTTAGAGCCATCATAGAACGCATCGCTCCTCAAAGTTATAGCACATGCGGTATCATGGGGAGGGTTACCTTGGGGTGGCAGGTGCGCTGACGCCAGAAGCCTTGCGGCGGCCTGAGCCACTTGGTTCTCTAGATTCTTAATCGCCGCCTTTAGCTTGCCCGCCCTTTTGCATTTGCCGCATCATGATCTTCGCGACTTGGCCATCTGCAGATCATGGCCTTCGCTTCACTCACACCGAATCAACAACAGAGGCAGGTTGAGCTGGTTGGACATATGGGGGTCTTTGGTAGTTTGGAGGGGTTTGTTGGAAATTTTTATGTGGGAGAATGTAAGGTTGATTTTGTGGTGGTTGGGTGGTTGGGATTAGGACATTCTGGTTACTGTGAAGACAAGAGTGATCGATCGTAACCAGGTTGGTTTTGGTAGGGCAAGTTTTGGTTGTAGTTTTGATACGCAAAAACCTCGCTTGGGCGCAAAGATACCAGTAGTATAACCCATATCGTGCCCTGTGACAAAGATTCACGTGAGCACTAGAAGAACCACCACCGTCATCATAGAAATTTCTTGCGGGTAGCAAAGACTGACTTCGTCGGTAGACTAATACTTCCCTTATCACGGTGGCCATGCGGACCGTGAATTCCTCGCGCTTACCAAATCATGCGGAGTGAACCGCCATCTCCTCTATTAAACCCCAAGCTTTGTCATCATCTGTATTGTTGGCAAAGCGACCCTCAGCAGCAGAATCCAAGATAGCTCGACTCTCCGCATAAAGACCATTGTAGAAGGTCATAATCACCAACCAAGTATTAAGACCGTGGTGAGGACAGTCTCTAATCAGCTTCTTATACCTGTCCCACGCCTCAGCCAGCGACTCGTCGAACGTATGTTTGTTGCGTTGATTTTGACTCCTCATTTGGTTAAATGCGCTCTGGAGGATAGAATTTGGAGTAGAATGCAAGAGCCAACCCACTCCAATCAGTAATACCGGCGTCCTCCTTGTTTAGATCAGTAATCCACTCGCGAGCCCGATCTTTCAATGAGAACGGGAACAGCATTTCCCGTATTTGCTCCTGCGTAATCCCGGCCTGCTTAATCGTAGAACAGTAGTCGGTAAACATCTGCATATGCCGACCAGGATCTTGATGGGATAACCACCGAATTGATTCCGCTCCACCAAATTTAAGAAAGGCGGGCGAATCTCAAAGTTGCCCCCGCAGTAGCGGGCATAGTGAATCCACTTGGAATGGACTCGGTTTAGGCACCGAGTGACTCGAAAGTTTAGGCATGGTCACCGGTGGAGGTGTTAACGAGTATGGGGAGGTGTGTCCTCTTCGTGGGGCGATTGCGTTGCACTAGATTCCGCCATGGCGCTTCCTCAAGTTCACGTTCGTAGGTCTCAGCGATCTCTTTGAAGAAATTACGCGTACGGTGTAAGGTACGCTCAGGTTCAGGATCAAAAGGGACTAAACCTGTAGGTGACCTGCGCATAAAGAACTCAAAGAAACGATGAGAACGGTCTCAAGGAACTAGGTTCCTTGAGACTAAGGAGAAAAACCTGCAACAAACACTAACTATAACTAAAACTAACAAAGCCGTTTCCCCGGCAACGGCGCCAAAATTGATAAGGCTAAAGTCGTATCACCTATATCAAAATAAACCTAACAAGCAACTAACAATAGCAAGTGGCAAGCAGGATCGTATCCACAGAGAAACGGAGCAGTTTAAAGTTAAAGTCGGCAAAACAGGTCAATCTCAAGGGTGTGAAAAAGGTGTTGATTAAGCTATAGACTAAAGCAGATAATAAAGCAGATGAATAGAAATCAATAGGGGGAAAGATTAGGGCATCGGGTTCAAATATGACAACGATTCAGGAACGCAAGTTAATAAGACGGAAGAGATAAACAGTGCAACTTGACTAGGTTTAAAAAACGCTCTCTCGAGTCAATTTTAGCCTTAAGCAAATTTAGCGGGCTCTCGCAACTTACTAAATTCAACTCATCTAACTCGCGTAAGTCTAGTTTTAACTCGGCTTTCGATCTTAAATTAAAACATACTCAGGTTCAATTAAACTCGATTAAATCGGTGATCAAAGTAAATAAACCTAATTCAATTGACTTAAAACGCGTAGAAAGAAATCAAGAGCACAATTTAATCAACCAGTTTAATCTCAAAACATGTTCCTAAATCATATGTCACAAATTCCCCTAAACCCTAATAAGGAGATTAGCTACTCATAATTAAAGGCAAGGCAAAACAATATAAAGAAGACATAGCAAAAGGATGAATAAAAGCAATTGAAATAAACCTGAAAACTTACGGAGTTCCGACGGTTACAATTGAATCCAACTTGAAATAAAACTAAAACTAAGATTTTTGAAGGAGAGAAAATAAAACTAAGCAGTAAACTAAACTAGGAAAATAAAGCATGAGTTTGATTTACGACCTAAGAGGCCCTTATATAGTTTCCAAAATATTAAACTCGAATTAAATCAAAATCCGCAGAAAAAGGTCCCTCGGTAGTAGTAGTCTTGCTATTTGGGCCAGGCACGACCTCAGTTGTTGGGCCGGCTCTCTTCTCTTCTATGCCAAGCCCAAATCTCCTTTGGGCTATAATCCTTACTCGTAGGCCTTTGATAATTCGTGGCCTTCTTTATTCTTTTGGTCCTTGGCTCGTGTTCTCGAGCTCCTATTCGCGCTCGAGCTTGGTCTCTTAGTCTCAAATCTCGTAATGCTCCAATCATCCCGGGTTTTGGCTCAAAACCACCAAAACCTGCAAAATGTAAATAAAACGCAGCAGTATCGAGAAGTATAACATTTAGCTTATAAAATCATAATAAATACGACTAAATGCAAGTTAAATGTGACTGAACCGGGGGCATAAAATGAATATAAATAGAGTGTATCAAGCTTCGCTTCTTGAACTTAAAAGGAGGATGAATTCAACACGGGATGGTGTGTTGAACTCAAGGATTTGAGTGTGTGAGGCTTTTGTGAATGTATTTAGGTGTATACCGTGCTAGACGGTATATTTTGTGGGACCCATGTGTGGGCACTAAAACTAAGAAGAGAGGTTGTGAGAAGAGAGGGTTTTCTTGTGTGGAAAACTTGTGAGAATAGGTCGTGCGAGGGGTTGTATATATAGGAGAATAGCCGAGAGAAAATAGGAAAGCAGGAAAAAGCTGACTGGGAAACCGTGATAGCCTTATGCGGTTTGGTGGGCAAACCGCATAGGCTTATGCGGTTTGCACCATGAGCCGCATAAGCTTATGCGGTTTCTTTGAGTGTGGTTTAACTTCGAGATTTCAGATTTCCTTAATCCGAATTGCTAAATCTTGGGAATATTCTTGTAATCTCCTTGCTTGTGCCCCAAGAAGGCCTAGTATGATCTTCTAGAGAGTTGTTGAGGGCTTTGGAGTCTTGAGGCAAAGGTGGGTTTGGGCTCGGTTTGGGCCCGAGACCCGAAAAAATGAAAAGGGTGTATTTGCATAGATTTTGTGAGATAAGGTAAGACGTGAAGCCGTATTTTGTGTAAGAGGGGACTAAAGGGAAGATTTAGCCACCGGGCCTAAATTGAGGAATTTAGGAATGCTGAATTAGACCTTGTTAATGTAAAAGGGCTAATTGTAGTGCAAATGCGAAGCTCATGCCAAATGAAGCGGGACAAGGACCTAGCTAGACTCCAAATGGACAAAATGAACGTTATTTAAAAGCGATGTGAGGTGACCTAAATCATTTTAACATTTCAAACGACTCAAAAATGAATTTGACATTAATTAGAACCGTTTAAGTCAACGTTAAAGCATGCGTAATAAAAGTCCGTGTTACATCACAGGGTTTTGTTTGGGAGGGTACGGATATGGGTATCCACAGACTTACATTAGGAAAAATTTAGTATTTGTTAGTTTATATTTGAAATAAAACACCAAGAAAACTCATAGATTTAATATCATTAATTTTATATCAAAATAATATTTTTCATGAAAGTATACATTGATAATGTATGCATTGAGAATAATTTTATATTAATTGAAGTATGATTAACAATCATACTTAATTATGATTTCAAATTATTTATTATAATGCAAATTTATATAAAATTAAATTTTTAATGTAAATATAGCTAGCCCAGGCGGGGCCGGGCATGCAAACTAGTATATAAATAAAGTCGAAACCATGGTCTCTATGGTCGACATTTGTCACAATATAATTGGTCTAAAAAATTAATATTAGTATTATTTATAATTTTACTATTGCTAGGATTTTAGATGAAAAAATATTAACATATGTAATTTAAAATATAATACTAAAATCTACAATTGAAATAAATCTTTACCATATTAGAACTTTCAAAAAAAAAATTAATTGAAGATGTTTTTAATTAAGAAGAAAAATAATAATTTGAAAATAAACAATTATTTAACTGATGATGTTTTTAATTGAGAAGAAAAATAATAATTTGAAAATAACAATTATATGACAAATAATTAAGGGATATTTCACATGGTACCCTTGAACTTTGGCAGATTACACATGGTACCCCATATGTGAGGTTTGTTCACATGGTACCCCTAAACTTTGTGAATATGTGCCCAATATGCCCATTTTGTGACGAAAAACTTGACGACGTTAAGTTTATAGGCACCAATTAATGGAGGAATAATGTGGGTTTAATTGTACCCTAAACTCATAATTGATGTCTTCTTCCTTATGTTTGATACTTAAACATAGCTTGATTAAATTAATGCTAATTTTTTTTTCTTTGTATGTTGTAGATTTATATTTTACGTTCAAGATTTGAAGTTTTTTATTGAACAAACTTGATTATAACCCAATAGAAAAACTAAAAAATATGTAACATGAACGGTAAGAATATGTAACATGAAAGGTAAAAGTGATATACAATATCTATCGATTATCTTATTTTTAAATCAAGTTATTAGATATGGTTGTATAATAATATTTGTAATGCTTAATGCGTAATCTTTTAGTTAGTTTAATAGTATTAAGTTTTGATTTGATTGTTCATCTCAATTTTGTATGAGAAAAACTGCTAATTAAGAAAAGAAAAAAAAAAAAAACATGTTTAGTATAGTGATAGGGTAAAGTTTGATTTAATGACAAAATTCCAATTTCTTTATTACCCCATTTTAACGTAACAAAAAGAGAATATATGTAATTTAAAAAAAAAAAAATGGTGTAGTATAATTAGCATATGTAATCTAAAATATAATACTAAATTTACAATTGGAATCCTTAAAATTGTAGGATACCAAAATTGAAGAGCCTTAAATATATTGGATTAAATATTCAAGTTAAGGGAAAAAAAAATATAAGTAAGTTATATTTTAAAATAATAAAAATAAAAAAAATGAAAGAGCAAAAGAAATATGGTAATTCATAGAATTTTAAAAAGTCAAATAATATTTGATTTAATGAATAAGTTAAGGGAAAAAAAATAGTATTAGGTAAGTATTATAAAATATAATTAACAAATAAACGAAAAACAAATATGATAAATCATAGATTTTAGTAAATTATCATATTAAATACGATAAAAGCCGAAAAGAATATGGCCTTAGTATTTTTATTTTAGAAATTTTGTCATATTAAATATCATAGAAAATTATATCATAATTGGTAAATATATAAACTAGAAAAAATATTTAAAAATTACATTTTATACTAATTTTTAAATCTTAATAATAATGATAGATAGCCCGGACGGAGACGGGCACGCCAACTATATATATATATATATAAAGTAGAAACCATGGTCTCTATGGTCGACATTTGTCGTAATATAATTGGTTGATAAAAAAATTATTATTTTAATAATATAATCTTAGTTATTATATTAATATATAATAAAACTTAAAAAGCTTCATATAATTGGATATTTTAATATTATTAGGATTCCAAAATAAAATAAGTTTTTTTTAGTAAAGATTTTGACAAAAGAAAAATTACCTTAAACATAATCAAATATCCTTAAAAATGTATAATCAAATAGTGTAACAAATACTCTATATTTCCAAATTAAAATTGGAAAAAACAGATACATTATATTTGGAAGGTGTGAAAAATAAAAATAAATAAATTTTTGAAAGTAATATACTTTTTAATGACAATTAAATTAGTTAGGTTACATTATGCACATTTAGTATTTAATTTTTAGTGTTATTTAAAACAACTAATTCTCCGTGATATTTAAATAAAACTTACAAAAAAAATATTATGACTCACATTAGAAAAAATTTAATATTTGTGAGTTTATATTTGAAATAAAACACCAAGAAGAACTCATAGATTTAATATCATTAATTTTATATCAAAATAATATTTTCCATGAGAGTATACATTGATAATGTTTGCATTGAGAATAATTTTATATTAATTGAAGTATGATTAACAATTATACTTAATTATGATTTCAAGAATTTTCATACAAATATGTCATACATATAGTAAATGTATAAACTGGACAAGTATTTAATATAATGCTAATATGTCATAAATAGTAAATGTATAAACTGGACAAGTATTTAATATAATGTAAATTTATATAAAATTAATTTTTAATGTAAATATAGTTAGCCCGGGCGGGGCCGGGCATGCAAACTAGTATATATATATAAAGCAAAAACCATGGTCTCTATGGTCGACATTTGTCCTAATATGATTGGTTGATACAAAAATTATTATATTAATATTTATAATCTAAGTTATTATTATATAATAAAACTTATTAATCTTAATATAATTGGATATTTTAATATTATTAGGATTCTAAAATAAAATAAGTTTTTTTGTAAAGCATTTAAAAAAAAAGAAATTACCTTAAACATAATTAAATATCTTTAAAAATATATAATCAAATATTGTAACAAACACTCTATATTTTCAAATTAAAATTAGAAAAAATAGATACATTATATTTGGAAGGTGTGAAAAATAAAATAATATTTTTTTTGAAAGTAATATTTTTTAATGAAAATTAAATTAGTTAGATTACATTAGGAAAATTTAGTATATAGTTCTTGGTGTTATTTAAAACAACTAATTCTCTATGATATTTAAATAAAAACTTACCTAAAAAATATTATGACTCACTTGGAAAAATTTAGTATTTGTGAGTTTATACTTGAAATAAAACACCAAGAATAACTCATAGATTTAATATCATTAATTTTATATCAAAATAATATTTTTCATGAGAGTATACATTGATAATGTATGCATTGAGAAAAATTTTATATTAATTGAAGTATGATTAACAACTAGTGGTGCGGCCCGTGAAATTCACGAGCCATTAGGAGTATTTTTTTATGTTATTTTTGGACGGTTTTTATTGCTTGTGTTTTCTGGTGGCGCTCATGCTTAGCAGTCTGTTTATAGTATAAACAATTTTTTGAAAGGTTATACATCAGGTTGAAAAACATTGTTTCTTCTCATTATTGAGTGTGTAAAATGGAAAGAAATACATTGAGTGTCTAAAATGGAAAGAAATACATGAAAACGGATTTGGGGAATATGTCTTATAGTTTGAATTCAGCCGGAGGAAGCGCTTCAACATACTATTTTTTAAAGGGGTTTACAACTTTTGGTGCAATGCAACAATAAAGAATCATTGGGCAAGAATAACACCAATGTAGCGGCAACAACAGGGGCAGTAACAACAGGAGCAACGGAGTAACAACAACAACAAATAAGTATGCGATGGCAGTAAGACGCAGGTACTAGCGAGACGCAGAACAAAGATCATCACACATCCAGCGACAGCAACGCACAAGGGCAACAATGCAACGATATCAACCTGTGACAGTTAGGCATGTTAGCCTGCAAATTACTTTGAACCTCAGTTACAACAACTAATTAGGGGACATTCCTTTTTACCTCAGAAAATTTACTTAAACGTGACGAGACATCGGTTGGGCCAAAAAGGTTCAACTCTTGAAGTTTACGATTCAATGCGGAGAAATCTTATTAGCTGATGATTTAACTATCAAACATTTAATATCATCTAGGACAGTTCAATTTTTGTTATCCGTCTACGCAAGTTTGTGGTTGCTAGAAAGGATATAAAACTACACAGAAGCAGCAACATATTGCTATTGCAGTACTCACTAAACAGTCCAAGTGATAGTGCAATCATTTCAGCAGGTAATTGTTAACGACATGCAGTCCACAGCCTATTGAATTGAATTCGTACTCAATAGCTTCAGCATTCCCACCACCTGCAAACTCAAGACAACGATTAAATCAATCATCATGAGATACACTATGCATGTACATACCAAGACCCTAATCGTTAGTATTCCTGTCTAGCAACCACCGGAGAGCATGCTAATGATCATGCTCATTGCACCAGGGACTTAAGTCACATGAGGAATCCTTGGCATCGTAGAAACCCAAGTGAAACCACCTTTTCGTAGAGTTGAATCTTACTACGATAATTATAACAGGCAGGGTAATATTAACATACATATCGAATACGGAGTATCATGACTTAACTTAATCAGTTTTGGTACGAGGTGGGTTTTCCGACATGTGATATTTGAGTCAAAACATGCGATGCCGAGGATAAACCCATGTTGAATCAAACAGAACTGGAGCGTGAACAACAACAACAACAGGACCCACCGACTGCAACGAAAGAACAATGACATCAGCGGCAACAAATAGTACTACACCAATAGTGCACAGTGAGAGAGACAGCAACAACAGCAACACAGTGCTGGCAGAAAGTATTGTCAGCAGTAGCAGCGATAGCATTCTTAACAGAGCAGCGGCATGAGCAGGAAACCCCTTTGACTTCACTAATGTTCACCATGTCATTCATTTATTTTAGCAACCCCTCCTAATATTACTCTCACACTTTCTTATTTGCATATCCCTCTTAGGTAAGTTTCTAACAGATTTGTAATATAAAGTCCATACTTTTATAATATTATATACAGAAAAACCAATCTAACGTTCGATTGAATAAGATGTAAATTTGGTTGAATAAGATACTTAAGCATTTTTTTCATTCTATTTAGACATTTAAACACGAATATAGATAAAGGGAAAAAAAGTTCCAAATAAGTAATTTGACCACACGCGCAACAACTCGCAACGGCAGTAGCTGCAACAACAACTCGCAACGGCAGTAGCCGTAACGCATTGACATTCACAAACACAACATCACAATTTTACGGTTCATTTGGGTGTAAATTAAGAGCATTGGATGGTATAGTTCGACATAACGTTGTAACCATGACCTACTTTAAGGTACACACAATTGGCTCGGCTGTTTCTCGAGCTTGTCGGGTGTTGTTGCAAAACCAAATGATCCTCTCTTTGTTGTTAGATATATATTGACATATGTTTTGTAAATGTCAAACAGTATTTAGTTCCCAACTTCTCAAAACATAACAAAAGACAATTTCCGAAGTCACCTCTAGATTGTGGGCGTCCTCGAGTGTTTATTGGGTTTTACATACTCGCTCGTCGTTTCTAAATAAAGAGTAATCTGATTATTTAGGCTTTTTTTTGGATGTGCGTTCACCTAATTACTTGACATATTTTTACTCTAAACCTTGAACTATAGTAGAAGACGCCTCCACTTGTGGTACAGGTTGGTCGCTTCAGACAACTTTACCCCTTTGTTTAGTGATGTTCCATGCTACAACTGAGCATAAAACCACGAGACATGATACAACATAAGGGAAACAATATACTGTTAATTAAATTGGTATCCTACAACATTACCTTTTTCATCTGTTGTCCACCTGCTTTGCTTGGAACATTTCTTGGGCTTTTTGGATGATCCTGCACGACGAAGGCACATTATTTAAAACACAACATTCAACTGCACGTAAGTTAGGTTAATATCAAAGGCAGTTTTGATTTTATGTTGGTCACAATGCCTTCAGCGTCAGTAGACGCTCTTCGTTTTGTGTCGGACGAGTCGCTCGGTTGCTCCCAACAATATTTGAAGCTTTAATTTGCCTCTTTCATTTAGCTGGCTCTGTAAATGCAAATTAAAGAAACCCAATTATGAAGGTTACATACGTACAGTAGCGCAGATGAAGTTTTGAAAAAGCAGCGAACTACCTTTCACTATGGTACCGGTACGTGCTTCTTTACGAGTACGTTTAGAGGTTACATCAGTTTGTTGTCGTTTCTTACTGGTTGAGGCTATGAGCCTATCCGGATTTTTGTATAAAGTTCTTTCCAAAAGAAGAATCCGCCTTCTTATGTGTCTTCTCAGCTTGCTTATATGCGCTTTATTCGGACAACTTTGCGTGCAAATGCCGTATAACAAATGATAAGTTAAGTGGGAAAAAAGTGGATGGTCTAGTTTTGTACATTGTAGACTTCCTTGTCGCTGTCTTTAAGCAAAAATCCAGTATCGTCGTAACCTATTTTATTGCCACAACCACTTGTTCGTTCCATTGATCATGTCGCTTTGGTTTGCCACAAATGAGAAATCCATTACAGAGGAGATATCCTGTACACAATAACTAATCGTAAATACGCCGAACATATTAGAAAATAACGGGACACTATGAGACAGGATTGGGGAATTCAATGACCTGGCACGAAGGACGCTTGATATTACCTCAATTAATCACCTCAATTAATCAGTGTGATTGCCGAAAGCTTTACATAGTGGTCACTATGACCAAAAACTATAGAAAGAACAACAACACCGAAATGTTAAGCGGGAAAAAAAAGAGAAAGAAATAGCCTTCTAGCTCCAGCTTGCGTATTAAATATTGATTGAATGCCAGTGCCGCAGCCAACATCCACAACGACTTGTGGAAAGATCATCCTGCAGATTTAATCGTCCGCGCTTGTGAACTAATAACAAATTTTTGGTTTGCCAATCAAGATGATGTCAAAGTAAGTTAATTTCTATTGAATAGAGTTCTAGTACGACAAATCTAAACACCATGTTAAAGAAAATAAATTGAGATAGCGAAAAGTGTAATTACAAAACTCGTTTTTTCTATTGGATGGGAGTTTTACAAATTCTATTTTATTTTCCTATTAAGATACAAGATAATCACAAAATTCTCTTTTTGTCCAAATCGATCTGTATAAGCGAAAGCTACTCAAACTTTTTTTTTTTGGTCAAATGTGAAATTCCATTAAGATCAAACATTCAAGTTACATAATATAATTAGAACATTACTTCAATCAATCTATATTCACAACAAATCAAAACTTTGTAACCATTGTTCCTCTTCATCACTAAGCTACTCAAACTTATGTGACAACATTACCAACAATAACAATGGAGTCATTAAAGGTCACCCAAAATACAAATTTGTAGTTTAGGATTAAAATGACTGTCTAAAATGCAATCGAAAACATAAGCCCAATCAAAACTCGTAAAATTCTAAAACTCCGGGCGTCACAAAATCCATAAAAATATCAATTTAAATCACCTATACAATTGTCAATTTTTTGCCGCACCTTTAAAGTTGCAATTTAATGTTCCCAAAACATGGTAAACATAACGCATCCTATTCCAATGCATTTGATAACATTATCTTCATATTCTGACTTTTTTAATTGACCTAAATCTAGTGAGTAACACCCAACAAATATCCTCAACATTACCAGTTCTTTATCAAAATTAAACAAATCAAGTACATACCCAATCATAAACTAATCCCACAAATCAAACAAATCAATCGCAAACCCAATCATAAACTAATCTCACGGATATTTATTAAATTGAAAAAAGACACAAACTTGGGTTGTTTAGGCTGGAATTTGCTCAAACGCGCGACCACGAGCCAATGGCGGAGGTCGATTTAGTGTGAGCCGGAGTATGACGGAGCCGCGATGACACTTACCATTATTAGTTGTTAGCTTATGATGAAAAAAGAGAAGGATAAAGTAATTTGCAAATAGTTGTTCTCGGCTCCTTCAATACTCCACAACATTTCACACATACATGAAGCAAAATCAACATCATCAACTATAAACTAAGCTCACAAGCCAAAAACAGAAATATGCTAGTAAAGTCCAATTCCTAATCATTCGATGGCTTAATGTTGTTGACCGTTGGTCGATAAATTTCACCATGCAATTAGAGAAATAAGTACTCTGGTCAAATTAGATAACTTTCTAGCACACCTATAAGACAAACTTAGCACTTCCCATAGAATCAAATTGATTCTCATAGGCAGAAAATAAACAAAAATTCACTCAGAATTCCGACAATTATACCTAAAACTCAACCAATACACTCAAAATCAATACATTACTCCAAGATTCAACTAAATCCACGTAAAATAATTAAAAAGTCGACCTTGACCGAAATTCAACCTCACTTAAATAAGGGAATAGTGAGGATCGGGTCCGAACAATTTCTAACCATTTCACGGAAAAATCCATCTGAATAATTTACAAACACTCTCTATTGATTAACTTTACAATGAATTTCACTTCAAATTTGATTATAGCACAAATAAACACATGATCTCTAAAAAAATCTACCAATTCTTCCACGACCTGCTTCAATTCCAATTTACAATCACGGAACATTAATCATAAATAATCTAACAACTCGCTACACATAAATTACACCCAAAAACGAAATTACTAAACAAAATCAGTAAAATTTACATGAAAAAAAAAAAAAAAAAAAAAAAAAACAACCCACATTAAAACTAAAATTCAAAAAAAAAATGACTAAGAATTGTTGTTTGCAAAAGTAGAACACATACCTAAGAGAAGGGTCGAATTGGGAATTGCGCGAGAACGACCCATTTACTCACGAAAGTTTCGAATTTAACGGAAAAATTGTGCCCTAGAAATGAATTTATGGTACTCTAAAGGAGATTCAACCTCACCTTACTGTTAACAAATAATGATGTCAATTTACAAATACCTACAAAAATTGGTGAGAATTGGGACATGATTGCGTCTGGTTGATTGTGTGTACACGACCCTCACCCAGAAATTATTCATTCTGAGATTAATTCAGTCTACCACAAACCAAAACGTACCTGACAGGTATAGCAAATTTGGTCAACCACGCCGAGCAAAAATAACTAACGGAGATGGTACCGATGTGAGGCAGAGTACGACATAGGCTCAACCATGATGACGGTAAACGCTGAATAATTGCCCCCTTATTGAGGTTTGAGTCGAATGAAACCGTAAATTTAATTGGAAGTTGGGAATTTATTGCAGACAGATTGATTGAACGCCTTCTCAAATTCTCGAACTGTGGAACGTATGCAGGGAGATAGGTGGAAGTCAAATGAACGCATGATGTGAGGACTGAGGAGGAGAGGCTGGTGTTGTTTTTTCTTTCTTGACGTGGCATCTATAATGACGTGGCATCATTAGAACAAAAATTGGCTTGTTTTTTTTGAAGAATGTGGATTAAAGATTTAGTTTTAATAATATATATAGATATATAGATATAGATATATAGATATAGATATAGATATAGATATATAGATATATAGATTATACTTAATTATGATTTTAAGAATTTTCATACAAATATGTCATAAATAGTAAATCTATAAACTGGACAAGTATTTAATATAATGCTAATATGTCATAAATAGTTTACATATAAACTGAACAAATATTTAATATAATACAAATTTATATAAAATTAAATTTTTAATGTAAATATAATTAGCCCGGGCGGGGCCGGGCATGCAAACTAGTGTTACAAATATAATATAATATGTTAGTACCATTTTGGTCTATTTTGTTACCATTTTCAATTACCCTATAAAGACGATTTTCGACAAAAGTTTTAAAAAAAAAAAATTTGGGTCTTGAAACAAATTTAAAAAAAAAAAAATTATTCAAAAAAAAAATTAAATAATGAGAAAAAAAAAAAAAAAAAAGGATCATACCCGACTTGTCTTAAAGTTAAAAACGAATCTTTCGTCTTAAACAAGAATTTGTGGCCACCAATATAGTGCCAAACTTGGGATGGATGTTGCACCCTCCTTCCCGCTTAGTTCCCTCCGTTTGCTTTTCGCGCAGTCTTGAATGTGTCGCTTCGACCACATTTTTCACTATTTGTATGTAGCCTTTTTTGCTAAACGTATAATTTTATGAATAATATTTTGGTGACAAATATAGATATTTTATTATCATATTTTAATTGTTTATATATTTTGGACAATTCACCGCCATACGAAAATTTGACTTCTCGAAAAGTAAATTGGAAGAATAAATTGGGCAGAAAAAAGTTTAAAAGTATATTCTTTTTAGAATCGACATGTGCCATACTTTAGTACTACCAATAAAATTGAAGTTTTTGCTTAAAGATGGTTTATTTCGAAACTATTTACAAAAATGAGACTCATTTAAACTATTTATAACGAATGACTCCACGATGTTAATCTTCGCTTTTAAAAATAAAAATAGGCTTTAACTTCACAAGAACACAATAGCAGGCAAACCCAAAAATCCGTCTTTAGGTCGCATTCTCGCACTGCGACCAGGGTGGAATACATACAAACAGGGGCGAAGCCAGAAAATAAAAGTTGGGGTAGTGAAAACGCAACCAGCAGTCGAAAATATGAATGCCCTTAACACATCGGCTTTTTTAACAAAACAAATTCATAATAACTCGTCATTTTTTAAACAACAATGTTTCGATTTATGATATATGGCTACAATTTTTGTTTGTTATTTTCTCAATGCATATGTATCTATTTAATCCAATTGAGTTATAATTAACGTTTTGAAAATCATTCAAACAGTTTAGTTATTTAATAGAAAAATAAAATTCATAGCTCAATATTTAGAACATTTAACAAAATTTGACTTATAAGTGATACGGAGTACTTACATAGAAATATATTTAAAAAAAAAAAAAAAAAAAAAAGAAAAAGAAAAAAGCAACATAAAACAAAATGCGGATTAGAATGTCTACAAATGATTATGAAGGACATACATTAAAGAGCAGCAAAAATAAATAAAATAAGATAAATATAGGTTGAGCAAGATTCGAATACGGGTGACTTGGGAAAAAACTATATTTAATTAGCATTGCCAAGTCTGCCACTAGTCTACTTAGGTTTCTGTTGTATCTATAAAGTGGTTTGCTTTATTTATTCTAACTTTTAATATGGGGGTAACATTAGCCCACGTAGCCAACAAAATTTTTTGGGCTTGGGGTAACATGGGCTACCCCATGTTACCAGCTGGCTTCGCCACTGCATACAAATTTAAAGGGTTAGTTGCAATCCCGCACTGCGGCCAAACTATTCTCTTTATGAAAAAAACGAGGATTGCTGATATTGACCCATTCCCTGTAAATACTTTCAGGGGATGTTTGGTTGGAGGGGTTGGTATGGAATGGAATGGAGTTGACATAATTTTGTGTTTGGTTAGATGATTTAGGAATGGAGTTAGATACCCAATGGATTCCAACTCCACCCCAACCCCCTTCAATCTCATTCTCCCCTCACACCCTATGATTCTAACTCCATTCCATTATACATGATTATATTAATTTGTTTTTTTTTAATTTGTTTTTTTCAATTTACACAACATATTTATCTTTTACATAAATTAACTAGATTAAATGTTTTATTTTGTTTTATTTTCCATTCTTTTCAAATTATCACAATTGTATCCAATTTTAAGTTAGTCGTAATATAAATTTAAAGATTTTAAGAACACTATTAGACGAGCATCCGACTATAAACCTTTTGTTGAAAACTATTGACTATTGTCAATCAAATTCATGCAATAATTTAAATTTCTAACAATTCTTTTACTTCTTCATATTTTATATAATATACAACATGTGTGAGTTTTTAAAATTTATAAATTTTAATGTTTTTTCAACAAATTTGGAATAATTAATTTTGGTTGTGAAATAATTTAGTTGTTTTTCATTTTGTGTTGGTCACAAAATAATTTTGATATTCATGAACAAAAACTTAATAATAATAATAACAACAATAATAATAATAATAATAATAATAATAATAATAATAATACATTCCAATAATAAACCAAACAAGTTGAAGCATGTATGGGATTTGGAATCCATACCATCATGGTATGACATTCTACTCCATTCAATTCCAACTTGTCTAACCAAACGCCCCCTCAAATGGCTCTCATTTAAGCAAAATTCCCTTCCGATAAAAAAAAAAAAAATAAAATAAAAAAAAAATAAAAAAAAAAAGATAAATGAAATTCTGAAAATGAAATAGCATGCTAGTCACTGTGGAGGCATTGATTCACATAACTAACGTTAACGTTGTTGGTGCATACTTGTATACCCATCACAATTTACACGCGCATCGTGGATCATACGGTGTACAAATTATTCTGTAGAAATTAAATTTATTGCTCTTGTAAACCACATATGTGTGAATCACTTTAAACTTTGATAGCATGCCAGCATCTAAGATAAGATCGAGATAGATCATATTCTTACAATGACATTTTATACTCAAATTTCATAATCACTATATGTAGATTATTGATACGATACGATAAGATACAACCTCTGCTCGACACGAAATTAGAGGCCGGGTTAAAGTTGAGACAATGGAAACCTATTTAAATATTAGGGTTGACAATTTGACATGAGCATATTAGGTTGAAGTTTTTTGACACGAATAACCTATTAATTCTTTAGAAAAAACAAGTCGTAATTTGACTGGTCGGGTAGATAATCTTTTTTTTTTCTTTTTAAATATATTTATTTTGCAAAGGGTCGACGAATTATAGCCTTATAGGTTGTTAAGTTAAGTAAGTTGAAAATTATATGCTTAAATATAAATGGGCTAAACAAGGCAAGTGGGTTATGACATAAGGACTATTATTATACGGAGTATTGATCTTAGGTTTACTTCATTACGCTATACAACATAATGATAAACAATCTGGATCAAAAAAAACTATTGAGCATATGATATCATGTGAGAAGGAATAAGACCTGTTATTTTCGACTTCATTTTAACTTTTATAAGCTCTGGTCAGCTCCGCTTCAATGAGTTTAACTCGAATAAGCCAAAAAGAATGTTACCTAAGTGATGCTTATAAAAGCGCGGGATAATCTCAAGTCATCAATGCTTGTTGAAATTTACATAGAATGAATATAGTGGAAGTTTAAGTAATCCACAAATCTCATAGTCTTGTCAAATCTCATACATGATCATTTCATAGTTCATACTAAAAACCACAAATTAATGGTACAAATTCCACCAGACAACTCAATTGTAGCAATAAGGAGCTGTCGTTACGGCACATACGTAACAGCATGCTCAGACCATAAGTCTGTCATCCTACAGAAAGTCGACGATCAAAACAAATTACCCCAAAATTGTCTATGGACATTACGCACAGAGCCTTTTCTCGGCCTACCCTATGGCTCCCTAAAATTCATCAGCTGCTACGGGCGACACCTATCCACCAAAGGGTACATTTGGAGAGAAATATGCCAAGACAACCCCGTTACAAACTACTTTCGAACCGGCTATGCAGGATGGACTTATGATCAAGTCGGGGCTACGGACGCACAAGCGGTTCGTCTCATGGTTGCGTTATCCGGGTGTTTCCTGAGCGCTAGAGAAAACGGGGAACTGTGTCTTGATCTTAACCTTTTCTATCTCTGTACTGAGCCTGAAGTATATTGGACCATTCATCGTGTCGAAAATAGTGGGGCGCAACTTGTACCAGCTGTGCCACATGCTCTACAGTCGTTTGACGATGATCACCACCGGCAGCAGCAGCAGGGGCATGTTACTGGTAGAAATGGAATATCCATAAATGTCGACGTTCCTATTTACAACAATCCGATGGCAATTAATACGGGCGGGAACGTCAATCAGGGACGTGGGCAGCAGCAGAATGGAGGGGTTAAAGCAGGAAACACCAAAAAACAATATGGTTAAATTCAAGTGCAGTTTAATGTTGGTTGTTTTTGCCGAGGTTAGAGAACGAAACTGTAAGAAGAAATATGTTTATGTATGATAATTTTCTTCTTTGAAATATTAAATAATTGATCGATATATTAAGTCAATGACATATTTAAAGATGAACTAGCACATCTTCGAGCATAGTTCAGCTCTATCAGTACTCTGGGTAGCCACGAACT
The DNA here is from genome assembly GCA_023091065.1 of Dianthus caryophyllus. Lineage (NCBI taxonomy): Eukaryota > Viridiplantae > Streptophyta > Magnoliopsida > Caryophyllales > Caryophyllaceae > Dianthus > Dianthus caryophyllus. The sequence continues at coordinate 10,685,212 of CM041520.1, forward strand.
TAGCCCTCAAAATCTGCGAGAATTGGCAATAGTTTCCAGCGAATTGTGTGAGCAACCGGGAGAAAAAGGTGCAATTGTGTTATAACCTAGGGGGGGTAAAAGTTTCGATGACCTATCAGACCAGGGACGTGCCGTAACCAAGTTCGTCGTCGCTGAGATCGTTCTGGTGGAGTTAGGGTGGTTAGAGTGGGGCAAATATGCAAGGGGGTAGGGGAGGCAGGGACAACATATGCAGGGGCTGCGAGCAAAGGACACCGGGGACACCGTGCGCAGGGGCGGCCGAAAATCTGTACTGTGTTGGTTTATTAGGAAAAATATTATGAGGATCTCGGTTTATTAGGATTCTCTCTTCCACTCAATGCAATGATTGTCACCAAAACTTCTAATCTTTCAAAATTATTCGCATGGTTGCACTAAATGCTAGTAGAAAATTTTCCAATCCCGACGTTATTTTGACAACATATAACCCAGAAATCACATGTGGATTTAATATACGACTGTTGTATGAAAAGCAAAAAATCACGCTACTAATCAGTAATCACAATTCACAATTCTTAATCAACACACAAAACCACAAATCCTCGTGATAATGGTGTCAACAATGTTACTAAGAATGAAAGTTGATGACACTCTAACATCAACAAACGTATAACAATCAATCAATTTACTAATGACAAGCTGATTATGTTTTATCATAAGTAAATATTTACTGAACATTCAAAACAAGAATTCATGATAAAATAATGAAAGTGATAAGACTCATAAGAGTGAGAGATTGACTTACAATTAGCCTTGTCAAACAGGTCGGTCGGGTGGGTTTCGGGTTCGGATAACCATAAACCAAGTAACATACGGGTCGGGTGTATTTTGGGTTCGGGTAATATTCGGGTCGGGTGTATACGGGTTTCAGGTCGGGTTAGGGTCAAAATACGGGTTAATTAACGCCCCTTTATCGATATTTTCTTTTTTTTGTTTTTTGTATAACGGTTTAGTTTTCTCTAAGAAAAAATACTTTAATTGATGATACAATATAAAAAAAAAAAAAAAATTGAATTATAAGTTAAAAATTGAGAATATTTCAAAATAAGTATATATAGACGTGTAATTATTAAGTCAATATTTACGTATAACATACGAAGTATTAATTATAAGCTGATGTGGATATTAAACACTTTAAATTATAAAGTAAAACAATAAAATATAACAATGAAGATTTTGATCCGTACTTGTAGAGTCCAAGCTGTGTCTTCAAATTCTAAAATGTTACCCCGAATTACCAACTTATAGTATCATATTTTTTCCACATTTTTTCACTTATTCTCCACATGTAATTTCGTTTCAAAAATTTCGTAAATAGTGATTTAAGATGTCTCAAATCATAATTCGCAATGTCCAATGCAACTAACAAACATCATTACTATTTACTACGGTATGATTTTTTATACAATTATTAAATAATAAATATTATATTTAAGTGAAAATTGTCAATTATGAATAATTTGGTCAGTGTGAAATGTTTAAAATAAAAAATTTCATGTGAAAAAAAAAATTGATATTGACATTTTCTATCTTGGAACGTAAATTTTTTAACTTAACGGGTTAACCCGCTACGAGTCGGGCTATGACCCATTTTTTCGGGTCTTTTCGGGTTCGGGTCGTTTTTGGCTTCGGGTAAAAAAAGCAGGTTTATTTCGGGTTATTTTCAGGTCGGTTTCAGACGATTTACCGGGTTGGGTCAGATTTTGACAGCTCTACTTACAATGCTTAAGATGGAAGAACTGATCAAAATAAAACAAGAATTTTGAGATTAGCCACACATAATTTCCTTAATATGCAGAGAGAAGTTTTGAAGAAAGAGTCAATTACAATGCAAAATGATTAGATGAATCTTAATTAAACTAGAGAGTATACGTACAAGTTTCTAAATTACTCTCTATTTTAGTTATTTGTTTACGTTTCTCTCAAATCTCCCTTACGAATAGTGAAAGTGTAAACTATTCACTGGAACGGATGAAGTATAATTTTGAGTTTTGCGCTTGGCTCGAAGCAAAATAGAGGCATGCACAAGGCAAACGCGCAAAAGGCATGCGTTTAGGGCACGACTGCCTCTAGACGAAGTTGCTGAAAGTTGCTCCAAATCGTCAATGCCTTAGCCAAAATTTCACTTCATTCATGGATTCTTCCACTCGCTCATTTGACTTGTGTTGACTTCACTCTGCTTTTCTCGATTTGCGTGAATTCTCGTGCCGACTCGGGATGTTTAGACTCGGGGTCGAGCTCTGGCTTGACTGTTGACTTTGACCTTGCTTAGAATCGGCATTTTAGCCTCGTTACCCCGTTACATCCGAAGCACCAACATCCATCTAAAAATGGAAAATATTAAATTCTCGATATTAAATTTTGTACGGCCCATATTTGCTATCATAAACAGGCCCATATTTGCTATCATAAATATAGGCTTTAATATTTGTTATTAAGGATAATAATGAATAAGATTAATTAGGGTTAATGGTTAATTAAGAGACTCCCTTTACATATTCCTGTTGTTTTGTACAACAAGAAAAAGAGGAGTACCGCTATGATGTTTTGTACATCAAAAGAAAAGAACACAACACACGTAAATCGATCAAACCACAGGATTAATCACGTTGAGCCCTCCATTGCTATGGGGCTCGGGACTTGGGGCGTGGACATATACGGTGACTCTAGTAGCCACCGTGAAACGGTTTCGTGGGTAAGGCGCCGACACAACGATCCTTCGCTTCCGCATCGATTAAGGTACGGAGATTTCCTACAGTGGTATCAGAGCCAATGTGTTTGGCCCTTACCCCGATTTATTGAAAAAATTCGTTTTTTTTAATTGGTATTGCCTACGCCCTCTTCTTCTGAAAAATTTGTTTTTTTTTTTCTGTAAAATTGTGTTTTTGGGGTTTTAATAAAAGTTTTTTTTTAATCCAAAGTTGTGTACTTTGAATCTTTGATTGGAACAAAGACTTGCCTTTTGGTTTCATTTCTCGATCTGAATTCCCGACACCATATATCGCGCGTGTGTCGCCGGTAAAGACGTTGGTATTGCCGGAAACGTGCGTACGTCACGTTAAGGGCCCACCGAAACATCTCATCTAATGGGAGCGTGTGTAAGTCACTCGCCGGACTGCAGTCGCGCGTGACGAACGTGAACTGACGAATAAGAGCCTGCCGTCGTCGATCTGTTCGGTGATGGTGGTTTCATTGACGATGTCGGCTCTCTTTCATGTGTTGAAGACGGCAATTTAATGGAATCTCATGTGTTGAAGGGTTTCGTTTTTTTAATGTTTTTTTTTTTTCCTGCGTTAATGGGGTTAGTTCTTTGTTTGGAGATAAGTTCTCAGTTTAAAGAAGAAAGGAGTAGGGTGATGCTATTGTGGTTTCTTTAGTTTTCTTTTTCTTGGGAAGATGTTTTTTCAGTAAAGCACTTTGATGGGTTGTGTGCTCATTTGTACCCACTTTTTTTTTTTTTTTTTTTTTTTTTTTTTTTTTTTTTTGGTTTTGTACGTTTTTTAAACTGTGTGTTATAAACGTTTTCTTTTACGGAACTTACATATGAGTATATTGTTCATATATTTCGACTATATTTGTTATATTATACGGAGTATTGTGTCGTTGTATAAATTTGTTTCATACATTTTACTCATATCGTTTTAACGTTGTACGGAGTAGTTAGTAAGTTCTATATACGAATAAGTTTCGTCCTTTTTATTTCGTATTCAATTGTGTAATTTTGTTTTACACACCTTTTATAATGTCTTAGTGATATTATTTTTACATGGCTAATTCGTTTGGCTAAATTATCATACGAATACGTCCAGTTATATTTTAACTATTTACTCCGTATTTATGAGATGTAAATTTGTTTTACGTTTTTTTTTATATCTTAGTGATATGGTTTATTATGCTAATTTGTTTAGTTTAATATTTTTGTGGATACGTTTCACACTATCTTATAAGAATATACCGTGTAAATTTATTTTACACATATGAGTGTATGACATTTCAAAATCTTAGTTATTTTAGTCATTCACAATATTTTATGAATTTGTTTCATAAATTTATTCTATATATACAAAAAAAATTTCTTAGTGAAATGAATTATGTATTGTCTTTTGTGAATATGTTTCATAAATATATATTTGACATGTTGCCCACATTAAAATGTTTGAGCAATTTTTTGGAAATGGCCTTGTCAAATTAAGTAAGTATGTAAAATTAAATAACTTAGTGTTATTTATAATTAAGTTAATTTGTTTAACAAATTTTGAGTTGAAGATATACTACATTTGTTGTAGTATACATTTTAGTATATGTTAGTTATATTAAAATGCAAGTTTTTGACCGTATTGGCTATACGAATACCTTTCGTGTTAATTGTTTAGTCGTTATTGTATAATTATGTATTATACGCGATTACGATTTATGATTATATCTAAGAGATGTAATTAGTCTTACAATTTTAATTTACATACAAGAACTATATCTTTGTGATATTGAACTTATGTAAATTTGTTCTACGGATTATAAGAAATTTGTGTTTTAGTGATACAATTATTACGTAAATCCGTTTCACATTTGTGAGGCAAATTATTTTTCATACAATTAAATTTTGTGATATCTATGTGATATTATTCATGTGAATTTATTTTACATAAAATTTTATATCTTAGTGATATATTGTATTTTTATGTACAAACATTTATATTTAATTGATATATGAATTTTGTGTAAATTCGTTTCTAAATTATTTATCATCAAAGTGATGATTTATTGTTGACATACGCAGCCGACTATATATTTATGTAATATATTTTTGGTGTCGTAAATTTGTTTTACGAAGTGGGAGATGTATGTCTAAATATAATATTCTCTCGTATGAAAAATTAATTTTATTTAAGATCCTTGTGAATCTTAGTGATTACAAGTTGTACACAAATAAGTTTTGTGTAAATTTGTTAGAGTTATCATATAAGTCATGATTGAGCTCTCAATTTGAAGTATTTTGCAAATTAATACGTTATGCAAATATAGCTTTGTCAATATTTAAGTAATATTGATTATTTCAAGTACTAATTTGTTTAGCTACTTTTATAGGGTGAATGAATTTGTTTCATTTTATTTACGTTTTGAGTTAATTAAGTTATTAATTTTTGTATAGTATATGTCATTTGAGATGATTATGAGCTTAGCGAAATTTTCGATCTTATGACATATATGAAGGAATATTAGTAATTTATTTACAAACGTGCCTAAGGTCCATTATTAGTAAATGTTGACGACAAATATTCTATAGTGATTTGTTCACTAATAGCAGACGAAAAATTAGTTTTTTCAAATGTGAGAATATTTATAGATTCTGTCGATTACTATAATCGGTGCTTAATATTCTGCTAAATGAGTAGAATTTATTAAGGATCCATTTTATTATACCATTCTTATTGTAAAAATGTGATTGCGACGCATGCTAAATTGTGTTGTTTTGAATGCGTATCGACCTATATTTAAGACACTATTCGTGTCTTAGAAAACGAGAACTAATGTGTATGTCACATTCGGTTTAATTTCAATTAAGGCCTTGCGCTTTAAGTTTTGAATTGTTTGACCATTGATAAGTTATGTACTTATTAACAAGTTGTAGTTTCTGCCAACAATGAGTTCTGTGTCATAAGTGACTTGAAATGTATTGGCGGAATGTGTCTGCGGGTTTTATATATTTTCTAGAGTGATCCGTTCACCACCCGTTTTTTAGGTCACCTAAATGAAAATAAAGTGTCTGTGGATACTAAAGTTTTTCATTACCTATGGTGACGATTGGTCACCTGAATCATTTATCACATTTTTGAATGAATAATTGGTATGTTGTTTTTGACACCGTACGTGGAAGTGTTGATTAGAGAATTATGTGATGTACTTGATATGTTACAAGTACATGCCAATATAAGTGTCTATTTGCTTGTGTTAGTCTCGAGCTGAAATTGACTATGTTTTTAGTCTTACAAGATTTAAAGGTTTTGTCCATAAGCATTAGTTGCTTAATCCCTAAATTTTTGGGCTTAGAAGAGGTGGACAAACAATTTTCTAATTCGTAGTAATGAGATGATTCTACCTTCATTCATCATTTGTTGGTGAAATTTATTATCTCGATTATATTTATGCAAAGTGTTGCATAGTACAATATTATCTACAATTCTCGTATGCGATGTCATCATTTTAGCAATCAGTTTGCTGAAATGTCTTAGATTCTAATTTAAGCTTTCGATTTAGTTATTTTTATGGCAATGTGTTAGCCATAATTGTCGGGGGGAATATGTTTCTCTCGTTTTGGACAGAATTTATTATTATTTTTACGCTTGTTATTCATTTTAATTTTGCCCATCTGTATGTTGTCTAGAATCTCTTATTATTTAATCCATTTTGTTATTTTTTGCGGGATTCGTATTTTATGATGTAGATGATACCATTTCACCTTCCCTTTTTAGCGATGATCATTTTAATGTGGTTGTGTGCCCGTTACTTCATCTATTATGAAATTATTGATACGTTCAAACATTTCAAATAAGGGTGTACAATCAATTGATGTGAAGAGTCAGAACTCTTTGGTAATATTGATTGTCAATAGTTCTTTGATTAGTTCAAAGATTAGGGGACGTTTTCTTAGTCTTTATTTGTGTGTTCGTTAAGCGTGTATGCTTGACATACGTAGAGGAATTTAGACTTTAGTCACATTCTTCGTTTAGACTTATTAGAGGTCACTGCTTATGGCGGTGTGCATCCTTAAGTCTATAAAGTTGGTGATAGTTTCAAATTAGTTTTTGGAACGATAATTTGGTTCATTTACATTTTTAATATATGTTAAGTTATGTACTACCCCGCAGTGTGGTGATTTGCTTATGGATTGGTTCCTGAGTATGTGTGACATTTAATAGACTATTATCTTGTATAAGTTACAAGAACTATCTCTTGGTGAGTGGGAGGTTTTATAGAACTGCTATGGACACCAAGGATATAGTTTAACTTTTCCAAGTGTTTTTGGATAGTGGGAGCAATCCTATAGTCCAAGTGGTTAAGTTTGTCTATTAATTCTTTACAAAAGAGCAATATTTTTCACTTTGGTGTATAGTGAGAACCTAAAACAAAAAGTTAGTCTTTATGTGATAAATGTGCTCTTATGAAGAAAGTGGGAGATTTTAGCGTCTTCCGAGTTTTCTTATTCTGCTCTTTTGGTAAGAGTATGTAGCCTAATTTTGAGATGGATGACTAATATGAGAGATAATGGATATCGTGACTATTATGGTCTAAGCTGATAAGGTGGAAGAATATATTGACATTCTCATATGTTGAGTTTGGTCTAAATGTTCTTCTAAATTTTGGTTGTCCATTTATTTAAATACGTTTTAAGTTATATGGACATAAAAACTTACTTATTTTCAGAATAATGAGTTTATGCTGGAAAAGAGTAGTACATGGATTGATCGATTAAGTTTGTCTTAATTGGTGAAAATTACATATGTTGTGTATTCTTAGAATTTATCCATGTCTTAAAGATTTTTGACATTGATGTTATTTTATCCCTATAAATCAGGTGGTTATTTACCTTATAAGTGGATAATAATATCTGTATTGATATGTCGAGTACTATTAAAATTAGATTGTGTTTCTATTTTGCTAGTGACTCATTTATCCTTATCTTTGACCTTGTCTAAAGCAGATGAAAATATTAAATATATGAGTATTGATTCATATTGCGATCCAACATGTTGTGTACATGGTTAACGATAAAGTTTTGTACTTGTTGTATGTGTGATATAATATAGCAAGCCTTATGCGATACTTTTGTAGTATGCATTGACAAGTCTTTTATAGGACTAGAGACCGTCTTCAAAAGAAGTGATTCAAGCTCATAAGTTGAGTTGAGTGCACAAACTATAGAGTTAGTGCACATCCTTGTTATGGACTTGAAGGGTTTGTACTCTTCTAGAACTTTTAAACTTATGGAGTTTAGAATGTTCTAACGCATACGTTGCTTGTTTAGGCACGTAAAAGGTGTCACCAGGCTTTATGATTGACCTAGTCACACCTAATCGCCTTGACGCTTGAGTAGCGTGCAAGATGAGACTGAGCCATATGAGTGCTTGTTAAGTGCGTATATGTGGATCATCTTTATACTTGAGTAGTAGCGAAAAGATGTTGGCTTGTAATATAGTCGCCTTAGTATGTCTAAGATGAGATTTTTAATAGTCAAAGTGTGAAAATGCCCTAATTTCACACTAAGCCTCAAACCGAATATCGAGTGTCGGATTGGATATGAGTATATCAATCTAGTGGCTCGGGTTAGATACTTGAGTAGTATCTAGACTTAGTATTCGCACGACATAGAAAAGTGACATGCCCATCATAGTGGGAGCTATGTTGTGACACATATATCATACTATGTGTGTTTTTTCGACCGTTGTAGGAGTGATGGAGTTCTCCCTACTCAATCACTGTGTGATCCCTATAGACTGTAACGTCTTTATGGTACGAAGCCCTTCGACTTAGAGCTGTGTTAAAAAGTCGAGACTTGATGATGCTACCTTGGTATGACTCCTAAGGACCTTAAAGATTGGGTTCGTCGGACCATATTAGGAAAGCTATCAAGTTGAGATGGATTTTCGTTAGTGTCTAAGGAATGATCAATTCAACTTCACCATGTTAAGCCCGGCCGGCGGTTATATTGAGTATATAACTACGTAACATGTTATTGCATAAAGGGACAGAGTATGCTGCGGTGTTGTTTGAATGATCTAGGGAATCGTCATTGTGAAAGTGTTACGTTAGTTTGATGGAGACTTAACATAACACTACTTGTTTCTTAAAAACCGGTCGCACACCTCATTTCCCGTATGAGACGTGATTAGTTGTTTTCTGTTAAGTTGTGTGTTGTATTTTTCGACATATTTGGTTATGTACCAAGTAGTAGTGTTGAACTTGGTTGTGTAGCCAAGTGGGAGCATTAACTCGGATATGTGGCCGAGTGGGAGTATTAAATTTTGTACGGCCCATATTTGCTATCATAAACAGGCCCATATTTGCTATCATAAATATAGGCTTTAATATTTGTTATTAAGGATAATAATGAATAAGATTAATTAGGGTTAATGGTTAATTAAGAGACTCCCTTTACATATTCCTGTTGTTTTGTACAACAAGAAAAAGAGGAGTACCGCTATGATGTTTTGTACATCAAAAGAAAAGAACACAACACAGAAATCAGATCAAACCCTGGGATTAATCACGTTGAGCCCTCCATTGCTATGGGGCTCGGGACTTGGGGCGTGGACATATACGGTGACTCTAGTAGCCACCGTGAAACGGTTTCGTGGGTAAGGCGCCGACACAACGATCCTTCGCTTCCGCATCGATTAAGGTACGCAGATTTCCTACACTCGAGAACTAGAATACCGATTTAGGCATCGCCAAAAAAAAAAAAAAAAAAACGCGTCTCCTCACAAACCTTACTCAAACCAAAGTCAAATTTTTCCTTTAATATTTTGTAGACGTACAAGGTGACTTACCAAGAGTCAAGTGTTTCTTAGAAGTTAGAAGTCGCGCCTGCCAAAGGTGGAAAATTCAACTAAACTTCAAACACTGAACAATAAACTTTGACCAATCACTACGAAAAAATACAACTAACGTATAATTTGCAACTTAGAACTTTCGGTGAACTATACTTTTATTAAGAATTCCACTTTAAAAGACCATTCAAAGTAAACCAAAAATTAAATAAAATAAAAAACTATTTAAATGGCTGCTTTTTTAGCACAATAATAGTTTTATTCAAACCAAACTCTTAACTAATTTCCCACTTTATTTCATAACCATTTCCATTTTGCTAATAGTGGTGTGATCATGAACAAAATATATGCAACAAACGCCACAAACTACATTCCCATAACAGAGTATGAACACGAAAAACCGACTGAAAGGATGACCGAAATAGTCGCTGTGGAAAGGGTGAACTATGAGGCTAATAGATCATCGTCGAGGCGTAGTCAAATAGGTATGAAAATTGTGAGCCCTTTGATATCAAGGAGTGTAAGAGCACGAAGGCGACAGGCGTTTTTGAGGACGTATCAGTTGTCGTCAGTGAATGATAATTCAATCAGTGGAGTTGGAGGAGCGATGAGCGAATCAAAGTACAGAGAGAAAGTTAAGGAGGCAGCAATTAAGGTCAAGGTAGCTGTAATTGCTTTTGCTACGTCTGCACGCGTTGAATTTGAAAGGCGACGTTCGTGCCTTAGGCCTGCGATGTGCATGTCTTTGCCGGCATCATCTTCTGTTAGACGAGCTTGAAGAGCAGTTAATCCGTCTATCTGTGTTTGGTGAATCGATGTCGATTTTTACTGACATGAATATAATGTAAAATATATAGCTCAATATAGACAGCTGTTTTAACCGAAGTTTATTGTTTATGGCAAACACATCGTTGTGTGACTATACTATTATGAGAGACTTATAGAGTTGACGCTACAACCGATTAATCGGATGTGCTAAGAACGTACACAATGTACACAAGGGCGATATTATACGGTAGTAAAGTTCTTTGGTTATTGTTAAGATTCATAGAGAGGTAGACATTTTAGGTAAATGGAAATACTATCGTTATTATGAGTTCATCATTATGTTCTCCAAAAGGAGATTATATATACAACTTCATAGGCATATCAAAAGTCTCATATTAATCTTAGTAATTATTGCAACTCATAATTACGCTATTTCTTCATATTCCCTAATACCCTCCCGCAATCGTAACGGTAGTATTACGGACGGTACGATTGGAGAACGAACAAAGTTCAGCTTTCTTCAGTCTTCGGTCTTTTATCTTCAACTTCATCTTGGTAAAAATAAATGCGTATAGGACTCGCCAGACAATACTTAGATGCGTATAGGACTCGTGATATGACGTAGTTAGTAGGTGTTTAGTAGGCGATTTTAGGTGACATTAAGATGATTAGGAAAGGTGAATTACGAGGATTTTGGAGTAGTTTGGAGTTGTAATGATCAAATGATAAAATGCGATTTTTGAATGACTTTGATTATTTTAGTGTGTTTCCGATGATTTAGAAGTGTGTGCCAAATTCGAGATATGCGGAAAAAGAGGAACCCGAAAGAAGAATGTTGAAGCAAGGAGTGAAGCTTAGAAGAAGAAAACAAGAAGGCTCTATAGAGCCTTATGTCGTGTAAAAGGCTTTACTGGAGCCTAATGTGGCTCTACTAAGGATGAGGAAGCTCTGCTGGAAGGCTCAATGGAGCCTAATTTCGAATGGAAGGCTCTCTTTGGAGCATCTGAAGGCTCTTTGGGATTCTTTGAGATTTACTGAAGGCTCTGCTGAGCCTACCAAGGCTCCAGTGAAGCCTATTTATCCGAATTTTGGAAGTTACTAAACTTACCTTATTTTATTTTTAGTTTTTGGAAAGCCTTCATATATAAGGTTTATTTTTCATTAGGTTTATGGATCTTATTATTTTTTTACCTCGTTATATATTTTTCATCACATTTATTATCAATAGTTTTTGGATCTAGTTTTCATTCAAGTTTTTGGGAGATTGAAGATTGAAACTTTTGGAGATTATTGTAACCGCCGGTATGAGTAACTAATCTCCCTTTTCTCGGTTCAAGTAATTGAAACGGTTGGATTTTAATTGTGAGTTTGAAAGTTCTAGTCTTTACCCTTGATTATTGATTATTGCTCTGTTCTTATTATTATTTGCGTGATTGATTTGTGATTGCTAGGTGTACAACTAGTCGTCTGATTAATTGCGTAATCGTTAGTTTTGTTAGTTGAACGGGATACGTTGACTAACTTAACACTAGTAACAACTAGGTTTAATTGTTGAACGGGATACGTTGATATTTATTCCTAGGAGCGATTTTCATAACATCTAAAGTACAACTGGATTGTATGTGCTATTTGTTCCTTATCGATTCTCTTGTCATTAAAGCTGCTATCTGATTAAATCTTGGACGGGATACGTTGAGATTGTCTTTTGGTTAGGGTTAGTTAAGAACGGGATACGTTTTAAGTAACTAAAAATAAGGAGGATTAGAATTGCATGATTCACGATAAGGTAGTCAAGGTATGAACTAGAACTGGATAACCGTGATCGATTAACTCTAAACCGCGGATATTAACTTGAATTGAGATCCTTTTAATATCTTATATTTCATTCCTTTTATTCTCTTTATTTGCCTAATTATACTAGTTCGATTAGTTTAGTAATTCAACAACAAAACCCCCCTTCTGGTTACTTGTCTTTTTATTACTTTATATTTGCTTTTCATCTGCGCTTAACTAGAATTCGATTAGCCTTTTTCCCTGTGGTTCGACCCCTTACTTCCGCTTTACTATCTGTTTAGTATTAGGATTTAAGAGTTATAAATTGTTAATTTGCGGCATACGACTTAGGACCGTCAAATTTTGGCGCCGTTGCCGGGGAATTTTAGGCATTGATTGTTTTCATTGTTTTAGTGTAGGTGTATGCATAATACTCGTTCTACTAACCTGAACCTCGAGCCTTTTGACTCAGAGATTGAAAGAACACTTTTCAGGTTTAGGAGGAACACAAGTGGTCAAGTCGTCGTCGTGCAAGACCTTGAGGTAGACGAACCCCAATACGTTTCGGATCTTTCGGATTACTCAGACGAAAGCGACGAGATGGCCGCTCAAACGATTAAGGAACTTACAGCTCCGGACCTTCGACAACAACCATTATGCATCACAATCCCACCTCTTGCGGCGGGTGTGAACTTTGAGTTGAAGTCCGGGCTCATACATCTTTTGCCCGCATTCCATGGGTTGAACGGCGAGGATCCGAACAAGCATCTGTCGGATTTTCATATTGTCTGTTCCAGCATGAAACCTGCTGGAGTTACTGATGAGCAACTGAAGCTCAGGGCTTTCCCGTTCTCACCGGCGACGCCGCGAGGATTGGCTCTATTATTTACCCACGGGAAGCATTGGCACGTGGATAAAGATGAAAGAGGCGTTTCTAGAAGTACTTTCCCGCCTCTCGTTCCTCACAATTGAAGAAAGAGATAAGCAACGCCGAACAACGAGACGGTGAAAGTATGTACGAGTATTGGGAACGTTTCAAGAAGCTATGTGGTACCTGTCCTTATCACGGGTACGAGGATCATGATTTAGTCATGTATTTTTCACGTGGTTTAAGCAAGGATGGCCTTTCGAATGCTCCATGCGGCTAGTGGAGGAGGTATTGCTAATAAAAACCCGAATGATGCGATAGCGTTGATCACAGAGCTTGCTGAGAGCTCAAGAGACTTTGACAGGAAGACCCCACGACGAGGGGTCAATGCAGTTGGCTCAAGTAACGCTTTACTAGAGGAGAAGGTTGATAGCTTGGCATCTTTAGTCAAGGACTTGGTCGTAGGTAAGAAATCGGTGATGGTTTGTGGCATTTGCTCTTCTGAGTCGCACTATAGTGAGAATTGCCCACAAATGGGGGAGGAATCACCTTATGAAGAGGTGAATGCTGCGGGTTATATGGAGCCGGGACAAAGGAAGTGGGACCCTTATTCCAATACTTTCAATGCGGGATGGAGGGCTAATCCGGCCTTTAGATGGGGAAATACTCAAGGAAACCCCTCCCACAATCAAGGAAACCCATCATTTGCTCAAGGGAACCAAGCCGGTCCACCACGAGGACAATTTATGCCTCGTCCTCAACACCCGCCTCCACAGTCACAACCTCCACCGCAACCAAATCCGAGTTCATCTATGTCCACGGAGGACATGATCCGCGCCTTAACTATGAGCGTTACACAAAACCAACAGGAGACCAAGAATAGCATTCGGAATCTTGAGACTCAAATGAGTCAAATGGCTACTGCTATTAGCCGGTTGGAAGCTAGGGATTCGACCGTGTTGCCTAGTCAAACGGTGACAAACCCAAAGCCGAATGTGAGTGCCGTGTCTTTGCGAAATGGGAGGCAATTGGAAGAGGTAGAGAAGGTCAAGAGGAAGCCCAAGGAAGCCAAGATCAACGAGGAGGAGGAAGAGATAGTGATCGTGGAAGGTGACCAAGCTACATTGAGCAAGGAGAAGGAGTCGGTTCCTTCACGTTCATTTCCCGTCGAGACGGAGGTACCTTTTCCCGATGCACTAAGGAGGAAGCATCACTTCGAGCACGACAAGGATATCTACGAGGTATTTCAAAAGTGCGAGGTAAACATTCCCCTTCTCAATCTTCTTAAGAGTATTCCTAAGTATGCTAAGTTTTTAAAAGAACTTTGTACGATTAAGAGGAATAACAAGCTTAAAGGGGCTAAGAAGGTAAAGGTGAGTGAACATGTTTCTGCTGTTTTTCAAAGAAAACTTCCTCCAAAATGTAATGATCCGGGCATGTTTACTATTCCTTGTACTATCGGTGACACTAAATTTGATAGAGCTATGCTAGATTTAGGTGCGTCGATAAATGTGCTTCCTTACTCTTTATATCAATCTATGAAACTAGGACCTTTGCATGCTACTAGTGTTATTATTCAACTTGCAGATAGGTCTAATGTGTATCCTAAAGGAGTTGTTGAGGATGTCCTAGTTTTGGTTGATGGTTTGATATTTCCTGCTGACTTTTATGTGCTTGATATGGAGCATGACTCTCATGCGGCCCCGATCCTTCTAGGTAGACCGTTTTTGAAAACTGCGAGTACTAAAATTGATGTGTCTACTGGTTCTTTGACTATGGAGTCTAATGGTCATGTGATTAGCTTTAGTATTTATGATGCTATGAAGTATCCTGTTGATCATCATGCTGTGAATTTTGTTGATATCACTGACCCTCTTACGCAAGATTGTTTCAATCTTAGCGGGTGTGATGAGTTGCAGGTCGCTTTGGACAATAGTCTTGATGGGAAGGAGGTAGAATATGCTGTTTCTACTAACTTGCAGGAAGTTGTGGCTGAGCTGAACAATTATGGGAGACCTTTATATGTTTCTCCACCATTGCCACTAACCCTTCCTACAGAGACATTATTACCATCTGTTGTGCAGGCACCTGTAGTTGAGCTCAAGGCTCTACCTGAGCACTTGAAGTACATGTTCCTTGGTGAGGGAGACACTCTTCCCGTCATTATCTCCAGTAAGCTCACCGAGGAACAGGAGAAGCGATTGAAAGACGTTCTTATGGAGAACAAGCTAGCTATTGGATGGACTATAGCCGACATCAAGGGCATAAGTCCAAGCACATGTATGCACCGGATCCTTCTTGAGGAGAATGCTAAGCCGGTGAGACAACCACAACGTCGACTGAATCCACCTATGATGGAGGTGGTGAAGAAGGAGGTTCTTAAGTTACTTCAAGTAGGTATGATCTATCCTATCTCGGATAGTCAATGGGTAAGCCCTACCCAAGTGGTTCCTAAGAAGTCCGGAGTGATAGTGGTTGAGAATAACAAAGGTGAGCTTGTGCCTACTAGAGTACAGAATGGATGGCGTGTTTGTATCGATTATCGCCGTTTAAACACGGTAACTCGGAAAGATCATTTTCCCCTTCCCTTTATCGATCAAATGCTTGAAAGACTTGCAGGTAAAGCTTATTATTGTTTCTTGGATGGCTATTCGGGCTACTTTCAATAGCCATCGCCCCTGAAGACCAAGAGAAGACCACTTTCACTTGTCCTTTTGGCACTTTTGCGTACCGACGCATGCCTTTCGGACTTTGTAATGCACCGGCCACCTTTCAAAGATGCATGATGAGCATCTTTTAAAGTGCGCTTAGCGCTTCATTGAAGTGTTCATGGATGATTTTACGGTGCATGGTGATTCTTTTGACAGATGTTTGCACCACTTATCTCTTGTCCTTAAACGTTGCATTGACACTAACCATGTTTTGAATAGTGAAAAATGTCATTTTATGGTTGAACAGGGTATTGTTTTAGGACATGTGGTGTCTTCTAGAGGTATTGAGGTGGATAAGGCAAAGATTGATACTATTTCATCTTTGCCCTATCCTACTAACGTCCGTGAAGTTCGATCTTTTCTTGGTCATGCAGGTTTTTACCGCAGGTTCATTAAAGACTTCTCAAAGATCACTTCCCCTTTGTGCAAGTTGCTGCAGAAGGATACGGACTTTCATCTCGACAAGGCTTGCAAGGAAGCCTTTGATGAATTGAAGAATCGGCTTACTTCGGCCCCGATTATTCAAGCTCCGGATTGGTCGCTTCCATTTGAGATTATGTGTGATGCGAGTGACTATGCATTGGGGGCCGTGTTGGGCCAACGAGTAGGGAGAGTCTCTCATGTCATTCACTACGCTTCGATGACTTTAAATGAGGCCCAACGGAACTACACCACTACCGAGAAAGAGCTTCTAGCGGTTGTCTTTGCGCTAGAGAAATTCCGATCATACTTGCTAGGTACAAAGGTTGTAGTCTTTTCTGATCATGCGGCGTTACGATACTTGATGTCGAAGAAGGAAGCCAAGCCGAGGTTAATTCGTTGGATCTTGCTCTTGAGTGAATTTGACATTGAGGTGAAAGACAAGAAGGGTGCGGAGAACGTGGTTGCCGATCACTTGAGTAGGCTAGTGGATGTGGATGCTGCTCCTCACGCGCACGTTCCGGTTAGAGGCGAGTTTCCTGACGAGTCGTTATGGGCTATTAAAGCTATAGAGCCATGGTATGCTAACTTGGTGAATATCCTTTGCTCGTCGAGATTTCCCTCTGATTTTTCAAAGTCACAGAAAGATAAACTAAGGAGTGATGCCAAGTATTATGTGTGGGATGAGCCTTACTTGTGGAAGCATTGTTCTGATCAAATCATTCGGAGATGTGTGCCCGAGAATGAGATGACTTCGATCCTTACTTTTTGTCATTCTCATGCTTGCGGAGGGCACTTTGGCGCAAAACGGACGGCGAGGAAAGTGTTGGATAGTGGCTTCTATTGGCCTACTTTATTTCGTGATGCTCATGGTTTTTGTCAAGTTTGTGATAATTGCCAACGAGTTGGTAATATTTCTCGTCGCCACGAGATGCCGCAGATCTACATGCTTAACTGTGAGATATTCGATGTTTGGGGAATTGACTTCATGGGTCCTTTCCCTAGTTCTTATGGGTATGAGTACATTCTCCTTGCCGTTGACTATGTGTCTAAGTGGGTCGAGGCAATCCCCACTAAGACCGACGACGCTAAGGTGGTTGCTAAGTTTATCAAAGCAAACATTTTTGCGCGATTTGGAATGCCGAAGGTGATGATAAGCGATCGAGGAACTCATTTCGTGAATAAGACGATTGGTGCTTTACTTAAGAAGTATCACGTGACTCATAAAGTTTCGACCGCATATCACCCTCAAACCAACGGTCAAGCCGAGGTTTCTAATAGGGAAATGAAGTCAATTTTGGAAAAGACAGTCAATCCGGATCGCAAGGATTGGAGTGAACGACTTGATGACGCATTGTGGGCGTATCGCACGGCCTACAAAACTCCTATAGGTATGTCTCCTTATCGCTTGGTATTTGGGAAGTCGTGTCACCTTCCAGTCGAGCTAGAGCATAAGGCATATTGGGCGATCAAAAGCTTCAATATGAACTTGGATGAAGCGGGAGTGCATCGAAAGCTTCAATTGCAGGAGTTGGAAGAATTGAGACTTGAGTCGTATGAGAATGCGGCCACTTACAAGGAGAGGACGAAGGCATGGCACGATAAAATGCTTCTACGGAAGGCCTTTAAAGTTGGTCAAAAGGTCCTCTTATATCAATCTCGCCTACGTCTCTTCCCGGGTAAGTTGAAATCAAAGTGGGTCGGTCCTTTTGTTGTCGTCAATGTATACGCTCATGGCGTGGTTGAGATAAAGGAACCGGGTACTAGTAAGATTTTTAAGGTGAACGGGCACAGACTGAAGCCCTACTATGATGGTGTGAATACTGAAGCCGTGGAACTCATGGAACTCTACCACCCAATATACGAGGACTAAGCTCGTATCCTTTCGTCGAGCGAACGACGTTAACCAAAAGCGCTATCGGGGAGGCAACCCTTGATTTACTATCTTTCATTTCATTTCATTTCGTTTTATTTTATATTATTGCATTTTCCTTTCTTAAATGGGTGCTCGTGACGGTTTGTTAGTTGTTTCAGGACATTTGAGCTTAAGAGTGAAGACCCGAAGCCCCGTGTATCTAGTGTACTGTTAAAAAAAAAAAACAAAAAAAAACGAGGCTTCATTGAAGCTTAATTGAAGCTCAGATCCGCTCCAATGGAGCCCTAAGTCGAATGCAAGGCTCTGGTAGCGCCTTCAGGTCTCTACTGAAGCCCAAAACCTTAGCCCTCATCTCTCCTAACCACACAAAAACAAAATAATAAAACAAAAAAAACAAAACAGAAAAGCACACGAAAGAAAAGAAAACAGACACACCACCACCACGACCTAACACCATCCACAACCACCTGAAACCACCACACCACCGCCGACCTCGACCTCCTTTATTTCTCCAGCCCCACCTTTCACCACCTACATCACCACTTCGGCTTTCCCTTCTCCACCCTGACCCACCCTAAACCACCCCCTTTCCCCTTCGACCTCAGCCAACACCTACCACCCCGCATCCCATCCACCACCACTGCAACCACCACCTTCCACCACCACTGCCACTCCCCTTACTGTCCTAATTTTGAACCACCGTCCTTCTTTCTCTCTTCATTCCCAAAACTCAGCAACCCTAATTCTAATTTTAGGGTTTTGTTGCCCATTCGATTTCGGGTCGAAATTGCGGGTCTTGTGGTCCGAAATTGGCCTTTCATCACGTTTCAAGCGCGGGCCGGTGAGTTTTCACCCTCCACTTCACGAGGTACGTCCGTTTCTCTCGCTTCTTGGGTACACTTTGACTTGTACTCGACTTTTGCTGCGATTGTGAGGGTTTTGGACGAGTTTGCCTCGAATTTCACGTTCTCGGGGGTTGTTTTTGGTTCTCGTGGTGTTGTGCCTGAGCCCCCGTCAGATTTCCTTGTCGATTTCGTACGCTCAGTCAGTTTTCATTGATTTTGGGTGTGTGTTGGCTGAATCTCGACCCCTGTTGCGTTTTTAAGGGTGTTATTCCGATACCCACTCGACTTGTGTTGTTTTACGACCCTTGATACGGTATTTGAGCCTATTCTCGCTTGCTATTTGTGGCTACAATGCGGGAACGGCGAGCCGTTGTTGCACAGGCCCCACCACCGAGTACTACTGCGAGAGCTTCTGACAAGAGGCCCCCTAAAAGCGTATAAGCGCCGCTTTCTACAAATTTCCGCACGTGTTCCTGACTACTCGGGTCGCGTTGGTTTGACTAGTGCGGAGAAAGCCAAGTATGATAAGCTTAATGTTGATAACCGAAAGGTGTTGGTTACTAAATTCCTGCACGTTTCCACTCTTACTGACTTGGGAATTGAGAGCGTTATACGTCAATTGCTAGAGAATTGTGGTTTAGGCGGGCTTTTTACCGAGTCTGCAGAGACTTATCGTGAGCACACTCTTGAATTTCTCTCCACATTAACTAAGGAGCTGTCACCTACGGGAGAACCCATTATTAAATTCCGTTTGTTTCAACAACGCTTCACCATGACGTACACTGAGCTTCGATGCGCTCTTGGGATCACAAAGCTCTCTGATGGACAATTTACTCTTCTCCCTCAGCCACGCTCGAAACAGTTCTGGTCCGACATCACCGGCCTACCTGGCCGCACCCGCAACGACAAGAGTAGTCTTATAGTGCATCCCGCGCTTCGTTTAGTGCACCGTTTCCTTGCGATGACCTTTCTTGGTCAAGGCAGCCCTAACAATGTCACTTCTGCCAGCTTAAGTTATTTGTGGTGCACTATTCCTGATAGTGTCGGCATTCCAGATTGGG
Source organism: Dianthus caryophyllus (assembly GCA_023091065.1). Taxonomy (NCBI): domain Eukaryota; kingdom Viridiplantae; phylum Streptophyta; class Magnoliopsida; order Caryophyllales; family Caryophyllaceae; genus Dianthus; species Dianthus caryophyllus. Next base: position 10,705,118 of record CM041520.1, read on the forward strand.
CTGAGGTCTTTGTGTCTTCGTGTCTCACTCAACATAAGAACCAGAAGGCATCGACGACAGGCAAGAAGAAGGGGACGAAAACGGGATCGTCACGGGACGGAGGAGGATGTTTACCTATGGGTGGAATGATATCATTGATTGCACGATTCAAGGGCGTTGAAACACAACCTGGTGTTCCCCCATTGCTTGGTAGTATTGTTTATGATGAGGCAGGTTTGAAAGCTGTTGATATGATCACTTGTTCTGCACCAAACTTTGATGGCTGCTACTGGCTCTATGGTCCGAACAAGGACAAATATTTGCGACTTCCTCGGGCTGCAAATAACCCCCTGCCTTGCGGGCGTCAAGCTCGTGATTTCTTTGTTCCTCCTGATGCTACCATTCCCACTGTACTTGCTCCCATTTCCGACCCTCCACTTGCACTTGAGGGGCCAAGTGATGCTGACACGGAGGACGCCGATGAGAGTGATGATGACGGTGGTGCCTCTACTCCCCCACCCGAGCCGGCATTGGGTACCTCTACCCCAGCTACAGTTAGTGCTCCTATTACTCGTCCGACGCCTGTCGCCTCGGCGTGGGAGAAGTTTCGCGATGATACTTTGGCTTGGCAAGCACATCAAGAAGCCGTGAATGCGAAGGTCGCAGCTGATTCTGCTGAGTCGGTATTGTATTTGAGAGCTATGAATCACTTCTTCCTCACTTACTATCCTAATGAGTACATACCCCCTTCTAGTGACGAGCTCGCTCCATTTTTGGCTCGCGACCTTACTTACCGAGGTGCCTCTGGTGCTCCTCCTTCTTCGGACCACGATTGTGGTGGTCCCTCGACTTCCCCCTGAGGTTTGTTTGCTTTTCTCTCCCTTTTCTCCTATTGTGTCCTCTTTTTCATCACATTGCGGACAATGTGTCGTTCAAGTGTGGGGGAGAAACGCTTGTGATGTGTATATATTTTTATTTGTAAGCTTGTGTTTGTTTTATTTTCAAAAAAAAAAAAAAAAAAAAAAAAAAAGAAAACAAAAATACGAGAAAGAAACGAAGTGAATCCCGGCTAGGTGAAAACCCGAAAGGGCGCCTAGGCAAAATTGGGATATGTGGCCGAGGGCGGAGTGAAACCGCAAGGGCGGCGCTCCGAGTAAAATGAAGAAACGAGTTGCGTGCCACGAGAGTTAGAGTGAGGTGAATACGCTAGAGTGAAACCCGCAAGGGCGAGCACTCTAGGCAAAATGAGAGATTTAGGAAATAAAATGTGTTACTACTTCCAATTTTACCGGCGTGGCGACATAAGAAGGGTGACAAAGAAGGTCGGAAGGGTAGGTTAGTGGCTATGGTGAGGAGAAATCGCGGTGCACGGAGTCGTAGGCACCTCTCTTGCGATTGGGTTTGGTTTGATTTGCGGAGTAGAGGGGGCTAGGTGCTCGCTTGTGTGGGTTGTATGCGGGTGTGACATGTGCTTTTTGTCACGGGAGAACATTAGTAGCACAAGTGAGCGGGTTAGGATGGAGAAATAAGGGGCGTAGCGAATTTCTTGTCATAATGTCTTCACTTACATGTCGTCGGTCGATGGGTATTTGGTTCCTAAATGTCGAGAGTTGTTGATATTTGATGTGAACTTGAGTGTGTAGTGGCTAATGCTAAGCCACTAGAGGGAGTAGGGAGTATTTTGTGAGGTTTGCTTTGTGTTGATCCGCCATGTTTTGAACTAGTGTTGTTTCGATATGTGAAGTGTCCTTTGAGTTTACTCGAGGACGAGTAAAGGTTCAAGTGTGGGGGAATTTGATATGACGTAGTTAGTAGGTGTTTAGTAGGCGATTTTAGGTGACATTAAGATGATTAGGAAAGGTGAATTACGAGGATTTTGGAGTAGTTTGGAGTTGTAATGATCAAATGATAAAATGCGATTTTTGAATGACTTTGATTATTTTAGTGTGTTTCCGATGATTTAGAAGTGTGTGCCAAATTCGAGATATGCGGAAAAAGGGGAACCCGAAAGAAGAATGTTGAAGCAAGGAGTGAAGCTTAGAAGAAGAAAACAAGAAGGCTCTATAGAGCCTTATGTCGTGTAAAAGGCTTTACTGGAGCCTAATGTGGCTCTACTAAGGATGAGGAAGCTCTGCTAGAAGGCTCAATGGAGCCTAATTTCGAATGGAAGGCTCTCTTTGGAGCATCTGAAGGCTCTCTTTGGGATTGCCGAGATTTCTTGAAGGCTCTCATTGAGCCTACCAAGGCTCCAGTGAAGCCTATTTATCCGAATTTTGGAAGTTACTAAACTTACCTTATTTTATTTTTAGTTTTTGGAAAGCCTTCATATATAAGGTTTATTTTTCATTAGGTTTAGGGATCTTATTATTTTTTTACCTCGTTATATATTTTTCATCACATTTATTATCAATAGTTTTTGGATCTAGTTTTCATTCAAGTTTTTGGGAGATTGAAGATTGAAACTTTTGGAGATTATTGTAACCGCCGGTATGAGTAACTAATCTCCCTTTTCTCGGTTCAAGTAATTGAAACGGTTGGATTTTAATTGTGAGTTTGAAAGTTCTAGTCTTTACCCTTGATTATTGATTATTGCTCTGTTCTTATTATTATTTGCGTGATTGATTTGTGATTGCTAGGTGTACAACTAGTCGTCTGATTAATTGCGTAATCGTTAGTTTTGTTAGTTGAACGGGATACGTTGACTAACTTAACACTAGTAACAACTAGGTTTAATTGTTGAACGGGATACGTTGATATTTATTCCTAGGAGCGATTTTCATAACATCTAAAGTACAACTGGATTGCATGTGCTATTTGTTCCTTATCGATTCTCTTGTCATTAAAGCTGCTATCTGATTAAATCTTGGACGGGATACGTTGAGATTGTCTTTTGGTTAGGGTTAGTTAAGAACGGGATACGTTTTAAGTAACTAAAAATAAGGAGGATTAGAATTGCATGATTCACGATAAGGTAGTCAAGGTATGAACTAGAACTGGATAACCGTGATCGATTAACTCTAAACCGCGGATATTAACTTGAATTGAGATCCTTTTAATATATTATATTTCATTCCTTTTATTCTCTTTATTTGCCTACTTATACTAGTTCGATTAGTTTAGTAATTCAACAACAAAACCCCCCTTCTGGTTACTTGTCTTTTTATTACTTTATATTTGCTTTTCATCTGCGCTTAACTAGAATTCGATTAGCCTTTTTCCCTGTGGTTCGACCCCTTACTTCCGCTTTACTATCTGTTTAGTATTAGGATTTAAGAGTTATAAATTGTTAATTTGCGGCATACGACTTAGGACCGTCAACTCGCCAGACAATACTTAGATGCGTATAGGACTCGCCAGACAATCAATAAGTGCGTATCGGACTCGCCAGACAATGATAATGCGTAACTCGCCAGTAAATTTGGTACCACCGTAATGAAGTTGAAGAAGTTAATCGAAGAAAGAAGCAAATTGGAATTGGAGGGGCTTCTTTAGAGCGTAGATGGAGGCATAGGTTCTTTAAAACGGTGAAACTTGGGAAAGGTGAAGGCATCTCTGAGGTGCTTAAACGAGGCCCGGTGAGTTCAAGGGACGAACTTTTAATTACTACGGAGTACTTAATAAGCTTTGGTGTATTGATGGTCATGCTGATCTCATTCTTCCTCATACATTGGCCTGTGAGTGGGAAAATCAATCCCACCAACATTCATTATTTCCGGTATAGAAACCGATCCGATTCATGTTTTGTGGGTTTTCTGCTCAATAATTAAAAAAAATGGAACAGAAAAGAACAAAAAAAAAACAAGTTTTCAATATCTTTGGAACATCATGGTAAGCGAGTTTGAAAGCAACTTTTTTTTTTTTTTTTTTTTTTTTTTTTTTTTTTTTAGGGAATAATCTTTGTTGAAATCCCGCCGGTGGGTATTGTACATGAACCCACCGGCGAGGCAGCGGAAAATTTACGTGGTCGGTACTCAGAACTTGGATGGCTCTGATACCATGTTAAGATTCATAGAGAGGTAGACATTTTAGGTAAATGGAAATACTATCGTTATTATGAGTTCATCATTATGTTCTCCAAAAGGAGATTATATATACAACTTCATAGGCATATCAAAAGTCTCATATTAATCTTAGTAATTATTGCAACTCATAATTACGCTATTTCTTCATATTCCCTAATAGTTATCGATCAAAAGTAGTGGGACTTTTAAATAGGTCTTGTAATGATTGTATTTTGCACATGCCTTATAAACATTGAATTAATACATTTTGAATTTCATATTTAAAATTGATCCGAAACACATGTTTGATACTACAATTGTAGAGTCCAAGGGCCCAACAATACTCTAGAGAGGGGGTGAATAGAGGATTGTACCTCTTAAAAATTTTGCAATGAAATAATAAGTGCGGAAATGTAAATTGCGGAAAGTAAATAACACAAGGATTTAACGTGGTTCGGCCCATTGAAAAGCCTACATCCACCCCTTCTTCTTATTAATTATTTATCAAGAGCACCTACCACGGCCTAGCTTACAACAAATAATTAACAAACACTAAAGATCTACCCCGACCTTAGTGTGAAGCTTTTTCTTTTTAAACTCGAGAAATTAATCTCTAACAAGGTGATTATTTTTCTCGTTACAAGTCTCTCAATAAATTGAAAATACAATTCAATTGTCTAGAGAGTCTTATCGTAACTATGCACTTTAGAAAATATGATTTAGGAACAAAAGTACAAAGTTAAAATAGCTTTCAAAATCAAAGTAAACAATTTGCAAAAGACAAGTGAAGAGCACGGTTCAAAATTGAACAAAAACGTTTTGCAAAGTAAAATTAGGATTGTATTTTGAAAAGCTTGGTTTGATTAAAAATGTATTGGAAGTATTAAAAATGTATTGTATTGTCTTGGTTGATTTTTAATCAAAATGTATTAGAGTACTTATAGTACTCGTGTGACCCTAGGTCACAAAGCAAAAGATAATATCATTTTTTATTTAACAAAATAAAAGATAATATTACAAAAGTATTATTGTGTAACAAAACTTCCTCATAAAATAATTTGCTAGTTGTCAACATATTGTGGACAAGGGAATTTGATCCACGCGATGTTTTATTTCAAAAACATTTTCATTTGAAAAAGAGTCGCCACTAAATTTTTAGGTGGAATTTAGAAACCAATTTTAGAGAAAATGAGTTCGTGTGAGTTTACGTGTTAGGAAGTTTAAAAGAATTTCATTAATTTAACGCCTAACCCCGCCCGTTACAATAACGGTCTCTACTAAATAAAACCATGGCTATTATGAGTACACATGCAGGTATGCAAACAAATATTTTAACCCTAAACAAAATATATCCATTCTAGGTCGTTTAATGCACATATAATTTCGTCAAAGTTATTCAACATGGGTTCGTTTACTATTCTAGCAAACAAAAAGAGGAAGCAGAAATACCTACCGACAGCATAAGATAAGATAGATTAACAAACGCGTTAGCGGCCAGATTTAATAAAAATAAACGGGCATGACTAATACGTGGATGAGCATAAACGACTAACATAACCAAGCTCTGCAGGCGAATACAATGAAGCAACAGATAATCATATCCAAACGTGTAGGCTAATAATCAAGTATAATTAAATAAGCATGCTGTCATATGCAAATTGTTGTAGCAAACAAAACAACCGTACCAACTAATACTCAAGTAATACAACTTCTAATCCACTAAAATAATCAAAGAAGGGCCTAAATAAACAAATCTAATCAATACACACAAATATCAACAGTCAACAGAGATACAACGTGAAAGCCTAAATCACACAAATCCATTCGGCAAATAAACACGAGGCTTAAGCTTTTAACAAATGAAATAATACGGGTACTTAAGCACGACGTACATGAGCCAAAATTACAACACAAACGCCACCCAAGTTTTAATAGACGAAACAAAACCAGTAAACAAAAGTCATGCAATACACGACTTCACACGATCGACGACGCTAAGTATTACACAAACGCTAAACGATGAGATAAATATATGATAACCAAAATTGAGGTACAGACGGGAGTTACCAATTTAAAAGAGCATGACAGACCAGTTTTAGACAATAGTATAACTAAACATGAACGAGACATAATTATATAGCAAGCTAATGAGCAGATTAATCTAACGAGGGATTTCAAATCGTATTACGCAAGAGAACTACACATGCATGCTAGGTGAACAAAGGGGCACGAAACACACACATACGCATCACAACCATGCAAAGGATATAAGCCTAAAACGAACGATAAAGGAAACAATAACTACGATGATAAACAAAAGAGCGACAGAGAGTAATAAAAAACGACAGGGGCTATAAAAGACAATAAAAAACGATAATTTAACAAAATAAAAAGAGTATTTTTGCACCCTCAACTTACATGTATCGTTGACCAAATCTTCGAGTCGTAATCGATTGTAAGATTTTATCCCAAGGGGCCGTCGTCGACGAAAACCAATAATAAATCCGTACTTCGTACTAAAACTGACCGCAATTTTCAAAAGCTTGTAACTTATTCGTTTCTCAACGAAATTTCGAACCGAAAGATGTTTTAGAATCGTGGTAAAGTGAACTTTAAGATTTTGGAAAGAAATCAGAGTGAATACGGTGTTTTCAACACGAAAAACGAGGCAAAAGACGTGACAGCAGAATGAAAAGCTGAAAAACGTGCTCTGTTTTTGTGCAGCAAATCTCGACTTTTTCGAGGCTTTTTTAGGGCTTTTTGTGGCTTGATCTTGTGTATGTATGTTGTATATTTCGTCCCCCTTGAAGGCTTATGGAGGGTGTGTATATATAGGGTTGAAAAGTAGGGTTTAAGAGGGAAAAGAGCAGCTTCTTCCTCTCCTTTGAGAGCTGCTGTTCTAGGCTCGATTTAGGGTTTTTGTGGAGTGTTTTCTTGAGGGTTAAGCAAGGGTAAATAGAGTATGTGGATCAGGTATCGGTTTTTGGTTGTGGGTATGGGTTTGGTGGCCAAGAAACGGGTTTTGGGCTGCTCACAAAACAGAGCACGGTGGTGGGGTTAGGACGTGCTATTTGGGCCATTTTCTTGCCTCTTTTGGTGAATTTAGGACATGGTTCTAGGATGGATTAGGCTCGGGTATGCGAGGGAGAGTGTGGGTATAAAGAGGCCTCGAAATTCGTGTTGAAACGGGCTCAAAATCGCTCTTAAAATCGAGCTTAAAACGAGCTTAAAAACTTGCTGTTAAAAAAACGAATTCATCGAATACGATTTAATAAACTGTTTTAAAAGACACGAGAAACGACTTTTCAAGTCAAATATCAAATTTATAAAAGCGATTTTTCAAATCGAATTACTTAAAATGATTTTTCAAATCGAAATATTTTATTTTCAATAAAATACTTGAGGCAAATAAATTTTGACAGAAATAAATTTACCTTGTTAATCATTAATTTAAATATCATTTAAATTAATAAAACATTTTGTCGACGGCGTCCGGCTTACATCGTAAAACGAACTCAAATAAATGACACGAAATACATATTGTCCTATCATCATTGGGTGTTTGTCGGGTTTTCTATAAATTTTCATATCGACAGATACGGGTATCAACAGAGCCCCCACTTTGACTAAGGCTTGGATAGGCGAAAGTCAAAGTAGACTCTCGAGTCGATCGTAGATCACAACTTGAGAGCCTCACGGGTCGTTTATGGTCCCTTAGACCTGTGTATATAAGCTCACCAGCCATAAGAAGAAATCATACCTGAAACATGATTCTGGATGCCTTCATTTTCATCAAAGTGTGGGTTGAGCCTTATCCTTAGGCGCCTACGTATCCGTTGTGACAGAATCAAACCCGTATCGTAGTTCGAGCTCGTGACCAGAAGCCACGCTTGCCCAAAACAAATGATATTGGTTTACTCGATTGAGTAAAGCCTATATCTGCATTCTTTTGGAAGTGTCACTTCTTTTAGCTTCTGCTAGTACTTCTTTATTTCGAGGATGTCATCCTGTCGTCGGGGTCTAAGGTTGATGACTCTAGAGCCCCCGGTTGGAGCGTTCCTGCTCTATCTTAACAACAAATTATAGCACACGACTCACATAGTGAAATCTGCGACTTTTGAAACAAAAAGGATGGATCATCGATCCGAGCTGCGAATTTTATTCGAAAATGGGTCATCGACCTGCTTTTTACACAAAAGGGATGGATCATCGATCCGAACTGAGAATTTTAATTTGGAAATGGGTCTTCGACCTGCTTTTTAAACAAAAAGAATGGATCATCTATCCGAATTGAGAATCTTAATTTGAAAATGGGTCTTCGACCTATATTTTGAGATTAAAGAGTGGTGGGTCTTTGACCGGAATCCGTAAACATCTTTTGAAAATGGGTCGTCGACCCGCATCTTGAAAAGTGGATGAGTCATCGACTCGAACTATAAACATCATTTGAAAATGGGTCTTCAACCCGCATCTTGAAAAGTGGATGAGTCATCGACTCGAACTATAAACATCATTTGAAAATGGGGCCCTCGACCCGTATTTTGAGGAAAAGGCGGATAGGTCATCGACCCGAACTATAATTGTCATTGAAAATTGGGGCCATCGACCTCGATTTTGAAGGAAAAGGTGGATGGGTAATCGACCCGAACTATAATTGTCATTGAAAATTGGGGCCATCGACCTCGATTTTGAAGGAAAAGGTGGATGGGTCATCGACCCGAGGGCAAGACATCATTTGAAAATAGGTCATCGACCTCTATTGCAAATTTCATTTGAAAATCGAAACTGGTCATCGACCTAAACTTTGGATTTTGAGCATTTCGAATAATTCGGCCTAATTCAAAAACATCGTTTTTAAAGTTGGATTGCGGGTCCAACCTAGACAGCAAAAATTACTTGGAAATTGACGTGGGGGTATTGGTTAGCATGCATCAAATTGAATTGGGTCCTCGACCCGCCTTGCAAGCATCATTTTTAAAAAATCAAGAAGAGTCATCGACTCTGAATGTAGACATCATTTAGAAATTGAAATGGGCCATCGGCCCGCAAGCATCATTTTCGAAATTGAGGGGGTCGTCTGCCCGAAATTAAAATTTGACCTCGGATCATCGACCCAGACTTTGCAAAAAGGTTCTTGAAATGTCTGATATTTTGAAATTGAAGCATGGCCAAGTCAGCATGAAATACGACACGAATGTGACATGAATGCGACAACACCGTGACACGAGCAACTGTTATTTGAACGTTCGACCATGACCGACTCGACCTAAGACAACGTTTCACTGACGGGTAGACTAGTAACTATGCAAGATCTTTTAAGATGATTGACACGTGGTTTGAAATAGACGTGGGTTAATAGTATCATGTTCTCCCCCTAGGCAAATTCTTTGTCGAGATGCGAACTAACTGTCAAAGTAAACATCTTTGGCAATTCCCGTTAAGAAAAAAAAGATCATTCCAAGACTAGGCAATTACTTATCAGAACATTGATTCTCATCTCAATCTAAATCGAGTACTAAGACAGACTCAACAAAAGTTGCTTCATTTGGACTTTGTAAAGACCCGTAAAAAATTGTCAAGATGACAGATTAGATGATGGGCGGTGGTGGATTGTATCCCATATTCTAAAGGATTGCCTACATATTCGCGTGGAGCGAAATCAAATCCGATGTAGTTCGATCAAGGTGCATAAACATGGCATTTTTTCGTGTGTAGCACTCGAAGGTTTCACCTAAGGTATTGTGTTGTATCCCGTTCTAGGCTGTGAAGTACTGGCGGATCCCTTGTTGACCCTAAACGCTTGGGTGCAACTACATAAACCAATGATTCTCGGGATTTCAAGACTACGTCTCCATTGCCGTTTTGAGAACGACTTAAAAATGTTTGATGATACTTTCTGACCGTTTTGGCTTCGCCTTTAATTTTGACTTTGATCTTCGATCTCCGATGTGTTGCCACTCAATTTTTTGTATTTCTGTATTCTTGTTTGCGTTTTCGAGAATATGCCGCGCCCCTTGTGGCTTGAGCTTGTTCCAACTTTCCTAGATCTTGCGGTGGGCGGTCGCATGTGGTCATATGTATATCACGCCGGACTCCTCTGACAAGTTCGTTTGCTTATTGGGCACGCGATCGAGTACACGGAGGGCGATCCATGAATATTCGTACCTTTGGTCGCGATCAAATTCATGACCACTGTGGAGCTCCAAATTAATGGATCCTCCTCCAAAGGCAGAGGAGTAGTATACCACAAGTTGACTACCAGAATTGAAACCCTTTTGTTTTTGTTGTCAGAAACCCTTTTGTCTTTGTTTTTGTCTTGAGTTGGTGTTGCAGTTTACCATTTAGAATTGAATACGTATTTCTACCCCAGGGTCACCCTTCGAGCGCGTTGTGCATTTTCATCAGTTGGATTATGGAAGCAAATTAGAGACAAGATCAATTTCATTGATTTTTGAGAAGGAGTTAGAAATAATTGTGGAAAAACGAATCTTAGACTCAACTTAGACTTAAGACTTGAATACAAATTCTGACTTATAATCACCAACCTCGACTTTGAACTTTTCTCATTTCAGGAGTTGATTCAGATGCTTGGTTTGAAAGTTACCCCACTTTTGCAGCTTGATTTTGACTTAAGGAGGAGCATATGCGACTCGGGTTCAGAAATCGACACGGTTTCGACACTATTTGTAAATTGGTAGAGGTTTCATTGTAACACCCCGTGTTATTTTAACACAATTTGATAAAAGAATTTAATTCCTTAAATTAAATTCATCCTTTTTCCATATAATAAAAATGCGACTGAAATTTTTTCGCCAAATAATATTAAATTTTTCTAAGTACAAATTTAAAAATTTTGAAAAATAAAGTTTGTCCTATTATCTTCAGAATTGAAAAAGAAACACATTTCAAAATTTTATAAAAATGAACACTTATACTTTTCCCGTCTCTGAAATTCGGGTCAACAATTTCAAACACGCAAATTAAAAATCAAATATCTTATCCTCTTCCATTTTGGAAAAGCAAACTTCACATCTAACTTTTAATAAAAATATAATCATTTTGATTAATTTTTAATAAATCATATTATATTAAAATCTAATTACTATTTCATTTCTATTAAACTAGCTTTTTCTAAAATGTCGAAATTCTAAGTTATACTTAATCTAAACTGATAAACTTTTTGACGATTGATTATAATTCTTTAAATCTATAACATTCCACCAAAAAAATAAATATTTTGACCTAGGAAGGTTTTATTCAAAATTTCGAGGATTTAGATCCGATTTTTGTTTTAATACCTTTTTAAAAATTATTTTTATTTTTAATTCCGATTTTATTTTAAAATACTATTTTAAGATCATATCTTTTATTTTGAGACTTTTCGCGAGCGCGCAAAACGAAAATTTCGAAAACGAAAATCGAGCCCGATTATTCTAAAATGAGCCGACTTACTTGGATTTTTTCAAAGTCTATCCACTTCCATATTTTCTTACACAAATCTTAATTTACTTACACCTTTACATTTTTCATCATCACTTTTATTTTATTTTATATTTAAATTTAAGGTTTATATTTTTTAATAAAAATATAAATACAAATTCAATACTACTACTTTAATACTACCATTTTCATTTCCGTCACTTTTAAATATTTTCTCAAGTAATAAATAAAATATTTTAGTCTTAAAATATTAAAGTAGAGATATTTCGAAAATTTGTCAAACGCGCAACCTTTAACTTTTATCGCTTTTGACGCCCGACTTTTTAAAACTGACCAAATTCGAGGAAAACATTTTAAAACACAAAATAGACAAATTCTACACTAAATAGTAATGTAAGACTTAATTTGTCTAGTTGAATAATTTGGTCCCTAATTTCATTTAATTAAACATTATTTTTCTAATTAAAATCAACTTTAACACCTAAATTACTTAACCTAAATTATCACCACTTGTTCCCATAATTCACAAGTGCAAAATACACCATTTTTTCTCCCAAAATGGCTGGCCACTTCCTCTCCTTTTCTCCCATTTATTTTCTTTCATTTTATCCAAAAAACACTTAAATTAAAACCTTAATAATATTTCTAATAAATCATAAGTGTTCTAAGTTCATTAATGGGTATATTAGGAGCTAATTACTTGGATTATTTGGGTGAATAACTTGGGTAATATGGGTGAAGAAAATCCGATCTAAAATTTATTTTAGATCCCGACGTTTAACATCCTAATTAAGGTGACTAACTATGTCTTGTATTATTCTTTTAGTAAATTAATTTGTTTTGTTATTCTAATTTTATAATTATGATTTTTATGTTAAATATGTTAAACATCATGTTTATATGCTTGTATGTTTATGTGTTGAATAAATAATGATAATAACTAAATATATAGTTTACTAGTAATGTTATAGTAAAATGATATCATGTTTAGCTAAATTAATTTTGAGCATTTTTAATTATGTTTCATATGATTTTTATGTTTAGTTATGTTTTAATTAAGTAGTAGTGATATATAAAAATTATGTGAAATATTAAAAATGAGTTTAAAGTGATTAAAATCGAAAATGAAAATATATATACATATATACTCCAACTCGGCATTTACCCTTTTTTTTTAATATATTTTCACTTTTAATTTTTGTAAATTATATGTAGTGTTAAGTTAGTATAAAATAGATATTCCTATGAAAAAAAAACTAAATTAGGAAAACAAATTATAAATTATTAAAATCGAAATAAGTGTTCTTGGGTTGTTCTTGAGTTCTTCATATGTGTTCTTGAGTTATTCATGTTGATGTTCATACTTGTTACTCATTTTGATTTCATTTTAATTTATGTTTGTTAATAATTTATGTTTATGTTTAGTTATTGTTTTACATATTACTTAGTATTATACTACAAATCAACTAAAACATTATAAATCATTTAGATTAAAAAGTTAGAAATTTAAAGTGTTGAAAAACACTATTCATAATTATAAATAAAAAGTTTAGTAAATTTCATTTTAGTTTAAACCGTTTTAGTATAATTAGAATAATTAAAATATAAAGACTTTAAGTTAAAAACCGATAAAATCAAAAAAGTGAAAACTTGAGCAACCTACTACATGCTCACGGCATCACCACTCATTTTAGGGTTAATTTTTGTTTTTATCACTTTTTAATTTATTGTTAATATAATTTAATTATTAGTTAATAAGTTAGAATTAAGAAATTAAAAGAAATAAATCAATTTGACATAACATATACATATCACGGTTTTATCACTTTAAATGGACTAAATTTGACCAAAATGAAATTATCACTAAGTCACTAAAGTTAAATAGTAATTAGAATTGAATTTTTGTATAAATCGTTTTAAGTATAAATGAATTATTAAAAACCGTTGAAAATATGTTAACCGTTATAAAAATGAATTAATTCGTGTGATACTACCTTTGCTATTGGATTGATGATCTTGGACATACGGACTATAAATGAATCATCCACGATACTATTATCTTTTAAAATGAGAATCGCTAAATTTAGTTAATAGATTTACTAGATTTAACTAAGTCTCAATTTAAAATGAATACCATTATCACTTTTTACAAATTGAACTTAACATTTTTAAAACTAATATTTTAAAATGAAAATCATTATCACTTTATACAAAATGAACTTAACGTTTTTGAAACTAGATTTTTAGATATTTTCATAAAATGACTAAATACAAATCGAACTTAACATTTTTAAAACTAGACTTTAGAATATTTTCAAAAATCGCCTAAGTACAAAACGAACCTAACGACTTTGAAACTAGAAATTTGTACTTAGGAAATAAAAACAAGTTTAGTATTATACTAAAATACCTTAAGTATAAAAATACGTACAAGTATAAGAATACGTATAAGTATAAAAATACAATTAGAATACGAAGTATAAAAATACGAATACGTATAAAAATACGTCTAAAATACGGTGAATAGTAAATACGACGAATAGTAAATACAATGAATAGTAAATACGATGAATAGTAAATACAATGAATAGTAAATACGATGAATTAGTGAATAGTGAAATACTGAAAATAATTGAAAATTTTACTAAGTATAGGAAATTTAAATTGAAGAAGTAAATGACCTAAAGTGTTTGAAAAACACATAAATAAAATTGGACATACTAATAAACGTTTCAATTTAGAAACTTGAAAACATTAATAATTAACAACACCTCAAATAATAAACGAATGTGTTATGTGATCATATGAAACCTACCATTCAAATAAAACGTTTGACGCTGAGACTAGGAGAGTCTAGTAACATGTGATATGGAATATCAAATAAATAATAAATCATGAGTATGTTTAAATAAAAGGTCAAGCTTGGGCCTCAGTTATGAAAACGTCAATCGTAAGTGAAGTGGGGTTAAGATAGTCTTGTGCGGATACCACTATCTCGGTCTCTGGCTTGGGTCATATCGAATAGTGTGGTTTAAGCCGTGACCTTATTGCTTAGTGCATCCCCGCCCATGCCGTTACGCCTTAAGTCGTATAGCCAATGCCGTACAAGATAATGAAAAATTCAACTCTTAGTGGAGTCGCTTTAGGAAATAGTCGTTTTATCCTGAGTTAAGGTGCTCTATGAATAGCATAGCCTATTCTTAAATTGGATATTAGTGTATGCATACTAGACTAGGGTTTTATTCCCCTATTTCGCTAAAGTTACCAGGGCCACCGTGACATTATGTGCTTATGCGCTTTGCGGTTCTGTCTCCTTGCCGTGTTTCGTTCTTAGTGGGCGCGACACTTGCATTCGCTCTTACCCTGCGTAAAGATTACTTGACGAGATTGTATCTGAAGTTCGAATCATTTCGAACACTAGAGGATGAGATGCAAGTATTATAGTATTCGGCGTGGTTTACGAGTCGAGTAAGCCTCTGCACTATGGAAGTGAGATGCAATCGATCAGTACAAGGGCCTACTCGATTAGTCGTGCTCGTAGCGGTATGTGTTGTTTGTTGTCTGATTAAATGAGAACGAGTGTGTACCATCTTCGAAAATTAAAGACCACAACTTTCTGAATTGAATCGAGTCTGCATGACGAGAATGTTACAATACGTATGTTTGTTGCGATCCGATATCGCTTTGTAATCTCTTTGTGTATCTATGATACAAATGATATGATATTATACATTATCTGCTTTCCTAATTGAATAGCATGCCTATATGATTTATCGTTTTAAATCGCATGTTTATCATGACTAATATGTCTTTACATGCTATATGTTTTAAGCATGTTTATCGTTTTATCATACTATTATAGTTATAAAGCGATAGTAGTAAACCAAAGTAATTGAAATCGAGGGTAAGTATGAGCATAGCTAGTCACTGTCCGCTCAGCGGGCATCCCCCCATAGTTTATTGTGCAGGACGTTCGCGGACCAGGAGCTGGATTTTGGATGGGGCCACGAGACGCATTTATGCTTTATTTTTAGTTATTGAAGAGAGATTTGTAATATATAACACTTTACTCTTTTAATTTCCGTACTTAGAGTTGTTCTATTCAACTCTTGAACGATGATGTATCATTTTGGGTTTATGTATAATTAATGACTCTGGTTTAAGACTTAATTAATTTCCGCCTTAGTAATTAAAGTCGACTAAAAACCAGGTTGTTACAGTTGGTATCAGAGCTGTCTTGCGACCGTGAGTAACTTAATAGTTATTTCATCTAGCGAGAGACACCTGGGCCAGACATTCATATCGTATGTCAGGCATAGACTTATAGGATCAAATAATAAATTAGAAATCTTAGATCGCTAAAATAATAACTTAGATCGCTTTAAAGTGTGAGGATGGGTAGAAACCTTAAGGACCGACCCTAGGCTATGGACTTTTAAATAACGAACTACTTCCCTCAAAATAAAATACACTAACTATCGTATGCTTGCTACTTGCTGATGTGACTAACTAAAACTAACAACTATCCTCGGATATAAAATCTAAGTAATAAGTTTAATTCTCGAAGATCGAAGCCTTTAATCAAATACATGACGACAAAACCTCAAACGCAGCAAAAGGACACATCAAGAACCCTACAGCTGATAAGACGTTCAAGATCTCGAAGATTTCTATTGCAGAAAGGATTTCAATAACTCCATCTAATTATCCTCTTTAACTAAAATTTTTATTTCGTTCTTTTTTAAAATTTTAACCTCTTTAACCTCTTTCCTTCTAATTCTCTAATTTCCTAAATCTAAAATTCCTAATGACTACTTTTCAAATGAATTTTCATTTCTCTTCCTTAATTTCGCAAAATGATTTCATTTTTGCTTTTCAAATTCATAAACTTCTTTTGATTGATTATCAAAACCCTTCAAACTTTATTACATTTTAAATCTCTTAAAACTTACTATCTCTTTTAAAATTTATAAATCTTCGTAATTTATAATTCCAAATTATCTTCTAAAATTTACTTTTATTTTTCCCTTTGAAAATACCTCTGAAAACTTATTCAATTAATTCTAAAATTTTATTTTGTAATTTTGAATACCTTTGAAATTATTTTGTTTTAAATCGTATATTCTTTACCTCATATACTATCGAATTTAATTATGTTCAAAATTTTAAACTTATCCATACCTATTCCTGAATTCTCAACCTTTAAAATGAGTCTATAGCTTTTCTCTTGAATTTGATAAATACGTTTAAAATTTTCTTAAGGGGGTAGGACAAAATATGATGATTTAAAATCATTGATTAAGATTATTGAAAACCATTATTTCAACCAACTTTAAACTATATAGTTAATTTCAAATAAAATTATAATTTGTTTTATTTTAAAACCCTTAAAATTTTAATTTAAATTAATTCCGTACAAAACTTCTAGGCCCCACGTTTTGAAAATCTCTTTAAAGTCGATTTTGGAAAATAACAATCTACTAATACTTCTATATTAATTCAAAATATTCTATTTATAAATATAAAATGTTTACATCCTTTAATATTTACACTCTATCTAAAACCTTTATAATATTTCAGAAATTCAAACTTTTTGAAAAGTCTTATTCTACCAAAATAAAATATCATCATCGAAACTCGTAAAATCTTGATATTCTCTCTAACTGCATTGCCCAACTGCAAGTAGTTATCCACTCTATTCAAGTTTCGGGACGAAACTTTTCTTAAGGGGGTAGGTTTGTAACACCCCGTGTTATTTTAACACAATTTGATAAAAGAATTTAATTCCTTAAATTAAATTCATCCTTTTTCCATATAATAAAAATCACATCAAATTTTTAGCCAAATAATATTAAATTTTTCTAAGTACAAATTTAAAAATTTTGAAAAATAAAGTTTGTCCTATTATCTTCAGAATTGAAAAAGAAACACATTTCAAAATTTTATAAAAATGAACACTTATA
This sequence comes from Dianthus caryophyllus, assembly GCA_023091065.1. NCBI lineage: Eukaryota > Viridiplantae > Streptophyta > Magnoliopsida > Caryophyllales > Caryophyllaceae > Dianthus > Dianthus caryophyllus. The sequence goes on from CM041520.1 coordinate 10,722,501, forward strand.
CTTTTCCCGTCTCTGAAATTCGGGTCAACAATTTCAAACACATAAATTAAAAATCAAATATCTTATCCTCTTCCATTTTGGAAAAGCAATCTTCACATCTTACTTTTAATAAAAATATAATCATTTTGATTAATTTTTAATAAATCATATTATATTAAAATCTAATTACTATTTCATTTCTATTAAACTAGCTTTTTCTAAAATGTCGAAATTCTAAGTTATACTTAATCTAAACTGATAAACTTTTTGACGTTTGATTATAATTCTTTAAATCTATAACATTCCACCAAAAAATAAATATTTTGACCTAGGAAGGTTTTATTCAAAATTTCGAGGATTTAGATCCGATTTTGTTTTAATACCTTTTTAAAAATTATTTTTATTTTTAATTCGATTTTATTTTAAAATACTATTTTAAGATCATATCTTTTATTTTGAGACTTTTCATGAAAAGAAAAACGAAAATTTCGAAAACGAAAATCGAGCCCGATTATTCTAAAATGAGCCGACTTACTTGGATTTTTTCAAAGTCTATCCACTTCCATATTTTCTTACACAAATCTTAATTTACTTACACCTTTACATTTTTCATCATCACTTTTATTTTATTTTATATTTAAATTTAAGGTTTATATTTTTTAATAAAAATATAAATACAAATTCAATACTACTACTTTAATACTACCATTTTCATTTCCGTCACTTTTAAATATTTTCTCAAGTAATAAATAAAATATTTTAGTCTTAAAATATTAAAGTAGAGATATTTCGAAAATTTGTCAAACGCGCAACCTTTAACTTTTATCGCTTTTGGCCTTGAGCTTTTTAAACTGACCAAATTGAGGAAAACATTTTAAAACACAAAATAGACAAATTCTACACTAAATAGTAATGTAAGACTTAATTTGTCTAGTTGAATAATTTGGTCCCCTAATTTCATTTAATTAAACATTATTTTTCTAATTAAAATCAACTTTAACACCTAAATTACTTAACCTAAATTATCACCACTTGTTCCCATAATTCACAAGTGCAAAATACACCATTGTTACTCCCAAAATGGCTGGCCACTTCCTCTCCTTTTCTCCCATTTATTTTCTTTCATTTTATCCAAAAAACACTTAAATTAAAACCTTAATAATATTTCTAATAAATCATAAGTGTTCTAAGTTCATTAATGGGTATATTAGGAGCTAATTACTTGGATTATTTGGGTGAATAACTTGGGTAATATGGGTGAAGAAAATCCGATCTAAAATTTATTTTAGATCCCGCCGTTTAACATCCTAATTAAGGTGACTAACTATGTCTTGTATTATTCTTTTAGTAAATTAATTTGTTTTGTTATTCTAATTTTATAATTATGATTTTTATGTTAAATATGTTAAACATCATGTTTATATGCTTGTATGTTTATGTGTTGAATAAATAATGATAATAACTAAATATATAGTTTACTAGTAATGTTATAGTAAAATGATATCATGTTTAGCTAAATTAATTTTGAGCATTTTTAATTATGTTTCATATGATTTTTATGTTTAGTTATGTTTTAATTAAGTAGTAGTGATATATAAAAATTATGTGAAATATTAAAAATGAGTTTAAAGTGATTAAAATCGAAAATGAAAATATATATACATATATACTCCAACTCGGCATTTACCCTTTTTTTTAATATATTTTCACTTTTAATTTTTGTAAATTATATGTAGTGTTAAGTTAGTATAAAATAGATATTCCTATGCAAAAAAAACTAAATTAGGAAAACAAATTATAAATTATTAAAATCGAAATAAGTGTTCTTGGGTTGTTCTTGAGTTCTTCATATGTGTTCTTGAGTTATTCATGTTGATGTTCATACTTGTTACTCATTTTGATTTCATTTTAATTTATGTTTGTTAATAATTTATGTTTATGTTTAGTTATTGTTTTACATATTACTTAGTATTATACTACAAATCAACTAAAACATTATAAATCATTTAGATTAAAAAGTTAGAAATTTAAAGTGTTGAAAAACACTATTCATAATTATAAATAAAAAGTTTAGTAAATTTCATTTTAGTTTAAACCGTTTTAGTATAATTAGAATAATTAAAATATAAAGACTTTAAGTTAAAAACCGATAAAATCAAAAAAGTGAAAACTTGAGCAACCTACTACATGCTCACGGCATCACCACTCATTTTAGGGTTAATTTTTGTTTTTATCACTTTTTAATTTATTGTTAATATAATTTAATTATTAGTTAATAAGTTAGAATTAAGAAATTAAAAGAAATAAATCAATTTGACATAACATATACATATCACGGTTTTATCACTTTAAATGGACTAAATTTGACCAAAATGAAATTATCACTAAGTCACTAAAGTTAAATAGTAATTAGAATTGAATTTTTGTATAAATCGTTTTAAGTATAAATGAATTATTATAAACCGATGAAAATATGTTAACCGTTATAAAAATGAATTAATTCGTGTGATACTACCTTTGCTATTGGATTGATGATCTTGGACATACGGACTATAAATGAATCATCCACGATACTATTATCTTTTAAAATGAGAATCGCTAAATTTAGTTAATAGACGACTAAATTTAACTAAGTCTCAATTTAAAATGAATACCATTATCACTTTTTACAAATTGAACTTAACATTTTTAAAACTAATATTTTAAAATGAAAATCATTATCACTTTATACAAAATGAACTTAACGTTTTTGAAACTAGATTTTTAGATATTTTCATAAAATGACTAAATACAAATCGAACTTAACATTTTTAAAACTAGACTTTAGAATATTTTCAAAAATCGCCTAAGTACAAAACGAACCTAACGACTTTGAAACTAGAAATTTGTACTTAGGAAATAAAAACAAGTTTAGTATTATACTAAAATACCTTAAGTATAAAAATACGTACAAGTATAAGAATACGTATAAGTATAAAAATACAATTAGAATACGAAGTATAAAAATACGAATACGTATAAAAATACGTCTAAAATACGGTGAATAGTAAATACGACGAATAGTAAATACAATGAATAGTAAATACGATGAATAGTAAATACAATGAATAGTAAATACGATGAATTAGTGAATAGTGAAATACTGAAAATAATTGAAAATTTTACTAAGTATAGGAAATTTAAATTGAAGAAGTAAATGACCTAAAGTGTTTGAAAAACACATAAATAAAATTGGACATACTAATAAACGTTTCAATTTAGAAACTTGAAAACATTAATAATTAACAACACCTCAAATAATAAACGAATGTGTTATGTGATCATATGAAACCTACCATTCAAATAAAACGTTTGACGCTGAGACTAGGAGAGTCTAGTAACATGTGATATGGAATATCAAATAAATAATAAATCATGAGTATGTTTAAATAAAAGGTCAAGCTTGGGCCTCAGTTATGAAAACGTCAATCGTAAGTGAAGTGGGGTTAAGATAGTCTTGTGCGGATACCACTATCTCGGTCTCTGGCTTGGGTCATATCGAATAGTGTGGTTTAAGCCGGCAGCCTTATTGCTTAGTGCATCCTGCCCATGCCGTTACGCCTTAAGTCGTATAGCCAATGCCGTACAAGATAATGAAAAATTCAACTCTTAGTGGGTCAGGCTTTAGGAAATAGTCGTTTTATCCTGAGTTAAGGTGCTCTATGAATAGCATAGCCTATTCTTAAATTGGATATTAGTGTATGCATACTAGACTAGGGTTTTATTCCCCTATTTCGCTAAAGTTACCAGGGCCACCGTGACATTATGTGCTTATGCGCTTTGCGGTTCTGTCTCCTTGCCGTGTTTCGTTCTTAGTGGGCGCGACACTTGCATTCGCTCTTACCCTGCGTAAAGATTACTTGACGAGATTGTATCTGAAGTTCGAATCATTTCGAACACTAGAGGATGAGATGCAAGTATTATAGTATTCGGCGTGGTTTACGAGTCGAGTAAGCCTCTGCACTATGGAAGTGAGATGCAATCGATCAGAGTACAAGGGCCTACTCAGTGGTCAGGCTCGTAAGCAGTATGTGTTGTTTGTTGTCTGATTAAATGAGAACGAGTGTGTACCATCTTCGAAAATTAAAGACCACAACTTTCTGAATTGAATCGAGTCTGCATGACGAGAATGTTACAATACGTATGTTTGTTGCGATCCGATATCGCTTTGTAATCCTGCTGTGTATCTATGATACAAATGATATGATATTATCTGTTATCTGCTTTCCTAATTGAATAGCATGCCTATATGATTTATCGTTTTAAATCGCATGTTTATCATGACTAATATGTCTTTACATGCTATATGTTTTAAGCATGTTTATCGTTTTATCATACTATTATAGTTATAAAGCGATAGTAGTAAACCAAAGTAATTGAAATCGAGGGTAAGTATGAGCATAGCTAGTCACTGTCCGCTCAGCGGGCATCCCCCCATAGTTTATTGTGCAGGACGTTCGCGGACCAGGAGCTGGATTTTGGATGGGGCCACGAGACGCATTTATGCTTTATTTTTAGTTATTGAAGAGAGATTTGTAATATATAACACTTTACTCTTTTAATTTCCGTACTTAGAGTTGTTCTATTCAACTCTTGAACGATGATGTATCATTTTGGGTTTATGTATAATTAATGACTCTGGTTTAAGACTTAATTAATTTCCGCCTTAGTAATTAAAGTCGACTAAAAACCAGGTTATTCTGATTAATTATCGAGTCTCTTGCGCCCGTGAGTAACTTTTTAGTTATTTCATCTAGCGAGAGACACCTGGGCCGGACATTCATATCGTATGTCAGGCATAGACTTATAGGATCAAATAATAAATTAGAAATCTTAGATCGCTAAAATAATAACTTAGATCGCTTTAAAGTGTGAGGATGGGTAGAAACCTTAAGGACCGACCCTAGGCTATGGACTTTTAAATAACGAACTACTTCCCTCAAAATAAAATACACTAACTATCGTATGCTTGCTACTTGCTGATGTGACTAACTAAAACTAACAACTATCCTCGGATATAAAATCTAAGTAATAAGTTTAATTCTCGAAGATCGAAGCCTTTAATCAAATACATGACGACAAAACCTCAAACGCAGCAAAAGGACACATCAAGAACCCTACAGCTGATAAGACGTTCAAGATCTCGAAGATTTCTATTGCGAGAAGGATTTCAATAACTCCATCTAATTATCCTCTTTAACTAAAATTTTTATTTCGTTCTTTTTTAAAATTTTAACCTCTTTAACCTCTTTCCTTCTAATTCTCTAATTTCCTAAATCTAAAATTCCTAATGACTACTTTTCAAATGAATTTTCATTTCTCTTCCTTAATTTCGCAAAATGATTTCATTTTTGCTTTTCAAATTCATAAACTTCTTTTGATTGATTATCAAAACCCTTCAAACTTTATTACATTTTAAATCTCTTAAAACTTACTATCTCTTTTAAAATTTATAAATCTTCGTAATTTATAATTCCAAATTATCTTCTAAAATTTACTTTTATTTTTCCCTTTGAAAATACCTCTGAAAACTTATTCAATTAATTCTAAAATTTTATTTTGTAATTTTGAATACCTTTGAAATTATTTTGTTTTAAATCGTATATTCTTTACCTCATATACTATCGAATTTAATTATGTTCAAAATTTTAAACTTATCCATACCTATTCCTGAATTCTCAACCTTTAAAATGAGTCTATAGCTTTTCTCTTGAATTTGATAAATACGTTTAAAATTTTCTTAAGGGGGTAGGACAAAATATGATGATTTAAAATCATTGATTAAGATTATTGAAAACCATTATTTCAACCAACTTTAAACTATATAGTTAATTTCAAATAAAATTATAATTTGTTTTATTTTAAAACCCTTAAAATTTTAATTTAAATTAATTCCGTACAAAACTTCTAGGCCCCACGTTTTTGAAAATCTCTTTAAAGTCGATTTTGGAAAATAACAATCTACTAATACTTCTATATTAATTCAAAATATTCTATTTATAAATATAAAATGTTTACATCCTTTAATATTTACACTCTATCTAAAACCTTTATAATATTTCAGAAATTCAAACTTTTTGAAAAGTCTTATTCTACCAAAATAAAATATCATCATCGAAACTCGTAAAATCTTGATATTCTCTCTAACTGCATTGCCCAACTGCAAGTAGTTATCCACTCTATTCAAGTTTCGGGACGAAACTTTTCTTAAGGGGGTAGGTTTGTAACACCCCGTGTTATTTTAACACAATTTGATAAAAGAATTTAATTCCTTAAATTAAATTCATCCTTTTTCCATATAATAAAAATGCGACTGAAATTTTTTCGCCAAATAATATTAAATTTTTCTAAGTACAAATTTAAAAATTTTGAAAAATAAAGTTTGTCCTATTATCTTCAGAATTGAAAAAGAAACACATTTCAAAATTTTATAAAAATGAACACTTATACTTTTCCCGTCTCTGAAATTCGGGTCAACAATTTCAAACACGCAAATTAAAAATCAAATATCTTATCCTCTTCCATTTTGGAAAAGCAAACTTCACATCTAACTTTTAATAAAAATATAATCATTTTGATTAATTTTTAATAAATCATATTATATTAAAATCTAATTACTATTTCATTTCTATTAAACTAGCTTTTTCTAAAATGTCGAAATTCTAAGTTATACTTAATCTAAACTGATAAACTTTTTGACGTTTGATTATAATTCTTTAAATCTATAACATTCCACCAAAAAAATAAATATTTTGACCTAGGAAGGTTTTATTCAAAATTTCGAGGATTTAGATCCGATTTTTGTTTTAATACCTTTTTAAAAATTATTTTTATTTTTAATTCCGATTTTATTTTAAAATACTATTTTAAGATCATATCTTTTATTTTGAGACTTTTCGCGAGCGCGCAAAACGAAAATTTCGAAAACGAAAATCGAGCCCGATTATTCTAAAATGAGCCGACTTACTTGGATTTTTTCAAAGTCTATCCACTTCCATATTTTCTTACACAAATCTTAATTTACTTACACCTTTACATTTTTCATCATCACTTTTATTTTATTTTATATTTAAATTTAAGGTTTATATTTTTTAATAAAAATATAAATACAAATTCAATACTACTACTTTAATACTACCATTTTCATTTCCGTCACTTTTAAATATTTTCTCAAGTAATAAATAAAATATTTTAGTCTTAAAATATTAAAGTAGAGATATTTCGAAAATTTGTCAAACGCGCAACCTTTAACTTTTATCGCTTTTGACGCCCGACTTTTTAAAACTGACCAAATTCGAGGAAAACATTTTAAAACACAAAATAGACAAATTCTACACTAAATAGTAATGTAAGACTTAATTTGTCTAGTTGAATAATTTGGTCCCCTAATTTCATTTAATTAAACATTATTTTTCTAATTAAAATCAACTTTAACACCTAAATTACTTAACCTAAATTATCACCACTTGTTCCCATAATTCACAAGTGCAAAATACACCATTTTTTCTCCCAAAATGGCCGGCCACTTCCTCTCCTTTTCTCCCATTTATTTTCTTTCATTTTATCCAAAAAACACTTAAATTAAAACCTTAATAATATTTCTAATAAATCATAAGTGTTCTAAGTTCATTAATGGGTATATTAGGAGCTAATTACTTGGATTATTTGGGTGAATAACTTGGGTAATATGGGTGAAGAAAATCCGATCTAAAATTTATTTTAGATCCCGACGTTTAACATCCTAATTAAGGTGACTAACTATGTCTTGTATTATTCTTTTAGTAAATTAATTTGTTTTGTTATTCTAATTTTATAATTATGATTTTTATGTTAAATATGTTAAACATCATGTTTATATGCTTGTATGTTTATGTGTTGAATAAATAATGATAATAACTAAATATATAGTTTACTAGTAATGTTATAGTAAAATGATATCATGTTTAGCTAAATTAATTTTGAGCATTTTTAATTATGTTTCATATGATTTTTATGTTTAGTTATGTTTTAATTAAGTAGTAGTGATATATAAAAATTATGTGAAATATTAAAAATGAGTTTAAAGTGATTAAAATCGAAAATGAAAATATATATACATATATACTCCAACTCGGCATTTACCCTTTTTTTTTTAATATATTTTCACTTTTAATTTTTGTAAATTATATGTAGTGTTAAGTTAGTATAAAATAGATATTCCTATGAAAAAAAAACTAAATTAGGAAAACAAATTATAAATTATTAAAATCGAAATAAGTGTTCTTGGGTTGTTCTTGAGTTCTTCATATGTGTTCTTGAGTTATTCATGTTGATGTTCATACTTGTTACTCATTTTGATTTCATTTTAATTTATGTTTGTTAATAATTTATGTTTATGTTTAGTTATTGTTTTACATATTACTTAGTATTATACTACAAATCAACTAAAACATTATAAATCATTTAGATTAAAAAGTTAGAAATTTAAAGTGTTGAAAAACACTATTCATAATTATAAATAAAAAGTTTAGTAAATTTCATTTTAGTTTAAACCGTTTTAGTATAATTAGAATAATTAAAATATAAAGACTTTAAGTTAAAAACCGATAAAATCAAAAAAGTGAAAACTTGAGCAACCTACTACATGCTCACGGCATCACCACTCATTTTAGGGTTAATTTTTGTTTTTATCACTTTTTAATTTATTGTTAATATAATTTAATTATTAGTTAATAAGTTAGAATTAAGAAATTAAAAGAAATAAATCAATTTGACATAACATATACATATCACGGTTTTATCACTTTAAATGGACTAAATTTGACCAAAATGAAATTATCACTAAGTCACTAAAGTTAAATAGTAATTAGAATTGAATTTTTGTATAAATCGTTTTAAGTATAAATGAATTATTATAAACCGATGAAAATATGTTAACCGTTATAAAAATGAATTAATTCGTGTGATACTACCTTTGCTATTGGATTGATGATCTTGGACATACGGACTATAAATGAATCATCCACGATACTATTATCTTTTAAAATGAGAATCGCTAAATTTAGTTAATAGACGACTAAATTTAACTAAGTCTCAATTTAAAATGAATACCATTATCACTTTTTACAAATTGAACTTAACATTTTTAAAACTAATATTTTAAAATGAAAATCATTATCACTTTATACAAAATGAACTTAACGTTTTTGAAACTAGATTTTTAGATATTTTCATAAAATGACTAAATACAAATCGAACTTAACATTTTTAAAACTAGACTTTAGAATATTTTCAAAAATCGCCTAAGTACAAAACGAACCTAACGACTTTGAAACTAGAAATTTGTACTTAGGAAATAAAAACAAGTTTAGTATTATACTAAAATACCTTAAGTATAAAAATACGTACAAGTATAAGAATACGTATAAGTATAAAAATACAATTAGAATACGAAGTATAAAAATACGAATACGTATAAAAATACGTCTAAAATACGGTGAATAGTAAATACGATTTAATAGTAAATACAATGAATAGTAAATACGATGAATAGTAAATACAATGAATAGTAAATCTGATGAATTAGTGAATAGTGAAATCTTTGAAAATAATTGATAATTTTACTAAGTATAGGAAATTTAAATTGAAGAAGTAAATGACCTAAAGTGTTTGAAAAACACATAAATAAAATTGGACATACTAATAAACGTTTCAATTTAGAAACTTGAAAACATTAATAATTAACAACACCTCAAATAATAAACGAATGTGTTATGAGATCATATGAAACCTACCATTCAAATAAAGCGTTTGTGGCGAGACTAGGAGAGTCTAGTAACATGTGATATGGAATATCAAATAAATAATAAATCATGAGTATGTTTAAATAAAAGGTCAAGCTTGGGCCTCAGTTATGAAAACGTCAATCGTAAGTGAAGTGGGGTTAAGATAGTCTTGTGCGGATACCACTATCTCGGTCTCGGCTTGGGTCATATCGAATAGTGTGGTTTAAGCCGTGACCTTATTGCTAAGTGCATCCTGCCCATGCCGTTACGCCTTAAGTCGTATAGCCAATGCCGCACAAGATAATGAAAACTTCAATTGTGAGTGTCTCAAGCTTTAGGAAATAGTCCTGTTATCCTGAGTTATGGTGCTCTATGAATAGCATAGCCTATTCTTAAATTGGATATTAGTGTATGCATACTAGACTAGGGTTTTATTCCCCTATTTCGCTAAAGTTACCAGGGCCACCGTGGCATTATGTGCTTATGCGCTTTGCGGTTCTGTCTCCTTGCCGTGTTTCGTTCTTAGTGGCGCGACACTTGCATTCGCTCTTACCCTGCGTAAAGATTACTTGACGAGATTGTATCTGAAGTTCGAATCATTTCGAACACTAGAGGATGAGATGCAAGTATTATAGTATTCGGCGTGGTTTACGAGTCGAGTAAGCCTCTGCACTATGGAAGTGAGATGCAATCGATCAGAGTACAAGGGCCTACTCAGTGGTCGTGCTCGTAGCGGTATGTGTTGTTTGTTGTCCGATTAAATGAGAGCAGTGTGTACCATCTTGAAAATTAAAGACCACAACTTTCTGAATTGAATCGAGTCTGCATGACGAGAATGTTACAATACGTATGTTTGTTGCGATCCGATATCGCTTTGTAATCCTGCTGTGTATCTATGATACAAATGATATGATATTATCTGTTATCTGCTTTCCTAATTGAATAGCATGCCTATATGATTTATCGTTTTAAATCGCATGTTTATCATGACTAATATGTCTTTACATGCTATATGTTTTAAGCATGTTTATCGTTTTATCATACTATTATAGTTATAAAGCGATAGTAGTAAACCAAAGTAATTGAAATCGAGGGTAAGTATGAGCATAGCTAGTCATCACCGCTCAATGGCATCCCCCCATAGTTTATTGTGCAGGACGTTCGCGGACCAGGAGCTGGATTTTGGATGGGGCCACGAGACGCATTTATGCTTTATTTTTAGTTATTGAAGAGAGATTTGTAATATATAACACTTTACTCTTTTAATTTCCGTACTTAGAGTTGTTCTATTCAACTCTTGAACGATGATGTATCATTTTGGGTTTATGTATAATTAATGACTCTGGTTTAAGACTTAATTAATTTCCGCCTTAGTAATTAAAGTCGACTAAAAACCAGGTTGTTACATCATTCTATTTAACAACTCGGGATGCAAATGGACTGGACCAGACTAATCATGAAAAGACTCAGAGCTTAACGACATGGTCTACGACCTAACTATGCTAATGCATGCGACATTTGGACTTAAAGACAGACTCACAGTACAGGACTTAGACCCAACTAGACATGGACTTGAAGTAATTAGCTCGTGCGTGGACCAAACAGTTTCTAAGGTTTATACAAAACTTCCAAATAGCTTAGCTGAGACGTTGTTATGCCCTGACTCAAAAATTTGACACGCATGACTTGGGCCCAAGTGTAGGCCTGGGTGACCAAACTAGGTAAGACCTCTAAGATTTTTGGATGGATTAGACTTACTATACATGACTTAGATTCCAACTAGACTCGACTCGGTGCATTTCATGCTTACTCGCGACTTGAAAAAAAAAAAAAAACTAATTTTCGAAATTGAGGTTTGAAATGGGCAGCACTTTGACTACAAAAAAAGGCTTATTTGGTTCGAAATTCTAGTCCAACTAGGGCTAGGTTTTTACCTTTAAAAAACTTCGTTTTGGTTGGAAAAAATTCTATTCCCAAATGGGTAGCATTTCAAAAGCGTTCGAGATTATTCTAATCCTAAACGTATAGCATTTCAGCTTAAAAACTATTCTTTTTTCAAAAGACGTAGTGTAAAAAAATTATTTGGGATTAGTCTAATCCTAAACGGGTAGCATTTCAGTTTGAAAGGATCTTTTTCAAAAGACTTAGTGTCGAAGATTATTCTAATCTTAAGTGGATAGCATTTCGGCTTATAAAAGGGATCTTTTTTCAAAAGAGTTAGTGTTAAGATTGTTCGAGATTATTCTAATCTTAGACGGATAGCATTTCAGCTATAAAAGGATCTTTTTTCAAAAGAGTTAGTGTAAAGAACTGTTCGAGATTATTTTAATCTTAAACGGATAGCATTTCAGCTATAAAAGGATCTTTTTTCAAAAGAGTTAGTGTTAAGACTGTTCGAGATTATTCTAATCTTAAACGGATAGCATTTCAGCTTATAAAAGGTTCTTTTTTCAAAAGGTAATTTTCATTTAAAGAAAAAAAGTTTTAGGATTTTCTAATCCTAACGAGGAGCATTTCAGCTTAGAAACGATTTTTTTTTTTTTTTTAAAGAGCAAAAATCGAAAATTATTTAAGATTGTTCTAATCCTAACGAGGAGCATTTCAGCTTAGAAAAGATCTTTTTTCGAAAGAGCTAATATCCAGAAAATTATTTAAGATTGTTCTAATCCTAAACGAATAGCATTTCAGCTAAGAAAATATCCTTTTTCAAAAGAGCTAATGTCGAAAATTGGTTAAGATTATTCTAACCCTAAACGAATAGCATTTCAGCTTTGAAAAGATCTTTTTTTTTTTTTTTCAAAAGAGGCAATATCGAAAATTGTCTAAGATTATTCTAACCCTAAACGAATAGCATTTCAACTTAGGAAGAGATCTTTTTTCAAAAGAGCTAGAATCGGAAATTATTTATGATTATTCTAAATCCTAAACGAATAGCATTTCAGCTAGGAATGGATCTTTTTTCAAAAGAGCTAATATCGGAAATTATTTAAGATTATTCTAATCCTAAACGAGTAGCATTTCAGCTAGGAATGGATCTTTTTTCAAAAGAGCTAATATCGGAAATTATTTAAGATTATTCTAATCCTAAACGAATAGCATTTCAGCTAGGAATGGATCTTTTTTCAAAAGAGTTAGAATCGAAAATTATTTAAGATTATTCTAATCCTAATCGAATAACTTTTAACTTGGAGGATATCTTTTTTCAAAAGAGCTAACATTGGAAAAAAAATGTTTAAGATTATTCTAACCCTAAACGAATAACTTTTTAGCTTGGAGGAGATCTTTTTTAAAAAGAGCTAAAATTCAGAAAATTATTTAAGATTATTCTAATCCTAAACGAATAGCCTTTCAGCTAGGAAGAGCTTTTTTTTTTCTTTTCAAAAGGAACTAAAATCGAAAATAATATAAGATTATTCTAATCCTAAGAGGATGGCATTTCAGCCAAGAAAAGATCTTTTTTCAAAAGAGCTAATATTCAGAAAATATCTAAGATTATTCTAATTTTAGAAGGAAAGCGTTTCAGCTTAAACAAAAATCTTTGTTTTTCGAAAGAGATAATGTTGGAAAATAATTAAGATTATTCTAATCCTAAAAAGACAGCATTTCAGCTTAAGGAATGATTTTTTTTAGAAGGAAAGCATTTCAGCTTAAGTCAAAAATCGTTTCAAAAGAGATATTGAAGATTATTCTAATCCTAAAAAGACAGCATTTCAGCTAAGAAAAGATTTTTGGAAAATATTCGATTGAAAAGAGATCTTCTTTTTTTCAAAAGAGCTAAAGTTGGAAAATATTTAAGATTATTCTAATCCTAAAAAGACGGCATTTCAGCTAAGAAAAGATTTTTGGAAAATATTCGATTGAAAAGATGACAGTTTTGAAAAAAAGACCAAAAAACAAGGCTTTGGAATTCATAGAGCATTTAGTCATACGCAGTTCAAGGGTGCAATGCATGAACTAGACTATTCTAAGTCTCGAAAAGGGTCCATGCCAGTGATTCCACGTTGTTAGGGAACTTACACCCCCACCATAAGTCAGGAACGAAATGGTGAGCAGCAGTTGCTAACCTCGGCGGAAACACCTTGGTATTTAAACCAGACACAGTGAACGTCATTTCCCTACTTTGAGATCGACCCAAGGGGAGAAATGGTTCGAAACCTAACAGTATGATGCATAAATAAGATAAAAAAGAAAGGGTACTCTAAATAGCCATCATTTTACTTTTCAAGTTTCACTGTCCCCAGCGGAGTCGCCAAATTGTGGACAAGGGAATTTGATCCACGCGATGTTTTATTTCAAAAACATTTTCATTTGAAAAAGAGTCGCCACTAAATTTTTAGGTGGAATTTAGAAACCAATTTTAGAGAAAATGAGTTCGTGTGAGTTTACGTGTTAGGAAGTTTAAAAGAATTTCATTAATTTAACGCCTAACCCCGCCCGTTACAATAACGGTCTCTACTAAATAAAACCATGGCTATTATGAGTACACATGCAGGTATGCAAACAAATATTTTAACCCTAAACAAAATATATCCATTCTAGGTCGTTTAATGCACATATAATTTCGTCAAAGTTATTCAACATGGGTTCGTTTACTATTCTAGCAAACAAAAAGAGGAAGCAGAAATACCTACCGACAGCATAAGATAGATTAACAAACGTTAGCAGCAGACGAATAAAAATAAACGAGCATGACTAATACGTGGATAAGCATAAACGACTAACATAACCAAGCTCTGCAGGCGAATACAATGAAGCAACAGATAATCATATCCAAACGTGTAGGCTAATAATCAAGTATAATTAAATAAGCATGCTGTCATATGCAAATTGTTGTAGCAAACAAAACAACCGTACCAACTAATACTCAAGTAATACAACTTCTAATCCACTAAAATAATCAAAGAAGGGCCTAAATAAACAAATCTAATCAATACACACAAATATCAACAGTCAACAGAGATACAACGTGAAAGCCTAAATCACACAAATCCATTCGGCAAATAAACACGAGGCTTAAGCTTTTAACAAATGAAATAATACGGGTACTTAAGCACGACGTACATGAGCCAAAATTACAACACAAACGCCACCCAAGTTTTAATAGACGAAACAAAACCAGTAAACAAAAGTCATGCAATACACGACTTCACACGATCGACGACGCTAAGTATTACACAAACGCTAAACGATGAGATAAATATATGATAACCAAAATTGAGGTACAGACGGGAGTTACCAATTTAAAAGAGCATGACAGACCAGTTTTAGACAATAGTATAACTAAACATGAACGAGACATAATTATATAGCAAGCTAATGAGCAGATTAATCTAACGAGGGATTTCAAATCGTATTACGCAAGAGAACTACACATGCATGCTAGGTGAACAAAGGGGCACGAAACACACACATACGCATCACAACCATGCAAAGGATATAAGCCTAAAACGAACGATAAAGGAAACAATAACTACGATGATAAACAAAAGAGCGACAGAGAGTAATAAAAAACGACAGGGGCTATAAAAGACAATAAAAAACGATAATTTAACAAAATAAAAAGAGTATTTTTGCACCCTCAACTTACATGTATCGTTGACCAAATCTTCGAGTCGTAATCGATTGTAAGATTTTATCCCAAGGGGCCGTCGTCGACGAAAACCAATAATAAATCCGTACTTCGTACTAAAACTGACCGCAATTTTCAAAACCTTGTAACTTATTCGTTTCTCAACGAAATTTCGAACCGAAAGATGTTTTAGAATCGTGGTAAAGTGAACTTTAAGATTTTGGAAAGAAATCAGAGTGAATACGGTGTTTTCAACACGAAAAACGAGGCAAAAGACGTGGATGAGAATGAAAAGCTGAAAAACGTGCTCTGTTTTTGTGCAGCAAATCTCGACTTTTTCGAGGCTTTTTTAGGGCTTTTTGTGGCTTGATCTTGTGTATGTATGTTGTATATTTCGTCGCCCTTGAAGGCTTATGGAGGGTGTGTATATATAGGGTTGAAAAGTAGGGTTTAAGAGGGAAAAGAGCAGCTTCTTCCTCTCCTTTGAGAGCTGCTGTTCTAGGCTCGATTTAGGGTTTTTGTGGAGTGTTTTCTTGAGGGTTAAGCAAGGGTAAATAGAGTATGTGGATCAGGTGTCGGTTTTGGTTGTGGGTATGGGTTTGGTGGCCAAGAAACGGGTTTTGGGCTGCTCACAAAACAGAGCACGGTGGTGGGGTTAGGACGTGCTATTTGGGCCATTTTCTTGCCTCTTTTGGTGAATTTAGGACATGGTTCTAGGATGGATTAGGCGCGGGTATGCGAGGGAGAGTGTGGGTATAAAGAGGCCTCAAATTCGTGTTGAAACGGGCTCAAAATCGCTCTTAAAATCGAGCTTAAAAGCGAGCTTAAAAACTTCTTTGTTAAAAAGCGAATTCATCGAATACGATTTAATAAACTGTTTTAAAAGACACGAGAAACGACTTTTCAAGTCAAATATCAAATTTATAAAAGCGATTTTTCAAATCGAATTACTTAAAATGATTTTTCAAATCGAAATATTTTATTTTCAATAAAATACTTGAGGCAAATAAATTTTGACAGAAATAAATTTACCTTGTTAATCATTAATTTAAATATCATTTAAATTAATAAAACATTTTGTCGACGGCGTCCGGCTTACATCGTAAAACGAACTCAAATAAATGACACGAAATACATATTGTCCTATCATCATTGGGTGTTTGTCGGGTTTTCTATAAATTTTCATATCGACAGATACGGGTATCAACACATATATTTAGGAAGATATTTAGTATTTACTTGATCTCCAAGAACGAATCTAGACATTTAATTCAACTAGGAGATGCAAGATATTATTATTAGATATTAGAAGATAATAGAGAAAATCTATCTTTTATAAATATATAGTATATGACCGAATTATGGTCATATACATCCTCACATATTTTCGGCCATAAAAGATAGTAGATATGTTTATCAAAATATATTATCTTATAAGATCAACTTAGAAGAGAAGAATTATCAAAAAGAATATTTTAAGAAATCATAATATTACAAATACTTTACACATCTTTTACAACTAGATTATCATATATTTTACTAAGTAAAATATACTCAAATCTAATTCTTAGATGGATAAAGATATTCTCATATATCATAATAAAAAATATAGAAAACATTTAACACAAGATAATCCTTAAGGAAAATATTTCAGAAAATATTTATAAAACGTTTTTATGAAAAACTGCTACAGCACTAATGTTACTGTAACATGAAATTATGTTAGGGTAACATTACTGCTGAGCTAAGATTTGTAGTGCATAGCTTCGTTAAGTCACTTTACATGTTTCGTTCCTATAGTCTTGACTTGATACGAAGCTTGTCTTTAACGTTTCATATCCTCTTCTTCTTTTCGAGCTTAGATACCTACGCATCATAAACTCAAACACACAAATGAGTAGCATACGATAGAAATAAATAACTTGACAATATCAAAACTAATCGTGGAGTCAACAAATTCCCCCTTTTTGATGATGTCAAGTCTCCCAAGGTCTATGAGGACCTATCTAAGATTTATTTCTAAGGTCGTTCCCCCTCAATCGAACATCGTCTCGAAAAGATGAGGGTCCACGAAAAGAAGGTTTATTTCACCTAGCTTAAGCCAACCAAAATCGTTAGTGATATATAAAACAAAACACTCGAGAGAGAATTAGCAATGAGTAACTAAGATAGTGAAATTAAAACGAGGATAACGCAATCAAATCTTAGACGGCTTTTCCCCCTCTTGACTTCATCGAAAAGGAAAAGAACTAGAATAATATTAAGTCATAAGCACACATATGCAATATATAGAATGAACACACACGAGTTATATTAATTAAAAAGCAACAATATAATCCGAAATTATTTCAAAGTACGCAAAACGAAAGCAAATTAAGTCTTCGGCCATATAAGACCGAATAAAAACAGAACCAGAAATGAAAAGCGAGATTAATGTTTCAAAAGATTGATCCTAAAGCAAGCTGATAAAAAGATGGTTGGGTAATGAGGCGGTGAAGGCTAGATGACAACCCAAAAAATAACTAACACTACGCGCAAACGATCATGGCAACTAGACGCGGTGGTTACGCTCCAACAAATAAACAGTCCTGTCCACCTTATCAGTAATCCCGCGAAGTCTATCCACGATCTCCACCAGCCTTTGTGACGGAGGATTAACATGAGCCCGAAACAAGTCCACAAGTTGTCCCACATTCTCACTTAAAGTCCCTCCACGAGTGTTGATCCTATTCAGGTCTTCTTGTATGTGCCCGACATGTTCTTGCATTCTGCCGACCTTATAATCAACACTCCAAAGCGACTTCATTATATCGTCTTTGGACTTTTCAAGTTCCTCAGCAAACGCCTTCAGTTTCTCATCAACATCAATGGGCTCGGGTTTCACTTGCACTCTCCCTGCAGCTAACTTACCAGCCAACTCCTCGAACTTACCCATCATATTTGTCTCAAAGGCATCAAAGCGGGACATGACCAAGGCTTGAAGCTCATTCAAGGTCTTAGGGCTGAGCAAAATATCCGAATATCCGAAATCCGAAATTTTCTATCCGATATTCGATCCGATTTTTTGGATATCCGATCCGATTTTTTGAAAATTTCGGATATCCGTATCCGAATTTTTCGGATATCGGATATCCATCGGATATTTAAATTTTAAAGTTCGGATATCCGATATCCGAAAAATATCCGAAAATTTCGGATACGGATATCGGATATCGGATATCCGATATGTAATATCCGAAAATTAGTAGCTACTTGCCTTAATCACATGGGAGAAACAAAAAAAACCTAACTCTCTCAAAAGTCAAAACAATTCACAGCCTCCCTCATTTCACTAGTACTACGCCTCTCCTATTTTACTTACCTCTCTCACTTCATAACTCATCTCCTTCCTTACTCCGACCACATCTCCGTTCCCCGCAACCACCAACTCCATCAACAACCGCCCATCACCACCACCTTGCTCCTCCACCGTGATCCTCCCCTCTCTCAAATCTGACCAACACCGCTCTCGCACCTTCCTCGTGTCCTACTAATTACTATCGTGGTCACCATCGCCGCCCTACTCGTCGGAGACCATGGAGAACTACCATGTGATGATGTGACACTCACGGCCTGCGACGTTCGCAACCACCGTCCTGGAGTCCCCACAAGGGCCACAACTTGCCTCATCACTTGGTCACCATCCCTACAATCTCCTTTGCCTACTGTTTATTGCAACCACCATGGCCAGATTTACTCTACCTCACGGTTAATTTTTTTCGGATATCTGTTGGATATTCGGATATCCGATCCGTAAATTTCGGATATCAAAATTCGGATATCCGAAGTTGTTCGGATCGGATATCGGATATCAAAAACCTAGATTTTTGGATACGGATATCCGATCCGAAACTCCAGTTCGGATCGGATATCCGATCCGTGCTCAGGCCTGCAAGGTCTCCTCTGTTCGACCCACATCCATTCGCACATTCACAGGTTCATTTACAGGAACACTCGTCTCTCCAACCTTCTCTTTCCCCGGTCGTTGCTTTGGGACATGGACCAAGTCCACACCCTCCAGATTCATACGTCGAAGCAATAAACAATTCATAACGTCAGTGGGTAGGCGAGTAATAGTGTTTTTACCTACCACACCCTTGATTTTTAGTAGCTTCGATAACCACATACTGTAGGGGACAATGAGAGTCGAAGAGAGACGAGTAGCAGTTAACTTTTCCAAAGAGACACTAATATGAGAAAAGATAAGCAGGGGCAAATTCACTTTATCTCCGTTCAAGAGATGATAAAGAAGACGATTTTCATGTGCATCAATGCGTTGAGTACCACCCTTCTTGGGCAGAAAAGTAGCATGAATACAGTTGATCAAAAAACGAACTAAGGGACTCACCTTCGAGACAAGTACCTCATCGTTTCCCTTCGCTTCGGGATCAAGACACTGTTTGTAGCTCAATTGCTCTACTTCTGTCAACCCGTTCCACTTACCTCCAGAAAATACTTCTACCCCTTCACACGGGATACCCCAAGCTTCAGCAAATTCCTCCATGGTTATCTTAATCGCCTTATCACCAAAATTAGCGCAGAGCACCCTGTTTTCAACTCTCAAAGTAGCCCAAAACTGAGCCACCTGAACAGGATACATCACATGCGATCCATCCAAAAAGCCTTGCCAACCTTGATACTCAAGAATATTACTGAACTCCTGTAAATTTTCAAGCTCATCATACCAGGAGATCGGATAAACACGACTATTATGAAGGGGGTAACGAAGAACCAAGCATGCGCGAAAAAGTTCCTTGAGTTTCAACCGTGTATCCTCCACGGCTTCGAGAATAGTCTTATTATCAGCAAGTACCATCTCCATGTGAGAGGCATACGAGGGTTGAGTTTCAGTTTTTACCCGTTTTCCACTTGATTCTCCTTCGGATGAAACAGGGGACGATGGTCTGGATGAATCCGACGAGGAAACGACCACTGACGCGGCTCTAGTCTTCATGGTACGTTTGGGAGTCGCGTTAGCTTTCTTGGGTGGCATGGTTTTTGGATTGATTTTTGAATTTGAAGGGGTGTTTTTCTCGGTGAAAAGGAGAGAAGAAGAGAGAGTAAAAGTATGTGGTAAAAAGAGATGAGAGAGATGGTTTAGGTGAGGAAGGGAGAGGGGTAATTAAATAGGTGTAAGAAAAGAGAGAGTTTTGGTTGGAGGAAAAGAGAGGTGACGTGAGGAGGGAGTTAAAAGGTGAGATATGGTAAGATATTGTAGGATATTGTAAGGTAATTATTATCATATAAGGTAATATATTTAGTGTAGGATAATAATTATATAAGATATAATAATATTTGGTAGTAGTGTTATAGGATATAAAGATTAGGAAATATTATTATAGAGGGAATCAAATAAGAGTTTGATTTAGGATTAATCTTAAGGTAAGTCTAGTTTTATTAGGATATGGGAGTAGCTAAGATCCTATTTTACTTAAGTTGGGATTATACCATAAAATATGTAAAAGTAATCTCATTAGGAAGGCATAAATAAATAAAAATTATTTATACTAGATGCAAAAGGAATTGTCCTATTTGTGGAGTAATGAGATTTAGACATATGGTATAGGATAATCAAAGAAATAAAATACGGATATTATCGAGCTCATAAAAATAAAACTAGAATGTATCAAAATTAAAGCATATAGAATTTCACAACTTAATACGGACACAGTCTCAAAACCAAAACTAGTCAATCATACGGAGTAAAACACACGGCCAAACAATCAATTATCATTAACCAAGCTAATTTCAAGACGTAATTTCTCAAAGCGTTCCCTAGCTAAGGGTTTTGTAAAAATATCAGCTTTTTGATCTTCGGTTGGACAAAAGATTAGTTCAATATTACCTTTTTCTACATGATCTCTCAAAAAGTGATGACGAATATCGATGTGTTTGGTCCGAGAATTCATGGCCGGGTTCTTAGATATAGCTATGGTACTAATATTATCGCAATAAATAGGTACGCTTTCGAAAACTACCCCATAATCATATAATTGTTGCTTAAGCCAAAGTAGTTGAGAACATACCAAAGATGCTGCAATATACTCACTTTCCGTTGTAGATAATGCAACCGTAGCTTGTTTCTTTGAACCCCATGATACTATGCCCGATCCGAGAAAGGTAGCCGTACCCGAAGTGCTTTTACGGTCTATTGAACATCCCCCATAATCCGCATCTGAATAACCTTTAAGATCAAAATTGTCGTACATAGGATAAAACAAATATAAATTCATTGTACCAATTAAGTATCTTAAAATACGCTTGACTGCCACAAGATGGGATTCCTTAGGGTTTGCTTGAAACCTAGCACAAACACAAACACTTTGCATAATATCGGGTCGACTAGCCGTGAGATATAGAAGAGACCCTATCATGCCTCTATACACGGTCTCATCCACGGCTTTTCCATCTTCATCCTTGTCTAATTTTGTAGTTGTGGCCATTGGTGTGGAGATAACCTTACCATTCTCCATACCAAACTTCTTGAGGAACTCCTTAATGTATTTTTGTTGATGTACCATTATACCTTCCTTAGTTTGCTTGATTTGTAGACCTAGGAAGAAACTTAATTCTCCCATCATACTCATTTCAAACTCAGATTGCATTAGGTCTGAAAAATCACTACACAAGCTTTCATTAGTAGCACCGAAAATAATATCATCAACATAAACTTGAACAATTAAAATATCCGACCCCTTGGTTTTCAAAAATAAGGTTTTATCGACAGAGCCACGTTTGAAATCATTTTTAAGTAAAAACTGAGATAAACGATCATACCATGCCCTAGGGGCTTGTTTTAAACCATAAAGAGCTTTGTCGAGAAAATAAACATGGTTTGGAAATTCATTATTTTGAAAACCTGGGGGTTGCTCAACATACACTTCCTTTTTCAAATAGCCATTAAGAAAGGCGGTCTTAACATCCATTTGATAGAGTTTAAATCCTTT
Source organism: Dianthus caryophyllus (assembly GCA_023091065.1). Classification (NCBI taxonomy): domain Eukaryota; kingdom Viridiplantae; phylum Streptophyta; class Magnoliopsida; order Caryophyllales; family Caryophyllaceae; genus Dianthus; species Dianthus caryophyllus. Next base: position 10,744,838 of record CM041520.1, read on the forward strand.
GTGAGCGGCAAAGGCAATTAGTAATCTAATCGCTTCTAAGCAGACTCGGTGCGAAGGTTTCGTCAAAATCAATGCCTTCTTGTTGGTTATAGCCTTGCACCACTAGTCTTGCCTTATTCCTCACAATGGCTCCCGAATCGTCAAGTTTGTTTATAAAAACCCAACGAGTACCAATAACTTTACGATTCGGAGGCCTAGGAACCAAGTGCCAAACTTTGTTTTTCTCAAATTGTCGTAACTCATCTTGCATTGCAACTATCCAATCGGAATCGGTTAGTGCAACTTTGATGTTGTTAGGTTCAATTGTAGAGAGAAACGAGTTTAGCACACAATAGTTATTCATGATGGACTTACGCGTTTGTATACCTTTGTTGTAGTCACTAAGTATCGCATCCGTGGGGTGAGAACTTTGGTGTTTCCATTTCTTGGTCGTTGTTGGAACGTTTTTAGGATTTTCATCTGATGTTACTCTAACATTATCCGTAACGTCAGATGTTCCCCCTGAATTCAAGCTGGATGTTACTGTTGATGTTACCTTAACATCTGCTTCCAAAGAATCTTTCGTGGAGTCTTTGGAGTTAGATGATGAAGTGACATTAACATTATCCTTGCCTTGAATGTCGTCCAAGTTTGACTTTTGAGGCTTTTCAGCGTCGGTTCCAATAACTTGTGTTTCATCGTTTTCGTCGTCTAATTCGGGTAAGTCTTTATGAGTAAGCCAGAAATCTGGATCTTCCTCTTCTTCCAAGTCATCTCCTTCATATTGTTCGAGAGTATCGTTTTCATCAAATACGACATGTATACTTTCTTCCACGCACATAGTTCGCTTGTTGTATACACGATATGCCTTGCTATGATTAGAATAACCCAAGAGAACACCTTCATCACTACGAGGATCAAACTTTCCCAATCTATTTTTACCATTATTATGTATAAAACATTTACTTCCAAAACATCTTAGATGGGATATGTTTGGTTTTCTTCCTCTTAGTAGTTCGTAAGGGGTTTTCTTCAAGATTGGTCTAATCATAGCACGGTTGTGTATGTAACATGCGGTATTCACAGCTTCTGCCCAAAAGTTTCTAGGCAAGCCGCTACAAAGTAACATAGTGCGTGACATGTCTTCTATGGTTCGATTCATCCTTTCAACTACTCCATTTTGTTGAGGAGTTCTAGGAGCCGAAAAGTTGTGATCGATACCATGCTCTCGACAATATTCAATGAAGGCTTGGTTATCGAACTCGGTACCATGATCCGTCCTAATAGATATGAGATTATGCGAATACTTGTTTTGAGCTAATTTTATCAAGCACACAAATTCATTAAAGGTATGATCTTTGGAGCTTAAGAAAATTGGCCAAACAAATCTCGAATAATCATCCACTAAAACAAAGACGTATCTAGCACCGGCTCTACTACTAACTCTCATTGGTCCACATAAGTCCATGTGAACTAATTCAAGCGGCTTGGAAGTGCTTACCATGTTTTTAGATTTAAACGATGACCTCACGTGTTTACATCGTACACACGTGCCACACAATTTATTGGTGTCAAACTTTACGGAGGGAAGTCCTTCAACAAGTTCCAATCTCTTCAACCTTTTTAGACAATGTGTGTTAATATGGCCGAACCTCTTGTGCCATAAAGAGTGATCATTCGTGACAGCACTCATACACGTGAAGGATATAGAAGGAATACTTTCTATGTCAACGACATAGACATTATTCTTTCTTCTTCCTTCAAGTATAACTCGGCTAGATCCTTCACGAGTGATACGACACACACTTGAATGAAACACAACTTTGTTCCCACGATCACACAATTGTGAGATACTTAGAAGGTTATGCTTAAGTCCTTGAACAAGTAGCACGTTGTCAATGGAGTGTGTTTTGGAGATTCCAACTCGACCAATTCCAATGATTTTTCCTTTACCATTATCCCCAAAAGTAACACTTCCACCTTCATAAGTTTCAAGTGAGAGGAACTTGCTTTTATCTCCCGTCATGTGTCTCGAGCAACCACTATCCAAGTACCATTGGTTGCTTCCTCTCACTTCCTCCTACAAAAGTTCACTTTTGTGATTTAGGTACCCACACAAAGTTGGGTCCTCTCCTATTAGTTACCTCGGGAAGTAAATCTTTACGAATCCAAACACGTTTAACAATATACCTATGTTTATGATTATAGTACAAGTTAGGATCAAAAGATTCATACTTCTTTTTAGTAGATTCATGATTATATTGAGTTTTAGATTTAGGCTCGTTATCACAACTAGTTTTGACATAATCTTTATTCCTTTTATGATGCATAGCACGTTTTTTACAAGTATTGACATAATGACCCGTTTTTCCGCAAAAATTACAAATTTTATATTCGGGAAGACCAACGTATTGTCTTTTGCGAAAATCACGGTTAGTGGGTTCATTCATTTTCTTAACGTGTTCTACGCGACATCTAGTTTGATAACCTAAACCTTCTTTATGGTGTCGATTAGATTGTTGAGTTAAAAAGTTAAGGACTTCTTTACTAGCTTCCCATTTCTTACTAACATTAAAAGCTTCTTTTAATTTCTCATTAAGTTCTTCCTTTTCTTTACTCAACTTTTCACAATTATTACAAGACTCGACCTCTACACTTATGGTGGATTCCTTTTTACTCAACTCGGATTGAAGGTCAACAATTTTCTTTATAAACGATGACTTCATAACTTTAAAAGTTGATTGTTGTTGAATAAGTTCATTAGTGAGGTTGTTTACTTGGTTATCTAACAACTTAACCTTTTCTTCAAGTTCATGATTTCGTTCAACACATGATGATGTTACTGTAACATCCTCCAAAGCTGGCATATCCTCTTCAGATGTTAGGTTAACCTCATCTAGGGTTTCCATTATCTGGTCAGATGTTGGAGTAACACTGACAGGAGGTACATCAACTTCTGGTGATGTTATGGTAACATCATCCCGTGTTAGACTAACATCACCGAACGAACTTTCAGAATTTTCAGAGTTTATAGACGATTTGTCATCTTCGGAAGCGTAATCAGAGTCAAGGTTATACTTGCTTCGATCCAAGTTTGGCGTAGGTTCAACATATGTGTCAAAGCTTTGCTTTGAGACATTTGGTGAACTTACGTTCTTCTTAGAGCGAAGTTTTTTAACCTTTTCACTCAAAGAATAATTATCATCTTCAAGGTTTTTAATATAAGTTTCTTGATTAACACAAGTATTATAAACACCTTCAAAAATTTCTAAAATTCTATCCTTGGACAACTTTAAAAACTTATTCTTAACTTTATTGAAAGTTACCTCAATTTCTTCATCCGAATTAGCTTTTCCCATTAGGCATAAGTCTTTGTAGGGTCTACCTTTTATTGTTTCCACGTCATACGTATTAAGGCACACATTTGCCTCTTCTTCCTCCTCGGATTCGTCCGTATCTAGCTCAAGTTCTCCCAATCCTTCGGAGGCTAACATAGCCGTTTTGTACGTGTTCTTGGCTTTCTCTCGTTTGGTTTTGTTTTTGATCTTTGCCCAAGTAGGACAATCTTTTATAATATGAGTAGTCTCTCCACACTTGTAACAACCTTTATTTGAATTTTTAGATTTGAAAGGTTTAAATTTTTTACTCACATTTTTAGAAGAATTAAAACCAAACTTTTTACTGTTGAACCGTTTAACAAATAATCCTATTTCATCACCCGAATTCTCATCATCACTGGACTCGGCTTGAAGAGCTATCCCTTTATTTTTGATTGGTTCCACATGCCCTTTGTTGAGTGTTAACTCATGGGCCATCAAGGATCCAATCAAGTTTTCATAAGAAAGTGTGGATAGATCTTTAGCTTCCTCTATCGCAGTGATTTTGGGTTGCCACTTATCGGTTAGACTACGAAGGATCTTATTGACTTGATCCTCAGTAGTATAAACTTTGCCCAAATTTTTTAACTCATTGATTATACTAAGAAATCGATCAGACATGTCACTGATGTTTTCATTTTTCTCCATATGAAACATCTCGTACTGATGAGTTAATAAATTTTCACGGCATTTCTTAACTTGGGATGTTCCTTCATAGGAGGCCTCAAGACTATCCCAAATTTCTTTAGCACTAGCGGATGATGAAAAACGATTAGAAATTTCTTTGGTTAAACCTTTTTGTAACATAGTTAAAGCTTTGAAATTCTTTTGAGCAACTTTAAAATCTTTCTCATCATAGTCATCTTCTTGCTTTTCACTTTTCAAATCAGTAGAAAGTATAGCAACGGGTCCTTTGACTATGATTCTCCAACATTCAAAATCAACCCCTTTTATGTGATTTCTCATTTGATTTTTCCAATGACTATAATCCTTACCATCGAAGATAGGATACTTTATCGTGTCACTAGATTCCATTTTTTAAAAAAATAAAAGGCTAGGCCGAAATTTTTAAAAAAAGAAATAAAAAGTAAAATATCAAAACTAGAGTATTGGATCAACCTCTTTAGCGGTAAAGCTATCAAGAGCACGAGGCTCTGATGCCAATTGTAAAGTCCAAGGGCCCAACAATATTCTAGAGGGGGGGAGGTGAATAGAGGATTGTACCTCTTAAAAATTTTGCAATGAAATAATAAGTGCGGAAATGTAAATTGCGGAAAGTAAATAACACAAGGATTTAACGTGGTTCGGCCCAATTGAAAAGCCTACATCCACCCCTTCTTCTTATTAATTATTTATCAAGAGCACCTACCACGGCCTAGCTTACAACAAATAATTAACAAACACTAAAGATCTACCCCGACCTTAGTGTGAAGCTTTTTCTTTTTAAACTCGAGAAATTAATCTCTAACAAGGTGATTATTTTTCTCGTTACAAGTCTCTCAATAAATTGAAAATACAATTCAATTGTCTAGAGAGTCTTATCGTAACTATGCACTTTAGAAAATATGATTTAGGAACAAAAGTACAAAGTTAAAATAGCTTTCAAAATCAAAGTAAACAATTTGCAAAAGACAAGTGAAGAGCACGGTTCAAAATTGAACAAAAACGTTTTGCAAAGTAAAATTAGGATTGTATTTTGAAAAGCTTGGTTTGATTAAAAATGTATTGGAAGTATTAAAAATGTATTGTATTGTCTTGGTTGATTTTTAATCAAAATGTATTAGAGTACTTATAGTACTCGTGTGACCCTAGGTCACAAAGCAAAAGATAATATCATTTTTTATTTAACAAAATAAAAGATAATATTACAAAAGTATTATTGTGTAACAAAACTTCCTCATAAAATAATTTGCTAGTTGTCAACATATATTTAGGAAGATATTTAGTATTTACTTGATCTCTAAGAACGAATCTAGACATTTAATTCAACTAGGAGATGCAAGATATTATTATTATTAGATATTAGAAGATAATAGAGAAAATCTATCTTTTATAAATATATAGTATATGACCGAATTATGGTCATATACATCCTCACATATTTTCGGCCATAAAAGATAGTAGATATGTTTATCAAAATATATTATCTTATAAGATCAACTTAGAAGAGAAGAATTATCAAAAAGAATATTTTAAGAAATCATAATATATTACAAATACTTTACACATCTTTTACAACTAGATTATCATATATTTTACTAAGTAAAATATACTCAAATCTAATTCTTAGATGGATAAAGATATTCTCATATATCATAATAAAAAATATAGAAAACATTTAACACAAGATAATCCTTAAGGAAAATATTTCAGAAAATATTTATAAAACGTTTTTATGAAAAACTGCTACAGCACTAATGTTACTGTAACATGAAATTATGTTAGGGTAACATTACTGCTGAGCTAAGATTTGTAGTGCATAGCTTCGTTAAGTCACTTTACATGTTTCGTTCCTATAGTCTTGACTTGATACGAAGCTTGTCTTTAACGTTTCATATCCTCTTCTTTTTTTCGAGCTTAGATACCTACGCATCATAAACTCAAACACACAAACGAGTAGCATACGATAAAAATAAATAACTTGACAATATCAAAACTAATCGTGGAGTCGACAACAATGATGATAAGATAGCAATTACTAGCGTATTTTGGTATCATGTCGTGTTACTCGTTATATAATGTCTATCACTGCCGCTATTTGTTGACGTCAATCACATATTATGTCATATGTCGTTCGTGTTAGCTAACATTGGTATGATGTTTTCAAATATTATGTTAACATTGTTTTGTTTAGTTGTCTGTCTCACTATTATCGTCACTGAGAGTATACCAATTCATCGAAGAGAAAATGATAACATGGCAAAAATGCAAGTTAAATGTTACTCGCCAATTGTGGTAGGTTATTCATTATTTTCCTAAAATGATCAGTACACGATCATTTGAAAGCACTAATATTAATGGCCTTTATTGGTAGACTAGCTGTTCGACTGCAGTCGCCCAATGCGGGTTAATTTGTTGATAGAAGAAGTTGCGGCGATATGAAGGTGTTTGTTGTAATAAAATTTGAAAAACTAATAGGTACATAATTCATATTGTTATTACAATGCATTTATGAAGTTATGCTAATAAGAAAACATTTGAAATATTGTTTAGATGATTTCATATAATACAACAGGAGATGCCCAACGATTATATATCACACACATTAGAAGCAGATGTTTTTAATTGATTTAAGTTGTTTCGATAATGAATATCGAATGAGAGATGACTATACTCTATTTATTTCATTTTCTCCTGAAAAATGAATTATGTTGTGTATAAGCACTGTTCTATAGTAGCTTATGTGCATCTAAACAGAATGACCGGCGAGTTATTATACAGTCTAATAGTTAGTTGAAAATCAACTACAAGAGCAGATTGTTGCCCAAGATTAATTTTATACTCTAGTAATTTATTTTTTCGCATAGTTGTTCTCAATCGTCCCCTTATGCTCTGATGGCTGGAGGCCCAAGATCGGTAATTTATTTTTTCGCATAGTTGTTCTCGATCTTCCATTTATCCTATTTTCCCATTCTTGCTACTCTTTTTCGTCCCCTTATGCTCTGATGGCTGGAGGCCCAAGATCGGTCTAATTCTCTCTAACAGTCCCCTCACACGAATGGTCATTCAACTCGAAGTGTAGACGCTACTACAATCCCACCATACCTGGTGCGAAATAATCCACTTTTGAAATTAAGGGGCGGTGAGAATCGAACCAGTGACCTCTAAACACAATGCTTTGATACCATGTTAGGAACCAACTCTACCTAACGCTGAAGTTAATGGTTGGAGGCCCAAGATCAGTTTAATTCTCTCAACATCTTGTTTACCTTTTTGTTGGCTCTCCCTTATGTACCTCATCTTGCCTTACACTGCTGTAACTCATTTTTTTTTTCCAAACCATATAAGGTGGACACTAATGCTATTTTTTTTTTTTTTTTTTTTTTTTTTGGTTTAAGATCATATAAGTTAGTTTTGGTTCAAGAGTAATAGAAAAAGGGCGGGAAACGAAAATCGATATGCCGCTGTCAATTAACAGCTAAATTTAGTTTTTGCTTGTCTAAACACTGACGACATTTAATACGGAGGAATAACTAAATTGAGAAAAATTATGATTCAAGCAATATTAATTAGTAAGTGACCATATTAATGCTAAGAGTCAAAAAAAAGAAAAACACTATTGATGAATAGTTTTGAGATTTTGTGAATAGTTTTGGTTGGTTTGAGTTTGTGCATTTTAGGAGTTAAAGATTTGAGTAAAAGTTGAAGAATTGAGCAACACCCTAAATAGATGTAAAATGAGTTATGTGTGCAACAAGAATTTTAAGGCCCAATGTGTGTATAGTCAACTAGCCCAAGTGTTGGACAAGAGGAAGATTGCTAAAATCATTAAAGAAGTCAGCCCAAAGAAGTGTGTTGAAGAAGTGAGCCCAATAATGAAGAGCCCACTAAGGAAATCAATTGAAGGAAGCTTTGTCAGAAAATGACAAAGTGAAGAATGTGCAGGTGGTGATACAACAACAATTTTGTCGTCTTCTCCAAAATTAATCCTAGGGTTTTGTGTATCCTTCTTATATATAGAGAAACAGTTGTAAATCAAAAACAACAAAAAAAAGAGTAGTGAGTGAAAATCATTCGAAATTCACTCATTGTTGAAGGTGAAATTTTCTCCTCTGTTTTTGTTACTTCAGTGTGTATCATGCATGCATTGTGTTAGATTCTTCATGGTATCAGAGCCTTGTGCTCTTGATCACCACTGAAGTAATCTGTCTGTGTTCATCTTCTTCACCTTATTTTTGTTAATATTGTTTGTTTGTGTGGAAAGTTTCCACCTTTATCTCTGTTTTGAGTTATTTGTTGTTTTCTCTCTGCTTTAAGCTTAGAATCTACAGTTATGGCTGAAAATGAAACAAATGTGATCTTGCCCACGGACCCTCTGTCTTATAACCCATCAGAAGGAACCCAAACCCTTAAGATAACCCCTGCTTTGACTGGAAGTGAGAACTACGGCCCATGGAAGAGACAGATGGAGCTGGCCCTTTCAGCGAAGAGAAAATTAGGGTATGTTACTGGTGTGGTTACAAGGCATGAAAGTGATGTGGCGAAGCAAGACGCTTGGGATGCTGCAAACAACCTTGTGATCTTTTGGATTCTCCAGAATGTCAGTGAGAGGATCAAGGGAATCATTATGTATGGAGTGACAGCCAAGGAGATCTGGGACACGTTGAAGAGGAGGTATATTGTTGCTAATGGTGCCAAGAAATTTAAACTCAACAAAGAGTGCTATGAGATAGAGCAGGGAAACAAGTCTGTTGAGGAATATTATACCCAACTGCAAATAGTATGGGATGAACTTGAAAACATGAATGATATGCCACCAATCACTCAAAGAACAGATGAGATCTCAGCCTATCTAAAAGCAACCACTGAACAAGCTGAAGAGAAGAGGTTGTTCCAATTCTTGAATGGTCTGAACAAAGGCTATGCTGTCCTAAGGAGTAACATTCTCCTGATGAGTCCCCTACCTACTGTGGAGACTGCTGTCTCAATGTTTCTTCAAGAAGAGACTCAGAACAACAATGTTAGTGGAACAAAGAGTCATGATGTGTCAGCCTTCTTTGCAATTGGGAAAGGGAAAATGGAGAAGAACCATGCAAGCACTGTGGAAGGAAGAATCACAGGTCTGATGCTTGCTGGGAAGTTGTGGGATATCCACAAAATCATCCTAAGAACAGGAAGCAAGGAGGAAAATTTGTTCAAAAGGGTCAGAACACATACAAGGCTCTAAATTTTACTGGAAGGCAGGGTGCTTATCAGGGTGGAAACTCAGGTTACAACAACTTCAGACAAAGTAATGGGTCTGGGTTCAAAGGCCCAAGGAAGATGGCAGCCAATGCAAACAGTGATCATGACCTAGCCTCAGCAATTGGGTTAGCCACTCAGCAACTGGAAAATTTGTTGAAGATGGTGCCTGGGAATACTAGACCTGCAATGAAGCAAGGATGTGAGACTGATGATGAGATAGAATGCAACTTTGCAGGTATAACCACTAATCATGATATTCATAACCTGAAATATGTGTACTACTACAAAAATGAGCAAATCCAACGACTAAAAAACAACACAAATTACTAACTTGTGTTGTTTATAGTATTATAAACAACGACAAACAATATGTGTTATAAAAAGTTACGGCGCCAAACTAAACTCCGCGTTAAAAACAACGCAAAAATATTATTAATTACGGTTTTGTCAAATACAACGGTTATTATTGTTAAACCGTTTTATTTGCTTAACAAAAAAAAACGGTTAAATTACATAAAACCGTTGTTTATTAGTGATATAAAATATAACGGTTATTAAATACGAAACCGTTGTTTATTAGTTTTCAGAAATCCGGGATAGGAATTTTAATATTTTGAATGAAATGCTTTTTTATAACGGTTTTTAGGTTTTAACCGTTTTAAATAAGCTTTTAAAACGGTTTTTACCTATAACCGTTATTTAAATTAATTTTAAAAAAAAAACGATTGAGTTACTCTGATTTAATTTAGCAGCTTATTAAGTTTAATTTTTTATATCAATGAACTTCATTTCTTCACTTAGCTTTCACGTTTAAACTTCAAAATTTACTTAAAAATTTCCAATTTATCCCTTCATATTTTATCAATAATTTTAAAAAATACTTCATATATATTTATCCCTTCATATTTCATTGGATAGGTACGTTTTTGCTATATAATTTCTTCTACGTACAACTTAGCAATGTCTAGCTATATGTATGTATGTATGTATGTATGTATGTATGTATGTATGTATGTATGTATGTATGTATGTATGTATGTATGTATGTATGTATGTATGTATGTATGTATGTATGTATGTATGTATGTATGTATGTATGTATGTATGTATGTATGTATGTATGTATGTATGTATGTATGTATGTATGTATGTATGTATGTATGTATGTATGTATGTATGTATGTATGTATGTATGTATGTATGTGTAAATGAATGTATGTTAATTTCTATATATATATATATAGTTTCTATATAATTTCTTTTACGTACAACTTAATATATCTATGTATGTATGAATGTATGTATGTTAATTTCTATATATATATAATTATTTTCTATATGTATGTATGAATGTATGTATGTATGTATATGTATATATGAATGTAACGTATGTGTGTATATGTGTGTATGTATGTTGTTGTTGTTGATGTAGTAGTACGTATGTTGTAGTTTTTTTAAAAAATATAAAAAAAAAAAGTAAAAAAAAGGTTTTTATAGAAAAACCGTTTTAAAAAGAAAAAAAAAACGGGTTTTCCACTAAAAACCGTTTTAAAAAGTAGTATGTATGTATGTATATATGTTTGTATGTATGTGTGTGTGTGTGTGTGTGTGTGTGTGTGTATGTATATATGAATGTAACGTATGTGTGTATATGCGGGTATGTATGTTGTTGTTGTTGATGTAGTAGTATGTATGTTGTAGTTGTTTAAAAAATATAAAAAAAGAAAAAAAAAACGGATTTTTTAGAAATAACCGTTTTAAAAGCGAAAAAAAAGGGTTTTTCTATACAAACCGTTTTAAAAAGTAGTATGTATGTATATGTATGTATGTGTCTATATATGTATTGTGTGTATATGTATGTATTGTGTGTATTCTAAAAAACCGTTTTACAAAAAATAACTTCAAATTTATGATTTGCTTTTAATTAATGAATTGCGATCAAAATTTTAAAAGGTTAATATGGCGTAATTATATGGAGTAATAATACTTAAAATAAAGGAGAGTATGTCGTAGTAATATATACGTTTTTGGTGTTATATATGTGTATGTTGTGCTTGCTTGCTTGTTACAGATGGATTTTCCTCGCCATAAGAAATTCTCCGAATGGAACATAGAAGAAAAAGATCGCTTAAGAAGTTTTGAGGCGTACAAACGACGACAGTCACTTCGAATAAAGCGTATGATAAGTGAACACAAGTACTTTATGACTGATTGGAAGACGGTGGCACTCGAGACACCATTTGTCGAACGCCAGTACTGGCCAGCTCGTAGATGGTCCTCAAAAAGACGAGAATACGGCTGGTCGTTCATCAGAAGCAACCCTAGTTCCATTGACGGGGTTGTTGCCGAGACGCGTGAGCCTTGGGTGATAGAAATTGAGGCAAAGTTTGAGGAAATTGCTCTTCCAGAAGTATTTAAGACTTCTTTTGTTACTGGGCACTGTCTTAGGGGTGAAGTCCAAGCATGGTGGGTTCGAGTACGATCTAGAGCTGTACGCCAGGGTGACTATTTCATTCTTTGGGAGGACTTTAAACTTCGCCTACGCGAAGTATTTTTTGCTGTTAGGCAGGGTTATACCTTCCTAGAGGACGATGCCGCTTGCTAGCGTAGTTGGTTATATATTAAGTAATTGGAGAATAATGTTTTGAGAAAAATTGTTTGCATGTTATCATTATTAATTCTACGTACCCTTTGATTTTGTATATATGACGCCCCTTTAATTTCTTAGCTTGTACTGTGTGTGTATGCATTGCATGTGTTTTATTTATTGTGTGAATCTTTGATTATGTGTGTATGTATGTATGCATGTGTATAATTTTTACGACCCTTTAATTAATTTAATTTGACCGTATATATACGCGCGTATTTTCTCCACGTACATGCAAATATATATTTAATTATTTTGTAAAAATCTAATTTGAATGCCTCAAATATATGTTTTTGTAGGAATTAAAAAATTACTAATGACGACTCGAACTTGGATGATCAACGCAAATAAGGGTGATCCAGAGTATGAGGCCGGTTTAGCTGAATTTTACGATTTCGTGTCGACTCATATGAAAGGGCGTACTAAGATTGCGTGTCCCTGTGAGAGGTGTCTGAATTTAGTGTATATGAGTTTTCCTTACGTTAAAATTCACTTGGAGAAACATAAATTTAGTAAGATTTACACACGGTGGTTATCTCACGGGGAATCATTAGAGGGAGACGATGAGAGTGCGAGGAAAGTCGATGACAGTGAGATAATAATTGGAGGCGAATACGATCACGTATTTGACGACGAACATGTTGATGATGTTGATGAAGAATCAGATAATACTAATTCAACTGATGATGATGATGTTGGGGTTGACATTAACGATCATGCCATGAATTCCCCGGAGCCTGCAAGTACACCTGATGATGATGAATTAATTGGGGACTTTCAGGATATATTACTAGGTGATGCAGCAACTAATTCAGATGCACAGGATGAACTACTGAAAAAGTTGACGGATTCTGAAACACCTTTGTATCCCGGTTGCAAGAAATATACTAAGCTTTCAGCGGTCGTAAAGTTGTACAACGTGAAGGGGGCAAACAACTGGAGCGATAAGGGTTTTGGTGATCTACTTGATTTGCTGACTGACATGTTTCCTGAAGGTAATGTATTACCTAGTAGGACATATGACGCCAAAAAACTAATCAGAGAGATGGGAATGAAATATGAGAAAATACATGCTTGTACAAACGACTGCATATTGTATCGAAAACAGTATAAGGACTTAGAATATTGTCCGAAATGTAATGAATGGCGTTATAAGGGCAAGGTAGGGATTCCCGCGAAACTTATGTGGTATTTCTCTGTACTGCCAAGATTTACTCGAATCTACGCCAACGAAGATGATGCTAAGATGATGTTGTGGCATATCATGGGTAGAATGAAAGACGGAAAGTTAAGACATCCGGCTGACGGTATGCAATGGAAGTCTTTCGACGAGATGTATCCAGATTTTGCGAAAGACCCTAGAAACGTACGCCTTGCGCTTTCAACAGATGGAATGAACCCCCATGGAAATATGAGTAGCCAACACAGCACATGGCCAGTAGTGTTAGCTATTTATAATTTACCCCCGTCTGTTTGCATGAAGCGTAAATATCTCCTGTTGACGTCTATAATTTCTGGTCCTAAACAACCTGGAAACGATATAGATGTTTACTTGGAACCCCTTCTCGATGATCTGAAACTTCTGTGGGATAAGGGGATACATGTGTATGATGCATTTAGGAAGGAAACTTTCAATTTGAGGGCAATGTTATTGTGCACTATAACTGATTTCCCGGCATACGGTGACCTATCTGGACATACTGTGCATGGCAAAGAGGCTTGCCCGTTATGTGGCGAGGACATCGACTCCGAATATTTGAAATGTTCTCGTAAACATGCTTATCGTGGATTCCGTAGGTTCTTACCCCCAAATCATCGTTATCGTAGGCAACAAAGGGCGTTCAACGGGAAATCCGAGCACTAGTGGAAAAAACCCCTATAGTGGCGGTGCTATAGTGTCGGTTTTAAAGGAAATGACACTAAATGTTCAAAGGAAGATATATGGTGGCGTTTTAAGTTAAAAACGATACAAAAAGGTAGAGTATTTGTGGCGGTTTTAAAATAAACCGCCACAATAGATGTTTTGGTGGCGGTTTTAAGTAAAACCGACATTATATGTTATAACATATGGTGGCGGTTTAAGTTAAAAACGACACAAAAAAGTAGAGTATTTGTGGCGGTTGTAAAATAAACCGCCACAATAGATGTTTTGGTGGCGGTTTTAAGTAAAACCGACATTATATGTTAATACATATGGTGGCGGTTGTAATAGAAACCGACACTATAGTCAAAACACACACAAATAAAACACTCAGCTCCTGCGCCTTTTATTTCTATCTCAGCTCAAAAACAACACACACAAATAAAACACTCAGCTCCTGCGCCTTTTATTTCTATCTCAGCTCAAAAACAACACACACAAATAAAACACTCTCAACAAAACCCACACAAACACTCTCTCTCAAAAACCTCAGCTCCTCCTGCCACCACCGCACGTCTCAACAACCGCACGTCTCAGCTCCGGCCACCACCTCAACGTTTATGTGTTGATTTCGACTCAATTGAATACTGGTAAATTACTAAATTAGGGTTTATTTGGGCATTGTTGATTTCGACTCAATTGAAACACTTTATTTGATTGAAATTTCTGAATTAGGGTTTGTTTATGTGTGTTCAATTATTTGAGGTTCAATTGAAACATTTTTGATTAGGATTGTTTATGTGTGTTCAATTATTTGAGGTTCAATTAGGGATTATTTGTGTGCTCAATTGTTTCTCGTTTTGCTATCTCGTTTATTAGTGTGTCTATCTCGTTTACAATACAAATCCTTAGTTAATTGTCAGTGGTTAAATTTAACCATAAACTACATTTTCGATTTCGATTTTTGACGACGTTGCTGTACGTAATCTTTCATTTTCGATTTTTTTTTTTTTTTTTTTTTTACACTTTTAATGTTGATTTATTGGAAAGTCAGGGTTTTGATTTGATTTTGGTTCTGATAATGAGCTTTATGATTTATGTGTTTGAAGTGTTTTCGGGCGCGATGTTCTCTGTTGTTCCAGGTTTTTGGCTTTCGCTTTGCATAAACCAGATCTATAATATATCAATTCGACTGTGTAAGTTTATAATCCACTTGATTTCATATTTTTAAACTTCACATAGACCAGATCTATAATATATCAATTGTTATGTTCTTGATTTAATAGTATGTAATCAATTCTCTATGTTTAAGTTCATCCAGTTATTATTGCGTAATCAATTCTCTATGTTTAATTTGTTATTTCTTTTCAGGTTTGTATAATTTGTATGAATTTTAGAATGACAATGAATTCAGTAATTGTAAAATTAATTCTTCGTTTGTTAGTCGATTTAGGTTTTAGTTTTTCCAATTTAGGGTTTCGATTTTTGATAAATTATTTTCTGCTCACATTGATTACGTTTTTAATTTCTTCACTTCTGTTCAAGTCAAATTAGGTTTTCAATTTTGTAAATTTTGGGGCTGTGTCAATTTTTGGTATTTTAACGTTCAGCTTTAAAGTAATGCTCTCGAAAATTACGAAAATTTCTGGATTTTTTGATGTACTTTTTGTCTTCCTTGAGTAATTGGGAGAATTTTATTGTTGTTTTGGGTACTAAAGAGGAAGATTTCGTGGAAGAACCCTCGTGAGAGAATTTTATGATGTTTGATGTTGTTGTGCTAATTACTTTTCTTAGTTTCTTAGATGAGACATTAACTTGATTTAGATTTAGAATCATACAGAACTGTCACATCTTTGTACCAAATGAGGTATAATTGTATTATAAAACGGTTGTATGCTTGTTTAAGTGCCTATTGAAGGTACATTTTGGGATTTATGCTTCAAGCTTTGAACTTTATGCTTCTTGATGGTCAATGTTGACATGTATTTTTGCTAATTACTTTTTCGATGAGACATTAACTTGATTTATATATACTTACTCTCATATCAGAGCGTTATATAGTGTGCAACGGCTTTATCTTTGATTTTGTTATTGATTTGGTGATGGCAATAGATGAGGAGGTATAAAGCATCACAAGATCGTTCACAGGACATACACACGATCGTTTTTGATAATTTGTCTTTGGGTTTAAGTACTTTTTGAGTGCGGAATGTGGGCATCAAAGAGTGGAAGGCGTTTCGAAGTTGTTTGCATGACCACGCTATTCACTTATTTTTAGCCAAAAGCTTAATAATTTTTATGTAAGTAGATGTCACTTGATTGAGTTAGTTACTTATGACACCGCTGTACATTGTACAAGGATCTCGATTCATGTGATTAATGCTTCATGCCCTTGGAACCAATGATGGTGCTCTATGTTACGAAGTATTTGAACTTCTTCTTTGTCTTGGGACTTTCTTTGTCCGCTTGAGTACTACCTTCTTTGTATACAACATTGAGATACCTATTATTTCACTAAGTCTTGTCAATCCCATGCAGTAGGATAATGGAAGCAGCGATGCCATGGAGTCTTGTTTGTCGATCCTAATGAAGGTGATACTATACCTTCACCGAAAAGAATTCGCTCTTAGGAAGCCAACACTGCATTTTAAGGCACTCTCCTCGTAGTCTATCTTAAATTAACAGAGTTCCTTGATGCGTCATAAACTTATGGCATGAATGTTTTCCGACCATCGACTTGAGTTGTTATTGAGCATATGTTGTCCATGTGTTTTGTCCCTTGGCATGAATAACTCAAAGCACTCCCTGTGTTATTGTTTTGGTCATGGTTACTCTTAATGTTGTCTTTGTTTTAAGCTCTGAACTTTCGACATGCATTTCGTAGCCTTGATTCATACATGCCGACCTTGTCATCAATGAGGGAGAATCTATGTATGACTATTGCTGGTACCCTTACATGTCTACTTCAGGTATACTCATTATCTTACTGTCCCTTTTATCAGGTACATAAAGCGATGAATTTTGTTTCCTCCTCCTCAGATTAAATAATCCCTATGAAGTTGTGTAGCTGCTTTTATATATTGTTCGTTGATTCGACTCTTCTCTGAGCCTCTTGCTTGCCATGATTATTATGTGTGCGACGTTAGATATTGTGACTCTGGGGAAGATCAATATATTGGACCTTGCTCTAATGTGGTGACATAAGTCGCCTTTTTCCAGATTTGACTAGTCATGTTTTTGCAACTACATCCCGGATCATCCCGCTCATCTTTGGGATTCATTCACCTGAGGTGTCAAGTTTCAATCATGTCACATTTGTTTTTATTTTATATCTTCTATGAAAGGCACCCTACAAGATTTTCAATCGTCTATGTACTTACTTAGTCTTTATGTCCCGTAATGATGATTCATAATTATACAGGTGCAAGAGTGAGAAAGTTGGTTGCTAATTCTCATTTTCTTTATTCAACAATACATGTTACATTTTCTTGACGATTTTATCAAAATTTTCTTTACTTCTTTCGACACGTGTCTTACTGCATACAAATGGAAGTTCCACGTTTAGTGGTGCTCAGAGAAGATATTATGATGGAGAATCGTGAAAAACGTAAAATGGCAGCAACAAAGTAATACGTAGTTCTTTGTTGAAATCTTACTCCGTATAATATTACGATCCTCTCTTTGATCTTATTGTGACTCTTGTTTCAGGCTACTGTTAATCGCTCTTGTTTCAGGCTACATGTTCTTTGTTTTTTTAAATTTAAAATTGCCCGCTTGCAATTTCTTACATGATCTCATTTATACTTTTTGCAGGTGCATTATATTATACCCAAGGTGACGATATGTGTAGGTGATTTTAAAGAGTTTAACCAGCTCAAACCAGGTTGTTTGTAGGTGTAGTGTAATAGAGAGCTGGCTTAGTTAATTCAGTCTAACTTGTTTTTGTGATAGTTACACTATTATTTATGTGTATTTGATCTACATTGAGCATTGACGTTTTCTTATCATATATGCATTTATATTAGTACTTGGGAAATTGTGGTTATATATGTTTGCATTTTTTTTGTTTGGATATTGTGAATTGATGTTTGTAGGAATTACGAATATAGGCTACGAAATAATTAAATATATTTTTTTTAAAAAAAAAAAAAATCCATTGTGGCGGTTGCAAAAGCGACATAATAGACAACTTTCATTAGATCTATAATGGCGGTTTTAACAAAAACAGTCATTTTATTTAACCTTTTTGGTGTCGGTTTATAATAAAACCGCCATTGTATATTTAATCTATAGTGGCGGTTCTAACTCAAACTGCCATTGTATATGTAGTCTATGGTGGCGTTTTTAACTCAAACCGCCATTGTATGTGTAGTCTATGGTGGCGTTTTTAACACAAACCGCCATTGTATGTGTAGTCTATGGTGTCGGTTTGTTTACAAACCGCCATTGTATGTGTAGTCTATGGTGTCGGTTTCTTTAAAAACCGCCATTGTATGTGCAGTCTATGGTGTCGGTTTGTTTAAAAACCGCCATTGTATGTTCATTCTATGGTGGCGGTTTTTTGAACCGACACGAATAGTTTATACGTCCCCCATTTATACGTCGTACCAAAACCGCCACAATAGGGTCCTTTGAAACGCCACTATTGGGGTTTTTTCCACTAGTGGAGCTCCGTCAACCACCTACGATTCTGAGTGGGCATGAAGTTCTAAATAAGGTTAAAGATATTGACATAACATACGGAAAAAAGGGTTCAAAGTTGGCGACACGTGGTTATAAGAAGAAGTCAATATTCTTCGACAAACATCCGTACT
Source organism: Dianthus caryophyllus (assembly GCA_023091065.1). Lineage (NCBI taxonomy): Eukaryota > Viridiplantae > Streptophyta > Magnoliopsida > Caryophyllales > Caryophyllaceae > Dianthus > Dianthus caryophyllus. The sequence continues at coordinate 10,763,420 of CM041520.1, forward strand.
GGCGCGACCTTCCGGTGAGGCACTCTTTAGATTTCATGCATATCGAGAAGAATGTTTGTGATAACATCACAAATACCCTTTTAAATGTTCCGGGTAGGTCAAAAGACAACAAGGCTGCGAGGGATGATATGGTCGAGATGGGTATTAGACTCGAGTTAGCACCACAAAAGAAGGGATCTCGTACTTTCTTGCCCCCAACAGCTCATACACTTTCACGACAGGAGAAAATCTCGTTTTTAGAGTGCTTAAAGGGGATTAAGGTGCCAGAGGGATATTCCTCAAACATCAGCAGCCTGGTATCGATGCAGGACTTGAGGCTGACAGGTTTAAAGTCACACGACTGTCACACTTTGATGCAACAATTACTGCCCGTTGCTGTTCGTTCCGTTTTACCGAAAAAGATACGATATGCAATTACTAGATTCTGCTTCTTCTTCCAGTCCATGTGCGACAAAGTCATTGACCCTAGCGAGACTGAAACTTTACAAAGACTTGTCGTCACAACTCTTTGTCAACTTGAAATGTATTTTCCACCATCCTTTTTTACTATCATGGTCCATTTGACCGTTCACTTAGTCAGAGAGGTGGAGTATCTTGGACCTGTATATCTGAGATATCAGTATCCGTTTGAGAGGTTGATGAAAGTTTACAAGGGTTACAGCTCTAATCATTACCGTCCAGAAGGTTCAATCGCTGAGCGTGCAATAATCGATGAAGCTCTTTCGTATTGTTATGCCCATCTTTCAAGAAATGAGTTAGTTGGTGTTCCTAAGCATCGTCACAGTGACTGGATGACGGGAAAGGGGATCAGAGGCCGTGTCCGTAAGGATATGACCCGTGAAATGTTTCATACAGCTCACACATACGTTCTCCATAATGCCGATGAAGTTCAGCCGTATATTTATCAACACCGATCTGAAATTAAAGCTGCTAACCCAACTAAGAGCGAGATGTGGATTGCGAATGAGCAAAATCGGACTTTTAGTGAATGGTTTTCCAATTTTGTGTTAGAGTACGATGTATCAAATGAAGAAGAGGCGGATGAAATAATCACTCCTCGAATGTGGCGTCTTGCGCTAGGTCCAAATAATCTAGCAAATTTTTACACTGGTTATGCTATAAATGGATATACCTTTTATTCCAGCGAACAAGATGAGTCAAGTACAATGCAAAACAGTGGGGTATGCGTGGAAGCCGAGGCAATGCACTTTGCTAGTTCCAAAGATAAACGGCCTGTGTGGGGTAAGATGAATTATTATGGAGTCGTTGAAGAAATCATGGTATTAGATTACACTGATTTTGAGATTCCTTTATTTCGTTGCAAGTGGGTTGACATCAACAACGGTGTTCGTAAAGACGATTTAGGATTTACGTTGGTTAACTTTGAAAAAACTGGTAATAAACAAGATCCTTATATTATGGCTTCACAAGCTAAGCAGGTCTTCTACGTTGTCGATCCCATTGACAAGAAATGGTCAGTTGTTTTATCTGCTCGTAGTCGACGTGCACTGAGTGGTGACGATGAGGATGTTCAAGAAGTTGATTTTGAGGGACCGGATCGTCGTATTGCGTCTCATTTAAATGATGATGATCATGACGACACAAATCAGAGCCATTATGTACGTGACGATCATGACGAAGGAATATGGATTATCAATGAAGAAACTGCTCCCTCCAAGAAACGTCTTCGATCTTGAGTTAATAATTATATTGCTGTTTTGTTTTCGATGTACTAAACACTGTTGTTTTTATTAGTTGGAGTAGTTATTGGTACAAATACGATCCATGTAAATACAATTAATTAGAACTAAGATCGATTATTAATTATTCTACATGCACTTCCAATTTTAATTATTTAATATGAATTAATGAGCCTAATTATATCTTTTACCTAAATATCCAACTTTTTATTAAATATATTTTTAGTTATAATAAAGGCATGTTAGATAATTACAACAATAATTATATGTTGGAAAAAAAAAATTGGTTAAAAAAAACGGTTTCTTAAAGAAACCGTTATAAAAAGTTAACAAAAAAACAGTTTTTTAATTAAAACCGTTATATTTGATTAAAATTGCAATGTTATAATTACAACAATAATCAGTTAAAAAATATATAAAACAACGGTGTTTTACACACAACCGTTTTAAAAAGCTGAAAAAACAACGGTGTTTTTACTTAAAACCGTTATATTTGGTACAAATGGCAATGTTATTATATTATATATATTTTAACATATATTTTTATTCTTATATATATTTTATATGAATCTAATTGAAATTCTTTCCTTAAATATGAATACAATTATAATTGTATTACTTGTATACAAAACTTTAAAATAATAATATATATTCGCAAATAAAATGGTGTGGATACCCATATCCGTACCCTCCCGCACAAAACCCTGTGATGTAACACGGACTTTTATTACGCATGCTTTAACGTTGACTTAAACGGTTCTAACTAATGTCGAATTCATTTTGAGTCGTTTGAAATGTTAAAATGATTTAGGTCGCTTCACATCGCACTTAAATAAACGTTCATTTTGTCCATTTGGAGTCTAGCTAGGTCCCTGTCCTGCTTCATTTGGCATGACCTTCGCATTTACACTACAATTAGCCCTTTTACATTAACAAGGTCTAATTCAGCATTCCTAAATTCCTAAATTTAGGCCCGGTGGCTAAATCTTCCCTTTGGCCCCCTCTTACACAAAATACGGCTTCACGTCTTACCTTATTTCACAAAAACTATGCAAATACACCCTTTTCATTTTTCCGGGTCTCGGGCCCGAAACTGAAGCTCAAACCCAAACCCACCTTTGGCCCGCACTCCAAAGCCCTGAGCATCACAAAATATCTCATAAATATCCTAGGGGTTTTCTTGAGCTTCACGTTTGAGATTATCTCGTAATCTTTCAAGGATATAATTCAACCGAAACTAGGAAATTAGGCTAAAACCACACCCTCAAACCGCATAAGCTTATGCGGTTTGGGGAGGCAACCGCATAAGCCTATGCGGTTTGCCCTGGCAACCGCATAAGGCTATGCAGTTCCTAGGCCTGTTTTTATCCCCGGATTTCCTATTTCTCCGAGATTTTTAGTATATATACACCCATATACCCTGACCTCGAAATCACAATTTGACAACCAGAATACATCTTTCACACACAATTTCTCACATCTTGCACCCTTCTACAAAACACTCACAAAGCCTCAAGCACTCAAATCCTTGAGTTCAACACACCATCCCGTGTTGAATTCATCCTCCTTTTAAGTTCAAAATCAAGCTCGCCCAGATCTGAGCGTCGGGACCAGGTAGGTGCGATCCACTTGGATCAAAGCTTTTTCTTATTTTCTATGGACTAACAAAGGGTCTACACTTTAGCGCCCCCCACCCCGCTTTGGCACCCAGTAGCTTGCACTCCAAGTGTTCTATTTACATCGGGTACACTCCATATCCGATGACACGCCAAAGTTGCATAAGCAACCGACCCTAATAAAATAAACCAATGGACAATTGAACTTTATTTTATTTGCATGCATCTTGCACCCTTCTTATTTTGCATTAAAATCAACTTAAACAATGAATTCGACCTTTAACTGAACCGTATTCGTTAACAAGTTAAACATGCTAAACCGAGGGTTTTAATCAATCTTTTGCATCCAGATCTGCATTCTTTTACAAACTTATCGCACTTGTACGTAGCGATAACATTAGCTCAAATATCATCTTACAAGGATTGTTCTAGGCCAGTAGAGGCTATTTTTACATAGGCTTTTCTAAAAGGTTTTCATAAATCATTAATTGAATTAACTCTTTTTCTAAAGTACCTCGCCTCAATCCAACTGGTTTCACAACCTTAGATCTAGGGGTGTCGGCGTGCTCCAAAATCTAGGACATGTTTTTAACTTAGAACATGGTAGCAGGTTCCTAATTTCCGCGATAATTAGGTGGCGACTCCATAACAGTTCTTAAAGGTTTTTCCAACTTAATCTTTTTTAACTTTAAAATCCGCCCTTAAGCAAGACGCCGAGTTGGGTCCCTCGACGCGGTTCCCGGGTTCCACAGTTTGGCGACTCCGCTGGGGAGATCTTATTTTTAAAACTTAAAACTAGCTTTTTCTTTTTAAAAATAAAGAGGTGAAACTTGAAAGCCGTGAACAATCCAAGTATAAATATTTGAGCTATGCACATTCGTTTAGAGTCCATTCCTTTTGGAATCTAGGCACCCTAGGCACCCTCGAGAGGTGGTTCCCACATGCAGGCTTGTCCACTCGATAAAGCACATGCCGGACTAGCTTTCCTCTCGCCCCTCCACGGCTTGCCGTAAACGGCTATCTCGACCGCCCCAGTGCTCCCTTCAGAAAACCTATAGCCCCGGCGTAACGAAATGAAGGGGTTAAGTATCTGCCAAAGCGTACTCGAGGTAGTTGGAGGTGTATCCGACTGACTCATTTTTCACCCTTTTTTTGAGTCATACGTACAAGTTCGAGGCTATGCACTCCATGGTCTTTTTCAAAACGAGCATTTGCATTCATATCTTCGAAAACTCGCTTAAACGTTTCAAGGATAAATGAACCTAACATCTAACAAACTAACACTTTTCAAACAAAACTATCGCGAATTTTTGAAATAAACTTTTTCAAAATTTCCTTTTTCACTAACAAGCAAAAACCCGAGCAAGGAATAAAACCCGAGCTCGCGGATTTCAATCCTCTAGGTCACACGGCCTAGACTCCACTTTTAACATCCTCGACTCGACTTGTTAACCACTCTCGAGTCGAATCCATTCTCTTTTACACATCCGAACTCGAGCTCACCTCGGCAAATCACCGATATCAGCTCGATGGGTGCAAAGCAAAACCTTTTAACATCGAGACGAGATGTGCGCACACATCCTCGTCTCAAAAGCTTTCCTTTAGCTAAAACTTTTTCGAAAACCTCCTTTTTCAAGCTTAAAAAGAGTTTTCTTAACAAAGAAATGAGCTAGAATGAACACTTAAAATGAACGTTGGTCTAGTCACGTCACTAACGTGCAAATTTAACCCACACAACCTAATCCATTCTCAACACGCTCGACTCGCCTAGCTAGTCGCTCTCGAGTCGAATCCTTCTCGCACATCTAGGCTCGAGCCCTTAACGATGAACCGTTAGGTGGGCTCGACAAAGCTAACACCTTTTAACATCGAGACGAGATGTGCACACGCATCCTCGTCTCAAAAGCTTCCTATTAGCCAAACCTTGTCTAAAATCTCCTTTTTCAAGCTTAAAAGGTCTTCCCAAACAAAAATGAGCTAAAAATGAACGCTTAAAACGAACGTTGAATCTAATAGGACTAACTAGATACATGTCACACAAACCAATCCATTCTCAACATCCTCGACTCGACTAGCTAACCGTTCACGAGTCGAATCCTTTCCATGCATCTAGGCTCGAGCCCATGTGCCCTTAACGATGAACCGTTAACATGGGCTCGACGAATGCAAATCAAACACATTTCAACGTCGAGACAAGATCCGCACACGCGTTCTTGCCTCAAAGACTTCTTAGGCACAACATTGCTCCTAAAGCAATACACTCTCATTTTTGAAACAAGCTCTCTTCAAAAATCTCCTCACTTTTACAAAACAAGCAACACACTCTCATTTTTGAAAGAAATTCTTTTCAAAATCTTCTTATTTTTACAAACCAAGCAAAACACACCCACTTTTGAAATGAGCTCTTTTCAAAAATCTCCTCACTCCTGCAAAACAAATAACGACATTCTCTTTAGGCCAAACGGCCCAAAGTCGACTCGTTTCAGCAAAAATTGTCTTTTTCAAGCAAACAAAACCCGAGAATGGCCAAGCCCAATCTCGCGGACTTTTCATCAGACCAAATGATTCATAACCATCTTGGCCCAAATCCTCTTACAAACTACTTTCACAAAATTCTCATCACGTTTTTGAAATAACCTTTTTCAAAAAAATCTTTCCTTCGAACCGAATGGCCCATAGTCAGGACGGTTTGATCTAGACAAACAGTCTCCTCAAAACACCCGAGAATAATCACTTTATTCTCGTGACATTCCAAAACATAAATAAACTACATGACCCGCACTCATTGTAACCCATTTATTACCAGACATTTTCAAACCCGAGAATGGACCTTTTCTTGAAAACAAATCCAGCAAAATAAACATTTTCGAAATCCATGATTCAAAATGGCCTACCGCCATTTTAATCCAAACATCTCTTTTCACAAGACAACAAAACCTAGGAATGAACTAGCATCATCCTCAAGAATCCTTCACGGTTAGACCAAGTGGCTCATAGTCGCTTTAATCTAACCTCTTTCAAACCGAATGTATGAAAACGAGTATAACCGCTCTTCATCACATCTTCAACACCCTTGATTCGGATAGCCTATCGCCACTCCGAATCGATTCACACTTTCATCGACAAGCCACTAACACGAGCTTATCTGATTTGATTTCAAACGCTTTTTACATCGAGCCAAAATGTGACAACACATTTTGCTCAACAAAACATCCTGCTTCGAAAACAAAACTTTTGCAAAATCAAAGACAAATCTAAGTATGCATGAGCCAAGTCCCGACGCGAGCATCAACCCCATCCGAGACATCTGCCTCGAGCACCCAAATGATTTAATCCATCAAGGCGCCACCGACGATCTCACGGATCTCCTCAAGAAATTCGAGTCTTTTCAATACGGGTCGAGTTTTTAAACATTGAGTCAATCTCTGACAGTCTAGGGCAATCGAGTCTCCGACGTATGACATTTTTAACAAATCGATAAAGGAATAAGTTTGCCTACAACCCAACTTCCTTTTTACACACTTTTCCCATAAAAAACACAATTCTACACCAACATACATTGCATCCCAGGAACAACTATCCTAGGGAGATCTAGGCCGGGTACGAAGGTCCAAGTCAACTAAATCAAGGACACAAAGACAAGAAAGCTTCCGACGACTAAACACCTAAGTTTCACTAGTCTGCTTGTGGTCTACTATTCCGCTGCTTTTGGAGGAGGATCCATTAATTTGGAGCTCCACAGTGGTCATGAATTTGATCGCGACCAAAAGTACGAGTATTCCTGGATCGTCCTCCGCTGCACTGATCGGGTGCCTAATAAGCAAACGAACTTGTCAGAGGAGCCCGCGTGATAGACACACGATCACGAGTGACCACCGAGCCGCAAAGTTTAGCAAGGTCCGAGCTCAAGCCCAAGCTACATAGGGCGTGGGATATTCTCAAACCAAACGGGAATACAAGGTACAAAGGTCAAAAAACCAAAGTCACCAAAAAGCAAAAGTCTCAAAAGCTCCAGAACAAGGGGCAAAACAACTAAGCAAAAGCTTAAGAAGTCAAAAGCTTAAGAAGTCAAAAGCTCAAGAAGTCAAAAAGTTTAAGAAGTCAACAAGCGTAGAAATCAATAAGCGAGGGGCCGAAACCCCAAAGGCAAGAAGTACCGAAGCCCAGAAACGAGTGGCCAGGTCTTTGAAATTCCAAATTGAAGACACAACAGAAGTAGCAAGCAACCTGGGTAGATCAACCAAGGAGAACTCACCCTTAGGATGCAACGTATCAAGGTCAAACACATAAACACCCTTTGGACCGTGGGTCCCTAAACACGCACATTTCCACAAAACAAACCCACCTCCTGCACGGTGGATCCTTAAACACGCACCTTTCCACATAAACACCTCATGCACGCCCTTAAACACCCCTTTCGGAACTACGCTAGGTTTGATTCCGTAACCACGGATACGTAGGCCGCTCTCCCGAGCTCAACCAACCTTTTACAAAAATCCACAAAATATTCCTCGTCCAAAGCTTTCCATGCTAAGGATGTGTCCACAAAAATTCACAAAGCTCAAAGGCAAACTATTTCTTTATCGAGGCGACTAAAAGCAGATTAAATCGAGGCAAAGTTGTCATAGACTTAGGAGTAGTACTGCTTTTTGGTCTAACATCGCTTTGCAGAACAACAAAGATCCCACCGCACAAGCAAGCACCACTGGGGCTCCACCAACGCACGTGTTCCCGAATATGGCAACCATGCAACCGTCGAGTCTCAAATCACGCATACGATTCGTCTCTATTTTGCAAACTTTTCGGCATTTTAAGCATCGAGTCACATGTCGAGTCAATCCTCTTCCAATCAAACAATTTAGCGACATTTAAACCGCTCCTTTCAAAAACTCTCCGCTTTCAAAACGCCCCGCTGAACGACGCGCTTTTTCAAACTTACACGAGGCAATGCACCCTCAAATTAGCTAATCACCTTTCAAAATTAACCCAATACTCGAGTTAATATGAAAGCACTTTGCAATTCACTTTTTGCAAACACACCCTTTCGCAAACAAAATGTACCTTTCGAAAATGCATCTCAAATCCTTGAAATGCATCTCGAATCTTCGAAGTCTAAACTTTTCCAAAAATTTAACTCGGCACTCGAGTTAATACATTTTGAGAAACAGCATTCTTCGAATTTAACTCACTCGAGTTAACACATTTTAAGCAAAAGCTCTTTCGAACTACGCCGGTTTGATTCCACGTTCGTGGATACGTAGGCAGCTTACGCAAAGCACAACCGAACCTAGCACTACACCCCACTCCGTGTTGAGATTCTACCGAATTCTCATCCTCGACAACTGGGGGCTTTTCAACCTTTGCACTCAAATGACCCTCCACGGTCTTCACAACTCTAGCTTAAGCTCACAACGTCAAAACGCTTTTTCATCTTGCATGAAGCCTTACAACCGACATTTCAAATGTTCATTTTTAAAGCTCATTTCGACAACTAAAATGAATCTTTCACAAAAACATTTTCATCCAAACATCCCAATCGGGAATCATTTCGTTTTTCAAACCTAGCTTACTAACACTACAGGACCAGCATACGAAATGTAAACAAGGGTTCACACAATCCTTATTACACAAGCATACTAATACAACTAATGGTGAAGACGGCAGATTCGTCAAAGTCTCATCAACCCAAGCCACCTCAAAGACGACCACGATACAATTTGAATCGCTGCTCGCCCACGCTACATTCTTCTCCATTTTGCCTTAATTTCAATCAAATTAAGCCAAACTACGGGGGAAATTTCAAAACCAAACACCATACTCTTCACTTTGACTCAGTTTTCATTCAAAACTTAGTCAAACTCGAGGGGGTAATCCAAAAACTCCTCCTCCTGATACACGCCCTATACTTTGACTCAGTTTTCATACAAAACTTAGTCAAACTCAAAGGGGGTAATCCAAAAACACCTTTATCCTACTGCAACCCATAGCCTTTTACATAGTTTGACTATCGTTATATACCATAACTCAGTCAAACTGACCGACACCATAACTCAGTCAAACTGGGGACTGACGCTTCCTATCAAGAATTAAACCTTTACAACGAAAAATGGGATAATTTTTCGCATTTTTGAAGACAAGCATCAACATAAGCATCTACGGTTGAGCGACACCTCCAGAACCGCTACAAACATGAACATGCACACTAAAAGCATAACACTTTCATGTGTGCATCAGACAAGCAACACCCGAACGTAGGTCCAAGCACCAAGTACCCTAACATATCCAAGAAACATCCCAAGCACCATGCATTCCAAGTCCAAGAGACATGTATCATACGAATCCAAACGAATCACCAGATACCACGTTTCATGGTCGAAGCAAGCGAAATTGAAGATCTCGAAAGGAAAATCGCGAGTTCGAATATTTCCGGATTTGAAACCGCAACATGTGCGAATGAGTTCACGCCAAGTCGCTAATTGATAAGTGGATTCCCTAAGAGTCACTAGTCTACAGGCAATTTCCAGAGCATGTTTTGTTCCACGTTTTCTCCTCATTTTTTCTTCATACACGCAGGCTTTCATGGTTAAGGCGTCACCTACAGTCCGCCACAAGCGCTAGCACATACATTATGCGCTATGCCTTGGTTAAGGCGTCACCTACAGTCCGCCACAAGCGCTAGCACATACATTATGCGCTATGCCTTGGTTAAGGCGTCACCTACAGTCCGCCATACGCGTGTACTAAGCGTTTAATACACGGTACAGAAGCAGAAACACGAACACTCTTCACGAGTCCTTACACCCTCTTACACGTCCTCGCTGAGTATCGCTTCCTCCCATGGAGTCCACACACCTATACGCACATTTTCCTACGAGTCCAAGACATACCCTTCGACTTCCCAAAGAAATCACTAACATAAACACCAAGCGCCGCATCAAAGACATTCAAAGACATCCAAGCAATTACACTAAGCCGCACACTTGAGCACATACACCTTCCTGACCATAATCCCGGCGAATATACACCTGCACCCCTAACAAGACGAAACACCATCACTCTCCCAAACAACCACAACTACACCTACGCTCCTCGGCGAGACCATACATATACACCCTTCCCTAGCAAACTAGTACTTCTCCAGCAAATACTACACTAAGCACCTGCGCTCCTCGGCGAGACCCAGTTCAACATCAACAACGGCATCAGCATAAGCGACGGCATCAAAGAATAAATACAAGAAAGGCATCAAAGAATCGACAACGGCACTACTTTCTCCTCAACGAAAGGCAATCATATGCAACTACGACTACATAAACACTCCTCGGCGAACCCAAGCACAAGCACTCTGCAATATACACCTAACTCCAAGCATTTCACTCTACATAGACACTCCCCGGCGAGTTCAAGCATTACACGGACGCTCTTTCACGAGACCTACATCTACATGAACACCCCTACTCAATTATACACCTCACGCATACCCAAACATCTTACAAGCACATGCACCCCTGCACTTTAGCCCCTTTCACATTTCATACGAAGACATTACAAGTACCAGCACCAGGCATCCGACGATACCAAGCATATACAAAGGCACCAACAACGACAATACAACAAGCACGACGAAGACATTCAGCAGGCCGGCAGGCCCTTATAGCATGCACGGACCGCCAAGTCCTTAAAATGCGCACACCCCTCCCCGTTTAGCCCGGTTCGAAGTTCGAAGTCCTCGTCTCACCCATGGACACATGCTTCGTTCCGCTGACTGTATCGAGACTGTAATGGTCCGGATATGGTCGTGGAGTTTGACTAGCGCTCTAGTCCGAGCTCAGTCAAACTGGGGGCTCTGTGGATACCCATATCCGCATTCTCCTCGCACAAAACCCTGTGATGTAACACGGACTTTTATTACGCATGCTTTAACGTTGACTTAAACGGTTCTAACTAATGTCGAATTCATTTTGAGTCGTTTGAAATGTTAAAATGATTTAGGTCGCTTCACATCGCACTTAAATAAACGTTCATTTTGTTCATTTAGAGTCTAGCTAGGTCCCTGTCCTGCTTCATTTGGCATGACCTTCGCATTTACACTACAATTAGCCCTTTTACATTAACAAGGTCTAATTCAGCATTCCTAAATTCCTAAATTTAGGCCCGGTGGCTAAATCTTCCCTTTGGCCCCCTCTTACACAAAATACGGCTTCACGTCTTACCTTATTTCACAAAAACTATGCAAATACACCCTTTTCATTTTTCCGGGTCTCGGGCCCGAAACCGAGCCCAAACCCAGCCTTTGGCCCGCACTCCAAAGCCCTGAGCATCACAAAATATCTCAGAAATATCCTAGGGGTTTTCTTGAGCTTCACGTTTGAGATTATCTCGTAATCTTTCAAGGATATAATTCAACCGAAACTAGGAAACTAGGCTAAAACCACACCCTCAAACCGCATAAGCTTATGCGGTTTAGGGAGGCAACCGCATAAGCCTATGCGGTTTGCCCTGGCAACCGCATAAGGCTATGCGGTTCCTAGGCCTGTTTTTATCCCCGGATTTCCTATTTCTCCGAGATTTTTAGTATATATACACCCATATACCCTGACCTCGAAATCACAATTTGACAACCAGAATACATCTTTCACACACAATTTCTCACATCTTGCACCCTTCTACAAAACACTCACAAAGCCTCAAGCACTCAAATCCTTGAGTTCAACACACCATCCCGTGTTGAATTCATCCTCCTTTTAAGTTCAAAAATCGAAGCTCTGCCCAGATCCGCCGTCAGGACTGTAGGTACCGATCCACTTGGATCAAAGCTTTTTCTTATTTTCTATGGACTAACAAAGGGGTCTACACTTTGGCGCCCCCGGCTTTGGCACCCAGCGCGCTTGCACTCCAAGTGTTCTATTTACATCGGGTACACTCCATATCCGATGACACGCCAAAGTTGCATAAGCAACCGACCCTAATAAAATAAACCAATGGACAATTGAACTTTATTTTATTTGCATGCATCTTGCACCCTTCTTATTTTGCATTAAAATCAACTTAAACAATGAATTCGACCTTTAACTGAACCGTATTCGTTAACAAGTTAAACATGCTAAACTGAGGGTTTTAATCAATCTTTTTGCATCTGCATCTGCATTCTTTTACAAACTTATCGCACTTGTACGTAACGATAACATTAGCTCAAATATCATCTTACAAGGATTGTTCTAGGCCAGTAGAGGCTATTTTTACATAGGTTTTTCTAAAAGGTTTTCATAAATCAATAATTGAATTAACTCTTTTTCTAAAGTACCCTCGCCCCGAATCCAATCTGGTTTCACAACCTTAGATCTAGGGGTGTCGGCGTGCTCCAAAATCTAGGACATGTTTTTAACTTAGAACATGGTAGCAGGTTCCTAATTTCCGCGATAATTAGGTGGCGACTCCATAACAGTTCTTAAAGGTTTTTCCAACTTAATCTTTTTTAACTTTAAAATCCGCCCTTAAGCAAGACGCCGAGTTGGGTCCCTCGACGCGGTTCCCGGGTTCCACACATCTTTTGCATGTCGCAAATAATTTTGGAGACTTTAAGAGGCATTCGATCTCCCAAATAATTAAATTGTTCCTAATTTATTTAAATGATCGATAATATATTTTTTTACAATGTTTGTTAATTATTTTTTATTTGTTGAAAAATATTGTTGTAGCTCAAAATGATGGCCCAAATGGTTAGGAAAATGGCCAAGGGTGGAAGCCTGAGTAGCGCGGAATTTGGTATGATCGATAAATTATCTGGAACCGAGACAACGGCAGAGGACACGACGGGTAAGGATGATAATGCCAACTACGTTGACGCATCGCAACCAGATCAAGAGGGTGATCATGAGGTAATTAAATAACTTTTTAAATTTACTTAGACATATATATTTATTAACATGACGGATGCAACACGTATTTTATTTACTAAGTAAAATATTATTTTTTTTAAGGTTGTTGAGGGCGACAACACAAAATCGTCGCAACAAGATGAGGTAAATTTCTAAACTTAATAAATTAATGAAGTTTCAATAAACTTTTTTTATTGAATTGAATATATTTAATTATTGAATTGAATATATTTAACATACATGGAAAAATTTGGATGAAGGTCAATGAAGGTCGGCCCCGTAACGAGGATAAGCAGCGCTCTAATAAGGATTTCGAAACACCGCTGGTGCAAAGGATACCGGTCTATGGCATGGTAACGTTAATTACAATTTACTATAATTTTTCAAATATAATTTATGTAATTGTAAATATTTAATGTTCACAAATGTAGGGAGGTCATGACAAGTACGCTTGTGGTCTAACTGTACCCTTTCAAGGGAAACGGAAAGAAGTTGCGGCCGGTTATGCGTTCTACCGTGACACGGTCAATACGGTGCTTATTCACGGCAAAGCTCTAATATCTAAACACCTAAAAGTGGAGATCAAGAAGGTTTTTGATAAATGTGAAGGAGTTCATCTACCGGTCCCGGTTGGTGATGAGTTGGTGACTTTAAAGGATGCCGTACATTCATTTGTCCAGTGGCCTGAGGCATATGTGCATCCTGCTCAATTGAGGCCTAAGAAAAACGGTGACAAGGTAACATAATCTAATTCCAACGGTTGCATTGTTGTTGTTGTTGTTGTTGGTGTTGAGGTTGCATTGTGAAATTGAATAAGTTCTTGAATAATTTTTGTGAAAATACTTGTTTTTGGCAGATTTGTGCACTTGTGGAATAAAGTAGTTTTGAAAATATTATTTTCTTGTTATAGGAAAATAAAGCAAATGATGAGAAGGAGTTGATAACGACAGACAAGCAAGTCCAACCTAGCATTCCTGAGAGGGAGTTGATAACGACGGACAAGCAAGTCCAACCTAGTATTCCTGATGTCGAGGTATTACTACTATATATCTAACAAGAACGACTTTAATTAATAATAAATCAATTCAATGACATAATAATTTATTAGCTTATGTAATATTATCGACATCATTAATACACTTTATTTATTTTTCAGGTTAGTCAATCCAATATTATTGGGAAGAATGAAGATACATCTTCAAAGAGTGTAGTAAAGGCTCTATTTGATGAGGTTATTTAGTTCTTATAACTTATATTTAATTTATAAATAACTTAAACGTGAATTGAATTTTTTTGTGCTTTCTTGTGTCTTTTAAAATGATAGTACAAAAGGTTATTTCAAAAAACTTTGACATGTTTTATTGTTATAGGAAAATAAAGCAAATGATGAGAGGGAGTTGAAGAAAACGGACAAACAAGTCGAACCTAGTATTCCTGATGACAAGGTATTACTACTATATATCTAACAATAACGACTTTAATAAAGCAAATGATGAGAGGGAGTTGATAACGATTATATTTTTCTTTGTAGAACGTTGAGAGTAGCTCAAAAGCAATTGACCAAGCGAGCTCGAGTCAGCAAACGATGTCCTTACCTAATAAATATACAAAAAAGGCGTTTATGGAGAAAGTGAGAACAGAAACAATGACACAATTGCATGGAGAAGCATTAACTCGCTTTCAACAGGGTAGTATGATTCAGATTACTCTCCCAGCGCAAGTGACGGGGAATAAATTACCATCTTATTTGTCGCACAGCCTACTGCTTGATTGGTGTGGGCTTCGAAAGATTGATGCTCAACATTTGATCGTTTGGATCAAGTGAGTTATTTAATTGAATTGTTTTGTGTCGAAATTTATATTTACTTTAATATCTTGCGTACTTTACAAGCTATATATAAATAATGCTATATGTTGTTGTTTATTGAATAACGTGCGTGTAGGTTCTTAGTTGAGTTCATCCAAGATCATAAGGACATTCCTTATGACAGATATGGTTTCATGTGCCCATACATGATGTCACCTTATATGTACGGTGTAACAGAAGAACAACGAACTGATCACATAGCCCAACGCCTGATGAAAGGTGGAAAACTTATTTTCGCACCTTATAATGAAACCGGGTACGTACATATATATATATAGATATGATTCATATATAGTTAAAAATTTCATGACGTTTGGTTATATATGATTGTTGAGTTTATTTCTTATATGTCATATATATATTTGTAGAGAACATTGGGTATTGACGGTGTTTTGTCCTGAATCGAGCAAAGTCTACTGGATAGATTCATGTCATGGACAACCGTCAGATTTGTTTAAAGATATGGTGAATCTGTAAGTTATTTTAAATCACTTGCATTTATACGTAGTAGCATATGACTTTATTATTAATTAATATTAATATTTTAAAGAAATTGTTTACTTAATTAACAAATCTATATATTGTTTTTTTTTTTTTAGTGCTTTTGTGAAGAAAAACTCTAGCGATATATTGGGGCAAGTGATGAACCAAAATTTCGCCCCTACCTTTTATGCTGTTTATGCGGTATGTTATAATCATAAATAATATATATAGTGTCAACAATTTTAATTATAACTTGATCAATAATTGATCGTTTGTTACGTCGTCTTCTTATTTTAGGTTCCTCGACAACCCGATAGCAAACAATGTGGGTATTATGTTTGTCGGTTCATGTATGAATTGATTAATGGTAGATATTTTAAGATGACACAACGGGTAAGTTTTAATATACATTGTTAACTTAAAGTTCACAACTATCTAATATTAATATAATTGCCCGTACGTATAATCTCGCCCTAATATTTTTTATTTTCTTTGCAGTATATCGGTAAAAGGGCAAACGCAAAAAGCTTCACGAATCTAGAAATCGACGAAATCCGTGATTTATGGGGAAAATTTGTGCTTCAACATCCCATTGAAAAGGTCGAAGATATCGTGTAAGCGTTTTTTGATTGCGGTGTATATATAGAACTTATTGTAGAACAATGCCTTTTTTTAATTGCGGTTTATATATATTGGTTGTAGATTGTTGGATGTTGTATATTGTTGGATGTTGGATGTTGGATGTTGTGGATTCAATTTTTGGCAGGAATAATATTATATATCGTCATATTGACGGGAAATTATCCAATTTGGTGAATTTTTTTTTGAAAAAAAAAAACAAAAAAAACGGTTATTAAGAAAGATCGCCTCAAAAAAGAAACACTTATATAACGGTTTTTATTGAAAATGCGTTCTAAAAAGTGCCCAGCAAATTAAATTATTATTTAAAATTTTGTTGAAAAACAGGTAACAATAACGGTTATTAGATTAATAACCGTTTTATTTGATAAAGTTTTTAAAACGGTTATTACCTTATAACCGTTTTAAAAAATCAAAAAATTATTATTAGCAACTTCATTGATGAGAGGAAAAATAACGGTTATAAGGAGTATTTGAAACGGGTTATATGTAATAACCGTTTTAAATAATGAAGTATTTGAAACGGGTTTATCTAATACCCGTGTTCAATAATTGGTTTTTTACAACGGTTTATTAGTAATAACCGTTGCAAATACTTTTTACAACGGTTATTTACACCGTTGTATTTAACGCTTTATAACGGTTTCGTATATTTTTTTTGCGTTGTTTTTGACTTTTTGCAACGGCCAGGGAAATAACGGCCTTTTTTCTTATTTAAAACGCTTTTATGGCGTTGTTTTTGGCGCGTTTTGTGGTATTGTTGACTCTGGGGCATCAGATCACATGGTGAATAACATGGATATATTGGTTAATGTTGTGAAACTTGAAAAAGGGCCAAGAATCAATTTACCTAATGGAGCAACAGTGTGTGTGACACACAAGGGAGATATATGTCTTGAGAATGGTTTGAAGTTGAAAAGTGCTTTATATGTGCCTGAATTTAAGCAGAATTTGCTATCTGTGCAGAGGGTTGTTAAGTATAACAACTGCAATGTGTTTTTCAGTGACATCCATTGTTATGTGTAGGACTCTAGAAGCAAGGAAGTCAGAGTCATTGGAACAGCTAACAGTGGTCTATACTATTTGAATCAGCCAAAGAAGACAAGGTTATATACTAGAACTTGCATAAATAATGTAGGAATGAAGTCAAGTTTTGAGTAAAGATGTCTGTGCAAACTCTGAACAAGGGTCTGATTTTTGTTATGCTTCTTCAAAGATTAATGTGAATAACATTGAGACATATAATTTATGGCACAATAGATTGGGTCATGCTTCTGTTAATGTTTTGAAGAATGTTTTGAATGTGAGAAATGAATGCTTGAAATCTGATGGTATTTGTTTAACTTGTCCAATGGCTAAACTTGCAAAGTCACCCTATTATCTCAGTACTTCTGAAACTTCTAATCCCTTTGAACTCATTCATATAGATATATGGGGGCCTTATAGAGTTCTATATCAAGGAAAATACCAGTATTTTCTCACCATTGTAGATGATAACTCTAGAGCTACATGGGTGTACTTGTTGTGTCAGAAATCTGAAGCTTATGAGAATATTATGAATTTCTGTGAGTATGCTAAGAATCAGTTCAACAAAAGTGTCAAAATAATCAGGTCACACAATGCTTGGGAGTTTGATGATAAGCAGTGCACTGCATATTTTAGGTTGAATGGGATAATCCATCAAACAAGTATAGCAGATAGGCCTTAGCAGAATGTTGTTGTTGAGAGGAAGCATAGGCACTTACTTGAAATGAGTAGGGCATTGAGATTCCAAGCTGGCTTGTCTTTGAAGTATTGGGGAGATTGTGTTCTTGCAGCTACACACATAATAAACAAACTGCTTTCTCCTGTCATCAAAAATCAAACACCCTACGAAGTTTTGTACAAGGAAAGGCCTAAGTATAATCATCTGAAGGCCTTTGGTTAAAAGGTGTTGTTGAGAGGAAGCATAGGCCTTCTCCTGGCATTCCTCGGAAGTTCACTGTTGTTGTTTTTTCCACTCTGCTTCCCTATTACTTCTAGGTCTCTACTACTGCGTTATCTTAGCTATTACCCATTTCTGCTTTTAATACTAGTGACTTCAGATAATGTTTGCAAGGTTACCTACTAAACATCTTTCATTTATAATTAGCGTATTATTTTTGTTAAAAGATGTTGTTTAATATTATTTCAAGTACGGAATAAATGATTATGTACTATTAACTATTCTCTAATACGGAGTAGAGTAAGTTTATGGTAAGGCTGCCTCATACCATAAGACACCTAATTATTAGTTTATCACTTTTACAGTACACTCTTGCAAACCCAAAAAAATAAAATTAAGCATCCAATTAACGCGCATCTAACTTCAACTTCCAACTTCATCTTCTTCGTCAAATCCACCATCAAACCACCATTAACTCCACCCATACGTCCGCCATAAGTCCATCAACACTATTTTTGAACGATAAAGTCCGACAATTCGACGAAATCTAACAAATCGCCCTCAAAACCCCTAATCACCAATTCAAATTTCACCTTCTTGATCAAAACCACCATTAATAACCATCATCATCACCTTGTGGTGCACCCACATACACTCCCCTCGCATCGATCATCGTCACCGTCCCACGTACCCCAACGTTATGCAGGTATTTTTTTTTACCCATTAGATCTCACTTTACTTTCTCACTTAACTTCATCATAATTTAGTATAACGTTGTTGATTGATTATCAACAAAAACACGATGTCTTTGAAACCTAATCATAATATGTTTGAAAAGTAACTAATTATTTTCAAATTTTAAATGTGTTAACGTTACTATTGAAATATATTGAAGTTACGTTTGATGTCGAGTATGAATAATGTACAACAGATAAAATGAAAAGATGATAAAGATGATGACGTGGCCCGTGGGCCGTGGGGCAAGTGATGTTGTTTAAAAGGTGGTCGTTGAAAGATCGACTCGACGACTTCGATGAGAGGATGGTAGTGATTAGTGTTGAGGATAAGTTTAGAAGGTGGAAAAGCATGTATGCAGGTAATTAAATTGGAGGCAATTAGTCTAAGGTTAGGTAATAAATTAATTTTTTTTTAATGATGTGACAGTTGGTCTCATGGTATGAGACTGCCTCATTGTAGAAATTGTATTTTTTTTTTTTTTTTTTTTTTCAAATTCTATCTACCATTAACTAATTTTGAAAAAATAATAATTGGAGTGCAATAAAATTATAGTTAACACGAAACGAAAACAGAACATGAGTCCGATGTAAAAATAACGGTTTTGTGTGATGAAACATTTATGTACAGCAACACCACAAACTTTAATTGAGTTGGGTTTAGAATTAGCTCTTTAAACACAACTCTGACACGATAACCTATTTTATAAATTAAATTGTCATTATGTTATCAAATAAATTTATATTTTTTAAAAATGAACTAAACACGAAAACGGACACGAAATTAGCGGGTTTGAATTTGAGGCTTGATGACCAATTTATATATTATCACACATTTAGGTGAGATACGAACACAAATCCGACATGACACGACCAGTTTTTAGCCAAGTCCTCTCCTCGACAGAGGAGGCAATCGTGTCAGTCGGGTCGGGTTTGGGTCGGGTCAAGTCGGGTCGTCTCAATTTGGGTTCGGGTCATGTCGAGTCAAAGTGTCCTTTCGGGTCAAGTTGTGTTTGGCTCGGGTGGTTATCGAGTCAGGTCAAATAGGGTTAAATAGTGTATCGGGTCTGGCCGGGTTCGAGTCGACTCCTTATCGGGACAGCACGATTTTATCGAATTATTTCATTTTTTATCCACTAAAATAGGTATTTCGACCGTTATTTTATTTAATTGCTTCATTATTAAGTCAAATATATTATTGTAAATACGGACTAATAATTTGCTTTCAATCATAATCAAAATTAAGCTTAATAATTATTGATTGTCAATTTAGTCGGGTCGATACCGAGTCGGGTCGTCATCGGGTCAGATCTGGGTCGGGTTCGGGTCACTGATTATCGGGTCATATCGGTTTATGGGTCATCGTCGGGTCGGGTCGAGTCGGTTCTCGTGTCACAATATTTTGGGGTTAATCGGGTCAGGTTTTGATCGAATTCAGGTCAGATCATTCGGGTCCGGTCAGACTTGTCACCTCTGCTCATCGTACAGCCAAAAGAAAAAAAAAAAAAAAAAAAAAAATACTTGTGTGTTGTGTCTAGTACTCTAGTAAAATACTCCCTCTATTTCACTCAATTAGCCCCACTTTCCTTTTTTGGCTATTTCACTCATTTAGCCTCATTACTATTTAGGACAACTTTATACAATCAAAATAACACTTTTACCCCTATTAATGTATTCATTTTACCAAAATACCACACACTTTATCCTTTAAAATGGACCCCACTCAACCAAACTACCAATATTACCCTTAACTTTTTATTTTCCTTAAAATTTGTGAAAAAGCCCATGGGCTTTTTCAATGAAATAGAGGGAGTAAAACAAAAATATGTGATTGTGAGTATACCTACTCGTCGTTACTCGTTAAGGGACCCCTTTAATAGAAACTCCCAAGAGAAAAATGACAAAGAAATCTGGTGAGAAGCTAAATCAATCTACTAGGCGACAGGCGAGCACATATGTAACACAAGAAATAAAATCACTTCTTCATTATTCTACCATCATAATACAAATTTGACTATCCTCGAAATTTTTACACTAACAAATTGCCCAAATATTTAATCAATGGAGGAGATACAGCACAAGCATGTTCAAGTTAGAGGCCTCAACCTTCACGTTGCCGAGGCCGGTTCAGGTTATGCTTATATTCCGTATAAAATTATCGAAACAGTCAAACAGTACAACTACCTTAATGTTGTCCTGCTTTTGAGAATCCTGTGAGACGGTCGTAGCTCGTAACTGTGAGATCCATAGTTTGCGACTAAAAGGTGATCATTTGAACAATCCACGTACTTAGTGGCCAATGTGGTTAACCTTTAGTTACTAGGTGACACTAACTATATTGACCTGAGATTAAAGCCATTAGTGACACTAACAATTAGTGAGTTAATTGTCATTTTTCAAGAAGTCGGACGTTTCGTTATGTGACACGTATAGTTCATGAAACGCGCAGGTTCAAAGGTCGTGGTTTTTCTGCACGGATTCCCGGAAATCTGGTACTCCTGGAGGCACCAAATGGTGGCTGCAGCTAAAGCCGGCTATCGAGCCATTGCTTTTGATTTCAGAGGCTATGGTCTTTCTCAACAGCCTGCTGAGCCTGAAAAGGCTACAATGGCCGACTTTGCTGAGGATGTTATCGGCTTAATCGATTCCTTAGGCATCAACAAGGTAACACAAATTTAAATGAGTTGTGGATTATTAGAAAAATTTAAAAGGGGCTGCATAGCTTATTTATGTGATTCGATAAACTTCAGGCTAACGGTTTATTGTTAGAGTATATATATAAAATCGATCTGGAGCCTCCAAACTTTAGCTTAACTTTTCTTGGTTGAGTTGGTTATTGACTTGGTATCAGAGCCATTAGGTCTGATGGGCCTGCAGTCGAGTCCACACTTCAACCGATCTTGAGCATCCAACCGCTTAACCTTTTGGTTGAGTTGTTTGTTGACATTTATGATCCGATTAACGATGATAGATATAATAATAGACTTGACTCTTTGACACAACTTGATTTGCTTAACAGTACCGCCAAGTTCTATGTTCCTCCTCAACTTTTGGTTCAGTGCCAATCAAAAGAGGAAAGGCTGATTTCCTATCGCAGAAACATTCATAAACGAAAAGATGCCGACTAAAATAACTTTGCAGAATGAAAAAGGTAAAACTAGATGTAAATAATCAAGGCACAAACCCTTAATAATGTTTCCTAACATTTGTTAAACTAGATTTTCCTTGTGGGGAAGGACTTTGGGGCGATCATAGTAAGTATGATAGCTGTACTTCACGGAGAAAGAGTGGCTGGTCTAATAACCTTGGGCGTTCCATTCACGTTACCTGGACTTGGTAACGTCAAGCCTGATCAAGTTCCGAAAGGCTTCTACATACCGCGTTGGCAGGTAACCTAGCGACAGCACTTCTATTCACAAAATTCTATTCCACATACACATGCATTTCTCAGGTAATTTAATTTCTTATGACAGGAACCGGGAAGGGCCGAGGCAGATTTTGGTCGATTTGACGTGAAAACAGTGATCCGAAACATTTATATTATGTTTTGCGGGAGTGAGCTTCAGGTAGCTGGTGATGATCAGGAAATAATGGACTTAGTTGCTCCGAATACTCCTCTGCCAGCTTGGTTCTCCGAGGATGACCTCTCAACCTATGCGCAGTTGTATGACAATTCCGGATTTCGTACTGCCTTGCAAGTTCCATACAGGTAAAACGCCTAAATGAAACTCCAGTCTTGATCAGTGAGCATCTTATACACTCTTTTAAATCGGAATCAATTGTAGGAGTATGCACATTGGTTTGGACATTGAAGACCCGTGTGTCACGTGTCCTGGATTGCTTATTATGGGTGAAAAGGATTACGTCTTCAAGTTCCCGGGCATGGAGGAATACATTAGGGGCGGAATCGTTAAAAATTTCGTGCAAGACCTGGAGATTGTGTTCATCCCTGACGGAAATCATTTTGTTCAAGAACAGATGCCTGAGGAGGTTAATCGTTTCATTGTTTCTTTCCTCGACCATCATTCCAGCTCGTAAGCCAGAGCTCGCTTTTCCCAAATTGAGGCTTAAAACGTGATCTCTCCATGTGATTTTTATTTATGTGCCGAACAATGTATGTTGTCATCAGACAGTTCATTAGAACCTTCATAGAAGGTTTTCGTCTCATCAGACATTTTATCATTATGTAAACTTTGTTTGACATCAATCATCATTACAAGGTTATTCAAGTTTTCAGTATGTTACTAACACAATGTGTTTAGAAGAAACATTTAAACAGTCAAGTGCAACTTGTCATCATCAAAACTAAACCAAGTCTTACAATAGCGTGTACGAATATGTTTACTAGGTAACCTTACAGCCATTTTCTGAAGTCACCAATATTAAAAGCAGGAATGGATAGTAACAAAAATATCGCAATACTCTACACTTAGAAGTGATAGGTACGCAGAGTGGAACGAATAACAGCAGAAAACCACCAAGGAAGGCTAAACCTGTGGCTAACGACTAAGTATACTCCTGACATAAACGCCAACGACACCGTTGCAAGGCTAACTCCAAGTAAAGGGATTGCTATTCGAAGAGCTATAAAAACCAAGTTGACGTCGCCTAGTTGTGCCCATATCAGGCTGATGGCTACCAAGATTGAGGAGTACATGGCGATTGTGTCGCTAAAGATGAAAATTTGGAACGCTGTGTGTCGTAACATGGTAGCCATACCCTGGTTTGGGTCAGAGTTGTTATAACCTCCTGGCACTGTAAAGCCTGAAGCAAAGGTGACAGTAGCGACAAGAGTTGCAACGACTAAAAGAGTGTTAACTCTGTCTTTGTAATTGTTTGTGTCCACTGTGTTAGACTGTTGTGTTCCATTTGGATCGCTTGGGTTTGTTTGGGGAGTGGCTTTTGCTGGAGATTCTGGGGCTCCAGCTGCTTTCAGTGCTGTCCATGTTAATCTCTATAAAACCGAAATATGATTTCCACAATGTTAAGAGTAAATAAATCAATTACGAGAACATAAGTGATGTCAAATCCGTTCAGATAAATTTACATAAATTATTACCTTGTTGAAAGAAGGTGGCCTTTCCATGAAATGTTGAGCTGCATCGAGAGGAGTAAATCCTTCATCATTGACACATCCCAAATCAACCCGCTTATCCCATGTCATTGTGAATACAACCTTGGCATGCCAATTTAATGTGGCCAAGTGCAAAGGTGTGTTGCCATCGATGTCTGCCTCGTTGATAAGACCCTCAAGCGACAGAGTCTTTAGAACAAAGCGAACAACATTATTGTTCCCTCTCGTAGCAGCAACATGGACTATATTCTGACCGTCATGAGTCAACAGTTCTGATGGACCGAGGCCATATTTAAGTAGCTCTCGAATCACGTTAATATTGCCATGAGCAGCTGCTGTATGAATGGGGAAGACTCCCTTCTTATCCCTGACCATTGCATACTCAACCTTCTTGCCTAGTATATACTTAACCATGTCTAAGTTACCAATTGAAGCCGCATAATGAAGTGGTGTCTTGCCGTCTTCATCCAGTAATCTGATGAATTCTGGCTCGTGTTTTAATGCTTCGTCAATTATATCTGACACAGAGTATTTTCAAGGAGAATAAATGAATATAGAGCTAAGCAATGTTATCAAACGTAATGCCCCGAAGGCTTGAACAAAAATCAACAATATAAGAATTGCGTTGAGATTATATATATATATATATATATATATATATATATAGTTGGTCACATCAAGCCTCTTCTAACACGGCCATAAAAATCTCTGAAACCAAGTCAACCAAAAGATTAAGTTGACGCCTTGATGGTTGAAGGCTTAAGACCGATTTTATACTCTTAACACACCCGGCACCCCCTCACACGAATGCCCTTTGGTCACAAGGCTCTGATAAAACCAACTAACCCAAATGCAAGATTCACTTTAGATAAAACGTATTAGGTCCTAGCTCGACAGAAATTCGTACTCAGCAAATTTCAGCAAAACGGAACAGAAATCAGTGAACTGTAAATATAATTAAGCGAGATGGAGAAGAAGTTCCGAAGAAATACTAGATGTTTCAAGTACCTTTATTTGTTTTCAATACAGCTGGTAGGAGTGGCGACAGTCGTTTGATACTTGACTCTTCAATTTCGACTTCTCTTAGAAGATTAAACATGCGATTGAAAAATACATCCATACCAGCTTCAGCCATCAAATACATTGGAGATTTGCCTTGGTTGTTGATAGAGTAGAATGTCACAGTATCTTGTAAAATAAGTAATGATACAGCGTCATACCATCCATGGATCACTGCCTCGTGCAGAGCTGTATTACCCTTTCTGTTACGAAACCTTATCGACATTTCAATTTCAGGAATAATCCCCACAGTGCTAATCAACTCTTCATGAAAATTACCTTGCTGCTTATAGTTTAAGAAGTCGGTTAAAACAAAAATAAGCACCGGAATCCTACTTTTGACAGCAAGATGTAAGGGCGTATCACCGTGAATGTTTTGCTTCAGAATAAGTCCGGGATAATGGTACAAAAGTAGCTTCACATTTTCTTCACATCCGTGGATCACAGCGACATGAAGCAGCGTGTTACCAGATGGGGTAACCAGCTGCAGCATGTTGTTGTCAGTTAAACCCTGTTCTAAGACACTGATGAAAGCGTCAACGTCGTCTGTCGCAGCTGCCCAGTAAAGTGCATCAGACACATCTAGGCCGCCGTGTGATGGTTCCGAGAGTATTTCAGCACTGACCAAATCACTGCTGCTGGATGTAGCTGTTACTGTTGAAGTTTGAAGGTAAGTTGAGTCAGTAGTATTACTAGTAGTAACTGATTTCAAGCTCTGTAGTCGTTGGTTTCGGATCTTCCAAAAGGGTTTTGTGGATACTTCAATCTTTACGTCTAACATTCCCATCTTCAAATTAATTGGATATAATCAAACTACAATCACCTTCTATATATAATATTTTAACTCCTACCATTTACTGTATTTTTTCTTCATTTGCATTTTTAATAATTTGTATATATTTTTTGGATTTAGTTTTTCATTTTGAGATGATTCATACTCTTACGTATTTAATAGATTGTTTCTTTTGGAGTACAAAAATGTTTACATTGGTTGGGACTTGGGACTTGAGAGTGTTAAAAGTTGTCAATTTGAGTTTGAGGAAGTCTAGATTTATTAATTCTAAATGTGTCTCGATCTCTAGAGTAACTCTATCGTAGAGTTATTCTAGAATTTCGCTTTTTAAATTAGATAATCATAATAAATTTATTTAATTTTGATATTTCTCTTATACAAATACCCTCATATGCGTTACTTATCGATTTTTTTTCCCAAAAAAGGGTTTAGGGTACAATTTTACGGTGCTGTAAAATTGTACCCCAAACCCTTTTCCGGGATGTTCTGACGGTTTCGCCGCCGAATCCGAACCAAAAGATATCCTACATAAAATTGGTGAACCTTTTTGGATGATGGATGAAAAGAAAGTTTTTATTTTATGCAAGTAAGGTGATAAAAATGGAGTAACTCTACGGTAGAGTTACTCCAGATGATCTCTACACATTTGGAATCCAACCCTTACTTTTTATTGAACTTGAGAAACAACTTTTAACACTCGATTGGTCGGGCAGTGAGTGTATTTCGGGTTCAAGTAATGTACAGGTTGGGTGTATACGGGTCCAAGTCGGGTTAGGGTTAAAATATGCGCTAATCAACGTCTCTTTATCAACCGATGCCTCATCAGCCGCTGGTACCGAATGCGGAGAAGGCGATGACGATGATACATGAGCACCCTTCCCAAGTTTTCATTCAACATCCACCGTCAGGGGCGGACCCAAAAATTTTAAATCGGGGTAGCATAACTAATTTTAATTCGTTACAAAGTCATAAAAAGTTCATCTGTACAAAAGTGACTAATATATATGGTGTCTAATATATATATTGATTATATATTACTTGTTTTATGGTGTCTAATATATATATTGATTATATATTACTTTGTACAATATATTACATATTGTAAATATATTTCGATTTTTAGGAGTTGATAGTACAACTTTCGATGTATTCTTTGTATGGGGTAGCGGTTGCTACCCCATAGCACTACTTAGGTCCGCCCCTGTCCACCGTCAAACAGCTACGAAAGGTAAATCAGGTAAGTAAAGAACTACGTGGACTTTGATTCTTTCGAGATATGTAGACAGCTAAATTTTAATAATTTTAATAATAATATCAGATCCACGACTCTTGGACAATATATAAAGATTACGTTCCCCAAGTTATAGTATAATATATTTATGAGTTTGTCACCTACCCTATGACTAATTTATAAAGTAAAGGACGAAAATAGAATAGGATATAGGATAGTGGGAGCATACCATTTTGTTTCACACTCTTTTCACTGAAAGCATGATAATCAAATAATCAATTACTGAAATAATTAAATCTGAAGATGGGATTGCTAGACGTAAAAATTGAAGTATCATCATCTCCTTATTGGAAGGAAAGAAATCGAAGACTTAAGAGATTGAAGTCAGTGACTACTTCTACTACTACTACTAGTAACTCAACTGTTGATCTGCAAACTTCAGTGGCTGCATCATCCAGCAACAATCATTTGGTCAATGATGAAATACAAACGAGCTTGACGCTTTTCTGTGGACCTCAGACGACAGCCTCGATGTCCCAGATGCAAACTTCACCGGTTCATCCAGTAACTGAAGAACCCGCAAACGACAGCCTTGATGTGCCAGATGCACTTTACTGGGCAGCTGCCACAAACGACCTTGACGCTTTTCTCGAGGCCTTAGAACAGGTTTCTGTTGAGAAACAGCTTGACTTCTCCAACATTGTGCGGCTAGTTACCCCGTCTGGTAACACTCTGCTTCATGTAGCTGCGATCCACGGATGTGTACATAATGTGAAGCTCCTTCTATATCATTCTCCTGCACTTATTCTTAAGCAAAACATTCATGGCGATACGCCCTTACATCTTGCCGCGAGAAGCAGGAATAAGATGCTTATGTTTGTTTTTTGCGGCTTCTTAGACTACAAGCATAGAGCTGATTTTCATCAAGAATGGGCTAGAATGGTGGGGACTATTCCTGAAATCGAAAAGTCAGTAGCGCTCCCTAATAGATACGGTAATACAGCACTGCACGAAGTCGCTATTCTGGGATGTTATCTTGCTATGTCCACATTTATTAAAGGAGACACGGAGGCATGCTTCTGTATCAACAATGAAGGCAAATCTCCATTGTATTTGACGGCTGAAGTTGAAGAGGGAAAGTATTTCGGTTTCATGCTCCAGCTTCTTAGACAAGTCGACTTCAAAGAGCAAACTATCGGAGGACTGTCACCGTTTCTACCAGCTGTATTGAAAACGAATAAAGGTAATATAGATTTACTCTGTATGTAGTATTTTAATTCCATCGTTTCTATCCGGCATCTCGGTTAATTATATTTACAGTTCACGGATTTTTGCTTCATTTTATCGAAAATTTGCTGAGTACTTGAATCATTCTAACCTAAAGTGAATTATTCCGTGAAATTACTCTTTGTCAGATTTGGTTGACCACATACTAGAATATGAGTCAGCATTCATCAGTTTACTGGATGAAGACGGCAAGACCCCACTTCACTATGCAGCTTCCATCGGTAGCTTAGACATGGTTCGGTACATACTAGACAAGAAGGTTGAATATGCAATGGCGAGGGACGAGAATGGTTTCTTGCCCATTCATACAGCGGCTACTCATGGCAATACTAATGTGATTGAACATCTACTTAAATATGGTCTTGGTCCATCAGAGTTATTGACTCGTGAAGCTCAGAACATACTCCATGTTGCTGCAATGAGAGGGAACAATGATGTTGTCACCTTTGTTCTGAAGACTTCGTCGCTTGAGGGTCTTATCAACGAGGGAGACGTTGATGGTAACACACCTTTGCACTTGGCTGTACTAAACTGGCATGCTAAGGTTGTATTCACGATGACATGGGATAAGAGGGTCGATTTGGGACGTGTCAATAAAGAAGGATTTACACCTCTCGACGCAGCACAAAATTACATGGAAAGGCCACCTTCTTTTAACAAGGTATTTGCTATTCTGTTATACACTTCAATTCTTATTTTAAGCTTGAACTTTTTGTTAAACGACTGTGGATATCATATATCGGTTTTACAGAGATTAACATGGACAGCACTGAAAGCGGCTGGAGCCCCGGAATCTCGAGCAAAAGAGTTTTTCCAATCAAACCCAATTGATCCAATCGGAACACAACAATCTAACACAGTGGACACAAACAATTACAAGGACAGAGTTAATACCCTTTTAGTCGTTGCAACTCTTGTCGCTACTGTCACCTTTGCTTCAGGCTTTACAGTGCCAGGCGGTTATAACAACTCTGACCCAAACCAGGGCATGGCTACCATGTTACGACACACAGCGTTCCAAATTTTCATCTTGAGTGACACAGTCGCCATGTACTCCTCAATCTTGGTGGCAATCAGCTTGATATGGGCACAACTAGGGGACGTCAACTTGGTTTACGTAGCACTTCGAATAGCAATCCCTTTACTTGGAGTAAGCCTTGCAATGATGTCGTTGGCATTCATGTCAGGAGTATACTTGGTAGTTAGCCAGCTACATTGGCTAGCTTATATAGTGTTGATCACAGGTTTAGCCTTCCTTGGTGGTTCTTTGTTGTTGTTCATTCCACTTTGCCTACCTGTCACTTCTAAATGTCGCATGTTACGTTATATTAGTTATTATTCATTCCTGCTCCTAATATTAGTGACATCTGAAAGTGGTTGTAAGGTTAACAGCTAAAGGAGATTATGTTGCTAAAATGTTGGGATTTATCATATTTTTGGTATTTTAGTTTCTCGAATATTGTTTCGTCCAATTAGGCTTAGCTTGGGTTTGTTGTTTGAGAAGTCGGAGGGCCTTCAATATCACTAGGTCAAGGGGGTGGGAGAGTGGGCGATAGCTCGTCCAGTTTGTTTCGACTTTTCACAGACTCCACAACCTCGTACCTAAATGTATATATATGTGTCTTTATCGAATTCGATAATTCATTCGATACAGTATTTCTTTCTATTTACCCCCTCTTTGTTGAAGTGATTCTTACCTTTACTCAAGCTCCCAAAACTCCGTCTGTAACAATCATTTTCTTCTTTGTTGTCATCTCAGTTTCACAAATTTATATCATGAGTATCTTTGGTTATCGTTCATATTAGCTGAGATCAATCACTAAATGTGAAGTCAGTTTGTAGATTTTTTGTACTTCGTATATCTTTAATTTCAGGTTTGCTCTTATGATTTTCTTAAATCTATTTTCATTATATTTATTACCATTTCATAAATCATACGGAGTATCAAAATAGAAAGAAAATTGTTAAGAACGATAAATAGGTCTGGGCCACACCCGCAACAGGGAGAATGTCCGTTTCATCAACCGCAGGAGGCTCCAACCCAAAACCAATTGGCCATGGGTAGAGTAACTCCTTTAGTTTATAAGCTACACAATTCTCTTATATTTCATTGATGTGGGACCTTACATGTGGAAGTCCTTCACACGCCCCCTCACGTGTAAGGTCATGTACTGATTACTTTACACCCCAGGGCACAAACATGGGCAACACATTTTAAATTATTTTACGACCCAGGTCACACAACCATGGGCAACACCTTTATTTTTTAAATTACTTTACGACCCAGGTCACACAACCATGGGTACCACTTTTTTTTTTCCTTTAATTGGCCCAGTTACGATTCACAGCCCAGGTCACACAACCATGGGCTCTGATACCATGTTAAATTCTACGGGCCTGGGCCACACCCGAGAGTATGAGAGAGTCCGATCATAAGGTCTAGGAGGTTCCATCCTAAAACCAATTGGCAATAGGTAGAGTAGCCCCTAGGCTTTATAAACAATATTAACTCTCATCTCATAACCGGTGTGGGACGCAATGTGGGAATTTATATTAGGCTGGATCCATCTCCAACACGCCCCCTCACATGCGAGCCCACTTTCAAACCAGACTGGAGGGGCACTTGCCTCTCTTCCAGCTGTACAACGCAAACTAGGGGGAAATTTTTTGTCCTCTCTTCCAGCTGCACAAAGGCCCAATTTAACGAGAGTCCCAGGTCACACAACCATGGGCTCTGATACCATGTTAAATTTCACGGGCCTGTGCCACACCCGAGTGGAAGAGAGTAAACCCGGTTTACAAGTCCAAGGGTGTCCACATTTCTCAAAACCAATTGGCCAAAGAGAACCTCTTCCGGTGGTAACAGGCCTGGCCAAACCCGAGTGTATAAATCTTATCATGGTATCAAGAGAGAGATTTCATAAAGAGAAATTATTATTGATAGTTGTTGTATCCAATTACATATGATATTTAAACTATTTATACTAATAGCTCACAATATTAGGAAAACCTAGATCTAGCTAATACTAACTTATTTTCTAAGATAATAATATTTTCTAACAATATTTGGTATATTCTAATAATATACCATATTATTTATTTCTTCCCTAATACCCTCCCTTAAACTAATGGTAAATCACCGACTTATCATGAGTTTGTAAATTAAAATAAAATAAGCAATAAGAAAAAAAATGTCGACTTTTTCCATCTTCAAAGTCTTCATCTTCATCGGTGCGTAACTCGCCAGTACATACGAAGGGTAACCATCTACCCACTTAATCCAATACGTGTGCGTAAACTCGCCAGTATAATTAATACTCTGTAGTGCGTAATCAACTCGCCAGTCAATACTTAGGTACATACATATGAGGGGTAACCACCTACCCACTCATATAACTCATAATCATGTCACACGACATAATTAAAAAATACGCCCTGTCTCAAGACACGGGGAGAGCCGAACGAACAATAACAAGATCATAAAATCTTGTCTTTTTTTTTTTTTTTTTTTTTTTTTTTTTTTTTTTTAAACCGAAATTGTAAGGTAAGTAAATATTATGTATGTCAATAACAAATCCCGCCGGTGGGCTACGACATCGATAATATGCCCACCGGCAGGGCAGCAGATTTTTGTGTTTCGGTCCTCAGAAGCCTAATGGCTTTGATACCATGATAAGATTTATAATAGAGAGAGATTTCATAAAGAGGAATTAATTATTATTGATAGTTGTTGTATCCAATTACATATGATATTTAAACTATTTATACTAATAGCTCACAATATTAGAAAAAACTTTCTCTAAGATAATAATATTTCCTAACAATATTTGGTATATTCTAATAATATACCATATTATTTATTTCTTTCCTAATAAAAACACTTATTTTGAGCATGGAGGGAGTATTACATAAAAGCGGTTGTCTTATATCACATTTTCAATATAATGGGACTCTCTATGGTGACAGAATTAGAATTTTGGTGTTATTCAAATGTTGGTGTTTTGAGTCGAAAAACACTAAAGGATTGAAGTGTAGTCGAGATTCTATATCGATCTCGAGTTGTGACTATGGGTCTTGAGGTGTGAAGAACACGCCCAAGTACATGCATTACGAGTTTTTGAGAAATTATGGAAAATCGCGTGTGGGAGTTAGCCTCACTGAGTGGTTGTGGCATCATTGTGAGGCAAAATCAGAATATTATTATTTATATTAGTCGCATTGTGCAGCTGTAGCCTTATGCAGTGCCTCATGCTGCAGACATACCTAGTCAAGTTTTGGCACAATTTTTGTTATTTATTCCTATAACTAATCCATTATTTTTTCCAAGGGATGTATCTCACTATTTTTTGTTTATATATATAAGCATCTCATCAAATTTATCATGAGAGAAAATAACGTAAAATGAAATCATGATGATGAAAATTATGGAAAACTAACTTAAAGTTAGTTTTCCATAATTCTTTAAGTTTTTCTCTTGTTCTTATGCCTAGTCGAAAGGGTTCGGTGAAAATTTTATCCCCGAAAATATTTCGTGTAACCCACGACATTTATATGGATCGAAATATTCTTTAAGAATAACGATTCTAAATTGTGATTCAATCATATACTCCCTACAATTTAGTGGTACATATCGATGCTTGTTTCATACGAAGTATTACATTGTTGTAATCAAATTTATTTGTAATGATTTTCCGTTGTTGTGATTCGTCTCTGTATTGTGATTTTTATTATTAATAAGCTCCTAATAATCCCTAACTAAAATATTAAGGTGTAACCAAAATAAAATAATACTCGAACAATGAAACGCTCTTTCAGTATTACTCTATCAAAAAAAACCTAGCCCCCTTCATCTTCTTTCTCCCAAAAAAACCCTTTTTTACTTTTAATAATTCGGGGCTACCATTGACATCCAATTGTCGATGGTAAGCCCCAAAACTTAATCAATCTTTTATATCATACGTAGTATGTTTTTCTATTATTATTTCAATAAAAGTCTCTCCTTTGTTGGGAGTTTTCAGTTCCTCTTTGTAGGATTTTTTCGGTACGTCTTTATGGGGTGTTTTTGGTTTGTTAATTATCAATATAATGGTTCATTGATAACTCGTTGGATGATAGTTCAATGGTTACACGCTAATCGTCAACAATCAACGGAGCAAGGCGATTTCTCTATCATCGTCATTCGAATTGAAGGATCCCCTCAAAGGCTACAATTAGTCTTCCTTAAGACGGGGCAACCCGTTTTTAAGCTAGAAACGGGTCAAATATGACCCGTTTTGGCCCATTAACCCTTCTTTTTTTTTTTTTTTTTTTTTTTTTTTTGAAATTTTTTTTTAAGACCCAAATTTTTTTTTTAAATCTTTTATCGAAAATCGTATTTATAGGGTAATTAAAAATGGTAACAAAGTAGACCAAAATGGTAACATATTACATTAAAATATTGTCATAATATTTGTGTAATATGTTACCATAATTGTTTAATATGTTACCATAATTATATAATATGTTATCATTTAATATTAACCTATTTTGGTAACATATTACATAATTATGGTAACATATTAAACAATTATGGTTACATATTAAACAAATATTATGACAATATTTTAATGTAATATGTTACCATTTTGGTCTACTTTGTTACCATTTTTAATTACCCTATAAATAAGATTTTCGATAAAAGATTAAAAAAAAAAAAATTGGGTCTTAAAAAAAAAAAAAAAAAAAAAAAAAAAAAAAAAAGGGAAAACGGGTCATATTTGACCCGTTTCTAGCTTAAAACGGGTATGTCCGTTGCAAACAAGAATTTGTGCAAAGGCTATATGAAGATAGCGATACGAGGTTGTGCCGAATTGTCAAATTAGGGTTTGAGATCTTTCATTCTATAAGAGAAATTTGTACTTTGATTATCGTTAGATTTGTTTTTCGATTTAACATATTCGTTGTAATTATTGTTTGATGAATTGTTAATGAATTATTATTATCAAAAAAAAATATTAAGGTTATATAATTTTAAATTAAATGAGAATTACTCCGTAATAACTTCAAACATATATTAACTACTCCAGTACTCCATAACCATTGAAGAATCGATTATTATCTACTATTGATGAATAAATAGAGTATTAGTGCAAGAATATGACGATCATATATACCGCTGAGTAACGTGCAATCGCTAGTAGGTCGGCTAGGCTGGACCAGTCTACCGGCCAATGAGCGAGCTTCAACAGGCTAGGCTAGTGAAACTTAGGCTCGAGCCCGACCTTTTACATGCCGTTTTCCCTACGCGAGGTTTTGTCTAACCGGGCAGGTTGGGTTAGGTAGGTTTGGGCCATGTTAGCGGAGTAATATTCAATGTTTGTCAAAGTAAACAGAAAAATAATACTCT
Source organism: Dianthus caryophyllus (assembly GCA_023091065.1). NCBI lineage: Eukaryota > Viridiplantae > Streptophyta > Magnoliopsida > Caryophyllales > Caryophyllaceae > Dianthus > Dianthus caryophyllus. The sequence continues at coordinate 10,798,090 of CM041520.1, forward strand.
GCAGTTTATATTGAAAATAACGTAAAATAAGGTAAAATTGTAAAAAAAAAAACATAAACAATTTTTAATGAGCTGACTGTTATTTTATAAATCACTTTATACGTAAATTTTAAATTGTGTCACGTTGCCTTCTGACAATCAATCGCTCTATATATAAATATAAGAGATTTTTTTTCGAGTGCCCTCCTTTATTCAAGGAGCTTTTAGCCAATAAAAAATTATACTCAGAAAATAAATTAAATAATCTAAATTGAGAAAGATAGCAATTAGAAAATAAATAACTATATGAATCATAATTTCCTTATTTAATTATGATTCATTGATAATTTTTAGGTAAGTCTATGATTTTTATTTTTTATAAAATGTATTTTTTCGAAAAAATATAAAATTAGCATCATTAGTTTTGTATTGAAAAACGCTATCAAATGAGTGTATATATCGTGGTATTTCTTTTTTTTGAAAGAATTAGCTCATATATATATTCATCCAAGGAATAAGATATACATCGTTTGTTTACAGATTAGCCATTTAAGGCCTCAAGTACTTCTACCTCATCCTCATTAACAATAGAATGAAGGACACGAATGCTCACAACGCTCTGTATCCCACGCACAATATGACTCACAGATCTAGACTTATCCGCAAAGATACGTTGATTTCGTTCAAACCATATACCATAAACCACCGCAGCCAAGCTACAAGAATACCAATGAATTTTCCACCGCGCTAAGTAACTGACATGTTTAACCATACGCAACTCAAACCGCAAACTCTGGACTCGCCTCGTAATACCAAGCCAACTCCACACCTGCTGTATCACGGCTCTAGAAAAAGCACATTCAAAGAAAAGATGATGATGAGACTCAGCTGCGACCTTACATAACACACACCAATTCGGCAACAAAAGACCCTGACGTTGCAAATTATCGATCAATCGTAGGGAGCTGCTGCTGCACCGCAAGAGAAACTATAAAGGCATGTTTTGGGACGTTCGCCGAATCCCATACAACAGACCTCCAAAACACAATCGGTTTGGCTTGACGAAAAAAGTTGTAAGCATGACAAACTAGATCCTTTGAAGACCATCCTTGAATCAGCACCTGCGCCTCAAATATCGTGGTATTTCATCAAATAAAAAAGTTCCATTTTGAAAATAGAATTTAAATTGAGAAAAAAAAAAATAATACCTTGAAAATATATACTCTGTAATTGTATAACACATAATTTCCTTATTTGGTTATGATAATTTTTAGGCAAGTCTTTCAACCTTTTATGTATACTAGTTTGCATGCCCGGCCTCGCCCGGGCTAATTATATTTACATTAAAAATTTAATTTTATATAAATTTGCATTATATTAAATATTTGTTCAGTTTATATATTTACTATTTATGACATATTAGGATTATATTAAATACTTGTCCAGTTTATACGTTTACTATTTATGACATATTTGTATGAAAATTCTTTAAATCATAATTAAGTATAATTGTTAATAATACTTCAATTAATATAAAATTTTTCTCAATGCATACATTATCAATGTATACTCTCATGAAAAATATTATTTTGATATAAAATTAATGATATTAAATCTATGAGTTATTCTTCGTGTTTTATTTCAAGTATAAACTCACAAATACTAAATTTTTCCTAGTGAGTCATATTATTTTTTAGGTAAGTTTTTATTTAAATATCATAGAGAATTAGTTGTTTTAAATAACACCAAGAATTATATACTAAATTTTCCTAATGTAATCTAACTAATTTAATTTTCATTAAAAAATATTACTTTCAAAAATTTATTTATTTTATTTTTCACACCTTCCAAATATAATGTATCTATTTTTTCTAATTTTAATTTGAAAATATAGAGTGTTTGTTACAATATTTGATTATATATTTTTAAAGATATTTGATTATATTTAAGGTAATTTCTTTTTTAAAATGCTTTACTAAAAAAAACTTATGTTATTTTAGAATCCTACTAATATTAAAATATCCAATTATATTAAGATTAATAAGTTTTATTATATAATAATAACTTAGATTATATATAGATTTAGGATCCGGTGAGATCCCTCAACTCGGTGAGACCTCGTGAGACCCCTTCGTAAAAAAGTTTTTATTTCGAAAATTCGGCATAGTTGTCTTTATTATCTAATTTATGGTCTAAGGAACATATTTGGGGTTCATAACTACCTTATTATCATGTCACGTTATATCGTCGTTAAATGTATTTTATAACTTTGGTGTACCTACGACATCTATTTGTGTATCTAATCTTTTTTGGTGTATCTCCTTGTTAACTGATCTAAGTTATTTAATACCACCTACAATAACAATACAAACCTCTAAGTTCCAATGGACATAAAATAATTGCTGCTTAATTTTGGAACTTCAACCACTTAAATTGTAATTTTAATTGAAAAAAAAAAGAGTACATCAATGTCATATAAAAATTTGAGTACAAAACATCAAAACTAAACTTCAACTTCTTCATCAACATAACTCTCATTTGTCTCACTTTAAATTAGAGCCTTTTCTACAAATGAGTATGGAGCATTTCTATTGTCATGTTCTTTGATCATTCAATACGTCTTTGTAGCACCGATATTAACCTGCCAAGGAAATTTTCAATTAACTGTTAAAATGAAATACCAACAGTATTTTTTGAAATTTCAATAACAATTTATAAAATTTCAACGAAAGAAAGTAATGTCCCAACATACAACAGCTACAACTGATATTACTCTAATTTTACAAAATACTTTCAATTAGAACCAGCATTTGTATCAAATCCATGCACTAGCTGATATATTTCATAAAATAAAAAAACGAAATTCCAGGCACCATAATTAAGATTTCAAACGAAAATTTGAAACACCAACATCATAAATACCTTTCAGATTTTTTATTAATTTTGAATTTGAAATTCCTATTACCAAACCAAAGATCTCATCAGATTTTTTAAATCTCCAAATTCAGAGCTAACTCTCCACTCAACGACCAATTCACATAAATGAAATTCCAAGAAACAAATAAAGCATTTCAACAGATAAAAAAAGAATTGGTAACTACTAACCCTTATATTCGAGACAATCAAAAAAATAAATTCCAAATCTTACAATTAAAATATTACAGATTTCTACGTACCTAAAAAGGTTTAAAATTCATTCATTTTTCACATAATTACTTAGAAAACGACAAACTTCTTAAATTTTGGAAATATAACCTCATGTTCATGTTCATCATTATATTATTTCAAAAAATAATATACATAAATTTAAATAAACAAAAATCCACCATTAACAAACAACTTACCATCAATAAAATTTACAATTTGCAAGTTCTCCATCTTATAATCAAACTCGGACTTCAATTTTTCCAGTTTTAACAACTACCGTCGCAGATCTTTTTGATAAAATAAGGATTATGCAAGTTGCAAATTAAAAAAAAAAAAAAAAAAAAAACAAAAACAAAAAACAAAAAATTGGACCGAAAAGGAAGAGAAAGAGGAAGAAGAAGGGATGAGATTTTCAAATTTGAAATGGGTTGAAATGAAAAATGAAAAGTATTAATTTACCATCATTGGAAAAGCAAATAGCCCAACAAATATCTCGTAAATGCACAACCAATTTCAGCCTTTTTTTTTTTTTTTTTTTTTTGTTTTTGTAATTAATGGTCTTTCAATCTCAGCCCTTCATTATCTATTGATCCTATGGCTAATATAAGGACTCTAAGACTCTCTCAACTACCTGGACTCTATATATATATATATATAGAGATAAGATCTTTCAAGCCCTAAGTTTTGAGAAAGTCATTGAGTCCAGACATCCGCTTTGAGATTTTAACACAAAAATTTGAGATTTTAACACAAAAATTTAGAACTGCAAAATTTCAGAATATTTGAGATTTTAACAATGTTAAAATCTCAAATTTTCTGGAATTTTACAATCTCAAATTTTTGTGTTAAAATCTCAAATTTTTGTGTTAAAATCTCAAAGCGGATTCAGGACTCAATGACTTTCTCTAATAAGTTGGGCTTAAAAGATCTTATCTCTATATATATATATATATATATATATATATATATATATATATATATATAGAGATAGGATCCGGTACATCCTTATATATATATAAATCCTACATCCTAATTACAGCCGTTGGATTAAATGATATTGGGCGCTTGAGATTGAGCCAAGTCGACAATTAAAACAAACCTTCACTCAATCGTGCAAACTAACGTTTAACTCTCTCTCTCTCTACTCTTTCACTCTCTCCCTCCCTCTCTCTCTCTCTCTCTAATTTCAAACCCTAAAATCCTTCAATTTCAAAGAAATTCAACGATAGTTTCAGCGATTTTCAAGCGGTTTTTTCAATCATTTACTGAAACATTCATCAATAATCGAGTATAATCAAGTTTAATCACAAAAATCCTTCAATCTTCGTTTACTAGGTATGGTAATTTTTGTTAATTCAAGCGTTTTACTGATGTTTTTGTTAATTCAAGCGTTTTTCCAAGAATTTAGTGATGTTTTCGTTAATTTAAGCGTTTTACTGATGTTTTTGATATTTATTGTGTTAAAATTAGGGTTAAGATTAGTTTTAGTTTATTATGTTGTTGTGTTTTGAATTTTTTTGTGTTGCACACCAAGTGTTTGATGAAATACCTCAACGAAGTGCGAAATTTGGTTGTCTATAACTTTGACAGTTATTTTGTGTAGTTGTGATACTTTTGGTTATGATAAGTGATACTTTTAGTTATGATAAATGGTACTTTTATAAACTGTTATGTTACATTTAATTTTGTTTAGTGATTTTTTGTCGAATGTTATGTTACTTTTAGTAAATGATTGTGATACTTTTTGTTATCATAAGTGATACTTTTAGTTATGATAAATGATACTTTTATAAACTGTATGTTACATTTAATTTTGTTTAGTGATTTTTTGTCGAATGTTAGGTTACTTTTAGTAAATGATTTTGATATTTTTTGTTATCATAAGTGATACTTTTAATAAAGTGTTGTGATACTTTTTAAAAATATTCTGATACATTTAGTTTTGTTTGATGATTCTTTGTAGAATGTTATGATACTTTTAGTAAATGGTTCTGATATTTTTAATATAAGGTAGTGATACTTTTACATATAAAAATGAATGTAATTATTATTTGTGTGATGTATATTACAGGATATTATTCTACCTAATTTCTCCAAAGAAACCAACAAGTGCAAACAAAAGTCAAGGAAGAGGGCATGGAAAATGCAGATGCAATGGTTACACTTTGTAGAAATAAGAATAGTGTGATATTTTTCTTAATAGAATAAGACAGTCAATTTATATCATACAATGTAGAACATTGTGATACTTTGTTTGAAATGTTGTGATATTTCATATAGAGTATTACGATACTTTTTGTGAAATGTTTTGACACTTTTTATAGAGCTTTGTAGTATTTTTTTTATGACATGTCATACTTTATGTAAGGCATTTTGATACTTTATTTAGAAAGTGGTGATATTTCTTCTAAAACATTGTGATACTTTTTATGAAATATTGGTGATACTTTATATGAAGCATTATGATACTTCTTGTATAACAATCTGATACTTCTTATATTAAGTTGTGATACTTGTAACGTCAAATTTGAATGCAAAGTAATTACACAAACAATATAAGTTTAACCACATATATACATGATGAAATCAACAAAAATAAAATTCTTGAAAATAATATTCTTATATCTAAACTAAAGTAGCTCAAAACATCATCAAAATAACATAAATGATGATGTTCTTAAAAAAGGTCATCTTCTTGTTCTTCATCAATTTGGTGCCAAAATCAACGAGTTCCTGAAACTGACTGCAAAACATAAAACAACAATTTTTAATAAATACGATATACATAAAAAAATACATCCTATGTAACATTTTGAAACTAAAACTTTGTGATACTTTTTATATTAACTTTTGATACTTCTTATATAAAATTTTGGTACTTCTTAGATAACATTTTTAAGCTTTTTATAAATTCAAAATATCTACCGTGATATTCTTATATAATATGTTGATACTTCTTTTGTAACATTGTGATACTTTCAGTGTGAATCAATGATAATCCTACGTCAAACAACAACAAACAATTCATTGAGACATTTCATCAAACACTTGAAGGGCAACACAAACAGAGCACAAACTATAATATGCTGATACTTCTTCTGTAACATTGTGATACTTTTCGTGTGAATCAATGATACTTTTAGTGTGAATCAATGATACTTATAGGTAAAACGACAATAAACAATTCATTAGGACATTTTATCAAACACTTGAAGGACAACACAACAAAGCACAAATTATAACAACTTAATCGACCATAAAACACACAAACTTGAGATGAAGATGAACGACGATGAACATAACAGTGAATGATGACGATGAACGATGATGATGAACATAAAAACCTAAAAAAGTTGATAGTCGAGAATTGATTGACGAAAACAGACGCAAATTGATCGAAAGCACACACGATGAACTACGACGATGACATTGAACGCAATTTGACAAAAAATTGAACGACGATGAACAAAAATTGAACGATGACATTGAACAAAAAAGAGCAAATTCACATAAAAACAATGATGAAAATCGAAATGAAAGTAAGATCGAAAATTAAAAGTCAAATTGAACGCAACATACCTGACATAATGTATTTAGAAAAAAGCGATGGACGAAATATGTAGAAATTTGATGATGAATTTGACGATGAATTTGATGATGAATTGCAGGATTTGATGAAATTATATAATTTGGACGAATTTGATGATGAATTTGGATGAATTTGATGATGAATTTAACGATGAATTTGACGATGAATTTGATGATGAATTTGGACAAAATATTTAGAGAGAAGGTAGAGAGAGAAAAAATTTATCGTAATGAAGGGGAAGTGTTTGGGGGAAGGGTTTTATAAGCATGAATTATAAATTAATTAGTGTGATTTAATTTGAGCCATTGGATCATCAAGATCCTAGGGCTGAGATTTGGATGTAGGATTTACAAAGTTAGAGTGGATTTACAAGATCCTAACAAGATCCGGTACATCCTACTATATTTTTAAATCCTACATCCTAATAACAACCATTGGATTAAAGAAATTTGGACGCTTAAGATTGAGCCACGTCACCCTAACAAAAGCACTTTTACTCGCTGCTAATTTTTCATTTCTCCTCCATTAGTCTCTCTCTCTCTCTACTATCTTACCAAAAATTAAACCCCTAAATCCCTAATCAATAGAATTCATTGATCTTCATCATCCAAATCGTTAATCAATCAATTCTTGCTGAATAAAAATTCAATTTCTTCAATCAATTTAATGTTTTTCATCGTCTCAGGTATAATTCAATCTTCATTCATTAGGTGTGGAGATTATTGAATTCAATTTTTTGATATTTTTTTTCAATTATTGATGATTTTCGGCGTAATAGAGTCAAATTCTATCGTTTTAAATCATTAAACATCTACTTCAACTGTTCAATCTTCATTCACTAGGTACGGAAATTATTAAATTTCATTATTTTATATTAATTTTAAGTTTTTGAAGATTATGTGTATAGTTTAGTCAATATTAAGTTTTCAACTTACATGTTTATGATGTTTTTGCTATTATCATTATATTTTTGACATTTATTGTGTTGCAATTAAGGTTCAGATTAGTTTTGATCAATTAAGTTGTTATGTTTTGTGATTTTGTGTGTTGCACACCAAGTGTTTGATAAAATACCTCAATGAATTACTATATTTGGTTGTGTATAATTTTAACAGTTATATTGTGTAATTATGATACTTTTGGTTATGACAAGTGATACTTTTAATGAAGGGATGTGATACTTTCATTAACTGTTATGTAACATGTAGTTTTGTATCATTATTCTTTGTCGAATATTATGATACTTCTAGTAAACGGTTGTGATACTTTTAGTATAAGGTAGTGATACTTTCATACTTAAACATGAGTGTAATTATGTTTTGTGTTGTAGTGATACTTCAATTTGCATGTTTATGATATTTTCTTCATTCATTGTGTTCAAATTAGGGTTAAGATTAGTTTTAGTCAATTAAGTTGTTATGTTTTGTGGTTTTGTACGTTGTCCACCAAGTGTTTGATGAATTGTCTAAATAAAGTACGATTTTTGGTTGTGTATAACTTTGACAGTTCTTTTTTGCTGTGGTGATACTTTTTGTTATAATAAGTGGTACTTTTAATAGAAGGTTGTGACACTTTTGTAAAATCCTATTATACATTTAGTTTTGTTTGGTGATTCTTTGTAGAATGTTATGATATTTTTAGTCAATACTTGTGATACTTTTAATATAAGATACTGATACTTTCATACCAAAAAATGAGTGTAATTATGTTTTGTGTGGTGTATATTACAGAAGATTATTCTGCGTAGTCCTCCAAAGAAAGTAAACAAGTATGGAGTACAAAAAAGTCAAGAGGAAGAGCACAATGAAAGGGTAAAGATAGTGGTAGGACTTAATAAAAATAAGATTAGTGTGACGTTTTTGTAATAGTGTAGGACAATCAATTCATATCATACGATGTACGAAATTGGAACACTTTTTTAATATAACATTTTGATGCCTCATATATAACATTTTGATACTTCATATATGAACATGTGATACTTGTCATCTCAAATTCGTATATTAAGTAATGAAACGTTGTAAAATCAAAATTGTTATGAATTCAACAGCATCTTGATACTTCTAGTGTAACATTGTGATACTTATAGTGTAAATTAGAGATATTTCTGTTTGAAATAATTACAAACAATTCATTGAGTCATTTTATCAAACACCTTGTATGCAACACACAAGAACACAAAATATAATAACTTAAATGACCAGAGTAGGTTAACCACACCATATGTTCAACCACATATACATGATGAATTCGACGACAAATTCACAACAACGAGTAATGAAACATTGAAACTTCAAATTCGTGACGAATTCTCAAATATACAAATTAATAAGCTTCCTCAAATATACAAAAAAAACATCTTCGACAACACCTTCGCAGGAAAATGTCAACCACCGACCAACTTTTCCGATCATTGGACGAGAAGTCACTTGTCGAGTACGTCAAGTCGACGCCTTCTCTCTCCTCCGTCGTCGGCACGTCCGAAAACCTCACCGTCAGTTGTGATACTTTATGTTGAACATTGTGATACTTTTAATAAAAGATTGTGATACTTTTTATAAATTGTTGCGATACTTTTAATTATGAATGATAATACTTTTGATACTAATCAGTATCAACTGTGATTATGTAATACGTAGTACTTCTTATATGACATTTTGATACTTCTTATATTAACATGTGATACTTTTTACCTTAAATTTTATATTGAGTAACGAAACATTGTAAAATCAAAATTTTAATGAATTCAACAGAATCGTGATACTTCTAGTGTAACAATGTGAAACTTTCAGTGTAAATTAGTGATACCTGTGTTGAAAATAATTACAAACATTTCATTGACGCATTTTATTAAACACCTAGTGTGCAACACACGACATCTTTTGCCGGCACCGACTGATTCGTGAACGGAGGCGATCGAGTTCATCGGCGATTCTTCCAACGGCGGCCTAATGAATATGTGAAAAATAAATAGAGCAATTTTACAAGAACGGCTAATGAATTAAATATGTGAAAAATAAGATGAATCAACAAATACAAGTTGAAAATAATGAAGTAATTACATAAGACATGAATTACACGCCTAAAAGAAAAGCAAAATCGTAACATGAGTTATTGAAACTAGATCAAATATATACAGTTATGATAAAATCATGATTTGAAGATAAAATTTGCTGGAAAAAATTGAGGCGCGATTGAAATTAGATCGAAGTCAAGGATTTAATAAATGTAAAACAAATGCAAATTGATCGACTACATACCTGACATTATGATGAACTTAAAATTGATGGAAGAAATTGAGTTCGATTTCGGATGAATTTGACGTGAATTGAAAAAGATGATCGATGATAATTGATTGTTCGTCGTTTGAAGAGATAATTAGATAGAGAAAAAGTAGAGAGAGAAAGTAAAACTTACGTAATGAAGGGCAAAGCTATGAGGGAATGTTTATATAAGCATGATTATAAATTAATTTGTGAGATTTAATTTGAGCCATTGGATCATCAAGATCCTAGGGCTGAGATTTGGATGTAGGATTTACAAAGTTAGAGTGGATTTACAAGATCCTATTATATATATATATATAAGATCTTTCAAGCCGAAAGCCTAGAGAAAACCATTGAGTCGTAATTTAAGCCATTGGATCATCAAAATCAACGGCTGAAATTAAATCTCAAAAGGAGGTGGGAAGGCCGGTCAATGGGCCAGAATCAACCTAGGAAAACTTATAATCTTTTTTTTTTTTGTTAAAATCTCATTTTTTTTGGTTAAAATCTCGAATTTTTTGATTAAAATCTCAAACCCTAATTTTGCGCTTAACGACTTTCCTCATAATCTCATTGATTGATCTTATCCCTATATATATATATATATATATATATATATATATATATATATAGAATACGGATCCCGCAAGATTAACCTTACGGTCAATGCAAACGCACCTTATATCCAAACTTACCCATTACTCTCAGCACAAGGCCCAAAACTATGTATAACTCACATGAGGCCCAAACAAAACATTAAGTCATAAACCCTAATTAAGTCACAATCAACATGCCTCATTTTCCTCCGTCATTTTTCACTTTCACACTCACTCATAATACAAGCAACTCCGTCCACCATCTACCGTCCACCGTTCACTTGCCGCCTATACCCTCACTTTGAACCGTCGTCGCCGACGTCACTGAAGCACTTACCCCCTCCTCCAAAAAACGTTAGTAATCAACGGTGTCCCACCTGCTATCGGAGCCGCCATTGACGGCGAGCTCGAACTTCGTCGTCTTGTCTTTTATTCGCCGCCTTCTACCATCGTCGGCATCCTGCTTACGCTCATCTATCCCTTCGTTAACGTTAGTAATCGACGGTTAGATTTTTGAAATTTAGTTCTTTTTATTGTAGATCTACAATTTAGTTTTAAAAAATTGTAGATCTATGGAGTTTTGGGTCATTTCAAGGTGGTGGAGGTGGTGGTACATGAATGCGCAGTTGGTCGGAGTTTTGGACTGTTTCAAGGTGTAGATCTGTGTACCTAAATCGTAATTTTGTGTATCTAAGTCAAAATTTTGTGTACCTAGTATTTTTTGATGTTATACAAATTAAAAGTTGATAAATCTAAATATTTAAGAAAGTATAATTTGTATTTAGATAACCTTTTCATGAATCTGAGTTATATTTTCGTGTAACTAAACTCGTTTTTTGTGTATCCGAGTTATAGTTTTGTGTATCCAATTTATCGTCATCATAATTAACTATGAGAAAAACATAAATTAAAACACTGAATTTATTAGTAATTTGTGTGTATTTAACTCGTTTTTCTGTGTATCTAATGCCCAAATTTGTGTATCCAATATATATATTTGTGTAACTAACATACAGATTTGTGTACCCAATACACAAATTTGTGTATCTATTATGCGTGCATTTATATACACTGTAAGGTGGTATACAGGATCTTAACCCTATATATATATATATATATATATATATATATATATATATATATATATATATATATATATATATAGAATTAGGTTCTTTAGAGTCCACATATTTTTTAGAGTCCTAGAGTCCAGTTTTTGATTTGAAATTTTAACCAAATAAATCGAAATTTTAACAAAAAAAACTGGAATTTCAAAAATTCCAAAAATTTGAAATTCCAAAAACATTGGAATTCTAAATTTTTCTGGAATTCCTGGAATTTTTGGAATTTCAAATTTTTGGCTTAAAATTTCAATTATTTTGGTTAAAATTTCAAATCGTAAAAGTGGACTCTAGGACTCTAAAAAATATGTGGACTCTATATAACTTACCTATATATATATATATATATATATATATATAGAGGTGGGATCCTGCATTTAACTATCTCTCGCTACTTAATGCATTTAACTAGGTTTACAGTGCTAGATACATCATATAATACTCAGCTTACATTTTTATAGTTGTACATACATTTTTTCCCTCAACTTTTTTACTGTATCTAACAATGAATTTAATGTAACCACAAGTAAATTTAATGTATTTAAAAATGATTTTTAAGAAAAATACTTTTATTTTTTTAAGTATTATTAATTCTTTTATAATATGTATTCGGACTCGTATTTCTTGTATTTGAACTCGTATTTCGTGTATTTAGACTTATATTTCATGTATTTGGACTTTTATTTCATGTATCCGGACTCGTATTTCGTGTAACCGGACTCGTATTTAAATATGTAGGACTCGTATTTCGTGAATAGGACTCGTATTTCGTGCTTAGGACTCGTATTTCTTGTATTTAAACTCGTATTTCGTGTATTTGGACTCGTATTTCATGTATTCGGACTTGTATTTCGTGTATTCGGACTCGTATTTCGTGTAACCGGACTCGTATTTCGCGTAACCGGACTCGTATTTCGCGTAACCGGACTCGTATTTCGCGTAACCGGACTCGTATTTCGCGTAACCGGACTCGTATTTCTTGTATTTAAACTCGTATTTCGTGTATTTGGACTTATATTTCATGTATTCGGACTTGTATTTCGTGTATTCGGACTGACTCGTATTTATGCTTAGGACTCGTATTTAGTGTAACCTTAGGACTCGTATTTCGTGTGCTTAGGACTCGTATTTTGCGTCTTAGGACTCGTATTTAGCGTTCTGGGACTCGTATTTCAGCGTACTTAGGACTCGTATTTATGTCGGACTCGTATTTCGTGAATTTGGACTCGTATTTCGTGTATCTGGACTCGTATTTTGTGTAAACGGACTCGTATTTTGTGTAACCGAACTCGTATTTCCGGCTCCACGACCGTCAAACTGCGACCACCGTTGTGCTCAAGTAAACCACCGACCTCCACCAACCACTCACCAAAAATGGACCTCGGTGCTCACTAAACAAGCCAACTCAAATCCCAAACAACACCCACTACCACTCCGACCACCATGACCACCACCACTGCCACCGTTATCGCCGTCACCACCACCACCACTAATTAACCCAAGGACATCTCTATTATTATAATTAAATCTACACATCATTAATTGGTCCTAAATTGAAAATTCAGGCATAAAATGGTGACCTAAAGCTCATGATCAGTCGACGATACCATGACAGACACAAAGGAGACCAAATTGAAACGGCTATACATGTTATCATCCAATCAGATATGATCAGTCATCATATTTTGTCAAAATTACAAATATCGTTCAAACAAACGAATACATACATATAAGCAAACAAATCACACATGATTTCAGATTATATCAGCAAATTCCATGGCAAAAATTTATGATTACAACTAACTAACACAGAAATTGACAAATTTAGACAAAAATGAACTAAAATCAACGAATCTGAAGAGTAAATAGTAGGAAAATGTACCCAAATTAAGAAGACAATTTGGGCAAAATTAACCCAATCTCCACACTTACACATTTGAGCTAACCGACTTCAATTTTTTTACGACGTGAGGTGTCACCGGAGATAGAGGTTCGACGGTTGTGGTGACTGAGCTCTGCCATGGACGTTGACGAAAGACGTGATGTGGAGGAAGGAAAGAGACAAAGGAGGCAACGTAGGGGAGTAGATCTCCGGCGAGTGGTACGAGAAAGGGAGCCTCGGTGGTTAATGTCCTGGAAACGCCTGCAACTCCCAGCACCATAATTTCCCTCATTTGCCTCACCGGGGTAATCACCGAGTTCCGCCACCACTCACAAAAAATAACCTCGTTGCTCCCTCCGTTACCATCACCACCACCATGTCAACTGTAGCTGAACCACCACCACCATCGGTGAACCACCAAACTCACCGTAACCATATACGCTAGCCTCCGTTCCGTTCTTCATCCCCTCCTTCACTTCGAGATCTGAACCTTCAATTTGTAAAGAGTGGGTCGTGATGGTAGGAGCGAGCCCAGAGCAAGGGAAACGGCAGAGGTGGTGGTCGTCTCGTGGTGGTCGTAAAGAACCACGGTGAAGATGAGAGAGACGTCTTGTGGTTTTCGTCACTACTAATATGGTGGTGCTCGTGGTCTTCGGTGGTGCCGATGAATGGAATGGCGACTATGGTGGGTGAGTTAGGTCGCCGGAAAAATGAGGCGGTTCCACCGCCATTTGGTGACGGACAAAGGTGACTTCTGAAGAGGCCGACGTAGTAGGGCGTGGAGGTGGATTTTGGTTGATGTCGTAGGTGGTGGTGGTGGTGGTGGTGATGTTGGCGGCGGCGGTGGTTTAGGTGGTGGTGGCTGATGAGAGAGTTGAATAGAATTAGGGTCTCTTTTTATGTAGGGTTTTAAAAGTACGGAGTATAAAGTATGTTGTGTGGTGTTTGTGGGGGTTTTAATTTTAGTCATTGATTTCACCTTCATCTGATCTGATGGCTAGTATTGAGTTCGTAGGGTTCGTATCAAAAGAGGAGTTCGTACGAGATCCCAAATATATATATATATATATATATATATATATATATATATATATATATATATATATATATATAGAAAAGGGATCATTTAAGTCCCACTAATTTTGTTAAGTCTTTAAGTCTCATTTTCAGCCTTTAGATCAAAACAATCCAACGATCCAGATTTAATCTACATTTAAACATAGTACTAAATGCCTAATTGAATAAAAAAAAAAAGAAAAAAAAAAAAAAAAAGGAAAGTACTCAAATCCCCATAATCTCTCCACGTTTCATTACCCTACCATATTCAATTTCCCACTGCAAAACCATTGAACTCCTTACTCCAATTTTCATACCAAAATTCATCCCCAAAATCAGTTTTCTTCTTGTCTTCTCTCCTTACTCCAACATCAATTTTTCTGGGTTTATTCTTCATCGTCTTCACTCACTACTGTCTTCCTAGTTCGTCTATATTACTAGATTTTCTTCTCCATTTGTTTGATTTTATTAATTTCGAAGTTCTACATATCTAATAAGGTATGTATGTGACGTTTTCTTTTTTGTTTCGTTAATTTATTTGCAAACCTTTTTTTTTTATGTCGAATGTTCTCTATTCTTCTTAAATTTGTGGGTTTTTTTGATGATCCATACTCTGTGTTCATTTTCCCGTGTCTTTGTTATT
The DNA here is from genome assembly GCA_023091065.1 of Dianthus caryophyllus. Lineage (NCBI taxonomy): Eukaryota > Viridiplantae > Streptophyta > Magnoliopsida > Caryophyllales > Caryophyllaceae > Dianthus > Dianthus caryophyllus. The sequence goes on from CM041520.1 coordinate 10,813,369, forward strand.
TAGGCTACACTTTTGATTCCTTTCTATGGGGTTGTATACATTGTTTCATTTTGTAATTCAGTTTAAGGATTTTAATTGATTTTTTTTCGCCTTCTTTTATGCTTTATTTTTATAAAAACTTAGTCTTTGAATTTTGATTATTGTTAGAACGCGATTTTTGAACATTTGAATGTATTTTCAAACTAATTCTATTTTGTTTCTCGTTTAATTTTGTAAATATTTGAATTTATTTTCAGATGTTTCATAGAAAATTTCTTTTAAGATGATAACAGTTTATAATTTTCCTTTTTTATTCCGTAGATGTCTAGTGGTGAAGAGAATGGAAATCAACCTTTCATCGGTACTTACTTTTATTTTTGCTATGCAGTGAAATTTTAGCGGACTGCGGACATGAAGATATTCTTCGCAGATCCAACCTTATCTCGTTTATACCTAAGAAAAACATTACCCCTTCAATGATTCAATACTGGTGCAAACTCCTCATCAACTATATAGAGTCCTGTGAGTATGAAAAACCACAGATGGCTTTCTTTGGGCTGCGTCACATGGTAATCATCCTCTGAACAATTACAGTCAGCTTTACAGTTTAATTTGCAGTTAGTAACAGTTTCACTTTCACAGTTCAAGAGTTTCAGTACAATATATATTCAGTTGTTTGAGTTTCACAGAATATTGATAAGAATCATGGATACCGATGTCGAAGCTTCAAAAGTCACAGCGTTGATCGACCAGCTTTACGAAACATGGGATGCACATGCAGTAGACTGTGGTGATACATTCAATTTCGACGCAGGCTTGTTATTTGTCCCAATTCTCGTCAATGATCACTACTCCAGCTTGCTGATTCTCTTTTGCCATCGGACATTAATAGGGTGCGGGATGAACTCCTTCAAAAATTGTCCAAATTCAACGACAACAAGAAGATCGTTGTAGAGAAAGTCACCGATGCTCGATAGTTGGCTGAACTGAAGGCCAAACATGCTAAACAGAGCTCGCGATGACACCACTAATTGTTCTTAATCTGGGATTTTTTTGTACTGTTGAAATTCAACTTTTTAATGTTGGGCATGAACTTGATTTGAACACCAAATGAAGTAGTTTGTTATTGATATTTTTGAACAAACTTATTTTGTATGTAAAACTTTCAAGAATATCAGATGAAGTACCTTATTACTGGTATTTTGTTTGACACTTATAAAACTGCTAAGTTTTTAAACTGCCATTATTGACAAATTATAATGTCACTTATATCTTCACTTGAATTAAAAATTCTTAAAGCATATAATTGAAAATGTTACACAATATTATTTAAATTTGTAACTACTTTGTAATTACTTTTAAACTGTCATTTTAAAACATACAAACTTTAAATAATTCAATCTATCTTTCGCGTAGGTTAAAAAAAAAGCTAAACCAATTCAAAATTCAAATACCCTCCTTTTGAAACTATTAGACTACAAAAAAAAAAACTATTATTCTACCAAAATGAAATTGTTAACTGTAAATAATCTGTAACTGTTTCCCAAAAAAATGAAACTACTGCCAATTGAAAGTGTCACTTTTACAACAGAAACTATTACGCTGATTAACAAAAACATCGAGTAAATATTGTGCAACAAGATCATATACCAACAAATCAATAAGTCAAAAAACAAACAACAATAACATCTTTAAAATGATAATAGCTTCAACCAAAAAACGCATCTACAACAATCAAACTACTGCAACTTCCAAATCTTCCACCTCGTCAACATTCATTTGAACAGCATCATCACAACTCTTAACAAACGGGTTTGGGCAATTGCTTTTATTATGATGTGCCATCTGTTTGCAATTATTACATAGTCGCATCGGCTTCCTTTCAACAAGTTCCTTAAACATCCTAAAGGTCTTCGTAGCTCCAATATTTAACTTCACAAATTAACAAAACAAGTATTAATTCAATTAATTAAACACCAAAAAAAAATTCCCTACCTGGTAAGCACACAAGAAAATGAAAAAACATAAAAACAACTACTTCAGCTGTATGGTTTAACTGAAACAGTTACGCTACCAGAATGAAACCGTTCAATCATCTTAATGAAACTGTTAAATAAAAAATCCAACCCAATTAACAGTTAAGTACCATATACTACTAACATCAACACTTACATTTTCAAACTGAAATTCTAATTAAAAACAAATTCAGGGAATAACAAATGAAACAGTAATACATTACCAATAAAACAGTAACACTAACAAAATGTAACTGAAACCAAATAAACAAACAAAACTATCGTACAACACTTTTGTTCAATTCTTCGACAACTACTCCATTTCCAAAGTGAAGCAAATACACAACAATAACGTATCAAAATACAGTGTCAAATAAAAAGAAATATTAATAAATAAACGTAACCTAAAAATAAAACCACATTGTAACACTTACCCTTGAATTCGATACAATAAGACACTTGTGATACTTTGTCAAACGTCTAGCAAGCTTTTGAAACTGTCTATTTTCAACCGAAACAAGCTCATGGTTGTGATAATCGTTAAAAACAACCACACTTACAATACCGTTCTTCACAAACATCCTCATACGAGCACGACAACCAATACGATTCCGTAGTAGACCCACCACCTTCTTTCTTCTTCTTCTTTTTCGATTCCCAAAAACATTCCATGTTACATACTATTAATTTCGATTGGATTGTCCCGTCGCGCCATCGCTTCGTCGCCCATAAATGAACGTCAAAACCACTAGCAAGTGCATTAATCTTGTAAAACATAACACCTTCTTTAACGTCCAAAACCTGTCTTTCAATAAAGGGTGTGAATTCTTTCTCAACAGTCCGCAAAATTCTTCTGGACCATATTTACCTCCACCATCATAATCTCCCTTAAAAAAAAATGATACATTAAAATTACGAAACAATAAACTTGAAGTAGAGAAAATATAAATACGCAGAGCACTTGAAAAAAAAAACATAAAAACTACAAAAAAAAAAAAAAAATTTAAAAATATACAACTTCATCGATCCAAAATAAAGGATTAACAATTGATAAAAAAAAAAAAAGATTACCTTGATCAAAGGGAACAAGCGCAAGTTCGGCCATTGATGAAGATAGAAAGGAAAAGCAATTGAAATAATTGAATCTTTGATAAAGAAAATAACAGAGGAAAGGGAAGAGAAGAGGGTGAACAATCAAGGGAAATGAAGCGTTAATTTAAGAAGAGGGTAAACAATCACTTTAATGTTGCCCTAGATTAAAGCAATCAGTGTTTCATATTTTATTTTTTTATTTTTTAATTTGACTAGTATTAATTAAGCACTTAATCTCAGCCCTCCATTCAATTACAATCCAATGGCTCTAGATGGGACTTAAGGACTTAACAATTGTTAGAGACTTAATTGAACTTGACTCTATATATATATATATATATATATATATATATATATATATATATATATATATAGAATTAAGTTCAAACGAGACACCCTACTTTAAGTGAGACCAGCACGGCAGATTAGAACTTTAACAAGAAACTGCTAAATCAGTAACACTAAACTGTGAAACTTTAACAAATTTTGTTATAGTTCTACGGCTGGCGGCTGGCAGCCGCTCTTGCCGACCGCCAAAGACGCTCCCTTCTGCTGAGATTTAATCTCAGCCCTCCATTTCCTCCATCTAATGGTTGAGATCGTGCCTCTCCGCCTCGCTGAGATTTAGGTGTCTCGCTAGAACTTTACTCTATATATATATATATATATATATATATATATATATATATATATATCTCAACAAAAACTTGATCAAAAGCAAGACAGAAAACAAGAACGAAGGGATAATAGAAAAACCTTTCGAAAAAATTATAGAAATAAATCAAATTCAAACATAGTTTGTTTTAAATGTAATAAGATTGGACATACAGCCAAGCAATGCTGGACAAAGAAGGCAATTGCAAATTTAGATATTGCAGATGATATTAAAGGTGAATTAAATAGAATTTTCTTAAAGGAAGATTATTCTAGTGATGAACTAAATGCTTTAGAAAATGAATCTATAACATCTGATTCTGTTTATTCTACTTCTGAAGATTCTGAATGTAAACCTTGTAAACAAGGAAATAAGTGTTCAAATAGCCAAGATGAAATTTATAATCTTGTATCTCAATTTGAAGACAATCAAATTTGTATGATGAAACATACTATTGATCATACTCAGTTGATTGAGGTATTAAAAACAACTAATGATCCCATAATAAGATCAAAAATAATTGATGTATTAGAAACTCCAACTACCTCTAATCAAAATAAGGTTTTAGGAGAAAACTATAAAGAAACATATACTATGAACGAAGTTTATAAATTACTTAACCTAAAGAAAACATATTCTCAGCCTATAACTTTAAAAGATATATTAGATGAGATAGAATCTCTTAAAGTTGAGATTAAGACATTGAAAATTGAGGTAAAAACTCAAGATATAAGAATTTCTAATTTAGAAAATTCAAAAATAGAAAACCCGCAAACCCCAAATCATGAAACAATAGGATCAGATTTCTTAGAAACTGTTGAATCTATTACCAGTCATAAATGGTATACTCATATCACATTGAAGATTGAAAATTTTTCTCACACATTTATTGCCCTTATAGATAGTGGAGCTGATTTAAATATCATTCAAGAAGGTTATATACCAACAAAATATTTTGAAAAAACCAAACATAAATTAACTCATGTAGGAGGAGGACTTCTTAATATTCAATTCAAAATCCCCAAAGCGTATGTTTGTGTTAATAACCAATGTATTCCTTTAAGTTTTTTATTGGTAAAAAAATAGCATGTCTACTCCTATGATATTGGGAACTCCATTTCTCAGCAAGATTTATCCTATTAAAAAGGTAGATAAAACCAAAATTCTAGCTACTTATAATAATCAGGATATTATTTTTCAGTTTACTTCTAGACCTCATAAGGAGTCTGTACAGGTTTTAACTGACCATATAAATCTCAAAGAAAAGCAGATAAGCTTTTTAAAACATGAAATTAATACTCTGACAATTGATCAACAACTAAATAAACCCAAATTAAAAGAAAAGGTTAGTCTAATAATGAACCAATTTCATACTGAAATTTGTGGTGATCACCCTAATATTTTTTGGGATAGGAAAAAACATATTGTTACTCTTCCTTATGAAGACAATTTTAAAGAAGATAATATTCCTACCAAGGCTAGACCTTGTCAAATGAATTCTGAATATCTCACCTTATGTAAAAAGGAAATTGAATCCTTAATTAATAGAAAATTAATTAGACCATCAAAATCTCCATGGTCTTGCACAGCTTTCTATGTCAACAAAAATGCTGAAAAAGAACGAGGAGTACCAAGATTAGTAATTAATTATAAACCTCTAAATAGAGTCTTAAAATGGATAAGATATCCAATTCCTAATAAAAAGGATTTATTAGATAGATTATGTGATGCGATAATATTTTCTAAATTTGATTTAAAATCAGGATATTGGCAGATTCAAATTCATCCAGATGATTGTTATAAGACAGCTTTTAATGTACCTTTTGGTCAATATGAATGGCTGGTTATGCCATTTGGTCTTAAAAATGCCCCTTCAGAATTTCAAAAAATTATGAATGATATATTTAACAATTACAATTTTATTATTGTTTATATTGATGACATTCTAGTATTCTCTCAATCCATAGAGCAGCATTTCGACCATCTTAAAACATTTAAGAAAATTATTATCACCAATGGTTTAGTGATATCTAAACCCAAAATGGTCTTATTTCAGACAAAAATCCGTTTTTTAGGTCACAACATTGAGAAAGGAAATATTATCCCTATCAATAGAAGTATAGAGTTTGCATCTAAATTTCCAGATGAAATAGCAGATAAAAATCAACTACAAAGATTCCTTGGTAGTTTAAATTATATAGCCCCATATTACAAGAATCTTGTTCAAGACACAGCCATTTTGTATGAAAGGCTTAAAAACAATCCTAAACCTTGGACTAATAGTCATACTGAAATGGTTAAGAAAATTAAAAATAAGGTCATATCTTTACCTTGTTTAGCGCTAGCCAACCCATTATGGGACAAAATCATTGAAACTGATGCTTCTGATAAAGGATATGGTGGAATTCTTAAACAAATTAACCCAAATACTAAACAAGAATATCTTGTACGATTTCATTCGGGTAAATGGAATTCAGCCCAAAGTAATTATGCTACCATAGCTAAAGAAATTCTTGCCATAGTTAAATGTGTTTTAAAATTTCAAGATGATTTATATAATCAACATTTTATTATCAGGACTGATTGTAGTGCTGCCAAGTTTATGTTCAGCAAAGATTTCAAACATAATGTTTCAAAACAAATGTTTGCGAGGTGGCAAGCTCATTTAGCCCCTTTTGATTTTACAATTATTCATAAAAAAGGGAAAGATAATCATCTTCCCGATTTCTTAACAAGAGAATACTTATGTTTGCAACCGCAGGAATTGAAATGATGATACGTGGACGTGGTAACCCCTCTTATAGAGGAGGACGAGGAAACACCTCTAATAGAGGTGGAAGACATTATTATGGAAATAATGCTATTATTGCACAACATGGACAACAAAAGCTTATAGCTTCAGACATCTCAGGACTATCCAAACTAGATCATGAGAAAGAAATGGAAGAATTTAAGGCATGGAAATCTATACAACAACAGGGTAATAACCCCAGTTCATCTGCTTATCCATCATATGCAAAAGCAGGAGTAGAATACCATTATATCCAGAATCCAGAAGTAAAAGTTATACTTTTACTAAATGAAAAAGATAAGAAGTGGGCAAAAGAACCACAAATATTATTTCACAGATATTTGAGTCCTCATGGTTATACCATGGAAACTTATAAGACGAGGATATATTATGAACAAATCCTTACAAATAATGATTGTGAATTTGCACATTTTTCCAATGGGAAAGGGAAACAAGAAGTTTATAACTTCTCAAAGATTTTGATAAAAAGGATTATATCCATTGAAGATTGGGGAATATCTCCATTCAGTGAAAAAATTCTGGTTAATAATGAAAATGGTAATACCATTAAATACAATTATTGGGATTATATCCAAGCCTTTGAAAGGGCTCTTACTTATGAAAACCCAGGGTTGTCACACACCTGGTTTATAAAATTATACCCAAATATTTATGCTTCATTTATTCCATCCTGGTTTATAAACTGGTGGAGTTTTCATGGAACGAGGAAAGATATTCTTCCGGAATTAATTCGCCAATATTATGATGAATGGTCACAGGTTAAACCTGATAATAATGCAGATTATAATCTGCCAGATGAAATGAGATTTTTTATTGAATACTCTATTCCATGGATATGGAAATTTACAGTTGAAACTGAAAATCAACAAGGATATTTTTGCCTTGTAAAGAAATCCCAATCTAGATTTTGGGAAAAAATGATGCGTAAGGATGAGGAAACAGGCCAATTAAATTGCCAAATTACTATTGACCAATTAGAAGAATCCATTAAGTCATATAAAAATTTGCTAGAACACAAAAAAGCTCTGCTACAACAAGAGCGTGTAGAATTTCTAGCCAAAATAAGTGATGATTCTGAGTTAGATGCATATAATGCATCTGAGCAAGAGATAATACAAGCATATATGCTCGGATTGAAGAAGGTCTTAAAGGCCAAGAAAGAAGAAGAACAATATATGGCGAAATTTGTCAAGACCAAAGAAGATGAGGATAAAAAATCTTCAACCAGTGATATTTCAATGAATTCAAATGGCAGTCAGAAGTCTGCTGGATTATTTCAAGATGCTCAAGATGACAACGATGATATTGACATTGAGGAAACTTTGAGGAAATTCCTCGCAAATAAAGAGCATACAGGAAAATAAAAATATCTGGTGTATTTTAAATGTATTTTAAATGTATTTTAAATGTATTTTAAATGTATTTTATATAAATTGTATATTTTAGTGCGTATATACTATGCACTGCTTTTGCCTATATAAGGCATGTTGTAGTAAGATTGGAAGGCAGGCATTTAGCCAAACCTTCTCTCTCTCTCTCTAGATCTCTTCTCCCTTGTAAAATTATCTCGCTCTAAAATAAAAGGAATCAGAACCCTTTAGTTCTGAAAGGTTTTCTATATTTCTTCATCTACAAAGGGAATCAGAACCCCTTAGTTCTGAATTCGTAAGTTTTAATTTCTTTTGGCTTTTCATGATGAGTCTTATAGGCTAAATCTTTGAGGTGATGGTGGTAGCTCAATTAATCACTTGATCCTGTAAACGCCATGGTTATGTTATTAGATTAAGTGGCGATGGTGCTTAGCATACTAAGAAGAGTAAAACCAGTTAGATCTGTATAATTAAAAAACAGAACTATGGATTCACGGGACAGTCTATAAGCCCATTTAAGCCTACGGATTGGCGTTGTAGGGCGTGAGAGTTGTCATTGCAATCCATGGTTAATCTGTTAGTTAATTATATAATCTGTAAAAGTTCTGGGTTTGAAAACTAAGTATGGCAGAGCTCCCCTATATTTGGTATCAGAGCCATGGTGTGAAAGGTGATAAGTTGATAAGATTATGGTACCATCATCATCTCTTTTATTATTTATGAATCTGAATCAACTCAGTCGGTTAATAAATAATAAAAAATTTGTTAAAAATGATGTTACTGAAGAAGTAGATATACCTACTAACTTAGATCAACTTAATAAATGGACAATTCCTAGAATTAATATTACCACAATATATAAATTAGGAACTTTTGAAAAAATAGGATTAAAACAAGTAGTTAAAACTACTGAAGAATCAATTTCTTTAAACAATGAAGAAATGACACTTAAATTATTATCTAATCAGGATTTAAACTTATATAAAGGAAATAATTATAAATTTATTCATATAGGATTAGTCCAAGTGGCTTTTAAACCATTAACTCTTGAAGGATTACCTGAGAGTTTCATAGCATCTCTTAGAGATGGGAGAAATTTAAATTGGAAAAAATCTATTATGGGAATGATCAAATCAAGTTTGGCTCATGGACCAGTTTATTTTAATGTTTATCCTAATATAACCCTATCATTAACAGATGAAAATATTCTAGATGCTCTAACTTTAAATGTTAAAACACATGGCTATAATTATGCTCCAGGATCTGAAGTTATATGTATATGTTATAGAATATACTATAAACCTTTATATACTCTAAATCCATGTTGCAAAATCATGGATAAACAGAATAATGAGACTATCATAATTGAAAGCAATTTTAATAAATCTGAAGTCATAACTCGAAGAAAAATAAGGTGGGAAGAAATTGATTTCCCTGAAAACTGGAAAATTGAAAGGGCTATAACACCAAGGCCTCCAATACATACAGATTTAGAAAATATGGATGTTTTGGAAGAAACTGATGGATCTGTTAGTATAAGTTTTAATAATCGACCTATAAATAGAAGTTATTCTTCTGTATCAAGAAGATCAGTCATATCTCCTATAGATCATATGGATCTACCACCTAGTACATCTAGACATTCAATTTCTCATACTAGAGGAATAAATGAAGTCGATGTGACTTCTAGTCAGGCATTTAATTTAGAGAATCACGAGTTGAAGAATTAATTATTCCAAAAACAGATAATATTGTCAGGACAAAACAAGCAGAGACTATGTCTCAAATGAGTTATGATTTTTAATGAATAAAAACAACAAAATTAATTTTAGTGCTGGTTCTCCAGCTAGGAAAATAATAAGTACAGAATTTAAGTCACCCAGATGGGAAATATTTAGAAATTGGTTTATGGAAAATTTTAATCAACAACAAAGAAACCAAATACAAAAAGATTTCTACAAATGTTGCGTATTTTATAATAGAATTATATATTTTGTCCCATGGTTTTGTGCTACTTATGTAGATCAATATATAAATGTTATTGAAAGACGATATCTTTGTAAAAATGGTGATGAAATAAATAGTTTATATCCTCCACTAAGGACATTTAAAATGGATAACCATAATTTTATTGCTATAGCAAGAGATCTAGACGATCCAAATATATCTGTTACAGCTTACCATTTAAATACTTTAATACAACAGCATAATTATGCTAATTTATTTCTTAGAATAATTGGTGAACAGATTGGTTCAGTACATGAGAAGTTGGATAATATAATTACATTATTAAACTTAAGAAATAAATCGAATAATAATAATACACCACCTAATGATAAGCCTTCCACATCAGCTGTGGCAAATATCCAAGCACCGCCTGAAATAACAGGTTTTAAATTTAAATCAAAATCTGATATAGAAGAAAAATTAGACAAACAAGTTGAGCTTAATGAACAAATTCATAATTATCTTGCAGGAAAATTAGGCAATTTATCAATAAATACTTTTGAGATTGACAGTAATAACTTTATAAGTCAGTTATCTGATACTGATGATAAGAAAAGTATTATAGCAAATGAAATTAATAAACTAGAGAATTCTCGGAGAAAAGAAAAATGGGCATATAAGCCTAGTCAACGATTATATTATTACCCTAGACCTACGCCATTAGATGTTTTGCATGAAGAACATGAATTTCAATTTAATAATAGTTATGATAGTAAAAGTATTTATGAATGGAACATAGATGGTTATACAGATAAACAAATTTATCAATGTCTCCACAGAATGCTTATGTATTCTACTGTATGTAAAAATGCAAAAAATACTGAGGTTAATATAGCAAAAATGATAGTTGCTGGTTTTACTGGTCAACTTAAAGGTTGGTGGGATAACTATCTTAATGATAATGAAAAAGAAACAATTTTTAAAGCAACCATCCAGGATCCAGATGGCACCCATAAAGAAAATGCTGTTTATTGTATATGTGTTAATATTGTTGAACATTTTACAGGTAAATATACTAGCAATAGTGAAAATACAAGAACTTTATTACAAAATTTAAGATGTAAAACATTAACTGAATTTAGATGGTATAGAGATACTTTTTTAACCAGAGTAATGGAACTCCCTGACTCCAATAGTGATCATTGGAAATCAAAATTTATAGACGGTTTACCCTATTTATTTGCTGAAAGAGTTAGAAAAACTCTAAGAGGAAATAATCCTTCTATTCTTTATAATAATTATACCTATGGAAGTTTAATTGGAACTTGCATACAAGAGGGTCTAAGTCTTTGCAATGATTTAAGATTAAATCAACAATTAAAAAGACAAAATTTAGTAGAAAAACACCAATTAGGTGAATTTTGTGAACAGTTTGGTATGGAGAAACCATCCTCATCCAGACAAAAACATAGAAGATATTCTACAACAGAAAAATTATATAAGAAAAGGAGAAGGCATTATTCTCAACAAAAACTTGATCAAAAGCAAGACAGAAAACAAGAACGAAGGGATAATAGAAAAACCTTTCGAAAAAATTATAGAAATAAATCAAATTCAAACATAGTTTGTTTTAAATGTAATAAGATTGGACATACAGCCAAGCAATGCTGGACAAAGAAGGCAATTGCAAATTTAGATATTGCAGATGATATTAAAGGTGAATTAAATAGAATTTTCTTAAAGGAAGATTATTCTAGTGATGAACTAAATGCTTTAGAAAATGAATCTATAACATCTGATTCTGTTTATTCTACTTCTGAAGATTCTGAATGTAAACCTTGTAAACAAGGAAATAAGTGTTCAAATAGCCAAGATGAAATTTATAATCTTGTATCTCAATTTGAAGACAATCAAATTTGTATGATGAAACATACTATTGATCATACTCAGTTGATTGAGGTATTAAAAACAACTAATGATCCCATAATAAGATCAAAAATAATTGATGTATTAGAAACTCCAACTACCTCTAATCAAAATAAGGTTTTAGGAGAAAACTATAAAGAAACATATACTATGAACGAAGTTTATAAATTACTTAATCAAAAGAAAACAGATTCCCAGCCTACAACTTTAAAAGATATACTAGATGAGATAGAATCTCTTAAAATTGAAATTAAGACATTGAAAATTGAGGTAAAAACTCAAGATATAAGAATTTCTAATTTAGAAAATTCAAAATTAGAAAACCCGAAAACCCCAAATCATGAAATAATAGGATCAGATTTCTTAGAAACTGTTGAATCTATTACCAGTCATAAATGGTATACTCATATCACATTAAAGATTGAAAATTTTTCTCAAACATTTATTGCTCTTATAGATAGTGGAGCTGATTTAAATATTATTCAAGAAGGTTATATACCAACAAAATATTTTGAAAAAACCAAACATAAATTAACTCATGTAGGAGGAGGACTTCTTAATATTCAATTCAAAATCCCCAAAGCGTATGTTTGTATTAATAACCAATGTATTCCTTTAAGTTTTTTATTGGTAAAAAATAGCATGTCTACTCCTATAATATTGGGAACTCCATTTCTCAGTAAGATTTATCCTATTAAAAAGTTATATATATATATATATAAATATATATATATAAATATATATATATATATATATATATATATATATATATATATATATATATACATATATATATATATATAGAGTAAAGTTATATCAAGGCAATAAATATTATGAGACATTAGCTTGAGACATGACATTTTAGCCTTTTTGTGAAACTTTAACAAAATTGTGAAACTTTAAGACATTAAAGTTTCACAATTTTTAGTTTCATGAAACTATGTTAAAGTTTCACCAAAAGGCTAAAAATGTGTCTCGTTCCATATCTCTCAATATTTAGGTGTCTCGTTTGAACTTGTATATATATATATATATATATATATATATATATATATATATATATATATATATATATATATATAGATAAGATCTTTTAAGCCCAACTTATTAGAGAAAGTCATTGAGTCTGAATCACTTTGAGATTTTAACACAAAAATTTGAGATTTTAACACAAAAATTTGAAACTGCAAAATTTCAGAATATTTGAGATTTTAACATTGTTAAAATCTCAAATATTCTGGAATTTTACAGTTCTAAATTTTTGTGTTAAAATCTCAAATTTTTGTGTTAAAATCCCAAAGCGGATGTCTGGACTCAATGACTTTCCCAAAACTTAGGGCTTGAAAGTTCTTATATATATATATATATATATATATATATATATATATAGAGAGATAAGATCTTTTAAGCCCAACTTATTAGAGAAAGTCATTGAGTCCTGAATCCGGTTTGAGATTTAACACAAAATTTGAGATTTTTAACACAAAATTTGAAACCAAGGCCTCTAGAATATTTGTGATTTTAACATTGTTAAAATCTCAAATATTCTGGAATTTTGCAGTTCTAAATTTTTGTGTTAAAATCTCAAATTTTTGTGTTAAAATCTCAAAGCGGATGTCTGGACTCAATGACTTTCCCAAAACTTAGGGCTTGAAAGATCTTATCTCTATATATATATATATATATATATATATATATATAGAAATAGATTCAAGAAAATACTATAAATTTTGGAAGTACTTAAAGTACTGAGTTCGAAATACCAAAAATTCGAAATACTAACATAGATATTTGAAACTTTAACCTGAAAGTTTGAAATATCAAGTATTTGAAATACCAAGGGGGACAACCCCCTTGATATTTGAAATACCATTTTTTTTTTGATATTTTAAACTTTCAGTTTAGAGTTTCAAATATTTCTGTTGGTATTTCGAATTTTTGTTACTTTGAGTTTGAAATATAAGTATTTGAAATACCAAGGGGGACAACCCCCTTGGTATTTCAAATACCAATATTTTTTTTTTGATATTTCAAACTTTCAGGTTAGAGTTTCAAATATTTCTGTTGATATTTCGAATTTTTGGTATTTCGAACTCAGTACTTTCGGTACTTTCCCTATTTAGTGGACTTCATATAACTTACCTCTATATATATATATATATATATATATATATATATATATATATATATATATATATAGAGAGAGAGAGAGTAGTTCAATTAAGTCTCTAAATATTAGTAAGCCCGTAAGTTTCATTGTAAGCCATTGGATTATTTTGTTTTCAATGGCTGAGATTGATTCCCCCATTAATTGCTTCTATTTTTTAAAGAAAAAAATAAATAATTAAAAAAGGCAGTAACATATACCAAGGAATTAATTCAATGAAATAGCTCCTAAATTCTTGCAAAGAAAACGTATGGTTTCTACTCACTTAATAACATTCCCTTCTTCTTTCTTATTGCATTCTGTCTATTATTTCTCCATTTTTTCTCCATTCTTAATAACATTCCCCCATTTCAATTACAGTTTACTCAATTGCATCACCAATCTTTTTTTTTTTTTTTTTTTTTTTTTTTGCATCTGATACACTGATTTTAAAATCTACTGTGAATTCATTATTCTCCAGTAAATTGTTTGAAGGGTTTAATCGTGTTTTCTATTTTCTTTGCAATGGCGGATATGTCTGTAATTGCTTATGAAGAAGGTACGAATTTCGATGTTACACAATTTTTTTTTCTTAATTGTTTTCCCTTTTTATTGTGGAACTTTAATTGTTTTCCCTTCTTATGTGTAGGTTTATGAAATTAAATTTATTCAATTGTTAATATAATCTGTATAATAGATTTTAATTATGTATGTATATAATTGTTGAACTATATCTGTGAATTTATATTTATTCAACTGTTAATATAATTTGTTTTGTCTCCTATATTCGTATTTTAGCGTTTTTCTTTTTGTTTTTTTCCTTATTTTAGGAAATCATGGTGTTGAAGAGAAATTTGGGCCGCAAGATTTTTGTAGGAGGCTGGAGATGGAGTTCATGCCATTTTGGGGGAAGCTGTTTCAGTTTTTCAGGAAAAAAATTAATTAAGTTTCTGTGAAACTGTTTATTAAGTAACTGTATTATTTCATTAATGAAACTGTTATTTTATTTTAGAGAAACTGGTAGCTATTACATTTTATTTTAGTGAAACTGGTAGCTATTAAATTTTGGAGCAACTGTAAAATATATATTACAATAACTGGGTAATATTATTAATGAAACTGTTTTTGTATTTTAGTGACACTGTTATTGAATTTTATTGAAACTGTTATTACAATAACTATTTAATATTATTATCAAATCTGTTTTTGTATTTTAGCGAATCATTAGCTATTAGTTTTTGAAACTGAGTTGCATTTGTTGTTTGTACAGTTTTATTATATTATGTGTTTTTTTTTTGTGTAGTTGAATATTGGAGCTACGAAGATGTATAGAATATTGTCGAATGTTGTTGAATAAGACGAAAAGAATGTTGTCGAATAAGACGAAAGCAGTAGAAGTTGCTAAGAAGCCGAAGCGGGTATGTAATAATTGCAAACAAATGGCGCACCATGACAAACGGAACTGCCCAAATCCATTTGTTGAGAGTCGCGACGATGTCGTACAGTCAGGTTCTTTAATGGGAGAGCTGTGGGAATTTGCTGGGGCTTATAATGTCGTAGAGTCAGGTTCTTAAACGGAACTTGTTAAGTTTTTTTTTATCGTTGAATCTTTGTAATGATTTTTAATGAACGATCTTTTTAGTTGTTTGCTGGAACCTTTATTTTTGTAGTTTTGAAAGGTTTTTAAATCGTAAAATGATCTACAGAGATGTAATTAAGTTGCACTCAAATATAATTAATTTGATTAAGTGTTTAAATTTTAAGTATTGCACTTGTATAGTATTACATAAGCTTTGTCACTGGTATTTGTTGACGAAATTATTACTTTGTAATTGTTTTTGTTCCAGTTATTAGTTGTTGTAGCATATTAAATATTTTAGTGGATGAAACTCATCGAGGAAGAGTTTACCTGTTAAAAGTTTCATTTGGATTCTTTGGTAGTTTCACTAAAACTACTATACAGTTTCATTATAAGTTGTTACAATTTAACATAACAATAGTTTCATTTTGGATTATTTGGTAGTTTCACTTAAACTAATATACAGTTACAATTTAAAATAGCAATAATTTCACAAAGAAAGGTTAATAGGTTTAATCTAATTACTGATACAAAATGGTAGCAAAATATGCACTTGTTTCTAGTAGTGCTAACTTGATAAAGTTCGATATGAATTATAATACTAACAATGATTATGTTCAATGAGTACATAGTAGACCATAGATTACTAGTCTGACAGATATTATTTGATAACATACGCTAAATGTTAAAGGTAATAAGGGGTACTAAAACAAAATCCCCCAACCGAGACAACTACTAAAGAAAAATGTAAGAGAGGAGTTATTGTTGAGAACGTTTGGCCCGCAAGTCAGCCAAGTAGCGTATGTCAGCAACTTTTTCTGCTATCGTTTTCTTGTTGTCGTTGAAGTCTTTTACTTTTTGGAGTAGTTCGTTGCGTACTTTGTTGATGTCCGACAACACAAGTGTGGCATCCAATTGCACAACAAGATAACGACGGTGGATCTTTAAGTTTATAGTAGCGTCATCAATGGAAGACCCCTCGTATAGGGCTAAGTGCATCATTGTGAATAAGCCAGACTATTCGTTGTTTGGTTGCTTCTCTTTCCAGGGAAAAATAATATCTCGCCGTTTGAAGTGGACTATGTCAGAGCCTTTCGGGAGTTCCTTGGATTCAACATAGTCGCTTAAGATTTAAGACTGCAAAACGGATGAGATTACGGGAATTATATAGGTTGCTGAAATTAACCAGTTAAAACGTTTTAAAAAAAAGGACATAGATACTCACAACGAAAGTTGATGCTCTGTCGTATATTATCGAGCTGTTGTTGAGGTTGATCAGGTAAGTGTTGTCTAGGATATCAATGGTCTCATCTTCAAAGTTGACACATACGCAAGAGTAGTGATCGTTTACGAGTATTGGACTAACAATAATCCAGTGTCCATATTGAACGTACCACCACAGTCTTTGACATGGCCGTCCCATGTGTCAAAGAGCTCGTCGATAAGTTGGGAGAGTTGTGAAGCTTCAATATCGACCTCCATTATTCTCATAAGTATTTCCTGCAGAGATTTAAAATTTGAAGAGATGTAAGATCAGTTGACAAAGATTGTGGTGGTATACAATGCCATCTATTGGTAGACAATTGAGGTGAAACTGTAATAGTATTATACATGAAACTTGTGTCCTTTTATAGAGAAACTACAATGTCTGAAACTGTTTTTAAATGTGTATAAAACTGTTATTTAATTTAAATGAAACTGCACGTATAATACGATTAAAATGGTTTTAAAACATAAATATTACTTTACCTTGGGTCGAAGACCAAGAAAAGCCATCCGGGGGGGTCATATTCAGTTCCTCTATGTAGTTCATCAGTTTGCGCCAACATTGAATGACCGCATGTGTGGTATTGTTCTCAGGTATCAAGGAAACGAGATCTTACTGACAACAGTTTCAACTTCAACAGATTCCTCTTCAATGTTAGACATCCTACAGACCAAAAAAATTAAAAAATGAATCCGCATAAATACAACAAAAAAAGACCAAACAAAATTAAAAAAATTCAAGATTCTCGACTAAAGTTATGACCTTCAACAATAGACATGCATTTTAGACAAGATTTTCGAGAAAATTATACAGTATATACCAACTAAAAAAAATAAATTACACAACAATTACAAAAATCGACTAAAACAGAATAAACATAATATAAAAAAGTACTTAAGTTAAAATTATGAAACAAAAAACAAAAAAAAAAAATAATAAATAAATAAAATGCAAAAATCATACCTTAATTAATTTGGGATGAAGTTGGACAAAAAACGGTTAAATTTTGGAAAAAGTTCGAAACTTGAATTTGGGATGCAAGTCGAAGAAGATGAAGGATTGAATTTGAGATGAAGTAATGACGATGAAGGATTGAATTTGGGAGAGAATGTTTGGGGGAATGAAATGAAATTAATTGGGGCAGAGAAAAGGGTTTAATTGAAAAATGAGGGAGAATAGGGGGATAATCAACGAAATGTTGGGAAATCAAATTAATAATAATAATTTTTTTTTTTTTTTAATTTTGAAATAGATGCATTGAATTTATTAGATTAAATGTGGGACGTTGATTGAATTTGATCCAAGGGTTGAGAATGAAACTTACGGACTTAGCAATTTAGGGTGAACTTAATTGATCCCCTTTCTATATATATATATATATATATATATATATATATATATATATATATATATATATATATATATATATATAGGGGCGGGATCCCATGAGACCCTCCAACTCAGTGAGACCCGTGAGACCCTCTTGTTAGCCGTTAGATCTTAGCTTAATCCAACGGTGTGACTCGTTGATTACAATTCTAAATAAAACAAAACACGTGCGCACAACAATTATCAACACCTCCTACTTTCTCTTTCCTTCTTGTTTCCTCAATTCTCTGGAAAAAAAACCCAAAGAATAATTCTAACAACAATCAAAATCAAAATTCTTAACTTTCATTACCTACTCATTGAAAGTATTCATGGAGTATTGTCAATTAAACATTATTTCTGTGAGGTAAAAATTTTATTTATTATTTCTGCAATTTTGGGTTTCCAACATAAATAAAAATTTTTCAATTTATTACGCGAATCACAAAATATTCTTGTGAGTTTGTTTATATGTAGATTCTCAAACGTTATAGCACTTTTGAGTCAAGAAATTACAGCAATTGTGGATGAAAAAATTGTAGCAAATGTGAATGAAGAAATTATATTTTATTGTCAATAATATTAACTCTAATTTATCCACATCTAAACAATCAGGTATGAATTATAATGATAAAGGATGTAATTGTTGAGTATCTATGATTCAAGTGGTTTGATTATTTAAGTTTCAAGTGTTAAATTTAATTACATTAGGGACGTACTACCCAGAAAAGCTCTTATTGTTCGAGTAACAATTACCTGGTAATTTTTAAGTCATACTTACAGTACGTACACTTTTGCAATACATTAGATACACTATCAGTATGTATTAGATACACTATCAGTATGTATTAGATACACTGTCGTAATATTTCGATTCATTGTGTGTTATAATTATATTTGAAAGTTATAATTTTATTTGCTTTATTTTTTTTCCCAGATTATGATGAAAAGATTTAAGAGAAAGATGAAGATGATGTTGAAAAAAACAGAAATATCATTTTAATTTTCTTAAGGTTTTTATGTATCTAGAAAATCTTTATCGAGCAATAGATACATTATTTTAAGCATGAGATACATTTACATTAATAAATAGATACACTATTTTTAATTGTTGGTTATAGTGGAGAAATAAATTGAATGTTTTTAAGCATTGGATATATTTCATTTGAGAAATAGATACATTGTTGTTAAACGTTGGATACATTTCCACTAAGAAATAGATACAATGTCTTAAAACATTGGCTACGTGTCTTTGATGAGAAATAAACATGTTTTTAAGATTGGATACATTTTCACTTAGAAATAGATACATTATTTCAAGGTGTTAGATACATTTTTTTTAATATTCCTTCGTTGACAAAACTATTTTCAAATATATCATCGACAAAAGTGTTGCACAATAAAAATCAAACAATATAGTCAAAAACTTGAGAAAACAAAAAAGACTCTAGAAACCAACAATGAAGTATTCATCATTATACCAACAATGGAGTAATCATCATTATACTACATAGTATCATCCACTAAGGTTATGATTATGTCAAAAATTAAGCAATAGATGCGATATGTATGACATACAATTAATTTCACTTCGTGATATACAATAAAATTGAACCAAATTGAAAATAAATAAATAAGTACTAAATGAAGCACAGAAAGTCAAATTAAAATGACACATTTGAATTAAAAAAATTGAAAAAGAGAAAATCCCTAATGAAACTAATCAATAGAATAAAATTGAAATTAATAGCAATATCCTGATTTAGTGCGAAACAAAGATACTCCGTAAATGTTAATAACTGAAAAAGAATAAAAACACTCACACACAAAAAAAGAAAAAGAAAAAGAAAAAGAAAAAAAAATAAAAATAAAATATAAATAAAAAGATTCATGGGTTTCAATGCAAACTTAACAAGAGAATAAAAAGGAAAAAGATATTCTGGGGATTGTTTGTAAGTAGCAGGGGTTTAATGATCCAGGTTGTCTTTTAAGGGTGAAACAAACATCCGACCGTCAAACTATATTAGATCTAATGGTAATAAAGTGCCTCACGGCCTCTATCAGTTGAGTGTCTCACAGATCCCATATATATATATATATATATATATATATATATGAAATAGGATCACGTAAATCCTACCCATATTCAGAATCCTACATCCAAATCTCAGCCGTAGGATCTATTAGATCCAATGGCTCAAATCAAAAAGCACTAACTAAAGATATTAATCAATATTTAAACCCTCCCCCCTAACCCTTGCCCTTCATTACGTAAGTTTCGTTTCTCTCTACCTTCTCTCTTTCCAAAACATTAATAAATTCAGCTCAAATCGATTCTCGACTATTAACTGCTGCAATTGAATTTCAAATTCAACTGAAATCGAATTCAATTTCGTCAATCAATTTTAATGGTGCGCTTTACATTTATTAAATCGTTGATCTTCATCGTCTTCGCATCGTCATCGTTTATCGTCAGGTGTGGTTTCATTCGATTTCCATTTGTTTTCATCAATTAATTTTCGATTATCAACTTTTTTACATTTTTGTGTTCATCATCATCGTTCATCGTGTAATACTCCGTATTTTCGTATTTTGTTATAAGCGAATCTTATATTTTAAGTCGGGTTTTATACTTTAAGTTGAACTTATACGAATTTATATTATTTTCTTAAGTGGAATTTTATAGAGAATCAGATAAAAATAATGATAATAATAAAGATGATAATAACAATAATAGTAAAAAATTACTACAATTATAATAAGAGTCTAAATAAATTAAATGGTTTCAAAAGTTAAATTACCCGAACCTCTTTTATTTTTCCTACCTTACTTTCAGGTTTCAGCCGACCAAAACAAACAAAACAAAAACCCTATTTCCCTTTTCTTTCGTTCTCTTCTCCTGCCTTCATCATCATTCATTTAATCATCTTCATCATCGCCATTTATCGTCATCATAGTCACCGCCGTAACTTCACCACCGCCGGCCTCCGGCAGCTTGTTGCTGTGCTTTTTCCAGAGCCACTGTCGCTGCTCTTCTTCTCTGCGTTTCGTTTTATCGTCAGTTATGAGTCGATTCCTCGAGTCTAGGCTTCAATTCATCGACCTTCTTTTAATCTAAGCCTTTCCATTCGATTAATAAGAGTTAATTTCGTTTTGGAGCGGTTTCGGCGTATTCGACAATATCAAGTTTGAATCCGCGACTTTCCTCTTCGAAAAGGTAAGGGCTACTCCCTTACTTAGTCTCTTAGTATAGTATGTAATGTTGTAGTAGTTGTGTGAAGTGAATTGTGTACTTATAAACCCTTAAATGGGTGTGGACTGTATGTGTGTTTGTATGTGTCATGGTTACCATGAATGTGGGTGTGTGTGATTATGATTAAGGGCTGAAAAGGCAGTGTTTAAGGGGCTGTTTCCAGCCGATTTAAGGCCGAGTATGGGCTGTTGGTTCGGGTCAGTTTGTGAACTGTTGGGGCTGCCGAGTAATGCCGTTTAGGGTCGTTTCGGGGACTGCAATTACTGTCAGTTTACTCCCTTACTTACTCTTTTAGTATGGTTTGTTTTGTTGTTGCAATTGTGTGGAATGACCTGTGAGCATATAAGCCTTGAATGTATGTGAATTTAATGTGTGTGTCGTGTGTGTGAATGTGTGTATGTTGTGTGTGTTTGTGCAAGTATATGTGAGGGATGAGAAGGCCGTTTCTAGGACTGTTTTGCTGTTAGTTTTCGGGCCGTGTTGGGCTGTTAAATTGGTCAGATTATGGGACGTGTACGGGCCTAACCCTTACTTAGTTTCTATGTGTACTTGTGTGTATGAATTGTTGATTCTATGTAGCGGTATCTTGATTGTGGAGTGTGTATATGATGGTTTGAGTGTGTGAATGTATATGTGTATTATACCATGGAGTAGTTGAGGTGTAATCGAGTCTTGGTTGAGTTTTGAGGGCTGTGATGATGCTGAAATTCTGCTGTGATGTTGCTGTTGTTTCTGTCAGCTTGTTGCCCTGTTTTGGGAGCATTATTGTTGTCGCATTGATGCTGTTATTGCTGCTGTGTACTCGTTCTGCTGCTGCCTATCGAGTGTACTACCGTTTGGCTTGTTATTGCTGCCCATTTTATTATTGTTGCTGCTGACCGGGGCTGCCGCAGTCCGCGGTTATGTGCTGCTGGTTTTCTGTAGTTCGGGGCTACTATTCGCGTGCTTAAGCTACTGTTTCCTATCGAGTTTATGCTGCGGTTTGGGGCTGCTATTCGGGATTGTATTAATTGACGTGTATGTGTATGGGTAGGTGTATAGGTATGTTTTTGGATCGATTTTGTCGGGCTACCCCTTTGTGGGCAGTAACGTAAGTCTATATGAGAATGTCGCTATGAACTTGTGTAAGTTGCATATCACGTTAAGTTAAGCTTGGCTTGGTTGTAATGACGAGTGAAGTTGAAATGGTAGGTACTACTTTAACGGTCGATTAAAGTAAGAGTGTATGTGGTTTGAATTCATCTTCGTAACTTCTCGAGTGCTTATATAAATGTATAGAATTTGAATCGCTTCCTTGCCATGTCGCGAAGTACGGTGACTTGAGTTGATTTATTTTGCATACGAGCGATGAGGATATTATTCATGAGTGAATGTTATACAACTTATGAGTGAACGTCTGCTTATTCACGAGTGAAAGATTATATTGAGTGAATGACGATGTTGACTACGAGTGAATGATTGTATGAGTGAATGATGATGATGATTATGAATGTTGAAGGATTTTTACCTTGTAATATAAGTATATATATATAAGCTGTTTCCTTGCCATGACGTTCTGTACCTTGTGATCATGATGAGGTCTGTGTGGCCCGATGTCATGTGGTCTGTGTGACCTAATGCGATGAGGTATGTGTGGCCCGATGTCGCGATGCGATGAGGTCTGTGTGGCCCGATGTCGCGATACGATGAAGGTCCGTGTGGCCCGATGTCGTAATATGATGAGGTCTGTGTGGCCCGATGTCATAGCGTGATGAGGTCTGTGTGGCCCATGTCACGAGGTGGAGGTGCGGTGTTGATCAGATGGTAAGTCCCCTGTGTGGAGGTTACACAGTGGGGTTCTCAACTTGTTTTTGTGCCTTGAATTGTTGATAATCGTCCGAGTTAGTTTCTTGCATTTTCTTTCAGACCAAGAATGAAACAGTACTAGTTTAATTTGCCTACGCGTTTCGGTTTTACTTTAAAGGCTTCTATTTCTTTTCCTTCCTCGTTTTATGAGTTGACTGTTGACTAACTAGGTGGTTGTTTGTCTGTTGGCTTCTCCCCTAGGTACTCGGACGTGTGCTTGTTGATTGTGGGACGCTTGGAGGGAATCACAATAATACTAGTCTTATGTCTAGTTTTGCCACCATAGACGTCTCGTTTTATCACGCTACTCTACTCAGTTTTGGGGCCTGCGTGCCGTTTTGATTTTGTTGCAGATTTTTGTTTACTCCACTTGTAGCCCTGAGCTACCGTGTTTCCTTTTTATATATATATGTCTTGCTTTATTCCAGGTCTTCGTGTTTTGAAAACAGGTGTTTGCCCAAGGACCCATTCAGTTGGGTCCTGTAACACCCTTATTTAGGTGAGGTCCGCCCTGCTTAAATGGGGGTGTTACAAAGTGGTATCAGAGAGGCGACCCTGATAAAATGAACCTAAAATGAACCCTAAAATGAATTTAGGCGAGTCGTGTCTTAAAATGAATATAGGAATTAAAACGAACCCCACGGAAATGAATGGTGATCCAAGCAACACCAGGGTTAGGGAGACGTTCCGAAACCCTGGGTGGGAGACGTCCCTAGAGAGCTTGGTAGCCACGAGTTGAAGTAGTTAACGTGGGGTTGAAAGTTCGTCGGGTTGCGTTGTTATGTTGATGATTGCCTTGTTGTGTTTGTGTTGTGTAAACATGGAGTATGGAGATTTGGTGATGAGATACGATGAGACGCGCTAAGGCGGGTGGAGTTGGTGTGGAGTTGGTGTTTTCTTACTAAATATTATGGAGTGGTGGTGTGGAGATGAGTACAAGGAACGTCATGGCAAGAAAATGGCTATCTGTACAGGTTATATAATTATAACGATTGTATATTATTATGATGAGTACGTGATATTAGTTACGATAAACAGTAAAGGTTAAGTTATCGTTCTTATATTTGTACGCTGCTAATATTATGTTTTGGTAGTGATACTATAATGAACCCGCCCACCCTCCCCTTTAAGCCAAACTTTGGTATAATGATTTTTATATTTTGATATGATGTTTATTCATTTATACTAATGTTTCATAATGTTGCTTTAATATGTTATCGCATTATTATATTCATATGTTTTTGTATACGCACTCGTTTATTATATCTTATATTATATTAGATATTGTTAATGGAGGATGGGATTAGGACCTTCGGGTCACTGGAGGCACTTTATGTTGCATTTTTAGGAATTATGGAAATTGGTTGCTGCTAGATATAGTATATTGTCTTGGAATAACTGTGTTGTTGCTTTCTTTTATTGGACACTTGTCTGTCTCACATATGAATATGTTTCGTATGAGCATGTTTGTGGTCAGTCGGGACTGAGTATGGTTATATGGGTGCTTGTATCGTGATGATGATGCTATGTCGTTTAATTGATGTTTTCGGTTATTAATGCGGCCACAGTTGTCGTTCATTGTTGCTGCCACAGTTGTCGTTCATCCTTGTTGCTGCTACCCCGCCGTGATGTTCTGCTGCTACTCGTTGTCGTTGCTATGCTGTGGTTGTGGTATGTTGTTGTTATTGAGCATACATATGTTTGTGGTCGTACCAAGGGTGTGTTTCGGCCTCGAGCCATGAGCGTGAGCATATGAGCGTATGGTCCTGTTGTGTTTGAATGTGTGTTTTTACTATGGATGGGTCAATGTTATTTTCACCAATGTGACGTCATATTTTAGGCATTAACATCGTGTTTAGGTGTGTTTGATGTAAATGAGTAAGTGGAATACAAGGTTGAAAGTTTGCGTGTGTTTAGGAGTGTTAGGTGCGTTTGCGTGTGTTTGTGTGCTGTAAGTCCAGTTTCGGCCGTGAGTGTGTTTACTTCTCCGTGTTTTGGTGCCGATGAAACTGCTCCGCTGTGTAATGTTATACATGCAACTTGCTGATGTTTTTGGCCATAGTTCGTGAACTCTATTGTTGATTGTTTGCTGTCTTTAAGCTCAAATAGTAACTACTTGTTTGTTGGATTGGAATTTTTGTTGTATTGGATGAACTACAGTAAGTATAAAAGGCGAACCACGTGCGCATTTTCTTGTTTGTAGGATTGGTGTAGCCCGAGTCTTGATCATGATTAGTGTCTAAGATTGAGTCGTATAATGTCATGTGCTTTCATTGTTTGACATGTGTTGTGATTACAAGTTTAGATGGTATTAGGTGTATGTTGGAGTATGATGGGTCGGAAAGTTGATAGTGTTGATCGAAACGTTAAGACATTGGAAAAGGAAAAGGGGTATGATCCATTATGGCATGAGATGTATATTTTGTGACCTATGACTTATGATAAATGCTGTCAGTGTAAACATGAAGATGATATGATGTGAGTAAGATTCTTGTGGTTAGTGGAAGCATTTTAGAGCATGCAATTTTCATGGGATTATGTATTCTGGCTGTTCTAAAGTGGATTGTATCCAGGATGTGATGATTGTTATAATGTGAAGTATGAGTTATTTATATGTTTGCCTAATCACAAGGCTGTTTATCACCGGGGTAGTGTGAATTGTTTGTATGTATGATTAGTGATGTGGTTGGTTGTTAACCATATGTCTGTTTACGCGCTTGGTACGATAATAGAAAGTGCGTTATTTTTTTTTTATTATAGGATTGAACGGCTTGCGGCTTCTTGTTGTTCGAGTATGTATTGTACATATTGGGAATTTGTTTTGGGTATTATATGCCGTAGAATAGACCAATGGCGGTGCGTGTCTATTATAGACGAGTGTTAGAGTGCCTGAAATGTGGAATAAAAGTGCGTGCTTGAGTTCTATGTGTTAGCGTCGTAAATTTGCAGGGTAAAATTTTTAAGAGCGCTTATATCACGTGTTTGCCTAAGTGTCAAGCGAGATCTTTGATGTGCGACGTAGGACTGATGGTTAAGATGTTGCAAAGTGGATGTATGATAAGTGTGAGAGCAGTTGTAATAGCCTAACGAGCGAATCGAAATATGTGAGAGGTTTAATGTAATGAAGTGTGTATACACGTAAATTCAATCTAGTTGAGCAAAGGCAGGTGTATATATGATAATGGAGATTAACTAAATGTTTTTGGGTGTATCTATGTGTGGGGTATAATTGATGATGAACTGTGGAAGTGAGCTAATATAGTTGTATAAGTTGTATGAGAGTATGTTTGAATAGACGCGAGTATAATGTGTAATAAGAATGTGTAAATTGTTGAGAGCGTTATAGATTTCCGTTCAGTTTATAAAGAGTTTTTCCTTGAATGTGTTATTTTTAGGATCGAGGGGATCAGTTAGTTAAGTTATATATTATATATGTATGATTTTGAGATTGGTGAGAAACATATTATGAATGGAATATTTTAGAAAGGTTGTCATGGTAGATCAAGAGTGAGGATTAGCTTGATGATAGGAATTGTGACAAATGTCATGAGTAACGTGAGGTGGAAGAATATATGCATATAGATACATGATGAGTGGTGTAGCGGTTTGTATAAGTTGAGCACTTGGACCAGTGACAGAGTATTAAGAGGAAAGCAGACGCTAGTCGTTTGAATTTGTGGGAGTAACGGTATCATGATAGTTATAAGAGTGTTGGGAACCTAGAGACACAAGTAAGTTTAAGATTCAAGAAATGAAGAGATGAATGTGTATTTTGACGGATTATAGAGTAGGAAGTCATTAAAAGATATTGGGGATATTGTTTAGATATGAGTCAAAAAATGAAATATTTGAAGTGTAGAATCGTTGGAGAATGGAAGGTTGAGTGTGAGGAGACGTATTAACAGAGCCAAATGAAAAGTATAGGTTAGGTAAAGAGGTTGATTGATGGTTCGTTGAGACGACATGAAGCATAGAAGAAATAATAGTAAAGACACGTTGGTTATTGTATAGGTATAAACAAATGTAATCGCATAGGTAATAAACTAATGTTAGGAAGGTCAGTAAGTGCATCGGAAGGAGTGTATTATGGTAGCGGGGACAACAAGCATTAGGAGGGAGCATATAGGAAATCAAGGACATAATCATCATACTTTGAGTACAGCGAATTTGAGAGTTAATCGGTAATACAAGAGTTGATGGAACTTGTGGAAATAGCAGATGTTATAGGTAGACGTTGGTTGCTTTGGTCATAGTGAAAGATGGTGTAGACGTTACAAGTGATGTGAGAGAGTTTCGTGGGAATGAGTAATAGTATCAATAAGGCTAACTTGAGATAACAATATAAAATGGTAAGGTAGATTAATTCATGTGTCTGAGATGCAAAGATAAGAATTATATGGGTAACCGTTAAGATTTAGTTTTTTGGATAATGGTGTAGGTTAGTAACAGAGTGGTACAGTATGGACTTATTATAGCCTGTTTGATTTGAAAATAAGTTGTACTAATCTTTGTAGCGTAATGATTATAATAGTCGAGTACAATGTTGCATGGCTTACTCCGTGCAAGGTGGATATAGTAAGCAAGCAGAGCGAAACAGTGTTTTGTATATGAGTAAAATATATGAGGATACGTTGATCTTATTTTAGGCATATGGCTTGGCTTGAATGTTTAGTAGGCCTTGTGCTTGTGTTGTAAAGTGTGTGACGTGGCCAACCAGTAGGTCAAGAAGTAAACTTATATTTTAATCTCTTGAAGTGAACAAGAGGGCGGTATGTTTCTTGTGAGCAATATTCGACAGATTTGTCCTACATGAGTGCTAGCTTTATGAGTAATCGTGATTTTAGATGGTCTAAACTTCGAGGACGAAGTTTTTGTACGAGTGAGGGATAGAATGTCGCGCTCGTTCTGTCATGTTTTATGCATTGCTCAATGCACATGTTGTTGCTTATGGTTCGGTTAAAGAATGTTGAATAGTGTCGAGTTTCATTATTATGTTATAAGTTGAATTTGTTTCAGATGTTGTGGTTAGTTAGATTGGTGTGCACACGATTTATATATCACGTTTTATATGTCGAGATTAACCGGTTGAGTTGTCGGGAATAGTTGAACTTCGGGACGAAGTTCTTTTTAAGGGGGAAGACTGTAATACTCCGTATTTTCGTATTTTGTTATAAGCGAATCTTATATTTTAAGTCGGGTTTTATACTTTAAGTTGAACTTATACGAATTTATATTATTTTCTTAAGTGGAATTTTATAGAGAATCAGATAAAAATAATGATAATAATAAAGATGATAATAACAATAATAGTAAAAAATTACTACAATTATAATAAGAGTCTAAATAAATTAAATGGTTTCAAAAGTTAAATTACCCGAACCTCTTTTATTTTTCCTACCTTACTTTCAGCCGACCAAAACAAACAAAACAAAAACCCTATTTCCCTTTTCTTTCGTTCTCTTCTCCTGCCTTCATCATCATTCATTTAATCATCTTCATCATCGCCATTTATCGTCATCATAGTCACCGCCAGAATTTCACCACCGCCTCCTCCGCAGCTTGTTGCTGTGCTTTTTCCAGAGCCACCGCCGCTGCTCTTCTTCTCGTGTTTCGCTTTATCGCCGCTATGAGTCGATTCCTCGAGTCTAGGCTTCAATTCAGCGACCTTCTTTTAATCTAAGCCTTTCCATTCGATTAATAAGAGTTAATTTCGTTTTGGAGCGGTTTCGGCGTATTCGACAATATCAAGTTTGAATCCGCGACTTTCCTCTTCGAAAAGGTAAGGGCTACTCCCTTACTTAGTCTCTTAGTATAGTATGTAATGTTGTAGTAGTTGTGTGAAGTGAATTGTGTACTTATAAACCCTTAAATGGGTGTGGACTGTATGTGTGTTTGTATGTGTCATGGTTACCATGAATGTGGGTGTGTGTGATTATGATTAAGGGCTGAAAAGGCAGTGTTTAAGGGGCTGTTTCCAGCCGGTTTAAGGCCGAGTATGGGCTGTTGGTTCGGGTCAGTTTGTGAACTGTTGGGGCTGCCGAGTTATGCCGTTTAGGGTCGTTTCGGGGACTGCAATTACTGTCAGTTTACTCCCTTACTTACTCTTTTAGTATGGTTTGTTTTGTTGTTGCAATTGTGTGGAATGACCTGTGAGCTTATAAGCCTTGAATGTATGTGAATTTAATGTGTGTGTCGTGTGTGTGAATGTGTGTATGTTGTGTGTGTTTGTGCAAGTACATGTGAGGGATGAGAAGGCCGTTTCTAGGACTGTTTTGCTGTTAGTTTTCGGGCCGTGTTGGGCTGTTAAATTGGTCAGATTATGGGACGTGTACGGGCCTAACCCTTACTTAGTTTCTATGTGTACTTGTGTGTATGAATTGTTGATTCTATGTAGCGGTATCTTGATTGTGGAGTGTGTATATGATGATTTGAGTGTGTGAATGTATATGTGTATTATACCATGGAGTAGTTGAGGTGTAATCGAGTCTTGGTTGAGTTTTGAGGGCCGTGATGATGCTGAAATTCTGCTGTGATGTTGCTGTTGTTTCTGTCAGCTTGTTGCCCTGTTTTGGGAGCATTATTGTTGTCGCATTGATGCTGTAATTGCTGCTCTGTACTCGTTCTGCTGCTGCCTATCGAGTGTACTACCGTTTGGCTTGTTATTGCTGCCCATTTTGTTATTGTTATTGCTGTCCGGGGCTACCGCAGTCCGCGGTTATGTGCTGCTGATTTTCTGTTGTTCGGGGCTACTATTCGCGTGCTTAAGCTACTGTTTCCTATCGAGTTTATGCTGCGGTTTGGGGCTGCTATTCGGGATTGTATTAATTGACGTGTATGTGTATGGGTAGGTGTATAGGTATGTTTTTGGATCGATTTTGTCGGGCTACCCCTTTGTGGGCAGTAACGTAAGTCTATATGAGAATGTCGCTATGAACTTGTGTAAGTTGCATATCACGTTAAGTTAAGCTTGGCTTGGTTGTAATGACGAGTGAAGTTGAAATGGTAGGTACTACTTTAACGGTCGATTAAAGTAAGAGTGTATGTGGTTTGAATTCATCTTCGTAACTTCTCGAGTGCTTATATAAATGTATAGAATTTGAATCGCTTCCTTGCCATGTCGCGAAGTACGGTGACTTGAGTTGATTTATTCTGCATACGAGCGATGAGGATATTATTCATGAGTGAATGTTATACAACTTATGAGTGAACGTCTGCTTATTCACGAGTGAAAGATTATATTGAGTGAATGACGATGTTGACTACGAGTGAATGATTGTATGAGTGAATGATGATGATGATTATGAATGTTGAAGGATTTTTACCTTGTAATATAAGTATATATATATATAAGCTGTTTCCTTG
The DNA here is from genome assembly GCA_023091065.1 of Dianthus caryophyllus. Taxonomy (NCBI): domain Eukaryota; kingdom Viridiplantae; phylum Streptophyta; class Magnoliopsida; order Caryophyllales; family Caryophyllaceae; genus Dianthus; species Dianthus caryophyllus. The sequence continues at coordinate 10,843,985 of CM041520.1, forward strand.
CCATGACGTTCTGTACCTTGTGATCATGATGAGGTCTGTGTGGCCCGATGTCATGTGGTCTGTGTGACCTAATGCGATGAGGTATGTGTGGCCCGATGTCGCGATGCGATGAGGTCTGTGTGGCCCGATGTCGCGATACGATGAGGTCTGTGTGGCCCGATGTCGTAATATGATGAGGTCTGTGTGGCCCGATGTCATAGCGTGATGAGGTCTGTGTGGCCCGATGTCACGAGGTGGAGGTGCGGGTGTTGACGGTATGGTAAGTCCCCTGTGTGGAGGTTACACAGTGGGGTTCTCAACTTGTTTTCGTGCCTTGAATTGTTGATAATCGTCCGAGTTAGTTTCTTGCATTTTCTTTCAGACCAAGAATGAAACAGTACTAGTTTAATTTGCCTACGCGTTTCGGTTTTACTTTAAAGGCTTCTATTTCTTTTCCTTCCTCGTTTTATGAGTTGACTGTTGACTAACTAGGTGGTTGTTTGTCTGTTGGCTTCTCCCCTAGGTACTCGGACGTGTGCTTGTTGATTGTGGGACGCTTGGAGGGAATCACAATAATACTAGTCTTATGTCTAGTTTTGCCACCATAGACGTCTCGTTTTATCACGCTACTCTACTCAGTTTTGGGGTCTGCGTGCCATTTTGATTTTGTTGCAGATTTGTGTTTACTCCACTTGTAGCCCTGAGCTACCGTGTTTCCTTTTTATATATATATGTCTTGCTTTATTCCAGGTCTTCGTGTTTTGAAAATGCGCATTCGCGCCGACCCATTCAATGGGTCCGTGAACACCCTTATTTAGGTGAGGTCCGCCCTGCTTAAATGGGGGTGTTACACATCGTCATTGTTCAATTTTATGTTCATCGTTATCGTTATCGTCATCTCAGGTTTTGTGTTTTCTGGTCGATTAGTTTGTTCTAGTTTGTGTCCTTTCTTTGTTGTCCTCTAAGTGTTTGGTGAAATGTCTCGATGAAATGTTTGTGATTGATTTACGTAGAAGTATCACCGATTCACACTGGAAGTATTACAATGTTATAAAAGAAGTATCAGCATATGATATAAGAATATCACAGTCAAAGTGGATACTTCAAATTTATAAGTATCAAAATGTTGTGTAAGAAGTATCAATAGGTTATATAAAAAGTATCACAAGTTAATATAAAAAGTATCACAAAGTCTTAGTTTCGAAATGTTACATAGTATGTATTTTTTTTTATGCAATCATATTTATAAAATAACTGTTGTTTTATGGTTTGCAGTCAGTTTCGGAGACTCATTGATTCATGACGTCGAATTGAAGAGGACCGAGAAAATGCCATTTGCCAAGAGCATCATTTATGTTGCTTTGATGGTGTTTTAATCTAGTTTAGATTTATATAAAAACATTCTTTTTCAAGAATTTCATTTTTTGTTGATTTCATCATGTATATGTGGTTGAACTTACGTTGTTTATGTAATTACTTTGCATTCGGATTTCACGTTAGAAGTATCCAAACTTAATATAAGAAGTACCGCAATGTTGTACGAGAAGTATCACAATGCTTCATATAAAGTATCACAACATTTCATAAAAAGTATCACAATGTTTTATAAGAAATATCATGATGTCTGTTAAAAGTACCGCCACTTTCTAAATAAAGTATCACAATATTTTATATAAAGTATCAGAACATGTCATAAAAAAAAATCACAATGTTCTATAAAAAGTATCGTAACACTTCACAAGAAGTATCACAATACTCTATATGAAGTACCACAACTTTCAAATAAAGTATCACAATGTTCAAATAAAAAATCACAAACTTTTAAAAAAAAAAAGTATTACTACATTGTATGATATAAATTGATAGCTTAATCCTATTACAATAATGTCACACTAACTATATTTCTACTAAGTCTAACTACTACCTCTGCCTTTCCTTGTCGTCATCCTCTTGATTTTTTCGCACTTGTTGGTTTCTTTGAAAAACTACGTAGAATAATATTCTGCAATATACACCACACAAAACATAATTATTGACACTCATTTATTGGAATGAAAGTATCATTATCTTATATTAAAAGTATCGCAACCATCTATCACAACATTGTCCAAAGAATCAACAACAAAACTAAATGTATCATAACATATATAAAAGTATCACCATTCTCTATTAAAAGTATCATTTATCATAACAAAAAGTATCAACACTACCCAAAATAACTTTCACATTTATACACGAAAAAGTATCAGATGAATTAAAAAGTTTATGAACTAAGTATCATCTTAATTTCATAACAAGTACAGAGTATCATTTATCACCACAAAAAATATCACTATTTTATATAAAGTGTCATACTTCATCGAGACATTTCATCGAACACCCATGAAAGAACATACGCAAGAACACAAAAAATAATAATTTAATTGACTAGAACAATAATATCAACCCTAATTTCAACACAAAGAATGTAAAAAATATATTGATAATGATGAAAACATCAAAAACATGTACATTGAAAACTAAATATTGAGTTAATTATGCATACAATCATAAAAAATTTGGAAAACAATATGAAAAAAATTCGAATTAACTAAATCTTGTACCTCGTGATTGAAAAATGAACAACTTTTTCGCAATTGAACTTGTTGATAAGTAACTTTGATTAAAAAAAAAAATATATCAGCAATCGAATGCAATTTAGCGATGAATGTTGCATAGTTTTTTTTTGGATTTTGAATTTGAATGAGATTAGAGAGAAAAAAAAGAAGTGGTTTTGATATTGCAGGAAGAAAAAAGATGAGGGAAAGTTTGAGTGCGTGTAACAATTTAGTTTGGCGACGTGGCTCAATCTCAATTGTCCAAATATCTTTAATCTAATGGTTGTTATTAGGATGTAGGATTTATAAATATATAAGGATGTACCGGATCTTGACTCTATATATATATATATACATATATAGATTTAGGATCCGGTGAGACCTCGTGAGACCCCTTCTTAAAAAAGTTTTTATTTTGAAAATTCGGCATAGTTGTCTTTATTATCTAGTTTATGGTCTAAGGAACATATTTGGGATTCATAACTTCCTTATCATGTCACGTTATATCGTCGTTAAATGTATTTTATGACTTTGGTGTACCTACGACATCTATTTGTGTATCTAATCTTTTTTTGGTGTATCTACTACGTCATTTAATGTATCTGCAGTATCAATTTTGTGTATCTAGTATATTATTCACCCGAGACTTAAATATTTTATTAAAATTTTTAATATGTAATTTATATTTTTAACCCAACTAATGGTAAAATCATATTAAAATAATGGATAGTGACGAGCCTATGCATTCGGTTTAATCATAGTATGTGATTTTCATGGGGTCTCACGAGGTCTCACCGAATCCCACCCCTAGATTTATATATATATATATATATATATATATATATATATATATAGGGACAAGATCTTTTAAGCCCAAGATATGAGAGAAAGTCGTTAAGCCCAAAATTCCAGGTTTGAGATTTTAACCCAAAAATTCGAGATTTTAACCAAAAAAAATGAGATTTTAACAAAAAAAAAAAGATACCAATTTTTCCTACGGTTGACTGATCTTGGCCCATGACCTACGGACCACATCCTTTTGAGATCTAATCTCACTAGTTGATTTTGATGATCCAATAGGCTTAGATTACGACTCAATGGCTTTCTCAGGCTTCTTGAAAGATCTTATCTCTATATATATATATATATATATATATAGGAATAAGATCAAATAAAGAATTCCTTTAGGTAGAATCAGTAAGAACATTCAAAATACATGATAAATACACATAATGTACATTTTAAATTTATCATTTATATTAGTAATGAAAAATATGTGACACAATTTTAAATTTATAACGTATAATATCTTTATATGGTAGAAATATGTCAAAACTTTAAGGTACATTTATCTTGTACCAAAAGTACATTTTATTTTGAACTTGAATATACCTACAAAATTTGAATTTAATTTATTATTTGAAATGTACATAACATATATCTATAATGTACTGTAAGAAATGTACTTTTGTGTGTTAATTAAATGTACCTTATGTATATTTATTATGTACTTTGACTGTTTCACTGCTCTTACCAAAGCTAGTGTTCTTACTCTGATCTTAACTCCTATATATATATATATATATATATATATATATATATATATATATATATATATATATGTAAATAGGATCACATTTAATCCTCAAATTTGGTGAGTCTGCATCCCTTCCTCAACCCTTAGATCTACTTGATCTAATGGTTGAGATCTTACCACGATATCTCTCCTAATTTATTTTTAGATTTTTTTTTCCCTTCTAATTTTTATTCGATTTATGTTTTTTCTTAAATTGTTTGGTCAACCTCTTTTTACGCTTTTTTTCTTTTTTTTCCTTTTTTTCTTTTTTTTTTTTTTTTTTTTTTTATTTCACAATTTTATTTTTATTTTTTTTTTTTTAACGATTTTTTTTTTTTTTTTTTTATTTTTTTTTAACAATTTTTTTGCCTTTAATTTTTATATTACTTGATACAATGTTATCTGTTATTTCAAGTCTGATCAATGTTACTTTAAAATGTAAACACATGTTACTCTAATATTTTTTTTTTTTTTTTTTTGTTGCCTTTAATTCTTATATTACTTGATACAATGTTATTGCTCCTTCAAGCCAATCAATGTTACTTTAAAATGTAACACATGTTACTCTAATAACTTATTTTAAAATGTAACACATGTTACTCTAATATTTTTTTTTTTTTTACTTTTTTTTTTGCCTTTAATTCTTATATTACTTGATACAATATTATCAAGTACTTGAAGTGCAATTAATGTTACTTTAAAATGTAACTCCTGTTACTCTAATAACTTAAACGGAGTACATGTTATTTTAACAAATTTTTATATATTTTCTTGATACGATATTCAATGTTACCTTAAAGTATAACAACTGTTACTCTAATACTCCCTCCGTCTCGGTGATTTGTTTACGTTTACTTTATACACATTTATCGATGTGAGGAGAGAGGTGGAGAAAAAACTAATAAAATAATAATATAAGTACAAAAGGGGTCCCACTTGCTTAAAATTATGAAATGTAATTGGTTAAGGGAGTAGGGGTCCACCTCCCACATGGGTCACCCATGACCATTTATAGAAAGTGTAAACAAATGACACGTAACCCCCAAAATAGAAAGTGTAAACAAATGACCGGGACGGAGGGAGTAGCTTATATGTGTTATTTTAACAAATTTTTATTAATCCTTAAGTTTTTTGATACGATGTGCCTGTTATTTCAAAGTGTAACAATTGTTACTCTAATAGCTTTTACGTTTTATTTAACAAAATTTTATTAATCCTTCTATTTTCTTGATGCGATGTTACTATTTCTTTGACGTGAAACCAATGTTACTTTAAAGTGTAACAATTGTAACTCTAATAGCTTGTACGTGTTATTTTAACAAACATTTATTAATCCATATATTTTCTTGATACGATATTATTGTTACTTCAAAGTGCAATCAATGTTACTTTAAAGAATAATCATTTATTCTCTAATAAGCTTGTACATGTTACTTTAAGTTATAATACTTGACAAAATCATGGTAATAAAATTTTATATAATTATTCGTCAATTGTTACTTTAACGTTTATTTGTTATTACCTTAATATAATAAAAAAAAATAACAAAAACATTGAAATAATCAAATAATTGAAAAATTAAAAGAATTTAAAAAAATAACAAAATCGTTAAAAACAAAAAAAAAAAAAAACAAAAACAATGAAATAATTAAATAACTGAAAAACTAAAACAATTTAAAAAAAAAACGTAAAAAAAAAAATTCGTAAAAAAAAAACGTAAAAAAAAAAAAAATAAAAAAAAGAAAAGAAAAAGCAAAAGAAAAAGAAAGAAAAAAAGAAAAAAAATAAAAAATAAAAGAAATCTCAACCATTGATTTCATTAGATCCAATGGCTCTAAGGGTGTACAAAGGATGCACCAAATATAAGGGATTCATGTGATCCTCTCTATATATATATATATATATAACAATTTTTGTATCAACCAATCATATTAAGACAAATGTCGACCATAGAGACCATGGTTTCTGCTTTATATATATATACTAGTTGTATTTCACTCGCTAACTATATTTACATTAAAAATTTAATTTTATAAAAATTTGCATTATATTAAATACTTTGAAATCATAATTAAGTATAATTGTTAATCATACTTCAATTAATATAAAATTACTCTCAATGCATACATTATCAATGTATACTTTCATGAAAAATATTATTTTGATATAAAATTAATGATATTAAATCTATGAGTTTTCTTGGTGTTTTGTTTCAAATATTACTCTCAATGCATAAACTTTTTTTTTTTTTTTTTTTTTTTTTTTTTTTTTGTTTTTTTTTTTTTTTTAATATAACTTACATTTTACCAAAAATACTAAATTTTTCCTAATGTAAGTCATAATATTTTTTAGGTAAGTTTTAATTTAATTATCATAGAGAATTAGTTGTTTTAAATAACATTAAGAATTAACTACTAAATTTTCCTAATATAACCTAACTAATTTAATTTTCATTAAAAAATATATTATTTTCAAAAATTTATTTATTTTATTTTTCACACCTTCCAAATATAATGTATTTATTTTTTTCAATTTTAATTTGGAAATATAGAGTGTTTGTTACAATATTTGATTATATATTTTTAAGGATATTTGATTATGTTTAAGTAGACCTGTCAAACGGGTCGGGCGGGTCGGGTTCGGGTTATACGGGTCGGGTCAAAATACGGGTCGGGTCAATACGGGTTTGGCTCAAATACGGGTCGGGTCGGGTTCGGGTCGGGTCGGTTTCGGGTCAAAATACGGGTCAAAAATACGTTTTTCACGCCTTGTTATTTATTATTTTTTTAATTAAAAAAATTCTCTTATTGTTATTTTACATTATGTACATATTTTATTGTACATATGTAATACTAAAGTTGATATATATTCATTCTTGTAATTTATAAAATTAAAATAGTCTATTTATGAATATATTCATAATATTTCAATCATAATTTTCATCATCATTTTGATATTTCAAATTATAATATTGAGGTTGTAATAATTATCAATATTAAATTATTATTTTTTCATGAAATATTAATTTTGTAGGTTCAAAAAGTCTTGTTACACGAAATTACACTTGACCCATCGGGTCGAACGGGTCGGGCGGGTCTTGACCCTAAATTAACGGGTCATTTCGGGTTCGGGTCATTTCGGGTCACGGGTCAAATTTTACGGGTCTTGACCCTAAAAAAAGGGTCGGGTCGGTTTTTCGGGTCGGCTCGAATTTTGACAAGTCTATGTTTAAGGAAAGTTTTCTTTTTTTTTTTTCTATGCTTTACCAATAAAAAACTTATTTTAGAATCCTAATAATATTAAAATATCCAATCATATTAAGCTTAATAAGTTTTATTATATATTAATATAATAACTTAGATTATATATATTAATATAATTATATAATAATTTTTTTTATCAACCAATTAGATATATTAGTTTTGGTGCCCAGCCCCGTTCGTGCCATCTATCACTATCTTTTAAAAAAAATTGTGTACACTATAATTTAAGTTTATTTGTCTAATTTATATTTTCACCGATTAGGATAAAATTTGATATGGTAATTAATATATGGAGTAATAATTTTTTTAAAATGTACTTGTAAATACTAAGTCCATAAAAAAATTCAAATGTATTACGCTATTTGTATTTTATTGAATAAATGGTTCATTTGACTTACGATTTATGAAGATTACCTATCATATATAATAAAGATTTTTTACTAACTCTCTCAGTTACTATTATTAATTTCTTTATTCTAATTATTATAATAAATTTCACTGTTTTGAAAATTTTGGAATATGATTAAATTTTGACAATAAATTAAAAGATAAATTCACTATGAATCAAATATTATAAGGATTCTATGATACACCATATTTGTTTTGCTTTTGTTTTTTCTATATATTTTAAATTTACACTTATATTGGTTTTTTATTTTTATTTTTACTATTTTCCTTAACTTATTTATTAAATCAAACATATTTAAGGCAATTTATATGGTATTTAATATAATAAATTTTCTTATAGGTGAAAAGTAAATCTATAAAAAATTCAAAACTATTCCTGAATTTGTATTATTTTTGGAAAATGGGGTCATGTGAATTATAACTAATTAAGGGTGACCTACCAAATCATAAAAGATATAATCCCTAGTACCACAGTTACTACTATTGATTTCATTATTCTCGTTATTATTTTTAATTTCACTATTATCGATATTACTACTTATTATTACTATTTTTTTGAAAGAATTTAGCTCCATTCCATTATAACAACCAAGTGAGTACATCATACATCACCCATTTAGGGCATTAATTATCTCAAACTCACCTCCATTACCATTACAATTCATCATCCGTAAACTAACCTCATTCTTAATAGTACGAACTATTTGTGCTACCTCCTTGATCTCTCCCGTAAAGATACGACGATTGCGTTCCATCCAGACATGATATATGGTAGCCACTAGAGTGCAACAAAACCATAAACTTCGCCATCCATGTCTCCTCTTGCGTAGATGCTTTCCAAACCGAGCTTCAAAAAGTAAGCTACGAACCCGCCTAGTAAAACCCAACCACAACCACAATTGTTGGGCTATTTCCGTTGCTGTAGGACATTGAAAGAAAAGATGATCCCGACTCTCCTCATGACGTTTACACAAGACACACCAGTTGATCATGATCAAGCCCCTTGCACGGAGATTGTCAACCGTAGGCAGCTTGTTTTGAAGAGCTAATGCTAAAATAAAAGAATGCCGAGGGACATTGACAGGAGACAGACCAGACCATGGAGCTCCAGGAAACAGCGGGAAAAACTGACCTGAATACGTTATAACTTTTAGTACCAGACCAAGATTCCAAGAAGTCTTCAGCTTCTTCCCTTCCAAGTCGTTGGAGCAACTCATCTCTAACAGATAGCACATCTTTCCATGACTCCGGATCAAAACTTGACACTGTCACCGACCAGATATCATGCCTCTGCAACTTGTAAGCTCGCAGCCAGTTTAGCCAGATACTTCCTCTCCCCTTAAAGATATCAGCAAGCTGTCGACAGAGCATGGCTTTGTTCCACGAGAGGACCTCTTTAATATTGAAGCCACCCTCAGTTTTGGGGGAACAAACTTCCTTCCAACTCTTAAGTATGACCCTGTGCTTTCCTTCCTCCACTTGCCAAAGGAATTCACGACATAACCTAGACACCCTCTTGATCACACCCTTGGGTAATAAAAGAGCAGCACACCAGAAATTCACTACTCCAAAGAGCATGGAGTTTATAAGCTGTACCCTACCTGCATAAGAAAGGTATTGATTACCCCAATGAGTAATATACTTCTTCACCTTGTCAAATAAATGCTGATACATATCATGCCTCAAGTTGGCAGAGGCCAGGGGGATCCCTAAGTATCTGAAAGGGAAACCACCCTCTGTAAAACCTGATCCCTGCAAGATTTCCCTCCTCACATCATCCCTAACGCCACCCAAGTAAATATCCGTCTTTGCTGGGTTTGCTTCCAACCCCGACACCTGAGCAAAAATAACCAGTGCATCCACAGCAGCCTGAACAGAGGGAACATCACCCCTCGTATAAATCATTAGATCATCTGCAAACACTAAATGCGTAAGATTAATTCTACCACATTTGGGATGATAAGAGAAATCTCTGATCTTAGGCAAGTCTCTAAGGTATCGAGACAAGACTTCCATGCTTAGGACAAAAATATAGGGTGAAAGAGGATCACCCTGCCTGATTCCGTTTTTTCCTTGGAAATAGCCATGAGTGGAACCATTGAATTTCACTGTATAAGAAGGAGTAGAGAGGCACAGCATCACCCAGTCTACAAATAGAGAAGGAAAACCGTAGGCTTCAAGAGCCTTAGAGATAAAAGACCAGCTAAGGGAATCAAAGGCCTTCCTGATATCCACCTTAATCAAACATCGAGGAGAGAGATGCTTCCTAGTATAGCCTTTTACCAGAGCCCGAGAGAGGAGAATATTATCAAATATGTTTCTGCCAGCCACAAAAGCAGCCTGCTCCTCTCCAATTAAAGCAGGGAGGATAGCCTTCATTCTATTAGCAAGTATTTTGCTAATAGTTTTGTACACTGTGGAACAGCAGGAAATCGGCCTATAATCCATCACAGAGGAAGCGGTGCTCTTCTTGGGAACTAAAGAGACAACCGTCATATTGACGGCCTTAAGCATCTTCTTACAAGCAAAGAAATCTTTTATTGCCTTAATAAACTCCAGATGAGTGATCTGCCATGTAGCCTTGAAGAAACCGGAATTGTAGCCATCCAACCCAGGGCTCTTGTTAGGGTCAATCCCAAACAAGGCCTGAGTAATTTCATCCACATCTATTGGCTGAGTAAGCGTCACAGCCTGCTCCTGCGAGAGTTGCCCCTTTGAGGCTACAAACTCCTGATCCAAGGGGATAACATCTTTAGCAGAGCCCAGGAGATGAGAACTATAACTTATTATTACTATTATTATAGTGTTAGCACTATTAATTTCACTACTCATACAATTGTTATACTCGTAACAATAACACTATACTCCAATTATAGTTTAGTAATCATAATTATGCCGAGCAAGTTGTTTTATATATCTTTTTGTCATTTAATTACATTTCCCTTGATTTGTTTATTTCCCTTGATTTGTTTGTTTTCTCTTATAGTACATCAAATTGTTGTGTTCTTTCTTGTAGAAATCATTCATTGCTGTTTAGAAAATAAATATTTTAATTGGGTGAGGATGATTAATTTCACAGAGAAAATCAGTGAAATTAATTATTCAAAAGTCTGATTAGAATTCTTAATTTAGTTTGTTATTTTATTTTATATTCAAATTTGGTTTTTTAGTCTATTAAAATTGTATATTGTGCTCGTAATATTGTAATTTTTACTTTTAATTTATATTTACATATGTAATTAAATGTAAATAATGATGTAATTTATATTTTTTAGTTTTTAGGAGTATGTTGTATTTATGTAAATTATAATACGGAGTGTATCTTAATGTTGTAATGTGTAAAAACTAAATACTCTGTACAAAAAACAAAACAAAAGGCTGATCATGATAGGCAAAAAAATTAAAGAGGTTTAATAAAGGAAATTAAATGTAGTTTAGGTAGTGGGGGGGCCACTTTAAAAAAATCAACTTTTAACCACAGTGTGACACCTCAGCACTGTGGTTATTGCTTTGTAAAAATGATACATCTCAAGAAAATAATAGACAAAATGATCCGATAAATTTAAGAATTTAAATTAGAGACGAATGGATATGAAACAATATAAAATAAAGTTAAGATTAATAATGTAAACGAGACTTGTTGGGGGTGAGTCATCCCGGGTGGAACAAGGTCGGGCCGGGTGAACATGAGGCCGGGGGAAATCCTTGGCCTAAGATCCCACGGGAACCTCCCGGGACCGGGGGCATCTAAGCCGTGATGTACGGACGCTTAGCTCCCAGGCCGTACTGTACGGTCACTAGCCACTAGAAGACAAAATTAGGTAGTAGTATTATAAATAAGGGACAAGACCCCAAAAACATATTCATTCACAGATAACACAAAAGCTTATATAAAAGGTAAATTGTTTTCTCTCTCTAATTTTATATATTTACATAAGCTGACTTGAGCATCAGAGGGGCTCCTCCCTAGAACCCCAGGGGCTAGGTTTGTTACGTGTTTCAGGTCGAGAGAAAGGCAAGCAACATTCAAGTAACAGAAGACCCCACGACAGCTTCATAAGATCAACATACTTGTATTTAATTAGTTTGACTATTTAGTTACCCTAACTTTGTACCTGAAATAATTGGCGTCGTCTGTGGGGAGAAGACACTAAAAGCATGGCAGATCAATCACCAAATCCAAAGAAGACAGTCGCGGGAACATCAATACTAGGTGGTGCCGTTGGGGGCACCACCTACAAAGACTAACTCCAAACACCCTTAACACCAGAAGAAAAACGGATGATGACTGTCTTCTTCAAGCAAATGAGGGGGACACCATGTGGAAAAGACTCTTCACATGTAAATTCCCACATCACTCAAGGAAGTGAGAGTTGCTCACTTTATAAGTCTAGGGGCTACTCCTCCCACCACCAATTGGTTTTGGGATGGAACCCTCTAGGCCTTATGGGTCGAGCTCTCTCCTTCCATTCGTGGGTGTGGCCCGGGCCCGTCTCTAGTTTCATATGGTATCAGAGCCCATGGTTATATCTTGGGTCTCTTGATCTGAAACCGGGCCATCTATATGCCGCCGGATATGGGTTCGTATCTCTGGTTAAAATCACTGGTTTAGTGTCTCTGATTCACCCATCCGGTTGGGCTTTGTATGCCATGGAGAATCCCAATAATGTGGGCTCCAGTATAAGGCTCTGTTAATGGACTTACATGTGAGGGGGGCGTGTGGAAAAGACTCTTCACATGTAAAGTCCCACATCGCTCAAGGAAGTGAGAGTTGTTCACTTTATAAGTCTAGGGGCTACTCCTCCCATCACCAATTGGTTTTGGGATGGAACCCTCTAGGCCTTATGGGTCGAGCTCTCTCCTTCCATTCGTGGGTGTGGCCCGGGCCCGTCTCTGGTTTCACACATCATAAGAACCATCACCCAAGAAAAACAAAAAACACCCCCGAGAAAGGAGGAAGAACCTCAGAAATGAGAGTGAATCCTCGTGGTCACCCCAAAGAAACTTTTCGAAGTTAATGACAGTGTGTGTAGTGAATGTAATTGTGTAAATAACAATTCCAACAATAGTCGGCGTAGTGAAACTAATAGTAATGAAAATATAATTGTTTATAATAGTAATTAACAATAGCAAGTCAACAACAATTAAAGTAATGATAGGAACGAGAATAATTAAATTAATAATAGTAAATATGGAAGTATGAATTATATCTTTATGATTCGATAGGTTATTTTTGTAAATACTCATGTTTCCAATAAAATACAATTGAAAAATACTTTTGAATTTTTATATGAAATTTGTATACATATTTCAGAAAAATCAAGATATTAAATATTACATATTTAAATTAAATTGTATCATAATTGGTAAATATATAAACTAGACAAATATACACAATTATACGAAGTATTTTTTATAAGAATAATTTAAAAGAGAATGACAGATGGCCCGGGCGGGGCTGGACACGCAAATTAGTATATATATATATATATATATATATATATATATATATAGTTGAAACCATAGTTTCTATAGCCGACATTTGTTCTAATATAATTGGTTGATAAAAGTTATTATTTCAATATACATAATCTAAGATATTATATTAATATATATAATAAAACTAGATTCTACAATAAATAAATAAATCTTTTTAGTAAACATTAAAAAAAAAAAAAAAACGTATCCTAAACAAAATCAGAATATACATATAAATATTGTAACAAACACTCTATATTTCCAAATTAAAATTGGAAAAAATAAATACATTATATTTGGAAGGTGTAAACAATATAAAAAAAAAAAAAAAAAACTAATTTGGGAATAATATATTTTTTAATGAAAATTAAATTCTTTTGTTACATTTGGAAAATTTAGTATTTAATTGTAAGTGTTATTCAAAACAACTAATTCGCTATATCATTCAGATAAAAACCTACCTAAAATATATTATGACTCACATTAAGAAAATTTAGTACTTCATATTTAATACTAGTATTAAAGCTCGTGCGATGCATTTCAATCAATAAAAATCTAAAACCACCTTCATTCATTCGTTGAATGACACCATTTCAAGAATCATTTCAATGTCATTTTACATTATTTAATTGGAATAATTCTACATATTATTTATTTATCTATGCTATACATAATTATTGATGGAATAATAGTCTTTCATGAAAAAGTGACTATAATCTTAATGTAATTTCTAACTTACATTAATTTTGACGTATATATACATTAGATTATATTTTCAACTTTTTTTTAATTCTATTTCACCATGGATTGTGTAGGGAACACACAGTTTATTCAACTTTTTTTTTTTCAAATATTTTTATCATTAGATTAGATGATAATATCATGATATCTATACTAATTTGATTAGTATTAAGACTTACCTGAAATATATATAGTAAATCATAATTAAAAAAGGAAAAATATATCTCATGTATTTATCTACATTAAAATTACTTAATGTTTTACTAAATTTTTAAATTTAATTATGTTTCAAATAAAATAATTTGATTGACTAAAATTCATTTAGTTTAGAAGAGTTCTCGATAAAACTCTCATAAACATTATTCTCTCATTGAAAATCAAAATTACCTTAATAAAGTTTCTAATTTATGTTTGTGTATTTGATATCACTATATTTCACCATCAATGTGAAATGTACATATATGATATATATCTAGTTTTTTTTTTCAAAAGTTTATAGTTTTTTTTATTAAATTAGTTGATAATAATATATTGAATCATAATTAAAAAAGAAAAGTGTATTTGATCATGTAATTAATTTTAATATCAAAATTACTTAATATTTTTTCCAAGTAATATAATTATATGATTGGCTAAAATATCAAACTCGAATATTTTTAATAGTAGTTAAATATTAATCATATTATCTTTTCTAATTAGTAATTATGGAAATAAGTATTTTCAAAATTTTGGACTCTCTAATTTTCCTTATATGTAATTTTTTTTTTGAATAAATCAGCTCATATATTCTCAATTATAAAATCCAGGGCAAGTACAACTTGTTTCTGCACCTAACCATTTAGTGACTCCACAACATCTAAGTTATCCTCCATTTTCAAAACATACAAAACTCTAGCACTAACTTCATGATTAATCCTCTTTACCACAACAGCGATCGAAGTACTTGTGCCTTCAAAAACTCGGTGATTTCGTTCAGACCATATATGATAAACGCTAGCAACCAAACTGCAACACACCCACTTCGCCTTCCAGTTCTTCACCTTTTGGACATGCCTAGCTCGGCGAAGCTCAAAATTGAGACTTCGTACACGCCGAGTTATACCAATCCATAACCAGATTTGCTGTAATATACTCCGTGAGATTGCGCATTCAAAGGAAAGATGCTCTCGACTTTCAGCATTCCGCAAAGAACACACCAATTAGGGATACACATCCCTCTCGCTTGCAAATTATCAATAGTTGGTAGGTGATCTTGTACGGCAAGCACGAAAGTAATACAATGCCGCGTAAAGTTAACAAAACACCAAACCACAGAACACCAAGTCACCAGCCTTTGTTTGGACCTGAAGTAATCATGAGTATGCTGGACTAATCTGCCTTGTGCGGCATTACTCCAAGCATTCAACCTAGCCTTCGCTTCAATCGAACCACCAGCTAGCCGAATCAATTCGTCCCGAACATGAAGAATGTCGCGCAAACTTTTAGAATCAGAGCTCTGTTGTTTCACACTCCATATGTCGGCTGACTTGAATTTATACTTTGTAAGCCAAAGGAGCCAGGCACTCTGTCGCCCCTTTTCGATATCAAATAGCAGCTTACACAACATCGCTTTATTCCACGAAAAAATTGTTGGAGTATGTGTCCTCCACAATAGTGCGATTACTTAATAAATCTCAATTAAGGAATACATGGGGATAATCCTGAATTATTGTCAATTGATTAACGTAAATCAATAACGGTTGGCTGACTAGAGTTTGACGTTATTGTCGTGAGAACGGCGGTAATCAATTGATCCCTTTAAGTCACACCTATAGGAACGTACTCCAAATTTTTAAGCTAATTAATTGTATGAGATACGATTATATTAGTGACTTGATAATTTGACTAACGGTTAGTCGGTGTATTGATTTAGAGAGAAATCGAGTTGTGAACTCGGACGTTTGAATTTTATATCGATAAAATTATTAGAGGAGATGAGAATTAGTGATTAAACGTTAATTCACTAATTGTGTACATTTTACTAATGAGATTAGTAAAAGTACATTTTTAATATATGTGCAAGTGTACATGTATATTAAGGAAGGGTTTAATTAATTTACACTTTATTATATTAGATAATTAAGTGATAAATTATAAGTATTTGTGGGACAAATATTGAAAACAAATAAGACCCATTTGAGGCCCTTTTGGACCGTCCAAATGAGAAAGGAAGGAGCTTCCTTTTGTTTTTATTTGTTTTGTTTGTTAGTGTTTTGTTAAAGCATGAAACAAAATGATTATCATGCAACAAATTTATCTAACCAAAAAAAACTCTTCCTCTCCTCTTCACTTGCTTTGGCCGGCCATTTGGAGTGTAATATACACTTCATTTGTTGCTTGTGCTCATAAATAATTAAGTGATAAAGAGAGTAAAGGCATGCAACTTTCATTCATGCATTTTTGCTTCTTCTCTCTAATTTCTCTCTAAACTTTTTCTCTCATTATTCTTTCTAAGAGTTAGTAATAATAATATCTTCACATATTATCAAGTTAGTACTAATATATTTTCTAGATCAAAAATATTTAGTATTTTTGGAGTTAAGTTCTTGGGTGCAACTTTAGGAGGTTTCTTATTATTGGAAACTTGGGTTTTTAAGGAGGATCATCCTAAGCTCATACTCAAGAAACTAAACTAGAAAGGAGTTCTAGTTTAGTGCCCTTATTTCCTTTTCAAGAAAGGTATAAATTTCTAATCTTGTAACAAAATACTTTTGTTAACTACATAGATCTTGCTAAATCAAATTAGAGTAATTTGATTTACACTAATACTTGATTAGTGAATGGGATCCGATCCCTTCAAGTGGTATCAAAGCCAAGGCTTGTAGTTACAAATTTATTTTGTTGTTTTTGGAGTTTTATGTATTTATTGAGAATAAATAACATAAAATCCGAAAATAGTGTTAAAAATGGTTTTAACACGAGATTTTTTTTGCATGCAAAGTTTCTGGTCTCATGAAGTTTCTGGTCAAATTTCGTAATTTTTGGAATTTGTTTGCTAATTTAAATGATTTTTATACAAAACCGAGTCAAAAAGTGTGTTTTTGGCTAAAATAATTACTATAAATAGTTATAGTTCGAATCTGGTCACGAAATTTTTACACAGTGATATTTCATATTTATACATTCTGCATGTAAATTTTCAAAGTCATATTTTGAGTTTTGAATATTTATTCATATTTTTGTTTAAAATCGGTATGGTTTGCATTTTATGTCCAAAATATAGTAAATGTTGTTTTCTGGACATGAAATTTATACCAATATTTTTACACATTATGAGGATGCTCTCGTATAAATTTGGGATTTTACCTCACTGTTTTAGACGTTTTCTTGATTTTATGAGTTAAAATCGATGAAATCGTATGTTATTTTATATAAAATAATTCGTAAATATTTTCTGGCCAAACTTTTCTTTTCTGATATTTTGGAAGTGTTCCAGAATATACAAAATTTTTTCAAAATAAAAATAATTTTATTTTATTTTATTTTGATTTTATAAAGCTTTATTCATAAAAGGGTTATGATTAAAGTACTTCTAATTAGCAAATGACCATGTTTATGAACTAAAATCACCATGAGTTAGTATAAACTAATGTTGGGTGTTCTAAAATCAGTTTAGAAGTTTAGTTCAAGCTTAAAAGGTGTTTTAAGCATTATTGATTAATATAAGATTAATCGGTTAAAAATGAGATCGGTTTGAAACGATTAAATGCGTTTTTTGTTTAAGGCGATTTTGGCATGTTTTTATTTATAAGCTTTACATTATGCATGTTTGGATGAATGTTTATTATTGAATGAATGTTTGTTCTTACTAGTATGGCCATAGTTTGTTGTATTTTTTACCGATATTACCCGTAATGAAAGGGAATATCGTGTGGTTTGTAATTAAATGCGATCTCGTATCGCCGGTTTGTAATTTTTAATAGTTTATTTCATTTATAAATGTATAATAGGATTGCTATGTATTCTTTTGTAAATCATACTTGTAACTATTTGTAAATCGAAGACCGGTGATGGAGATCGACATGGAGCCTTAGAAGTGTTCTAAAGCTTGCAAGGAGAAGACTTGGATGAAGTCCATTTGAAGAGGGACCAAAGGAGTTGGTTTCCAATTTGTAACTCCTTGTATTTTAATTACTTTTAGGTGGCCATACTAGGTTTATGCTTGCTTGCTTGGTTTTGCTTGTTTGTTTGCTTATATATTCCGCTCACATGCCAAAATCGCCATGCATGCCACGATATCCCACTCCGATTGTCATTTTTAGGTCGCCATTCTTAAATTAGTTCACTTATAAAGAATTTAAATGACTAAAAATTGACAAGATCACCCACATTTTAACAAAAATGAATTGAGATTAAGCCTTTCCAAATATAGCGACTATGAACCCCATGTTCGTGAGGACCTCCGCGACGTGGAACCTTGTTACCATGGGTAAGTAGTGGGAGAAAGTCCCATGCTATTTTGGTTTGGACTCAACCAAATAAGAGTTATTTGGGGCTAATCGATGCATTTTATAAGAAAATCATCAACCAAGCATTCTAGTGTAGAATTAGTCAAGTGTTGACTTATCGCTTTTATATAAAAGGAAACATGAGATGTCTAATTTTATATGGAAAACGAGTCTTGGAATCATTTATATAATTTCGTGGGAGATCATTATATAAATGGACGTTTGTTTTAAAAATGAGTTTTAGCAAATGTCATTAATGAACTATGAATGTTAATATATTTCCTCATATTTGTTGTAGAATTATTTGTTTCAAATCGCAATGGCATCATCATCATCAACTCCCGCGCCCATTTTGGGCAAAGATTCATGGTTGCGAACCGTGATGGATAAGTGTATCCTCAAGGATGACGGTAGCAACTTCGTCGAATGGGATTCGACAATGAAGGGCGCCGCGACATCCGACAATGTGCTCAAGCACCTTACCGATCAACCACCCGCCGAACCCACTTCTCGATCCGGCGCGGCTCGTGCCGCCTATGATGAGTATGTGAAAGTGGACAATGACGTGAAAAACGTCTTAATTTGGTCCATGTCACCCGCTCTCAAACTCCGAATGGTTACTCAAAAGAGTGCATATGCGATATTCACTCGAGTGACAACCATGTTCTCCAAAGCACCGCAAATAAGGCTTTATGAAGCCGCGGTGCGGTTTTTCGATGCAAAGCTTGAGAGGAACCAAAAAGTTGGTCCTCATGTGCTCAAAATGATTGAGCAAATAGACACTCTTGAGCGTCAAGAGTGTGCTATACCCAAGGCTCTTGCGATCAACCGCATCCTCCATTCTCTTCCTAACAAGTTTGCTCAATTTCGAGTAAACTATAACATGAACAACATGGATAAGAGTTACCATGAACTTCATGCACTCTTGGTCCAAGCCGAGAGGGATATGGAAGTGAATGAGGTGGAGAAGAAAGATGTTCTCTCCATCAAAATGAAGAACATGAACTTGGGAGTAAAGAAGGGGAAGGTGGCCAAGAAAGGGCCATCTAACATAGGCAAGGGTAAGGGTAAGGCCATTGTGGAAGGTGTTCCACATAAGCCTAAGCCCAAGATCAACAAGGGAAGACCCCTCAAAGACACTTGCAAATATTGTAATGAGGTGGGTCATTGGATGCGCAATTGTCTCAAGTATAAGAAGGATCTCAAGAATGGATGTGCGACATCCAAAGGTATTCCTTCTAATCTCTATATGATTGACATCAATCATGCTTGCATTTCTACATGGGTATTGGATACCGGATGTGGATCTCACCTTTGTAATCATTTGCAGGGGATGAGAAACGTGCGGGCCCTAGCCAAGGGTGATGTAGATCTCCGCATGGGCAATGGAGCTAGAGTAGCGGCCGTTTCCGTGGGAACTTTTGTACTCTCTCTTGCTAGTGGTTTAGAGTTGCATTTAAATAACTGTTATTTTGTACCAACTCTAACTAAAAACATTATCTCCGTCTCCGTACTAGATGCGGAAGGCTTTTGTTTTGAGATTAAGAACAACCGTTGTACTTTTTCTTTTAATGAAATGGTTTATGGTGAAGCTATTTCAATTGGAGGTATTTATGTTTTAAATGATGTCAATGATGTTTATCGTGTGGAGAACAAGAGGCTCAAATCGAATGAGTCAAACAAATCCTACCTTTGGCATTGTCGTTTAGGTCACATAAACGAAAGACGCATAAAGAGACTTGTTGCGACCAAGGTTCTCAAACCATTTGATTGCGAATCATATGGTACATGCGAAGCTTGCCTTTTAGGCAAGATGACTCGTCAACCCTTTAGCGGTAAAGGGACACGAGCAAGTGAGGTTTTAGGACTCATACATACCGATGTGTGTGGTCCATTAAACATCACCGCTAGAGGAGGATATCATTACTTCATTACTTTTACCGATGATTTAAGTAGATATGGTTATGTCTACTTAATAAGGAATAAAAGTGATGCTTTTGAGAAATTTAAAGAATTTCAAAATGAGGTTGAGAACCAATTAAACAAAAGGATAAAAGCACTACGATCGGATCGTGGTGGCGAATATCTAAGTAATGAGTTTGATTCACATCTAAAGAATTGTGGTATAGTATCACAATGGACTCCTCCGCACACCACGCTTAAATGGTGTTGCGAGAAAGGAGAAATCGAACCTTGCTTGACATGGTTCGGTCTATGATGAGTCAAACCGAGCTTCCTGGATCATTTTGGGGCTTTCTTGCTATTATCTCAGTATTTTCACTAAATCAAGTCCACTAAAGCGGCCAATAAGACTCCATATGAGATATGGACGGGAACGGTTCCCTATTTGTCATTCATGAGGATCTGGGGATGTGAGGCATTCGTCAAGAATAAACCTGACGATAAACTCGGTCCAAGGTCTGACAAATGTCTATTTGTAGGTTATCCTAAGGAAACCTGTGGTTATTACTTCTACAACCCTCACGAGAACAAAGTGTTTGTGGCTCGTGATCTTTGTTTTTCTAGAAAATGAATTTATTTCTAAGAAAGCAGTGGGAGAAAATTTGAACTTGATGAAGTTCAAGAGCCACAAACCGAGACAGAAAATGAGGAAACCGCTCCTGCGTAAATGCGACACGGTTATAATCCCTAGGAGGTCGTGAAGAGTTAGTCAACAACCTGACTGCTACCTCAGAACATCGAGGAGGAGGGTGATTTGTTGTTATTCAAAGCAACGAACCCTCAACCTACAAGGCGGCTATTAGTAGCCCTAACTCAGAAAAATGGCTTGAGGCCATGAAATCGAAATGGATTCTATGTACGAGAACCAAGTTTGGGACTTGGTAGATTTACCTGAAGGAGTGCGACCCTTCGGTGTAAATGGATATTCAAAATCAAACTCGGCATAGATAAACATATTGATGTTTACAAAGCTAGATTGATGGCAAAGGGCTTTTCACAAGTCCCAGGTATTCATTATGATGTAACCAATGCACCACTTGCGATGACTCGATCCATAAGGATAATCTTAGCGGTTCTTGCATTTCATGACTATGAAATATGGCAAATGGATGTAAAACCGCCTTCTTGAATGGGATTCTAGAAGAGGAAGTGTTTATGACACAACCTGAAGGTTTTATAGATACATCCAACCCTAAGAAAGTATGCAAGCTTAAGAGATCCATTTATGGTCTTAAGCAAGCATCGAGGAGTTGGAATCACAGATTCGATCATGTTATCAAACAACATGGTTTCGCTCGTAGTCTTGAGGAACCTTGTTTGTACATGAAGTTTAGTGGGAGTAAAGTAACCTTCCTTGTTTTGTATGTGGATGACATACTATTGATTGGAAATGATGTTCCAAGTCTGAACTCGGTAAAGGTGGAATTGGGAAACCATTTCCAAATGAAGGACTTGGGAGAGGCACAACGCATATTGGGTATCCGGATCTATAGAGATAGATCCAAAAGGATACTAGCATTAAGTCAAGAAACTTATATCGATAAGATTCTTGATAGGTTCAATATGAAAGACTCCAAGAGAGGCTTTCTTCCGATGAGTGTGGGAATAACATTGAAGAAATCTCAATGTCCTACGACTCCTGCGGAAATTGAACGCATGAAATTGATCCCCTATGCTTCCGCTGTTGGATCAATCATGTATGCTATGATGTGCACTCGTCCTGATGTCGCTTTCGCCTTGAGCATGACGAGCCGGTATCAAGCTAATCCCGGTGAGAGTCACCGATAGTCAGAAGAACATCCTTAAGTACTTGAGAAGAACTAAGGATTCGTTTCTTGTGTTTGGAGGAGAACTTGAGCTACGTGTAAAGGGTTACACGGATGCAAGTTTCCAAACCGATGGGGATGATCCAAATCCCAATCCGGCTATGTCTTTATGTTGAATGGAGGAGCTGTTTGTTGGAAGAGCTTCAAACAGAGTGTCACCGCGATTCTACAACTAAGTCGAGTATTTGGCGAGATCTGAAGTCGCTAAAGAAGGCGTGTGGATTCGGCAATTCTTGGATGGACTAAGAGTAGTCCCTAGTGCCGTGGATCCATCCTTTGTTTATTGTGATAACAGTGGGGCTATTTTCCAAGCGAAGGAGCCCAAGTCTAGCAACAAGTCTAGACACGTTTTGAGGAAATACCACGTTATTAGAGATAATGTGGAAAGGAAGGAAATAGATATTTGTAAGGTTGGGACAGACGATAATATCGCTGATCCTTTAACCAAGCCTCTTTCGAGGGCTAAGCATGACGCGCACACCGCCTCCATGGGGTTGCGGCGTATGCCAGATTTCCTTTAGTTTCGTAATATGTAATTGAATGATGTATCTTTTTACATATATGAAAATAACATTCATTGTTTTTATCTTAAGTCATTATGAATGCATACTTTGTTTATCCGAGTATTTGTGTGACAAGTTTGAACGTATTCAAGTGAACGGAATAAACTAAGTATTTGGTCCCTGGTCTCTCATATGAGGTGACGTCTCGGAGAGACTAGATTGCAAGTCGATCGATGGTGAGGTTCAACACCATAGGGTCATATGTGATGACTGATCGTTTGCATAGACAGACTGTGAAGAACACTTTGTCGGACAGTGACGCTTATAGAATTCCTTTTCAATGAGATTGAAACCTGGTCGTGGTGGGAATTCTATAGTATTCCTTTTGAGTCGATTCTTTGACTGGAGCTGATTGTCTGAGTCGGTGCAGTTTCCGAGTGACTTTCATTTTTGTCCTAAGCCATGCCGTGAAAGGGGGTTATAAGGGCATCTTTGGGGTCATGGTGATCTGCATTATACAAAGACAATCGAGTGGAAGGAAATGTCCACCCTCGTCAGGGTAAAACATCTTTGGGCCACTCGAGGAGTAGTCGGCGAAAATGCGTGCCACGCTCGGTAAGAATCTACGGTAGATTCCCGGTCAGGCCGACTCTTTCTCCTTATCGAGGAAACCACTCATGATATATATCTTAGAATGCAAGTACGACCTGTAAGACACCTTGCATTGAGTGGGAGATGTGAAACGGACATGAGAATTGGTAATGCACAACTTGTCTCGGACAAGTGGGAGATTGTTGGAGTATGTGTCCTCCACAATAGTGCGATTACTTAATAAATCTCAATTAAGGAATACATGGGGATAATCCTGAATTATTGTCAATTGATTAACGTAAATCAATAACGGTTGGCTGACTAGAGTTTGACGTTATTGTCGTGAGAACGGCGGTAATCAATTGATCCCTTTAAGTCACACCTATAGGAACGTACTCCAAATTTTTAAGCTAATTAATTGTATGAGATACGATTATATTAGTGACTTGATAATTTGACTAACGGTTAGTCGGTGTATTGATTTAGAGAGAAATCGAGTTGTGAACTCGGACGTTTGAATTTTATATCGATAAAATTATTAGAGGAGATGAGAATTAGTGATTAAACGTTAATTCACTAATTGTGTACATTTTACTAATGAGATTAGTAAAAGTACATTTTTTTTAATATATGTGCAAGTGTACATGTATATTAAGGAAGGGTTTAATTAATTTACACTTTATTATATTAGATAATTAAGTGATAAATTATAAGTATTTGTGGGACAAATATTGAAAACAAATAAGACCCATTTGAGGCCCTTTTGGACCGTCCAAATGAGAAAGGAAGGAGCTTCCTTTTTGTTTTTATTTGTTTTGTTTGTTAGTGTTTTGTTAAAGCATGAAACAAAATGATTATCATGCAACAAATTTATCTAACCAAAAAAAAACTCTTCCTCTCCTCTTCACTTGCTTTGGCCGGCCATTTGGAGTGTAATATACACTTCATTTGTTGCTTGTGCTCATAAATAATTAAGTGATAAAGAGAGTAAAGGCATGCAACTTTCATTCATGCATTTTTGCTTCTTCTCTCTAATTTCTCTCTAAACTTTTCCTCTCATTATTCTTACTAAGAGTTAGTAATAATAATATCTTCACATATTATCAAGTTAGTACTAATATATTTTCTAGATCAAAAATATTTAGTATTTTTGGAGTTAAGTTCTTGGGTGCAACTTTAGGAGGTTTCTTATTATTGGAAACTTGGGTTTTTAAGGAGGATCATCCTAAGCTCATACTCAAGAAACTAAACTAGAAAGGAGTTCTAGTTTAGTGCCCTTATTTCCTTTTCAAGAAAGGTATAAATTTCTAATCTTGTAACAAAATACTTTTGTTAACTACATAGATCTTGCTAAATCAAATTAGAGTAATTTGATTTACACTAATACTTGATTAGTGAATGGGATCCGATCCCTTCAAAAATTTCCTTGATACCAAAACCCCCTTCCTCCATAGGAGTGCACACATTCTTCCAACTCTTCAGAATGATATGGTGTTGCCCATCCCGAATATGCCACATAAATTCTCTACACATTCGACTTATTCTCTTGACCACTAGGGATGTCGTTGGGGCGGGGCGGGGTGGGGGCGCATATAGGTTCCCCCGCACCCGTACCCACCAAGAAAAATCTATACCCATACTGTAGTTAGAACTTAAAAACGGAGTAATTAGCTTAAAAACGGTGTAATTTCCTCATACGGACTCCGATTCAGGTGATTCAAAAGGCTAAACTGCGTATTTTTCCGACGCCGTCGCAACTGCCAAACTTTCAGGAGTCAGTTTGAACCGCTCCACCCTGGGCCGAGTCGAACACTCAACTCGGGTTGAGTTTTAGGGCTTTCTTGGGTTTGCTTCTTGCTCAAGACATTATAATATTTCATTCCCTCTTTACCCTAGCTCCCAAATCAGTTTTGCATCTGCCTAATCTCATCCCTAATCTCATCCTCATTCATCCCTCATAATCCTCTCACAAAAACTCTCTCAAAACTCATCAAACTCCATTGTTGATCATCCTTTCTTGCATCTCTTTAGCCCTAAACCTTTCCTAGTCAATTCCCTCGGTATAGGATCTCTTTTAGCACTTTTATTTTTCTGATTTTTGTATTATTCTATGTGTTCTTATGTTTTATGTTTTTGCTTGTGTGATTTGGCTTGGTTATGCAAAGGAGAAGGAGATCTAGAAGAAGGTGATACTATTCTTGTGGAGGAGGAAGAGGATTAGCAAGATTTTGATTTCAACTAAGGTAACTAGGTGTGATCTAGTTGTATTTTAACTTGTATGAGGCGTACATGTTGTTGATCTATTGTGTGTGTGCAAAATCATGTTGTTTGATTGTTGTTTTTGTCATTGATTCATGCTAGATCTAGGGCGTCATACTAGGGTTGTCATGTTATCATATTTTCATGCATAATTCACATATCATATCATTAATCGTGCTTGTAAATCGATAAAAACGAATTGGTGTTGTGATGAGGTATTGGCCGAATGTTGTGAGTGAGGGCCGTGGCCCTTGCTTGATTCTTCTTCTTGTTTTCTTCTTGTTTTGGCTTAATCATGTTGAATCTTGATGTTTGTATTAATCACCTAAAGATAAACCATGAGTTAAGATGATTTGATTGGGTCTAATAGTGTATGTATGCATGTTTTAATGAATTGATCATATAAATCGATAATTGGTCATATGAGAATTGAATGTAATGCATGAGTTTGGTTGTGTGTGTGTTGGCCGTGTAAGGGGCAGGCTGGCCGAGAGGTGTGTGTGTGTGTGGTGGTTTGTTTGTCACTTGTTCGAGTCTTGGCATGTCTTAGGAGGTTAATTATGCTTTATTGAATTGGGTTACTCTTTGATTTATCACTAAACAATGAATTAAGAGCATGTCAATTGAATGTATGACTTGTAAAGTGTTTTGATCATATTGTACTCCGTATGTATGGTTGGTTATGGTTGTGATGATGCTTGTGTATGTATGAGTATGGGTGTTGTGGTTGCGTGGTTGTATTGGAAGTGTTGGAGACAGGTTAACAGGTTATGCTTGGGTTAAGTTTGCACATGGGTACTGTTCTGGCACATGTGTGAGGAGATACAACGTCCTAGGATGGACGGATACCGCCCATAATCCCCTCGACTATTCTTGTTGCTTAGTTAGAGCGACTATGGGTTCTTAACCAGAAGGGTTAGAGACTATGGTTATTTATGTCGTCACCGTTCTTGTTGCTCGGTGGGATTTTTCCAAATTTAGACTTGTGATTGAGGAACTTCTTGTTGCTGTTCCGCCATAGGGTTTGGGTGATTCTTGTTGCTTCACCCGGGGTGGTTCTTGTTGCTTCACCCAGTTCTCCGCGCTTACTCTCGCAATTGGTTGGAAGAAAGATCGTCTTGAGAGCTCAGTTGGTTTGGACACAACTTTGGTTGTGCCGTGTTGTTCGTTGTTATGTATTGTTGTCTTTGGTTGTTTGTTGGTTGTAAATGTTGTTGTACTTGTTATTAGGCCGTAGGCCAGGTGAGCTTGTTGCATTGTTGTTTACGTTTTGTTATGTTAAAATATGACTGGGGAGCACCTAGTTACTCCCCACTGATTGTGGTTGTTGCCTCTCTTTTATAGGTATGCGCGGGATCGGGTTTGTCAAATGAGGACGCCGTGAGGATGACCTATAGCTAACCTTGGAGTGATTTTGGATTACGCTTGCAAGGATGTTTAGATTTATTATTGTTATTTTACTTTCATTTTGGGGTTTGAATGTGTAAGGGGTATTTACTCCCCACTTCTAGGCCTCAGGGCCTACCTTTTTATCGTTGTTTAGTTGGTTTAGTGAGTAATGATCCGGATTCCACGGTGTTTCCGCCACCGTGGCTCGCTTTTATTTTCTTTTATTTCATCAATCCTTTTTATTTCTTTATTTTATTTTGTTGAAAAAT
This sequence comes from Dianthus caryophyllus, assembly GCA_023091065.1. Classification (NCBI taxonomy): domain Eukaryota; kingdom Viridiplantae; phylum Streptophyta; class Magnoliopsida; order Caryophyllales; family Caryophyllaceae; genus Dianthus; species Dianthus caryophyllus. The sequence goes on from CM041520.1 coordinate 10,871,313, forward strand.
CCGGGTTGTTACAGTTGGTATCAGAGCGAATACGCTCCCAACTCTCTTAGTCGAGTGAGTAGGTTTGACTTAGAACACCGAGTGAGAGTGTTGGGGTAGATACATTAGGGGGTCTACGTTATTTGTGCATGTGTATGAGTAGTTGTGTGAATGGTGGTCTTAGGATTTCCACCATTAGATCATATGTTTGCTTTGGATGCAGGTACAGGAATGATGGAGTTATGCGAGGTCGGGTGTCGACTCGATAAATCTCTACATTTAAATTTACTAGTCCTGCCTCTAAAATAGTCTTTAAAAGCTTTTGATTTGATTTAATCGTCGTTTTTTAAATTTATTTCTTTATTTCAAAATGTTTCACTCTGATAATTGCTTTCTTATGTACTACTTGGTTTCTTTGCTTTCATCATACTCACCATTCTAAACTAAATCCTTTATACTTCTATTTTCTTACCAAATCATGTTACCCTTCATTTTTAAATATCGAAAAAAAAAAAGGGAGTATTTTGCATTCCGTTTTAATACACTTGTATAACCCTTGCTTTTTAATGTTGTTCATTTGAGAGTTCTGTTTTATCGAAAATTTTAGTCTATTTATGCCTTGTCGATCCCTTGTTTTAACTTTTCGGTTTATTCGTTTATTCAACTTTATTCATTTGAGCATTCTAATTTAAAATATCCCTCTTTCATTTGACCTTTCGAAATATCTAGAAATTTAACTCTTAAAGTCTTGATTCGTACTGGTTGATCAGCTGGAGCAAGAAACTTGAAGCCGAATTGCGAATGTATGGTCTTACCATCAGAGCACGCAGCGGAAGCTCTTAATCTATGTCACCTACCGTATTCGTGAGGACGTCTTTCAGCTTGCTAGCTACACTTGTCCTTAGTATATCCTTCTAAATCTTGATCTTATTATACAGTTGTTTTAAAACTATCAGCTCGTGATTACAGTTTGAGTTTCTTTTTCCCCAATAAAATTTCTTATTATGTTCGTCCTCATCTTTTTCAATTGATCGTGCTGAAATAATTTCTAAACTCTTTTATTTCAAGAATGTTTTCAGTCAGTTCTATTAACAAAACCTATTTTTATAATTGTGCTATAATGGTTTGTTTGTCCTTCTTGAACTTTCTTATTTTGTAACTATGTTGAGGAAAATTTTAATCGGTATCGCTTTACTTTACCATTCAATTTTAAACGCGTCAATACATTTTGATGGCTTTTTACTCAATCAAATTTGAAATGATTGACACTTGTCTACTGCTTTCACTTTTAATCAAAACCTCTTTGTTATCTTAAACATTCTTTTATTAAATTTTCTAATTTGAGCATTTGGTTTATTTGAATATTATTTATTCTACCTGGTATTTTAGTAGCTTCATTTTTTCTAAAATCGCTGTCGTTTTGAAACTCAACTTTGAGACTTCTCCTTTCAATTGTATCTTTTAATCATATTCTATATCTGTCAAACTTTTCGGGAATTACCTTTTCGTCTCTCATTCGTAGCGAAACCAATCAATTTGAGTTCTTTGTTGGAAGCGAGTCTTATGCCTTCATTTGTGAACTCTTAAAGAATATTTCTATTTTCCTTCATCGTTTCATATTAAAAATTTCTTTTGTCAAATGGGTGGTTGTTGAGCAGTTTCTTGCAAAAGATTTATTATGTTATATTTTTACTTAATTCGTTTCATTCCTTCTTTTCTTTCTTATTCATCATAACACATCACTTTTATATCATGACCCTGTCGATGACCTTTTACTCTGGTCATTCGGGTCTTATGTCATTTCATTCCTTAGGTTTCCCTCTAGTGGCTACTTCGGTTCTATTGCCTTTGCGCCGATATTTAAGACGCCGATCTTCTATTATTTTCCACTCCTTCCCGTAGCTATTCACGTTCTCGATTTTGTAAAAGCTCTTGATATATTAACATCAATCTTGTCCTTGATAAATTTCTATAATCGTATTCCTTGGCATCTAGCCGTAAGGTGCTTCACCCTTATCTAGCTCGAAATCTGATCCTTAGGCTGTCGCTGTTATTTGAGTCATAGATGATAGAGTTTGGTTAATAAGTATTTGATAGTATGAGTGGTTTACTAGCTAATGCACATGGTTGGTCGTTGTAAATTTTGAGGATTCTTAGTTTTGCGATTCTTAGCTAGTGCATCTTGAGACCGTTTTATAGTTATGAGTTAATGCATAGGCGATTCTTAGTCTTTGAGATTAATGATTTAATTTATGGTGAGTGAACGTTAGGGAGATTATAGTATTTGCGTAGGGAGTATTTTTAGGACTTAGTTATGTTGCTAGATGAGTTGTGACAATCATGAGTTAGTGAGAATTGGGAAGTGATATTGTGGTGAGCAATAATCGACTTTGAGGAAAACCTTAAGGTTATAGTGAGCACGATAAAACTTTGGGGTTTGTACTTTAAAGGATAATGTAGGAATGACAAGTGTGCATCTTGTGGTTTTGTAAATGTGTTAAGTATAAGGAAATTCATTAATGGAAGGAAAGCATTCGAGGTCAGTAAGGTAGTGACGTTCGAGAATGGTGTGGATAGACTTGTGTATGGTAATAATGGGTTGAGAGAGTAGTAAGCTTTTGACGACACATTTTGATAGTTACTGGATAATATACTTTTGATTTGGGGTTGAGACGATATGGTATGACATAATTATGGTTATTTCATTGTGGAGAGGGTGGATAGATGTGAGAAGCGATATAGACTTGAGCTTGGATCACGTTATGATTATGAGGTTTGTCTTTGGCATTGATTTGAGGATTAGTTTGTGCGGCAATTGTATTGGTGACGTTAGTTAGGATGTCCACGGTTTTAAAATGCATTTGGAGTGTGTTAAGATTTTGGATTGAGATACTATGTTGAGTTGATATGGACATACGAAGCTAATAATAGTCAATTTGGGTTGGTTGAGCATACGATGTATCTATGGTATACAAGTTTACATAAACTAGCGATCCACATCCGAGCAGTTGGTGATATTGAGCTAATATAAGCGTCGTTAAGCGTGTCTATGCCCCTGTGATCGAGGTGAGTAGAGTTAGCGATTCTTGTCTTGAGGACCATAAGAGTAGGTAGTTTTCTTAACCCTTTGGGGTATTCTTTCGTTCTCATGTTTCGAGGACGAAACTTCTTTTTTAGGTGGTGAGATTGTAACACCCCGGCTTTTCCTAATATTAATTGTCCGTCTCAATAATATTCGTAATTTATTTCTCTTGATTTTCTTATTTTTAGCTCGAGAAAATCAGTTCACTTGTCGCGTGGATTAAGCTACACTGTAGTCAGAACTTAAAAACGGAGTAATTAGCTTAAAAACGGTGTAATTTCCTCATACGGACTCCGATTCAGGTGATTGAAAAGGCTAAACTGCGTATTTTTCCGACGCGTAATCGCCAAACTTTCAGGAGTCAGTTTGAACCGCTCCACCCTGGGCCGAGTCGAACACTCAACTCGGGTTGAGTTTTAGGGCTTTCTTGGGTTTGCTTCTTGCTCAAGACATTATAATATTTCATTCCCTCTTTACCCTAGCTCCCAAATCAGTTTTGCATCTGCCTAATCTCATCCCTAATCTCATCCTCATTCATCCCTCATAATCCTCTCACAAAAACTCTCTCAAAACTCATCAAACTCCATTGTTGATCATCCTTTCTTGCATCTCTTTAGCCCTAAACCTTTCCTAGTCAATTCCCTCGGTATAGGATCTCTTTTAGCACTTTTATTTTTCTGATTTTTGTATTATTCTATGTGTTCTTATGTTTTATGTTTTTGCTTGTGTGATTTGGCTTGGTTATGCAAAGGAGAAGGAGATCTAGAAGAAGGTGATACTATTCTTGTGGAGGAGGAAGAGGATTAGCAAGATTTTGATTTCAACTAAGGTAACTAGGTGTGATCTAGTTGTATTTTAACTTGTATGGGGCCTACATGTTGTTGATCTATTGTGTGTGTGCAAAATCATGTTGTTTGACTGTTGTTTTTGTCATTGATTCATGCTAGATCTAGGGCCTCATACTAGGGTTTGTCATATTATCATATTTTCATGCATAATTCACATATCATATCATTAATCGTGCTTGTAAATCGATAAAAAGCAATTGGTGTTGTGATGAGGTATTGGCCGAATGTTGTGAGTGAGGTAGTGGCCCTTGCTTGATTCTTCTTCTTGTTTTCTTCTTGTTTTGGCTTAATCATGTTGAATCTTGATGTTTGTATTAATCACCTAAAGATAAACCATGAGTTAAGATGATTTGATTGGGTCTAATAGTGTATGTATGCATGTTTTAATGAATTGATCATATAAATCGATAATTGGTCATATGAGAATTGAATGTAATGCATGAGTTTGGTTGTGTGTGTGTTGGCCGTGTAAGGGGCAGGCTGGCCGAGAGGTGTGTGTGTGTGTGGTGGTTTGTTTGTCACTTGTTCGAGTCTTGGCATGTCTTAGGAGGTTAATTATGCTTTATTGAATTGGGTTACTCTTTGATTTATCACTAAACAATGAATTAAGAGCATGTCAATTGAATGTATGACTTGTAAAGTGTTTTGATCATATTGTACTCCGTATGTATGGTTGGTTATGGTTGTGATGATGCTTGTGTATGTATGAGTATGGGTGTTGTGGTTGCGTGGTTGTATTGGAAGTGTTGGAGACAGGTTAACAGGTTATGCTTGGGTTAAGTTTGCACATGGGTACTGTTCTGGCACATGTGTGAGGAGATACAACGTCCTAGGATGGACGGATACCGCCCATAATCCCCTCGACTATTCTTGTTGCTTAGTTAGAGCGACTATGGGTTCTTAACCAGAAGGGTTAGAGACTATGGTTATTTATGTCGTCACCGTTCTTGTTGCTCGGTGGGATTTGTCCAAATTTAGACTTGTGATTGAGGAACTTCTTGTTGCTGTTCCGCCATAGGGTTTGGGTGATTCTTGTTGCTTCACCCGGGGTGGTTCTTGTTGCTTCACCCAGTTCTCCGCGCTTACTCTCGCAATTGGTTGGAAGAAAGATCGTCTTGAGAGCTCAGTTGGTTTGGACACAACTTTGGTTGTGCCGTGTTGTTCGTTGTTATGTATTGTTGTCTTTGGTTGTTTGTTGGTTGTAAATGTTGTTGTACTTGTTATTAGGCCGTAGGCCAGGTGAGCTTGTTGCATTGTTGTCTATGTTCGTTATGTTAAAATATGACTGGGGAGCACCTAGTTACTCCCCACTGATTGTGGTTGTTGCCTCTCTTTTATAGGTATGCGCGGGATCGGGTTTGTCAAATGAGGACGCCGTGAGGATGACCTATAGCTAACCTTGGAGTGATTTTGGATTACGCTTGCAAGGATGTTTAGATTTATTATTGTTATTTTACTTTCATTTTGGGGTTTGAAAGTGTAATGGGTATTTACTCCCCACTTCTAGGCCTCAAGGCCTACCTTTTTATCGTTGTTTAGTTGGTTTAGTGAGTAATGATCCGGATTCCACGGTATTTCCGCCACCGTGGCTCGCTTTTATTTTCTTTTATTTCATCAATCCTTTTTATTTCTTTATTTTATTTTGTTGAAAAATCCGGGTTGTTACACGCCCTACCACCCATGGCGGGTGGAAGTTTCCAAACCCGTACCCGCCCCACTACCCATGGCGGGTAAACTATTAAAATTAAAATAATATGAAATTAATTTAGAATACCATTGTTTAAGTTAATAATATAAAGATTAGAACAACTGTTCATTAATTAAAGTTGGAAAATACTATAAAATTACTATTTCATGATATAAAATATGATAATATGAAGCGGGTATGCGGGTATTATGTGGTTATGTAACATCCACCCCCGCCCCATTACCCATGGCGGGTACAATTTCAATATCCATACCTGCCCCACTACCCGCCAATCATGTACCCATCCCCACCCCAATTGGGGCGGGTGCGGGGCGGTACCCACTTTTACCCGCCCAATTGACATCCCTATTGACCACACCCTTAGGTATTAACAACGCATAACACCGAAAAATTTCCAGCCCAAAGATCATAGAGTTAAACAACTGAATTTTACCCACATATGATAACGATTTAGCCGCCCAATTTGTTATATAACGCTGTACTTTGTTAAGACAAAGATGATACATATCAGCCCGCAATGCACGCACTAGAAGCCAACGAAATTCCCAAGTATCGAAAGGGAAACTCGCCCTCATTAAACCCCACTGTCTCCTTAATTACAGCTCGCACCTCCGCCTGTACCCCACCAAAGTAAACATCCGTCTTTGACGGATAGCTTCCAAACCAGAAATTGTAGCAAACAGTTGCAAAACATCAACAACAGCTTTTACTGAGGGCAGATCTCCTCTCGTAAAAATCATAAGATCGATAGCGAAAATCAAATGGGTTAGATTCCGTCTAACACACTTTGGATGGTAAGAGAACCCCGGCACCTTCGGAATAACCCTCAAATACCGCGAAAGTACTTCCATACTTAGGACAAAAAGATAAGGTGAAAGTGGATCTCCTTGACGAATACCCCTCCCGCCTTTGAAAAATCCGTGATTTGAGCCATTAATCTTCAGTGTGTACCAAGGTGTTGTAATACAAGATAGGATCCAATCAATAAATTGAGAAGGGAAACCAAAAGCACATAACATCTAAGATATGAGCCCCTAGTTGAGAGAGTCAAATGCCTTCCGTATATCAACCTTGATCAAGCACCGAGGAAAAATGTGACATCTACTGTAGCCCTTAACCAACGTCTGAGAGAGCTGTACATAATCAAAAATAGACCGTCCTTGAACAAATGCAGCATGTTCATAACCAACAATCACAGATAAAATCTCGCGGAGCCTATTAGCTTATATGTAATTGAGTGGGCAGGGGTGGTGCAGACGGCGGTGGAATGGGACCCAACGTTTGCAGAAGCCATGGTCATACTACACGGCATCAAAGCTGCCCAGAAGTAAGGCGTTCGAGATGTGATTGTTGAGAGTGACTGCTTGCCCGTGGTTAACTCGATCAAAGCCGGTACATTGGATCGAAGTGACATCGCTTTAGGGATATTATAGAGGCTAGTCTATCGTTTGTTTCGATTTCGTTTAAGTTCATTCGTAGAAAGTCTAATAATGTAGCACATACTTTGACACATTTTCAGCCTTGGTATGTTGGTAAATTAACGCTTTTGGAGAGACGATATCCCACGGGATATTGTATTGTTGGGTGAGACGGATGTAATGAATAGTAATTAAAACCCGTTATGGGTTATTTAAAAAAAAAAATCAACTTAGTTTATATGACAATAGTCATACTAGTTTAAAATCAACATGTTAACTCTTTAACTAAATGTTTAAGAGTATTAATTGATTTGATAATTAAATAAATGAAAATGACTACTATTTATAAACATAATATCTCTTCATCTCTAGGTATTTTTTCGATATAAGATATTGTAATTCTTTATACGAACAACATTCAACACATTTACATTATTCTTTCAATATGGGGAAAAAAAAATAAAAATAAAATGTACTCGTAAGACTTTTAAACTTCTCTCCCGTATTTCACAACATATGTATTATTTCGCATCCTAAAGTTTGGATACCCACATTTAGTGAGTATATTAAAAGGGAGTATGTTAAAAGAAACAATATAAAAAAATTACTTTCCCTAGGTTATCCTTCCTCTATCCCAAAATAAGTGTCTCCTTTTTCATGTAATTTATATAGAGAATGAGACACTTATTTTGAAATTAAGAGAGAATAATTGTTAATTTGCCACCACCCTATGAATAATTTATAAACTAAAGGACGACAATAGAATAGGATAGTGGCCTAGTGGGAGCATACAATTTTGTTTCACACTCTTAGTCACTAAAAACATGATAATCAATTACAGAAATAATTAATTGAGGTTAGTTGCATTTTGACATCCAATTAATTTTGAAGATGGGATTGCTAGACGTTAAAATTGAAGTATCAACAACTCCTTACTGGAAGGAAAGAAATCGAAGACTTAAGAGATTGAAGTCAGTGACGACGACGACGACGACGACTACTACTACTACTAATGACTCAACTGATGATCAGCAAACTTCACCGGCTACATCATCCACTAACAATCATTTGGTCAATGGTGAAATACAAACAGTCTCACTCTCACATGATTCAACACAGCAATCACCAGAACCGTCGGAGAACGCCCAAAATGTGCCAGATCCACTTTACTGGGCAGCTGCGACAAACGACCTCGACGCTTTTCTCGAGGCCTTAGAACAGGTTTCTGTTGAGAAACAGCTTGACTTCTCCAACATTGTGCGCCTAGTTACCCCTTCTGGTAACACTCTGCTTCATGTAGCTACGATCCACGGATGTGAAGATAATGTGAAGCTACTTTTGTATCATTCTCCATCACTTCTTCTGAAGCAAAACATTCATGGCGATACACCCTTACATCTTGCAGTCAGAAGCAGTGATTTGATGCTTAGGATCGTTTATTACCACTTCTTAAGCTACAAGCAGAGCGCTAATTTTCATGAAGAATGGGTTAGAATGGTGGGGACTATTCCTGAAATCGAAAAGTCAGTAGGGCTCCGTAATAAATACGGTAATACACCACTGCACGAAGCCGCTATTCTGGGATGTTATTTATCTATGTCCTCATTTATTAAAGCAGATGCTGAGGCATGCTTCTGTATCAACAACGAAGGTAAATCTCCATTGTATTTGACGGCTCAAGATGGAGAGGAAAAATATTTCGGTCTCATGCTCCAACTTCTTAAAGATGTCGAATTCAAACAGCGAAGGATTGGAGGACTGTCACCGTTCCTACCAGCTGTATCGACAACAAATAATGGTACCTGTACTATCTTTGTACACCTTGTTTTAATGATTCACTCCGTATGTAGTATTTTCTTCGATTTTTTGCCGTCATCTCATTTAATTATTTTTAAAGTTGGCGGATTTTTGCTTCAATTTTGTAGATTAAAGTGATTATGTAGTTGGCTAATCCATCAATTAGGTTGGTTTGGTACCGTATACGTCTGAGTCTCTTAGCAATCTTAAGAGAATAAGTAATTGGATAATGCATCAATTAGGTTCTTGGTTTGCTACAGCAACAACATTGACCTAATTAATCTCGCGAAACTGACCTGTAAATGACCAAAAGCTTTAGGTGAAATGGGTTTATTTTAAATGAATTTAGAGATTTGGGTTGGATCTGAAAATATGTAGAGTTATCAATTGTGGTGTTCACGTATGCTGTTAATCACATTTCATAGAGCTAAATTCATTTTCCTTGAAACTACTGTCAGATTTCATTGACCACATTCTTAAATACGAGCCAGCATTCATCTGTTTACTGGATGAAGACGGCAAGACCCCGCTTCATTATGCAGCTTCCATCGGTAGCTTAGACATGGTTCGGTACATACTTGACAAGAAGGTTGAATACGCAGTGGTAAGGGACAAGAATGGTTTCTTACCCATTCATACAATGTTGCTCATGGCAATATTAATGTGATTGAAGAGCTACTTAAATATGGCTTGGTCCATCGTAATTGTTGACTCGTGGCGCTTTCGTAATATACTCCATGTTGCTGCAATGAGAGGGAACTATGATGTTGTCCGCTTTGTTCGAAGACTTCGCCGCTGAGGGTCTTATCAATGAGGAGACGTCGATGGTAACACACCTTTGCACTTGGTCAGTATTAAGCGGCATACCAAGGTTGTATTCACGATGACTTGGGATAAGAGGGTCGATTTGGGACGTGTTAATAAAGAAGGATTTACACCTTTCGACGCAGCACGACATTACATGGAAAGGCCACCTTCTTTTAACAAGGTATTTGCCATTCTGTTATACACTTTGTTGGGACCAAAAACCCGGTGGTCCGTAACCACTGGCCAGGCCTGGCGGATATAGGATCCACAACAGTCCAGAACATGCAACAAAGACTGGCAAAGACAGACAAAACAAAGGTGCAGGTCAGGAGAGGAAAAGCCAAGATGGGCCAAGCCCAACAAAAGAGTCAAACATCAAAGAGGAAAGCCCAAGACCGCAGCAACAACCCTAAAAGAGTCGTTGGAAGACTTGGTCAAGGAGCAGAAACGAAGCCTTGAAGATAGGAGCAGCTGGAGAGATTCTAGGGGAGGTTGGCTACAAAGAAGGAGATGAACGTTGAAGCTAAGGACGCTATATAAGGAGCAAAATTCAGAGAGAAGGGAATTCATTCGTCAGATTTTATCCAACTCAAGCACACATCACTCATCACAATTCTTAAGCATTTAGACACTTAATCGTAGTTTTACTCCATTATTGTATCCTGTACCAGTTGGTCCAGATCCTGTACTACCTGTTCCTGAACTATTGAAGATCCTCTCCTGGCTTGGCGCCCGTGGTTTTTCCCTTAACATTTAAGGGTTTTTCCCACGTAACATATCGTGTGTCTTGTACCGTTTTTGTTATCTTTCGTACATTTAAGATCAATCACATAAATCACCACTAAAAGCAACCTAAGGAATAGTACTAGTAGACCCATAATCACTTAAACGAACCGTGTGAGAAAATCACCCCGAACAGTTTGGCGCCGTCTGTGGGGAAACTAGTTTATTAATCCTACAAAATTTTCCAAAAACCAACGAAATCAACCAACGTGAGAGATGGAAGGCACAAGTGCAGAAGCCATGCTCAAGCTCCAGGAGGAATTGCAACAAGCCAAGCAGGTTGCAGAGCAAGCCAAGAAAGCTGCAGAGGATGCCAAGGCTGAAGCAACAAGGCTGAAGGAGGTGAGGTCATCCTGAAGAAGCAATTTGGAGCCCTCGGTCCAGAAGAAAGCCACAGGACCCAGGATCCCACCAGGTACACCATTCTCTGATGTGATCAAACAACTTGACTTCTCTACTTTCTCTTCTGCAGGATCAAAAGGTACAAAAAGCGATCCACTCCATGTGGGACGAAGATCAAGAGAACAATGGTGCGGAGGCGGTGAACCAAAGACACCAGAGGGAGTAAGTGCGAGCCAGGTCATGCAGTACATGATGATGGAGATGCGGAAACTCTCAGAGTTGGTACGAAAGGTTCCAGGACTTCCACAACCCATTGAAGAAGTAGCACCAGGAAGCTATGCTGATTCACCCTTTGATGACTGCATTGCAATGGTGGAGATGCCCAAGAAGTACTCAGCGCCCAACCTAAAGCTCTATGATGGGACAGCTGATCCTCTGGAACATGTTGCTCAGTACAGGCAAAGGATGTTCAACGTTCCTATCCCAGCAGAGAAGAGAGAGGCCTGCATGTGTAAAAGCTTTGGTTCAACCTTGACTGGTCCAGCCCTCCAGTGGTACATCAACCTGCCAGTCAAGACCATCAAGTCGCCAGCGGGTGATCAACCTTTTCAACATCCGATTCGCGATGGCGGTGTTGGAGAAGCGGACCGGTGATCTGCGGGTCATCCGAGCGAGCGAGTCTCTGGGGATTTCTGCACCACTTCAACAAGGAGAAAGTGTCCATCCCCAGATGTGACATCGGCACGGCCATTGAGGCCTTCAGGCAAGGTTTGGTTAGAGATTCTGATCTTTATGTTGAACTAACTCGCTACCCTTGTTCTACTTTTGAGGATGTGCAGGCTAAGGCTCTAGCTCAGATCAGGGTAGTAGAGGACCCGGCGATTCAGGCAAGGTATCGGGACCGGCGGCGGTGAGCGAAAAGTCACCACCCGAGCAGGCACAAAGAACAGCAGCCCTGGTCCGTATCAGAGGCCAAACAGGAGGGAGGCAAACGCCGTGGATGAACAGGCTGATGCACCCAGGGTTCCACCTCGGTTTGAGTATTGCTTTTACGTAGACCGCCAGGCTGATCAACAAAATTTGGACAAGTTGGGCTCGTGATCGGATGGCCAAAAGCAAGTGAGAAGCCTAATCCAAGGCGGGACACGACCAAGTGGTGTGAGTACCATTACGATATTGGACACACCACAGAGGATTGCATAGCCCTCAGAAGGGAGATAGCTCATCTACTAAAGAATGGTCACCTGAAGGATATCCTGCCCAGGAACAGGAGGAACAAAGATGAAAGAGATGAGCCCAGAGATCTTCCACCACCACCACCGACCCATGAGGTAAAATTCATCTCTGGTGGATCAGATATTTGTGGACTAACATATTCTGCTGCGAAGCGTGTGGCTCTGGAGAACAGGCAACAGCCACCGGCAGGACAAGTAGGTCCAGCCCAGGAGATTGTGTTTGATGAGTCAGACCTACAAGGAGTGCATGGGCCACACCACGATGGACTGGTGATCAAGATCCAGATTGGAACCTGCATGGTCAGAAGAGTCCTGGTAGATGGAGGCAGTTCGGTCAACATCATCATGATGGAGGCACTGGAAGCTATGGGGCTAAAAGAGTCTGATGTAACGAAGAAGTCCAGCGTCCTGGTAGGGTTCAGTGGAGAAACAAAGCACAGCCTGGGAGAGATCACTCTACCAACCTATGTGGAAGGAGTCACCTCTTTTGAGAAGTTCTGCGTGATAGACTGTCTATCCTCATACAACGTAATCCTAGGCCGACCCTGGATCCACAACCTCAAGGCTGTACCTTCAACGTACCACCAGTGCATCAAGATCCCAACAAAGTGGGGGGGCAAGCGATCGGAGGAAGCGGCGGAGCGCAGGAATGTTCTGAAACGACCACGAAACCTTCTGGCCCAGGTAAGTCCCTCGCATAGCAATTAAAGCAGCCTGTCAGGTCTGTTGAGAATCCTGTCCCACGCATGGAGACAGATGAAATTGTTTTGGCTGAAGAAAGACCTGACAGGAAGGTTCTGGTTGGTTCTGACGCTCCAGAGGTAATCAGACCTGCTCTAATTGACTTTCTGAGGAAGAAAGAGCATTGTTTCGCTTGGTCCCATTTTGATATGACTGGTATAAGTTCTGATGTTATTACACACAAGTTAAATATTGACCCAAGTTTTAAGCCTGTGAAACAGAAACGCAGGAAGTTTGCACCAGAACGTAATGAGATTGTGAACCAAGAGGTACAGAAATTGCTGGACATGGACATGATCAAAGAAGTGATGTACCCAGACTGGCTAGCAAATGTAGTTGTGGTCCAGAAGAAGAATGGCAAGTGGAGAGTATGTGTGGATTATACAGACCTGAACAAGGCGTGCCCAAAGGATTCATTTCCACTACCACACATAGATGCTATGGTAGATGCCACTGCAGGACATGAGGTGCTGACATTCATGGATGCAGCTAGCGGATTCAACCAGATCAGGATGCACCCCCCAGACCAGGAGCATACAGCGTTCATGACCAGCAGAGGAATATATTGCTACAAGGCTATGCCTTTCGGACTAAAGAATGCAGGTGCAACATATCAAAGGCTGGTAAACATGATGTTCAAGGATCAGATTGGAGATACAATGGAGGTCTACATTGATGATATGGTGGTGAAATCAAAGAAAGCTGAGGATCACATCCAGGACCTGGAAAAAGCGTTCGAAATTCTGGAAAAATATAATATGAAGTTAAACCCTACTAAATGCACCTTTGGTGTCACTGCAGGAAAGTTTTTAGGCTATATGGTGACAAAAAGAGGCATAGAGGCTAGTCCAGAGCAGATCTCAGCAATAATCAACTTGCAGACCCCCCAAAACCCGAAAGATGTCCAGAAACTGACTGGAAGAGTAGCAGCGCTGAACAGATTCATCTCCAGATCTTCTGAAAGGTGCAAGCCCTTCTATGATCTTCTGAGAAAGAACAAGCAGTTCAACTGGGGGACAGAGCATGAGAAAGCATTCCAGGACCTGAAAATATACCTATCATCAGCCCCACTCCTGTCCAAGCCTGAACCAGGAGAGTCACTGGTCCTGTACCTGTCTGTAACAGAAGCCTCTGTAAGTGCAGTCCTAGTAAGAGAACCAGATGGACAGCAACATCCTGTGTATTATGTAAGTAAAAGTCTTCTGGATGCTGAGACCAGGTATTCTGTATTGGAAAAATTTGTTTTGGCTTTAACAGTTGCTTGTACCAAGTTACGCCCTTATTTTGAGGCGCATCATATTATCATTCGTACTAATGTTCCTGTGAGATCAGTGCTGTCTAGACCAGAACTTTCAGGTCGTATGTCAAAATGGTCAGTAAAGTTGAGCACCTATGATCTATCCTATGAGCCCGAGCAATGAATCAAATCTCAAGCATTAGCGAGACTTTGTGGTGACTTCACTCCCACACTAGAAAAGCGGTAACAAAGAAATCTTCCATCCGACCGTAAACAGCAGATCTGGGAACTCGGGACGAGATGGTTCACCAACATCGAAGTCTTGGACTAGGTGTGGTCCTGAAGTCGCCACAGGGGACAAGATAGTACAGCCGTATCCTGTGAGTTCGGGACTACCAACAATGAAGGCGAGTATGAGGCATCGATAGCGGGGTGAGCGTGTGTGCGGACATGAAGGTTCGAGAATCTAAAGGTAAAGATAGACTCTTTGTTGGTTGCAAACCAAATCAGCGATACGTCTGTTGCTAAAGATTCTAAGATGATTGCATATCTTGATTTGGTTAAAAATCTTTTTCAAAAGTTTACTAACGTTGAGGTTGAGCAAGTCCCTAGAGATCGAGAATGTGCGACGGATGCTTTGGCTAACATAGGATCAACATTTGAACACAGTACGGCCTGGACGGTATACCTATTATACACATCTTGGAACGGCCGGTCGAGAAAATTCAACCATCTGCGAGCACGCATCCGAGCAACCCAGACCTGGACCAAACCATACTATGAGTGGCTAGTCGAGGGCAAGTTACCACAGGACAAGGTCGAGGCAAGAGCATTCAGAATCAAGGCGTCCAGATATACTATCATACAAGGCGTATTATTCAGAAGGTCCTTCAATCCGTCAGACTGTACGCCTTAGAACTCGACCAGTCAAGACAAGACTATCGTAAATACACGATGGACACTTTGTGGAAACCACACGGTGGTAGAAGCATGGTCAACAAAATCTTGCGCATGGGCTACCATCGCCCACAATGAAAACAGATAGCATCCAAGTATGCCACAAAATGTGACGCTGGTCAAAGGCATGGTCCGTAGATACATCACCGCATTAACCTCGTGACTCAATATCTGCACCATGGCCATTCATGAAATGGGGCATGGACTTAGTTGGTAAATTACCAATGGCTCCAGGACAGAAGGTGTTTATGCTAGCAATGACAGATTACTTCTCTAAGTGGATAGAGGCAGATGCATACAAAAACGTCACAGAAAAAGAAGTTATTGCCTGCATAAAGAAGAACACCATCAGCAGGTATGGGAACCCCTCAGAAAACATATGTGACAATGGACTTGCATTCGTGGGAAACAAGACCAGAGACTTCTGTACAAAATGGAACATCAATTTGGTGACCTCTCCACCAAGATATCCTCAAGCAAATGGACAAGCTGAGTCCAGCAACAAGATTGTGATCAATTGCATCAAGAAGAAGCTGATGGAGAAACAAGGGAGATGGGTTGAAGAGTCGCCACTAGTACTATGGGCGGGCGTAACTAGGCCAAGGAGACCTACCGGGCAAAGTCTATACCCAATGGTCTATGGGTGTGAAGCGGTACTACCGTGGAAGTGCACGTTCAACAATCGGTATGGATTCAATACATTTTCGAGAATAATGAACTACTACGTGACGGCTGGACCTGACCCAGGAGCTCGAGGATTTAGCGGCGATAAGATTGGCGGCATACCAACAATCGGTGGCGAGAGTTACAACAAGAATGTCGAGTACGAATGTTGGGGCGGAGATCTGGTCCTGAGAAAAGTATTTCAGAACACAAGGGACAAGGCTGCAGGCAAGTTAGCCCCAACATGGGAAGGCCCATACCTTATTGATTCAGCAACAGGAAAAGGCTCTTACAGACTACAGACCCTGGAATGAGACATGATCCCAAGACCTTGGAACACACTCCACCTCAAGCTCTATCACATGTAAAGTGTCCTGGACCAAGACATCTGGTAATCCACAAAACTCAAAACTTTTCTTTTACAAATTATCCTATACAACTGTACTGACTTGAGCGTCGGAGGGGCGTTGGCCAACGGCAACGGTCAAGCCCTGGCCCTCCTTTTCGTGCAGACAAAATAAGGTAAAAGTCCGTCCAGAACCAAGAACAAATGCAAAGACAAAGACAAAAACTTGGGCTCCAGCCCCAGAACGACTGCACCAACGGGACAGGGAGTAATGTCCGTTAAGGGAGCCCCAAAGTGTAAGTCGCCTAAATTTTCAAACGCATGCATGCTACTAGACAGATTCATAACAAACTATATGCGCATCATAACAAAAGACATAACAAAACATAACATAACGTGGCCTAGCATAACTAGCAAAAAGTTGATAAAAGTCAAACCATGCCTATGCATGGATAACAGAGTTCAAAGACAAAGTTCAAACCAAAAGCAAAGTCTAAATATTTACAGACCAAATAAACACAGGGGACATCCCCCTGGCAAATTCAAAGATTGTTCAGAAAAACCAATAACGAAATCAGAGTTTAATTGATTCATTCATTCATCGGACTCACCAGTCTTTTCAGCATGCTCCCCTGCAGGATCAGCATGGGAAGGGCCAGCCTCCTCAACACCTGGACCAGAAGCGACTCCAGCACCAGGCTGTACATCTGAAGTAACTTCAGCCTGCTCTGGGACAACTTCATCAGGGAACAATTCTTTAAAGGTGGCAATCTCCGCGGAAAGATCCCGAGCGGCCACGAGCCTCGTAATCGCATTCATCATCTCAATCCTGGTACGAAGTGTGTGGAAGATGCTCAGGTCCCTCACCACTGCATTATGTCTTTTGGCGTCCTCCCTTAGGTCCTCAAGCTCCCTGGTCAGTTCACCAATGTGGTTATCCTGCTGCTGGATCCTCTTGAAATGAATCTTATCCATCTCAGCTAGCTTCCCACACCGGTAGTTCACACTCTCGAGCTCCTTCTTGGCAATCTCGAGGGAGGAGCGCAGCACCTCATTCTCAGCCTCAGCCTTGTTCCTACCACTCTCCAAGACTGGCACCGTGGAACCAAGACTGGCAGACATGAGTAGCAGCTACAGTGCGAGCAGCGTAAAATCGTAACCATATCAAAAATATCTCTGAACAAAAACAAAAGCCAGGGAAAAAGCACAAACCTGAGCACAACAAATTTACCATTTTGTGCGCGCCAGACGTGTCAGTGCTCAAGAACAAAGAGTGCAGAGGAGCAATGAAGCTCTCACTCAAGGTCTTCCCAAAGAGACATACTCGGTGACTCACGAGAATGCAGAGGTATGGACAAAGACAGATTCATCCGAGGTAACTTCCTCTTCTTCCTTTTCTTACGCTTTCGAGGCGGGATCGGGGAGATTCAAAGAACGGCTTTGATGGACCTAGTCTCAACCCCCTGGTGCCTTCCTCTTGGAAGACTTCGAAGCGAGGGCCACCAGATTCTGGCGGGAGCAAGGCTACCACCAGACTTTGTGGACTCGCGTGCCTGAGTGATCGCGGCGAGATATCCTCCATAGACAGAAGCCCCTCTTATTAGACCCAGGCAGCTGCGGACATCATTGGAAACGAGATACAAAGGAATGGTAGGTAAGGATCTCCCCAAAGTAAGGGGAAAATGTCGATTACCCGATGGCGGCTGGGCACGGGCTCGTGCTAGACCCGGGAATCTTGATGGGGGCAAAGTTGAATGGCCTTTGGCCCCAGCCGAGTATAGAATTCAATGAGTCACATGGATGGGAGTTTGGTCCAGGTGACCTATACCACTTTCACCACCACCCCACTCACGCACTTCTCACCCACCTCGGCACGATTCCTCCTCATCTTCCTCGGACTCTCCACCATCACTAGCATGCTCGGGGTAGGCGATACTTCTACAACATCATCATCATCATCATCTGGCGCATACACTTGGGCCAAGCCCTCTTGTCGGCCAGCAACTTGAAGCGCCTCAATCCTCCTCCTTGACCCAGTGCGTCGGGAGTAGGAACCCAATCGAAACTACAAAACAAATCCGCAACAAAACCTAAACAAAAGACACATGCAAGAACAAAGCGGATGGAAATTGAAAGTTCAAGAAACATACCAGTTCCTTCAAAGAGAACTCGGGTGCCCGGACATCCGGGCCCAGGCTGATTCTTGCGAATGAACATATAGTAGGCTGGGCGATTAGTTTCGTCACACCGCATCTGAGCGGGTCAAGAGAGGCGAGCATTTATCCCTCGGCGAAAGTGGACTCTCTTCTTCTTGTACATTCGCAAAGCGATAAGTGTTCCTTATATCGGCAAAGTCGATCTCCACCCCGTACCTCCGCAAAGCGGAGTCAATCCCGTGGATCAAACGCCAGGCAGAGGGCATGACTTGGCAAGGCGGCCTGAGCGGTACCAGAAAAGCGCTCATCGGCGGGCAAAGCGGAAAAGTGGCACCAAACTTGAAGGATGACTCATAAATTGAAAACCAACCTGGCTAACCAGTCTACCACGACGTCTCTCGTCTCGGGGCCCAAACCTCAAGACTTTCAGGGATTTTACCTTCCCTTTTGAGCCTCGCCCACGGCCCCTTGGGCAAGCGAGGTTGGGGAAGGTGTTGGCGTCTTCGATCAAGTTGGTCGCCGAAAAGCGGAGTCACCATGGGTGTAGGAAAGCTTGGTGGAAGGGCCAACATCATTGCGTGCCATGGTTGAAGATTGAGAAGTGGAAGAAGAAAGCTAGGATTTTTTCGAAATTGATTTGGGGATCTTTTGTTGTTAGGGTTTCTTGATTGCAAAACAAAAGAAATCAGAAGGAAGGAATGAGTTAGAGAGAGAAACAAAACAAAAACTAGGGTATATATATAGAAGACAAAAGGAAGTTGAGTAGTTTTACAAAAATAAGAGCGCGAAGAGACGTGATATGACCCATGACATGACGTGCACAGTGTATTGAGCGCCAAAATAGGGCGCATTTCCCCACGAAAAGCCAACTACTTCATTAATTACAGAGTTCAGGTCTCAGGACCAAAGGCACAGCAAAACAGAAGGAGCCTGGGCCAGGCTCAGCCCTGGACCAGGATGAAGGACAGAAGCATCTCCTACCCCCGTTCGGGGTGAAGGGCAAGGAGATGGGGGACAACTGTTGGGACCAAAAACCCGGTGGTCGTAACCACTGGGCCAGGCCTGGCGAATCTTGGATCCACGGTCGAGTCAGGAACATGCACGGCCGGCCAAGCGATGCAGACAAAACAAAGGTGCAGGTCAGGAGAGGAAAAGCCAAGATGGGCCAAGCCCAACAAAAGAGTCAAACATCAAAGAGGAAAGCCCAAGACCGCAGCAACAACCCTAAAAGAGTCGTTGGAAGACTTGGTCAAGGAGCAGAAACGAAGCCTTGAAGATAGGAGCAGCTGGAGAGATTCTAGGGGAGGTTGGCTACAAAGAAGGAGATGAACGTTGAAGCTAAGGACGCTATATAAGGAGCAAAATTCAGAGAGAAGGGAATTCATTCGTCAGATTTTATCCAACTCAAGCACACATCACTCATCACAATTCTTAAGCATTTAGACACTTAATCGTAGTTTTACTCCATTATTGTATCCTGTACCAGTTGGTCCAGATCCTGTACTACCTGTTCCTGAACTATTGAAGATCCTCTCCTGGCTTGGCGCCCGTGGTTTTTCCCTTAACATTTAAGGGTTTTTCCCACGTAACATATCGTGTGTCTTGTACCGTTTTTGTTATCTTTCGTACATTTAAGATCAATCACATAAATCACCACTAAAAGCAACCTAAGGAATAGTACTAGTAGACCCATAATCACTTAAACGAACCGTGTGAGAAAATCACCCCGAACACACTTCAATTCTTATTTTAAGCTTGAACTTTTTGTAAAACGACTGTGGATATCATATATCGGTTTTACAGAGATTAACATGGACAGCATTGAAAGCGGGTGGAGCCCCGGAATCTCGAGCAAAAGAGTTTTTCCAATCAAACTTATAATGGTAACAAATTGCTATAATATAGGTCACAAAAGGGCTATTTAGTAGCTACAAAAATTGTGCTTAATATCTTCGTTATGCATATCATCTTTAGAAATTTAATTTCGTTAAATTACATCCAACACAACAATATCATCTTTATCCAACGGAGAAGAATTGAAATTCTTAATTTCATTAATCATCTTAGAAGCGACGGAAGTAAAGTCACGATATGATGAGATTAATTGATGATGATTGTTGATTAAATTATGACATAAAAATAATAGAAATGAATGAAATGAAAAAAAAAAAAAAAAATTAGTCTATTCTAGGGAAAGTTTTATTTTTTCTATTTTTTTTTTTTATTCTTTTTTTTGGTTAGGAGCATATTAAGGAAACAAGTTATAATTAGGTCAATTAATTTTTCTGGCTCAAAATTGTATTGTATTTGGATCTGTTCCAAAATATTACTTAGATAAGTTGTTTATAACCGTATTAAGTAAGACTTTGGGATTAAATTAATCATTTATCTCTCATTTTTCACTTGATCATCACTCTATAATTAAAATATATGTCAAACTTGTACAATTGTTTAATGGACGAAAAACGTTACATCTCATTTACTTCGCTCATGTGATGTTTTTGTTTTGAAATTTACAGGTACTTGTTAAAAAGAAGTTTTAAGCCTTGCAATGATGTGATTGGCGTTCATGTCAGGAGTATACTTGGTAGTTAGCCAGCTACATTGGCTAGCTTACATAGTTTTGATCACAGGTTTAGCCTTCCTTGGTGGTTCTTTGTTGTTGTTCATTCCACTTTGCCTACCTATCACTTCTAAATGTCGCATGTTACGTTATATTACTTATTATCCATTCCTGCTCTTAATATTAGTGACATCTGAAAGTGGTTGTAAGGTTACCAGCTAAAGGAGATTATCTTGCTAAAATGCTGGCATTTATCATATTTTTGGTATTTTATTTTCTCGAATATTGTTTCGTCAAATTAGGCTTGGGTTTGTTGTTTGAGAAGTCGGAGGGCCTTCAATATCACTAGGTCAAGGGGGTGGGAGAGTGGGCCGGGCGACAGCTCGTCCAGTTTGTTTCGATTTTTCACAAAACTCCACAACCTTGTACCTGAATGTATATATATGTGTCTTTATCGAATTCGCTAATTCATTCGATACAGTCTTTCTTTCTATTTACCCCCTCTTTGATGAAGTGATTCTTACCTTTACTACTCAAGTTCACAAAACTCCGTCTGTAACAATCATTTTCTTCTTTCTTGTCATCTCAGTTTCACAAATTTATATCATCTTTGGTTATCGTTCATATTAGCTGAGAATCCTGAGATCAATCAGTAAATGTGACGTCAGTTTGTAGATTTTTTGTATATCTTTCCGGTTTGCTCTTAGGATTTTCTTATACAAATCTATTTTCATTATATTTATTACGGTGTCCCTTCCTAATAAAAATTTTCCCCAATATAAGTATTTCTGCTAAAAAAATTATTTTCATTACCATTTCATAAATCATATCAAAATTAAATAGAAAGGAGACACTTATTTTGGGATGTAGAGAGTATTACATAAATTAAAGCGGTTGTCTTATATCACATTTTCAATATAATGGGACTCTTTATGGTGACGGAATTAGGGTTTTGGTGTTATTCTAATGTTGGTGTTTTGAGTCGGAAAACACTAAAGGATTGAAGTGTAGTCGAGATTCTATATCGATCTCGAGTCGTGACTATGGATCCGGAGGTGTGGAGAACACGCCCAAATAGATGTATTACGAGTTTTCGAAAAATTGATGGAAAATCGCGTGTGAGAGTTAGCCTCACTGTGTGGTTGTGGCCCCATTATGAGGCAAAATCAGAATATTATTGTTTATATTAGCCGCTTTGTGCGGCTGTAGCCTCATGCAGCACCTCATGTTGCAGAATTTTTATTATTTATTCCCATGACTAATCCCTTATTTTTTCCAGGATGTATGTCATTATTCTTTGTTTATAGGGTTTTTTGTCAAACACTACCTTAAGTTTACGCCAAATTGTCAAGAGCTACCTTAAGTTTTTTTTTTTTTTTTTTTTGTCAAACACTACCTTAGTTTTGTCAAACTTTGTGAGACACTACCAAAACCTATTTTCCGTCTAAAATTGACGTTTGACCGTCATTGACTGTTAATGAATTTTATTAACCCAACGAACTCCCTTACTCCCCTCTACTCATTCACTATCTTCTTTTCAACCCTTCATTTCCCATTTTTATCCTTTTCAACCTCCACACTTTAAATTTAGAAAACCCCAAAATGACGATGACGACATTGCATGCAATCCCTTAAAACTCAAAATGGGTCATGACAACTATGGGGTGAAATCTAATACAACTTTCAGCCTTATCTTACAAGTACTAAGATAAACATCACCCTAGATTACAATACATTACAAGTACTAAGATAAACATCAAACCTAATACAATTTTTAGCCTCTTCTCTTCCTTCTTCAACTTCTCCATCTCATTCTTCAAGTTCTCCAATTTCTTTTCAAGTTCATCAGTCATCATTTTCTGTCGACTTCTTCGCCTTCTTCAACTTCCATTGCTTTCTTCGACTCATTCTTCAAAGACCTATTCTCATTAAGAAGTTGATTAATCAAGTGTCTTTGCCAATCAGTTGAGTCTTCATCGACCCACCTAAAGAACTTGCAACCACGCCTATCTGTGTCGGGATTGTAGAACTTACACGCAACAAATCTTCTCCCCGGATTTTGAAACGTCCACGAAGTTCGATACGCCGCTGGAATTCCACAATGACATTTTTGCATCTTCAATTAAATGGGTAGGAAAAAAAAACAGAGGATAAAAGTGAAGAGGGAATCTGGAAAAATGGGTAAGAAAAAGTGGGAAATAGAAGCTATTAAATAGGAGACTTAAATGGGTTAGTAAAAAAAAGGGAGGGAAAATCATCTAACTTTTGGAGGGAAAATTAAAAATATGGAGGAAAAGCTGAGTTGTTAGGGGTTAAGTAAGCACGTTGGGTTAATAAAATTCATTAACAGTCAATGACGGTCAAACGTCAATTTTAGACGGAAAATAGGGTTTGGTAGTGTCTCACAAAGTTTGACAAAACTAAGGTAGTGTTTGACAAAAAAAAAAAAAAACTTAAGGTAGTTCTTGACAATTTGGCGTAAAGTTAAGGTAGTGTTTGACAAAAAAATCCTTGTTTATATATAAGCATCTCATCAAATTTATCATGAGAGAAAATAACGGAGCATGAAATCATGATGATGAAAATTATGGAAAACTAATAACTTTGATATAACAAATGCAAACACTCGAAAATTCTTTAAGTTTTTCTCTTATTCTTATGCCTAGTCAAAAGGATTTGGTGAATATCTTATCCCCGAAAAGATTTCGTGTAACCCGAGACATTTATATGGATCAAAATACTCTTTAAGAATAACGATTCTAAATTGTGATTCAATCATATACTCCCTACAATTTAGTGGTTCATCAAGACTTGTTTCATAGAATTAAAGTGAAATGGAGTAAAATTTTACACAACCGGACCTTGTCTAGGTGGAGCGGTTGTAAAACAACCTATAATAATCTGTTTAGTTCATTGGACCCAAATCTGTCCACCTAGACAAGGTCCGGTGGTGTAAAATTGTACTCCCTCCGTCTCGGTGATTTGTTTACGTTTACTTTATACACATTTATCAAGGTGAGGAGAGAAGTAGAGAAAAAACTAATAAAATAATAATATAAGTACAAAGGGGGTCCCGCTTGCTTAAAATTATGGAATGTAATTGGTTAAGGGAGTAGGGGTCTACCACCCACATGGGTCACCCATGACCATTTATAGAAAGTGTAAACAAATGACCCGTAACCCCCAAAATAGAAAGTGTAAACAAATGACCGGGACGGAGGGAGTAAAATTGTAGGGAGTATATAATCTTGGAGTATTACATTTAGACATGGTCCGGTTGTGTAAAATTGTAGGGACCGACCCAAATCTGTTCACCTAGACAATGGAGCTGAACTAAATGAACAGAACTAAAGTGAAATGAACTGAACTAAACTAAATGAAGTGAGCTGAACTGAATTGAAATGATTTGAAAATAAGCTGAATATTCTCCATTTTTGCAAAAGACAAATGTAGTAGTTTTATACTCCGTATTTAAATGTTGATTTGTTACCGTTTTGTCTAGTTGGTTGCCTATTTTAAAATGGCCTATATTAATAAAATAGGAATATAGGATAGTGGGAGCATACCATTTTGTACTTCTTGTTTCACACTCTTGTAACTAAAACTCTAAAACCATGAAAATCCATTACTGAAATAATTGAGGTGAGTGTAGTTGGACCACCATTTAATTTGAAGATGGGAATGTTAGACGTTAAAATTGAAGTAATGGCTACTCCCTTTTGGAAGAAGAGAAGCCAAAGACTGAAGAGATTGAAGTCAGTGACGACGACGACTACTACTACTACTGCTACTGACTCAACTGATGATCTGCAAACTTCTGCGGCTACATCTTCCAGAAACACTCATTTAGTCAACAACGGTGAAATACTCGCAGCAAACTCTTCACCCGAACCAACGGAACCATCAGATGACGCCCAAGATATGCCAGATGCACTTTACTGGGCAGCTGCGACAATCTTCATTGACGATTTTCTCTGCGCCTTAGAACAGGTTTCTGTTGAAAAACAGCTCGATTTCTCCAACATTATGCGTCTAGTTAGCCCATCTGGGAATAATCTGCTTCATATAGCTGCGAAACACAGATGTACAGATAACTTGAAGCTCCTTTTATATCATTCTCCCGCACTTATTCTGAAGCAAAACATTCATGGCGATACGCCCTTACATCTTGCAGTCAGAAGCAGGGGTTTGGAGATTATCATTGTTATTTGCAGATTCTTAAGCTATAAGCAGAAACCTAATTTTCATGAAGAATGGGTTAGAATGGTGGGGAATATTCCGGAAATCCAAAAGTCAATAAGGCTACGTAATAGATGCGGTAATACAGCACTGCACGAAGCGGCTATTTTGGGATGTCAACTTGCTATCTCCACATTTATTGAAGAAGATGCTGAGGCATGCTTCTGTATCAACAACGAAGGCAAATCTCCATTGTATTTGACGGCTGAAGATGGAGAGGAAAAATATTTCGGTCTCATGCTCCAACTTCTTAAAGATGTCGAATTCAAACAGCGAAGGATTGGAGCACTGTCACCGTTTCTACCAGCTGTATTGAAAACAAATAAAGGTAATCTACTAATCTGTAGTATCTAAGAGTACGAATCTGCATCAGCCGTTAGTGTTTCACTCTGTATGTAGTATTCTCTTCGATCTTTTTTCTGTCATCTCGTTTAATTATATTTACAGTTCACGGTTTTTTGCTTCATTTAACTGAAATTTGCAGAGTAGTTGAATCTCAGTTTCTTAGCAATGTCCACTTTGCGTCTACAACAACAACAACAACATTTTACCAAAATGCCTCAAGGGCTCACAATTTGCGCGATAAGGCAGTAGGCAGACCTGTCAAATTTTTACCACACCTGATTAATTGTCCGAAAGTGGCCTGTAAATGAACATCTCTTTTCGAAAAACCTTTTATTAAATGGGTTTATTTAAAAAGAAATTAGAATTTTGGGTCAGATTTAGATATATTTAGAGTTATGGTGTTCATGTTGGCTGTTTATAATATTGCTTTGTGCTAAATTCATTTTCCTTGAAACAACTTTGTGTCAGATTTCATTGACCACATTCTAAAATACGAGCCAGCATTCATCTGTTTACTTGATGAAGACGGCAAGACCCCACTTCACTACGCATCTTCCATCGGTAGCGTAGACATGGTTCGGTACATACTAGACAAGAAGGCTGAATATGCAATGGTGAGGGACAAGAATGGTTTCTTACCCATTCATACAGCTGCTGCTCATGGCAATATTAATGTGATTCAGCAGCTACTCAAATATGGCCTCGGTCCATCAGAATTATTGACTCACGAAGCTCAGAATATTCTCCATGTTGCTGCAATGAGAGGGAACAATGATATTATCCGCTTTGTTCTGAAGACTTCGTCGCTTGAGGGTCTTATCAACGAGGGAGACGTCGATGGTAACACACCTTTGCACTTGGCTGTATTAAACTGGCACGCCAAGGTTGTATTCACGATGACATGGGATAAGAAGGTCGATTTGGGACGTATCAATAAAGAAGGATTTACACCTCTTGACGCAGCACAAAATTACATGGAAAGGCCACCTTCTTTTAATAAGGTATTTGGCATTCTGTTATACACTTAAATTTTAAGCTTGAACTTTTTGTAAAACGACGACTGTGGATATAATATTTTGGTTTTATAGAGATTAACATGGACAGCACTGAAAGCAGCTGGAGCCCCTGAATCTCGAGCAAAAGAGTTTCTCCAATCAAACCCAATTGATCCAATTGGAACACAACGATCTAACATAGTGGACACGAACAATTACAAGGACAGAGTTAATACTCTTTTAGTCGTTTCAACTCTTGTCGCTACTGTCACCTTTGCTTCAGGCTTTACAGTGCCAGGCGGTTATAACAACTCTGACCCAAACCAGGGCATGGCTACCATGTTACGAAACACAGCGTTCCAAATTTTCATCTTGAGTGACACAATCGCCATGTACTCCTCAATCTTGGTGGCAATCAGCTTGATATGGGCACAACTAGGGGACGTCAACTTGGTCTACGTAGCACTTCGAATAGCGATCCCTTTACTTGGAGTAAGCCTTGCAACGATGTCGTTGGCATTCATGTCAGGAGTATACTTAGTAGTCAGCCAACTACATTGGCTAGCTTATATAGTGTTGATCACAGGTTTGGCATTCCTTGGTGGTTCTCTGCTGTTGTTTGTTCCACTCTGCCTACCTATCACTTCTAAATGTCGCGTGTTGCGTTATATTAGTTATTATTCATTCCTGCTCTTAATACTAGTGACATCAGAAAGTGGCTGTAAGGTTACCAGCTAAAGATGAATATTTTGTTAAAAATGTTGCATTTATTATCAGCGAATATTGTAGAAAAGGATTGTTCATATTTTTGGTATTTTCTTTTCGCTAATAATCTTTCGATAATGGGTATGTATATCAATGATTAGGAATTTAGAGCTAGCTCGGTGCAGTGGGCCACAACTTGCTTTGTGCCTGCCCATCGTCGTGTCTGGCTGCCCCACCACAAACAGATGGCGTGCCTTCGTGCACTGCTTGTATCTGTTTATCGAATTCACTAATTCATTCAATACTTTCATTCTTACTATTTACTCCCTCTTTGTTGCAGCGATTCTAACCTTTACTCAAGCTCGATCACTAAACTCCATATATAGCGACCATTTTCTTCTTCACTTTCATCTTAGTTTCACAGATTTATTTCATATGGGTATTTTTGGTTATGATACACATTAGCTGAGATCAATCAGTGTTGCTTTTTTAGGTAAATGTTAGTGTATAACACAAAAGCGGTCGTCTTATATCACATTTATTAGTGAATAACACAAAAGTGGCCGTCTTATATCACATTTCCTAGATTTACGACCAGACGCCATCTAAGAAGGGATCAGTGAACTAAGGGCGTTACCAAAACCTACTGCTGCTCCAGAAAGTGAAATGGTATAAGCTCCTGCACCTATTTGTTTAGCTCCTTTTTATACCAACCCACCAATCCCGTTAATCTTTTTAAAAAAGAAAAGGGAGCGAACACAACTAAAAAGAGCAAGCACATTCGCTTATTTCATCGACGTACAATATATATAAGGTCATCTGTAGTCTAGCGCAAAGTATACAAACATTCTAGTAAGCTCCAGGCATCTCAAATTGAGCCTGAAGATACTTAACCGTTCTCAGGTCCAATTGAAACGCTTTGGCAAGGACATCAACAGATATTGGCGGCTCAGTAGTTCTGCCGGGCTGGATCAGTGAAACCCATATCTGAGGTGTGATCTAACCGGGTGGGGTTGGACCGATTGACAAGGTCCGGTTGTGTTAGCTGATAACTTTTAAAGAAATTAGATGAAAATATAATACTCCATGATTCACATCGGAAAATTACATAATATTAGAGTAAAATTGTAAAACAACTTATAATAGTACGTTTATTTTGTTATTTAATGACGGTACTTAATACGTCCTCCATTCATATTCAAATTAGACGTTATGTCGTGGCACATTGTCAAGACGTGTTTCATATCGTAAAAAAATACTCCCTACATCTCAATGACATAGCCCCATAGATATTTGCACAAATTTTAATAAAAGTAAAAAATTAAGGGTAGTATTGGTAGTTTGTTTAGATGATGTCTATTTGTGATGATAAAGTGTGTATATTTTGGTTAAATGAATATATTAATAGCACCAAGTGCCGCTTGCCCAAACGGAGTCCAGGGGTGCCTCAAAGCTTGCAATGGCAGGAATTGAGAGGTCCTGGGTTCGACTCCCTGGGTGGGTAATTAGGCATGAGGTATCACGGCGGCCCCTTTGGGGTGGCTTACATGGTCAGTGTGGTGGCCAGGAATGCCAGGCAGGGGATTAAACCCCTCGTCACCAAAAAAAAAAAAAAAAAAAAAAAAAAAAAAAAAATATTAATAGCGGTAAAATTGTTATTTTAACTATTAAAAGTTGACAAGAATAGAAATTGGGCTAAATAAATTAAATTGTCAAAAAATATATATGGGACTAAATGAATGAAGGAGGGGTATAAAATTTGGTAAATACAATTAAAATAGCGTATTTGCTCATTCACCCACAAACTTTACTCTAACGCCCGCATTTTGTCATTAGGTTTCCTTAGCATACCCCTATTCAATTTTCTCAATCTCAATATTTTCTCTCTTTGTCAATCACAACTAATCAATTAAAAATTACTAATTGTGTTCTCAAATTTGTCGAATAATTCAACTATGGATCGGATCAAGATTATTGTATCAATCAAATCAACTTATATATTGCAATTAATTTTAACTTTTCTTTTTCAATAATTAAATACTTAAATCCGCAGACGTTACAGAGTTGTTGATTCCATTGCGTTCTTCTCAGAGCTGATGACTCTCGATTACACTCGAGTCGTTACGAATTAGAGGCATTGTAATATATGCAGCAGTTGAAGCACTAAAGCACTATTGTTGCTGCAAATAAAACTCAATACTAAAATAAA
Source organism: Dianthus caryophyllus (assembly GCA_023091065.1). Taxonomy (NCBI): domain Eukaryota; kingdom Viridiplantae; phylum Streptophyta; class Magnoliopsida; order Caryophyllales; family Caryophyllaceae; genus Dianthus; species Dianthus caryophyllus. The sequence goes on from CM041520.1 coordinate 10,900,468, forward strand.
GCACTAATGCAGCAGTTGAAGCACTATTGTTGCTGCACTAAAGCACTATGTGAAGGTGTGTCTAATACTAAGGCGGAATAAATTAGACACAAAACAAGATCGAATCATATGTAAACAAGCTCAAGTTAGAATGTTATACCCTCGTAGCGTAATTTAATTCCACCGGTAAACCGAGATTAACCCGAGAGCCCCAAATGTTGCTCCTCAATTGAAGTCCACTAGTACCCTTGGATTACTCCTCTCTTGGTTTACTAGAACCGTAAAAGGATGAGAGAACTTGTGTGTAGGAATCAAGCTCTAAGCTTGTGTGTCTCCTCTTTTTTTCTCCTCCCTTTTGGCTGATTTTTGGTGTGTCTTTGGCTGATTATTCTCATCAATTTTCTACAGCAAAATGTTGTGTAGAAATGCACCATTATGTCCAACATAATGATGATAAAGAGGCCAATAAAAAACCACCAAATAAAGGGCCAATGCATGACCACCAAACATATGACCAATGCATGCACACTTGTGTGCCATTTGTCACGCTTGTGCATGTGTGACACTTGTCACGCATGCACGAGTGTGGCACGCATTACGAGACCGTTTATCAATCTACTATAGATTACGGCATAAACACAAGTTCTCGGGTCTAACCCGAAAGGTTAATGCACTAATCTAATTATGCCAATTAACCATAAATTAATCCATTAGGGTACCGTTGTGTGACCCAATTGGACCGGACTAAATTGGTAGAATATTCTAAATACTCAGATCATAAGCGGCTTCTAGCAAGACATTATGACCACCCAATTTATCCGATTATCATAATCTCATATTTGGTCCATGACTTCTACGAAGTCAATGCACAATTGTTGACGGACACCTAGTATCCCTAACACTATGGTTGTCGTGGCTACGGTGGGGTTGGAGGATATGGGTGGGTGGGGATGAATCCGGTGGTGGACCGGGCCATGGGAGGGTGGCAGAAAGGTGGGGACTGGTTGCCGTGGTCATCGTGGCCCTAGCAAGGCCGGCAGTGGTATGGCGGCATGAGGTGGTTGTAGGTGTTTGGGTGGTTCAAACTTGGGGAAAAGAGAGAATTGTTTTTATTATTGAATGTATGATTATTAAATGAGAAGGGTATTAAGGTAAATCTCGCGGGCGTTTGAGTCAATAACGCGGGTGAAAGAGCAACACCCTTAAAATAGTGTCTAAATTTCGTAAATGAGCTAACTTATTGTTATTAAAAGTTGAGGATAATAATAATAATAATAAAGGGGCTCCCATGATGCAGGGGCTCGGGTGTCCGGTTACATTTTTGTTCGACTTAGCTTTGCGATAGCAAAGGGGGTGGGGGCCCAGATCGTATCTCGGCTCCCCACCAATTTTGTGTAAACGATGTAAAAATTTCTTTAATAATAATAATAACGGCTGCAGTTAAAAAAAATAAATAAATAATAATAATAATAATAAAATAATCGATACCCGATAATAATTTTAATAATTGTCACCTAACCAATTGAGAAATTTTGTTTTTGTTAGATCACTCTCTTGTGAGTTGTCACTAATAACAGGATAATCCATTAATCCATTAGTAAAAAAAAAAAAAAATAATTGAGGTGAGTGTAGTTTGATAGATATCGAACGAATTAATTTGATTTGAAGAAATGGGAATGCTAGACGTTAAAATTGAAGTATCAGCACATCCCTATTGGATGAAGAGAAACCAAACAATAAAGAGGTTGAAGTCAGTGAGTAGTACTACCACTACTACTACTGACTCAACTCATCTTCATACATCCAGCAATACTCATTTAGTCAATGCTGAAATCGAATCGTCAGACGATCCCCTAGATGTCCCTGATGAACTTTACCTGGCAGCTGCAACAAACGACGTTGACGCTTTTGTCGCCGCCTTAGAACAGGTTTCAGCTGAGAAACAGCTCGATTTCTTCAACATTGTGCGGCTAGTTACCCCATCTGGGAACACACTGCTTCATGTAGCTGTGATCCACAGATGTGTAGCAAATGTGAAGCTTCTTCTTTATTATATTCCCGCACTTATGCTGAAGCAAAACAGTCATGGTGATGTTGTGGGTTCAGCCCACTTGTGAAGGCCCAAATATTGTGGGTATATGTGTGGCTTATTTCATAAGCTTTGTTGGGGAGTATATAAGTTTTTCTAGGGTTAATTTTTCTGCCTAAGAAGAGAGAAAAACACACACAAAACACAAAACCACAAAAATAGAGAGTTGAGAGTAGAGCTGTCAAGTTCGGATTTTACAGTCACAGCTCCACTAAACTGAAGATCGCCGGAGATCCCACCGTCCGATTTTGCTGAAATTTTGTCAGCCCGTTCGTGGCTCTTGGGGCTATCTTTTGACCTTTCAGTTTTTGATTTGGAGCTCTGGATCGTCTGTTATCGCGTCTGGACAGAAGACCTACGTTTTGGTGATTTCTTCACTTTTTGTCTCTCGATTGTAGTTTCTTATTGTTGATGTTGTTGGTGGGTTTGTGAAACCTTTGTAGACCGATTTGGGTTCTCAATTTATTCATAATAAGAAGAGAAGAAGAGGGTGGACTCCTTACAAGTCCCGTGGTTTTACTCCTCACATCGAGGGGGTTTTTCCCACGTATAAATCGTGTGTGTTGTTTGCGATTTTACGCTTCCGCATTTGCTTATTATCGCTGCCCTATTTTGCTTGATTGGTTGCTTGGTTTGTTGTTGGTGATTTGGGTTTTATTGGTTTCTTGTTGGTTGATTGTCTTGAAGTGTGATCCTTGTGGGTTGTGGTGTTGTTGTCGAGCACCGCTTTGGGCTCTTCATTTGGCCTCAGAGCTTTTGGTTTTTTTTGAGGTATTAACTATGGATTCTAGTAGTGGGAATTCCATGGTGAAATTGACATCAACTAATTATTCGTTGTGGAGACCGATGATGGAAGACTTGTTGTATTGCAAGGATTTGTATGACCCGATTGATGCAACTACTAATACCGATGGTAGTGTAACCAAGCCTTCTAAACCGGAGAAAATTGATGATAAAGAATGGGCAAAGATGAAAAGAAAGACTTTGGGGACTATTCGACAATGGGTTGATATTAGCATCTTTAACCATGTGTCTCAAGAGTCCGACCCTTATGCTTTGTGGAAGAAATTGGAAGGTCTTTATGAAAGAAAGACCGCTCATAACAAAGCTTCGTTGATTAAAAGACTTGTTAATTTGAAACTTAAAGGTGGAAAGTCCGTGTCCGAGCATCTTAGTGACTTCCAAGATGTTATTAACAAGTTGACTACTATGAAGATTGTTCTTGACGATGAGCTTCAGGCGTTGTTTTTATTGAGTTCTTTGCCGGATAGTTGGGAGACCTTGGTTGTGACGATTAGTAACTCCGCTCCTAATGGTGTGTTATCTTTGGATGTGATCAAAGAAAGCATGTTTAATGAAGAGATTAGAAGAAAGGAGATGGGGGTTGACAATTCACATGCTCTTGTTGTTGAAAATCGAGGAAGAAGCAAGAGTAAGGGTCCTAAAGGTCGCGGTAACTCAAGGGAAAGGTCCAAGTCTAGAGATGTGAAAGAGACTAGGACATGTAATTATTGCAACAAGCCTGGTCATATTCAAAAGTATTGTTATCGTCGCAAGAAAGAGCAAGGAAAGAAGCGAGACTCACAAAATGATGGAGATGATAAGACTCCTGCGGCGGCAGCTACTAAAAGTGGTGATGATGTCGCCTTGATTTGTGCAACTAGTGAGTGTCATCATGTCGATTCTTCAGATTCAGAGTGGTTGATAGATACGGGAGCTTCGTATCATTGTGTTCCTAGGCGAGAGTATTTCTTGAATTACCAAGCGGGTGATTTTGGTAGTGTCAAGATGGGTAATCAAAGCTCCGCTAGCATTGTTGGCCTTGGTGACATACGTGTGAAGACTAGTGTTGGATGCATTCTTACTTTGAAGAATGTGCGTCATATTCCTGATCTACGTCTGAATTTGTTATCTGCAAATGTCCTTGATCAAGAGGGCTTTAGACATACCTTTGGTGATGGTAAGTGGAAACTTTCAAAGGGTTCGATGACAGTTGCTCGAGGCGAATTGTGTTGCTCATTGTATAAAACATATTTGAGCATATGTTCGGGTGAAGTGAATGCAGTTGAAGATAAGAATTCTCCTAACTTGTGGCATCGAAGATTGGGACATATGAGTGACAAGGGGATAAAGCTTTTGGCCGGTAAATCACTTATTCCTGTTGATAAGACGGTTTCTCTTGACCCTTGTGATTATTGTTTAGCTGGAAAGCAACATCGTGCATCTTTTTCTAAGAAGTCTACTCGAAAGCAAGTTAAGTTGGAGTTGGTACACTCCGATGTTTGTGGTCCCATTGAAGTTGAGTCTCTTGGTGGCAATCGATACTTTGTCACTTTTATTGATGATGCTACTCGGAAGACTTGGGTGTATATGATGAAGACAAAAAGCCAAGTTTTCGAGATTTTCAAGAAGTTCCATGTCATGGTGGAACGCGAGTCGGAAAAGAAATTGAAGCGCCTTCGGTCCGACAATGGTGGCGAGTACACGTCACGTGAGTTCAAAAATTATTGCGCACAATATGGCATTCGACACGAGAGGACGGAGCCCGGAACACCTCAACATAATGGAGTTGCAGAAAGGATGAACAGAACCATTGTGGAGAAGGTGAGGTGTATGCTTAGAATGTCTGATCTTCCTAAGACATTTTGGGGTGAAGCGGTAAATTCTGCTGTGTATTTGATTAATCGAGCTCCTTCAATTCCTCTTGGTCTCGACATTCCCGAGAGAGCTTGGAAAGGTCGTGATCCTGTATACTCTCATCTTCGAGTCTTTGGATGTAAGGCATTTATGCATGTGTGCCTAAAGAACAAAGATCAAAACTTGATTCGAAGACCAACCCTTGTGTCTTTGTTGGGTATGGTGATGAGGAGTATGGTTTTAGGCTTTATGATGTTGAAAAGAAGAAGGTGGTGAGAAGTAGAGATGTGGTATTCTTTGAGCATGAACGGGGTGCTAATCTTTTGAGTACGAGGTACTCTTCTACCTCAGATTTGTCGTTTGATACCACTGATGGTGTGTCTTCTCCTGTGCCTATTCTTGTTGATCAGCCTAATGATGAGAATGTCGAGGTGCCTAATGATGACGAGGTACAACCTTATGATGTTGGTGATGTGCCCGTTGATGGCATTGTACATGATGCCGATGATGATATTGATGAGTCATCATCTGATGAAGAAGAAGATCGTGAGCCCAAACAACTTGAAGATGATAATCATGGTGAAGAGGTTCTTGAGCAAGGGGAGCATCCTACCCCTCAAGTTGAGGATACCCATGTTAGAAGGTCTATTAGAGGGCGCATTCCTTCGACAAGGTATTCTAGTTCGGAGTATCTTCTTGTTACCGATGAAGGCGAGCCCGAGAATTATCAAGAAGTGCTAAGTCTTGATGAGAAAAATGTGTGGCTCGATGCTATGCAAGAGGAGATGGATTCTTTGAAGAAGAATGAAACTTATGAGCTTGTGGAACCTCCTAAAGGCAAGAAAGTCTTGAGAAACAGATGGGTTTTCAAGAACAAGAAAGACGGTGATAAAATTGTGAAACGGAAAGCCAGATTAGTGGTCAAAGGGTGCAACCAGAAGAAGGGTATTGATTTCGATGAAATCTTTTCTCCCGTTGTCAAGATGACTTCTATCAGAACCGTTCTGGGATTAGCTGCAAGCCTTGATCTTGAGCTTGAGCAGCTTGATGTGAAAACCGCTTTCTTACATGGAGATTTGCATGAGGAGATCTATATGGAGCAACTTGAAGGATTTGAAGAGAAAGGGAAGGAGAAGCTTGTTTGTAAGCTGAAGAAGAGTCTTTATGGGCTTAAACAAGCGCCGAGGCAATGGTATCGCAAATTTGATTCGTTTATGACTAGCAATGGTTATAAACGGACTTCGGCGGATCCTTGTGTCTATTTTAAGAGATTCCCAACCGGTAATTTCATTATCCTTCTTTTGTATGTTGATGATATGCTCATTGTTGGACAAGATGCAAAGTTGATTCAATGCTTGAAGAAAGACTTGTCCAAATCGTTTGACATGAAGGACTTGGGTCCTGCAAGGCAAATCTTGGGTATGGAGATTTCTCGTGATAGGAAAGCCAAGAAATTGTGGCTATCACAAGAAAAATATATTGAACGTGTGCTTGAGAGGTTCAATATGAAGAATGCTAAACACAATGAGTACACCACTAGCAACTCACTTTAAGCTTAGTAAGCAAGATTGTCCGACGACAGAAAAGGAGAAGGAAAGCATGTCGACTATTCCTTACTCATCAGCCGTGGGTTCGTTGATGTATGCTATGGTGTGTACGAGACCGGATATTGCGCATGCCGTGGGTTTAGTGAGCAGATACTTATCCAATCCGGGTAAGGTTCATTGGGAAGCAGTTAAGTGGATCTTCAGGTATTTGCGGGGTACCTCCAAGTTGAGTTTGTGCTATGGAGGTGGTAAACCAATTCTTGAAGGCTATACGGACGCAGACATGGCGGGTGACCTTGATAACAGAAAGTCCACCTCAGGTTATATGTTTACATTTTCAGGGGGAGCCATTTCATGGCAATCCAAGCTACAAAAATGTGTAGCTTTGTCGACGACTGAGGCGGAGTATATTGCGGCCGTGGAAGCAAGTAAAGAGATGTTATGGCTTAAACGGTTCCTTCGAGAGTTGGGTTTGAAGCAAAATGAGTTTGTCGTTTTTACGTGTGATCGAGTGCCTTGGATTTGAGCAAAAACACTATGTATCATGCTCGTACCAAGCATATTGACGTGAGGTATCATTGGTTACGGGATGTGATTGAAGACAAACAGTTGAAGCTGAAGAAAGTCCACACTGATAAGAATGCTTCTGATATGCTGACGAAAGGAGTTCCTGGAGGTAAGCTTGTGATTTGTAGCAAGCTTGCCGGTTTGAAGTTCAAGTGATCGTGAACGATCACGTCTTCCCCGTGATGGGCTGAAGGGGGAGATTGTTGTGGGTTCAGCCCACTTGTGAAGGCCCAAATATTGTGGGTATATGTGTGGCTTATTTCATAAGCTTTGTTGGGGAGTATATAAGTTTTTCTAGGGTTAATTTTTCTGCCTAAGAAGAGAGAAAAACACACACAAAACACAAAACCACAAAAATAGAGAGTTGAGAGTAGAGCTGTCAAGTTCGGATTTTACAGTCACAGCTCCACTAAACTGAAGATCGCCGGAGATCCCACCGTCCGATTTTGCTGAAATTTTGTCAGCCCGTTCGTGGCTCTTGGGGCTATCTTTTGACCTTTCAGTTTTTGATTTGGAGATCTGGATCGTCTGTTATCGCGTCTGGACAGAAGACCTACGTTTTGGTGATTTCTTCACTTTTTGTCTCTCGATTGTAGTTTCTTATTGTTGATGTTGTTGGTGGGTTTGTGAAACCTTTGTAGACCGATTTGGGTTTCTTTTGCCCTCAATTTATTCATAATAAGAAGAGAAGAAGAGGGTGGACTCCTTACAAGTCCCGTGGTTTTACTCCTCACATCGAGGGGGTTTTTCCCACGTATAAATCGTGTGTGTTGTTTGCGGTTTTACGCTTCCGCATTTGCTTATTATCGCTGCCCTATTTTGCTTGATTGGTTGCTTGGTTTGTTGTTGGTGATTTGGGTTTTATTGGTTTCTTGTTGGTTGATTGTCTTGAAGTGTGATCCTTGTGGGTTGTGGTGTTGTTGTCGAGCACCGCTTTGGGCTCTTCAGGTGATACCCCTTACATCTTGCTGTCAGAAACAGGGACGAGCTCCTGCTTATTTACGCTTTTACCGACTTCTTAAGCTATAAGCGGACAGCAAATTTTCATGAAGAATGGATTAGCATGGTGGGGAACATTCCTGAAATTGAAAAGTCAATAAGTCTCCGTAATAGATATGGTAATACTTCGCTGCACGAGGCGGCTATTCGAGGATGTCATCCTGCTATTTCCAAGTTTATTAAATATGATGCTGAGGCATACTACTGTGTCAACAGCGAAGGCAAATCTCCGTTGTATTTGACGGCTGAAGCTGGAGATGTAAAACATTTCGGTTTCATGGTCCAACGTATTAGAAAGTACGGGTTCAAAGAACGAAGTATTGAAGGACTGTCACCGTTCCTACCAGCTGTATTGAAAACAAATAAAGGTACTTGTTAAATCTAAGACTATAACTCTACATGGTCGACTGTAAATGTTTCACCTTTACTTTTTTCCTGTCATCTCATTTAATTATATTTACAGTTCACGGATCGAAATTTGCTGAATACAGGAATCTAGCAAACCTAAAGTGACTGTGTAATTGGATAATGCATAAATTATAATACATCTCAGTCTCTTAACAATGTCCGCTTTAAGGCAACAACAACAACAACAATGTTATTGCAATGTCTCTGTCTCAATTGTCTTTTGCAAATTGTTGAGTAAGGTAGACTTGTCAAATTCGACACGAACTGATAATTACCTAAAACGACATGTAAATGGCCTGAAATGAACCTATCTTTTAAAAGACCCTTTTGGTAAATGGGGTTTGTTTAAAAAGAAATAAGAGCTTGGGTTGGATTTAAAAATAAGTAGAGTTATGGTCTTCAAGTAGGCTGTTAATAACACTGCTTAGCACAATATTCATTTCCCTTGAAACGACTCTGTGTCAGATCTGATTGACGAAATACTAAAATACGAGCTAGCATTGATTCGATTACTGGATAAAGAAGGAAAGACACCGCTTCATTATGCGGCTTCAATTGGTAGCTTAGACATGGTACAGCACATACTAGGCAAGAAGGTTGAATATGCTATGGCTAGGGACAAGAATGGTTTCTTGCCCATTCATACAGCTGCTGCTCATGGCAATATTAATGTGATTCAACACCTACTTAAATATGGACTCGGTCCATCAGAGTTATTGACTCGTGATGGTCAGAATATAGTCCACGTTGCTGCTACGAGGGGGAACAATGATGTTGTTCGCTTTGTTCTGAAGACTTTATCACTTAAGGGTCTTATCAACGAGGCAGACATTAACGGAAACACACCTTTGCATATGGCCGTATTAAACTGGCATGCCAAGGTTGTATTCACGATGACATGGGATAAGAGGATCGATTTGGGACGTGTCAATAGAGAAGGTATTACACCTTTAGATGCAGCTCAACATTACATGGAAAGGCCACCTTCCTTTGACAAGGTAATTGTTTATGCGTGTAGATATGTCCAAACGTATTTGGCATTCACTTAAATCCACATATTTTAATCTTTTGAGTTTTTCTAAAACGACTCGATCTTTTGGTTAGATACTATTTTATTAAGTCTTAAACGACTCTTTAGGTAATAAGATACTAAGAAAAGCACCCGTACGTAGGTGTGATACACCCCAACTCACTCAAATGTTTGTATCCATAGCCTGCTATAGTATTTTGAGGCTCTAAATACAGAAAATTTTTGTCCGAGTTTTGTTGCTTGCGTGATTGATATCGTTATTCTGCTTGTTTTCTGCAAATGCCCTTTGAGCTTGTGAATGCAACGACAAGTTTCCCATGGGGTTAAGGTTGGAACTATTGACCTCTTCAAACACAATGGTTGTCATACTATAATAATAACAGTAAATAATACTCCGTACTATAACTCAACCAAACATTTAAACTACTGATTGAATTTCCCTAATCTATTTAATACTCTAACCTTCTCAATATCATATTTCGACTTTTTAGAGATTAACATGGACAGCACTGAAAGCAGCTGGAGCACCTGAATCTCGAGCAAAAGAGACTCCAACAACAAACCCAAGCGATCCAATCGGAACACAACGATCTAACACTATGGGCACAAACAATTACAAGGACAGAGTTAACACACTTCTAGTCGTTGCAACTCTTGTCGCTACAGTCACCTTTGCTTCAGGCTTTACGGTACCAGGAGGTTATAACAACTCTGAACCGAACCAGGGCATGGCTACCATGTTACGACACACAGCATTCCAAATATTCATCTTGAGCGACACAATTGCCATGTACACGTCAATATTGGTTGCAATCAGCCTGATTTGGGCACAACTAGGCGACGTCAACTTAGTTTACGTAGCACTTCGAATAGCAATCCCATTACTTGGAGTAAGCCTTGCAACGATGTCGTTGGCATTCATGTCAGGAGTATACTTGGTAGTTAGCCAGCTACATTGGCTAGCTTACATAGTGTTGATCACAGGTTTAGCCTTCCTTGGTGGTTCTCTGCTGTTGTTTATTCCACTTTGCCTTCCTATCACTTCTAATTGTCGCGTGCTGCGTTATATTAGTTATTATTCGTTTAGGCTTTTAATACTAGTGACAACAGAAAGTGGTTGTAAGGTTACCTGCTAAATGGATATGGACTATGGAGGATGTGCGAGGTGCTGTTTAGAACATTGCTAGTCGTACCTTCCAAAATTCGTAGTTACCCATTCCAAGATTCTTATTATTTGTCATTACAAGGTTTATAATTTGATATAATGAAAATTTGTGACATTGGAATATATAGTCATAAACTTTGATCCGTCAAATTTTTTGGCCCAATAAATTCTCTAATTGGCCTTATTTTCTAGTAACAAGTTCAAGACTAAGGACCTGTTCTTTCCAACTTATTTTCAGCTCATTTTACTTCGATTCACCACTTCGATTCGATTCGATTCGATTCAACTCACTTCGATTCGATTCCAAAGACAATGTTATAAATTTGAACTTCATTCGATTTAGTTCGATTCGATTCATTCGATTCGATTCGATTCGATTCGATTCATTCATTTGATTCGATTCGATTCGATTCATTCGATTGATTCGATTCGATTCGATTCAGCTCTAAAAAGTCCGAAAGAACAGGTCCTAAGTCTATTACGGAGTACTCCGTATAACATTATGTTATACTTAAGACTAGGGATGTCAATCTCACCCGAACCCGAAAAAACCCAATCCACCCGATCCAAATAAATGGATTGTATCCCGACTTAAATGGATGAAAGATGGATGATGGATGAAGCGGATGATGGATCGGGTTGGACTCGGGTGGACCTTCATCCAATCCATCACCCGCTAATCACCCGACCCAACATCCACCCGAACAAAAATACAATTATTTTTTTTAATAATTATCAACATATTATAAAAAATAAATAAATTTGAAACAACTCATGTTGTAATTGTTTATGGAATTAATCGTCTTCTAATCATCTTATCGAAAATTTAGGAAAAATCGGTAATAAGTCATTAAAATATTCATTTTTTTTTTTTTTTTTTTTTTTTTTTTTCATCCACGGATCCACCCGATTCACCCGTGGACGACGGGTGGATTGGATTCGGGTGATAGATTATCGGATGGATGATGGATTCGGGTGGAGTCGGGTGATGGATTCGGGTGAGGCTCCACCCGACCCGAACCCGATCCATTGCCATCTCTACTTAAGACTGCCCAAATAGAATTGGCCTATTATGGACTACTCCGTATAACATTGTGTAATACTCAAGATAAAGTCTATTAATCACTAAACGGTTTCATTTTAAAATTTGCCCAAATAGAATTTATTAGTTTTGCATACGTATTGATGTATAAATTGAAATACGGATTTTCTATCATATGCCCTTAGGGCATACATAGGATAATAGTTATCAATACAAGTAAATAGTTACTCCGTATTATTTTTTTTGTTAATTATTAAAGATTCCTAAAACTAAACGCTTTCTTTCTCATCAATTTCCTAATTTCACTCTCAACTCCCTGAATTGGGCAAATTATATCATACACCCTAGTGTATGATACTCCAAACACTTACCCTTTTTAAAGTTACTATTTTGCCCTTTATAACTAAAACCCTAAAACTACCATACAATATTACGTAGGGTGTTATTTTCATTGTTATTGAAGTTATATATTTATAAAACTCCATTACTATCAAGGTTTTTGTTGGCTAAAATTTACTTAATGCACTTATATGTAATATTTTACGGTGAATTGATTATTTGTCTAGTACAGCGTATTATTTTTGTTTTTTTTTGTTATTTGTGAATATGTTGTGAATATGTAATATAATTTCCGTGAATATGTAGTATGTCTTATGTGAATATGGGAATATGCAGTACAATTTTTACGTGAATATGTAGTATGTCTTATGTGAATATATTCATTTACAAAACACTATATATTCATTCATAACACACTATATATTCATTTATAAAACACTATATATTCATTTACAAATACTATATATTCATTTTCAAAACAATATATATTCATTTTTAAAACACTACTCATTTATAAAACACTATATATCCATTTATAACACACTATATGTATATGTTGTGAATATGTTATTTGCGTTTTCCAAATATCTTTTTTCGCTCTAAGCTTGGTCCGGTGATCATTTGGTGAATCTCCTCCAGTGACCTTACTACCACTGCTGCAAATCATTAAAAAAAATATACATTAACAACTTATGTGCAGTAGAAGTAAAAAATCATTCAAAAACACTATATTCATTTCTACAACAAAAATATTCATTTCTATCAAATACATATTCATTTATAAAACACTACATAATCATTTATAAACCACTATATATTCATTTTTAAAACACAGTATATATTCATTTCTACGAAGATATATTCATTTTAAAAACACTAAATATTCATTTACAAAACACTATATATTCATTTATAAAACACTATATATTCATTCATAAAACACTGTATATTCATTTATAAAACACTATATATTCATTTATAACGCACTATATATTCATTTATAACGCACTATATATTCATAATCAGAACACGAAATATCCACTATAGATTCGTTTCAGCAAATTCATTTCAAAAACACATATACATTCATTTATAAAACACTATATATTCATTCACGAAACACAATATGTAACACCCGGTGTTGTCCGAGGTTATTCGGGCTGGGTACCCCGTTGAAGAGGTTCATGTGTTGGCTCAAGTGACATAGTGCTTAAAAGGATTGTAAGTACTACTCATATCAACAAGATGCATCTTCTTTTCTAGTGGCTCATCTTAAGAACTCTTTACTTTGGTTAAGCGTGCTTGCTGGAGAGTAGTCTGAGGATGGGTGACCTCCTGGGAAGTTCTCAGGATGTGCACGACTGCACGAGAGAGGACAAAGTGCACTAGAAAGGACCCGTGTTGGTTTGTGGGCGATGTACGCAGCCTGGCGAGCTACCGTGAATGACATTTCGGCCTTTAGTTGGGGCCGGGGTGTTACAAATGGTATCATAGCAACCCGGCGACCGTGTGGTCGAATCCTGTGTCTTGTTGGCCAGGTACGCACCTAGCTGGGGAGGATTCTGGAATGCTATATTGTAAGTAGCTACCAGGCGCAACGAGGACGTTGCGTTCTTCAAGTGGGGGTGTGTAACACCCGGTGTTGTCCGAGGTTATTCGGGCTGGGTACCCCGTTGAAGAGGTTCATGTGTTGGCTCAAGTGACATAGTGCTTAAAAGGATTGTAAGTACTACCCATATCAACAAGATGCATCTTCTTTTCTAGTGGCTCATTTTAAGAACTCTTTGGTTAAGCGTGCTTGCTGGAGAGTAGTCTGAGGATGGGTGACCTCCTGGGAAGTTCTCAGGATGTGCACGAGTGAGGACAAAGTGCACTAGAAAGGACCCGTATTGGTTTGTGGGCGATGTACGCAGCCTGGCGAGCTACCGTGAATGACATTTCGGCATTTAGTTGGGGCCGGGGTGTTACACAATATATTCACTGTATATTCAACTCAGTAAAATCATTTCTGAATCACATATATATTCATTTATATACCAGTATATTCACTTCTAAAATACTATATATTTTTCTCAGACACATACATATTCATTTCCTAAACATACATCATTTCTAAAACACACATACTCCCTCTCATTTTTAATGATGTTCCCACTTTATTAAAATACTCCTCACAATAAATATAAAGTGGGAACATCATTAACAATGAGAGGGAGTATTCAATACTAAAACACCATATTCATTAAAAGAATTAATCAAAATTAATGGATTCATATTCAAAAAAACGATATTAAGTGTATATTTCTGAAAAATGTCAATCTACTACTTTTTATTTATAATTTGAAAAAAATGAATATTTGCCCAATTATATTCATAAAACCTAATATATTCATAAACCCTAACTTAACAATCAACAAAATTTCACAATTATTAAATAAAAACATTGACAAATTCATAACCCTAAAACAAATAAAACAAGAATGATAATAAAATACCGAAATAATAATCAACATTGAAATAACAAAAACCGAAAATAACACGGAAACAACCAAAAAAACAAAATTAAAACTCACCGATTTTTTCTTGCATGTGTTTTCATTGAATATTTTTGCAAACAATTAAAATTGGAGGTAGGTTTTGGTTGATTTAGGGTGAAAATTGAAGTTTGGGAGGAAGATGGGGTGAATGGAAGTTTTTGATTGTATTAGGGGTGGTAATGTTGTGCGGCAGATTAAATCCCTCTTTCCTTTTTTTTTTTTTTTTTTTTTTAATAAATAAAATAGGGTAAAAGTAGTAAGGGTAGAAACGTAATTAAACAGCCTTGGGTATATGGAGTGTCATACACATGGGTGTATGGTATAATAATACTGCTACGTTAATTACTACTACCTCTATTTATTTTTATTTTTATTTTTATTTTTCCAATGACCCCTTTAATTATTTTTTCTTCTTAATATCACTAATTAAGCAAATAATATATTACTAATTAAACAAAAAAAAAATAGGCCTTCATAAAAAATTAATCACTTTACAGCAAAATATTTGAAATTAATTCAACCAAAATAATAAAAAAAAATAAAATAAAATAAACAGAACATAAGAATTAATGGCAAGAAATTGTTCGAAAACCATACGGAGTAATAATTTATTACGGAGTAATACGTAACATCTACTCGTATGCGTAGTCTTTTTTTATATTTTCCTTTGTTCACTTTAGATTCAGAACTCACTAAACTAAAGAAGTAGAAGACACAAAATTGTTTCAATGCAACTGAACAAAAAAATTAAATTAAATTAAGTAGTTGAAATCATAATCCATTACTCAAAGTAATCGAGTTGAATGTAGTTAGTTTGATATCCATTTGATTTGAAGATGGGAATGACAGACGTAAAGATTGAAATGTCGAGAAATCCATTTCGAAGGATCAGAAACCGACGACTACGGAGATTGAAGTCACAGACTAGTAAGTCAACTGACCTGCCAAGTTCGGCAGCTACATCCAGCAGCAGTCATTTCGTCAATGCTGAAATACTCGCAGTTGCAGACAATTCGTCACCCCAATCATCGCAATCATCATACATCGGTGTAACTGTCCCAAATGTACTTTACTGGGCAGCTGCAAAAGACGATGTTGATGCTTTTGTCCGCGCCTTAAAAAGGGTTTCTGTTGAGAAACAGATCGACTTCTCGAATATTCTGCAGCTACGTACGCTATCTGGGAACACACTGCTTCACGCAGCTGCGATGAAAAGATGTGTAGCAAATGTGAAGCTCCTTCTATATCATTCTCCGGCACTTATTCTGAAGCAGAACATTCATGGCGATACGCCCTTACATCTTGCAGTCAGAAGCAGGGATGGCGTGCTTATCCATGCTGTTGCCGACTTCTTAAGCTACAAGCGTAGAGCTGAGTTTAATGAAGAATGGATTAACATGGCGGGGATTATTCCTGAAATCGAAAAGTCAGTAAGGCTCCGTAATAGATATGGTAATACAGCACTGCACGAAGCCGCTTTTCAGGGATCTTATTTTGCTGTTTCCAAATTTATTAAAGTAGATGCCGAGGCATGCTACAGTATTAACAACGAAGGCAAATCTCCATTGTATTTAATGGCTGAAGCTGGAGTGAATTTAATTTTCAGTGACATGCTCAAACTTCTAAGAGAGGATGAGTTCAAAGAGCGAAGTATTGAAGGACTGTCGCCGCTCCTACCAGTTGTATTGAAATCAAATAAAGGTACTTTTTTTTTTTTTTTTGCTTATGTAGTATTCTTGGATTTTTTTTTTTTTGGCTGTCGCGTAATTATATCTAGGGTTCACTGATTATTGGTTTGCTGCGTACGTATTTCTGTTGGGTTAGGACCGAATATATTTAAATCTAGAGTGAATATCTAATTGGATAATACCTCGACATGGTCTCGGTTTTAGAGATATTCTTGGCCGTTTTAGTGTTAACTTTGATGCATTAGGCCTTGGCCGTGCCCTTCGAGAGAGGGGAGAGCACTTCATAAATCTAATGAAGTTTCTTTCTATGACCAATTGGCAATCAATGAAGTAAACCGTTGTATATATTAAGTACTTATCTCTCTTTTAATATCATGAATATGATGGTCAACACCACTGTTTAGGAACCTGCCACACGTTAACGCCATTAGTAAACTTTGATATTTCATCCATTAATTGAAAGGACTCGTTGTTATCGACCATTTAGAATGTCTGATGCAATTATTATACTGTCGAGTTTAGTTTGGCCCTATGGGATATGATGTTTTAATAACATTGCTTAACAGTTTATTTGTTTCCCTTGAAACTACTCCAAATCAGATATGATTGACCAAATACTAAAATACGAGCCAACATTCATCTGTTTACTGGATGAAGACGGCAAGACCCCGCTTCACTATGCAGCTTCCGTTGGTAGCTCAGACATGGTTCAGTACATACTAGGCAAGAAGGATGAATATGCACTATTGAGGGACAAGAATGGCTTCTTGCCGATTCATACTGCTGCTGCTCAAGGCCATATTAATGTGATTCGACAGCTACTTCACTATGGCCTCGGACCAACAGAACTATTGACTCATGACGGTCAGAATATTCTCCATGTTGCTGCTACGAGAGGGAACGACAATGTTGTTTGCTTTGTTCTGAAGACTTTGTCCCTTGAGGGTCTTATCAACGAGGGAGATAGCGATGGCAACACACCTTTGCACTCGGCCACATTAAACTGGCAGGCCAAGGTTGTATTCACAATGACATGGGATAAGAGGGTTGATTTGGGACGTGTCAATAAAGAAAGATTAACACCTTTCGACGCAGCTCAACACTACATGGAAAGTCCACCTTCTTTCGACAAGTTATCTAATTAATAAGTAAGCAGTGCATAATTAATATTGAAATATTCGCGTGTTTTTAATTTTCATAGTTACTTATTTCGATAAATAAAATAAATTTAATATTTTATTAATTAAGAGTTTTTTTTATTATAGATAGAGAGTCCGGCCTGGGACGGGCCCGAAAACTAGTTACTATAAGAATTCTAAATCATAAAATCTATAAAAATGTACTCGGTCTGATTAAAAATATTAAAATTCCGAATAGACTAATAAATACATACTCCCTACTATTTTGTTTTTTCATCCCACTTGATTAAAATATTACTCCGTATCACCCATATATTAAATAAGTGGGAATAACAAAATAAATGAGAGGGAGTATCAATTTTAACATTTTCACAACATGTTATTAGGTTAGCAACATCATAGTTGTGTCATTTAATTATGATTTAAATAGAAAGCTAAAAAAATTATACTCATTCTATTTTGGTTATTTGTTTACATTTTTCTTAAATCTCTTTCATAAAAAAAGTTAAAGTGTAAACACTTCACAGAAACGAATAGAGCATATAATTTAAATCTATTTTTAACATGGGACTGACGGGGCTCGAACCCGTGCAGCGACTTGTTAATAATTTAAATATTTAAATATATTTATTAAAGTATGTTATGTATAATTTAAATGTATTATTTTAGCTTTCAATTTATATTATGGTCAAAATTTATAACATTAACCTAAGAAAGGTAGGAATGAAGGACTATTAATAAATAATAATAATCCTCCTTTTTACCTAAACGTAATTGATCAACTGTACCCGACTTTTACTCGGTTGTACCCTTTTTCACCATAAACTTTTCACCCATTACCCTTCCCTAACTTCAATTTTCTCTCTTTTCAAACTTACCCAATTCAATCAAACATCAATCAAATTCAATCAAACTCATTAAAATTAAAATATTGAACTATACATCTAACATAGAGCTGGCAAGCTTGACCCGACCCGAGCGACCCGACTCGAACCCGAGCAAAACCGACCTGATATGACCCGAAATTATAGTGACCCGAAACAGACCCGAACCGACCCGAAGACGACCCGTAACACGACACGACCCGATAAAGTTTGACCCGAAACCGAACCCGACCCGACCCGAGATGACCCGTAACCCGATTCAACCCGAGTTTATTTGATAGCTGACCCGACCCGAAATGACCCGTGACCCGAATTGACCCGAAACTTTGAAGATTTTAAAGAAATTTTGAAACTTTTTTTTAAAATTTTCAATCTTTCAAATATACACCACGTAATATATTTGACATTTTGAGATTGGGA
Source organism: Dianthus caryophyllus (assembly GCA_023091065.1). NCBI lineage: Eukaryota > Viridiplantae > Streptophyta > Magnoliopsida > Caryophyllales > Caryophyllaceae > Dianthus > Dianthus caryophyllus. The sequence goes on from CM041520.1 coordinate 10,918,938, forward strand.
TATAGTTAAAAATTCAAATATTGGTTTGAAAAATATTAAAATTTCAAAATTTGTTTTGGCGCCAAAATTTAAGCCTAAATTATTAGTGACCCGAATGTGACCCGAACCCGATTGACCCGACAATTTTAGGTTTAATGACCCGACCCGATATGACCCGGACCCGACCCGAGACCGACCCGAGCACTGTTATAACCCGACATGACCCGAACCCGATACGACCCGACCCGATACAACCCGACCCAAACCCGACCCTAGTGACCCGATTGCCACCTCTAATCTAACATACATATTGTAATATTGAATTATAAAAATCTAAACATACTTTCATTTTTTTTTTTTTTAAATTTGTTGATTAAATTTTAATAACTCCTATTGATTAGGGTTTGTGGTGGGTCTTGGGTGGTCGGGCTTGGTCAAGGCGGCATTATGGTGGTCGGGTTTTAGTCAAGGCGGCACTAGGTTGGTCGGGTTTTGGTCAAGGCGGCACTAGGGTGGTCGGTTTTGGTCAAGGCGGCACTAGGGTGGTCGGGTTTTGGTCAAGGCGGCGAGGATGGTGTTGCGGGAGGAGGAGGCGCTGGTCGAGGATACTGGTGGTGGCACAAGGCGTGGGTGAAGACGATGTTGGTGCAAGCGAGAATCGTGGATGGGCTGGTGCGTGGTGGTCATGGCCTCATAGGTCGTGGGTAGTGGGCTGGTTTTGGTTTGGTGGTTGAGCAGCAGAGGTATGGTGGTCGTGGGGTCAGGCGGCGCGGGTCAGGCGGCGCGGGTGGTGGTTGGGTGGTTGTGCGTGGATAGTTATGGGTTTCATTCTTAGGTTATTATTATTATTTTTATTGTTATTACTACTATTATTATTATTTAAACGGTGGTGCAAGGTGGCAGTTGGATGTCGATCATGGCGGTATACGGTGGTCTGAAGCAGCGGCAAGATTTAAGACTTTTTGAGTTAGCAAAGTGAAGAGAGAAAATAACAAAAACTGAAATTGAAAGAGGAGAAATGAGAAGGGCGTTTTCGTCTTTTGTGGGTACAAGTGAGTAAAAGTCGGGTACAGTTGAACAATACCCAATTAAAGCCTCACTTTTTTTTATAGGGCAATTTCATTCAATTAGGCTCATTTTTATATATACATCCTTTAATAAATAAAATGACATTTTTATCCTTACAAATACATTAATTTTATCAAAATACCACTTTATTAACCTCACCTTACCATTACTAACACTACACCTATATTTTTAACACTCGTCAAAATTGATGTCAACCCCTAGACCTGGCAAAATGAAACCGAACCCGAAAACCGACTGAAATTGTTGTCATTTAATTTAATCGAACATTTTAAAAGTTAAACTTGAACGTAATGCGTAACTCGATATGACTTGAATTGAACTGAAACAGAACGAAATTCAATACATGTCTGAAAAGACCCATACTCAAATAAACTTAAACTGTTTCGAATTCGAATTTATTTCACTTGAACCAGAAGACAATTGAACCGAAAAATAATTGATTAGACCAAACGAAAAGAATATTTAACCCATATATAAATATAAATATAAATATAAATATAAATATATATTATTGGCTAAATTAGTTTATATGACAATAATCATACTAGTTTAAAATTAACTTAGTTTATATGATAATAGTCATACTAGTTTAATATCAACAAGTTAACTCTTTAACTAAATGTTTAAGAGTATTAATTGATTTGATAATTAAATAAATGAAAATGAATACTATTTATAAACATAATATCTCTTCATCTTTAGGTCTTTTTTCGATGTGAGATATTGTAATTCTTTATACCAACAAAATTTAACACATTTACATTATTCTTTCAATATGGAAAAAAAATGTAAGACTTTTAAACCTCTCTCCTATATTTCACAACATATTTATTATTTTGCATCCTAAAGTTTGGATACCCACTTTTAGTGAACCGAAGAGAATTTAATGTGTATATTAAGATTTCACCTACCATCTTAGAAACAAGGTCTTGCATTTTTGGGTTTAAGTGAGGATAACGAGTCCAAAAATGTGAAGGTAACATGTATTACAACCGTGATGCGTCGGGGCTGACTCTTATAATATTTTAAGAAAAAAACGATATATAAAAAATATTTTCCCTAGGTTATATAATTGCCACCTACCCTATGACTAATTTATAAACTAATGGTGTGTTTGGATAGCAAAATAGGAAGAAAAGGGAGGGGAGGGGAAATGAGGGAAGGGGAAGGAAGGGGAGGGGAGGGGAAATGGTGGTGTTTGGATACCATTTTCCCTCCAAATCTTGCCTATTTTGGAGGGATTCCAATTAGGCTTAGAGGAGGGAAAATGGATCCCTCCAAATCCCTCCCCCTCCATTTCCCTCCTTCCATTTTTTGTAACAAAACGATAGAAACTCAATCCATCCCTTTCCCTCCCCTTCCTTTCCCTTCATTCCCCTCAATCCAAACACACCCAAAAGGACGACAATATTCCCATATTTATTCTTTGTAATATTCCCATATGTGCATTTGGCACATCTTTGTAATATTCCCACGTCTTAGAAATTTAGAATATTAGCCTATGACTAATTTATAAACTACCTAGGTTATATAATTGTCACCTACCCTATGACTAATTTATAAACTAATGGACGACAATATTCCCATATTTATTCTTTGTAATTTTGTTTTTTTTTTTTTTGTTTTTTTTTTTGTTTTTTCATGTGCATTTTGCACGTCTTTGTAATATTCCCAGATGCACGTCTTAGAAATTTAGAATTTTACCCTATTACTAATTTATAAACTAGGATAGTGGGCGAGCATAACATTTTGTTTCACACTCTTAGTCACTAAAAACATGATAATCAAATACTCAATTACAGAAATAATTGAGGTTAGTTGCATTTTGACATCCAATTAATTTTGAAGATGGGATGGATAGACGTTAAAATTGAAGTATCAACAACTCCTTATTGGAAGGAAAGAAATCGAAGACTAAAGAGATTGAAGTCAGTGACGACGACGACCACTACTACTACTACTACTAATGACTCAACTGATGATCAGCAAACTTCACCGGCTACATCATCCACTAACAATCATTTGGTCAATGGTGAAATACAAACAGTCTCACTCTCACATGATTCAACACCGCAATCTCCAGAACCGTCGGAGAACGCCCAAGATATGCCAGATGCACTTTACTGGGCAGCTGCGACAAACGACCTCGACGCTTTTCTCGGGGCCTTAGAACAGGTTTCTGTTGAGAAACAGCTTGACTTCTCCGACATTGTGCGGCTAGTTAGCCCTTCTGGTAACACTCTGCTTCATGTAGCCGCGATCCACGGATGTGTAGATAATGTGAAGCTACTTTTGTATCATTCTCCGGCACTTATTCTGAAGCAAAACATTCATGGCGATACGCCCTTACATCTTGCCCTCAGACGCAAGGATAAGTTGCTTATGATTGTTTTTTGCAGCTTCTTAAACTACAATCAGAGAGCTAATTTTCATGAAGAATGGGTTAGAATGGTGGGGACTATTCCTGAAATCGAAAAGTCAGTAGGGCTCCGTAATAGATACGGTAATACAGCACTGCACGAAGCCGCTATTCTGGGATGTTATCTAGCTATTTCCACATTTATTGAAGGAGATGCTGAGGCATGCTTCTGTATCAACCACGAAGGTAAATCTCCATTGTATTTGACGGCTGAAGATGGAGACGAAGAATTTTTTGGTGAGATGCTCCTACATCTTAGACATGTCGAATTCAAAGAGCGAAGGATTGGAGGACTGTCACCGTTCCTACCGGCTGTATCGAAAACAAATAATGGTACCTGTACTATCTTAGATTATAACTCTACACCTTGTTTTAATGATTCACTCCCTATGTAGTATTTTCTTCAATTTTTTGCGTCATCTCATTTAATTATTTTTAAAGTTGGCGGATTTTTGCTTCATTTTTCTAGATATTGATGAGTACTTGAATCATTCTAAATTAAAGTGATTAAGCAGTTGGATAATCCATCAATTTGGTTGGTTTGGTACCGTATACGTCTCAGTCTCTTACCAATCTAAAGAGAATATGTAATTGGATAATGCATCAATTAAGTTCTTGGTTTGCTACAACAATATTACCACAATACCTCAATGGCTCGTGCAACGGTGCAGACGTGTCAAAATTTGACCCGACTTAATAATTTTTCGCGGATCTAAAAAAATTTAGTTATCAATTGTGGTGTTCACGTATGTTGACTCCACGTTTAGTTTTGATATTGTCAAGTTATTTATTTCTATATCGTATATCACTTGGTCGTTTGCTTTGAGTTCATGATGCATAGGACTCCAAGTTCAAAAGAGGAAGATCACGATGAGAAAGACGAGCTTCGGATCAAGTCAAAACTTTAGGACTAAATTTGTAAAGTGACTTAACGAAGCTATGCACTACAAATCTTAGTAGTAATGTTGTTATAACATGTTTTCGTGTTATAGTAACATTAGTGCTGTATAAGTTTTCTCTAAATATCTTTTAAACATATTCTCTGATATTTTCTAAAGAATTATCCTTTTGCTAAAAAGTCTCTTATATTTTTATTATGATATATGAGAATATCTTTACTCATCTTAAAATTAGTTTTGAGTATATTTTACGTGTTAAAATATATGAGAATCTAATTGTAAAAGATGTGGAAAGTGTTTTAAGCATATTATGATACTACAAATATTCTTTATGATAATTCTTCTCTTCTAAACTGATTTTATAAGATAATATATTTTGGAAAATTATTCTTAAATGTTTATCCTTTTGGCCGAAATTATTCTTAAGTATTTGACCATATTTTTGGTCATGTACAATATATTTCCAAAAGAAAGTTTTCTAAATATTATCTTATAATATCTTGTGGTCTTGCAAAATATCTTTTATGATAATTCTCCTCTTTAAATCTTATTCTATACAATATCTTTGTTTGGAAAATCATTCTTATTATTCTCACATTTTGGCCGAAAATATCATTTGATATTTATCCATATTCTCGAATCTCCCAATATATTTTCAAAGGATTATTTTCTAAATAATATTGTAATATATTGTATCTCCTAAATTAGCTAGTATGTCTAGGTTCATTCTTGGAGAACAAGCAATCACAAGTATCTTCCTAATTATATTTTACAATCCATCTTAATCTTTTTAATTAGGGGGCTTAGAATATTTTATACAACAATATTATTCTTCTAATATTATCTTCTTGATTTACAAGTAATTGAAAATAATATTGTTGTTCACAATATCATTTTACACGAGTACTATAAGTACTTGTGTTCCATTTTGATTAAAGATCATCCAACACATCTAATTGAATCTAATACTTCCAATATATTTTTAATCAAACCAAGTCTTTCAAAACAATCTTAATTTTACTTTTGCAAAATACCTTTGGTCTTATTTTAAGCCGTGTTCTTCACTTTAGTTTTGCAAAATATTTACTTTGATTTTTGAAAGAACTTTTTAACTTTGTACTTTTGTTCTTAAATCTTATTTTCTAAAAGTGCATAGTTACGATAAGTCTCTCTAGACAATTGAATTGTATTTTCATTTTGTTGAGAGACTTGTAACAAGAGAAAACTCAACTTGTTAGAGATTAATTTCTCGAGTTTGAAAAAGAAAGAGCTTCACACTAAGGTCGGGGTAGATCTCTAGTGTTTATTAATTGTTTATTGTAAGCTAGGCCGGAGTAGGTGCTCTTGATAAATAATTAATAAGAAGAAGGGGTGGATGTAGGCTTTTCAATTGGGCCGAACCACGTTAAATCCTTGTGTTATTTATTTTCCGCAATTTACATTTCACGCATTTATTATTTCGTTGCAAAATTTTAAGAGGCACAATCCTCTATTCACCCCCCCTCTAGAGTATTGTTGGGCCCTTGGACTCTACAATTGGCATCAGAGCCTCGTGCTCTTGATAGCTTTACCGCTAAAGAGGTTGATCCAATACTCTAGTTTTGATATTTTACTTTTTATTTCTTTTTAAAATTTCGGCCTAGTCAATTTCTTTTTAAAAAAATGGAATCTAGTGACTCAATAAAGTATCCTATCTTCGATGGTAAAGATTATAGTCATTGGAAAAATCAAATGAGAAATCACATAAAAGGATATGATTTTGAATGTTGGAGAATCATAGTCAAAGGACCCATTGCTATACTTTCTACTGATTTGAAAAGTGAAAAGCAAGAAGATGACTATGATGAGAAAGATTTTAAAGTTGCTCAAAAGAATTTCAAAGCTTTAACACTTTTACAAAGAGGTTTAACCAAAGAGATTTCTAATCGTTTTTCATCATCTGCTAGTGCTAAAGAAATTTGGGATAGTCTTGAGGCCTCCTATGAAGGAACATCCCAAGTTAAAAAGTGTCGGGAAAATTTATTAACTCATCAGTACGAGATGTTTCATATGGAGAAAAATGAAAACGTCAGTGACATGTCTGATCGATTACTTGGCATAATCAATGAGTTAAAAAATTTAGGCAAAGTTTATCCAACCGAGGATCTTGTCAATAAGGTTCTTCGTAGCCTAACCGATAAATGGCAACCCAAAATCACTGCGATAGAGGAAGCTAAAGATCTATCCAAACTTTCCTATGAAAGCTTGATTGGATCCTTGATGGCCCATGAGTTAACACTCAACAAAGGGCGCGTGGAACCAATCAAAAATAAGGGGATAGCTCTTCAAGCCGAGTCGAGTGATGAGGAGACAGAAAATGAAATAGGATTGTTTGTTAAACGTTATAATAAAAAGTTTGCTTCTAATTCTTCTAAAAATGTGAGCAATAATGCCAAACCTCTCAAAACAAGAAACACAAATAAAGGTTGTTACAAGTGTGGAGAGACAACTCACATTATCAAAGATTGTCCTACTTGGGCAAAGATCAAAAACAAAACCAAACGTGAGAAGGCTAAGAACATGTACAAGATCGCTATGCTTGCTTCGGATGGTTGGGGAGACATTGAATGTGGCACGGATGAGGAGGCCGAGGAAGAAGAAGAAGAAGAAGAAGCTAATGTATGTCTTAGTACGCATGGAAAGGAGACGTCAAAAGGAAGGTCATATAAAGACCTATGCTTAGTAGGAACATCTACTTCGGATTCGGATAATGAGGTATGTTTTTCACAAATTAAACATAAGCTTAAAAAGTTGTCTAAGGATAAGATTTTGTCGATTGTTGAGAATATTTGTGAGGATCAAAGGGCTTACATACGAGATCTTGAAATTGAAGTTAGTAAAAATGAACAAAAGAATCTTTCACTAACTAAAATGGTCAAAAAGCTTCGCTCCAAGAAGAACGTGAGTTCACCAAATGGTTCAAAGCAAAGTTTTGACACATATGTTGAACCCACGCCTAACTTGGATCGCCGCAAGTATGACCTTGACTCTAATTACGCTTCCGAAGACGATAATTCGTCCATAAACTCTGAAAATTCTGAAAGTTCGTTCGGTAATGTTAGTCTAACACGGGATGATGTTACCATACCATCACCCGAAGTTGGTATACCTCCAGTCAGTGTTACTCCAACATCTGACCAGATAAAGGAAACCCTAGATGAGGTTAACCTAACATCTGAAGAGGATATGCCAGCTTTGGAGGATGTTACAGTAACATCATCATGTGTTGAACGAAATCATGAACTTGAAGAAAAGGTTAAGTTGTTAGATAACCAAGTAAACAACCTCACTAATGAACTTATTCAACAACGATCAACCTTTAAAGTTATGAAGTCATCGTTTATAAAGAAAATTGTTGAGCTTCAATCCGAATTGAGTAAAAAAGAATCCACCATAAGTGTAGAGGTCGAGTCTTGTAATAATTGTGAAAAGTTGAGTAAAGAAAAGGAAGAACTTAATGAAAAGTTAAAAGAAGCTTTCAATGTTAGTAAAAAATGGGATGCTAGTCAAGAAGTTCTTAACTTTTTAACTCAACAATCAAATCGACACCATAAAGAAGGTTTAGGTTATCAAACTAGATGTCGCGTAGAACACGTTAAGAAAATGAATGAACCCACTAACCGTGATTTTCGCAAAAGACAATACGTTAGTCTTCCCGAATATAAAATTTGTAATTTTTGTGGAAAAACGGGTCATTATGTTAATACTTGTAAAAAACGTGTTATGCATTATAAGAGGAATAAGGATTACGTCAAATCTAGTCATGATAACGAATCTAAACCTAAACCTCAACTTAATCATGAATCCACTAAAAAGAAGTATGAATCTTTTGATCCTAACTTGTACTATAATCATAAACATAAGTATGTTGTTAAACGTGTTTGGATTCGTAAAGATTTACTTCCCGAGGTAACTAATAGGAGAGGACCCAACTTTGTGTGGGTACCTAAATCACGAAAGTAATTTTTGTAGGAGAAAGTGAGAGGAAGCAACCAATGGTACTTGGATAGTGGTTGCTCAAGGCACATGACGGGAGATAAAAGCAAGTTCCTTTCACTTGAGACTTATGAAGGTGGAAGTGTGACGTTTGGAGATAATGGTAAAGGAAAAACCATTGGAATTGGTCGAGTTGGAATCTCCAAAACACACTCCATTGATAATGTGCTTCTTGTACAAGGACTTAAGCATAACCTTCTAAGTATCTCACAATTGTGTGATCGTGGGAACAAAGTTGTGTTCCATTCAAGTATGTGCCGAATTGTGTGTGAAGGATCAAGCCGCGTTATACTTGATGGAAGAAGAAAGAATAATGTCTATATCGTTGACCTAGAAAGTATTCCTTCTATATCCTTCAGGTGTATGAGTGCGGTCACTAACGATCATTCTATATGGCACAAGAGATTCGGCCATATCAACACTTATTGCCTAAAAAGGTTGAAGAGATTGGAACTTGTTGAAGGACTTCCCTCCGTAAAGTTTGACACCAATAAGTTGTGTGGCACGTGTATACGGTGTAAACACGTGAGATCTTCGTTTAAGTCTAAAAACGTGGTAAGTACTTCCAAGCCACTTGAATTAGTTCACATGGATTTATGTGGACCAATGAGAGTTAGTAGTAGAGCCGGTGCTAGATACGTCTTTGTTTTAGTGGATGATTATTCGAGATTTGTTTGGCCAATTTTCTTAAGCTCCAAAGATCATACCTTTAATGAATTTGTGTGCTTGATAAAATTAGCTCAAAACAAGTATTCGCATAATCTCATATCTATTAGGACGGATCATGGTACCGAGTTCGACAACCAAGCCTTCATTGAATATTGTCGAGAGCATGGTATCGATCACAACTTTTCGGCCCCTAGAACTCCTCAACAAAATGGAGTAGTTGAAAGGATGAATCGAACCATAGAAGACATGTCACGCACTATGCTACTTTGTAGTGGCTTGCCTAGAAACTTTTGGGCAGAAGCCGTGAATACCGCATGTTACATACACAACCGTGCTATGATTAGACCAATCTTAAAGAAAACCCCTTACGAACTACTCAGAGGAAGGAAACCAAACATATCCCATCTAAGATGTTTTGGAAGTAAATGTTTTATACATAATAATGGTAAAAATAGATTGGGAAAGTTTGATCCTCGTAGTGATGAAGGTGTTCTCTTAGGTTATTCTAATCATAGTAAGGCATATCGTGTGTACAACAAGCGAACCATGTGCGTGGAAGAAAGTATACATGTCATATTTGATGAAAACGATACTCTCGAACAATATGAAGGAGATGACTTGGAAGAAGAGGAAGATCCAGATTTCTGGCTTACTCATAAAGACTTACCCGAATTAGACGATGAAGACAATGGAACACAAGTTATTGGAACCGACGCTGAAAAGGCTCAAAAGTCAAACTTAGACGAAACTCAAGCTGAGGAAAATGTTGACGTCACCTCAACATCTAACTCCAAAGACTCAAAAGATTCGTTGGAAGCAGATGTTAGGGTAACATCGACAGGAACATCCAAATTTTGAATTCAGGGGAACATCCGGGTTACGCATAATGTTAAGGTAACATCAGAGGAGAATTCGAACAATGTTCCAACGACTCTCAAGAAATGAAAACATCAAAGTTCTCACCCCACGGATGCGATACTTAGTGACTACAACAAAGGTATACAAACGCGTAAGTCCATCATGAACAACTATTGTGTGCTAAACTCGTTTCTCTCTACAATTGAACCTAACAACATCAAAGTTGCCCTAACCGATTCCGATTGGATAGTTGCAATGCAAGATGAGTTACGACAATTTGAGAAAAATAAAATTTGGCACTTGGTTCCTAGGCCTCCGAATCGTAAAGTTATTGGTACTCGTTGGGTTTTTAGAAACAAACTTGACGATTCGGGAGCCATTGTGAGGAATAAGGCAAGGCTAGTGGTGCAAGGCTATAACCAACAAGAAGGCATTGATTTTGACGAAACCTTTGCACCGGTAGCCCGTTTAGAAGCGATTAGATTACTAATTGCCTTTGCCGCTCACAAAGGATTTAAACTCTATCAAATGAATGTTAAGACCGCCTTTCTTAATGGCTATTTGAAAGAGGAAGTGTATGTTGAACAACCCCCCGGTTTTCAAAATAATGAATTTCCTTACCATGTTTATTTTCTCGACAAAGCTCTTTATGGTTTAAAACAAGCCCCTAGGGCATGGTATGATCGTTTATCTCAGTTTTTACTTAAAAATGATTTCAAACGTGGCTCTGTCGATAAAACTTTATTTTTGAAAACCAAGGGGTCGGATATTTTAATTGTTCAAGTTTATGTTGATGATATTATTTTCGGTGCTACTAATGAAAGTTTGTGTAGTGATTTTTCAGACCTAATGCAATCCGAATTTGAAATGAGTATGATGGGAGAATTGAGTTTCTTCCTAGGTCTACAAATCAAGCAAACTAAGGAAGGTATAACGGTACATCAACAAAAATACATTAAGGAGTTGCTCAAGAAGTTTGGTATGGAGAACGGCAAGGTTATCTCCACACCTATGGCAACAACAACCAAGCTCGACAAGGATGAGCATGGTAAGGCCGTGGATGAGACCGTATATAGGGGCATGATAGGGTCTCTTCTATATCTCACGGCTAGTCGACCCGATATTATGCAAAGTGTTTGTGTTTGTGCTCGGTTTCAAGCAAACCCTAAGGAATCCCATCTTGTGGCAGTCAAGCGTATTTTGAGATACTTAATTGGTACAATGAATTTATATTTGTTTTATCCTATGTATGACAATTTTGATCTTAAAGGTTATTCAGATGCTGGATTATGGAGGGTGTTCTATTGATCAAAAGCACTTGAGGGACTCGCTACTTTTCTCGGATCGGGCATAGTGTCATGGGGTTCAAAGAAACAAGCTACGGTTGCATTATCTACAACTGAAAGTGAGTATATTGCGGCTTCTTTGGTATGTTCTCAACTACTTTGGCTTAAACAACAATTATTTGATTATGGGGTAGTTTTCGATAGCGTACCTATTTATTGTGATAATGTTAGTACCATAACTATATCTAAGAACCCGGCCATGCATTCTCGGACCAAACACATCGATATTCGTCATCATTTTTTGAGAGATCATGTAGAAAAAGGTAATATTGAACTAATCTTTTGTCCAACCGAAGATCAAAAAGCTGATATTTTTACAAAACCCTTAGCCAGAGAACGCTTTGAGAAATTACGTCTTCAAATTGGCTTGGTTAATGATAATTGATTGATTGGCCGTGTATGTTCTCCGTATGATTGACTAGATTTGGTTTTGAGACTGTGTCCGTATTGTGATGTGAAATTCTATATGTCTCATGTTTTGATTTTGTGTGTGTGATGTAAAGACAAGTGTTTATCTATTAAAGCTTCGAGATTGTTCTTTTGATTATTCTTATATCATATGACATTTTACTTCACTATATTCTATATTTAGAAACCGTTTTCTAAATATTCCTAGCATGCTTGGAAACAACCATGTTTTCTATAGTGAAATTTCCTTTCATAAAAATATGGTATAATCTTCACAATAAATAGCTTGCCTTTTGTGTCTTTGAGTCTCCCACAAAAACTTTCTTACAAAAATTTTCCTACTCATGTGTTAGAGATTTGACAAATAGAATTTTTTTCATAAAAGCTCAATTTATATTCACAAATATTTTCCTCCAAAGAAAATAGCCACGGTACAAATTCTTCCATGATTAATGTAACCTCATTCGAGTTAAGTTCACTTCCTTCTCGTGTTAACATAACCTTGTCCAATGTTTGGTTAACATCAGTTACGTCATTTTCTCCTATCTCATGTCTCTTTACACCCAAAATTATATCGTTACCTAAATTTTCTTCTTATCCATACAAATACCTCTCTCACATAAAGTTTATTTTTCTTCCCTCACAATTGGGTTGAGTTGTGCAAACAAACAAACAACAAAAAAAAATGTTGAGTGGTGCGTGCCAAAAAAACCAAAAACCAAAAAAAAAAAAAAAAAAAAAAAAAAAGCGCACCAAGTGAGGGGGAATATTAAAGAAAAAGGTGTATTGGTTGAAGAAATTCATGTATCCAAAGTTTGAGATACTTGCAAATTTAGGTGCATAATTCAAAATAAATATTGGTGTTTTGAAGAGCGTTCCGAGTTGGAGACAATGAACAATGTGGATGTGTTACTTACGGTTGTGGAGGAGTTTTGGGGTCGTGTTTGTGAGCTATCTTTGCGCTCTATGAAAATTCTTCATAATGATTGGTTGGTGACTCTCTTACGAAAGTCTTAGCTTGCTTTAGGGTCTATTCTTACATATATACTCTATCTCTCCTTTTGTGTCTTTTTGGAACAATTTTTGATGCTTGCCTTTATGATAACACGTGTTTTGATCTCTCACGCATATATCTTACTTGTTTCATATGTGTGCTTGCATTCCTGATATTATTCTAGTCCTTTTCCTTTTCGATGAAGTCAAGAGGGGGAAAAACACCTAAGATTTGGTTGCATAATCTTTGCTTTATTTCATTATCGTTGAATTTCATTTTGCTTCTTTCTCGAGAGTTTTGTTTTATGTATCACTAATGGTCTTTTGGTTGGAACAAGATAAGTGAAATATATCCTACACTTGTGATTCATCATCTTTTGAGACGATATTGGTGTGAGGGGGAACGACCATAGAAATAAATCTTAGAGGACTTGACATCATCAAAAAGGGGGAATTTGTTGACTCCACGTTTAGTTTTGATATTGTCAAGTTATTTATTTCTATATCGTATATCACTTGGTCGTTTGCTTTGAGTTCATGATGCATAGGACTCCAAGTTCAAAAGAGGAAGATCACGATGAGAAAGACGAGCTTCGGATCAAGTCAAGACTTTAGGACTAAATTTGTAAAGTGACTTAACGAAGCTATGCACTACAAATCTTAGTAGTAATGTTGTTATAACATGTTTTCGTGTTATAGTAACATTAGTGCTGTATAAGTTTTCTCTAAATATCTTTTAAACATATTCTCTGATATTTTCTAAAGAATTATCCTTTTGCTAAAAAGTCTCTTATATTTTTATTATGATATATGAGAATATCTTTACTCATCTTAAAATTAGTTTTGAGTATATTTTACGTGGTAAAATATATGAGAATCTAATTGTAAAAGATGTGGAAAGTGTTTTAAGCATATTATGATACTACAAATATTCTTTATGATAATTCTTCTCTTCTAAACTGATTTTATAAGATAATATATTTTGGAAAATTATTCTTAAATGTTTATCCTTTTGGCCGAAATTATTCTTAAGTATTTGACCATATTTTTGGTCATGTACAATATATTTCCAAAAGAAAGTTTTCTAAATATTATCTTATAATATCTTGTGGTCTTGCAAAATATCTTTTATGATAATTCTCCTCTTTAAATCTTATTCTATACAATATCTTTGTTTGGAAAATCATTCTTATTATTCTCACATTTTGGCCGAAAATATCATTTGATATTTATCCATATTCTCGAATCTCCCAATATATTTTCAAAGGATTATTTTCTAAATAATATTGTAATATCTTGTATCTCCTAAATTAGCTAGTATGTCTAGGTTCATTCTTGGAGAACAAGCAATCACAAGTATCTTCCTAATTATATTTTACAATCCATCTTAATCTTTTTAATTAGGGAGCTTAGAATATTTTATACAACATTATTATTCTTCTAATATTATCTTCTTGATTTACAAGTAATTGAAAATAATATTGTTGTTCACAATATCATTTTACACGAGTACTATAAGTACTTGTGTTCCATTTTGATTAAAGATCATCCAACACATCTAATTGAATCTAATACTTCCAATATATTTTTAATCAAACCAAGTCTTTCAAAACAATCTTAATTTTACTTTTGCAAAATACCTTTGGTCTTATTTTAAGCCGTGTTCTTCACTTTAGTTTTGCAAAATATTTACTTTGATTTTTGAAAGAACTTTTTAACTTTGTACTTTTGTTCTTAAATCTTATTTTCTAATAGTGCATAGTTACGATAAGACTCTCTACAAATGATTGAATTGTATTTTCATTTTGTTGAGAGACTTGTAACAAGAGAAAACTCAACTTGTTAGAGATTAATTTCTCGAGTTTGAAAAAGAAAGAGCTTCACACTAAGGTCGGGGTAGATCTCTAGTGTTTATTAATTGTTTATTGTAATTTTAGGAGTAGGTCTTTCTTGATAAATAATTAATAAGAAGAAGGGGTGGATGTAGGCTTTTCAATTGGGCCGAACCACGTTAAATCCTTGTGTTATTTATTTTCCGCAATTTACATTTCACGCATTTATTATTTCGTTGCAAAATTTTAAGAGGCACAATCCTCTATTCACCCCCCCTCTAGAGTATTGTTGGGCCCTTGGACTCTACAACGTATGCTGTTAATCACATTTCATAGGGCTAAATTCGTTTTCCTTGAAACTACTGTGTCAGATTTGATTGACCTTATTCTTGAATACGAGCCAGCATTCATCTGTTTACTGGATGAAGACGGCAAGACCCCGCTTCACTATGCAGCTTCCATCGGTAGCTTACACATGGTTCGGTACATACTTGACGAGAAGGTTGAATACGCAGTGGTGAGGGACAAGAATGGTTTCTTACCCATTCATACAGCAGTTGCTCATGGCAATATTAATGTGATTGAAAAGCTACTTAAATATGGCGTCGGTCCATCAGAATTGTTGACTCGTGACGCTCAAAATATTCTACATGTTGCTGCAATGAGAGGGAACAATGATGTTGTCCGCTTTGTTCTGAAGACTTCGTTGCTTGAGGGTCTTATCAACGAGGGAGACGTCGATGGTAACACACCTTTGCACTTGGCTGTGTTAAACTGGCATGCCAAGGTTGTATTCACAATGACTTGGGATAAAAGGGTCGATTTGGGACGTGTCAATAAAGATGGATTTACACCTTTTGACGCAGCTCAACATTACATGGAAAGGCCACCTTCTTTTAAAAAGGTATTTGACATTCTTTTACGCACTTAAAATCCTATTTTAAGCTTGAACTTTTTCTAAAATGTATGTGCGATACCCCGTCGTTATCAAATGTCTATATCTTTGAGAACCAAAAGTTTAGCTCATGGTTTGAGTTGCATTATTGGTTTTATACTCTAAGAGGCTTACTCTCACAAATGTTCTTTGAGCTTGAATTGTGAATGCAACGACAAGCCTTCCCATTGGCTTAATATTCGATTATATTCCATTACAATGTTTCCGATACAATGTAAAAAAAATCAACTTGGCTAATAGTTTAAGCTATTTGTTGGAGGTGCATAATGAATTTTATATTTTAACATTGTGGATATTATATTTTGGTTTTATAGAGATTAACATGGACAGCACTGAAAGCGGCTGGAGCCCCGGAATCTCGAGTAAAAGAGATTCCACTAACAAACACAATTGTTCCAATTGGAACACAACGATCTAACCCGGTGGACACAAACAATTACAAGGACAGAGTTAATACTCTTTTAGTCGTTGCAACTCTTGTCGCTACTGTCACCTTTGCTTCAGGCTTTACAGTGCCAGGCGGTTATAACAACTCTGACCCAAACCAGGGTATGGCTACCATGTTACGATACAGAGCTTTCCAAATTTTCATCTTGAGTGACACAATTGCCATGTACACGTCAATATTGGTCGCAATCAGCCTGATATGGGCACAACTAGGCGACGTCAACTTGGTTTACTTAGCACTTCGAATAGCAATCCCTTTACTTGGAGTAAGCCTTGCAACAATGTCGTTGGCGTTTATGTCAGGAGTATACTTGATAGTTAGCCAGCTACATTGGCTAGCTAATGTAGTGTTGATCACAGGTTTAGCCTTCCTTGGTGCTTCTCTGCTGTTGTTCATTCCACTCTGCCTACCTATCACTTCTAAATGGCGCGTGTTGCGTTATTTCAGTTATTATTCATTTCTGCTCTTAATACTAGTGACATCAGAAAGTGGCTGTAAAGATACCAGCTAAAGGGGAGTCTTGTTAAAAATGTTGCATTTATCATCGACAAATATTGTAGAAAAGGATAATTCATATTTTTGGTACTTTCTTTCCTGAATTATTGATATTGGGTTATGTATATCAATGGTTAGGAATTTAGAGCTGGCTCGGTGGGCCACAGGCCCACAGACCTGCTTTGTGCTGGCCTATCGTGTCTGGTTGCCCCACCAAGCACATATGACGTGTCTTTGTGACCTGCTTGTGCGCTTGCCCGCTAAGCTTTTTTTCACCATGGCATATTGGCATGTAGTTCGCCATGCTGTCCTCAGGCTGGCCCATGAGCTTTGTATGGAGTATCTGCATATTTGTGTGTCTACTATATCGACGCTTTAATTTAACTCATTTATATTGTGCCTTAGACTAGTAATTAGTTACCACGATGAGTTCTCTTATCCTATATTTTGCATCTGCATCCGTGCTTGTTGCTTGATTTCCCATTATATTGTAATTAAATTACTGCTCAGATCTAACTCTATACCCTTCCATTCGGCATACGTTCCTCGTCCTACAAATATGGTAGACTGGTAGTAGACAGCTAGTACACACTCCATGGAAATTGGCCACTTTAAAATTGCCATATATTGTGCCAATTATGGCATGTCATGCAGATTGAAACCTTTGATCTTATGGATAATAATAACGCAGAGAATGTATCGAAGTCCTCTATAGAATTAGGAGTCGTGTGTCCTGTCCTATACACCAGGGGAAGTAGTGTGGTCGTTTGGAGTTTTGTAAAACTTTCAAGTGGATATCCCTCGCTGGCTCGCTCCTCAAGTTCAATTCCGTGTTCCATTAACGAACAAATACGGTTCGGTTTGTTGTTTAAGAAGTCATTGGGCCATCATTTTCACTAGGGGGACAGCTTGTTCAGTTAGTTACGACAGTTTGTTACGACTTGTAACAGACTCAACCATGTACCTTTATGTAAATTCACGTATCTGTTTATCGAATTGACTAACTCATTCTATACTTTCATTCTTACTATTTACCCCCTCTTTGTCGCAGCGATGAGATCAATCAGTGTTGCTTTTTTTGGTAAATGTTGGGTTAGTTTGGACATTCTTTTGGTTATGATTCACATTTCTGTTTTCATTACATATATTAATGTATTACACAAAAGTAGTTGTCCAATTGAATATTTGAATTACTGACATACAAATCATAGCAGATCACAACTATCAACGAATATCAGACTTCTAACTTTTTTTTTTTTTTTTTTTTTTTTAACAGTGGTAAAAATTCAATACATTAAAATCTACGTTACAGCACTCTTAGCAATATTATATTTTCATTAAAATAATGTAGTAAAGAGTTATAAAAATATACGGAATACTAATGAAAAGTTACTCAAACCACTCGCATCATAAATGAAGAGTGTAAGACTTAAAAATCAAAATGATGTAGTATAGTAATTATGGAGTGTGAATAGAATAAAACTTGCACCCTTTTAAGATACTTATAAGGGAATTTAAATATTCCAATTTTCTTGAGGTACCGGCTTTATAGTGCAAGTACAAATTGGAGATTTTTAATTTGATAATCCCAGCTTAATTATTGTAATTCAAGAGTATTATTTCCTTTTCAGTGAATTGTTTAACCAATGACTGAGATAGAGGGAGTATATGATTTAAAAATTAATACTTATAAATACTTTAAAAATTATTGATTGGCCCCCTGCTAAAAAGTGTTCAACGTACAGTAGGAGATAAGCAGTGTCGGAACCACGTCGATATATAAACAGCGAATTATCACATACGCTACTAGTGAAGCCCTGTGAGAGTATGAATGTCGCGAAACGCTGAAACCAGGCTCGTGGAGCCTGCTTGAGACCATACAAAGACTTGCGCAGGCGACAGACATGAGAAGGAGCAGCTGGGTCAACGAAGCTAGGGGCTGGTGCATGTAAACAGTCTCGACCAAATCACCGTGAAGAAAAGTATTCTTGACGTCCAGCTGGTGAATAGGCCAATAACGGGACACGGCTAAACTGAGAACCGTACGAATCGTAGTCGGTTTAACAACAGGACTAAATGTCTCATCACAATCAATACCGACCTGTTGCGTCTTACCATTAACCACAAGTCGAGCCTTATATCGCTGTAATGTATCGTCGCTGTTAAATTTATGACGAAGTAACCACAAGTAGCGAATAACATGAGCATCAAAAGGGCGGGTAACTAAATCCCAAGTGTGGTTATCCTTTAACGCGAGAAACTCGTCGTTCATAGCGGCAGTCCAGTTCGGGTCACGCAGAGCCTCACGAGGGGATTTAGGGACGGGTGAGAGGGTTGTGGAGATAGTAGTGACAAGGGACTTGGGTTTAAAAATGTCATTCATAGCGCGGGTGGTCATAGAAGTAATTAAATCATACGGAGTACTGTATACTTTTGGGCTAAAGACGTAAATGAATTAATCTTATCCTATAAGACACTCTTAACAAACAATGAGTGACAGTTAAAATGGTCATATTTTCATTACAGATAGACTGTTCATACTCGTGAAATCGTGTTATTGTAGACTTTGCGTCAAATTAATGGTTTAAGTGTAGTTATCGTAAAAACTACTCCGGTAGGTCGTCTATTTTGAAACCCCAATCTCACTAATAGTGCCCTCGTGCCCTCCTCGTTCACCCAAATCATGAAACATACGCTTGTATCCAGTTAAGTAAGACAAATATATGTAATTGTGAATTTGTGATTGTGCAGTGCAGAAACTTCCCAAGGAAGTGTGGTGAGAAGCTAAATCAGTCAGTCTATTTAGGCGAACTCATAAACAACAAAATACAAATTCGACAATCCTCGAAATTTTTAATCTACCAGATAACCCGTCATTCAATCGATGGAGGCGATACAACACAAGTATGTTCAAGTTCGACGCCTCAACCTTCACGTTGCTGAGGCCGGTTCAGGTTAAACTTATACTCCGTATAAAATTATGCAAACTGTATTACTACCAAAATGTTGTTGTGCACTTGTGCTTTAGAATCCTGTGAGATGGTCGTAACCCGTACGCAACTAGAAGGTGATCATTTGAACAAATTACTTAGCGGTCAAAGTTATGTGATCATGTTTAGTTAATAAAGTGTGCAGGTTCGAAGGTCGTTGTTTTTCTGCATGGATTCCCGGAAATCTGGTACTCGTGGAGGCACCAGATATTGGCTGTAGCTAAAGCCGGATATCTATGGTCTTTCTCAACAGCCAGCTGAGCCTGAAAAGGCAACATTGGTCGACTTTGCTGAGGATGTTATCGGCTTAATCGATTCCTTAGGCATCAACAAGGTAACTGAAAATAAATGGGTTGGATTATTAGAAAAGTTGAAAAGGAGCTGCATAGCTTCGTTACATGATTATCAGAAAACAGAAACATTCGTAAAACAAGAAATGTCGACTAAAATTACATTCAGAGTGAAAAAGGTAGAAATAGATGAAACTAATCGAGGCAGAAACGCTTAATAATGTTCCCGTACATTTGTTAAACTAGATTTACCTGGTGGGGAAGGACTTTGGGGCGATTATAGTAAGTATGACAGCTATACTTCACGGAGAAAGAGTGGCTGGTTTAATAACCTTGGGCGTGATAGAATAATGGAAGAGTAAGAAAGGTTTTATTAATTCAGAATTGCATGGTTACAATATACTACATGATAAATCTTAACTCAGAATTGCATGGTTACAATTAACTCAGTGCTTTGGGTTCAGAATAAAATCTCTAATTACAAATATATGATTTTATTTACTTCCTAATTACAATGTGAACACAATATATCTATGAGTTGATTTACTTGATTGGGAGATAAGTAATATTTCCTAATCTGGATTGATATGGCTAATAGATGATAAATGCAAGATGTTTAGTAGGAAACCTTGCAACGCAATTTGGATCCTCTCCATTTCAACCTTGCAACGCTATTTTCTCTCTCCTTCATTAAAACATTATTTTTATCAAACAATTACAACTCTAGGATTTTTAAAAGAAACGATTTCGACCGTTTAAAAGAAATGGATATCCATTTCTTTATCCATTTCTTGAAAAGAAATGGAGAGGATCCATACCCCTTGCAACGATTATCTTCAGTCACTAGTATTAAAAGCAGAAATGGATAATAGCTAAAATAACGAAGTAGTAAAGACCTAGAAGTTAAGGGGAAGCAGAGTGGAAAAAATAACAACAGTGAACCTCCGAGAAAGGCTGAACCTGTGATCAACACGATACAAGCTAGCCAATGTAGCTGGCTAACTACCAAGTATACTCCTGACATGAACGCTAACGACATCGTCACCAGGCTTACTCCAAGTAAAGGGATCGCTATTCGAAGTGCTATGAAAACCAGGTTGATGTCACCTAGTTGTGCCCATATCAGGCTTATTGCGACCAATATTGAGGAGTACATGGCGATTGTGTCGCTCAAGATGAATATCTGGAACGCTGTGTGTCGTAACATTGTAGCCATACCCTTGGTTGATTTAGAGTCGTCATAACCTCCTGGCACCGTAAAGCCTGAAGCAAAGGTTATAGTAGCCACAAGAGTTGCAACGACTAAAAGTGTGTTAACTCTGTCCTTGTAATTGTTCGTGTCCTCTGTGTTAGATTGTTGTGTTCCAAATGGATCGCTTGGGTTTGTTCGGGGAGTCTCTTTTGGTGGAGATTCAGGGGCTCCAGCCGCTTTCAGTGCTGTCCATGTTAATCTCTGAAAAATAGAAATATAATAAATCGATTATGTTGATATGGGACTTCGTTTGGTCTCAACATACACACGGATTATATAGTTACCTTATCGAAAGATGGAGGCCTCTCCATGTAGTGTTGAGCTGCGTCAAAAGGTGTAAATCCTTCTTTGTTAACGCATCCCAAATCAACCCTCTTATCCCATGTCATTGTAAATATGACCTTGGTATGCCAATTTAATGTCGCCAAATGCAAAGGTGTGTTACCATCGATGTCTGCCTCGTTGATAAGACACTCAAGTGATGAAGTTTTCAAAACAAAGGAGACAACATTAATATTTCCTCTCATAGCAGCAACGTGGAATATATTCTGACCGTCATGAGTTAATAATTCTGATGGTCCTGGGCCATCCTGAAGTAGCCGTTGAATCACATTTATATTGCCTTGAGCAGCAGCAGTATGAATCGGCAAGAAGCCATCCTTGTCCCTCACCAGTTTATATTCAACTTTCTTGTACAGAATGTACAGAACCATGTCGAAGCTACCAGTGGAAGCTGCGTAGTGAAGCAGGGTCTTGCCGTTTTCATCCAGCAAACAGGTGAATGCTGGCTCGTGTTTTTGTATTTCGTCCATTATACCTGACACAGAAGCAGTTTCATGGAAAATGAATAAATTGTCGAGCAATGTTATCAAATGTAATTGATGCATTATCGAATTACATATTCAATTTAGATTAGATATATTCATGTACTCGGCAAATTTTAATAACAAATACGGAGTATCAGTGAACTGTAAATATAATTAGGCGAGATGACACAAAAGGTCCGAGTACGTAAATCAGTAGCAGCCAACGTTGGAGGGTTACAGACTTGGTCTTAGATATGAGTATATGACGAGTACCTATTCTCCCTTTCAATACTGCTGGTAGGAGGGGAGAAAGTCCTTCAATACTTCGCTCTTTAAATTCGTCGTGTCTAAGAAGTTGGAGCATGTCACGGAAAGGTGTAACCACACCAGCTTCAGCGGCCAAATACAACGGAGATTTGTCTTCATTGTTGATACAGTAGCATGCCTCGGCATCTACTTGAATAAATTTGGTAACAGCAAGATAAAATTCAAGATTAACCGCTTCGTGCAGTGGTGTATTGCCGTATCTATTACAGACCCTTACTGACTTTTCGATTTCAGGAATAGTCCCCACCATGTTAATCCATTCTTCATGAAACTTACCTCTCTGCATATAGATTAAGAAGTCGGCAAAAGCATGGATAAGCTGGATATTCCCGCTTCTGACTGCGAAGTGTAACGCTGTATCGCCATGAAGGTTTTGCTTCAGAATAAGTGCGGGAGAATGATAAAGAAGGAGATTCACATTCGGTATACATTTGTTAATCGCAGCTACATGAAGTAGCGTGTTCCCTGACGGAGTAACTATCTTGAGAATGTCGAAGAAGTCAATCTTAACGTCAACAGAAACCCTTTTCAAGGCGCTGAGAAAAGCATCAGCATCGTTCATTGCAGCAGCGTGGTAGAGTACATCCGGCATATGTTGGCCGTTGTATGTTGGTTGTGGAGATTGGAGTATTTGAACATTGACCTTATGACTGCTGCTAGATGCAGCCGCTGAACTTTGGCGGTCAGCTTTCTCACACTTTAATCTCTGCTGTCGACGCTTTCTGAACCTCCGGAATGGATTTTTCGATTGAATCCTTACATCTAGATGTCCCATCTTCAAATTCAATGAGATATCAAACTACACTCACCTCTATTAATCTATTATTTTCATTAATGGATCATCCTGCTATTAGAAGCTAGAATCAAATATTGGTTTTCGAAAGGCCAAAATTTGCAATATTTATTACAAGGGTTATATTAATGTTAATATTAATGTTGATGTGGGTGGTTACATTATGTATTACTTATAGGCTTATACCTGCCCCCGTAATTTCAACGAATTTCGTCTTCTAAGTCGTAAGACCAGTGACGAGAAAGTGAACGCAGAAGCAAAATGTTATCTTATTAATTATAAGTACTATTATTATTTTATGCAGCGGAATTTGTTTGGGTCTCAAGAGCCGTGATGGCTCTGATACCATGTTAAATTACACAAATGAATTATATGAGTGTAATTATATTAATGAATTGCATAATCTTAAATTTACAACATACGTCTATATATATACAACATATACAAGGGGTGGTTATATGAAGACCGATCCTTCACCAAGGGATGCATTGTTTCGCCAACGTTCGACGTATTAACCCGATACTCGGATACAGTCAATATACTCCAATATCTAGTAAAATAAGACAAAAATGTGGTGAGAAGTTAAATCAATCTACTAAGCGAACACATTTGGATCACATGAAATACAATCAGCTCTTCATTATTCTACTTTTATAAACAGCAATAACAAATTTGAATTTCTTATAAAATTTTACACTAACAAATAAACCCATTTAATTAATCAATGGAGGAAATACAGCACAAGCATGTTCAAGTTAGAGGCCTTAACCTTCACGTTGCCGAGGCCGGTTCAGGTTAATCTTAATGTTATCGTACTTTCAGAATCCTGTGAGACGGCCGTAACTTATAAGTGTGAGATTCATAGTTTGCGACTAAAAAGTGATCATTTTAACAAACCACGTACTTAGTGGCCAAAGTGGGTCACCTTTAGCTATAAGGCGACACTAACAATTAGGGAGTGAATTTTCATTTTCCGAGAAGTCGGATGATATTAATTGATTGGGAGGATGTGCAGGTTCAAAGGTCGTGGTTTTTCTGCACGGATTTCCGGAAATCTGGTACTCGTGGAGGCACCAAATGGTGGCTGTGGCTAAAGCCAGATATCGAGCCTTTGCCTTTGATTTTCGAGGTTATGGTCTGTCAGAACAGCCAGCTGAGCCTGAAAAGGCCACAATGGCTGACTTTGCTGAGGATGTTATCGTCTTAATCGATACCTTAGGCATCAACAAGGTAACACAAATCTAAAAATGGTTTATGATTCTTTAAAACCGAGAGGTTATGATTCTTTAAAAACAGATTTCTTATCAGAAAACAGAAACTTTCGTAAAGAAGAAATGCCGAATAAAAATGGAAAAATAGATGAAACTTATGCAAGGAAGGCTTAATAATGTTTCCGAATGTTTTTTAAACCAGATTTTCCTCGTGGGAAAGGACTTTGGGGCGATCATTGCTAGTATGGTAGCTGTACAACACAGAGAAAGAGTAGCTGGTCTGATAACCTTGGGCGTTCCGTTCACGTTACCTGGACTTGGTAACCTCAAGCCTGATCAAGTTCCGAAAGGCTTCTACATACCGCGTTGGCAGGTAACCAACTGACAGCACTTCAATTCACAAAATTCTGCGTAATATACACACATTTCTCAAGTAATTTCATTTCTTATGACAGGAACCGGGAAGGGCCGAGGCAGATTTTAGTCGATTTGACGTGAAGACTGTGATCCAAAACATTTATATCATGTTTTGCGGGAGTGAGCTTCAGATAGCTGGTGATGATCAGGAAATAATGGACTTAGTTGCTCCGAATACTCCTTTGCCCTCTTGGTTCTCTGAGGACGACCTCTCAACCTATGCCCAATTGTATGAGAATTCCGGATTTCGTACAGCCTTGCAAGTTCCGTACAGGTAAAACGCCTAAATGAAACTCCACTACTCCAGTTACGATCAGTGAGCAACTTGTACACACTTAAATCGAATTTTGACTGTAGGAGTATGCACATTGGTTTGGATATTGAAGACCCGCGTGTCACAGCCCCAGGATTGCTTATAATGGGCGAAAAGGATTACGTCTTCAAGTTTCCGGGCATGGAGGAATACATTAGAGGCGGAATTGTTAAAAACTTCGTGCCAGACCTGGAGATTGTGTTCATCCCTGGCGGAAATCATTTTGTTCAGGAACAGATGCCTGAGGAGGTTAACCGGTTCATTGTTTCTTTCCTCGACAAGCATACTAACTCGTAAGCCAGAGTTCGCTTTTCCCAAATTGAGGCTTATAACGTGATCCCTCAGTTCGATTTTTATTTATGTGCCAAACAATGTATGTTGTGATCATACAGTTGATTTGAACCTCCATAGACGGTTTCCTTCTCATCAGCCAATTCATCATTATGTAAACTTTGTTTGACATCAATCATCGTTACATGATTATTCAAGCTTTCAATATGTTACGAACACAATGTGTGTAGAGAAAACATTTAAACGGTCAAGTGCAACTTGTCATCATCGAAACAAAACCGAGTCTTACAATATCGTGTACAAATATGTCTACTAGGTAACCTTACGACCACTTTCCGATGTCACTAGTATTAAGAACAGGAATGAATAATAACTAATATAACGTAATACACGACATTTAGAAGTGATCGGGATGCAGAGTGGAACAAATAACAACAGCGAAACACCAAGGAAGGCTAAACCTGTGATCAACACTATATATATAAGCTAGCCAATGTAGCTGGCTAACTACTAAGTATACTCCTGACATGAATGCCAACGACATCATTGCTAGGCTTACTCCAAGTAAAGGGATCGCTATTCGAAGTGCTATGAAAACCAGGTTGATGTCGCCTAGTTGTGCCCATATCAGGCTGATTGCGACCAAGATTGAGGACTATGAGGAGTACATGGCGATTGTGTCGCTCAAGATGAAAATCTGGAACGCTGTATGTCGTAACATTGTAGCCATACCCGGGTTTGATTTAGAGTCGTCATAACCTCCTGGTACCGTAAAGCCTGAAGCAAAGGTGACAGTAGCGACAAGAGTTGCAACGACTAAAAGAGTATTAACTCTGTCCTTGTAATTGTTCGTGTCCACTGTGTTAGGTTGTTGTGTTCCGAATGGATTGCTTGGGTCTGTTTGAGATGTCTCTTTTGGTGGAGATTCAGGGGCTCCAGCTGCCTTCAGTGCTGTCCATGTTAATCTCTATAAAACAGAAATATGATTTCCACAATGATAAGTAAATAAATCAATTACGAGAGTAAAGGTAATGTCAAATATGTTTGACAAATTTACGTAACTACCTTATCGAAAGAAGGTGGCCTTTCCATGTAATGTTGAGCTGCATCGAGAGGAGTAAATCCTTCATCATTGACACGCTTATCCCATGTCAATGTGAATACAACCTTGGCATGCCAATTTAATGTGGCCAAGTGCAAAGGTGTGTTGCCATTGATGTCTGCCTCATTGATAAGACCCACAAGCGACAAAGTCTTTAGAGCAAAGCGAACAACATTGTTGCTCCCTCTCATAGCAGCAACGTGGACTATATTCTGACCGTCATGAGTCAACAGTTCTGATGGACCGAGGCCATATTTAAGTAGCTCTCGAATCACGTTAATATTGCCATGAGCAGCTGCTGTATGAATGGGGAAGAATCCCTTCTTATCCCTGACCATTGCATACTCAACCTTCTTGCCTAGTATATACTTAACCATGTCTAAGTTACCAATTGAAGCCGCATAATGAAGCGGTGTCTTGCCGTCTTCATCCAGTAATCTGATGAGTTCTGGCTCGTGTTTTAATGCTTCGTCAATTATATCTGACACCGAGTATTTTCACGGAGAATAAATGAATATAGAGCTAAGCAATGTTATCAAACGTAATGCCCCGAAGGCTTGAACAAAAATTAACGATATAAGAATTGCGTTGAGATTAAATATAGTTGGTCACATCTAGCCTCTTCTAACACAGCCATAAAAATCTCTGGAACCAAGTCAACCAAAAGATTAAGTTGATGGCTTGATGGTTGAAGGCTTAAGACCGTTTTTATACTCTAATACACCCCCTCACACGAATGCCCTTTGGTCACAAGGGTCTGATAAAACCAACTAACCCAAATATACACGATTCACTTTAGATTAAACGTATTAGGTCCTAGCTCGACAGAAATACGTAGTCAGCAAAATTCAGCGAAATGGAGCAGAAATCAGTGAACTGTAAATATAATTAAGCGAGATGGAGAAGAAGTTCCGAAGAAATACTAGATGTTACAAGTACCTTTATTCGTTTTCAATACAGCTGGTAGGAGTGGCGACAATCGTTTGATACTTGACTCTTCAATTTCAACTTGTCTCAGAAGATGGAACATGTGACCGAAAAATACATCCATACCAGCTTCAGCCATCAAATACATTGGAGATTTGCCTTGGTTGTTGATAGAGTAGAATGTGACAGTATCTTGTAGAATAAGTAATGATACAGCGTCATACCATCCATGGATCACTGCCTCGTGCAGAGCTGTATTACCCTTTCTGTTACGAAACCTTATCGACATTTCAATTTCAGGAATAATCCCCACAATGCTAATCCACTCTTCATGAAAATTACCTTGCTGCTTATAGTTTAAGAAGTCGGTTAAAATAAATAAAATCACCGGAATCCTATTTCTGACAGCAAGATGTAAGGGCGTATCACCGTGAATGTTTTGCTTCAGAATAAGTCCGGGATAATGGTACAAAAGTAGCTTCACATTTTCTTCACATCCGTGGATCACAGCGACATGAAGCGTCAACGTCGTCTGTCGCAGCTGCCCAGTAAAGTGCAACAGACACATCTAGGCCGCCGTGTGACGGTTCCGAGAGTATTTCAGCACTGACCAAATCACTGCTGCTGGATGTAGCTGTTACTGCTGAAGTTTGAAGGTAAGTTGAGTCAGTAGTATTACTAGTAGTAACTGATTTCAAGCTCTGTAGTCGTTGGTTTCGGATCTTCCAAAAGGGTTTTGTGGATACTTCAATCTTTACGTCTAACATTCCCATCTTCAAATTAATTGGATATAATCAAACTACAATCACCTTCTATATATAATATTTTAACTCCTACCATTTACTGTATTTTTTCTTCATTTGCATTTTTAATAATTTGTATATATTTTTTGGATTTAGTTTTTCATTTTGAGATGATTCATACTCTTACGTATTTAATAGATTGCTTCTTTTGGAGTACAAAAATGTTTACATTGGTTGGGACTTGGGAGTGTTAAAAGTTGTCAATTTTAGTTTGAGGACGTCTAGATTTATTAATTCTAAATGTGTCAGAATCCTCTAGAATACCTCTATCGTAGAGTTATTCTAGAATTTCGCTTTTTAAATTAGATAATTATAATAAATTTATTTAATTTTGATATTTCTCTTATACAAATACACTCATATACGTTCCTCATCGATTTTTTTTCCCAAAAAAGGGTTTAGGGTACAATTTTACGGTGCCGTAAAATTGTACCCTAAACCCTTTTCCGGGATGTACTGACGGTTTCGCCGCCGAATCCGATCCGAACCAAAAGATACCCTACATAAAATTGGTGAACCTGTTTGGGTGATGGATGAAAAGAAAGTTTTTATTTTATGCAAGTAAGGTGATAAAAATGGAGTAACTCTACGGTAGAGTTACTCCAGATGATCTCTACACATTTGGAATGCAACCCTTACTTTTTATTGAACTTGAGAAACAACTTTTAACACTCGATTGGTCGGGCAGGTTTTGTGTTCGGGTAACTAATATACAGGTAATAAATAGACTGAGTGTATTTCGGGTTCAAGTAATGTGCAAGTTGGGTGTATACGGGTCCATGTCGGGTTAGGGTTAAAATATGCGCTAATCAACGTCTCTTTATCAACCGATGCCTCATCAGCCGCTGGCACCGAATGCGGAGAAGGCGATGACGATGATACATGAGCACCCTTACCAAGTTCTCATTCAACATCCACCGTCAAAGCTAAGAAAGGTAAATCAGGTAAGTAAAGAACTACGTGGGCTTTGATTCTTTCGAGATACGTAGACAGCTAAATTTTAATCATTTTAATAATAATATCAAATTTGATATTATTATATATTATTAAAATTATAAAAATTTGGTCTAGGCCCTTTTTTTTTAAAATTTTCTCCCCCAAAATATTTAACGTATTTTTCTAGTTAAAAGAATTTTTTAAAAATAAAAAAAAATTGCGTAATACGGGCCATGGGCGGTCAGGCCCACCGAAGCCAGCCAAAGGGCCGTGCAAGGGCCCACTCAAAAAAGCCCGGCCCGTTTTACAAATATTTACAAATAACCGTTATAAATTATACTTTTAATAACGGTTATTTACAAATAACCGTTATTTATAATACTTTTTAAAACGGTTTTTCAATAAAACCATTATTTATAATTAATCTATCCAAAATTTTAATTTGGCGCTGAAATATAAAGTTAGGTTAGTTTAAACGTTTTTTTCTCTCATACTCTATATTTTTTTTTTCATACTCTATATTTTTCATTCGTACTTGGACTTATTTTCTCTCGTAGTCTATTTTTTTTTCTCTCATTATCTATATTTCGTTTCAATATTATTCATTCCTTTAATTTTCATACTATAATCTAAGGTATGTTCTTTCACTTTTGTACCCTAATTTATATTGTTAAATTGATATTGTTGTTTGATTTCGTTTTTTGATCGATTTTATGTAGTTGTTGTTAATTGTTGTCGTTGTTGTTGTAGTTATTGTTGTTGTTGGGGTTGGGTCGTGAGGTGGAGGCCGAGGGAGGGGCAAGGATGGGGCCGTGGGTCCGCCGATAGCGACGATTCCGACGGCTTGAACTATGATGGTCGAGAAATGAAGCATGCTAAGTATGTGAGTTCTTGTAATTTTTGATAATTTATATAAATTGTATTTGGATAATTAATTAAAATTGTATTTGGAAAATTTATACAAATTATATTTGGATAATTTATATAAATTGTATTTCGATAATTTATTAAAATTGTATTTGAATAATTTATATAAATTGTATTTGGAAAATTGTCGTGAAATTATAGTAATTTTTTTTAAAAAAAATAGAACTTTTTAAAACGGTTATTTAGAAAGACCGTTTTAAAAAGTCTACTATTTATAACGGTTATTTACAAATAACCGTTATAAATAATACTTTTTATAACGGTTATTTACAAATAAACGTTATAAATAATGGACTTTTTCTAACGGTTATTTACAAATAACCGTTATAAATAATCATTTATAACGGTTTTTAATAACCGTTATAAATGCTATTTGTAACGGTTTCGTATATTTTTTTTTTTTTGCGTTGTTTTTGATTTTTTTTCTTTCAACGGCCAAGGAAACAACGGTCCATTTTCTTATAAAAAACGGTTTTTAGGCGTTGTTTTTGCCTTGTTTTGTGGTAGTGTTAATAATTATCGAGTCGTCAATTTAGTTAGGTCGATACCGGGTCGGATCGTCATCGGGTTGGGTCTGGGTCGGGTCGGCTTATGGGTCGTCGTCGGGTCGGGTCTCGGGTCACAATCTTTTCTGGTCAATTGGATCGAATTCGGGTCATATCAGACTTGTCAGCTCTCCTCCTCGTACCCAAAAAAAAAAAAAAAAAACCAAAAAACAAACTAGTGTGTTGTGTCTAGTAAAATAAAACAAAAATATGTGATTCTGCACCCTGCAGTATACCAACTCATCTAGGGACCGGGGACCCCTTCAGTAGAAACTCCAAGAGAAAAATGACAAAGAAATCTGGTGAGAAGCTAAATCAATCTACTATGCGACAGGCGAGCACATATGTAACACAAGAAATAAAATCACCTCTTCATTATCCTCGAAATTTTTACACTAACAAATAACCCAAATATTTAATCAATGGAGGAGATACAGCACAAGCATGTTCAAGTTAGAGGCCTCAACCTTCACGTTGCCGAGGCCGGTTCAGGTTATGCTTATATTCCGTATAAAATTATCGAAACAGTCAAACAGTACAACTACCTTAATGTTGTCCTGCTTTTGAGAATCCTGTGAGACGGTCGTAGCTCGTAACTGTGAGATCCATAGTTTGCGACTAAAAGGTGATCATTTGAACAATCCACGTACTTAGTGGCCAATGTGGTTAACCTTTAGTTACTAGGTGACACTAACTATATTGACCTGAGATTAAAGCCATTAGTGACACTAACAATTAGTGAGTTAATTGTCATTTTTCAAGAAGTCGGACGTTTCGTTATGTGACACGTATAGTTCATGAAACGCGCAGGTTCAAAGGTCGTGGTTTTTCTGCACGGATTCCCGGAAATCTGGTACTCCTGGAGGCACCAAATGGTGGCTGCAGCTAAAGCCGGCTATCGAGCCATTGCTTTTGATTTCAGAGGCTATGGTCTTTCTCAACAGCCTGCTGAGCCTGAAAAGGCTACAATGGCCGACTTTGCTGAGGATGTTATCGGCTTAATCGATTCCTTAGGCATCAACAAGGTAACACAAATTTAAATGAGTTGTGGATTATTAGAAAAATTTAAAAGGGGCTGCATAGCTTATTTATGTGATTCGATAAACTTCAGGCTAACGGTTTATTGTTAGAGTATATAAAACCGATCTGGAGCCTCCAAACTTTAGCTTAACTTTTCTTGGTTGAGTTGGTTATTGACTTGGTATCAGAGCCATTAGGTCTGATGGGCCTGCAGTCGAGTCCACACTTCAACCGATCTTGAGCATCCAACCGCTTAACCTTTTGGTTGAGTTGTTTGTTGACATTTATGATCCGATTAACGATGATAGATATAATAATAGACTTGACTCTTTGACACAACTTGATTTGCTTAACAGTACCGCCAAGTTCTATGTTCCTCCTCAACTTTTGGTTCAGTGCCAATCAAAAGAGGAAAGGCTGATTTCCTATCGCAGAAACATTCATAAACGAAAAGATGCCGACTAAAATAACTTTGCAGAATGAAAAAGGTAAAACTAGATGTAAATAATCAAGGCACAAACCCTTAATAATGTTTCCTAACATTTGTTAAACTAGATTTTCCTTGTGGGGAAGGACTTTGGGGCGATCATAGTAAGTATGATAGCTGTACTTCACGGAGAAAGAGTGGCTGGTCTAATAACCTTGGGCGTTCCATTCACGTTACCTGGACTTGGTAACGTCAAGCCTGATCAAGTTCCGAAAGGCTTCTACATACCGCGTTGGCAGGTAACCTAGCGACAGCACTTCTATTCACAAAAT
This sequence comes from Dianthus caryophyllus, assembly GCA_023091065.1. NCBI lineage: Eukaryota > Viridiplantae > Streptophyta > Magnoliopsida > Caryophyllales > Caryophyllaceae > Dianthus > Dianthus caryophyllus. The sequence goes on from CM041520.1 coordinate 10,951,072, forward strand.
TCTATTCCACATACACATGCATTTCTCAGATAATTTAATTTCTTATGACAGGAACCAGGAAGGGCCGAGGCAGATTTTGGTCGATTTGACGTGAAAACAGTGATCCGAAACATTTATATTATGTTTTGCGGGAGTGAGCTTCAGGTAGCTGGTGATGATCAGGAAATAATGGACTTAGTTGCTCCGAATACTCCTCTGCCAGCTTGGTTCTCCGAGGATGACCTCTCAACCTATGCGCAATTGTATGACAATTCCGGATTTCGTACTGCCTTGCAAGTTCCGTACAGGTAAAACGCCTAAATGAAAGTCCAGTCATGATCAGTGAGCATCTTATACACTCTTTTAAATCGGAATCAATTGTAGGAGTATGCACATTGGTTTGGACATTCAAGACCCGTGTGTCACGTGTCCTGGATTGCTCATTATGGGTGAAAAGGATTACGTCTTCAAGTTCCCGGGCATGGAGGAATACATTAGGGGCGGAATCGTTAAAAACTTCGTGCAAGACCTGGAGATTGTGTTCATCCCTGACGGAAATCATTTTGTTCAAGAACAGATGCCTGAGGAGGTTAATCGTTTCATTGTTTCTTTCCTCAACCATCATTCTAGCTCGTAAGCCAGAGCTCGCTTTTCCCAAATTGAGGTTTAAAACGTGATCTCTCCATGTGATTTTTATTTATGTGCCGAACAATGTATGTTGTTATCAGACAGTTCATTAGAACCTTCATAGAAGGTTTTCGTCTCATCAGACATTTCATCATTATGTAAACTTTGTTTGACATCAATCATCATTACAAGGTTATTCAAGCTTTCAGTATGTTACTAACACAATGTGTTTAGAAGAAGTAAACAGTCAAGCGCAACTTGTCATCATCAAAACTAAACCGAGTCTTACGATAGCGTGTACGAATATGTTTACTAGGTAACCTTACAGCCATTTTCTGAAGTCGCCAATATTAAAAGCAGGAATGGATAGTAACAAAAATATCGCAATACTCGACACTTAGAAGTGATAGGTACGCAGAGTGGAACGAATAACAGCAGAAAACCACCAAGGAAGGCTAAACCTGTGATCACCACTATATAAGCCAACCAATGGAGATGGCTAATGACTAAGTATACTCCTGACATAAACGCCAACGACATCGTTGCAAGGCTAACTCCAAGTAAAGGGATTGCTATTTGAAGCGCTGTAAAAACCAAGTTGACGTCGCCTAGTTGTGCCCATATCAGGCTGATGGCTACCAAGATTGAGGAGTACATGGCGATTGTGTCGCTAAAGATGAAAATTTGGAACGCTGTGTGTCGTAACATGGTAGCCATACCCTGGTTTGGGTCAGAGTTGTTATAACCTCCTGGCACCGTAAAGCCTGAAGCAAAGGTGACAGTAGCGACAAGAGTTGCAACGACTAAAAGAGTGTTAACTCTGTCCTTGTAATTGTTCGTGTCCACTGTGTTAGACTGTTGTGTTCCATTTGGATCGCTTGGGTTTGTTTGGGGAGTGTCTTTTGCTGGAGATTCAGGGGCTCCAGCTGCTTTCAGTGCTGTCCATGTTAATCTCTGTAAAACCGAAATATGATTTCCACAATGTTAAGAGTAAATAAATCAATTACGAGAACATAAGTGATGTCAAATCCGTTCAGATAAATTTACGTAAATTATTACCTTGTTGAAAGAAGGTGGCCTTTCCATGAAATGTTGAGCTGCATCGAGAGGAGTAAATCCTTCATCATTGACACATCCCAAATCGACACGCTTATCCCATGTCAATGTGAATACAACCTTGGCATGCCAATTTAATGTGGCCAAGTGCAAAGGTGTGTTGCCATTGATGTCTGCCTCATTGATAAGACCCACAAGCGACAAAGTCTTAAGAGCAAAGCGAACAACATTGTTGCTCCCTCTCATAGCAGCAACGTGGACTATATTCTGACCGTCATGAGTCAACAGTTCTGATGGACCGAGGCCATATTTAAGTAGCTCTCGAATCACGTTAATATTGCCATGAGCAGCTGCTGTATGAATGGGGAAGAATCCCTTCTTATCCCTGACCATTGCATACTCAACCTTCTTGCCTAGTATATACTTAACCATGTCTAAGTTACCCATTGAAGCCGCATAATGAAGCGGTGTCTTGCCGTCTTCATCCAGTAATCTGATGAGTTCTGGCTCGTGTTTTAATGCTTCGTCAATTATATCTGACACCGAGTATTTTCACGGAGAATAAATGAATATAGAGCTAAGCAATGTTATCAAACGTAATGCCCTGAAGGCTTGAACAAAAATTAACGATATAAGAATTGCGTTGAGATTAAATATAGTTGGTCACATCTAGCCTCTTCTAACACAGCCATAAAAATCTCTGGAACCAAGTCAACCAAAAGATTAAGTTGATGGCTTGATGGTTGAAGGCTTAAGACCGTTTTTATACTCTAACACACCCCCTCACACGAATGCCCTTTGGTCACAAGGGTCTGATAAAACCAACTAACCCAAATACACGATTCACTTTAGATTAAACGTATTAGGTCCTAGCTCGACAGAAATACGTAGTCAGCAAAATTCAGCGAAATGGAGCAGAAATCAGTGAACTGTAAATATAATTAAGCGAGATGGAGAAGAAGTTCCGAAGAAATACTAGATGTTACAAGTACCTTTATTCGTTTTCAATACAGCTGGTAGGAGTGGCGACAATCGTTTGATACTTGACTCTTCAATTTCAACTTGTCTCAGAAGATGGAACATGTGACCGAAAAATACATCCATACCAGCTTCAGCCATCAAATACATTGGAGATTTGCCTTGGTTGTTGATAGAGTAGAATGTGACAGTATCTTGTAGAATAAGTAATGATACAGCGTCATACCATCCATGGATCACTGCCTCGTGCAGAGCTGTATTACCCTTTCTGTTACGAAACCTTATCGACATTTCAATTTCAGGAATAATCCCCACAATGCTAATCCACTCTTCATGAAAATTAGCTTGCTGCTTATAGTTTAAGAAGTCGGTTAAAACAAAAATAAGCACCGGAATCCTACTTCTGACAGCAAGATGTAAGGGCGTATCACCGTGAATGTTTTGCTTCAGAATAAGTCCGGGATAATGGTACAAAAGTAGCTTCACATTTGCTACACATCCGTGGATCACAGCAACATGAAGCAGCGTGTTACCAGATGAGGTAACCAGCTGCAGAATGTTGTTGTCGATTAAAACCTGTTCTAAGACGCTGATAAAAGCGTCAACGTCGTCTGTCGCAGCTGCCCAGTAAAGTGCAACAGACACATCTAGGCCGCCGTGTGACGGTTCCGAGAGTATTTCAGCACTGACCAAATCACTGCTGCTGGATGTAGCTGTTACTGCTGAAGTTTGAAGGTAAGGTCGAGATAGTGGCATCCGAACAAGACTATCCTAAACCTCACTTCACTCACGATTGACGTTTTCATAACGGAGGCTCAAGCTTTTGACCCGTTCTTTAACTTACTCATGATTTATTATTTTATTTGATATTTAATATCACATGTTACTAGACTCTCCTAGTCTCATCGTCAAACGTTTAAGTATTTTATTTGGTTTCATATGGTCACATAACATATTCGTTTATTATTTGAAGTGTTGTTAATTATTAACGTTTTTAAGTTTCTATATTGATACGTTTGTTAATATGTCCAAATTTATTTAAGTGTTTTTTTCAAAACACTTTAAGTTATTTACTTATTCATTTTAGTTTTATATACTTAGGTAAATTTTCAATTATTTACAATATTTCAAATTTTGAAACTTGAAATATCTTTGAATTTTGAGACGTAACTTGTTGAACAAGTTTCGTGAATTTTTCACTATTCACGTCTCAGGATTTGTAAAGATAACTTGTTCAACAAGTTACCTCAAATTTCCTTTAAAACAAGTTTTTAAACTTTTGGAACGTTACTTGTTTAACAAGTTTCGTTCCAATTTACTATTCATGACGGTTACTATTCACTGGTCACTATTCATCGGTCAAACTTAGTTACGAAGTTTAAAAATCTAGTTTCAAAGTCGTTAGGTTCGGTTTGTAAAAAGTGATAAACGATATTTATTTTAAAATGGCACTTAGTTAAATTTAGTCATCTATTTACTAAATTTAGCGATTTTTATTTTTAATAATAGTATCGTGGTTTGTTCATTTAGTCCGTATCGTCCAAGTCCAACAGTTCAATATATTGCAAAGGCAGTAGAACACGATTTCATTCATTTTTATAATGGTTACACATTTTAATCGGTTTATTATATTTATTTTATAACGATATCAATTTATGCAAAAATTCAATTCTAATTACTATTTAATTTTAGTGACTTAGTGACAAATTCATTTTAATTAAATTTGGTCCATTTTTATTGGAAATGTCGTGTGACTAATATATATATCAAAATTCATTTATTTCTTTTAATTTCTTAATTTTAACTCATTAACTACTAATTAAATTATTTTAACAATGAACTTAAAAGTGATAAAAACAATTTTGACCCCTAAAATATCATGAATGTAGTGGCCTTTAATGGTCATGGTCCAATTTTCATTTTTCGAGTTTTATCGGTTTTCGACTTAAAGTTTTTATATTCTAATTATTCTAATTATACGAAAACGATTTAAACTAAAATGAAAAATTCACTAAAATTTTAATTATATTTATGAATAGTGTTTTTCAACATTTTAAACTTCTAACTTCTAATTCTTAAAGATTTAGATTGTTTAAGTTATATATTTAATATTATAATTACTTACTAGTGAATAAAAACAATAAATAATAACAAACATAATATCATTATGATTCAAAATAAGCTACTAATTCAAGAACACGTGAAGAACTCAAGAACACACATTAATTTCATCAAGAACACAATTTGCACATTTAACAATTTATAATTTATTTTCCTAAATTAATTTTATAACATAATAACATCCATTTTAATACAACTTAACATAACATATAAAAAAATTAAAAGTGAAAATTTATTAAAAATATAAGGAAATGCCGTGAGTATTGTATGTTGTACATAAATTATATTTTTGATTTTTCTTCACTTTAAACTCATAGTTAACATTTAACATAATTTTATATATAAACTTATATATATTTAAAACTCATAAAACATAAACAAAACATATAAATAACAATTTAAAGTGTAAAATAAAATAAAAAACAATATGATGCAAAAATGAAAACATATAAAGTTTACTAGCATTATTATTAGTTATTATCATTTTATTACTTATTATCATTTACTAAACATCACATAAACATACAAGCACATAAATCAAACATATATATTATAAAAACATATTTATTATTCACACATAAATATAAGCCTAATTAAATAACGCAAAATTTAGTTTGTGCGGGGCACCTTAAATCAGAGGTTAATCGTCAAGGGATCTAAAATAAATTTTAGACCCGGAAAGTCTTCACCCATAACACCCATGTTCTTCACCCAAAATAATCCAAGAAAGTTAGCTCCAAATACACCCACTAATTACTAGAACACTTATGAATTATTAAGGAAATATTATAGGTTTTATTTTAGAGTGTTTTTGGAAAAAAAAAATGGAAGAAAAATAATGGGAGAAACGGGATAAGTAGCCACGGCATTATGGAGAGCAATTGAAGTTGATTTTTGCACTTGTAAATAATGAGGATAAGTTAGTAAACTTTTGATGATAAGTATTAGGTTTTTGTTTTTATTAAAGTTTAATTAATATGTAAATAGAAAAAGCCATACTCATCACTTTAAACCACTAAAGTCCACATTACTATTTGGATATAGAATTTGCCCCCCTGATGTTTTAAAATATCTCGTTCTCGAAAAACGCGTTACGAAATAATTCGGGTAAGAAAGACGGTAAAAGTTAAAGTGTGCGCTTTTGACGATTTTTCGAAATATATTTATTTTACAATTCTAAGACTAAAATATTTTATTTACTACTTTAGAAAAATTTAAAAGTGATGGAAATGAAAATTGTACTATTAATGTAGTACTATTGTATTTGTATAAGTATTGTTATTAAAGGGTATAAACTTTAAATTTTAATTAGCTAATTAAGAATGATGATAATAAGTTTAGGTGTGTAAGAAAATTTAGATTTGTGTAAGTAAAGAAAAATGGAAGAGGATAGACTTGGACTTTGGTGTCCAATTATCTCGGTTCAAGTAAAAATTTTCGGGCTCGATTTTCGTTTTCAAGATTTTCAATTTGCGCGATCGCGAAAAGTTTCGAAATAAAAGATATGATCTTAAAATAGTGTTTTGAAATAAAATCAAAAATAAAATAAAAATAATTTTCGAAGGGTACTAAAACAAAAATTGAGTTTTAATTCTCGAAACTTTGAATAAAATTTTCCTAAGTCGAAATCTATATTTTTTTCGTTGAATGTTTTAGATTTAAAGATTTATATTTAGCCGTCAAAAAAGTTAATTGATTTACATTAGGGGTTACTTCAAATTTCGATAATTTAGAAAAGAGTTAGTTAAATAGAAATGAAATAGTAATTTGATAATTAAATTAATAAAGATTAAACTTTATTTTTAATGAAGGAAACAAAATGATGAAAAATCATTATGTTGGAATGACATAATGTTGAGTCTTCTTCAACACACTTCATCTTGGTTTGCGTGTTTGAAATCGTTGATTTGAATTTCAAAGACGGGAAAAGTATAAGGGTTCATTTTTATTCGAAAATGAAAAATGTTCGAAATTGAATTTTATGAATAAATGGTTTTACTTTTATTTTTATTAATAGTTAACTTTACTTGACCTTTTTGAAATTTGAAAGACGATATTAGTCTTGTGGTTGATTTTTATAAAATTTTGAATTGTGTTTCTTTTTGAATTCTAAAGATAATATATTTTATTTTATTTTTCAAAAATTTTAAATTTGGACTTAAGAAATTTAGTATTATTTGGCGAAAAAAGTTTAGACGTATTTTTATTATAAGGAAAAGGATGAATTTAATTTAAGGAATTAAATTCTTTTATAATATTGTGTTAAAATAACACGGGGTGTTACATACTAGTTTAAAATCTTGTTAACTCTTTATCTAAGTTTTTAAGAGTATTATCGATTTGATAATTGAATATAATGAAGATGACTACTATTTATAAACACAATATCTCTTCATCTGTAGGTATTCTTTCGATGTGAGATATTGTAATTCTTTATTCCAACAAAATTCACCACATTTACATTATTCTTTCAATGTGTGAAAAATAATAAAAAGGGAGTATTCCACGCTAAAGTTGCATTTTAAGAGCAATCTTATAATTTAATAAGAGACAGATAAAATCATCAAAATATAAAATCTTTAAAATAAATCGAAGACTAAAGAGATTGAAGTCAGTGACGACGACGACGACGACTACTACTACTAATGACTCAACTGATGATCAGCAAACTTCACCGGCTACACCATCCACTAACAATCATTTGGTCAATGGTGAAATACAAAAAGTCTCACTCTCACATGATTCAACACAGCAATCACCAGAACCGTCGGAGAACGCCCAAAATGTGCCAGATGCACTTTACTGGGCAGCTGCGACAAACGACCTTGACGCTTTTCTCGAGGCCTTAGAACAGGTTTCTGTTGAGAAACAGCTTGACTTCTCCAACATTGTGCGGCTAGTTAGCCCTTCTGGTAACACTCTGCTTCATGTAGCTGCGATCCACGGATGTGTAGATAATGTGAAGCTACTTTTGTATCATTCTCCAGCACTTATTCTGAAGCAAAACATTCATGGCGATACACCCTTACATCTTGCAGTCAGAAGCAGAGATTGGATACTTATCTATGCTTTCTGTGACTTCTTAAGCTACAAGCAGACAGCTGATTTTCATGAAGAATGGGTTAGAATGGTGGGGACTATTCCTGAAATCGAAAAGTCAGTAGGGCTCCGTAATAAATACGGTAATACACCACTGCACGAAGCCGCTATTCTGGGATGTTATGTATCTATGTCCTCATTTATTAAAGCAGATGATGAGGCATGCTTCTGTATCAACAACGAAGGTAAATCTCCATTGTATTTGACGGCTCAAGATGGAGAACAAGAAGATATCGGTTACATGCTCCAACTTCTTAGTCATGTCGAATTCAAACAGCGAAGGATTGGAGGACTGTCACCGTTCCTACCAGCTATATCGAAAGCAAATAATGGTACCTGTACTATCTTTGTACACCTTGTTTTAATGATTCACTCCGTATGTAGTATTTTCTTCGATTTTTTGCCGTCATCTCATTTAATTATTTTTAAAGTTGGCGGATTTTTGCTTCAATTTTGTAGATTAAAGTGATTATGTAGTTGGCTAATCCATCTAAGTAATTGGATAATGCATCAATTAGGTTCTTGGTTTGCTACAGCAACAACATTGACCTAATTAATCTCGCGAAACTGACCTGTAAATGACCAAAAGCTTTAGGTGAAATGGGTTTATTTTAAATGAATTTAGAGATTTGGGTTGGATCTGAAAATATGTAGAGTTATCAATTGTGGTGTTCACGTATGCTGTTAATCACATTTCATAGAGCTAAATTCATTTTCCTTGAAACAACTGTCAGATTTCATTGACCACATTCTTAAATACGAGCCAGCATTCATCTGTTTACTGGATGAAGACGGCAAGACCCCGCTTCATTATGCAGCTTCCATCGGTAGCTTAGACATGGTTCGGTACATACTTGACAAGAAGGTTGAATACGCAGTGGTGAGGGACAAGAATGGTTTCTTACCCATTCATACAGCGGCTGCTCATGGCAATATTAATGTGATTGAAGAGCTACTTAAATATGGCTTCGGTCCGTCAGAAATGTTGACTCGTGACGCTCAGAATATACTCCATGTTGCTGCAATGAGAGGGAACTATGATGTTGTCTGCTTTGTTCTGAAGACGTCGTCGCTTGAGGGTCTTATCAATGAGGGAGACGTCGATGGTAACACACCTTTGCACTTGGCTGTATTAAACTGGCATACCAAGGTTGTATTCACGATGACTTGGGATAAGAGGGTCGATTTGGGACGTGTTAATAAAGAAGGATTTACACCTTTCGACGCAGCACGACATTACATGGAAAGGCCACCTTCTTTTAACAAGGTATTTGCCATTCTGTTATACACTTCAATTCTTATTTTAAGCTTGAACTTTTTGTAAAACGACTGTGGATATCATATATCGGTTTTACAGAGATTAACATGGACAGCACTGAAAGCGGCTGGAGCCCTGGAATCTCGAGCAAAAGAGTTTTTCCAATCAAACTTATAATGGTAACAAATTGCTATAATATAGGTCACAAAAGGGCTATTTAGTAGCTACAAAAATTGTGCTTAATATCTTCGTTATGCATATCATCAAAAAAGAAGTATACTTGGAGTAAGCCTTGCAATGATGTGATTGGCGTTCAGTGGCGGCCCCAAGGGGGGCCAAGGGGGGCACGGGCCCCCCTACTCCTCTTTGGAAAAAAATTATTTGTACTAAAAGGTTCCAGTTAGTATCAAAAAATTTGCAGTTGTAGAGTTGGTGAAGGCACCAAATGAAGTCTGAAGTTGAGGTTCGATCCCTGGGACACTTGATTTGTCATTTTTTTTCTTTTTTTTATGCTCCTAACATTAAATGTATGAAAACTTAACTCATTTAACTTGACTAACTTGGGTTTATTTGTTAATATATCAAATATAATGTAATTTACATCTCAAATTTTATATATTTCTTCTAAACGTAATTTTTGGCGTCAAATTAAAGTTAAAACTCTTTAACCCTATAACTAAAGCTTTGCATTGAAGATTGTGCAAAATGCAAATGCAATGGAAGATGCAAAAAAACGAGGATGTACAATTTAAGCGGACGAAGTTTTGTTATTTTTTGGAAAAATTATTTGTCTAGTGTTACCGACATCTCAATATTTATCGATCTTTTGTCTATTTATCGGGTAAAAAATTTTGACTTTTAGGCTTTGTCTATATATTGATGCATAGAAATTGAATTTAAAAAATGATTTTAAATATCACAAATTTTTAAATCGCACAATTTTTTTCGTATATGGAGTATTTTCCATCGTTAAATGGGCCCCCCCTAGCCAAAATTCCTGGGTCCGCCACTGTTGGCGTTCATGTCAGGAGTATACTTGGTAGTTAGCCAGCTACATTGGCTAGCTTACATAGTACTGTTGATCACAGGTTTAGCCTTCCTTGGTGGTTCTTTGTTGTTGTTCATTCCACTTTGCCTTCCTATCACTTCTAAATGTCGCATGTTACGTTATATTACTTATTATCCATTCCTGCTCTTAATATTAGTGACATCTGAAGACTGAAAGTGGTTGTAAGGTTACCAGCTAAACGAGATTATCTTGCTAAAATGCTGGCATTTATCATTAGCAAATTTTATTGAAAACGATAATTCATATTTTTGTTATTTTATTTTCTCGAATATTGTTTCTTCCAATTAGGCTTGGGTTTCTTGTTTGAGAAGTCAGAGGGCCTTCAATTTCACTATGTCAAGGGGGTGGGAGAGTAGGCGACAGTTCGTCCAGTTTGTTTCGACTTTTCACAGACTCCACAACCTTGTACCTGAATGTATGCATATGTGTCTATCGAATTCGCGAATTCATTCGACACAGTCTTTTTTTCTATTTACCCCCTCTTTGTTGAAGTGATTCTTACCTTTACTCAAGCTCAGTAGCTCACAAAACTTCGTCTGTAACAATCATTTTCATCTTTGTTGTCATCTCAGTTTCACAAATTTATATCATGGGTATCTTTGGTTACGATTCCCATTAGCTGAGATCAATCAGTAAATGTGATGTCAATTTGTAGATTTTTTGTATATCTTTCAGTTTGCTCTTTTGATTTTCTTACACAAATCTATTTTCATTATATTTATTACCGTGTTCCTTCCTATTAAAATTTTTCCTAAAACAAGTATTTCTTTTTATTTATAGTACTAAAAAAAATTTGCCACCAAGTTGTCATTACCATTCCTTTCTATTTTTTGTATATCTTTCAGTTTGCTCTTATGAAATACGGAGTACTCCGTAAGTGTTTTCTTTCTATTTATAGTACTAAAATAAGTATTTCTTCCTATTTGTAGACAAAAAAGTTGCTAAAAAAATTATTTTCATTACCATTTCATTAATCATATCAAAATAGAAAGGAAACACTTATTTTGGAATGGAAGGAGTATTACATAAAAGTGGTTGTCTTATATCACATTTTCAATATAATGGGACTCTTTATGGTGACAGAATTAGGATTTTGGTGTTATTCTAATGTTGGTGTTTTCAGTCGAAAAACACTAAAGGATTGAAGTGTAGTCGAGATTCTATATCGATCTCGAGTCATGACTATGGGTCCGAAGGTGTGGAGAACACGCCCAAGTACATGCATTACGAGTTTTGAGAAATTGATGGAAAATCGCTTGTGGAAGTTAGCCTCAGTGAGTGGTTGTGGCATCATTCTAAGGCAAAATCAGAATATTATTGTCTATATTAGTCGCGATGTGCGGCTGTAGCCTTATGCAGCGCCTCATGCTGCGCCTCATGGTGCAGACATATCTAGTAAAGTTTTGGCACAATTTTTGTTATTTTATTCCTATAACTATAACTAATCCCTTATTTTTTTTCCAAGGGATGTATCTCATTATTTTTTGTTTATATATATAAGCATCTCATCAAATTTATCATGAGAGAAAATAACGGAAAATGAAATCATGATGATGAAAATTATGGAAAACTAACTTTGATATTACAAATGCAAATGTTGGAGTGTTATTGCCCACATGTGAGATTCTCACATTGATTGTGGAAGAGAGTTTGGTGTGGTTTATAAAGTCTAAGGGAACTCCTCTCATTGCCAATTGGTTTTGAGAAATGTGGATACCCTTGGACTTGTAAACCGGGCTCGCTCTCTTCCACTCGGGTTTGGCCAGGCCCGTTTTCATGATTCTAACATGGTATCAGAGCCCGGGTTCGCCCTGGGTTCGATAAGTTTAAAACTGGCCCTTGAAAAATTATGCCACCGGAGGAGGTCCTCTTTGAGGGTTTGCCGCTCCGATTGGGTTCGGGTTATTGCCGCCCTCGTGAGTTCGGGTTGTTTATACCACTCCGGTGTGCTCCCATGGTTTCGCCCTGGGTTCCGAGGGACCTCACATGTGAAGGGGAGTGTTGGAGTGTTATTGCCCACATGTGAGAGTCTCACATTGATTGTGGAAGAGAGTTTGGTGTGGTTTATAAAGTCTAAGGGAACTCCTCTCATTGCCAATTGGTTTTGAGAAATGTGGATACCCTTGGACTTGTAAACCGGGCTCGCTCTCTTCCACTCGGGTTTGGCCAGGCCCGTTTTCATGATTCTAACAGCAAACCCTTAAAAATTCTTTAAGTTTTTCTCTTGTTCTTACGCCTACTCGAAAGGGTTCGGTGAAAATCTTATCGGGCCCGAAAAGATTTCGTGTAACCCAAGACATTTATATGGATCGAAATACTCTTTAAGAATAAGGAAAATTTAACACGAATAATCCAACCTTTGACTGGTCTTCCAAAAATAAACCGACCTTTATTTAATCTCACAATAAACCCAACTATAAGCATAATCTTCTTTAAACAGACTATGTTACCGGTGACCTATACAACCGGTTAAAAAAATTTATCTAACTAAAACCAGCGCTTAATCAACTCCATTGATACAACCTTCTATCTCCAACAATCACCACCTCCACCACCACCACCACCACCACCATCCTTAACCTTTCTCCACCATTTTAACTTTAACCAGAACCTCCAACACCTCCCTTAACTATCTCAGTGAAACACCCACGCAAATTGAACACCCCAATTTATTAGATTTTTTTTTTCCATCTTGCATCAATGTACACAAACCAGTGAAACCACCGTATCACACCACCACCTCTCTCCCACCGCCACCATCATACTTTCAATAACCCTCCCCAATCCCCACCCCTCCTGAAAAAAGGGCACCAGCGCCGTGGCTTCCTCCGGTGAAGAGGACACAAGCAAGGTGGCCGAAAAGACTACACCAAAGATGACTCCGGCGACATTAGGCGATACAACAGGGCGTTAAAGTTGACTCCAGCAAGAAAGATGAGTGGCAGAACTTGCTGCCATTAATAATGGTCCGTTGTTGATGTGGTGGTTGTTCAGATTTTAGAGTGAGAGAGAGAATGGGTTAAGTGAAGCTGGTGGTGAGGTCGCCATTAATGGTGGACTTGGGTTGCATGTAATGGTGATGAAGGATGACGGTGAGAAGAGGGAACCATGGTGGTCAACGGAGGACGAACCAGAGGAAAGAGAAGAAGGGTGGTTGTAGATGACGGTAATGGGGATGGTTATAGGTTGACATTTATGGAGTGATTGATGATTGGTTCAAAGGAATTGAAAAAAAAAACGAAGGGCTGTTCATTGAAAGAAGTAATAGAGGCTGAATCAAAAAGAAAGAAGGTGACCTGTAGATTCAGGTCATCAACAGGTAAATTTCGGTAGAGGTTCATTAAGGGAAAAATGTTGTTATAGTTGGGTTTATTGTGGGATTAAACAAAGGTCGGTTTATTTTTGGAAGATCGACAAAAGATTGGATTATTCATGTTAAATTTTCCTAAGAATAACGATTTTAAATTGTGATTCAATCATATACTCCCTACAATTTAGTGGTTTATCGAGACTTGTTTCGATCATATTACATTGTTGCAATCAAATTTGTAATGATTTTCCATTGTTATAATCGTCTTTGTATTGTGATTTTTAATTAATAAGTCCATAATCCCTAACATCTAAAATATTAAGGTTATATAATTTTAAATTAAAAGAGAATTAATGACTTCAAACTTATATTAACTACTCCATAACAATTGAAGAATCGATTATTATCTACTATTGAAATGTAGTGGGAGTAGATAGTTGTAAGTAACGTGCAACATTATTATAAAAGACTGAGTATTGGTGCAAGAAGATCGATGATGATCATATATTCCGCTGAGTAACGTGCAATCGCTAGTAGGTCGGCTAGGCTGGACCAGTCTACCAATGAGTGGGCTTCAACAGGCTGGGCTAGTGAAACTTAGGCCCGAGCCCGACCTTTAACATGCCGTTTTCCCTACGGACGAGGTGCTGTCGAACCAGGCAGGGTTGGGTTGGGCAGGGGCGGCCTCAAGGGGGGGCCAAGGAGGGCACGGCCCCCTCTACTCCTTTTCTGAAGAATGAAATATGTAAAAAGCTAAAAGTAGAATCATCAAATCTGTAGTTGTTTAGGTAGTACTCCGTATAAGTGTTCACTACACATGCAAGGGTCATGGGTTCAATTTCCATGACTATCATTTTTGAAGTTTTCTTGGGTTAATTCTCTTGACCTTTATTTCATTTTTATTTTTATGTTTTTTGGTCAATTTTATTGGCCTATATTTTAATTTTCTTTTTTTGGTATGATTATTTTATACTCTTAATAGTAATTTATAAATATTGAATGTTCATTAAATTAAATTATTAATACTTTCCTAAAATGAATAAACTAAATATATGTCTAAATTAGGCTCTTTTGTTATATTGATATTTATACGGAGTAATCAGTTTTCTAATCCGTAATAAGTTATAAAAGATATATAATGCTACTTCATATTATATACGGAGTAGTTTAATTTTCATATCCTCATAAACTTAAAGTTCAAATAATTATATATTTCTATTAGAAAATTATTCATTTTTCAAGTTTCAAAAGGTTACACTATGTAAAAAATTTGCTTTTAATTGGTCGAACCAGTAATAGTGGATGATTTCGAGCTCTATTCATTTCGGTCACGAGTTGAAATTTACAGGTATTGACCCCAAAAACCGCGTGAGACTAGGTTGGATTTACGGGTTGGGTCGTATTTTGACAGGTTTACCCGTCGTAAAAAAAATTTGATCCGCCAATAGGAAACGTGCCCCCCTACCTCTGAAATCCTGGGTCCGTCACTGGGGTTGGGTAGTCAGGTAGGTTCGGGAACGGCCATGTTAGCGGAGTAATATTCAGTGTTTGTCAAAGTAAACAGAAAAATAATATTCTGCAGTTTACATTGAAAATAACGTAAACGAGAGGTACAATTGTACAACAATCTTTTAATGAGCTGACTGTTATTTTAAAAATCACTGTAATAGCTAAATTTTAAATTGTGTCACCTTGCCTTATGACAATAATATAAGATAAAATGAGAGTATACAACTGTGTTAGTCCACTTTCTCGTCAGTAATCTAATCAATATAAATGAAGGGGTTCCAAAGTTCACATTATCGGTGGCTGGTAATAATATACTCCGTAATAATGTAAATATTCACCCTTTCGAAACCATATTTGCGAATTCATAGCACACTTTGATATCCATTTAAATCAAATATGGGGTTGCTAGACGTAAAGATTCAAGTATCGACAGCTCCCTTATGGAAGAAGAGAAATCAAAGACTAAAGAGATTGAAGTCGATGAGTACTACTACTACTACTACTACTACTACTACTACTAGTGACTCAACTGATCTGCAAACTTCCGCGTCTACATCCCGCAACACTCATTTGGTCAATGGTGATATACTCCCAGTTCCAGATGATTCTTCTCCTCAATCACCGAAACCGTCAGACGACATTCTACATGTCCCAGATGCACTTTACTGGGCAGCTGCGACAGACGACGTTGATGCTTTTCTCTGCGCCTTAGAACTATTTTTGACTGAGAAACAGCTCGATTTTTCCACCATTCTGCAGCTAGTTACCCCTTCAGGTAACACGATGCTTCATGTAGCAGCGATCCACAAATGTGCAGAAAACGTGATGCTCCTTCTATATCATTTTCCGGCACTTATTAAGAGGCAAAATTTTCATGGCGATACGTCGTTACATCTTGCAGTCAGAAGCAGGCATGGCAAGAGTAGTATGGATGTTTTTATGGATTTCTTAACCTATAAGCAGATAGCTATTTTTCGTGAAGAGTTTATTAACATGGCGGAAACTATTCCTGAAATCCAAAAGTCAATGAGGCTCACTAATATATATGGTAATACATCACTGCACGAAGCAGCTATTCTGCGATGTCAGCCTTGTATTTCAACTTTTATCAAAGCAGATGCTGAGGCGTGCTTCTGTATCAACAATGAAGGCAAATCTCCATTGTATTTGATAGCTGAAGATGGACGGGAAGATGATTTCCGTCTCATGCTCCATCTTCTGAATAGACATGTCAAATTCAAAGAGCGAAGGATTGGAGGACTGCCACCGTTGCTAGCAGCTGTGTTGAGAACATATAAAGGTAATCTACAGTTTAAGACTACAACTCTATATCTATTTCCATTCTTTGATTCGTCGTCTTGTTTATTTATGTTTCCAATTCACTGATTTATGCTTCATTTTACTGAAATTTGCTGAGTCCTGAATCATTGTAAGTTTGTAACCAAAAGTGAATATGTAATCTGATAACGCTACAATTTGCGTGGTTTGCTACACTGCATTTCAGGCTACAGCAATACCACAATGCCTCAATGGCTCCTGCAAATAGTGGGATAAGGTAGACGTATTAAAATTTAACCACACCTGATTGATCTTCCGAAACTAACCTGTTAATAACATTGCTTAAGATTGCTTAACATTGCTTAGCGCTAAATTCACTTCCTTGAAATAGGGTTTATTTAAAAAGAAATTAGAATTTTGGGCCGGAATTAAAAATATTTAGAGATATCAGTTATGATGTTCATGTAGGCTGCTAATAACCATTGCTTAGCGCTAATTTCATTTCCTTGAAACTACTCTGTGTCAGATTGTATTAATCACATACTAAAGTACGACTTAGCATTCATCAGACTACTGGATGAAGACGGCAAAACACCACTTCATTATGCTGCTTCAATTGGCAGCTTAGACAAGGTAAAACACATACTAGGAAAGAAAGTTGAATATGCAGTGGCGAGGGACACGAATGGTTTCTTGCCCATTCATACAGCTGCTGCTCATGGCAATATTAACGTGATTCAACATCTACTTAAATATGGCCTCGGTCCATCAGAATTATTAACTCGTGACGCTCAGAATATAGTCCATATTGCTGCAATGAGAGGGAACAACGATGTTGTCCGCTTTGTTCTGAAGACTTCGACACTTGAGGGTCTAATCAACGAGGGAGACGTCGATGGTAACACACCTTTGCACTTGGCTGTATTAAACTGGCATGCTAAGGTTGTATTTAACATGACATGGGATAAGAGGGTCGATTTGGGACGTGTCAATAAAGAAGGATTTACACCTCTAGACGCAGCACAACATTACATGGAAATGCCACCTTCTTTTAACAAGGTATTTGGCATTCTGTTATACACTTAAATTTTAAGCTTGAACTTTTTGTAAAACGACGATGTTGATATCATATTTTGGTTTTATAGAGATTAACATGGGCAGCACTGAAAGCAGCTGGAGCACCTGAATCTCGAGCAAAAGAGACTCCAACAACAAACCCAAGCGATCCAATCGGAACACAACGATCTAACACTATGGGCACAAACAATTACAAGGACAGAGTTAATACTCTTTTAGTGGTTGCAACTCTTGTTGCTACTGTCACCTTTGCTTCAGGCTTTTCAGTGCCAGGAGGTTATAACAACTCTGACCTGAACCAGGGTATAGCTACCATGTTACGACACACAGCGTTCCAAATATTCATCTTGAGCGACACAATTGCCATGTACACCTCAATATTGGTTGCAATCAGCCTGATTTGGGCACAACTAGGCGATGTCAACTTAGTTTACGTAGCACTTCGACTAGCAATCCCTTTACTTGGAGTAAGCCTTGCAACGATGTCGTTGGCGTTCATGTCAGGAGTATACTTGGTAGTCAGCCAGCTACATTGGCTAGCTTATATATTGTTGATCACAGGTTTAGCCTTCCTTGGTGGTTCTCTGCTGTTGTTCGTTCCACTTTGCCTTCCTATCACTTCAAAATGTCACGTGTTACGTTATATTAGTTATTATTCGTTCCTGCTTTTAATACTAGTGACATCAGAAAATGGTTGTAAGGTTACCGGCTAAAGGGAAGTATTTTGCTAAATATGTTGGCATTTATCATTAGCAAATTTTAATGAAAAGGATAGATAGTTCATATTTTTTGTACTCCGCATTTTCTTTTCGTGAATAACCATTCGGTGGGTGTATGTATATAAATAGTTGGGAATTTAGAGCTGGCAAGTGGGCCTCAGAAGTCAGACCTGCTTTGTGCCTGCACGTCGTGTCTGGCTGCCCCACCACACACGGTTGATGTGCCTTCATGCCCTGTTTGTGAACTTGCCAGCTAAGCTTTTTTTCACCATGGAACGTAGCTCTCCGTGCTGTGCCCAGCAATCATTGTCTTCTTTGTTTTCATCTCAATTTCGCAGATTTATTTCATATGCGTATGTTTGATTATGATTCACATTAGCTGAGATCAATCAGTTTGGAGATTTTTTTGGACATCTTCAGGTTCGCTCTTATGATTTTCTTACACACATCTATTTTCATTATATTTATTACTGTATTACACAAAAGCAGTCGTCTTATATCACATTTCCTAGATTAACATCGTCAACGTACACAACACAACTATAAAGAGTAAGCACATCACTTATTTCATCGACGTACAATATATATAAGGTCGTCAGTAGTCTATCGCAAAGTATACATACATTCTAGTAAGCTCCAGGCATCCCAAATTGAGCCTGAAGATACTTAACCGTACTCGGGTCCAATTGAAACGCCTTGGCAAGAACATCAACAGATATCGGCGGCTCAGCCCCAAACACCGCATTAGCAATCGTAATAACCCCGGGATTCTGGCTACTAAGCCCAGAAATCCCAACCCCCGGAAAGTTCCCGACATTGAACTGAAAGTGAATTAGACCTTGAGGAAACACGAAAACATCTCCCTTGTTAAGTACCTTTGCAATGAGCTTGTTTCCGCCATTTGCTAGGTTTGATGTCACAAAACCGACATAGAATGTGCCCTCCAGTACGGTGAAGATCTCGGTGGCACGAGGGTGGGTGTGGGGCGGGTTGAGGCCGAAGGGGCCAAAGTCGAGTCGAGCTAGTGAAATGCCGAGAGTGTTTAGACCAAACAAGTTCGCGGCACTTACAAGGGTTACACTGAACCCTAGCTGGTTTAGTTTCCCCGGTATGTTTAGTCCGCGGAATAAGAAATCTTCTGGTTCAACGAAGTTCGGGTCTTTGCAAAAGAGTCCGTTCACGAACACTGTAACAATTACGAGTGTTATATATATACACTTTAAAATGTTGTTTTAACTTTGAAATGATATGAAAACTAAGAAAGTAATGTAAATTAATGTAACATAGTGTTGTAACTTTTAAGTGGACTTTTCTAACCCCATAAATTTTGAGGTACATTGTAAAAAATGATGAAGTACTTCCTCCGTTTCAGTGAATTGTTTACAGTTTGACTATTTTGTGAGGGGAAAAAAGTCAAACTGTAAACAAATGACTGAGATAGAGGAAGTATAAAAGTCTGATATTTCTACTATATTCGTAGAGACAAATTAAATAGTATTTCACACAGAGTTTAATTTGCTCTTACATTTTACGCAAAAAGTTGACCAAAAAAAAGTTTACAAATGGAAATATGATGAAGCGAAGAGAAGAGAATAGAAAATAGCATAAAATTTGTATGTAAGCATAAAATTTGTAATGGAAGAGAATAAGAAGTACTCCCTCCATTCATCTCCAAATGACACTTATGCTTTATGCACAAATATTAAGAAAATAATTTTATAATATTAAAAGATACCACTAGTGGAGAAATATATTAGTATTTTGTGTTATTTTTATTAAAGATGTGGGCCTTTATATTATAATAATATTATTTGTATACCCAAATGAGGAAATGTGCATTTTGGATTTGAATGGACCAAAAAGGTATAAGTGCAGTTTGGAATTGAATGGAGGGAGTAACTAATTTGTAACTTGTAAGTGTTAGTAGAATAATCCCCCGAGTCGGGTTTAGTTATGTCATACAATATATATCGGTAATTATAAGAGTCCGGTTTCCATACAATAAACTATTTCATACTCCCTCCTCATCACAATGTTTATCACATTTACTTTATACACGGTCTCCAATGTCATACTTTGACCGTCTTTTTCTTTGGCCGTAAATGACGTTTTTCGTTGAAAATATAATTTTTGGAAAGATGTTTTAATGACGAAGGTAAATATCCTATTGCTATATTCTCATTATTTATACATTTTAAAATTTTGACAGTTAAACTTTTAAAAGTTTAACTCTCAAAAAGGTAAATGTGATAAACATTATGATAAGGAGGGAGTATTTATTTACTACTCCGTAATAGTTAGATTAATTAATTCAAAATTCAACGAAGTATGATACAGAAACACATATCTTCTTTGTTCTAATCAATAGTTATTACTTTTAGCATAATATCTAATGACATGACATAAAATGTGAAATAGAACAATTAACAAATTAAAAATCAACAACTAACTATTAGTCGATACACTCAAAAATAAAAATAGATAACAATTGATCGTGACAAGATGGTAAAGTTCATCAGAAAGTGTATAAAATAAGAGTATGAGATAGAATTTTTGTACATCCATCAAGAGGTTGATTGACCCCGACACAAAAATCTTGCAGCTGAGTAGGATCAGTAGCATGAGTCACAAAACTAGTTACAGTTAATAGGGCAATATATAACACGATACGAATAGTATTCATTGTAAATTTTTCTTTGAATTAATTAGTAGTAGTAATTTAGAAAAGTGTGATGATGATTAAATGGAAAGAGCAAGTCCTTTTTATAGATGATGCATCGTACTGCTTAATTACGTAGGGGAATTAGTCTAATATTATCTTAACACAAGTTGGAAAAAGATAATCCGTATAATTTACCAAGTGACTGCATTTTGTTACTTCCTCCGTCTCGTTCATTTGTTTACACTTTTTATAAATGATCATGGTTGACCCATGTGGAAGGTGGACTATTACTCTCTTAATCAATTACATTTGATAATTTTAAGCTATCGGGGCCCCCTTTGTACTTATACAGTTATACCCCCTCCGTTTCTTCTTTTTCCTTCCATTTACTTTCTGAAAGGTAAACTTCGCAAAGTTTGACCATCAATAACTAAAATTATACTCCCTCTATTTCACTCAATTAGCCCCACTTTCCTTTTTCGCCAATTTCACTCATTTAGTCCCATTACTATTTAGGACAACTTTATACAATCAAAATAACACTTTTACCCTTACTAATATATTCATTTTACCAAAATACCACACACTTTATCCTCTAAAATGGACCCCACTTAACCAAACTACCAATATTACCCTTAACTTTTCATTTTCCTTAAAAATTGTGAAAAAACCCATGGGGCTTTTTCAATGAAATAGAGGGAGTAATATAAATTATATTATGAAACTAACATATTACGGAGTATAATTTGTCGTTCAAATATTTTTTACAAAATTATACTTTTGACCGGAAAAAGTGGTGTATTGATACAAATAAATACGGTCAAAGTAGTGCCTAGAAGACCGTGAAAAAGTGAATGGAAGGAAAAAGAAGAAATGGAGAGAGTATTATTATTTTATTAGTTTTTTCTCTACCTCTCTCCTCACATCGATAAATGTGTATAAAGTAAAAGTAAACAAATTACCGAGACGGAGGGATTACTTGATTCTGCTAAGATATTCCCCTCTAATATTCTATTAGATTCTATGTAGTTAATGACCAACAACGAAGCCCATTATCTACATAATGGATTGGGCCGCCTTTGGCGCCTTGTAGCAAATTGTTGATGTTTACACTCTAAATTTGTATAAAATAGAAATTGACTTTGTAATTGCTTCATAGTCATCCCATATTCTTGTGATACACAGACGTACTTATACCACTGGTTTAATTAAATTATTATATTATTAAAACAACGTGATGTTCTAACACAATGTATAAATAAATTAGTTATGACTAGTTAGGTATGTAAATTGTGAGTGCAAATCTTGTGTTATTCATTAATTAAAGGGGTACTTATTTAGAGTACATACACATAGAGTAACATAAGCCCAATGGGCCGAGACAGAAATACATGACACGCCTAATATCCCCTTAAACTGGAGTATGACGGTCAAGAATGCCCAACTTGCCAATAACAGAATGAAAATGAGGTGAGCTCAAAGCTTTCATAAAAACATCAGTCAGTTGCTCGTGTGTGGCGACATGCGTTGGAAAAACCAGCCCATCCAAAATAGTATTGCGGACGAAATGACAATCAATCTCAATATGTTTTGTATGTTCGTGAAAAACCAGGTCTCGTGCAAGATGTAAAGGTAACTGACGGTCACGAAAATGTTCCAAAGGAAGAGAAATGGAAACGTCCATACTCTGTAAAAACCCCCTGAAGCCACTTCAATTCGCAAGACTCCCCTTAGTGCAGGGCAACCTCCATGTGTTCATTGTAAGAATTATTGAGTCTTATACAATTTATTTGGTTTTATGTATTTATCGGTTATTATTGATTTACGCCCAACTATAATGTGATCTACTACGGTGTATGTAATATGGGCTTATTTAATTACGTCTTACGGAGTATAAATTATGGGTCACATCATTATAATAGTGTAGATACCTAGTAGAGCTTTATTTGATGAATGACAGGCTTATTAGATCAAAGTGGCTATTATAGGGCACTAGGGTTATAATACTCTCCCTTTATAAACGCAGGGTTATGGTCCCTGATAACACACAATAACCTATTCTCCCCACATCCCATTAGTAGAGAGAATCCCAGGGCCTCTGTGTATATCAGAAGACCTAATCCCAAAGACCGTCCCTTCAAGCGGTTCATCCCAACCGTTCATCGTCAGTTCAGGTCCGTGCTTCCGCTATTATAATATTCCAATAAAAAAACATGTGATGTAACGGACCCTTTTTAATTATATGCATGCTTTATAAACTGAATTAGACGGTATAAAAATGTCAAGAACTAATTTAATCGTGAAAATGCGTAAAATGAGTCGAAATGTGAAATGTTGCTTAAATAAATTTCTACTAGTTCATTTAGAGTTTAGCCTGATTCACAACCAAGCCCAGTTCACAAAAGCAACTCAAATACAATTCATTGGCCATTTTCTTCACAAAGGCTCAATTCAATCATCCTGATTCCTAAATTTAGGTTTGATAGCTAAAATCGCTATTTAGCATCCTCGTATACAAAACCTGACCTCACGGGTCGTCTCAGAATGAAATTTCCACCGAAATATGCATTTTTCATACTTTCAGGTCTCGAGCCCAAAACCAAACTCGAGTCTGCTTTTGGCCCACTTCTCAAGGCCCTGAGCTCATCACACATCATAATTAGGACCTGTTCTTTCGGACTTTTTTTAGCCGAATCGAATCAATCGAATAATCGAATCGAATCGAATCGAATCGAATCAAATGAATGAATCGAATCGAATCGAATCGAATCGAATGAATCGAATCGAATCGAATCGAATGAAGTTCAATTTATAACATAATCATCTTTGGCCAATCGAATCGAAGCCCAAGTGGCCCGAATCGAATCGAATCGAATCGAATCGAATGGCCAATGAATCGAATCGAATCGAATCAAGTGAGCCCAATCGAATCAAATGAGCTGAAAATAAGCTGGAAAGAATAGGTCCTTAGACCCTTTAGAACTTAATCACCGAATCCCTTGGAGCCTAAGCAAAGCATTAACTCGTATCTTACCTAAACACACAAAACGAAAATAGAAAAGATTCGATATCTGAAAATTGGAGGGTTTCCAGACCGCCTCAAAGTTTGTTGTTTGGGTAGGAAGCCGCCTCCTAACTTGCGGTTTCCAGACCACCCTTTGCTCAAATACTATAAATACGAACCTTCACCAAGGTTCAAGAGATCAATCATCAGCTATTGTTACGTTTTAAATTTATACCACAAGCGTACAGGTTATTGTAGCATACGGGTCGATCACAGGGAGGTCAAGGACTGATACTAGGTTGTCTCGAATTACGACTTATCTACGCGAATCACTTATAGGGGAGATTAAAAGCTAAATAAACTAATCTAACTATACTACTAAAAGTAATAATGAAACTAAGGAAGACAAAATCAACAAAGTTAAAAGGCGTAGGGTTCATATCATCGCTAGACAAGCTTAATCATCGCTAGACAAGCTTACGAATAACGACACGATTATGTAATTATTATTCAAGTGAGACCACTACTACTTCGGAATATTAACGGTTTCTCCCGAGTAACGATAATTCTTCCTAAACAAGTCTAATCCCCGCTCCCGCATGTAAATTAGACCGTAGATAAATCTCAATTATACAAACTCGCACTCCCATGAAAACTCGTATAACCTTAATTAGATTGTGTTCCTAATTAACTCTCAGCTTTTGCGTTTTGAATTAATTATATATAATTGTAATAGACAACTCAAATCGACTAATTTAGCACTCAACCAAAATAACGTCCAACTTCCGTTGATAGCTACAAATAATCTCATGTCAAACCCAATCAAGAATCATCATCTAATAATCGTGATAAAATCTAATCAAACTCGAACAAATAATTTCGCAATCGTATCAACAATTAAAACATGCTTGTAGCGACGATGAAAGCCTAAAATCAACTACTCATAAATTATGGAGAAAACATAAACAATAATAACAATAAACATAATCAAAATAAAATAGAGAGAAGGGAATAATAAAACTTAATCTTGGATTAATCTTGAAGGAATCAAAGCATCCATCTTGCAAAGTAGAAATCTTGGAACGAAAACTGTATCTTTTCCTAAACCTAAAAATTGCCTTGAATTTTAACGCACTGTAAAACTAAAACTAAAACTAAATCTGAAGTAAAAACAAACTGGAAGAAAAACTAAAACTAAAACTGAGATTCAGGTTCTTTTTATTTGTTATAAGCTAATTACAAATTGGGCCTAGATTAAATAGAAACTTTTGTTAAAATAGGGTTTTTAAAATAAATATTTAGCGTTTTGGGTCGGTCTAGAAAGTGTTTAGCAAAATAGGGTCCATGTGGGATTGGAAAATACGGTCCTAAAAACGTCATACCGCGTGGCGTTATTACCTTCCACGTGGATTTCCAGAAAATAAAATAAAAAAAATTCTGATGGTTAAAACCGCCACTCCAGGTGGCTTTTTCAATTAAAAAAGTGCACAGAAATTTCAGTGTGGAGTGTAAACTTAACAGGTTGAAAGTTTTTTATAAGAAGGTTTGTTTAGTACTCCGGTAATTGTTTGTATCACATTCATATTTGCTATATTCTCAATATATTTTGTATCAATTAATTAGAATATGATTTTCTTAGTTATAGATTTTAAAAAATAATAAATTTGATAATTTTTTTTATAGAACTTCCGACAATTATGAGTGACTGATATTTGTCACTGTGTAATAAAGGACAAGCACAAGCAAATAGGAGTAGAGCCATAGTGAGGTTAAGAACTTTAATTTAGGTGGTAATCTACTAAACCAGGGTGATGCAGAGTATTTGAAAGCATAAATTGATCACCTAACTAATGGAGTAACTCTATCAAATTATATACGAGTAATGGATTCATGTTGTCATGGACTCATGGGGTCTATTTCATTAGACAAATATTTAGGAGAGACGTTCTCATATGACACTTACTCATTTTATTCTATTTCTCTATAGATAGAATACTCATCATTATTGTCATTATCAATATCATTATCATCACTATATGTATAAAAAACAAGGTTTGACAAGGACGAGTTAGCACTCTAAAAATAAACTAATTTAAAAAACTCATTTTGTTGCATTCTCATTAACTTTAAAAAAATGCACCAATAAACAATTATTTCTTTTACAGTTCAACATTTCCAGAGTATTTAATGGACGATACTAGACTAGGATTGTTACAATATATTGTTGGAAATTCGAAATGTTGATTGGCCTTTTACACTGAGTTGAGCTCACATAAATGCAATTTTTATAAGCTGGCGATTTCAAACTGTTAACTTTGCACTCCATGCTGAAATTTCTGCCCACTTTTTTAATTGAAAAAGCCACCCGGAGTGGCGGTTTTAACAATCAGAATTTTTTTTTTTTTTTTGAAATCCACATGGCGTTTTTAGGACCGTATTTTTCAATCTTACATGGACCCTATTTTGCTAAATACTTTCTAGACCGACCCAGAACGCTAAATATTTATTTTAAAAACCCTATTTTAACAAAAGCTTCGATTAAATACAAGTCTTTATGGCCCGTTTCTTTATTTAATTATTTCGGTCCAACATGCTCCGTCTTGCTCGAGTCTCACAATATTGCATAATTTTCGACCCGTGTTTGCTCCACGATAATTTCAGGTCATAAATCTTCATCCTGCAAATAATATAATAAATTTGTAGTAAACCACAGAAGGAGAGAATATTATACAAAATATACTAAAAAGTCGTGATAATCGTAAAATAACGGAAAATTAGTATACAAAATATCAATAAAATATGCACTTATCAGTTATCACTATCAATACAATTCACATACAACCTCATGCACAAATACTTCAAATTCATCACAATTCTCGTGTTGAACTCTATTTCCTAAGAGCGAAGCTTTGCTCATTTTCTTGCTGAAACAAGGTTAGGTTTCGATCCACACATGGATCTATCTTTCTTTCTCTATCTGAGACTAACAAAGGGCTTACATTAATGCTCACCCGACTTTGGCATCATGAGCTTGTTTTGCATAAGATTGTTAACAGTTCGAATACATTATTCGTTTTAAACCCCATCAAAGTCGCATAAAAATACGCCCCTTAAAATAAACCAATGGACTTTGTTTTAAGTTCATGCATAAGCTAATCCTCTTTGACGCATTAACACGATTTAATAATGAATTTGGCATTAACTGTACCGTTTTCATTTATACTCGCTAAACCATGCTGTCAGGAACCAACTCAACCAAAAGCTTAAGCTGATGGTTGGAGGCCCAAGATCGGTTTTATACACTCTAACACGCCCCCTCACACGAATGCCCTTTGGGCTTGAAGTGTGGACGCAACTACAGGCCCGCCATACCTGGTGCGAAATAATCCACTTTGAAAGGGAGGGGTGGTGAGATTCGAACCCGTGACCTCTTGTCACAAGGCTTTGATACCATGTTAGGAACCAACTCAACCAAAAGCTTAAACTGATGGTTGAAGGCCCAAGATCGGTTTTATATACTCTAACACATGCTAAACTAGGGTTTTTAACAAACTTTTCCCATCTGCATAAACATGGAAAAACACCACTGCACTTGTGGTTTAAACCATGAACAGCCAACGCACAGGCGGTTCTTATCGCAAATCGTCTCCTATGAGGCGATTTTCTAACATCTTCTCCATTCATCTTTTTACAACAAATATCACATATGCACGTAGCGGATTACTTTAGCTCAAATATCTCAAAATGATTGAACTCGGGCCAGTAGTGGCTACTTTTTAGTAGGCTTTTCTAAAAGATTTTTCTAAATTTAAAACAACTGAATGAATCTTAAAGAAGAGTACCCTCACCCCAAATCCGAATCTGGTTCCGCAATAACTTTGGACGGATGGGTGTCGACGTGCTCTGAACTCTAAGACTGTGTCTTAGAGCTTAAGACACGAAAACGAGTTCCAAATTACCGCGTTAATTTGGTGGCGACTCGAAAACAATTTTAAAAATTTTTATAACATAATCTTTTAAACTTAAAGCGCCTACTCTTTATTCGCCAAAACACCTTAACAAGACGTCGAGTAGTCCGCTGCGCAGACCCGGTATCCACAACTAGACGCCCAAATAGTCGACGATAAGACTTAATGTCACTTAAAAACACATTATCTACATGTCTGGGACGATGGTTCTACTCAAGGGGCGTGATCGCTAGTTTTATGTAAAAAAGGTGGTTCAACTCTAGTAGTAATCGTTGGCTAAGATAAATAGTCTAATCTAATACATATTAAATCTCAATCATTGACTAAATTCATTGACTTTCAATTATCCAAATTTCTCCGAAACACTCTATTTGCATGCCACGTAAGCCAAACTTCATATTATATCTCATAACTCCCATGAATTAATTATGTCCTTATAACTACTTGATCTTTTGTGTAGAGTAATTTTTATGTTTTAATAGTGATTTAGAAACACTAATTTCAAAATGCTCAAAAGTTTTGAAGACACTACAAATGTATTTTATCGTATTTATAAGTAATATTGGTTGAGTTTAGCGTTATAGTTTGCCAAGGATTATTTAGTATTTATAAGTAATATTGGTTGAGTTTAGCGTTATAGTTTGTCAAGGATTATTTAGGACATGTTCACTTTGTCTCAGTTGGTTTTCTAAAGTTTAGTAGATTTCAAGTACGAGAAGATTTTTTTTCCTTTTTCCAGAAGTCATTCGAACTTTACTCTATTGTTAAGTAAGTTTAAAAAAAAAAAAAAAAAAAAAAAAAAGGGGAGAATAAGTCCTCAGTGAAGGCATTTGTGTTTTCGGGAGCATTTCCAGATTATCTTTGAAGGGATTTCTAGCAGCTGAATTGGGTCTGCTGAAGGGTGACGAACTTGCAAGAGTGTTGTTTTTTTTTTTTTTTTTTTTTTTTTTTCTTTTTAAAAAGAAAAAATCCTATATTATGCTCTACCCTAATTTTCATCCATTCAAGCCGATCTAGCTACATTTTACACGCCGACTTAAAACCCTCAAATGTACTTATTGACGACAATTCTATGTGCAAGTTCAACAATTTCGGTTTTTGCTGCGTGGACGCAAATGGCGAGACCTCGATTGAGCAAACTACATTGTTCTTTACGACTAAACCTGTTAATTTTATGTACGAATCCTTTCCACCCGAGAATTACAGAGAAGTCTGATGTCTATTCATTTAGAAATTGGGATTATTTTGCTACGGCTGTTGACGGGAAATCAGCCTTGGGGATTGCCAACGACGTGTAGCACGCTTCGACATAAGGTACTCTACAAAGTTTGTTGGGAATTTCAAGTGTAATATACCTTCACTTTTTTTAAATACTTCTTCGGTGTTTGAGTTATTGTGTCATTGTGTGAACTATGGTTCCTAAAGATTCCCCGTGAATTTCACGGGACGCATCACTAGTTGAGAATAAATTAGATAACGTCAATTCTACTATTTGGGCGTTCAACTCTAGTAGTCTGGGGCGGTCGTTCTACTTAAGGGGCCTCGCGTAAAAAAGGTGGTCTACATTTCTTTTCATCAACTCTAGAGTTGGACATGTTAGAAAACCCCGAGATCGGTACCATGTGAATCGTTGAGAATAAATTAGATTGTGTTAACGCAAATTTTGTAATCTGCAAAATAAACAAATACAAAATGCGAACAAAATATTATTTTATTAAATTGAATTTATGGGTTACAATTTCTCAAACTCCACTAATTCGATTTCCACACTAGAACAAAATTTGACGTAGAACTTTGTAGGGGGCCTCGAACGACTTGATCTCCTTGTTCTTACTTTTTCTTCAAATCTCGGCTGCATCGTTTGGGGATGCTTGGCGCCGGGATTTTAAAAGGAAATGATTTTTCTCTTTTAATTGTGAGAATTAAAAGAGTTAAATTTTCTCTTTGAGAAGAGAGTTTGTTTTGTGTTTTGTGAGGTTTTGAATTTGTGAGAAGTTTTGTGTTTTCTAACTTGTATTTATTCTGTGAGTCTACTTTTGTGTGGATTTTTTCATCATTATTTGAAAATGAGAGGACTTCTGTATTTATAGAAAATGCATGGGTTTAATCCTCCTTTTTTGAGCTTGTGGACTTGTAAGTCCATTTTGATTTCGAGAGCTAGTTTTTATTTCGGACTCGGCTTTTTTATGACTCGCTTCATTTAAATGAGTCGAGATTTGACTTTGACACAAATAAATATTTATAGACATTTTTTTTATGTCTACAGATTGAATGCGGAAGCGTACCCGACGAATTCATAACGCCCCGTGAGATCTGATCTATCTTTGAGACACACCCTTTACTTTTCTTTTAGTTAATGGGCGACCAAGAGAAAACCCTTATATTTCTATATTGTATTTGTGTGAATGTTGGGTTCAAAGGGGACCAAACCTATATATATATATAGTATGAGACCCTTATAGGATTCCCACATATAAACCACCCTGTATCTACCCTCATTGATACGAGCCACTAGCCTGTTTTACACATTAAGCCCATGAGCAATATTTCTTTATTACTCAATACCGATATAAGTCATATAACCTTATAGATCACTTTATTTATCGGTTTATACTTTATAATAATGCGATACATATTTAATTACATTAGTGGCCCATATCCATACGAATATATAAATATATTCTAACAGGACAATTATAACAAAGAATTATCTCCTTTTTTAAAAACAAATGGAGAGCTCATTGCCTAGGGAATTCATCATGAAAAGACTACGAAAAATGTCTTGAGGTACTTTCAAGAAACCCACAAAGATTGCATGCTAATATACACACGAACTGATAATTCAGAAGTGACTGACTACTTCGACTCTGACTACGATGACTGAATTAATTCACGAAATCTATCTCATGATACGTATTTATGTTAGCTGATGGTGCTATTTCTTGGAGGAGTATGAAGTAAAGCTTAATACCCACTTTTATTACTATAGAGACCAAGTCTGATTCTTGTTTTAAGACTACCTCACATGGTGTATGACATAAAAAATTTCATATTGGCCGATTAGAATGCATTGTACAATTTAGCTGCTAACTTTATGGCTAAGAACAATAAGTGTGACCGTGAAAATAAATACATCGACATCAAGGGTGTGTTTGGATAGTAAAACTTGAGTGAAACAGAGGGAAGAGGGGTGGAAGGAGTTAAGAGAAAAGGAAGGGAGGGAAAATGGAAGCGAATGAAGTGTTGATGTTTTGATATAATTTTCCTTCAAATCTTACTTATTGTATAGAGATTTTAATTAGATATCAAGGAGGAAAAGTTGGTCCCTCCAATTCTCCCCATCTCCATTTCCCTTCAAACAAAAAGGAAAATTAAATATGTGCTCTCCCTCCCGATAAAGAGTTTCCCGCTCCCGCCTTACCGAGTACTACTGCTGTTGCTGCTATTGAGGGGCCTGTGGTGGGTGAGGTTCCCGTTGTTGGTTCTTCCGCCACATCTGCTGGCGAGGGGGGAAGCCAGTCGCTAGTGTTGCTGATGCAGTTGTGTCCATTGCTGGCGAGAAGGGGTACTTCGGCCTCAATTTTTGGGTCAAATTTTGAAACCGCATCAAATCCATCCTCGTCCACGCCACGCTCACCAAGCCTGCTTCCGTCGTCCTCAGCTATGCCATTTTTATTCCGCATTAGTTAACCGTCGTTCTTTTCCGAAGCGACATCGTCAAATTCTTGCATCGACACGAACCCGACTGAGAATTGACGTTGAGAATTGACGTTGAGAATAGTGTGAGGCCATTACCTAGATGAAAAATAGTGTGAGGCTATGAAATTCGAAATTGACGCCCTCAAATGCAATAAGACATGAGAATTGATGTCTCTTCTGCCGGATAAAAAGGCCCTTGGTTGTCGGTGGTGCTATATAATTAAATACAAATCTGATCGCTCCATTGAATGTTTTAAAGCATGTCCTGTTGTTTTTGGCAATCATCAAGTGGAAGGCATGGATTACAGTGAAATGTTTGCTCCTATTGTCAAAATTGCCATTGTTTGGTTGTTGCCACGGTCAAGAAATAAGAGTTGAATCAGATGGACGTTCAAAATGCTTTATTACGCAGCGACTTGGAGAAAAAAGTTTACATGCAGCTTCCCTCGCTTTTAATCGTGGTAATGAAGACCAAGTATGTCGACTAAGGACATCGATATAAAGACTCCGCTAGGCGCCCAAGTGTTGGTTTGCCAAACTTGTTGCGACTTTAAATAAATGCGGTGTTCACCAATCCTTATCTGATTGTTCTTTATTTTCTTACTCGTAAGGGGAGGTACATTTATTTGGCCTTGTCTACGTTGATGACCTTGTCATTTCAGGGAATGATTTCCCTGCTATTGTTGCCTTCAAGATGTATTTACGGTGCTGTTTTCATATGAAAGACTTGAGGACTCTCAAGTAATTTCTCGAGCTTGGAGTGACGCGTAGCACCGAGACTATTTATCTTAGCCAACGGAAATATGCCCTTGATAGTTTTAACGTTGATGATTTTTATAGTCCTCCCTCATATCTCAAGTAGACCTGGCAAAAAGTGACACGACACGAACCCGACACGAAATTAATGGGTGGGTCATGATGTGGTGACCCATTTAAGTAATTGGGTCGACACGAACCCGACACGAAATATAAATGGGTTGAGTTCAGGTTAAGATGTCGAGACACGAATATGACACGAAAGAGCTATTTAATTAAATGAGTTAAACAAGAAGATTAACTCGATAACCCATTTTACCCATTTGTTCCAAAATTCAAAATAGAAAATCACATTGTTTCTTAATATATTGTTTATTACGACCCTTGTTTTGGTAGTTTTGCCGACATAAGTACATAACCTATTATTATTTGATAGTTATCATTTGGTGTAGATGTATTTATGTGTGGTTTTCAATTTAACTATTCTTTAATTAGTTAGATATGTTATATAGGTCGAATGGGTTAAACAGGTTGAGCCGGTTAAATTTTAACCTATTAATTTAAATGGGTTAAACAAGTCAAGTCAGGTCATTTAAAATATAAACGGGTTGGGTTTGGGTCAAGCACTAATGACCTATTTATGTAAATGGGTCATATTTAGGTTGAAGGGTTAATGACCCAATTATATGTGACACGAATACGAACACGACACGACACGACCTGTTTTTCAGATCTACTCTCAAGAATAAATTATACATAGTATTGTTCTGATTCCAAATAATCAACCTTGTTTTGTCTAGTAAAAAAAGTTGAGTTAAACTTTCTGCAGGCAAACTCGAGTACATTGTAACACAATGGTCAAGGCTCACATAATATGCAAAAACAAAGCAACAAACATTATCTAAAATGTGTTGCACTACTAGAGGCCACGTAACAAACTTAATAGGCCCAAAAACAAAAATTAGTGGCAACCAAAAATTGTAGCAAACTTAGCAATGATAACACCACTCAAAATCACTGCGTACCCATATGATATCGCATAACCCACACTCCCTCAACATCTCCACCACAAACCCCTTACATTTTTAGTCGAAACTCGAAACGCTTAAACTGACCACTTTAACAACTCGTCCACGATCAAAGGTAGAGTATGTTTTTTCTTCGTCTGAGATCGTCTTAACGTTTTTATGTTTTCTGAAATTCAATGTACTTTGTTATAGCAGGGATCGTAAATTCATGGTGGTATTGAGCTTCCAGCCACTGCATTTACAGCTCGACACGAGGTACCGCCACAGGCAGCAATGTAAAGTGTACATCAGAAAACAGTTAAAGCTGATAAGTCAACCTCGATGTGGGATAGCAGAGCCGACAGGGCAGACAGCGCCCATGGGGGTGAAAACCAAGTACAATGACGGGTTCTTTGAAAAGGTCTTCATGACTCTGTTTGCAAATAAGATGGAAAAATTTGCCACGGGAAAAGCGCAGAACAGTGTGGAGGCTGAGAAAAGCGGGTGGTTGAAGCACGACTATGAGAGTTTTGTGGATGTTTCGAGGAGAGTAATGCAAGGCCGGTCACGCCTGCAGCAACAGGAAGTCGTTCGAGAGGTGCTCTTGTCGATGCTCCCTCCTGGCGCCCCTGCACAGGTATATCTATCAGTCCCTATTAAAAATACTCTGGAAAATTAGTATTTCTGTGTGAGATTGTGAATTCTGGTTTTGTATATCGACAGTTCAGAAAATTATTCCCGCCAACAAAATGGGCTGCAGAGTTCAATGCTGCTCTCACCGTGCCTTTCTTTCATTGGCTTGTTGGACCGTCTGAGGTAAATTATGCGAACTTTTCCGACAGATAATGCTTGCAAACTTTTCTGAACTCGATTTTTGCAGGAGAAAGTTATAATGCAACTGTGCAATATTGTGAATTCGAGTATGACAATACCAGTCATGTTTTAGGTTATTGAGGTGGAAATAAATGGAGTGAAGCAAAGAAGTGGTGTGCACATAAAAAAGTGCAGGTATAGTGCTGTCTAACCTCTTAAAATACAGAAATTTTCTACTTGTCTAAGGGTGCAAATGAACCGAGCTTGCTCGACGAACTATTTATTACGAGTTTGGCAAGGTTCCGTTTATGTTTGGTAAAATGGATCTCAATCTTAAGTTGAACTGAGGTTGATATTATCCATGGAATCCGAGTTCGTTGCTTTCGTTTTTATTTACTCCCTTCAGTACTTCTTAAAAGAGTTTATTGTTAGAGTATATAATCGATCTTGGGCCTCCAACCATCAGTAGAGCTGTTCATGGACGGGCTAGCCCATTTAGCCCGTCCATTTGGCCCGCCATACAAGCGGGTTTGGTCACTAAAATATAAAAATAAGACGGTTATCGGACAAATAAAATTAGGCCTGCTAAATTAACGGGCGGACACGGACTAAATTTAAATGTCCATGGTAGGCCCGCCAAGCCCGTTAAATTAAAAAATCAGTAAGTTACTAAATAGCATAATTATTTATAGAATGAATTATAAATGTAAAAATATTATTAATACATTACGTTACCAAAAAAAATTGAAAACATAAAAAGAAAATATATTAAAAATTGGTATGTTTAATTAAATTATTAAAACTATGTGGTGAAATAGGTTGAGTTGGTGATTTTTGATTTGTACAAGAATATTTAACTCATGTCAAATTTATCGTTTAATTTGTCCATAAGCCCGCCATGAAGCCCGCCAAACCACTGTAGGTGGATATGGGCAGCCACATTAAGCCCGCCATAGCGGACATGGACACAAAGTTTGGGCCCGCTGGACAGATTTTGGTACAATGAGCCCGGCCCATGTCCATCCCAAGCCCGCTAACGATCAGCTCTAATGTCCATCAGCTTAAGCTTTTGGTTGAGTTGGTTCCTGACATGATATCAAAGCCTTGTGACAAAAGGTCATAGGTTCGAATCTCATCACCCCTCACTTTCAAGTTGCGTCCACGCTTCAAGCCCAAAGGGCATTCACGTGAGGGGACGTGTTAGAGTATATAAGCTTTTGGTTGGAGGCCCAAAATCGATTATATACTCTAACATTTATGCTAACACAATGTCTACAATTTTCTCTCATGAAGGTACCTTGAAAACAGTGGGTGCGTCGGAATGTGTGTGAATATGTGCAAAATTCCTACACAAGACTTCTTCACCAATGAGTTCGGGCTTGCTCTAACAATGAACCCAAGTACGTCTCTACACTCTTAAGAGTTTTTGTAAGATTATGACCTTTTCCGCAACAATTTGTGGGGACTATACTACTAAAAAATTGATTCATCGAATTTCTGTCGCTGATTTTAAAACTAAATACCGAGTGATATTGTTTCCTTGTTGCCGACGCTAAACACTTAACAATTGCTCAGATTTTGAAGATATGAGCTGTGAAATGATATACGGCCAATCTCCACCTCGGTTAGAAGATGATCCAGTCATCAAACAGCCTTGTTATACACAATTATGTAAGCGCCTTGGTTCACAGCTGTTAAGTTCACTCACAATGTGACATTTACGAAATTCTAACTCAAACAATGCGGATTATGATTACAGGTACGGTGGCAAATCCAAATGCCACAATTTGTCCCAAGTTAAATTAGTACGGAAGGATTTCTTTGATCATGTACATCACCTAGCTACACAAATTACAAGCACCATATGCGCGATTTTTATTAGACTAGTAAAGGGTTCCTCAAAGTTTTGTGCAGTTACAATTACAGGTTGTCGGAAACTATGAAGAGGATGTACATCTCTTGCTGAAGATACATCTTTCCTATAAGATATTCATACTTAGCAGGTTGCACTTTTTCGAATGGTGCCATAAAGTCGGTATTTAATGGAATAAAATAAAATGGTTTGCTAAAGTAGTTATTCGTTCTTTTATTGTCGAAGTCACTAGGTTCAACAGAAATTTCATTTTGCTCGTTTGGCGAAAGTGCTTTTGTATTTACACAGATGTACAGTTGCATATATTTCATCACCAATAAGGATGTCAATTGGGCATGTGAACTTAATTTCCACACCTTGCCACGATCCTGGATATCACTGCCACACGTGTTGCGCACCCTTGTTTAGTACGCGATAAGGGTGCAAGTAAATCAGGGGTCAAGAATTAGTGCAGTATCGTCCCTAAGCACATGACAATGAAAGCGGGACTCAGGTTTGTGTATCAAAAAACTTTTAACGATCGACACGTACGTGAGACAACATCACAATCTTGGGTGAATAAAAAGTCTTTATTGAGCTACTTGTAAAGAGAGAAATTTCCTTACACAAATCTTTTGAAAGGAAACATTAAGTGCACTACTCTGTGCATAATAGCGAATACAAATTCTAAAAGCCATAAACTCAGAAAATCCTAAGAAATAATCTTGTAGTAGGACTAACAAATGATACTATTACCTTTACTAATTAAGTTGCGAAAATGTAAAATCTAAACTGTCGAAGTGTGCTGACCGTCACATTCTCCCTCGAATAATTTGTTGTCGTCCTCGGCGACAACTCTTTGTTGACACATTTTCAAAACGACTTTCATGTTCAGCGAGAGGTTGTCGGCACTTGTTTTACTTCGATGTTCACAGTGAAATTCATAATTTTTTTTTTTTTATCTTTTACTCCATAGTACTTTTAAAGAGTTAAATGAAAACCGTTCAATCGTTTTTGAATCAAACGGAATTATCAATTAGCAAGAGGAGAGATGGGGGAGAAGCACATTCCTTTTTAATTTGAAGAAAGAAGCAGAAAAGCAGTGATGGCAATGATGGCAATGATAAGCCAAGCAATACAAACAAAACACAATCCTACTTCATACAACAACACAACCACACTACTTCCCTTCCACATTCCCAAACCTAAACCCAAACCCAATCTCCACTTCAAACCTAAACCCCAACCCCAGTTGAAACTCTACTGCTCTAACCCTGATCAACCAAACCAACTTCCTAAGGTATGAAATTATCAAATGGTGTTATGCTAATTCTATTGACCGTTATATGCGTACAACCGTCTTATTTTAGAAATTGAACAGGGTTTGTCATTGTTAGAAAGTGATCCACCATGGGAAAGCAGCAGTGTATGGAGCAGTTTGGGTTTGTACTTGTTCAGTTTCCATGTTCCTCTCAGTTTTGGTGGTTTATCTTTGCTTTCTCACTTGTTTCATCATCATCTTCTTCAACCTCAACTTAAGGTTTCTCAACTTCACTTCACTTCACTTCACTTCCCTTTTTAATCTAATTTGCCCATGTTTTTGAATTCCTTTTTACTACATTTTCAGTTCTTTTCTTCAATAATTATGTACTTTTCGGGGGTGTATACTGTTAACAACAATGATTAATCTCCTTTATTTGCAACGAATCGTTGTGCCCAATTAGAATTAGGATTTAGGAGTCGTTTGGTTCATATGAATCAACAAATGCCCATTTTTACACCAGGAGAATAGATAATTATGGAGGGGTTCAGGAGTAACAATGACATAGTCCTCCCGATGTACCTAAGAATTTTTTGTTCAGATACTTTTTTGTACTTCATGGAATTTTCCGGTTTACTTGACTTTAAAATAGGATCAACCAAACGACTGTTATTTAGTTTTGTAGTGATTAAGATCGGTAACATGAACCATTGCCTAGACACAGACAACCGATTAGATGATGAAAGGAGAGGATGAACTGATAAAGGATGGTTGATCGGTTGTTACGGAGTACTTGTTAGGTGGATGTATTTGGGAAGAACAAAAGGGAAACAATTGAACACTTTTGGAAAAGTTAACTCAAAGATTTGTAATAATATCCTGATATTGATCAATTAAGGTGTGCTTCACTTTGAATCTGTGATCTTGACGGTCAGTTAGTGCGAGTGTCTCTGTTGTTCTGCGGAAGAAGATCCCAATCCCCGAAATTCATTAAAACAGTATAAAGTATAAACCATATTCCTCACCGATCCCTCATCCCTATGAACGAGATTGTAGTTAAGCTTGTTCCTCATGGATTTCACAACACATGAATTTTGAATAGGATGTGAATGTGGTAATAACTTAAAATGGTCTGACACATGAATTTTTCGTATGCTAACCGTAATGATCTTGTTTGAGATTTTTCAACTCATTTGATGGCTCTTCTTAGCTCTAAAAGAGTAAGATGCCAACACAAATCTTGAGTCTCTACTCTCTAATCAGCTGCTTAATCTTTTGATTGATTTGGTTGCTGACATGGTATCAGAGTTTTGGAACCGGAGTTCATCTCCACGTTAGAATGGAAGCATGTGACTTCGAGGTCACAACGTTAAGGCTCTGATACCATGTCAGAAACTAAATCAACCTAAAGATTAAGCTGATAAGTTAGACGCAAAATCAGTCTTATATTCTAACAGTGTCAACTATTTAGCTTGTGACCTCGAGGTCACGAGTAAAGAGAGGAAGGACCGATGTTTTGCCTCTGTCTGATGATATAATTACTCTATCATACTTATTGGTTTACAAACGTACTGATTGTAATATGTGAACCGTATTGGTTTCAATTTTCAAAACAGGCAGTAGCGATTCTTGTGATCGGCACATTAGAGTTGTTGGCCGCTGTGATTCTTCTCCAGTATACAGCGAAGCCAAACTGCAAGCCAGTTAACTTTCTCAAACGCGGGAGCGTGCACAGGGAGAGAAACTGGGTGTTTGCTGCCCTTCTAGGTTTCACTGTTCTTGTTGCAGCCATGTACCTGACGTCATTACTTGCCGACATATTGACTGGAAATGAGGTCTGTTCAGACTGTCGTCGTCCTATTGCTCTACCCATTATGAGTTCACTGACTTTGTTGTTTTTTACTTGCCTCTTGATTCTCAGTCTTTTGGTTTACGTTGCAATTGAATAAAAACTCCGTCAGAAGAATTTTCCCCCATTTAACTGAACTGGATTTTATGTTCTATTTGGGACCTCTCCGGTTCCCCAAATATATCTTGTCCTCTTAAGCAACTGTGTTGTAATATATCTTCGTTTATCTTAGACTTTTCAGCAGTGAATTTCAAAAGTAAACTGTCCCCAAAACTATATTTCAGATCCTTTTACGCTTGTAGTAGAGTTGTGGTGGCTACAGGTTACCACTGACGACTATTTACAAAATATGGTGTGAATAATGCTTGCTCTTTTGTTGTTTTATTCCGTTTTCTTCTGGTACTGGTTTTCTTGTAATCGTAAGAGCACTGTGCTTGCAAGTAGGGTATCTACCTCACGCTCACGTCGCAACAATCTGATTTGTTCAGGGTGTGAATAATCAAGACGTGAAGGAAATTCTAATGAGTGGCAGTGTCGGTCAGGCCTCCATTACACTGGTCTTCTGCGTGATAGCCCCCCTTCTTGAAGAGATTGTCTACAGACGGTTTTTGTTAGCCTCTCTCGTCCCGAGTATGCAATGGCGTCAAGCGCTTGTTGTAAGTTCTGTAATTTTTGCAGCAGCACACCTTTCTGGCGAAAACTTTATACAACTATGTCTAACTGGCATGATTCTTGGTTGCACTTACTCTTGGACCGGAGACTTGCGATCATCTATCCTTTTGCATTCATTGTATAACGCTTTAACGCTTCTTATAGATTTCTATGCATGATGTACATTTCTCATGTAGAGCGAGGTATTAATTCTTAGCAGCAACATTCCATGTTGACTACTTTATTAACACGTTCGACAGGTTATTGTGATAGCATTTCGAGGTGTTGTCGGCCTTGTTTGGCGTACACCAAATGCAATTTACCGGCTGATTCCGTGAACCGAATTGCTACCAAATTACCATCCTCGTTGAATTCGTGGATATAAATCTTGGTTTAACGATGACCTGACCGCAGTTACCGTAGCATAAATTGGACGGATAGTGATTAGAATGTGATTGCCATTAGCTTTGAAAACATTGATAACTTTGTATCGATATGATGGTGTCACGGGCTCACAGCTACGATTGCAATATTAGTGTACTTATACACTAGTAAAGGTGTTCTAAATTATCGTAGGAGCGCTAAACGCAACCAACGCATTTTTAAACGCAGTTATTAGTTACTTTTACTAGTACAGAGTAACATTTAACATTTAGGGAAAATGATGTGATTTAAAGTTACGTACGGAAGTGATAATTTATCATGTTGTTTTACATTAAATTAACTTAATTAAACGATTGTTCAAATTGCCTCGGACAAATAATGACACGATTGTTTAATGACTATTAAGGTGAGAATATTAGAGCTCTGGCATATCAATGCACTCTCTTAAGCAAAGATAATTCTTCCAAAATAGTGTATATTTAGGTCCCGCGTCTGAATGTGAATAAGATTGATAAAAGCAATAAGATCGTAAAATCTCAATCAGACAAACTCACATTTCCACTAAAAGTCCTTTAATCTTAATCTTGATTAGAATATTACTCTTAATTAAATCTCAACTTTTACATTAGAATTATTCACTGCCGTATTTGACTGCTTAGTGATAAGATATTAGGATTATGAATTAATAGAAATGACTTTGTAATCTTATTAAGTTGTCTCACAAGAATGAAGTACAGTAGATATATATAGTAGAAGGAGAATCTTAAGAGCCTACTACCAAAGGTCTAGATTATTCTATAACCATCCACATTATTCCAACACTTAGACAGGGTGATTTAACACTCAACAAAATATCTAAACTTCCATTGATAACTATAATAATCTTATGTCTAACATAATCAAGAATCTTAATCTAACCATAATAAAATTTAATCAAACTCAAAGAAATTTTTTTGCAATCGAATCAACAATTAAAATATACTCCGTAGGAGTATATAATGCGTATAATTAGCGACGACACTACCTACCTGTATTGGCATAGGTGAGCCTTCTCAAGGACAAATAATCGATTGGGTATAGTTTAGCATGTTTGGACCACGTATGTTTAGGTTCGGGATTTGTTAAGGCCCAATGGGCCCATCATTTTAGTACGGCCTGTACTAGCATAGGTGAACCATCTCTAGTTCGCTATTTAAGTATATTGTTGTCAATTACTTCGTATAAGACTACCCGTAGTAATGGTCTTGAAAAGTAGGTCTTAACCTGCCTTTTTCATTACAATATTATTTTTTCAACTCTTAATTTTCCCATCAATTCTCCCTTTTATTTACCAACACAATAATACTAGTTTTAGATCTAGGTTCACATTATTTTATTATTATTTTTATATACTTCACAAAATAAAAACTTAAAAATAAATTACATTTAATTAAATAAAACAATAAACTAATAAAAAAAAAGGGAGAAGAATTAAAGAAGGTTTAGACCTA
The DNA here is from genome assembly GCA_023091065.1 of Dianthus caryophyllus. Taxonomy (NCBI): domain Eukaryota; kingdom Viridiplantae; phylum Streptophyta; class Magnoliopsida; order Caryophyllales; family Caryophyllaceae; genus Dianthus; species Dianthus caryophyllus. The sequence continues at coordinate 10,992,548 of CM041520.1, forward strand.
AGTGAGAAAAACTTAATTTTGCACCTAGGTGAAAAAAAAAAAAAAAAAAAAAATCCAAAAATTATACGAGTATTATTTTTTAAGCAAAAAAGAGGTCTAAACCTTCTCCTTCTTTGCCACTACAGATGGTCTAAGTAATTAGTAATATAAGTTGGATCACATTACTAATCACTAATATAATTAAGTTGGACCAATGTAAATCGAATGGATTCATTCTAGACTTCTAGTGTGTTGGTGGATTCATTCATTGAAAACAATGTCATTTATGTGAAACTTTGGATGGACGTGTACCTTTGAATCTGTCATGTGATGTGGTCCAAAAGCTACTCTTTGTTTGCCGACGAAAGTTCCTTGCCCATGCACCAATTATTTTGAATTTGTTGTATGCACATCTACCCAAATACGGAGTAAGCAACTAGAGTTAAGTAATAAGTTAAATTTTGTCAGGAAACGGTGTACCGTTATAGAATGGATGATTGTTTTACAAGCTTTTCTATGTTAACTTCCTTTGTTTTGGTCCGCCTTCAATCCACATTCTTCTCAATACTTTTATTTAGACGCCTTAAATATCATTTAAAACATATTCTAATTTAAGAGCACACGATAAAAACTAAAAAAAATAAAGATAATTATCTACGATTTAACACTACTACAAAAATCATTAAATACAACGGTTAAAATCCGTTGTTTTTAATAAAAGCAACCGTTGTTTCTTGGGCCGTTGTTTTTTATTAAACAACGCCAAAAAATTCCAGGAACCGTTGTTTATAGAACACTATAAACAACGGTTATTTCAAAAACCCGTTGTTTATAGTCTATCAAAAACAACGGGTATTAAAATACCCGTTGTTTATAATACACTATAAACAACGGTTATTGTAATAACCGTTGTTTTATAGTGTATTATAAACAACGGGTATTTTAATACCCGTTGTTTTTGATAGACTATAAACAACGGGTTTTTGAAATAACCGTTGTTTATATAGCTATATATTTTTTTTAACATAATTTTTAACAACGCAATTTACTGAAAAACCGTTGTTTATAATTGTATTTTTTTTTAAAAAAATAAATTATCGAAATAGCTATATTACCCTGTTAATGCAATTAAAATTTCTGCACACACTAAAAGCTCAAAACATTACAATCCCATCACATTCAACATTATACACACAACGTTCAATCAAAATTCACAAGTACTATTACATAACACTAGTACAAAACACCAAAAAAATCATTTGGTACAACTCAAGTACTTATATAATTAGTACATCATCCAAGCATTTGTCTTTATAAGTAATCACGAATGTGCCCCATAAATCTCTTACATCATCGATTTCTTTCGTCGAATATGATGATAAAGGGGAAGGTTTAGCGATATACTACCCAAAAAAAAAAAAAAATTAGAATTCGTATGTACAATAATAAAATAGATAAATGAGAACTTAACGTAACAATCCGATCCACTTAGTTACCCGTTGTGTTATCGCTGAGTTTGTTTGAATTTTCGGACTACTCATCCCCTAAATCCACGAGAAAAGCTGGAAATTAAATTAGATGCTCAATGAACGGAATTTCCGAACTTATCATTCCCTTAATAAATACAATTTTCATATAAATTAGCTAAAGTTACTTACAAGTGAATCACCCATGCCCCATGCATGTTGAAATTTTGAATATATCGACGATGTGACAGAGGCTGCAATATCAATATGGTGAACAAAATAAATTAGCAACAATTTAAAGAGAATTTACAGAAAATAAATACAGATTTAATACGTTTAGCATTAGCAACGTAACTACATTCCATGTATCAAATAGATTTAACCATGATAACTGAGGTTTTAAAACGTAAATTCCACGGCCACCTTACACAAAGTAATACAGATATTACCTCGTTTCCTATTTTCGCCGTCTCTTGACCAACCTTTTCCCTGGTAACACAGAACAGTACGCCATACATCAGGTATAAATACTCAAAAAGCTAATTCACATGAAGGCTAAAAAATTTACATAGTAATGTTCAACATTTTCCTTCTCGATACTTGAAACAACTCAAATCCAAACAACTAAGTTCAATCATATCATATCACAAATGAATACAACTCAAATAGCGGATAACTTTAAGCACAATACTACATTAGCTCAAGGAATGAATACTATGTCAACATGAAAATCATGCTTTGAAGGCCACAATCGTTCTAGACATTTAATGTGGCTTATCTTACGCAGCTCAATTCATAGATCCTAAATACGGAGGGAAATAACACTTCTGACAGGGAAACAAAGTAGTCTTTCCATACCTAAGTCAACATTTTGTATACACTCCTACCTGTCACCTTTGACCATCTTTATTTAAGGCTCATGGACCCGAATATATTTTACAGGAAGTAAAGGCAAATTAGCCAAGAAAATGGTGCTTGATTGCGTTGTTTACAACTAAAAGTTCTCCAAATGGCAATGTCATATGATTACCGTTTGTGTTTCTCCCACTACACCGACAAGATAATTTGTGTCTGGATCCCACAATGTTATCACTTGCCCAAAGAAGAACGGCCAAAACAGAGCCATCTGCAGAAAAAGCCGCAGCAGCCATGAAATTGACCCCTACAAAGAAATAAAGTCGTAAAAGTTTAGCGAAATGGCGTAAAAGCAAGAAAAGGCGGATAAGAAACAAAAATAATAATAGATTCAAAAGAGACTAATTGTAAGTTCGTAACTCTCACACACGGACAGTTCTCAACTAGACTACGACCAAATGTTGGGGCAAATTTACAGAGACATAGCTTCATATCACTCACCCAACCAAATAAAATTATTGATCAGCAAACCAGAAATGGAAAGAAAACAAACTGCCTACAAATTTAGAGTTGAACCACCCACCCAAATTCTACTTGGTGGAACTAGATAAAGGACATAAAGCTAACATAAGAATTAATAACTTATTAATAGTTATGATAAAAATGAAAAAACTGCATAAATTTAAATGTAAAACAAACCAGTATAAGTGCAAGAATATATACAATTTAAACCTGATTTTTGTGATTTTGTCCCTGACAAAAACGTAAAGCCCAAAACCGGGATAAACTCAATATATATCTGTCCTGAAGACCTACCTCATACCTGATCCACTTGACCCGTAGACCAATCAACATCACATGCACTAAATGAAATACAAATTCTTAATAGTAGAGAGATGGAAAAGTCTGAAGAAATCTTACTTGTATGAACCAACTGAATGACACCCCCAACCAGAGTTATGCCCACTTTTAGAAGTATCATTATGAACCCACATCTGCAGTTTCAGTAAGAAAGCTTCATTTAAGTTTGCTCTCTTATAAATATGAAAGAAACACGCCAAGTATTCCAAGTAAAGATACCTTGAAATCGCCACCATAAGAAGAGCTGACCACCATTTTGCATCCAGACTAAGACAACAAAGCAGAAATAGCAAGATCCCCTGAATGTCAAAGTTATGCAAAATAAACTCAGCTTAGAACTTCATTATTTTATTCATTCAAACAAACTCTTATCATGAGACATCACAAGATTTCTCCCTGTTTAGTTTTTCCCAAGAAGATGATAAGTGGATGGTCCTCCCCTAAAGATCACATGTATGCAGTATGCACCAAAGTGGATGCCTCTTAAGTCAAAGAACCCAGAGGATGGTGATGATATGACAACTAAAGACCCTAATTTGAAGGTCTGTATCTCACAATACTGTCCATACTAGAGTTCACTTGTTTTCTTTTAAAAACAAGTAGTCAAAGCGCTACCATAAAGATTCTAACAGCTATATACCTCACCAATTTACGTGTATAGGAAGACTATAGCAGCTCCATGATGCATAAATATAATGTAATCCTAATTTCTTAGCATTACATACATTTATATCGGAGCCTCCGACACAGGTCAGAAAGGAAAAGCCATAGTCATTAAAAACAACTGACCAAAGCAAAAAGATTGGGCAAAGAAGTTATGATGCATGCAAGACAAATTTACAACCATGGCAACACATAATATGCAGTCATGAGCATAACACACAACATCATTATATCCTATGTGACCACAAATCAACCCAACAAAGAATTGTTAGCAATGGACAACCGAATCTGAGTCATACACACATCACTTATCTCGGCCTAATCCATATACATCCATTCACAACATTCACCCACATCGCAACCAACACAAACAACCGCTCGTGACGCAAAAACACAATTAAATCAGGCTAAGGAGATTATCGTTACCTTAAGAAGAGGAATTCTACATACTCAAGTTCAATAATGCCAAAAACGTCAAAACCACTCCGTCACGAAAGCAAACTCTACAAATAACGATATTGTTATCAATTACTAATACAATACTCACTAATCGACACTTAAATAACTACAATCGACTCTAAATCAAAAAGTCCCAATTTCTAGGGTTAAAGCAAACGAAAATTGAATTTGAAAGATGAAATACGAGTTATACCTTAATTACTTGGATAATATGGCTAACACTCGATGAAAACCGACGAATTGAAGCAACTAGAACTGAAAATAAAAGGAGAAAATGAGACGAATTTGGATCAAATTCAAGATTCCATGCGAACACAACTGGAAAAACGGAGACGAATAGGAGATAGAACGACACGGTGGTGGCAATGACGACCTATGGTGGTGCCTCTGCGGCCTTGACAACAAGGATTGTGGTGGTGGAGCTTGCGGTAGTTGTTACTGGTGAGAGAGAATGAAAAGACGAAGGGAGGGGAAGAAGAATAAACTGAAAACAAAGGACCATATATAAAAACTATTGTATTTGTTATAAACAACGGTTTATTTAATAACCCGTTGTTTTTATATAAATAACGGGTATAACCGTTATTTTTGTTCAAAATACCCGTTGATTATAATCTATTATTTATAACGGGTATAACCGTTGTTTTTATTCTAAATACCCGTTGTATTTAATTGTCATTAACAACGGGTATACTAAATACCCGTTGTTTATAATCTAGTATTTATAACGGGTATTACTAAAAACCGTTGTTTTTAATAAACAACGCTTTTTTAAAAGCTTACCCGTTATTAAATCTTGTTGTTTATAATATTTACCTTTAGGCGCCAATATAATAAACAACGAGAATAGCTTTGTCGTTGTTTTTAATATTTTTAACAACGCAATTTACAATATGCGTTGTTTAAGTGGTCGTTGTTTATGCTCTAATTTGTAGTAGTGTAAGGATAATAAACTAATAATATAAAACTATTTTATCACATTTGTGCTTTGTTATGATATGTATATTAGTTTTAGGGCCTTCCCCATGGGGTTCTCTATCTTTGATAAAAAAAAAAAAAAAAAAAAAAAACTCTTAATTAGTAAAATATTAATTATTTTATTTATTAAAATAAATAACAAAAGAAATTAATGACATGTTGAAAATTTCAATATTAATTATGCACTGCTTACTAAGTATATTTAAATAATGTATGAATTATATAACTCGCAAAGATGATAGGCTTTCATAAAACTCTATATTTTAAAATATTAACCAAACTTGATGAATATTTATTACACTGTGTCACTAAGATACAATGATTAAGACAAAATTAAAACATATTCACTATTTAGTAGGTCGTATATGAGACCGTCTCATACCATGGAAATAATAATAACCGAAAAAAAACATCACCTAAATAACTAAATAATTGTCTATTTGTGTAAGACATATCACAATAAATTTATTGTGAGACCATCTAAACAATATAATTTGTGTTCACTATTTACCAGTTGCTTCATTAATCTAGTAACGGTATTGTAACTACTAATAATTTATATTATTATCGTTGCCATTATTAAATTAGAGTAAATTCATGACTTATACCTACTTTATAACCACATTTCATGACTTATACCTACATAATTTTTTCTTCATATCTTATACCTAGTTGACTATTTTCTTTCATAATCTATACCATTAATGAATTCCGACCAAAAAAACGACCGTTATTGCCTGAATATTTGAATCTCTCCATAATCTATATCTATATCTATATCTATATCTATATTATATATTAAAAGAGAAACTTCCAAAAGGGTATTCGTGGAAAACTCTCAAAAACAAACACTTTTTTCTCCTTATTCCGCCACGTCATCTACAGGGTCCCACATCCTCATTGACTTCCCGGGTCAATTCCCTGCCTAATCGTCTTCCAATTGTTTTTTCGGCTTCCTTGTCCTTTCATATTTTGAGGATACGAAAAGACCATAATTGAAGTTCATCATTCATTTGCTAGCATTCAATTGTCTGTATTAAACAATTTTCATCTCAACATAGTCATTTTTCTTTTCCGACTTTCATTTTCACCGTTCACGACGTGCAACATTAGAGTGTCCGACAAACAGATGAAACTAAAAAATAGACTACTTAATTGGTATGTACTTACTAACATAAAATGCAAAGTTGAAACAATACAAATGAAACTAAAAAATATTCATCAAACAGATATAGTAACACAAATTTTTTAATAATTATAAACAAAGAATCAAACTTTTCAACTATATCGTCTTTTATTTCTCATTACATTCTTTTTTTTTTATTTAATTATTTTATGTCAACTAAATAATATAAAGAAAACCAAAAGACATAAGTTATTACCTTATAAAATCATGCATCAATTCTATTATTTTATAAATTCCAAAACTTTTAAAGTCATGTAAAAATTATTTCAATACTTTTTATAAATTTATATTTAGACACATTTTAATTTTGATTTTGTAGCTTTGATTTTAATATGTACTATAGATATAGATATGTAAATATATACATATTTATTTATAGTTTTATAGTACAATGTTAACTATTTTTTATATTTGCAGGAATGAATCGGGAAATAACAAAGCTCACAATAATTACAAGGTATAATTTATGTCTTGATTATTCTATTAATTAAATTTGTTATTTTAGAGTTTTCAAATTTTGATAAGTCATGCATAATTTATTTTCATAATTTTTAAAATTTAAAATTTAGATACATTTTGCTTTTGATTTTGATGCTTTGATATTTTTTTTCCTCTAAGATTATATATAGTACAATATTAATTAATTTCTATATTTGGAGGAACAAATCGGAAAATAAAAGAATCCACACATACCAAGGTATAATCGATGTGTTACTAATTTTTGCTTAATTATTTTTCAATGAAGGGATAAATACAAGGCCGTTTATTTGATATTTGTTTCATTAATCTTTGACATTAATTATTAACTCTTAATATATCAAGATGATGATTGAGAAGGGTATAAAATGTAATTGTGATTTTTTTTTTTTTATCAAGGTTTTATAGTATGAAAGGAGATGAATAAAGTAAATATATTCATTTAAATTGTTATTTCTACATAGTCAAAAATCTATGAGAAATTGTGGTGTTTTAATGTGATTTTTATAGTATTTGTTTTAAAATTATATATTTACAATATTATAAAAGATTAATTGCCAAGAATAATCCGAACTATTGAAGTAACATTTCAATAATGTACTTTGGCCAATTTCAATCGACTCTAACACGTAAAAAAATGGCAAAATCGACTCTAACTTTATTGACCTCACTCTTATTTTAAGTATAATTCAAACCGTTTTCACTTCTTTTTTTATTGATTATATTAAAGCATGTTAAAATTGACCAAAGTACATTATTGGAATGTTATTTCAATAGTTAGGATTATTCGTGAATTAATTCAAGTTCAGATTATTTATGAACTAAGATGACCAGTTCGGATTATTCTTGATAATTAATCCTATTATAAATTTACACTTGAACCCAAAAAATATATTATCATTATTTTTTATTTAATTAACTTTCTTAAAACTAGAATGATTTTTAAGTCATTATCAAATAATAATTCATTTTTTTTCCTTAATTTCATTTTTTAAAATTTATTTTAACAAATCTATATCTATATCTATATATTCTATATTATATATTAAAAAAAATCCTCATAAGTTTGCTTGTGTAAAACACCCAAAAACACACTGTTTCGGGTATAAAGTTAGGAACTAAATACCAAAAACTAAATACAAGTGATTACAAGTTGATTGTGGATTATAAGCTAAATGAACTAAGTCCTGGAGCGGTCCTTAGCTCACGGTTCTCTTCTCCCTTCCTCTCCTCCTAAAATCACGTAGCAAACCTAGCCCCGGGGCCTTCCGGGTGATGGCCCTCCGACGCTCAAGTCAGTTACAAAGACAAATAAATCTAGAGAGAGAAGAGAGAGAAAAACCTTTTTTGTAGTGTTTTTGTGTGTGTCAAACTTAGTGATTTTTAGGGTTTTAGTTGCCTTTTATACTTATCTCAGATTTGTCTTCTTGTGCCCCCGCTCCGTACAGTACGGCCCTGGGTGGGCCATACCTGCCCGGACCGGGTGGATCATTGGGTTCCTTGGTATAAGAAATGCCCCGGTCCACATTCCTCCCGGCCCTATTTTGGCGGACCCGGGAGAGATGGGTGGATCGAAGTGCAATGGGCACCTTCCGGTCCCAAAGTCTAGCTGGTCCTAGTGTGTCGGACCCGGGAGAAGTCACCCCCAACAACTGCCCCCATACAGGGGAAGTCATCGGCTTGCCCTGTATGTCTTGTCCTTCATCGCAGATTATCTCTCCCGGTCCCGGACAAGTATGCCCTTCTTCCATTTATGCTTCCTGACCTTGTGCTCCTTCCGTTCCGCTCAGGGGTGGTGTGTTGAGTACGCTTTCATTTTGGCGCAACTTTTGAATTCCAAACCCCAAGGTGGGCGACGTTTCACCTCCCCTGGCCCGACACGTGTTGTACAAAGGGTGGAGGTGCACTGTGCACTCCTTTTCCTATAAATACCCCCTTATTTCGTTCATTTTCCCCCTTTACTCGCTTTCGAAACGCCTTACATCCTCTCAAAAATTCTCTAAACTTCCTTAAATCCGGTTTGCATTTCATCCTTGCCTCGCCTCGCTTTTGATTGCATCCTTGCTTGCGCTTTTACAAAAGGTAATTTTCGCGTTTGATTTCAAATTTCATTCCCATAGTAGAGAACAATGAGTGTGTCGGCCGATTCGTCTTCTAGAACAGCTTCGGATTACAACATAGTCACGGACTCGGAAGTAGGTCCTGAGCTCGAGGACTTGACCCTGGGTCGGGAGGGAGAAACTGACATGGAGGCCCAGGCTGGGACCTCTGAGGCCGGACCTTCTCAGGCCGGACCTTCCCAGGCCGACCTCTCGCATGTGCGGATTTTGGAGCAGGCGGTGTTCCAGATTCCTATGAACACTAGGATTAACCTAGGTTTTAGGGACTTTCTTCTCGAGAAAAACTGCCCTGAGCGGGCGGCCGAACATTATAATTTACCCGAGAAGTGGGAGTTCGTCGTGCCGGGAACACATCAACACGTGGTTCGTCCTCCGGACCTTCATACGGCCGTGTACTTGAAGAATCTGGAGCATGGGCTTCGATTTCCCCTCCACCCCTTCATCGCTAAAGTGCTCGAGCGGGCAAATGTAGCCATATGCCAGATGACGCCGTTTGGCATGAGGATTATAGTTGCCTTTGCCTGGACGTGTCTGTATCTGGGCTTTCCCCTCTCGATAAATCTGTTCCGCCGCCTTCATCACTTCCGGCCATGTACTAACAAATCGACAAAAGGATGGTGGTCGCTAGTCACTGAGTCGGGCTTTTTGACTCACTATCCGCCTAACGACTCGATGAAAGGGTGGAATGAGCGGTGGCTCTTCCTCAAGTCTCCCGTGCCTTTTGACCACCCCCGTTGCTTTCACAACGACGTGAGGTGTCGCCTTGAGACCCGGGGCGAGTGGGTTCCGGGAGAAGTTCTTTCTTGGAAGGACGTTCCGCTGACCAAAGAGGAATCAGAGGCCGCGGCCTATTTCAAGGCCTACAAAGTGGGGAAAGATTGGTTCCCCAAAAATTGGCTTCCTCCGGCAGATACGATCTCAGAAGACAAATTCCTGAGTGTGGTCGGCCTGGTCCCGGCCCTTAAAGCAGGTAAGCGAGGGCCGGGTGGCCAGGAACTTAGCGTTATTGTTATCTTTGCTTGTTCGTGTTTATCTTACTTTTCCGTCTTCCTGCTCTGACCTAGCCTCGTTTCTTACAGGCGATCTCGACTACCTGACTCCGGGGGACTTAGCATCTATCGGTTTGGACGCAAAGAACCGCCCGCTTGACCAAACGCCTGCCGTAGATTTGAAGCGGCGTAAGCCCACTTTGAGAGAGCTGATAATGCAGGGTGAGGTTCCCGACAGACCAATGGGTAGGAAACGTGTGTCTTACAAACCGCAGCGGGAAAGGGAGGCTGAGCAAAGAGCACAGCCGGCCAGATCTGTTTCATCCCCCCATCCGCAGCCAGAAGACAACATTGCCCAGTCTGCGCCTGTGAGGGACGTACCCGGGGTTTCACAGGAAATTCCTCTCCCAAGCCCGCCAAGAGAGGTCGGGGTTCTCCAACCATCTCAGGGTCCTGACGCCATCATCGTGGAGTCAGAGTCTCCCCACTCGGAAGACGCCCGACCTTCCAAGAAGCAAAAGAAGGTTAGCTCCATGCTTTCATAGGGGAGTCTATCTGAGGGGCGCCCCCTGGATGTCCCTTCAGACGGCCTCTCCGCAGTCTTTCCTATCAGTGAGCAAGATATTTACAATCAGCTATCTTTCTCCATCCAGGGCGCTTCCTCTAAGGCCAAAGCCGCTGGCCAGGGTCAAGTTTCCGTCGCTGTCCCGGGCAGGTCTGATAAAGCGCGGCGCTCGGCGGGTCTCGTTGAAGAGACCCCACCTATCGCCGGGGGTCTTGCTATCCAGGCTACGGACATGGCCATGCGGCTCCGCAGCAGCGTGGATTCTTTCTGCAAGTTCACGCTAGACACCGCAGGCGAGCTCGACCGCTTGCGGCGCGAGGCGGCCTCCACCGAGGCCAACAAAGAAATGATGGAGGCGGCTGTCCGCCTGAAAAAGGCCGTAAAAGCCCGTGAGAAAGAAACCGCTGCCCTGAAGAAGGAGGTGCAGACTCTCCTGGGCAAGTTGAAGGAGAAGGAGCTCCAGCTGGGGGAGCTTTCCAAAGAGAAGGAGAGTCTGGCTCTCCAATATACAGAGGTCTTTCAAGGCCGGGACGCTGCCATTGCCTGGGGAGCGACCGAGGCTGAGAGGTCGGCGGGACAGGCTAAGGCGACCCGTCTGGAACTTGAGATGGAAGAGATGAAGGCGGCCCATCAGGTTGAGCTCGCCCAGGTTCGTGCCAACTCCTTTTATGACGGGGTTGACTTTGGGTCCAACGAAACGAAAGGGTTTATCGACAAGGTCGATCCCAATTTCAACTTCGACCGCCTCGCTGAACTTGAGGAGGCTGCGGACCGGGAGAGGGAAGCCAAGAAGAAAGCAGCCGGCGGCGATGCCGGTTGCTAGGAACTCGGGCCGCTGTCTTCCGAATCTTCCTACTCGGGGTGATCTGATGAGTCTCCCCTTAGCCTACATTTTGTCTGTATTTTAGCTTCCAATAAGACTCAAGCCAGTCTGGAGTAGGCGGGCCTTTTGGTGAGGACGGTTGCCGGTTCTGGTAGGTCATTTTAGTTGTTCTTTTTTCGCTTATTTCAATTTGCTCCCGGCCCGACATGTGGGTCCGGGGGCGACAACCTTGTAATATATTCTTTTATCAATGTTAGTTTCTAACTTTTGCTTTTCCATACTTAGCTTATTTTGCTGTATTTTCAATCGTATTATTTTATTTTCGTTGTTCCTGCCGGGGCCGGGTGATTTTCCCACACTTAGCTTATTTTACTAAAGTATTTATTATTCGCAGTACTTTCGTCCGAGGCCGGACGGTTTATGTTCTCTCCCGCTCTTATTTTTCTTTTAACGCTTATACTGCTTTCGTTATTTACACCGGGGCCGTGTGGTATTATTCAGCCACAGCGCTTTTCCATCTTGTTTATACTTGGCCGAATTTCTGGCCTTTCTTCGAATGCTATGCCCCGGTACCGCTTGCCGGGTAATTTTATGTCTAGCTTGTTTTCCACACTTGGCTTTTTTCCTTTTGTTTTTCCATACTTGGCTTGTTATTTCCGCTTACATTTATATTGACGTCTGCCGCTGCCGAGTAGCTTTTCTATACTTAGCTTATTTTTATCTTGTTTTTACTCATGCTATTATCTTCCGGGACCGGGTAATTTTAGGCGCATTCTTCCTTGTTATTATCTCTCTCTTAATGCTTATACCGTTTTTGCCGTTTGTGCCGGGGCCGGATAATATTGTTTGGTCCCAGCGTTCTATTCATACTTAGTCAAATTTCTAGCTTTCTCTTATTGTGTTGTCAATACCGGGACCATGCACTGCTTAGTGTCCGGTGATTGTAACTACTCTTCCGTGCGTTCATACACTTGCCCCCGACGACCACGGATGAGCATTGTGCAAGGCCATACGCAGGGCGCGAGCCGCCCAGGCCCCAGGCCCGGACTCTCAAGGCGCGATGTTCATCCTACGTAGGCATGGGAGGTCCGCAGCCGCCACCGGCTACAAGGCCGGCATCAGACACTGCGGTGAGAGCAGCCTAGGCACGTGGGCCATCATAGACATCCCAGCTCTTTTGCATTTAGGGCACCCTCATCCGGGCCCGACGACGCCGGATGAGCATTGTGCAAGGCCATACGTAGGGCGCGAGCGCGCCAGGCCCGGCCTGGACTCTCAAGGCGCGATGTTCTTCCGTGCGTGGCGATGGGTTCTGCGGAGGTCTTACCCATGGGAGGCCCGCAGGCGCCACCGGCTACAAGGCCGGCATCAGACACTGCGGTGAGCGGCTGAGCACGTGGGCCATCATAGACATCCGGCTCTTTTGCATTTAGGGCACCTCATCCGGCCCGACGATGCCGGATGAGCATTGTGCAAGGCCATACGTAGGGCGCGAGCCGCCAGTGCCGGCCCTGGACTCTCAAGGCGCGATGTTCTTCCGCACGTGGCGATGGGTCGCCGCGAGGTCTTACCCATGGGAGGTCCGCACCGCCACCGGCCATAAGGTCGACATCGACATCATGCGGTGAGCGGCCTGTGCACGTGGGCCATCATAGACATCCCGGCTCTTTTGCATTTAGGGCACCTCATCCGCCCGACGACGCCGGATGAGCATCAGGCAAGGCGATATCGTAGGGCGCGAGCCGCCAGCCCCGCCTGGACTCTCAAGGCGCGATGTTCTTCCGTGACGTAGGCATGGGTCGCCTGGGAGGTCTTGCCCTTCTCCTCTTTTATGTCTTTTAGTCGCTCCGGCTTGTTCTTGCCCTGCTCTGCTCCAGCCTGATTTTGGATGTTTATCCTCCTTTTCCGAAAGTGTTAGCAAAAATTTTCAAAAATTCCTATTTTTGAATCGGACTATCGTGATTAGCGGGTCGGGGTAGTCCCCTCCTTGCCTGGCCGCCTTTGTGTGATACAAATCTAAACAAATCTTTGGGCAAAATTCTACTAAAAGCTTACCAAAACTTACAAAAGCTTGCGGTGTCAACATTCCTGATCACTCGCGTTACAAATGTCTACACGTTGCCTCGTTAAAACCTTCCCGTGGAAAACCCAGTGGGACAAAACCACGGGTAAGGAAAAAGAGTACAACGCTTACACGTAATATTTCTTTAACGTATCAGAGTTCCAATGGGACGGGAGGTCGTGGCCGCTCATATCTCTCAGCATGAAGGTCCCCGGCTGCTTTATCTCTGTGATCTGATAGGGCCCTTCCCAGGTGGCTGACAACTTCCCGTGAATGTTCCCTTTCCCGGTAGCGGATGCTCGTCTTAGCACCAGGTCTCCCAGCTCAAACTCCCTATGCTTCACTCTTCGATTGTACATTCTCCTCATTCGGTTCTGGTAAACCGCCAGATTTTCTCTTGCTTGGTCCCGGACCTCATCTAGCAGGTCCAGCGACTCCTTTCTCGCTTGCTCATTACTGGTGGGATCGTGTAGGTTTGCTCTCGGGCTGGGTAGAATTGCTTCAATCGGGAGTAAAGCTTCGGCTCCGTAAACCATGTTGAATGGGGTATGCCCGGTGGATTCTTTGACTGTAGTTCTGATTGACCAAAGAACGCTTGGCAACTCATCGGCCCATGCCCCCTTGAGCTCGTCCAGTCGTTTTTTCATGCCGCTCAACATTTGTTTGTTGGCGGCCTCGGCTTGTCCGTTGCTCTGCGGGTGGCAAACTGATGAGTATGCGACAATTGTCCCGTTCCGCTTGTTTACTCGGGTCAAATTTCGCTTCAAGTTTTTTCATCTTGCTCGTCCTTTCGTTGTTCACATGTATTTATTTTGAGTATTTGAAAAGGCCTTTACTAAATACCACCATTCAATTGCTCGCAATCAATCAATTGTTCATGTTACATATTAAAACTAAATAACTCATAAGTGTGCTCACGAAAAACACTAAAAAACATATATTAATTGCGTCCTTATTCCGTCACGCCATCCATTGTATTCCACGTTAGACTTGACTTCTCAAGTGAAATTTCGCTCAAAATTCGTCTTACCTTTGTTTTTTCAACTTCTTCGTCTTTTCATCTTTCATTTGTAATTATTTTGAGGATTTGAAGAGACCCTCATTGAAGACAAATATTCATTTGCTCGCAATCAATTGATCGTGTTAAACAACTCTCATATTAACATGACCGTTTTTCTTCTCCGATTTTCATTTTACCGTTCACGACGTACGTACAACATTTAGAGTGCCCAACAAACAGATGAAACTAAAAAATAGACTACTTAATTGGTATGTACTTTCTAATATAAAATACAAAGTTTAAACAATACAAAAGAAAATAGCACAAAAATTTTAATAGTTATAAACAAAGAGTAAAACTTTTCAACTACATCGTCATTTATTTCTTATTACATTAATATAAAGAAATACAAAAAGATATACGTTACCTTACAAAATCATGCATCATTTCTATTATTTTAGAAATTCCAAAACTTTCAAAGTCATGCACAAATTATTTCAATAATTTTTATAAATTTATATTTAGACACATTTTAGTTTTGATTTTATAGCTTTGATTTTTTTTCCTCCCGTAACGTTGTTTATAGTACAATGTTAACTATTTTTTATATTTGCAGGAATGAATCGGGAAATTAGAAAGCTCACAATAATATCAAGGTATAATCTATGTGTTGATTATTCTATTAATTTATTTTATTTTATTTTTGAGGAAAAGATTGATAATTATTTTTTAATGAGGGGATAAAAACAAGGTGGATCAAGTTTATTATTTTAGTTTTCAAAATTTTAAAAGTCATTCATCAATTATCTTAATAATTTTTAAATTTTATATTTAGATACATTTAGGTTTTAATTGTGGCTTTGATTCTTTTTTTTTTTTTTCCCCTCTAATTTAAACAACTCTCATCTCAACATGGTCGTTTTTCTTCTCCGACTTTCATTTACACCGTTCACGACAAACAACATTTAGAGTGCCCAAAAAAGAGATGAAACTAAAAAAATATAACATTTAATTGGTATGTACTTACTAACATAAAATGCAAAGTTGAAACAATACAAATGAAATTAAAATATATTCATCAAACACATGTAATAACACAAATATTTTAATAGTTATAAACACAAAGTCAAAGTTTTCAACTACATCTATCGCTTTTATTTGTCATTACATTCTTATTTTTTTTAATTAATTATTTTTTGTCCGCCAATTTTTTTGAATTAATTCCAAAACTTTCAAAGTCATGCACAAATTATTTCAATAATTTTTATAAATTTATATTTAGACACATTTGACTTTTGATTTTGTAGCTTTGATTTTTTTTTTTTTTTCCTTCCGTAATGTTGTTTTATAGTACAATGTTTACTATTTTTATATTTGCAGGAATGAATCGGGAAATAACAAAGCTCAAATAATTATCAAGGTATAATCTATGTGTTGTTTATTCAATTATATTATTTTATTTTATTTTTGAGGAAAATTTAGATAATTATTTTTTAATGAGGAAATAAATACAAGGTGGATCAAATTTATTATTTTAGAGTTTTCAAAATTTTATAAGTCATGCATCATTTATTTTCATTATGTTTAAAATTATATATTTAGATACATTTTGCTTTTGATTTTGTGGCTGTGATTTTTTTTCCTCTAACGTTATATATAGTACAATGTTAACTAATTTTTATCTTTGCAGGAACAAATCGGAAAATAAAAAAATACACACTTACCAAGTTATAATCGATGTGTAGCTAATTTTTGGTTAATTTTTTTTTTGAATGAAGAGATAAATACAAGGCAGATTATTTGATATTTGTTTCATTCATCTTTGACTTTAATTGTTAACTTTTAATATATCAAGATGATGTTTGAGAAGGGTGTTAAAATATAATTGCGATGAATTTTTTTTTATCAGGGTTTTATAGTATGAAAGGAGATGAATAATGTAAATATATTCATTTAAATTGTTATTTCTACACACTCAAAAATCTAGGAGAAATTATAGTGTTTTAATGTGATTTTTATAGTTATTGTTTTAAAATTATATATTTACAATATCATAAATTTACACTTGAACCAAAAAAACATATTGTCAATATTTTTAATTTAATTAAATTTCTTATAACTAAAATGTACTCCCTCCATTCAACTCTAAACCCAGCAATAATCGTCTTACAACTCAAAATACACACTAAAAAAATAGTCTATTTGCGAGGTAATTTGCGACGGGAAAAAAATTTCGTCTTTTACAATTGCGACGGAAAATGAATTTTGCTACGGACTGTTTTGGTGGGCTGAAGAATGTATTTGGCGCCTTAAATTGCGACAAAATTTTCCAAATTTGCGACAGATGAAACAGAAACAACAACCGTTGTGCTTTTCAACAAAGAAGCACAAAAAGCCATCACCAAACCCATCAAAAGACTCCTTGCATTGCGATGATATGTAATATGCAATCTACATAATATGTAACATTTTCGATGTTTTGTCGCCGAAAACTCATATTATCTCTATCCATTTAAGAGATTATTTTGAAATTTTAAATGGAAATTAATAATTATTAGTGACTATAATATTTACATGCACAAACACAATTGCTAACCCACAACAAATACATATTAAAATGTGAACGACCCAGTCCGTGGATCCCACGAGGCACACCACTAGTTAATTATTGAAATCCCTATTTTACCTCTCTTACTTTATTCTTATAAACTCCCTTACCTCTCTCATTCAAAATCAATTCCCCTCACTTCTCAATTTTTTGTTCTTGCTCAGTGTGTTTGCCCCCTCTCTCCAAGTATCCATGAGTTTTTTTTCTTTTAAATTTTAAATTTCTTTAATTATTTGATGATTTTATACTCTAATTTACTCTTTTTTTTTCCATGAAAAAAATCGTTCCCCAGCTTAATTAGGGTTTCGAATTTTGTGTAAAAATGTCGACAATTAGTACTTCGTCGTCATCTCGAAATCCAATTAAATGTAATTGTAGCGTTCCTGCGGCGTTGATAGTTGTTATTTTTATATGTTTTTACCCCCGTCCCGAGCTGCTTTTTATTGTCAAAATGCGTCCTACGGGGCCATTTTGTTCTCACATTACGTCCTAGAGGCGCTTTTGTTGTATTTCCGTATTTTGCAGGATTTTATTCATTTCCTAGGCATTTGAGCTGAAAAGTGGATACGACGGAGACCCAAAAGACGACGTAAAGATGAGCTCGGGACCGAAAGCCAAGAATTAGAGTAAAGGGGCCGAAATATGGAAGGATATAGCAAAAGGCCCAAATTTGTGGAAGTTTGTAAGCCCAAAATGTTGGGCCCGAAGAATTAAGCACCGGAGCCGGTCCAAGAGCGGCGGTCACTACGGCCGTGACGCAAATCTCGCATTTTAAGTCATTGATTTTATGTTATATTAATCAGAAACTTTAAGTTTTAAAATCATGTTATGTTTTATTAGACCTAGAACTACGAAATACACTTGGGCTCTATTCTCTCTCTAGTTTATTTACTGCTCTTCATCTTCAACTCTAGATTTAACTTTGGATTTCATCTTGAACTTTGTAACCGTCGGTACTTCGTGATTTTAATTCAAGCATTCGGTTCTGGTAATTATGTTTCTACTTTATTCTCTATTTTATTTATCTTTTGCCCTAGTTATGAGTAGCTAATCCCCCAACTAGGGTTGAGGGGGAATTATGCCTTTAATCCGGTGTTTTGGTTAAATTGTTGCGGTCAATTAGTTTATACTTGTGCGATTTCTTCCTGCGCGATTTAATTACCAATTGAATTTAGGGACGCCTTGATTTAATTGAACTTAGGGTAATATTGATTTAAGATCGAAAGCCTAATCAGTATTAGACCACTACGCGTAATTGATAAGTTGATTTAGTAAGTCGCGAGAGCCCGCTAAATTGAACTTAAGCTAACATTGATTCGAGAGAGCGTGTTTTATCCTAATCGCCTTGCTTATTCTGATTGATTGTTATCTTGTTGAAATGATATTATCCGGATTATTGTCATAAGGAACCCGAAACCCTAGCCTTTTACCTATCGTTTAAACCCTCCTTTCATTGCTTTAGTTTGTTCTTTAGTTTTATAGTTCATTACAAAACCCCCAAATTTCATACCTTAGGGATAGCCTAGACTTAGCGAACCTGCGAGTATACGTTTCCCTGTGGATTCGATCCCTTCTTACCGCTAGCTATCGTTAGTAGTCCGTAGGGTTATTTTGATACCGGTGAAAAGATTTAGCCGTGTCAATTTTGGCGCTGTTGCTGGGGAGACGGTTTTATTTCGCTTTTGCTTAGTAGGTTATTTCCTTTGTCTCAGGGAACTTTAGTTCCTTGAGACCGTTTCTCACTTCTCCTTGTAGTTTTTGTTTATGCGCAGGTCACCTTCAGGTTTAGTTCCATTCGATCCCGAACCTGAGCGGACTCTTCGCCGAACGCGTAACTTCTTTAAGGAGATTGCTGAAACTTACGCTTCAGAGGTTGTGGAAGTTTCGGACGCAGAATCTAGTTCAGAAGCATCGTCCTACGAAGAGGGCACTACTCCACCTTCATCTTCTACTATTGTTCTTGAGGCGCCTGTAACTATGCCAAAACTTTCAAGTCACTCTTTGCCCAAGACGGAGTCTATTCCTAATGGATTCCGGATGCCTGAAACTTTGCAAGGCAACTTTGAGATTCGCCCTGCCTTTCTTACCTTGGTGGAGCGTAATCAGTTTGGAGGCAATCCAACGGAGGATCCTGGTCGTCATATGCAGGTTTTCACAGATTATTGTTCGACGATAAAACAGAACGGGATTACTCAGAATCAGATTAGGGACATGTTGTTCCCTTTCTCACTACGTGATCGCGCTCGTGAGTGGATCACTGATTTAGACAAGACGGCCGCGGGTATTACGGATTGGAACGGGTTAGCTCTTGCATTTTAAAAAAAGTATTATCCTCCAGAGCGGACGAATCAAATGCGGAGCCAAATCCAAAGCTTCAAGCAAACTTACGATGAATCGCTTGCTGAAGCTTGGGAACCTTCTAAGAAGCTTATTCGCGACTGTCCTCATCATGGCTTGAATGATTGGCTCGTGATCATGACGTTCTACAATGGGTTGTACGCTGAAAGTCGAGCTATCTTGGATTCCGCTGCAGAGGGGCGGTTCGTTAATAATGTCAATGATGACCAGGCGTGGCAACTAATCGAGCAAATGGCAGTGCATTCCTCCCAGTATGATCGACCTAGGGGAAATTCTCGCGCGGCTCATAGTGATCGCGAGAAGGATTCTATTAATGCTTTAACGAGCCAAATCTCGGCTCTATCAATGCAGGTCGCCAAGCTGAGTGGTGCAGGTTCATCTAATGCGCAGCAGGTTAATGTGGTTACGGGGCACGAAGCAGGTTGCAACAATTGCGGGGCTGCAGGTCATTATGCATATGAGTGCATGGGTTCGCCGGAGTAAGTTAATGCTTTTAATTCTTATCGTTCTCATTTGCCGTATCAGAACCAACCGGGTTATGATCGTTCTTTACTATCCTATCGGAGCCAGAACGTTCTCAATCCTACTCCACAACCGCCGCAACAACAACAACCAACGTACGTTCCGCCACACAAGAACTTTCAATCGAATTACCAAAGGCCGCTGTACAATCCGCCACAACAATACAATAACAATCAGTCGTAACAAAGTTATCAGCCTCCTTCTCAACCGGCTAATGATCCTGTGGCCGAGATGCGTACGATGATGATGTCGATGCAGAAAATGCAGATGGAAACTAATCAAGCCGTCAAGCATTTGGAAACGCAAATGGCGCAACTCGCTACATCACAATCGACTCGTCAACCGGGACAATTACCACCACAAGGTAACCCGCCGCAAAAGCATGAGCAAGCGAATGCTATTCAACTACGCAGCGGCACGACGTACGATGGTCCGAAAATGCCCGGATCCGATGAGCCTGTCGTTGAGGATATTGAGAGCGACGAGGCAGATAAAGTGGCGAAGTTATGGATGCTTTGAAAAGCGGCGGTGATGAGACGAGTAACCAGACACCGGGCCGGTCGGCCGTGGCCGGTCGGCCGACCGACTCGATGTTCTGACGTCTTCAAAGATTTTTGGTAAAGTCTCGAATGACTCCAATGCTAAGGGGACGAAGGGTACGGATTCTTGTTCTCCTGAAATACAAATTAAGCTCCCGTTTTCGAACAGCGCTCGCAACACGAAGGTTGATCAACAATTCGGTAAGTTTATGGATGTTGTAAAGAATCTTCAAGTCACCGTTCCTTTCACCGAGCTCATCTTGCAGGTACCTTCCTATGCTAAGTTTATGAAAGATATTTTGACTAGGAAGCGTTCTATGAGTGATATCGATACTGTAGCCTTTACGGCAGAGAGCAATTCCCTTTTATTAGGTAAAGCCCCTCCTAAGCTTAAAGACCCAGGTAGCTTTTCTATTCCTTGTACTATAGGAACCCAGGTCATCGATAAGGCGTTGTGTGATTTAGGAGCGAGCGTTAGTGTCATGCCCTATTCCGTTTGTGAGAAGTTGAATATGGGGGGGTTGAAGTGCACTAATGTGACCCTACAGATGGCAGATAGGTCGGTTAAGCACCCCTTAGGTGTCGTAGAGGATGTCCCTGTGAGAATTGGGAAGTTTTTCTTTCCGGTTGATTTTGTTGTGCTTGATATAGCTGAGGACACCCATATACCTATCATCTTAGGGCGACCATTCCTACACACGGCGGGGGCGGTGATAGATGTTAAGAATGGGAAGTTGACTTTAGAGGTCGGTGAGGATAAGGTTACTTTTAACCTCACTAATGCTATGCGTAGTCCCATGATCGAGGAGTCTTGTTGTATGATAGATGTCGTCGATTCTATTGTTGAGGGGAATTGGCCTCCGTCCCATTTGCGGGACCCCCTTGAGGCGTTTATGGTTTTAGATGCTTGTGTAGGTGACACAGGTTATGGAGCTGTCGTGGATGTGCTGGAGGCAGCTGAGCCGTAAGGAAAGCGCGTTAGTAAGTGAGTTGGTTCAGCCTACCTATCTTTGTAGAGTAGCGGCGCTGAGCTCAAGCATTCTTAGGCTCACTTGAAATATGCTTTTCTTGATGATACAAACTCTTTTCCTGTTATTGTTAGTGCGTCTTTATCTGAGAGTCAGTTGTCTGAACTGCTTGATGTACTTCGTCGTAATAAAAAGGCGCTTGGTTATTGTTTGGATGACTTGAAAGATATTAGTCCTGATTTTTGTATGCATAGGATTAACCTTGAGGATGGTCATCGCCTCCGTATTTAGGGGCAACGTCGTCTTAACCCTAACATGCAGGAAGTTGTGAAGAAGAAGGTCATGAAATTGCTAGATGCAGGTATTATCTATTCGATCTCCGACAGCAAGTGGGTGAGCCCAGTGCAGGTGGTTCCTAAGAAAGGTGGAACTACGGTGGTTCGTAATGACAAGAACGAGCTCGTGCCCACTAGAGTTGTCACGGGGTGGCGAATGTGTATTGATTACAGGATGCTGAATGCGGCCACCCGCAAAGATCATTTTCCTCTTCCCTTTATTGATCAGATGCTTGAAAGGTTAGCTTCTCACTCGTTCTTTTACTATTTAGAAGGGTACTCTGGGTTCTTTCAGATCCCTATTCATCCTGAAGATCAGGAGAAGACCACCTTCACATGTCCATACGGCACCTTTGCTTATCGCAGGATGCCATTTGGACTGTGTAATGCACCTGCCACTTTTCAGAGATGTATGATGGGAATTTTTTCGGAATTCCTTGAATCTATTATGGAGGTGTTTATGGATGACTTTAGTGTCTATGGCACCGATTTTTCATCCTGTCTGGTTAATTTGGAAAAGGTCTTAAAACGCTGTCTCGAAGTTAACTTGGTTCTAAATTGGGAAAAATGCCACTTCATGGTCAATGAAGGAGTGGTATTGGGTCATATTGTGTCCGAAAAGGGCATCCAAGTCGATAAGGCAAAAGTGCAAGTGGTTGAGCAACTACCACCTCCCGTCTCTGTTAAGGGGGTGCGTAGTTTTCTTGGTCACGCCGGTTTCTATCGGCGGTTTATAAAAGATTTTTCTAAAATCGCTAAACCACTTACACAGTTGCTTTTGAAGGATGCTCCATTCGCGTTTACTGATGAGTGTGTCGAGTCTTTTGACAGGATTAAGCAGGCATTAATTTCTGCGCCGTTTATGTAACCTCCGGATTGGAGTCTTCCTTTCGAGGTGATGTGCGATGCGAGTGATTACGCATTGGGCGCCGTTTTGGGTCAAAGACGAGACAAGGCTTTGCATGTTATTTACTATGCAAGCAAGACACTAGATGAGGCCCAGGTTAACTACGCGACGACAGAGAAGGAGCTTTTTGCAGTGGTTTTTGCGCTGGAGAAATTCCGGACTTACTTGGTGAAGGTACCGGGAAAGTGATAGACCTATCGACGCCCTGCGTGCGCCCGTCCTCGCCCCGTGCGGGGGCGTCGGGAAGCGGAATGCACCTCGCAGGAAAGAGTGCGAAGTTTTGAGAGAAATGGGGGAGATCATTGCATGAATTTGTGACCAAAAAGAAAAGTAGAAAATCCTTTTTGAAAGTGTATTTTCGGAGTCGCCACCAAATATTAAAGGAATTTGGAACCTATTCAACGCGTCTTGAAATACAAGACACGAGTGTCTCGTGATTTCAGGGTGCGTCGATACCTAACAAACAGAGGTTTGAAACCAGAGAAGGGGTTCGGAGTGAGGTTACTTTTCGAAAGTTTTGACAAAATGAGTTTTGAAAACAGTAATCAAAAAGCCTACATAAGAGTAGTCTCTACTAATTTGAAAACATTTGCTTAATTTCGATATTTGGGCTAAAAGTCACGCTACGTACAAGTGCGAATAAACATGACTCGATTAAAATGCATAAATAATGTAAATTGTCAAAATAATGACATATTGCTATAGGAAATGTACGTTAAATAATAATTTATTGACTAAATTATTACTATAGACGTTATTTTCCGACCTCGTATTAGAATTTGTGAAAAACCCTCAGTTTTGACATGCTAAAAGACTCTATGAAACGGTACAATTTAGTGTTGGATCCGTGATTCTAGTCGTTATTTAATGCATGAATGAGGACTTGCATAATTATAAAAGTGACGTCGGTTTGCTTTAGTGATAATGAGTCGTTTATTTATGCGATATTGGCGGGGTTTAGACGGATTATGAATCCAACCGCTACTGGCAAGTATTACGAATACGGCCGCTAGTGCCAATATCGGGTTTGGGGTTAATGTAACCCCATTGTCCGAAGTCTCAAACGCCTAGCCCGTAGGTAAAATGTTTACCTTTCAAAATGTAAAGACGGTATTTTTGAGTGGATTTTGTGAATAGTGTATAAGTGCTAAAACCGATCCTTGAAATGAATGAAGTGGGTTGGTATTTATAGAAAAATGGTGGTTTATGGGTAGACAAAAACTTAATCGCCTGTGTACAGGCGAATTTAATTTCATCTGGGCTGTTTTTTTGGAGGAAAAACAAAAAGGCTGCACACCCAAAACAAAAACTTAATCGCCTTTTCACTGGCTAATAAGGTTTTAATCACTGATAACAGCGATTTTATTTTGTTTTGGTGGGGTGTTTAAGCCGCCTTTGGCTAAGTGGACGTATTATAGGGTAATGATTATGTTTTGTGATGTAATTGTCGTGTGGGTTAAGTAATTGTTCGCTTTGGTCCGAATTTCGGTTTAGTGTTTCGGTTTTGTCGTGTTTTTCGGTTTTGGCTCGAAATAAAATAATATTAGGTTATATTATTTTACGGTTTTGTAGAGTCTAGTTTTGAAAATGTGACACGGGACGCACTTTGGCCCGTTTTACGTGTTGTGTTTTGGGTCGTTTTTGTAAGTTTGGGCCGTTTTGTAGCTAGTTGGGCTGTTTTTGTGGCTTGGCTTAATAAGACGTTCCTGTATTGTGCTCGTGTTATGCTCATAATGACTAAAATTGACATTCATTTTTATAACTATGCAAATCCAAATTAATACGCTAAAAATGACTAATACGTTTTAGACACTTTTGTACCGTTTCGACTCTTTTAAAAGCATGCATGAAAGTCCTTTTCATCATCGGGTTTGTTTTTGGGGGGTACGGATACGGGTATCTACAGAGCCCCCAGTTTGACTGAGCTTGGACAAAGCGTTAGTCAAACTTAAAGATAGTATCCGGACCATCTCTGATCTCGATACTACCGTGGCGCTAAGCATGTGTCTCATGGGAGAGACGAGGACTTAGCGTCGGGAAATGCGGGGAGGGACGACATGTTTTCAAGGACATGACGGTCCTACATGTTTAAGGGCATGTCGGCCTGAATGTGGCCTGAGTACTCCCAGCTGGCGCTTTGCTTGTGTTTCCGCTTGTGCTCCTTGCTTTGCTTTGCTTGCGCTTCTGGCTTGCTTTGCTCGCGCTTCTGGCTTGCGCTCCTTGCTTCTGCTTTGCTCGCGCTTCTGGCTTGCTTTGCTCGCGCCGCTTGGCGCTCCTTGCTCGCTTTGCTCGCCGGCTTGCGCTCTGGCTTGTGCGCTTGTGCTTCTTGGGCGGACGCCTCGTAGCGCAGGTTACGGCGTTTGGGCTTGGTTTATAAGAATGGTTGGCGTTTTGTGAATGATTAGGTTTTTGTGAACGTCTCATAAGGAGGTTACGTGCTTTTGTGTTTCTCATAAAAAGGGCTAGGTTTTTATGATCGTCTCGTATGGAGGCTACGTGTTTTTCTGTTTCTCATAAACCGGGCTACGATTTTATGAACGTCTCGTGAGGAGGCTACGTGTTTTTGTATTTTAACGTCTCGTGAGGAGGCTACGTGTTTTGGTTTTTCTCATAAAAAGTTAGGTTTTTATGAACGTCTCGTGAGGAGGCTACGTGCTTTTTGTGGTTCTCATAAAAAGGGCTAGGTTTTTATGAACGTCTCTTGAGGAGGCTCTGGCGCTTTTGGGTTTTTCATAAAAGTTAGGTTTTTATGACACGTCTCGTGAGGAGGCTACGTGTTTTTGGTTGAAATGCACGTCTCGTGAGGAGGCTCACGTGCTTTTGTGGTTCTCATAAAAGGGCTAGGTTTTTATGAGCGTCTCTTGAGGAGGCTCTGGCGCTTTTGGGTTTTTCATAAAAGTTAGGTTTTTATGACACGCCTCGTGAGGAGGCTACGTGTTTTTGGTTGAAATGCACGCGTCTCGTGAGGAGGCTACGTGCTTTTCTTTTTCTCATAAAAAGTTAGGTTTTATGAGCGTCTCGTGAGGAGGCTCTGGCGCTTTTGGGTTTTTCATAAAAGTTAGGTTTTTATGACACGTCTCGTGAGGAGGCTACGTGTTTTTGGTTGAAATGCACGCGTCTCGTGAGGAGGCTACGTGCTTTTCTTTTTCTCATAAAAGTTAGGTTTTATGAGCGTCTCGTGAGGAGGCTCTGGCGCTTTTGGGTTTTTCATAAAAGTTAGGTTTTTATGACACGTCTCGTGAGGAGGCTACGTGTTTTTGGTTGAAATGCACGTCTCGTGAGGAGGCTACGTGCTTTTCTTTTTCTCATAAAAGTTAGGTTTTTATGAGCGTCTCGTGAGGAGGCTCTGGCGCTTTTGGGTTTTTCATAAAAGTTAGGTTTTTATGACACGTCTCGTGAGGAGGCTACGTGTTTTTGGTTGAAATGCACGTCTCGTGAGGAGGCTCGTGCTTTTCTTTTTCTCATAAAAGTTAGGTTTTTATGAGCGTCTGCGTGAGGAGGCTACGGCGCTTTTGGGTTTTTCATAAAAGTTAGGTTTTTATGACACGTCTCGTGAGGAGGCTACGTGTTTTTAGGTTGAAATGCACGCCTCGTGAGGAGGCTACGTGCTTTTCTTTCTCATAAAAGTTAGGTTTTTATGAGCGTCTTGTGAGGAGGCTACGCGCTTTTGGGTTTTTCATAAAGTTAGGTTTTTATGACACGTCTCGTGAGGAGGCTACGTGTTTTTTGGATTTGTGGGTATGTATGGGTATATTTGTGGTTTGGTTTTGGATTGCAGTTGTTGGCCTTGTGTGTGACGTCTTAGGCTTTGAATATTTCGTCTTCTTTGCAAAAATGCATATTCGGGTTGTAGTTAGTCCAAATCCTTGCGTATTTTCTTGCCGAGTGTACTGCAAAATGTCGTTAGTCGTAAAAACACATATATATGTCTCGATTGAGACCGACTCGTTTATGACTAAACCTAATGCGAATGCACGAGTTTTGAAATATCTTTGTTTAGAAAGTATTTTAGACTCGTAAAAGTCGTTTTTGACATTGTAAAAAATGGGAGCTAAAACAACGTTTTGAGACGAAAATTGTGAATGCGAAAATCATGTTTTGTGTTGTATTTCGTTTTGCCAATCTTGGCTATAAAAGGAGGGGTAGGTTAGTTCAAATCACTCATCCTTTCATCTTCCCATTCTTGATATTCCAAGAATATTCAAAATATTTACGGAACGTTTGTCGAAATATGGAGAACTTTGAAGGAAACTTGCGTCGCTGGTGTTCATCCTTGTCGGGGTTGGAGGAGAAGGACTCGAAAGATTGCGGTATCGGGGTACTCCTGGGCCTGAGGCGAGTTCAAATAGAGTCGGAGTTCTTAGATGCCTGTCTCGACTATTGGGACCTAAGTTTTCATGTGTTCCGCTTTCCTGGGGGAAGGGTCTGTCCATTGATCGAGGAGTTTGGAGCTATTGGTGGCTAAGGGAATCTGGTGTTTGTTTTATTGTGTTGTTGTTAGTATTATGTTCATATTATGTTGTATTTTATTATGTTCGTATTACGTCTATCCTAAACCCGATGTACATGCCGGGATTTGTATAAGTATTATAATATATTGTAGTGTTGTTAGTGTATCTCTAAGGTTGTAGTTACGCTCCTACTTTTGAAAAATCCAAAATGTAACCGTTCTTTTTAAGATTAATAAAAATCAGGTTTTTATTTACGACTTTGCCTCATTTTGCTTATTATTTTGTGTGAAATTCCTTGGCTCTAATCCTTTTTCAAAGTTTAGAATGTAAGGAAGGTTTTTGTTTTTAGGAATTTTTGTGTTGACTATTCCCTCGACCTTTTTAAGCTTTGGGTTTGTCGTGTATTGTTGAATGTTGTTCCTTTTACCCTTCGGGTTATGGAACGATTTTGTGATGTCTATATCCTCAGCCTTTTTAAGCTTTAGAAGTGTCGTTTTGTGTTGAATGTCGCCCTTTTTAACGAGACGAGTTTTTGTGGTGACTATGTCCTCGACTTTTTTAAGCTTTGGACGCGTCATTTTTGTGTTGAATATCGTCTTATTTTAACCTTTTAGGTTATGAGGCGGTTTTTGTGTTGACTATGTCCTTGACTTTTTTAAGTTTTGGACGCGTCATTTTTGTGTTGAATATCGCCTCATTTTAACCTTTTAGGTTATGAGACGGTTTTTGTGTTGACTATGTCCTTGGCTTTTTTAAGCTTCAGACGCGTCATTTTTGTGTTGAATATCGGTTGCGCTTTTTACAAAGCTGCCTACGTATCCACGAAAAGTGGAATCAAACCGGCGTAGTTCGGGAATGTATGTTTAAGGGCATACCGGCCCAGGCGTCGTGTTTGCTTTTTTGTGGTGAATGTGCATGTTTAGGGGCATGCCGGCCCATGAGCATGTTTAAGGACCTGCCGGTCCATGAATTGCTTTTGATTTTTGTGGAGAGGAAGAGCAGGTTTAGGGGCATGCCGGCCCATGAGCATGTTTAAGGACCTGCCGGTCCATGAATTGTTTTTATAAAATTGTATTTTACAGATACATTGCAAGGGGTTTTTAGGGGTAGTATTTCTTGAGTTGATCGAGGTTTGTGGCGAGGTTGAACTCTTGGCCGTCGAGGTCGGTTAGTTTGACTGCTCCGCCCGTGTAGATCTCCTTGACGAGGTAGGGCCCAGCCCAGTTAGGCTTGAACTTTCCTCGTGGGCCGACTGGGAGTAGTGCTCGAACTGACTTTAGCACGAGATCCCCCACTTTAATGTTTCGTGGCTTAACTCGTTTGTTGAAGGCTCGTTGTAATCGTCGTCCCATTTCGTATGCTTTTCTTTCTTCAGCTTTTTGAAGATTGGTTCGCAAATCATGGTGAGTTTACTGATAAATCGGGAGATATATTGGATTTGTCCCAAAAGGCTCCTTATTTCGTCGATGTTGCTTGGCGGCTTCATGCCCATTATTGCCTTGATTTTGGTCGGGTCTCGAAAGTCGGCACATACCCGTATTTTGCCGTTTTTCTTCATAACTGGAACCATGTTGGAGACCCAGTCTGAGAGTCTGAGTATTCGATGACTTGGATGAATCCAGCTTGTAGTTGCTTTTCGATCTCTCTTTTGACCATGAGAGACCATTCTGGCTTGATGCGTCGGAGTTTCTTTTTGACAGGTCTGGAGCCTTGCTTGATGGGGATGCGGTGTTCGGCCATCTCGCGGTCGATGCCGGGCATGTCTTTGTACGACCATGCGAAGACGTCCTTGAATTCTATGAGGAGCTTGGTATATGTGGTCCTTTCTTCTGTGCTAAGAGAAGCCCCAGCTGTAGTCCTCGAGGTTCTTCAGGCGTGCCCATGTTGATGGTTGTTGTGTCTTCAATAATGGGGTCCTGTTCGGGTTCTGAGACAATGCTTGCAATGTATCTATATAATGCAATGTTATTTTGTTTAAAATTATCGCATTCATTAGAATATGTAGATTTTAAATGAGGCAAAGAGTAACAAAACTTTCATGTTATTAATGTTATCAAAAGCGATTACATTTGAAGATAGCTCAGGCGAGGAGCTTGGATAACCTTAATGACTCTAGTTTTTCAATTAGGTTTACTACTTTAGTAATGTAACCTAGTGACCTGCCGTTAAGAAAATTTTGGCGTCATAAGGACGCCTTGAGACCTATACTCTAGGTGTAGATACTTGAATTGAAACCGCCTGGAGTCGTTAGTAGATCGGGCGGCGTTTTCTTCGAGCTTTAGTCATTGGAGGCGGCTTGGAAGTCCGAGGCCTTTGTGGTGATGATCTTGTCATCTAAAGGTATCCTAACCTTTTGGTGGGCGCGCGGGCCTTGGGAGTCTTTGTAAGAATCGGCGGTGCCTTTAGTGCGCCCAGTGCGTTGATAGCTTGTATGGGCTCGACTTTGGCAGTGGCTTGAGACGAGCTTCCTTGATATCCATGACTCGTGCTTTTATTCCTATTTTCTTTGCGGAGGTCGTCTTCAATGAGTTCACCGACGACGCTGAGTGTTGCGAAGGTATCGAAGTTCTTGCAGTAGATGTTGTTGGTATGCAGGGGTGAGGTTGTTGATGAACTTGGTGATTAAGTCAGTGTCCCTTGGGCGGTTAGGTATTTGGGCACAGAGTTTCTTCCAACGTGTCAGGTATTCGGTAAACCCTTCATTGTCCTTCTGAGTCAGGACCTCTAAAGTACGTAGCGAGACTTGGATGTCGTTGTTGTCCCGGTACTGCAGATCGAATGCCACTGTTATGTCTTCGAAACTACCAGTCTTGTGTGGCTCTAAAGAATAGAACCATGCTCTGGGTTGCGGGTCCAGTGAGTGTGGGAATAAAGTGGCCCAGGCGGGGTCGACCCCATAATGGCCATCTTGGCTTTGAAAGCTTTGGCGTGTCTGGCGGGCTTCGTGACCTTTGAAAATGGGAAGGTCGGCCGAGCGCTAGCTCATCGGGTAGCATGGACCTGGCGTTCTTTGGGATGTGCTCGTTTTCTTGGTGTATGGAGTAACCCCTTGAGTTCGTGAGACGCTCTTCCATGGTTCGAATCCTTTTTGCATTCCGCTCGGATTCTTGACGGCCAGCGCGGCGTTTTCTGCTTCAAACTTTTGCATGATAGCCATTTGCTCGATCGTCGTAGTGAGGCTAGCTATCCTATCATTAATTTGTCGGACTTGTTCGTGCATTACCTCCGAGGGTGGTGGTGGTCCTCCGAGACCCTCATCGTGTTGAAAGGCCATGACAGGTTTTGGATTTGATCTGTTGGAGGGGCGCCTCTTTGGTGGCGGAGGTGGGTTCAAGTGGCGGTTCTTAGTTAAATGCGTGTATCCAGGGTTTTTCAATGAGCGGACCTGACAAAGTTTTCAAAACTTTAGTGATTCTAAAAGAGAAGGAAAAGACTCAAATGAAAAATCGCATTCACGACCAAAGGAAGACACAAAAGTGTAAAAAGTGGGTGACTTGACTTGACTCGTGTTTTTAGCTTTTAAAAGGACACGGGAAGCTTTTGAGGTAGAGGCGTGTTGACACGTCCCTATTCTCGAGGTAGGAAAATTTGTATGATCATAATCTGATTGACCCAATTTGGCGGTATGTTGCCAGGGGTTTATCATTGGATTACGATAAAAAGGATCAGACCGAAGTAGCGATAGGCTAACCGACCTGAGGATGTTAAAATTGGGTAAAAGGCGATCAATTGTTCGCCTTTTACGTGTGACTCAGGGATTTAAATAAAAAATGACGATAAGTCATTCGATTCAAAGAGTAAATCAACGGGTTCGCATCTGAACGAGCCCGCGTTTTTTGTTTTTGAGAGAAAAAGATTAAATCGGGATGACTAAAGAGTCACTCGATTTAGAGCTAATTCTAATGTTCTAAAAGTTAATTTTATTTAAAATCTCCGAAATGAATTGACATATTCGGGTTTTTGCTTTGTGAAAGACCTTTTAGCAATAAATGTATTATGACGATACGTCAGTCGCATAATTCATTTACGTTTTGAAAAAGACCTGGGATATAGTGGTTATCCTAGGTCGGTTTTAAATGTAGCGGCATTTTATTTATTAAACTCAAATGACTATAGGTCAAAGAGCCTAACGGCGTGTTTTTAAAAGTATGACCTTTTTTTGAAAAAAGTTTGAAAAAGCAATTTCAAAGATGGACGTATTTTAAAAGTATAATGCCTAGGAAGAGTTTTTGCATGCAGAAAGTTTTTGAAAGACTACTATAGTGAGGGTACTATAGCTTCGCACTTGTACATATAAACACAGGTTTTTGGTTTATAGGGTAAGGTTCCCTCCTGGTCATTCCCGCTGACGTTTAGGTAGGGGCACCGCAAGACTACATACGTCTTAGGTGTGAATTCAAGACGGGCCCTAGGCGTTCGAGTTTGGTAGTTACGATCGTTTGTGCGGATGCCGTACTTGTAATCGTGGAGGGTGAGAGAGCAGTGTGTCGAGTTACCTCGCTTATGAAGCGAGAGTTCTTGAGCCGTTCCTCAAAGGTGTGGTTTGAATCGGGAGGATTCGACTCAACGTATTTTTGCCCAAATATCGAAAGCATAAATGTTTTCAAAGTTTCAAGCTTCACTTCTTTATGATTTTAAAATAAAAGAAAAACTAGTTTTTCAAAATAATAAAAATCATGCTCGTCCCAGTAGTCGCCAATGAAAGGTACCGGAAAGTGATAGACCTGTCGACGCCTGCGTCGCCGATCCTCGCCGTCTGGGCGTCGGGAAGCGGAATGCGCCTCGCAGGAAAGAGTCAAGTTTTGAGAGAAATGGGGAGATCATTGCATGAATTTGTGACCAAAAGAAAAGTAGAAAATCCTTTTTGAAAGTGTATTTTGAGTCGCCACCAAATATTAAAGGAATTTGGAACCTATTCAACGCGTCTTGAAATACAAGACACGAGTGTCTCAGATTTCAAGGTGCGTCGATACCTATCAATCGAGGTTTGAACCCAGAGAAGGGGTTCGGAGTGAGGTTACTTTTCGAAAGTTTTGACAAAATGAGTTTTGAAAACAGCAATCAAAAAGCCTACATAAGAGTAGTCTCTACTAATTTGAAAACATTTGCTTAATTTCGATATTTGGGCTAAAAGTCACGCTACGCACAAGTGCGAATAAACATGACTCGATTAAAATGCATAAATAATGTAAATTGTCAAAATAATGACATATTGCTATAGGAAATGTACGTTAAATAATAATTTATTGACTAAATTATTACTATAGACGTTATTTTCCGACCTCGTATTAGAATTTGTGAAAAACCCTCAGTTTTGACATGCTAAAAGACTCTATGAAACGGTACAATTTAGTGTTGGATCCGTGATTCTAGTCGTTATTTAATGCATGAATGAGGACTTGCATAATTATAAAAGTGACGTCGGTTTGCTTTAGTGATAATGAGTCGTTTATTTATGCGATATTGGCGGGGTTTAGACGGATTATGAATCCGAATTGCTACAACCGTATTATTTAATACGGCTTCGCTAGTGCCAATATCGGGTTTGGGGTTAATGTAACCCCATTGTCCGAGTCTCAAACGTCTAGCCCGTAGGTAAAATGTTTACCTTTCGAAAATGTAAAGACGGTATTTTTGAGTGGATTTTGTGAATAGTGTATAAGTGCTAAAAACCGATCCTTGAAATGAATGAAGTGGGTTGGTATTTATAGAAAAATGGCTGGTTTATGGGTAGACAAAAACTTAATCGCCTGTGTACAGGCGAATTTAATTTCATCTGGGCTGTTTTTTTGTAGGAAAAACAAAAAGGCTGCACACCCAAAACAAAAACTTAATCGCCTGTTCACTGGCTATTAAGTTTTTAATCGCCTGTTAACAGGCGATTTTATTTTTGTTTTGGTGGGCTGTTTAAGCCGCCTTTGGCTAAGTGACGTATTATAGGGTAATGATTATGTTTTGTGATGTAATTGTCGTGTGGGTTAAGTAATTGTTCAGTTTTGGTCCGAATTTCGGTTTTCGTGTTTCGGTTTTTGTCGTGTTTTTCGGTTTTGGCTCGAAATAAAATAATATTAGGTTATATTATTTTACGGTTTTGTAGAGTCTAGTTTTGAAAATGTGACACGGGACGCACTTTGGCCCGTTTTACGTGTTGTGTTTTGGGTCGTTTTTGTAAGTTTGGGCCGTTTTGTAGCTAGTTGGGCTGTTTTTGTGGCTTGGCTTAATAAGACGTTCCTGTATTGTGCTCGTGTTATGCTCATAATGACTAAAATTGACATTCATTTTTATAACTATGCAAATCCAAATTAATACGCTAAAAATGACTAATACGTTTTAGACACTTTTGTACCGTTTCGACTCTTTTAAAAGCATGCATGAAAGTCCTTTTCATCATCGGGTTTGTTTTTGGGGGGTACGGATACGGGTATCTACACTTGGTAGGATCGAAGGTCATAGTTTACACCGATCACGCGGCCTTGAAATATTTGCTAGCGAAGAAGGAGGCGAAGCCGCGGTTGATACGTTGGATACTACTGTTGCAGGAGTTTGACCTGGAGATCCGTGACAAGAAAGGGGCAGAAAATGTGGTTGCTGATCATCTGTCCCGGCTAAGATTTGATGGTGGAGGCATTTCATTGCCTATTGATGATTCTTTTCCCGACGACTCGCTGATGTGCGTTGGGAATGTAGGTTCAGGCACCCAACTTGAGCCATGGTATGCTAACTTTGCCAACTTTATTGTTGGTGGACATATAAATGTTGATTTGAGCTCCCAACAGAAGAAGAAGTTCTTGCACGACGTGAAGAGCCACTTTTGGGATGATCCACACCTGTTTAAGGTGTGTGCAGATGGGTTGTATCGGCGATGCGTCCCTCAGTGGGAGGTTGTTGGTATTCTAGAGCGGTGTCACTCCTCGCCTTATGGAGGACACCACGGTCCTTCTCGTACAGTTGCTAAGGTGCTGCAGTCGAGTTTTTACTGGCCGACCATGTTTCGTGATACGAAGAACTTTGTTGTGAGCTGTGATGCGTGTCAGTGCACCGGAGGTATTTCTAGGAGGCACGAGATGCCTCAAAATCCGATACTTGAGGTTGAGTTGTTCGATTTTGGGGCGTAGATTACCAAGGACCGTTTCCTTCATCTCAAGGGAACCATTACATTTTTGTCGCAGTTGACTACGTTTCGAAGTGGGTTGAAGCGGTTGCTTCTCATACTAATGACGCTAAGACGGTCGTTCGCTTATTGAAGAAGACCATATTTCCTCGTTTCGGTGTGCCTCATGCTTTGATCAGTGATGGTGGAACTCATTTCCACGAATGGCAGCTCGCCGCTCTATTGATTAAATACGGTGTCACTCACCGTACTGGACTAGCTTACCACCCACAAACTAGTGGGCAAGTGGAGATTTCTAATCGCGAGATCAAATCGATCTTGGAAAAGGTGGTAGCGAAGTCCCGGAAAGATTGGAGTTTGAAGCTGGATGACACTCTTTGGGCATACAGGACAGCTTTTAAGACACCTATAGGCACCTCGCCTTATTGGTTGGTCTACGGTAAGTCGTGTCATCTCCCCGTCGAGCTCGAGTACAAAGCTTATTGGGCGATAAAGGAGCTTAACCTCGACCTGACTCTGAGTGGGGAGAAGAGACTTCTGCAGCTACACGAGCTTGAAGAATTTCGGTTGCAGTCGTACGAGAATGCGCGTCTTTACAAGGAGCGTACTAAGCGGTGGCACGACGCGAAGATTTTGCCTAGAGAGTTCGCTGTTGGAGATAAGGTATTACTCTTTAACTCTCGTTTGAAACTATTTCCTGGGAAGCTGAGGTCTAAATGGTCTGGACCATACACTGTTACAAAGGTTAGCAAATTCGGCTATTGCGAATTGGAGACGGACTCGGGAGAAAGATTTCAAGCCAATTGCCAAAGGCTCAAGCTCTATCATCCATCTGCTGTTGTGGGCGTAGTCGAGGTACTCTACCTTGCGGCCCCGGATTCCTCTTGCTGATGAGGTAACATAGTCGTGCGGGATTTTAAACCAGCGCTTACGGGAGGCTACCCGCGTATTTTTGTACTTACTGTATCATTTTGATTTTTGCATTTTTTTTAGTTCATTTGGTGAGGCGAGAATGAGGGTACTAATAATTCGTTGAGATGCGCAGGATTTCGTGGGGTTCAATATTTAAAATTTTACGTGATTACAGGAGAAAAGGACGGCGAAGCCGGCCGGCCGGCCGCCGGTCCTGGACCGGCGCCGTGCCATAAATTTGGAGGCTCTAAAAAACACTTAGAAAAAAATTGAAAGTGCATTAGGGCCGGCCGACCGGCAGCGGTCCGACCGGCCGCACCGTTTTTTCAGACGCCTTTAAATACCACGAGACGCCCAAAATTCCCTCATAAATCAACTTTCACTCCCACTCTCTAACTTCTCTCTATAACCCACGACTCATATCCTCTCTAAATAAAAGCCTAGCTTTTCCTCAACAACACCCACCTTCAAGTCTCTACTCATTTTCAATGGCGGATCGAGGGCAACAACGCAAGCGCGGTAGAATCAACACTCGTCAACAAGCGGCTCTTCCCGATGTTGAGCCCGACATCGATTTTCCCGAGGTAATTTTCGCATCCGAAACTCAAAAAACGAACTTTCAAGCTTTTAAGCGGCGACCCCTCCTCCCTACCCGGTTTATTTGCCGGAATACCTTGCGTGCTTTAGGTATCGATGCGGTTACCGAAAAGCTTTTTAAGGGTGTCGGTATGGAAATGATGTTCGATTTGATGTGTTTAACTTATGCTCGCCTCACTTGGGAACTCTTGAGTTCGCTTACGGTCGTACGGGCACGATCGTCGGATAGTATTGAGCTTCACTTCCGTCTAATGAATAATAATTGTACTTTGACGGTTCGTCAACTTGGCTCTATTTTTGGTTTCACGCACCATAAGGAGCATACCGCTCCCGATTGGTTTAATGTCGGAGAGTTATGGGGAGCGATCTCGGGCCTACGACAGGAGCCCGGAAAACACATGAGTGCACCCTACATTCATCAGCCCGCCATTCGCCTTTGGCAGAGGTTTATGGGGTGGACGATTTTTGGTCGTAATGAGCCACATAATGTTCAAACCGAGGAGATTGCTATCCTTGGTCAGTACTTGCGCAGAGAACCAGAGCGGTATTATATTGATTTCGCCTACCACCTCGCCCTACACTTGAGAATGTTAGCTGCGAACCCGACTTCTAACGTCGGAATACATGTGGGTGGGCTTATCACCCGAATTGCTATTAAGGTCGCGGGTTTCACTGACAACCCGCAGAAGGCGGTGCAGGGCGGTGTTCTCTTGGATATCTCCTACTTGTGTTCGCCTTTGAATTGGTTTCGCCCTGCTTCGGATGGTAAACGTATCTGGATGATCGGCAACAAGGAGACCGTTCGCCTTCCTGCGCCCACACTCACTAGTGTTAGCTCGAACCAATCCTCTTATCTGCTCCCTATTCAGGATGCCGCTACGCCATCTGTTCCCGTCCAGACTTATGGGCGGCGCGCGGGAGGAGGTGCTTCTTCTTCTTCGATTGCTGTTGAGGAGCCGGTTCCG
This sequence comes from Dianthus caryophyllus, assembly GCA_023091065.1. Lineage (NCBI taxonomy): Eukaryota > Viridiplantae > Streptophyta > Magnoliopsida > Caryophyllales > Caryophyllaceae > Dianthus > Dianthus caryophyllus. The sequence goes on from CM041520.1 coordinate 11,029,304, forward strand.
CACTTCACTGCTCCACCTCAGACTGCTGCTGCTGGTACGCAGTATTTCGACCTACACCCTGATATTGTCTCTATGATAGGTCGTATGGAGTTGGGAGTCACGGGGCTCCGTTCTGATATTGATGACTTTCGTCATCAATACCGCGATGATTTGAGCGCGACGCACGCGCGTATTTACAGGGTTTATGCTGATATGGGGTTGAGTCAGCTCCCGAGCTATGATGCGTACGCGAGGCAGGGCTCTGTTCCACCAGAGGGACCACACCCGTCCTTCTACACTTGGCCGGATGGCGGGTATACTGACCCGACCGTTCATGGAGGGCTTAACCTTTAGCCCGATTATTACTCTACCCCTTATACTGGTTTTGGGGTTCAGCCTGACTATGGTGGATATGGAGCTCCGCAGCAGCCCTATACTGGTTTTGGTGACGCGGGCGCGTCTGGGTCAGGTGCTGCAGCTTCCGGGATGGCCGTAGACGACGAGGAGGATGATGATGATCTTGCGGCCATTGATGCGTATACTGATGACTCTCCTTAGTGGCGCGCTGACCACTAACCCCTGAGCATCTGCTGGCTTGGGGGAACTCATTTGTACAGTACGTTTCATTTTCGTTCCTTCCCCATTTATTTTAGGTCCTTCAGTTGTGTTTTTATGGATGTTGGTTGACTGTTTGCTGCTAATCACACTGAGGACATTGTGATGTTTCGGCTTGGGGGAGGAAATAAGTTTCTTTATTTTCATTTTTGTATTTGTGTGTTAGTTTGTTAGTTTTACTGCTTTCTTTTTCAATTCCTTTTCCTTTTCAAAAATCCAAAAAAATAAAAAAATGTCAAAAAATCACAAAAATAGAGTCAGTTTAGATGTAGAAACGTGCAAAGCGGCGCTGATTTCATTTGCTTAATGCTTGTCCTTTCTCTATGCACTTGACGTGATTGAGTATGTACTTTTCATGCAGTCTTGAGTCGATCTTACGAGTCAGTTCTTTGGATTGCTGTTGTTGAACCTAGGCTTGACCGTGTTTTAGTGAAACTACATATATATAGTGAGGATTAGAGCCTCCAAGGCCAGTGACATCTATGACTGGTCTCCTTGTTTATTAGGGTGTTTGTAGTTTCTCCTCGTGCAGGGCGTAATATTAACATGCATAAATGTGAATTCGGTCTGCTTAATACTGAGTCGTGTCGGGTTGGTGGCTAGCGGTATTACATGAGGAAAGGCAACATTATACTTGTTTTTACGAGCTCCACATTAGCCAAATGGCCTATTTTTCTTACCCTTTAGATTATAGGTTACCACTTTTTGCACCCCGTCCTAGCCTTAAAGCTTGTTTTCGTACCATATTTTGATTACCCGCTTACCTTTTTCAGTTTACCTACCCTTTTCGGGACAGTTGCATATTGATTTTGGTTTGTCGGTTATTGCTTGAGGCGTTGAGCAGAGGTTGCAGAAAAGAGTTGTAAGTTGGAGGTTCTATGTTTTCTGTCGTCAACCGTTACCCCGTTTATTTTTGTTTGCATTTTTATTCAAAAAAAAAAAAAAAAAAAATCAGAAAAATCGAAAAAAAAAAAAACAAAAAAAAAGAAAAAAAAAACAAAAAAAAAAAAAGAAGAGAAAAAGAAAAAAAACACAAAAACATGTTGTTTCATTTGGGGGTTTGTACATATTACGGTTGTATGACGTGACTATTCGACTTTTCTTACGGAGAATGTATCTTGAGCTTGAGTTTACTTTGCCTCCGAGTCGATGGAGTTGGGTTGATTGTTGTGGTGAGTTGATTTTGTAGTTATATGCAACTACCGATTTTAGCTCCACTTATCCTAAACGCGCTTGGCGCAACCACCTTTCACCCTTTACCCTGGCCTTCCCGCGTAAGTCCTTGACATGTATTCTGGTCATTTGTTTGGTTGGACACGTACTTTGGTTGTAGAGATCGTTTTCACATTAGATTGCAAGCGTGTTTCACGAGTCGAGTAGGTGAGTGTGTTATCTTGCATCTTTACAGAATATTCACATATACTCACCCTGTTCTCTTATGAGTGTAGAGTGAAACCCGTGAGGATACTAATTCTACGGTCTTGCAAGGTCGACGGTTCAACTTATTAGCTTCCTGCAGCTTGATTAGTTTGTATCGCGCTTATTTCCGCAGTTGGGAATTTATTCCTAATACATTTGATTGATCATGATCGTTAAGTTGTATATGTTTGAGTGACTGTTGCATGCCTAGCTTTCTCATCTTTTGTATTAAGTTGTATGGTTTGTTTAGTCGTTAATTGAGTTGCTTGCTCGAAGACGAGCAAGAGTCTGGCTTAGGGGAGTTTGATAGTTGTTATTTTTATATGTTTTTACCCCCGTCCCGAGCTGCTTTTTATTGTCAAAAATGCGTCCTACGGGGCCATTTTGTTCTCACATTACGTCCTAGAGGCGCTTTTATTGTATTTCCGTATTTTGCAGGATTTTATTCATTTCCTGGGCATTTGAGCTGAAAAGTGGATACGACGGAGACCCAAAAGACAACGTAAGGATGAGCTCGGGACCGAAAGCCGAGAATTAGAGCAAAGGGGCCGAAATATGGAAGGATATAGCAAAATTAAAGGCCCAAATTGGTGGAAGTTTGTAAGCCCAAAATGTTGGGCCCGAAGAATTAAGCACCGGAGCCGGTCCAAGACCGGCGGCCGGTCGGCCGGCCGTGACGCAAATCTCGTACGAAAGCTGCTGATTTTATGTTATATTAATCAGAAACTTTAAGTTTTAAAATCATGTTATGTTTTATTAGACCTAGAACTACGAAATACACTTGGGCTCTATTCTCTCTCTAGTTTATTTACTGCTCTTCATCTTCAACTCTAGATTTAACTTTGGATTTCATCTTGAACTTTGTAACCGTCGGTACTTCGTGATTTTAATTCAAGCATTCAGTTCTGGTAATTATGTTTCTACTTTATTCTCTATTTTATTTATCTTTTGCCCTAGTTATGAGTAGCTAATCCCCCAACTAGGGTTGAGGGGGAATTATGCCTTTAATCCGGTGTTTTGGTTAAATTGTTGCGGTCAATTAGTTTATACTTGTGCGATTTCTTCCTGCGCGATTTAATTACCAATTGAATTTAGGGACGCCTTGATTTAATTGAACTTAGGGTAATATTGATTTAAGATCGAAAGCTTAATCAGTATTAGACCACTACGCGTAATTGATAAGTTGATTTAGTAAGTCGCGAGAGCCCGCTAAATTGAACTTAAGCTAACATTGATTCGAGAGAGCGTGTTTTATCCTAATCGCCTTGCTTATTCTGATTGATTGCTATCTTGTTGAAATGATATTATCCGGATTATTGTCATAAGGAACCCGAAACCCTAGCCTTTTACCTATCGTTTAAACCCTCATTTCATTGCTTTAGTTTGTTCTTTAGTTTTATAGTTCATTACAAAACCCCCAAATTTCATACCTTAGGAATAGCCTAGACTTAGCGAACCTGCGAGTATACGTTTCCCTGTGGATTCGATCCCTTCTTACCGCTAGCTATCGTTAGTAGTCCGTAGGGTTATTTTGATACCGGTGATACGACTTAGCCGTGTCAGGCGTTGTTTAAGTCGTGGACCACTGATAATCCGGGGAGGAGGTTCATAACTTGCAAGTTTTGATTTTGTCACTTTTTCAAGTGGGTGGATGAAAAACAAACTGATTGGCAAATGAATGTAATTAATTAGTTGTTATTGCAGAAAAAATCGCTACAATGTGAGAACAACATTTTAAAGGGTTCGAATTTACAAGTGGAAGAAGAAATGGCGAACTTGAAGGTGTAAAATACTCTACAGATATGAAGAATTTAACTTAAGTTAGGGTGCTTTACACGATTTTTGAATCAAAAGAGGAAAATTAAAACTTTAATTTCAATTAAGTTTCAATGAAATTAATTTTGAGTTCAAGTAACCTACTCTAATCTTGACGACGATGGCGATTACAAGCTACGTCGATGATTTGGAGAGAAAAATTTCAACAAAAAGTAGGGAAACATGAACAAATTAAAATGGAATTAATTAGGGGGAAAATTTTCAGAGTAATTTTTTTAAGGGAATTTGGGGGCTTAGTTTGGTAGAAAGTGAAGGAAGGGAAAAAAGTGTGTAGAAATACCAACGTCATTAAAGAAGGGCAAATCGGGAAGTTCGTGTCTTTTTTTGTCGGAATTCATTAATGGTATAGATTATGAATGAAAATAGTCAACTTTAGGTATAAGATATGGAGAAAAAATTATGTAGGTATAAGTCATGAAATGTGGTTATAAAGTAGGTATAAGTCATGAATTTATTCATTAAATTAATAAGACTACTGCTGCTACTACTATTTTAACTATTAATTTTTCTACATTCACGTCTATCACTATCAATTCAACAAATATTATTATTGCTACTATTTTATTATTATAGTCACATAAGTGAATAAGTGATTACTATTCTATTTGTTATGGTCATCGTTCATGTAATTTTAAATATATATCAATGAAACCTTTGGATTTTGGATATTATTAATTTTTTTATTTACTGTCATAGTACTAATATAATATTTTCATATATTAATTTTATATTTTAAATAATACGCCTTCCATTTTATCATTTTCCTCCCATTTACCCAAACAGGAAAATCTATCTTTTTCCTTCCATTTCACAATTCTACACTACCACTTTCTATAAATGGACACCTACTTTTTGGAGTTTGGATTCTCTCCATTTCTTTAATGGAGAGTCCATTTGTTATCAATGGTCAAAAATCCTTTAAAACAAAATCTAAGGGATCTAAGAACACATGCAAAAATAAAAATAAAAAATATTTACCTCCCTCCATTTTCTTTTTAACTTTATTTTTTACTAAAATATTTTATACCATTGGATTACATTTTTGATGAGATCTTAACCATTCAATAGGAAATGGACCCTCCATTTCTTTTTAAGAAATGGAGAGGATCCATTTCCTACCTTTTGGTAGGACCCATTTGCTACACGCCTACACACTCACTACCATTTGTTTATTATTATTAGTAATTCTCCTGTAAGGCTGAACTTACACTAAGTTAATGTAAGATCAAGGTACAAATTGTAGTTAAAGGGGTACAAAAACATGAAACAAATCTACTAAAGTCACTAACAGATGTACTAAAAAGATTTAGTAACAATTAATCATAATTATCACTTAAATAGTACAAAAGCTATATAATCGGGTACAAATAAGGCGGACTTACAATAATTTATTGTAAGTCCTGACTTACGCAAGAATTAGTGTATTATTATTTATTATTCTAAGTGCCGTTTCTAAATGGGATGAAAAAGATGGAACGAAGGGAGTATTATTTTCGTTTCCCAATGACATTAAAGTTACCAAATTATGGAGTATAATCTATAGTGGTATTCTTATGAGTATTATTTTTATTAAAAATATACTAAAAATAATAATTTGTCTTTATTTATTTGAAATATCTTCTATTAATAATTTATGGAAAATTAAAATCCGTTACTGATGGGGCATGGCAAGCCGGCAGCTGTCAAGGCATGTAGTAGCCGGCCGACATACCCTCGTCCAGACTTTGAGTCCTCATGAAAGATTTCTGGTCACGGTCAGACATCGTCGGCCGGCCAAGCTAGTACGATCAAGGGGCTGAGGGGACAAGCGTGTCAGAACTTGTCCCCCCACTTGACAAATCAAATCCCCTATAAAAGGGGGAACATTTGCAAGGTTAAAGATATAGAAAAAATGACATAAAAAAGGTATAATACAAATCCTCTCTAGATAACAGACTTATTCACTTCATATCAACTGACTTAAGCATCGGAGGAGTTATCCTCGGAAGCTCCCGAGGCTAGGTTTGATTTCTATTCAGGTCAGCTAAGGAAGAGACATCAAGTCAGGACGTTCCTCACGAAATTCAATCATAGACCACAAGTCTCAGGTTGTAAACAACAAAGTAGTTTCTAACACTCGAAACAATTGGCGCCGTCTGTGGGGAAGCTTAGTTCAAAATTGAAACACGTCATGGTGGAAGGGAATCCAGAAAAACAACCCGAAATCACCGAACCAAGGCAGACCGTTGAGCGTGATCTGGTCAACGATGAAGATGCCACACCTATTACACCAGAGGAAAAGAGGATGATGGATGCTTTCCTCCAGCAAATAAGAAAAACCCCAAGGGTGTCCGAGCCGACTTCCTCAAAAAGGGTAACCCCCAAAAAGTTGTTTGGAGGTATGCACACTCCACAAATGGTAGAGAGCGAGACAATGCGCATTTTGTGAGGAAGCCGAGTCAAACTACGACTCGGGCCGTCCGTGCAAGGGTCCCAAAGGAAGCAAAGCGAGGCAAACGCATAAGGAGGCGGGTGACAATAAAGTCTCATTGGCACCCCCCGTGCTAAGATATCCTCTGCCCAAGATGAAGGTGCCATCTTTGCGGTACGACGGAAAGACCGACCCCGACGAGCATCTGGCTGCCTATGAGGGCCACATGATGATGTACGATACTTCCAACTTTGTATGGTGCAAGGTGTTCCCGACCACTCTAGCCGGCCTCGCCCAAACATGGTATAGAAACCTCCCACGGTCGATAGATGGGTATGATGAGATGACGAAATTTGTTTAAACAACAATATCTTTGAAACCGTGAAGAGAGAAGACGGCGCGAGTCAAGTAAATATTGTGCAAAGTGAAAATGAAGGGCTAAAAGACTACATGGCTCGATTCGACCGCGAATCTCAACAGATACGCAGCCTGGACTCTAGAATTGGAGTCCATGCCTTGACTGTCGGCCTCAGAAAGGGGGAGTTGAGAAGCCTGATGATTAGGAACCCGCCCGCGGACTTGCTGAAAGCAAGGGAGATGGCCGATGGATTTGTTAGGGAGGAACAGTTCAACCGTACATTCGGCAAAAAGGTAGAAAGGGTAGAAAAGAAACAAGACGAGAAAGGAAGCCGGGAAAAGTGGCAGTCGAGGCCACAAGTAAAACCAGCCGGCCGTTATTCTGATAAGCCTGGACAAGATGGACTGGCTTACGGAAAATTCGTCACCTTAAACAAATCAAGGGCCGAGATCTTCGAGCTCGCAAAGGATAAAGCACCCTTCGCAAAACCCAAGCCTATGACTAATCTGGCGGACGATTCAAAGATAGTTATTGCAAATACCATAGGGCCGAAGGGCACGACACGGATCAATGTTATACTCTCAAGAATGAGATAGAACGATTAATCCGCCAAGGACATTTAAAGCAATACACAACTGAGAAGAGAGATAAGGATGACAGGACGGGGGCGGATCGACAGGGAAAGCGAGAGTCGAAATACATATGATATCCGGCGTAGGTAACCCAGGCCTCGGAAGGAAGCGCAAAGCACGCCAACGTGGGGCGACTACCAGGGATCTGTTGCCCAGCCGTGCTGAGCCAAAGATGCCCACACTCTCCGTTACCACCGAGGATTATGAACGAGTCACGTACCCACACAGTGATCCGCTGGTGGTAGCCGTAGACATCAATCATCACCTTGTTCACCGTTGCATGGTGGACACAGGGGCATGCACCAACTTGCTGTATAAGGAGGTCTTTGACAAATTAGGGTTGGAGAGGAAGAGCCTGATACCGTACGTAGGGTCTTTGTATGGCTTTGCGGGAAATGGAATAAAACCCATGGGAACGATCAGCCTGCCCATAACGGTGGGAGAAGGAGACATGGCAAGAAACCTGAAGGCCAATTTCGTAGTTGTAGACGCTCCCTCAGCTTACAACGCTCTGATTGGACGGGTCACGCTGGATGAAATCTGCGCCGTCATCTCGGTACGTGCGTTAGTGATAGCTTATGTAACGGATGGTGGGAAGGCTGGCAAGCTGTTCGGCGATCAAACAGCCGGCCGATCATGCAACTCATTGTCAATAAGGAAAACGAAGGATGAAAGCGATGGGTCGGCGTAAAGATAAGCGTCGACGTCTGGCCAGGAAGAAGGAGGGTTTGAGCGTGCGGCCGGGCCGAAGTGACACAAAGTAGAGCTTTCCCGTGGCGATGGTCGTTAGGCGATTTGGACAACAGTTTTCAGGAACAACTTGTTCACATCCTCGAACAGAACAAGGACGTCTTCGCCTACACGGCCGCTGAAATGCCAGGAATCGACCCAAATGTCATAGTTCACCATCGAAGGTCAACCCAAGTTTTAAAGCAATAAAGCGGCGCTGAGGCCGATGAGTGTGGAAAAGATAAAGCCGTCATGGAAGAAGTTGGTAAGTTGTTGGAAGCTAAATTCATAGAAGCGGTGTGACTACCCAGTGGGTTGCAAATGTGGTGATGGTGAAGAAGGCCTCGGGAGCATGGAGAATGTGTGTCGACTTCACTAACTCTGAACAAAGCTTGTCCAGAAGGATTGTTATCCTCTACCAAGAATAGACCGGTGGTGGACTCCACGGCGGGACACACAACTTTAAGCCTGTTAGACGATACTCAGGTTACCATCAGTGCATTTATGTGAGGAAGACCCAGCAATAGCGCCTTCATCACCAGCCACGGGGTCTTTATGTATGCATGATGCCTTTTGGATTGAAAAGCGCAGGGCTACCTATCGGCCGGTTAGTAGATACGGTATTCTCGGGCGAGAGGTCGAAATATAGAGGTGTCACGTTGATGACGCCATCGTGAAAAGTAGGTCGACGCCAAGAAGATTTTAGAAGACCTCGCAGAAACCTTCTGATCGCCGAGGAAGTATAGGATGAAGCTTAATCCTAAGAAATGTGTTTTTGGCGTCCGGCCTGGAAAGTTCCTTGGTTTCTGGTCGTATGAAGAGGATAGATGCTAACCAGAAAAAATACAGGCCCATACTAGACTTGCCTGCCCCGAGAAATATAAAGGACATCCAGACCTTAACAGGAAGAATGGCCGCTCTATCAAGGTTCATATCGAGGTCCGCCGACAAATCCACGCCTTTCTTCCAAGTGTTGAAAGGAAACAAAAAATTCGAATGGGGGGCCGAGCAGGATGAGGCGTTCAGCCAGCTGAAAAAGCACTTAATTACCTTACCAACACTAGCACGACCTCGGCCGTGAAACTCGATTGTCTACATAGCTGTGACAACAAACACGATGTCATTTGTCATCCTCAAAGAAGAAAGCAGCGGCCGGTAGATATACTTTGTGAGTCACGCTATTTGGGGACGATCAGAGAAGAATTATCCTCGATTGAGAAAGCGGCATCTGTTGTTGTCATCGCCGTAGCAAAACTAAGACCATACTTTGACGCCACCCTATAGAAGTGAGGACGGATCGGTAGTTAGAAAAGGCTCTGGAAAGATTTGAAAAATCAGGGAGACTGCTCAAGTGGGCTATAGAGTTGTCTGGCTTTGGGATAAAATACTCAGGCCGTACGACAATAAAAGCCCAGGCGCTGGCCGACTTCTTAGCGAATCTGCACGATCCGCTCGAAGTTCGGGAGTCGGCGGCCGGTGGAATGTTTATACCGACGGCTCGACCACAATTCACGGATGCGGGGCGGGGTCCTAATTATCGACCACAGCGGTCATGAATTTGAACACGCCACGAGATTTGCATTATCCGCCACCAACAATGAGGCAGTACGAGGTCAGATCTTGTTTGGGCTAGAAATCGCTCGAGCGATGGGAGCCGAAAGGATAATTCTAAAGGTAGACTCACCGGTGGCAAACCACTAAGGAGAGTATGAGGCTAAGGATGACAACATGAGCCAATATTTGAGAAAGGTAAAGTACCTCACGTCCGCCTTAAGGCTCTTTGTGATTCATCACATACCAAGATCGAGCGGAAGTAGGCGCTTTGGCCAAGCCGCAAGTCTGACGGTAACAACAAGGCAAAAACTGTGGCTGTGGACATCAGAAGGAAGAAAGAAATCCTGACCATGAATGCACTAATCGAAACAATTTGGATGAAGCCTATAAAACTCTACAAACTTACCGGGAGCTCCCACGGTAGATGAAACGAGGTCGCAAAATAAACCGGATCGCTCCTCGCTTCATTATTCGACATGAAGAACTGTTCAGAAGATCTTTCACCGACCCCATTTTGAAATGCATCGGCCCAAACGAGGCCGCCTTCATGCTGAAGAGCATCCATTCTGGCGTTTGTGGACACCATATAGGAGGAAGGAATCTCGCTCACAAAGCCCTCCGAGCCGGTTTCTATTGGCCGACAATGATCAGAGATGCTAAAGAGTTAACCCGAAAGTGCCATAATTGTCAGGTCCACGGCCCTGACATCCACCTACCGCACACCGACCTCCGTGATCGCGGCTCAACCCCATTCCTTACGACCAGTGGGGAATGGACATCCTGGGCCCTTTAACACCGGCCACAGGGGGTAGGAAATATGTCATCGCCCGTAGTCGACTACTTCACAAAGTGGATAGAAGCAGAGGCCGTCGCCTCCATAACTGAAGCAGCAGTACGTAAGTTTATATGGAGGAATGTCATAACAAGGTTTGGGGTGCCCAAAGTCGTGGTTTTCGACCATGGCCGGCAGTTCGATAATCCTTCCATCAGGTCATGGCTGGAGGTCAATGGTGCCATCGTCGCATACTCATCAGTCACTCACCCTCAGAGTAATGGACAGGCAGAAGCTGCAAACAAACAAATGCTGAACGGGATGAAGAAACGGTTGGAGGACCTGAAAGGGGCTTGGGCTGACGAGCTCCCCAGTGTCCTGTGGTCAATTAGAACGACTGAGAAAGAAGCTACCGGCCACACACCCTTCAACCTAGTGTATGGCTCAGAAGCCCTACTCCCCATCGAGATACAAATCTCCAGCCCAAGAGTCGAGTTGTACGACCCTGTGACCAACGCCACAGCAAGAAAAGATAACCTAGATTTTCTGGACGAAACCAGAGATGAAGCCGGGCTCAACCTGGCCGTATATCAATCAAGGATGCGGCGGATATACAATCGTCGTGTCAACCATAGAGAGTTCGAGACGGGAGATCTTGTCCTCAGAAAAGCCGCTGCAACAGGAAAAGGGAATATACATGGGAAGTTATCGGCAAGATGGGAGGGACCTTACAAAATCACCGCTGTGAAACAGCCAGGCACGTATTTCCTTGAAGATATGGGTGGCTACCGACTACCGAATCATTGGAATGTGGACACACTTAAGAAGTATTACGTATGAAAAACACTTTAAAGCACGAGCGTACGGGTATGTCGCCGCCGCTGCACTATTTACTTAGCAGTTGCCATCTTGTACAAATTGTCAAAAGCTAAGCAGGGGGCAAGGAGAGGGTACTACCCTGATAAATCACATATTTTGATTCAAAACAAGTTAAGTTGTTGTGAATTTACTTGTCTGAAAGAAGTACATCCAAGGACCGTGAGCACAGAGACCGCCGCAGATCTTGTGGCAGATTAAAAGTCTAATCAAGGACCGTGAGCTGGATAAAGACCGGCCGCAGATCTGGCTGTTAAAAGTCCGCCCAAGGACCGTGAGCTGGGCGGACCGCCGCAGATCTTGTGGCTGTTAAAAAGTCCGCCCAAGGCCGTGAGCCTGGGAAGACCGGACGCAGATGCGCTGCTGTTAAAAGTCATCAAGGACCGTGAGCTCGACAAAGACCCGGCCGCAGATCTTGCTGTTAAAAAGTCCGCCCAAGGACCGCCAGTGACAAAGACCGGCCGCAGATGCCGTGAAAACGATCCCGAGGAATGAACAACGCTGGCGTACGCAAAATATGCAAGCAAGAAACATAATCTAAGTAAAGCTTGTTTTTCTCACAAGTCGATAGGATAACGGCCAAGACGAGTATAAAACAGAAGGAGAACCTGTTAAAGATTTGATCAAACTATCCTACTAAATAAAAATATCTCGGCAGAACCGTTACATACAAAGAGTAGGTGAAAAGTCAGGCGAATCTACAAACATGGCAGAAATAGAAGCAAGAATAAGGCAAAGTGTTGTCTAAAAAACCGAAGTAGATTGAGCGGCAGCAGCCGACGCGAGTATTGTACAAAAAACAGACGAAAAACTAAAGAAATCTACAGTTTGAGAAAAACAAAAACAAGTACGCAGAGTCGGCGGCCGTCACCTAAATCAGTGACCGCCTGCTAACAGCCTAGCGCAAAAGAGTACAAGAGTACGAGCTAGACTAAAAGAAGAAAACCTAAGCCAAGGTTAGTCTTCGCCGAGGTACAGTATGAGGAGCCAAAACGACCCTACTCTTGTGGAGTATTAAGCGGCGGCGAGGAAAAATTGATGACCACTGTACATGAGGAGTCGATGGCGGCGGCCAGAAGTTCCTATGCAGGCCCGGACTCGCTTGGGCCCGTTGAAGGGTTACCATCGCCTGTCTCGTTTCCGGCTCGCGCCATTGTCATCGATCAGCGGCTCGGTAGATCACTGCGCTTCAAGGCCAAGGCCCGACCTCCTACGCTCCTCGTCCCTCTCATCCTCGAAGTTCTCTATGCCTATCGGTCGAAATAGGGAGAGACCCTGCGGATGAGAGCCTTGCCATCCTCATCTCTCGCCATACCCACGGTTGATCCCGTCGGCGTATCCTTTCTCATACCCCTCCTGAAGAAGCCGCTGTTTCTCCAAGTCGGCGACCACCTTCTTGCGACTCTTTCGGTTGAGCATCCTTGTCCATCGCCAGGGCGCGCATCGGCGCCTTAGTCTCGACTTTGTTGAAATTTGGGCTGTCGGCTCAAAGCAACCTTTCTCACTTTGATTCGTCTTCGTTTCCGAACTTCGACGTTCGCTATCAACTTCGCTCGTTCTCGAGCGAAGAAGTATGTAGTCGATCTTAACTTGGCCGAGCTCCTTCTCAAGTTTCGAGATCAACACGACCTCCTCGCAGCCTACAAAGCGGAGAGGATTTAGTTATATCAAAGACGGCCACGGTGACTTGATCAAGAGATCGACCCATGCTCCACCACCCAAATTGTCTCATGACGATCCTCAGCCCGCTGTTAAGCTTGTTCAGCTGACCTCTGAATATGTCAGCCGGTGTCTGAAGCTTGTCACTGGTCCCACCACCGGGGGCCCCCATGGCAACGGTGACTTTCTTTTTGTCCAAACCGCCACCTTCTCGCAGACAAAAGAAAGAGTTCGCATCCATCTCACCGAACTTTGGAATTGACGATACGCTATCCATTTGGGACATCTGGGACGTTGCACCAGACAAAAATCCTTCAGAGAAGGGATCTGAACTAACCTTTCCCTTGTCAAGGGGCCCGGACTGAGGAGGGGGCTGGGAAACGACGTCGGGCCGGCTGCTTTCCTCAAGCTCATCTTCAAGATTGACGAATTCACGCTGAGGGGTATGAGAGCGTTGAGGGGAAGGTCTCGGCTGATCTTTTGTCGACCGCTCCAGCTTAGGAGGAGGACGACCGCCCGTCTTCTCCGCTTCCTGCTTCTTCGCCTCTTTCTCGCTTCGTGCTTACCGCTTTCCTTTTGGGACCGAAGCAGACATGGAAGGCGGTTTTGGCACGAAGTTCTCCATAATGGTCCTTAGGACTTCTTTTCGGTCGTTCGTTTCGGCGATTGGGCGAGCAAGGATGGGATTCTTTTCTGAATCAAGGCCGATACGCTCGTAGTCGGCGGCAGTGAGTTCACGAAAGGAACCTGCACAGAAACAACATACTTTAGAAAACGAAAACAAGGCATACAAAAACAAATAAATTACAAGGCCGGCCCCGGGTTACCTGGGTCCAGTAGGGATCAGGCCGACCCTGCCTAGAAACTCGTCCGTGAAAATAACCTCGGCCGGGGGCAGCCAATACCTAGGCTGGTTCCCCTCGTCGAGTCTGAAATAGTCCAGCACTTGTTCAGTTTCGGCCGACCGAGGAATCTGTTTAGGTCCAAGAACAGAAATAGGACTAAACTCCTCGGCCGTCTCGAAACGGCGGTGGACTTTATTCCTGAACCTGCGAGGGATGGCCCACGGCTTTGGGCTGTAGACGTTGAACCATCGGTCTTTCCAGTTATGGACGGACGATAGTTTCTTATGGATCGTCTGATACCCAGGCTCATACTTAATTCCCCAGTAGCCTGAGTACTCATTGTTTGACCCCTTGGACATTGTGAGCGAGTGCATTATTCGAAACGCGTCCACGGACAGGGGAAGATCAACGAACAGACACGTCCACGTAAACGCAACCATCGTACGGATGGCGAACGGGTTGAGCTGACATAGTGCCACGTTCGCCCTCTTGATAAGCAGCTCAATGAAGGGGTGGAGAGGGAAACGAAGCCCAAATTCCAAGTGCTTTGTGAAAACGGCCGTATAACCGTCGGGAGGTTGTGTAACCGTATCATCTTCCTGGGATCTCGAACTTCCACCCCTCACCTAGGTTGTAGTGATCAGCGGCCAGAATATGGCCGGTCTTTATTAACATCAAATCTCTATATGGACCTTCTGGTTTCTGTAGCATGGGGGCTCTATACAAAGCTCTATCTAACTTATTTACCCTACGGCTCGGCATGAGGCGTGGAAGCCTCGTGAATGTCGCCCACAGAAATACCGCATGCAGAGGGACGGCTTCGACAAGTTCAGGGTCATCAACCTCTGAATCAGTAACATCTAGATAATCCTCTAGGGTACGGATGGGGAGAATCCTCATTAATGTGAAGTCATGATAAAATAAAGTAAGAGCGGATGAGTTACCTAAAAAGTGAAGACGGCGGAACAAACACAAAGAGGGCAACTGACGGTTAGAAGCGAAGGGATGAGAAAAGCCAAGAGGTTGAGAGTTTTTAAGAAAATAAAAAGTAGGGCACAAATGAGGGGTTTTGGGGGTATTTATAGGAAAAAGGTGAACAGTGGCCATTCAACCCCACCACACACGTGTCATGCGCATTGTGGAGTGGAAGTTAAAAGGCCCATGGGTGGCACATCCACAAGGCCCACTGGGTTGGCGCCAAAGCCTAAGAGATTCAAAATATTTTCAAAACTAAGCTTGTCGGAGCAAGACTCCAGTGTAGCACTCACCATGCACTTAGATCACTTAATCCGCCCCACCTTCCGGCGAGAGAAGCCGCTCAGGCAAGTCGACGGGCATAGCTAAGAAATTGCCAGACGTAGTAGAGCCTACCGACATACCTCGCCCGCACTTTCAGTCCTCATGAAAGATTTCTGGTCACGGTCGGACATCGTCACGGCCAAGCTAAGACGATCGAGTGAGGACAAGCGTGTCGAACTTGTCCCCCACTGACAAATCAAATCCCCATAAAAGGGAACATTCTGCAGTTAAAGATATAGAAAAATGACATAAAAAGGTATAATACAAATCCTCTCTAGATAATGTGACTTATTCACTTCATATCAACCGACTTAAGATCGGAGGAGTTATCCCCTAAGCTCCCGGCGCCAGGCTGATTTCTATTCGGTCACAAGAAGAGACATCAAGTCAGGACGTTCCTCACGAAATTCAATCATAGACCACAAGTCTCAGGTTGTAAACAACAAAGTAGTTTCTAACACTCGAAACAGTTACGATTTTACAAACTTGTATATTCAAATACAGTTAAATTCACGTCACTTAAAATCTAAAAATTCAAATCCAAATTTGTGAAAAACAAGAAAGAAAACAAACTGAATTCAAAATTTTAAAAACCGGGTCGAATATATTTGGTACCCAGTCGGCCAGTCCCCCACTCCCCCCTAGTAAGCAGGTCACGAAAGGGAAAGTGACAGCCAAATATAGCTAATGCTGAGCTACCCAAAAAACAAAGGGTACAAATATCTCCTACGCTTCCCCACCCAACAACGTGCCTACCCAGTACCCACTCACCTCACGCCACCTGTCTATCTTTTGTTACCTTTCAACGTCCAACTGTATCTTGCGGATTACAATACCCAGCCCGAACAATTAAATATTCGCTACTACACGAGGGATAGCAACCCCAAAAATATCATCCCGAAGGATAGAGTGAAGATCACTACACGGTTGATCTAAATGATAAGGAACCGTACTCGCCGTAACTCCACGATTAGCTAGAAAATCGGCAGCCCTGTTAGCCTCCCTATATGTGTGGTTCAAATGGACTGTCCAATTGCTCCCTAAGCTATACACGGCATTGCTCGACGATGAATTTCAAGTTGTTGCTAACTAGCTGGTCTTCATGGATGAGATTAACACACGAAGAATTATCCATGTAAATTATGAGTTTTGTCAACCTTAGGCCTTTTGCTCTTTCTAGGCCCGTTGATTCGTATACTATAGACTAACAATTTTGTTACTGTCTCAGTTATTTGTTTATGCTTCTCTTAAATTCTCTTCACAAAAAAGTCAAATTATAAACAAATCACTAGAACAGTTGGAGTAATAAAAATACTACCTCCATTCGACTCAATTATACGCATCAACTTTTTAACACTTGTTGACTGTAAATGTTGAATTAATTGTATATAGAATTTGACATTGTTCAAAATTATAAAAACTTGATATATTTATTGTATTCTTAAGGAGGAAACAAATAAGATTTCAGGTGACTATTTATACCCTACAAAAAATTAGTGTGAAGTGTTTGATTGCACAAGATGAAGTTGAATGGAGGAAGTATTATCCAAAATTAAATAAATACAATACTTGTTATCGATATAGTAATTTGTAAGTAAGAAGAGAGACGAACAATAATTTATGTGATTATATTTTAATTTATGTAATGTGTACAATTTCGAATATATTCTGAATTAACATAGTATCGAATATTTTCTGAGTTAACATATTATCGAATATAATTTAAAATTAACATATTAAATAAGATGTTGTTGCCAAAAAAAAACTCACTCAAAATCCCTTAAATAAATAAACGGTTTTTCTATTATATGCCTGTGGTACATATGATTAAAAAATTCCAAAAAAAAACTACTCCGTACAAAATTATTACTCCGTAACATTTAAAATCTAAAAAATCATAATAACTCATCTTTATAAGGGAACAATTTCAAGAATATATTTCTTATTTTTATATATTATCATTAGTTGTCCATTCACAATTTAGAATATCCATAAATAAATAAACAAATTTAATTTAATGTAATTTAATTTTAAATCGGTATACTGTATAAAATTATTTACGGAATATCTAAAAATCATTACCATAAAACTGTAGACACGTTAAACAAATCCCTACTTTATAAACAAAAAAAATACCCACCAACATCATTCATTACTCCAGCCGCAAAAACCAATCAATTCTCTCTCTCTCTCTCTCTCTCTCTAGAATTCTCCGAAGTATTACTCCAAAATAAATAAATAAATAAATAAAAACAAAAAGAATAATGAAGTTTGAAGAGCAGGTGAAGGTTAGAGCATACGAGCTCAAGATTTTGTTCAACAAAGGTGTCAAGGCCGTCGGCAAATACGGCAAAAAAGGCTGGCAAAAAGTTAAAAATATTCGCAAGTGATTTCGTTTTCGATTGTTTTTTGTTTACTTTTTTATGGATTTATCCTTGTCTTAGTTAATGATTTTTTTTTTTTTTTTTTTTTGTTTTGTTTTAATTTTTTTTGCTTTTGATTTGAATATTGTCTATAATTTTGCTATGTTGAAGTAAAGTTTATAGAAGATGGGTTTTTTTTCGTATGTGTATTTCTTTCTTATCAATATTTATGGATTTTCAATTGGTTATGGTTACTCCGTATACGTAATCGAATTTATAATGGTAAGATCTAATTCTGTGCTGTAAATTACGATAGTTGAAGTATTTTCTTTCTAATAATTCTCCTGTAAGGCATAATTTACCTTAAATTATGTGAGATAATATACAAATTACTCCGTATAATTTAAAGGGTACAAAAACGTAAAACAAATCTAATAAAGTCACTTACAGGTTACTAAAAAAAATTTAGTAACAATTAATCCTAATTATCACTGGAGTACTAATAAGGCTGACTTATACAAAGAATTTGTGTTTTCTTTGTCTGAGATGAAGCACTAGGTTATTACAACGCAGGAGAGGAGATTCGTACCTGAAATCTAGTGCTTAGGATACCTTCGTTTTGATCACGAGCCAAAACATCTTCAGTAAATTACGAGTCAAGTATTGAATGAAACAATATCTTGAAGTCTTATTAAAGGAAATCGAACCTTGTGTCTTGTAAGAATAACCTAGATATTATCTGTCTATTCAAATTCAATTGCATCATTCAGTATTTAAAACGGAGTACTATGTAAGCGTATGATTGGCGTTCTAGATTGGAGTTGCACAGCCAATCAAAAGAAGCATTGTATAATTACTTTTTTTGGTTCATAAATCATTAGATTAACGTAATTAGGGGAAGAAATTTGAACTGAAGATCTACTATTCATAATAACTAGCTCTAATCGTTAGATTAAGTCATTTTCAATGTGAAAGCGTTATGTAATGTGATCATGGGTTCAGTTTTCATCATTTTGTTTTTTCATTTTTCGATAAGTCTCTTGAGAAACTGTCGAAGTTGTCTGAAGTTATCTGAAGTTTTCTGGAGTTGTCTGAAGTTTTCTAAATTGTTTTTTAAATAATATGAAATAATAATAATAATAATAATAATAATAATAATAATAATAATAATAATAATAATAATTATTATTATTATTATTATTATTATTATTATTATAATTATTATTATAATAATTATAATTATTATTATTCTTATTACTATTATTAATATTTTTATTATTATGGTAACTGTAATTGTTATTATATTTGCTACTTTTTATTTTTTATTTTTAACGAGTTTCGCCTAAATTTATCTTCTTTTAGAAAAAATAGCAAGCAATATATTTTAGCATTTATTTTCATTAATATTTGATAAATATTTAAGAAAATTTTATTAACAATCTATATATTTAATTTGAACTAATTTTTATTTATGATTTGCTATAAAATGGTTTTGGATTGGTCTTATTTTTATTCAAATTATTATCAATATTATTATAATTATTATTCTTAATAATATTATTATTATCACTATTATTAATAACATTAATGTTATATATAACTTAGGTATTATTATTATTATTAGTTAATTTATTTATTTAGAAATCTGAAATTTCTGAAGTAATCTGAAGTTTTCTGAAGTTGTCTGAAGTAATCTGAAGTTTTCTGAAGTTATCTGAAGTTTTCTGAAATTATCTGAAGTTTTCTGAAGTTTTCTGAAGTTATCTGAAGTTTTCTGAACCAGAGAAAAACTTAAGATGAGGAGAACAGGCCCTTACACGTGAGACATTTTATATTGAAATCACCTATAATTAACTTAATATATGCGAAAGGTTTCACGATACCGCAATTTCGAGACCATCTCATTCAAAAATTGTGGTTTTTTTCAAAAAATTTCTAGTCTTCATTTTTTTTTAAATACCAAAATTTTGAACACCCCTTAGACTATAATGCGAAGAAAAATGCTGAGGATAATATTTTATTATACGGAGTAGTTTATTTTGCAGTCTCTCTATTCCTTTTCACAACTACATGAAAAATACTCCGTATTAGTTATGTTCGACAATAGGACTACACACAAAATAATTTCTTCAATTCCAATGAATTGTATACGTTTCACTTTTTAAACGTTATTCATAAGTGTATAATATTCGATATAACTTTTAACCTACAAAATAAAATACAGTCATGTGTCGTCTTGTTTTAATGGTCTTATTATCGAGCACATTATTAATAACAAATCAAACAAGATCTTACATAACTATATTTTCATTTATAGATTGTCGGAAATTTCAAAGATTCTCGACATAGGTGAATATTCTCAATAAAGTAAATGGAGTTGAATGGAGGGAGTATTTTTCTTGTAATATGATTAGTTTAAGAATTAAAGGTCCACTAGCACATGATCCCACAATTACCACAATGATCATTTATAGAAAGTGTAAACAATTCATTGGGACAGAGGAAAGTATTTAAAATTCACGTTAATATTAGAAGGATATGTGTTTTAGATGTATTTAAATAAGTGTAACCATAAACAAATAAGATCCTTGGCATTAAATTATGAAGCTCAAGGTCGAGGTATATGAATGGCTGACATGATTCCCGCTTATGGTGGCTGTGTCGCAGCATGTGCTGATGTGCATTTGGTCGTCGTTCTTGGTCGTCGAGCAATTTCTAATATTCAAAAGCCTGCATTAAAGTATATACGACAGACTTTGCTACAAGTCACTTGTTTTGGTAAACATAAAGAGTAAAGACTTCGTAGTTGTCGAAACTCAAAATGCGGGGGGAAATCGTCGTGTGGATAATCATCATACTGCTACCGTTCTCAAATGGTGTGCATGATGTTAAGCCAACTCGGAGGAGGCCGATTCTTGTGAATTTCGGAGACTCTAATTCAGACACAGGAGGGGTGTTAGCAGCTACCGGACTTCCTATCGGCCTACCACACGGAATCACCTTCTTTCACAAGGGCACTGGACGATTGTGTGATGGTCGCCTCGTCATTGATTTCTTCTGTATGCATTTTACTTTTACTTTACTCTTGTGTCATGTCAATAAATACTACTATAGAGTACGTTACTGACTATCTATATCTATATCTATATAATTTTCGCAGGTGAATACCTGAAACTTAGCTATCTGACCCCTTACTTAGATTCGCTTGCCCCAAATTTTACAAGTGGAGTTAACTTCGCAATCAGTGGAGCAACCCTTCTCCCCAAATTTATCCCCTTTGCATTGGATATACAAGTTCGACAATTCATTCGCTTTAAGAATCGTTCTCTTGAGCTCCTCGCAACAGGTACCACTCCATTTCCTATCATTTCCGCGCTCTACTCACACCCTGATAATAAACGGTGCCCAATTTTTGTGAAGGATCTAAGGAGCTAATTATTGATGAAGAGGGCTTTAGTAATGCACTCTACATGATTGACATCGGAGAAAATGATCTACTTCTTGCTCTGTATACGCCTAATGCAACCTATGATCTCGTTGCTCAAAAGATCCCGTCCTTTCTCAATGAAATTAGATTAGCTGTCGAGGTTGGTTTTCTACAACAAAGTCAACGTACTCTCCGAATTCTTGTTTCATTTAACATAAAACTAGTAATAATGTTTACTACCAATGCAGACGATCTATCAAAATGGTGGGCGAAGATTCTGGATCCACAACACGGGACCCTTAGGTTGCCAACCAAAAGAACTAGCCATACACCCACACAAAAGCAAGGACCTGGATCAATTCGGGTGCCTTGTCGTTCACAACGAGGTAGCCAAAACCTTCAACACGGGGCTTCACACGCTGTGTGAAGATCTAAGGTCGCTGTATAAGGATGCTGTTATTGTTTATGTCGACGTGTATTCCATTAAGTATCGTCTCTCTGCACATCCTCATAAATATGGTAAACCTACGTCGTTGTATTCCTTTTTATCATTAGCTAGTAAATATATGGTGCATTGTATGAGTTACATATTACAGAGTACATACTACTCGTAGGATTCAAGGATCCACTAGCAGCATGCTGCGGTCGTGGAGCACCATACTATTATGACAGGAACGCAACCTGTGGGCAGCCTGGCTATAGTATTTGTAGCAACGTGTCGCAGGCCATCGTGTGGGATGGAGTTCATTACACTGAAGCTGCTAATCGCGTTGTGGCAAACAAGATATCTTCAGGACGTTATTGTACGCCACCATTGAAGCTTCAGCATTTCTGGCACTCCTGATTTTAATTTTTTTTCGTTTTAGAAAAATATACTCCGTCGATGGCAGAGAGGAACCATGTAGCGTAATCGGGAGTAAGCAAGCAAGTGAGGTTTGTCTAAATTGTTTCTTAAAAGCAACATCACAGTACAATATGATACCTTGGCCAGAAGCAGAAGTTTTGACAATCTAAACAAATACTCCCATGGTCCTATAATATTTTCACTACGACATAAAAACCACAATACTCCGTAAAAATTAACTTGATTTGCGTAGTTTGTATTATGTTTACTATGTACTCCATGATCAGAAGGATGTTATGGATAATTTCTTTTTTTCGTACTCCATCCGTTTCAGTGAAATGTTTACAGTTTGACTTTTTTGTGAGGGAAAAAAGTCAAACTGTAAACAAATGACTGAGAGAGAGGGAGTATTTGTTTTACGGAATTACGGTATTTTAGTTTTTCTCACATCAGATTATATTATACATTTATACGGTAGTTCTTTCCGAGGCTCAAAAGTCAAATGAAGAAAAATATTATATTGTATTTTAATAAATTATGAGAAGAGAAGAAAAAAATTAAGATGGAAAGAATACGATAACACTCAAATAGTCAAGCTCTATTTACTTGTTCTATTCCATAATTTCTCCCCATACTAGAATATCCATTACGGGCGACTGAAAAAGGCTACCGACAATCGCCAAAATAGGCGGGCGACTAAATGTAATCGCCAAAACTCAGCAGCGAGGCCTGGTCGCCAAAATTTAAGGGCGGGCAACTGAAATCGGTCGCCAAATATTGGCGACTGAAAACGCAGTCGCCAAATATTGGCGATTGAAAACGCAGTCGCCAAGAGAAGGCTTAACATACGCGTCCTACCAAAAAACAAATCAATTACGCTATTTAATTATAATTACAACAAATTAAAAAGGTTATAATTCTTATTACGACCAACAATTCCTTACATATTTTTCTGAGTCTTTCTTTCTCGCGAAATGCCAGTTGCCTTCTTCATCTTTTTTGGCGTGCGTCTCCAAAAAAATTTCAAACGCGGTCGCCGGTTCTCCTTTGTTTGCCTTTTAAGGAAAAAACACAACAATTAGTAATTTAAATATAAAAACTTACACACTATTATTGGAATATATAGACGATTAAAACCGAAAATCGAATACAAAATTAAAATTGCATGGATCGATTTTGAGTGAATTGCGTTTTTTTTTTTTTGTTTTTTTTTTTTAACTGAGCTAATAACGAATGAAGGGGAGGGGAAGCGGCTGCCGAAATATTAAAGATACTTGGCGACCGAAATGGCGACGCCCGCTTAAAAAAAGGGCGACCGATGTCGATCGCCCGAGATTTTATTTTGGTCGCCAATTTAGTCGCCCATGGTCGACTAAATTCAGTCGCCCGCTCTATATTTCGGTCGCCTTTTGGCGACTATTATATTCAGTCGACAATTTGCGGTAGCCCGTAATGGATATTCTTGTAGTGCCACTTTCTTTAAATAAAATTTCCAAAAATATATTTTCAATATTATTTTTGTCAATTTTGTACTAATTTCAACTAGATCGTCTACTTTATTATTTTTTTATTTAAATTTTATCTACACTATCTATTTTGCTTTATTATTATGTCATATGAAATGGAAAAAAGGTTTTTTTTTTTTTTGGAAAAGAGGGAGTATTATTTTACTTTTAATGTTTTTTTTTTTCAAATAGGATACGCTAGACCATTATAACGGGGCAGGAGCTATTCAAACCTATGACCTATTGACTACTGCTCAAGATACCTCAATCCTGACTACTAGACCATAACATCCTCGTTCGATTTTTTACTTATTTATGAGCAATTTAACTTAAGTCATGATAAGTTTTCATCATTCAATTGCTTACCATATAATTTGTTCAGTTTTTATCACTATGATACTAATATATATTTCTAAAATATTGTCCATTTTATTTTTTAAAATTTTCTCATTCTACTTTTTTGCTTATTCTACATTTCTATTTTACGCCTTTTTGTGTCGCTGTATCCGCAATTCAAGTATTATTGGAACATTTTACATTTTATATGGTAGAATGTCCCCCATTGTCTACCATATAAGGCTATCTTTAACGGGGGGTATGAGGGGGGTTTGAGGGGGAGTCTCAAGTTGAGACTTTCAACTCTTGGGGATGAGTATGTGAATGAAGTGGCTTAAGTGAAGATGAGTATGAGGGTGAGTCTTGGATTTCCAAGACTCACTTTAAGACTAGTGAATAGTGTTTGATCTAATATTTTATTAATATAGATAATAAATAGATAAAAAAATGTGTATTACTTTATCTATATAGATAAGATAAAAATCTACTTAACCAATTACTTAAAATATAATGAAATTTAACTCATTATATAAAATTGTTATAGTTATTGTAAATATAAAATTGTCGGGTTTTAATTAGTACTCCGTAATATTTAAATATACAAATATGTCGATAATTAAAAAAAATAAGTTAGAAGGTTTATTTAATGTCCGATTTATATAAGCGAAAAATATTTTATAATAAATTAAATATAGATATTGAAGTACTGAAATAAAAATAAAGTAAAATAAATTAAAGTGAAAAGTTGAGGTGATAAAATCTGAAATGAGTTTGTGAATAAAGTGTATCTTTTTAGTGAGTCTGAGTCTGAAAAATGAAAAGTTAGTGGAAAGCTGAGGTGACAAAGTCTGAAGTTTAAAAATGAGTATGTGGATAAATTAAAGATAGTCTAACTTTTTATTTAATTACAAATCCCAATTGATTTAGTAAAGGGCTGTAAAGCCATTAAAAATTACCGCGACTTGTTCAAGTTAACAAGTCTATGATAAAAACAGAAAAACGAATTTTATGAATGAACATGGAGGCCACTTTAACAAAGCACAATTAAAAAAATAACCTAGTTGATAACTCACGTTCTATATAACTATGCTCCAACTTTAACCTGAACTAAATACATCAACAATATTCTCTAAATTATCATTTTTCTTTCACGAAAAAAAATTAATTTCTCCTTATTAACCAACAATTTCCGTTTATAATCATGGGATTTTTCAAGACTATTCTCGAGGAATCAGCGAAACAAATCGAGAAGGCAGCTAAGGCAGCTAAACGACTAAATGAGGCGATAGCGGAGCAAGAGAGGCTAGCAAAGGAGGCAGCCATGTATCAAGCTCAACAAGGGTCGATTAGTACTAATAATCTAAATGCTCAACATGTTCCGATACAACAAGTACCCGACACGGTCCCCCTAACTAGGGGTACGTAACACATCTTTTTGTTTATTCTATCTATTCGTTAACCTCTAGGTTTATGATTTTATACTACGAATTAAACATATGCTACACGTAATATCGTCTTACTTGAAAAATTTAAAAACAAGAAAATGTAGTTATGCCAATCCTAATCCTGGTTTCCTAATTACGTTCACTAGGAAGACTACTTTGTTTTCGGATTATCAAAGCCGACAATATATCTTTTAAAGCGTAATTGATGCAAAGCGAAATTGTATTTAATGCAGAGCAAAATCAACAATTGTCGGATATGCGAGTTCAAATGATTCAAAACCAAATTAGGCGATCGGAAGAGAGCGCAATGCATATGGGAGTTATTGGATCAGGAGACTATCGCATTGTCCGCAATACTAATTATAACAACAGCTCCCTAAGTGACGTCGGTTGATTATCCAATAAAACTATGGAACATGTATGCTTCTCTAGGTACTTATATTTTTACTCCATTTTTAGAAGACATTGGTTCATTATTCATAATCATATTTTACATGATATTAATTGGTTGATTATCCTTAATTATATATAATAAATTATCACATTTACTAAAGAGCCGAATATATTACTTAAAATTGAAATCCAAACTAGGCTTAAAAAATGAAATTATGGAAAATATTAATATTGAAAAGGCTATGAAAACCCCGTGGGTAGGGCTGTAAATGATCTGAGCTGGCTCGTCGAGCCCTCAGAATCGTTTCGTTCAAAGCTCGGCTCGATCTTGATCAAAACGAGCTCAAGCTCGACTAAATACGAGCCGAACCCGAGCTCAGTAAGGCTCGGCTCAAAAGCTCGTTTGCCTCATTTATCATTTTAGTATAATTTTGTTATATCGTAATATTAATTTATTTTAATATATATATTATTTAGGTATTTATTGTAGAAATATGAAACATGATATTGCTACCAAAATGTTAATCGTATTAACATGCCCAAGATTATACAAAATGATAATAACATGAATTAGTAAAAGAATAGAAATAACCTTTCTAAACTTCGATGGAAGGCCTAAGAACTTCCTAAAAACGTACCCAAAAACGTTTACAAGACCAATATTCAACGTAGAATATCTCTTACCAATTGCACCCAAAACGCTTTATGAAATGCCTTGAGTTTATGCTAGAAAACCAAATGAAATATATTACGATTAATATATGAAGTGAATTTGGAAATTAGATGAGTGAAAAATATGAGAATTCTCTCTCTTTTTCTCTCCTCTTTCTCGGCTCACACACACATATCACATACAAATTTTTCTTCTCTTCTTATTATGAGTAGTATAGTTAGTATATGTTGTGTTTTGAGTGGGAAGTTACATGAGTTAATGGGAGAGGTTATGAAGTAATGGTAAGTGGTGGTTAATCAACTATTAACTACCCATTAATACTAAACAAATAAACCAAAAACATTATACATACATACATATCACACGACACACTTGAAGTGTGTGTGTGTGTTGTGTGTATTATATTTTTTAGTATATTTTAAATGTACATTACATGTAAATTAATATGTATAATACGTATTTAATTAATTGATTATCGTATAATACAATAGATTAAATAACATAACTTATAGCATCATTTTAACTATAAATATCAAATATATTTATAATATAAATGTAGCTCATAACTATTATACACACATGAATTAACACTTAATTAAGCCATCTAAATTGAATTAACATTTAATTCAGCTCACCCACTAATTTATGTAATCGTATAACAATAATCTATTTAATCACATTAAATAATTATTCGAATACATTTCCAAATTTCTAACTGCTTAGATATATATAAGGCATCAATGTAATCACATTACATTTCATAAAATCGTCCTATAGGTGTGACCGATAAGGACCAGCTGATCACCGCCATCTATATGACAGTAACGTCAAACTTTCTAGCAAGCCAACCGCTCTGGATATACGTTAATCAGCTGATTTTAAATACAAGTATCCTTTGTGATCCTGTAAGAGATTTAATAAATTAATCACACTAACTGTGGAGGACACCAGCTCCAACAATCTCCCACTTGTCCTTACAAGTGTTTGTATGTGATTAACGATTCTCATATCCATATAAATCTCCCACTCAATGGTAGACATATTTGCAAAGTCGCACTTTCGCAAGGTCGTATCTATCAAGCGATCGTATCAAGAGTGGTTTCCTCGACTAGAGAGCAACTAACTGATATACAAATGTATTCACAACATTCGAGCATGGCCATGCATTTCAGTTACTACTCCTCGAGTGGCCCTGAGATTAAAAAAACGATAAGATTGGATATTTTCCTTGACTCGAATCTTGCAGATTAAAGCACGCATTTAAATGACCCGAAAAAATCTACTCGGCCTCCTTTTACGGTGCGACCACGAGAAAGAAACCAAAGTCACCCAAACTGCCTTATCTCAAGAAAGCGATGACAGTCAAAAGAATCGACTCTAGAACACAATGAACGCCCTATCCACGACCAGGCAAAAATGTCTCAGACATTTAGGACTTCATTTAAGTGGTCACTATGTCCTACGCAGATCCTCTATACCTCGTGATATGTGTTTGATCAGACATCACATGTCCTTATGGTTATTGAACCTACCATCAATCAACCCACAATGTAATCACCTAGAGTTATCAGCTCACTTTGGTGATTATGGACAAAACATATATAAAGTAAATCAGTTCACTCAGTGGCGTTCAAAATTGTCACACAATCCACATGAAATACGATATATAAAATAATAATTTTGATGATTACAAAGTAGTAGTTTTAACAGATACATTATCTAAAAACAAACTAATGAAAATCAGGAACACTCTTTAATCCCATTGATACAACATGTTCAACATGTTTGTTGTACGACAATGGCTTCGTGAGAGGGTCCGCTATGTTGTCACCGTGACAACCTTGCAAATCTCTATCTCCTTTTGCTCCACGTAATCTCGTATCATATGAGCCTTCCGCAACACATGTCTAGACTTATTGCTAGATTTAGGTTCTTTAGCTTGGAATATGGCACCACTGTTATCACAATAAACAGTGATCGGGTCATTCGCACTAGGAACTACCATTAGTTCTTGTAAGAACTGACGCATCCATATTGCCTCTTTAGCTGCCTCGGAAGCTGCAATATACTCAGATTCTGTTGTGGAATCTGCTGTGACTGATTGCTTGGAACTTTTCCAACTCACTGCCGCACCATTAAGTGTAAAAACGAATCCGGATTGAGACTTAGAATCATCTCTATCCGTTTGGAAACTAGCATCTGTGAAACCTTTTGCACATAACTCTTCGTTTCCACCATATACTAACATCCAACCCTTAGTTCTTCTCAAGTACTTAAGGATGTTCTTAACAGCAATCCAATGACTTTCACCTGGATCCTTTTGGTAACGACTCGTCATACTAAGTGCGTATGCCACGTCTGGACGTGTACACATCATAGCATACATAATCGATCCTTCTACTAAGCGTGCACGGAATTCGATTCATGCGTTCTACTTCTTCCGGTGATTTAGGTGATTGAGTCTTACTTAAATGCACCCCATGAACCATCTAAGATTACCCCTTTTTGAGTTAAATATCTTGAACCTCTCAAGAATTTTATCTATATAAGATTCTTGACTTAACGCCAACCTACTCTTGGATCTATCTCTATAGATTTGAATACCGAGTATTCTCTGTGCCTCACCTAAGTCTTTCATCTGAAAATGATTCTTTAACCATTCTTTTACAGAAGAAAGCATAGGAATGTGATTCCCTATTAACAGTATGTCATCTACATACAAAACTAGGAATGCAATATAGCTCCCACTTGATTTGACATATAAACATGGTTCCTCGACTGATCGTTTAAAACCATATTGTTTAATCACTTGGTCAAATCGATGATTCCAATTCCTCGATGCTTGCTTAAGTCCATAAATGGAACGCTTAAGTTTGCATACTTTCTTAGGATATTTTGGATCTGTGAAGCCTTCGGGTTGTACCATGTACAATTCCTCGTCTAAATAACCATTTAAGAAGGCGGTCTTCACATCCATTTGCCATATTTCATAGTCATGAAATGCAGCAATCGCTAAGATAATCCGGATAGATCGAAGCATGACGACAGGTGCAAAGATATCATCGTAGTGTAAACCTTGCACTTGGGTGAAACCTTTTGCAACAAGTCGTGCTTTATAGATATCTGGTTGTCCACCTAGTGAACGAATTATCTTATAAATCCATTTGCACTCAAGAGGTCTTACCTTTTCGTGCAAATCAACCAGATCCCATACTTGCTCTCGTGACATGGAGTCTATCTCGGAATGCATGGCTTCAAGCCATAGCTTCGAGTCAGAACTAGTCATTGCACCTTTGTAGGTAGTCGGTTCATTACTTTCAAGAAGTAATAAATCATCTCCATTTCCTTCTTCAACGATACCAATGTATCGATCCGGAGGATAAGAGATCCGGCTAGTCCTTCTGCTCAAGAGGAATAGCTACTGCGATGGAGGTTGAAGGAATATCTTCCTCCATCACCCGTGTCAAAGGTCTGGTTCTGAGATTTCTGACAACTCAAAAACCCTATTACTTTGGTTATTCGTGATAAACTCTTTCTCTAAGAATTTAGCACTAGCTGCAACAAAAACTCGTTGTTCAGTAGGTGAATAAAAGTAATGACCAAACATTCCTTTTGGATATCCCACAAAGTATGTTTTGACCGATCGTGGGCCTAGCTTATCGTCAGGTCTCCACTTAACGTAAGCCTCACATCCCCAAACCCGAATAAAAGACAAATCAGGAACTTTTCCTTTCCACATCTCATATGGGGTTTTGTCAGTCGCTTTAGTCGGACTTCGGTTTAGAATGAGTGCAGCAGAATTTAGAGCAAACCCCCACAATGAATCCGGTAAAACCGTATGACTCATCATGGAGCGAACCATGTCTAACAAGGTTCGATTTCTCCGTTCGGACACACCATTCAATTGTGGTGTTCCAGGCGGAGTTAATTGTGATACAATACCACAATCCTTTAGGTGTTGATCAAATTCATTAGATAGATATTCACCACCACGATGTGATCGTAATGCCTTTATTTTCCTATTTAATTGGTTCTCAACCTTGTTTTGAAACTCCTTGAATTTCTCAAAAGATTCACTTTTATGTTTCATTAAATAGACATACCCATATCTACTTAAATCATCAGTAAAAGTGATGAAATATCTATAACCATCTCGTGCTGTGACAGACATTGGTCCACATACATCGGTATGTATTAGTCCTAGTAAGTCACTGGCTCGCATTCCAATACCTTTAAAGGATATACGAGTTATCTTTCCAATGTGACATGATTCACAAGTACCAAATGATTCATAGCCAAATGGTGAAATAATCCCATTCTTAATGAGTTTCTTTACTCGTTTTTCATTTATGTGTCCCATTCGACAATGCCATAAATACGTTTGATCTTTATCACCTAATTTAGCCTTTTTATTATCCACATGATATATTTCTTGCGTTTGATCTAGAACATAAATACCATTCATGGAAAACGCTTGACCATAAACAACATCATTTAAAGAAAAAGTACAACAATTGTTCTTCATAATAAATGAAAAACCATAAACATCCAACATGTTAACGGAAATAATGTTCTTTGACAAACTAGGAACATAATAACAATTATTCAAACAAAGTTCCAAACCACTAGGTAAAAACAAGATGTAAGTTCCTACAGAAACCGCAGCAACCTTTGCTCCATTCCCAACACGTAAATCAACATCGCCTTTAGCCAGACGTCTTACGTCCCGGAGGCCCTGCAAGTGATTACAAATATGAGAACCACATCCAGTATCAAATACCCAAACAGAGGAACTCGCATGATTAATTTCTATCATGTGAATATTAGATGACATACCTTGAGCTGTCGCACGTCCAGCTTTTATGTCCTCGAGGTACTTAGGACAATTCCGTCTCCAATGCCCAGACTGCTGGCAATGGTGACATTTTCCCTCCTTTTCTTTGCTCTTCTTGCTTTTTGAGTGACTTGACTCCCCAGGACCACTCTTGGGTTTAGGCTGACCTTTCTTCTTGAAATGAGGTCGCTTAGCATTCGAGGCAGCAGGTGCCTTTCCCTTTCCCTTAGACTGCATCACAAGAACATCTTTCTTGTGACTCCCACTCAAATTAAGATCTTTCTCAGCTTGCACAAGCAGAGAATGAAGTTCGTGAAGACTTTTCTTCATATCATTCATGTTGTAATTGACCCTAAACTGAGTGAATCCATCATGAAGTGAGTGTAGGATACGATCAACAATGATTGACTCTTCAATCTTGCAACCAAGAGCGTCTAATTTCTCCACATTCTCAATCATATTAAGCATGTGGGCGCTAACAGGTTGGCCCCTTTGCAGCTTAGCCTCAAAGAAGCGTACAGCTGCATCATACCTAACAATTCTCGGAGCTTGCGAGAATTCATTAGTTAGCGAGGTGAAAATGCGATTTGCACCTTGGGAAATGAAGCGACGTTGCAAATGTGAATCCATTGCATATATGAGTACGTTCTTAATCGCACCCGCTTCTTTCACAAACTCATCATATGCAGTTCGTTGAGCTCCAGATCTAGCAGTAGGTTCAGCCGGAATTGGCTCCATGAGATACTTCAGTTTTCCGTCTGCGATGGCAGCATTCTTTAATGCCGCCTCCCATTCGGTGAAGTTACTACCATCTGACTTGAGACGGTAGTTTTGGTTGTAGGAGACATGGTCCATAAAGGAACGTAACCATGACTCCCTAGTCAAGACGGCACTAGGGCCGGGGGTAGCAGTATTATCAGCCATAATAATGCAAAAATAGCAACAAATATATCTACAATATAAGAAGATAAAACAAACATAAGCAATCACCAAATTTAAAGCGTCTATTTAAAACATGTAAATAAACTAAAAGCATTTATACAATTGATCCCACTCAAGAATTATATAAATGATTCCAAGACTCAAATTTCAATAAATCGATAAGTCAACCATTTGACTAATTTTTAACTTTTTAAAAATTCTTGGTTCATAAATTTCTCAAATTTATTAATAGTCCATTTCGATTCCCACATCTTAGTGAAAACCAAATGTTGAGTTCAACTAACATCGACATCCACTACTTACCCAAGGTAGAAGGGGTACACATGGATTTAACAACAGGTCCTATATGCCCACCGACGAACAAGGGATTCATAATGATTCGATTTAGAAAGACTATATCTCAATTTTAATAGTAAAAGAGTGAGATCTCATCATCCATTAAAAACTCATTTAAGTGAACAAAATAGGTGAGTCTAAGTGAACGATGACTTGTTAAAACATCATATGTTTAAATTAAAAGGTTAAAACATCATATGTTATAACTATTTTAACTAACACGTGGGAATGAATCAATATTCATCTATTTAGGTGGTTTGATTTTAGGCGGAATATGACGATAAACATAAATAAAACAAGCACATAAAACCTAGTGTGGCCTATCAAAAACAGTACAAGGCGGAATCCAATCAAATTGGACCCTGTAAAATACAAATTGGAATCCTTGAAAGAAAGGACCCTAACTCCAAAAGCAAGGCTCCAAAACCTCCGTCTTTGGATCACCAAAAGGAATGGCAAACCTTCAATCTCCTCTTCTTGTACCACTAGCTATTACAATGTAAATCCTATTTACAAAAAAACTAGGATAAAAGAAAAAATTACAAGTTGGAGATGTGAAAATCCCAAAATCACATTTTCATCATTACGAAAATGCAATTAAAAGAAACTTAGGCCACACTAGATATAAAACGCAATCAAATATAAACGCATTCATCAACTAAAACAAAATTTCATACATCCAAATGCATGAAAAACACAAACCACCTACTAAAAATATGTTTAAGTGAAAATTTCATAAAAATTCACCTATTAACATAAAAATCAATCATGTCATACATAAATTGATAAATAAGAATTAATTCAACATATCATATATAATGAATCAATTCAATAATTATTTTAAACTATTTTAAAATAAATGGCATCATATACACTCACATATCATAAACAATTTTATGACAATAAAATAAGGCATTTTAAAACAAAATCAATTTGACAATTCAAATTAAAAAAAATGAATTAAACAAATTAACTCAAAATAAATTCAATTCGGCCAATTAAAAAAACAAATTTTTTTTTTTTTTTTTTTTTTTAAAAAACTCGGCCAAAATTAAATTTTTATACACATATATATATAAACAATGATTTTATTAAATCATATTTAACAACAAAAATTGACATGTATATATATATATATATATATATATATTTCGAAATTATTAATGTATGCAAAAAGAATTGATTTCAATATAATTTCATAAATTACATCACAATTTTTATTATCATATAATAAACTTTATAATTATCATATAATCATATTATTTTGATTTTAATCATATTTAAACCAAAATAAGTGTTATACATTTTAAATAATGATCATATCAAAATATATTTACATATAACAAATTTGTATATCAATTTAATTTAATCATTCTAACCATTTAAAATAATTAAATAAAAACAAAAAAATTTCGAAAAATAAAAAATAAAAAATGCCGTGAGGTATATCAAATAAATAAACGATTTTATTTTTCAATTTTAATCCATATTAAAATCATTTTGAGCCTAATGCTTTGATACCACTTGTAGAAATATGAAACATGATATTGCTACCAAAATGTTAATCGTATTAACATGCCCAAGATTATACAAAATGATAATAACATGAATTAGTAAAAGAATAGAAATAACCTTTCTAAACTTCGATGGAAGGCCTAAGAACTTCCTAAAAACGTACCCAAAAACGTTTACAAGACCAATATTCAACGTAGAATATCTCTTACCAATTGCACACAAAACGCTTTATGAAATGCCTTGAGTTTATGCTAGAAAACCAAATGAAATATATTACGATTAATATATGAAGTGAATTTGGAAATTAGATGAGTGAAAAATATGAGAATTCTCTCTCTTTTTCTCTCCTCTTTCTCGGCTCACACACACATATCACATACAAATTTTTCTTCTCTTCTTATTATGAGTAGTATAGTTAGTATATGTTGTGTTTTGAGTGGGAAGTTACATGAGTTAATGGGAGAGGTTATGAAGTAATGGTAAGTGGTGGTTAATCAACTATTAACTACCCATTACTACTAAACAAATAAACCAAAAACATTATACATACATACATATCACACGACACACTTGAAGTGTGTGTGTGTGTTGTGTGTATTATATTTTTTAGTATATTTTAAATGTACATTACATGTAAATTAATATGTATAATACGTATTTAATTAATTGATTATCGTATAATACAATAGATTAAATAACATAACTTATAGCATCATTTTAACTATAAATATCAAATATATTTATAATATAAATGTAGCTCATAACTATTATACACACATGAATTAACACTTAATTCAGCTCATCTAGCTGAATTAACATTTAATTCAGCTCACCCACTAATTTATGTAATCGTATAACAATAATCTATTTAATCTCATTAAATAATTATTCGAATACATTTCCAAATTTCTAACTGTTTAGATATATATAAGGCATCAATGTAATCACATTACATTTCATAAAATCGTCCTATAGGTGTGACCGATAAGGACCAGCTGATCACCGCCATCTATATGACAGTAACGTCAAACTTTCTAGCAAGCCAACCGTTACCGATATACGTTAATCAGCTGATTTTAAATACAAGTATCCTTTGTGATCCTGTAAGAGATTTAATAAATTAATCACACTAACTGTGGAGGACACCAGCTCCAACATTTATAATTGTAATATAATATAATTTTTTCTATTTAATAAGCTTATTATTTTTTTGAAAATATTTATATTTAGTTAGACACAAAAGGTGAGTAAGTTAGAAGAATACAATAATAAATGAGCTCGAACCGAACTCGAGGCGAGCTCGAGCTTCAATATGCTTGGCTCAACGAGCTTCGAGCCAAGCCCGAGCTCGCCATTATTACACCTGCATTTACCAGTATCCCCGTGGGTAGACTCACAAAATCTGACCACCCAGAAACCGCCCGAAACCGACCTGAAAATAACCCGAAATAAACCTGCTTTTTTTACCCGAAGCCAAAAACGACCCGAACCCGAAACGACCCGAAAAAAATGGGTCATAACCCGACCCGTAGCGGGTTAACCCGTTAAGTTAAAAAATTTACGTTCCAAGATAGAAAATGTCAATATCAAATTTTTTTTTTTACATGAAATTTTTTATTTTAAATCAATTTTAAACATTTCACACTGACCAAACTATTCATAATTGACAATTTTATTTTAAATATAATATTTATTATTTAATAATTGTATAAACAATCATACTCCGTAATAATGATGTTTGTTAGTTGCATTGGACATTATGAATCACTATTTACGAAATTTTGAAACAAAATTACATGTGGAGAATAAGTGAAAAAATGTGGAAAAAAATATGATACAATAAGTAGGTAATTCGGGGTAACATTTTAGAATTTGAAGACATAAGTACGGATCAAAATCTTCATTGTTATATTTTATTGTTTTCGTTTATAAATTTTTTGTTTTTGGTAAAAGTTTTCCTTTATAAATTAAAGTGTGTAATATCCACATCAGCTTATAATTAATACTCCGTATGTTATACGTAAATATTGACTTAATAATTACACGTCTATATATACTTATTTTGAAATATTATCAATTTTTAACTTATAATTCAATTTATTTTTTTTATATTGTATCATCAATTAAAGTATTTTTTCTTAGTGAAAACTAAACCGTTATACAAAAAAGGAAAAAAGAAAATATCGATAAAGGGGCGTTAATTAACCCGTATTTTGACCCTAACCCGACCTGGACCCCGTATACACCCGACCCGTATATTACCCGAACCCAAAATACACCCGACCCGTATGTTACCCGATTTTTGGTTATCCGAACCCGAAACCCGTCCGCCCGACCTGTTTGACAGGTCTACCCGTGGGTAACGGAACTTGGTTACCCACTCAGTGAAAGTGCTCCACGTGGTCGTTGAAATTTAGGGGTTGAAAACTTTTCTACTTAGTAATTAATGCCATGTTATTTACATTATTTAATTAATTGACTACATTTTTAATTAATATATGTAATACCACAATACCATATTCCATATTATTGTTAATACATGATTAAATAATATTCAATTTTTATACTCCGTAATAACATACTCCCTCCATCCCAAATTACTTGTCCCATTTCCACTAAATTTTTTCCCAAATTACTTGTCCCTTTCTATTTTTAGTATGTATTAACAAATAATTTTCAAAATTTTATCATTTTCATTACCATCCCTTAAATCATCCCAAAATAAAAAGGGACAATTAATTTGGGATGGAGGGAGTATGATAAAAAGAAAATGAAGGGATTAAATAATTTTTTATTTTATTTTTATTATTGTTTCCATTATAATTCGAAATAATGGACTTTTAAAATTATATGCAGTTCATTTTTCTGAAACGATGCATGACGTCTGAGATTTTCAGTAGATGAAAATTTTAATTCATTGAATGTGAATATTTGAAAGCAGAAACAAAAGTAAAAAAAAAAAATAAAAAACCGTAAGTGTGCATGGGTGTTCATCTTTCATGATGTTGATGATTGGATACGTATTTAACTTATCTTAATGAGGTTAGGATTTAGGGTTATGTGCAGGGGCGGATCCAGGATTTAGATATGCCTTGGGCTAAAAAATTTCGTAATATGCTTCACTTTTTTTTAGTCAATATGTACTGATATTCGATAACATTATCTAAAATAATTAAAGGGGTATAAATTAATCCGTGTAAACTTTTGAGATACGGACACAAAAAAAAAAAACCTAGAAAACTCGAAAGAGAACTTTTTTTCCTTAAAAATAAAATTTGGAAGTTTTTTTTATAGAAAAATGTAAACTTTAAATTGAATGTTTTTGATTTTTGTGACATTAATGGCTGAATCAATTGAATGAGGTATTGGGTGAGTCCAAAAGTAGGCCCAATTAAAGTAAAATGAAACAAAATAACACAACTACAAAAAAAATTGTACTCAATGGGGTAACTATAAATCTCAATCGTCCACAAGGTTACCACCATTTTCATGTATGACTCCCTAAAATATATTGTATATATTTTTTTTCCCTGAAAACAACTTCGGCCTAGCCCAAGTCGCCTTGGGCTAGATCCGCCCTTAGTTATGTGTTTTCAGATAAATATTAACAGGAAAAGGGTAAGTTGTTTGTAAATTTTAATTTCGTTTGTAAATCTTGATTTAAAAATTTAAAATGTCATATTATAAATTTCAGATTCAAAATTATTGTTTGGTAGGATAAATAATTTTGTAATTGTACGGTTGAAAATGACATGGTATGAATAATATGATTCCAAACTAAAGGGGTGTGATCATTTGGATTACTAATGGAAGTGATTTTGTTAAATCTTTCTAGAATTGACTCGATTCCAAATCAAATTTTATAAACTTGTAAACAAAAATTTTGGACCAAATTCAAATTTAAGAATAAAATGTTTGTTTCCAACAAAGAATAAATGCAATGAGTCACGTACGAGTGTCACATTGCTTTATTTTGATGTTCATATATACACGCTTGAAGATTTAACCTGTGATTTTATTTGTGTTTGGCAGTGTCTTTTGTGCTTCGTGGAGTAAGAGAATGCACGGCAGGCACGCTCTATCTTTATTTCCTTAATACGTTGTCCTTGCTCAATTTGCAAATTGGATCATTTTGTTTAGTATAAATACTCTAAATTGTGTTCTATGATTATTACTCCGTATTTGTATTTCTCGTAAGAATTACGAGTATATGTTTTTTTTTTTTTCATTTATAACTTTGGAGTGTCTATTAGCTGCAATTAGAGGATTAATGTGTGATGTGAGCTTTTTAGATGCTTTTATTAGCTCAAATTTAAATAGCCCAATGGAATGAGTTCAATTTGGATTGTTCTTTTAACTAAACTAAATGTTTGGTGATCACCACAAATTATTTTGAGGCTTTTTTTTTCGATTTACCTTAAATCACAAATAATTTCTACAACATTTACTTTAAATTTAGTTTTTGAATTCATTATGTGGGTTAAATTAGTTCAAGTTAGATTATTACTAGTTTAGATCCCGTGCATCAATGCACGGTAACTATAGATATTATTGTTTTTAACTAATAAAATTATACTAAGTAATAAATCAACTGAAATATAAGAAAATTGTTAATTTGTATGATATTCAAGTGTAAATTTAGTAGCGAACAAACCTAAATTCTAAATACAAACATATATGAAATGCATATATTATAATAGAATGAAAAGTAAAAAAATATTAAATTAGCAAATATTTAGTTTAGGATAAATATTTTTTTGAAAAATATAAAATAATATTAAAGATACAAAATAGAAATTAAAAGTGAAAAATCGTGTGAACATGATAATTGAGTAATGATAATTATTGATAATAAATATAGACTTAATAATATATAATAGGGTGGATGATGTAAGCATGAGGTTTTGGCGGGAAAAAAACGCACAGAATCGCGACATGTGGCATTGATGATGTCAGCGATAACTGTGGTTTAGTATAATAAAGATTTTAACTAAACTAAATTTTGTATGTTACTACAAACTTTTTTCGAAGATTTTTTTTTTTGCTTTTATTGATTTACATGTAGGCGAAATAGTCTCCAGAAATGCTCTCAAGTTATCTAAGCAAACGGATACCAAGTTGTTCCGCCAAATGCTGAAACCAAAGCTTTATGAAAATGCGATAAGACGAGATGGTATCATCTTCAGTTAGCCTGATGTATGATACGACATTCCATAGAACTGCGTAAGTCGCTAGTAGAGCCCGCCAATTGCATGGGCAGTCCGGTCCGGCCCGTCCATACCCGCCTATCAGGCCTTAAATTTGGATCCGGACCGGCCCTCCCAAAACCCGGTGGGGCCCTTTTTTTGAAGGGCCGGGCTTGGGTCCGATTTTTGAGATCCGGCTCTTTTGAAGCCCGCCACATAAGCCCGCTAGTAAGTCCGTTGTGCCGGGTCAGGCCGGGCCGACGCTGGTCGTTAGCAACGGCACTCTAACGACTGTTTGTCAATATTCAACTGACATTTTTTCGCATTACAAAAACTTTGAGTGAATATACATTATATTTTCAGTAAACAATTATACGGATAAGAAAGTTATGAAAGTTTGGTATTTGTTTTGTACTTGTGATGATAAATAAAAAGACCACTCACGACTATATTAACATTTTACAGACGCTGCAAATTTACATGTAGAAAAGTGAGGAAAATGTAACTAACTAGACAGCCTAGATGGACAATGGAACCGGACCTAAAAAAAAAGGGCCTCAAATTTGGATACGTAGTACCAGTGGTGGAGCCACGTGTCAACAAGTGGGGTCTTAAGATCCAAAACTTTTTTAATATAGTATGTTTTGTTATTAACTGGACACTACTCCGTATAAACTACGGTGGCATAATAATTAGGAGGTTGATTTTTAATAGAGATGGTGAGGGTTCGAATCCTCTAGTATTTTTGTATTTTTTTTACCTCACTTTAAATATTTTCTAGCTACGCCACTACATAGTACTATATGGGTAAATATTAAATAGTGTACTAAGTGATATTTTAAAAGTTTGACTTTTTAGTCTAACTTTAAAACTTATCTGAAAGAAGGCGTCAACATTTGTCTTCTTTTTTTTTTTTTTTTTTTTTTTTTTTTTTTTAAGAACTCATGTGCTAAAGTTGTACGGGGTACTTCATAGAATATAAAAAAAATTGAGTTTATAATACTTACGTTTACTACGTAAATATGGGAGAAGTGCATTTCATTTTAAGCGATGGAGCATTTTACCGTAACATGTTAGAAAACCCCTAGGTCGGTACCATGTGAATCGTTAAGAATAAATTAAACTGAATACGGAAGTGTACCTGAAGGATTCATAGTGTCCCTTTGAGATCTGATCTTCCTTTGAGACACACCCTTTACTTTTCTTATGGTTGATGGGAGATCAAAAGAAAACCCTTAATTACTGTATTTTGTATTTGTGTGGATGGTGTGTTCAATGGGGACCAAACCTATATTTATAGTGTGAGACCTTTATAGGGTTTCCATAAATAAGCTGCCAAATATCTACCCTCATTGATATGGGCTGCTACCTTGTTTTACACATTTAAGTCCATGACCAATATTTCCTTATTACCCAATACCGATATTATTACCTTATGAATCACTTTATTTATCGGTTTATATTTTATAACAGTGCGACACAAATTTAATTACATTAGTGGCCCATATCCGTACGAATATATAAATATATTCTAACAATCTCCCACTGGGACACACATGTAATTATATGTGTATAACCTTAGCGCGTGATACATGTTATTTATATACGTTTTATGCCCCCGGTTCAGTCGCATTTAGCTTATTTTTACTCGTGATTATTGCTAGTTTACGAGCTATTTGTTATATTTCTCGACACTGCTGCTTTCCATTTACATTTTGCAGGTTTTGGTGGTTTTGAGCCAAAACCCGGGACGATTGGAGCAATACGAGAACTGAGTCCGAGAAGACCAAGCCCAAGCGTGCACATGAGCTCGAGGACACGAGCCAAGACCAAAAGGGCCAAAGATATCAAAGGCTACGTATAATAAAGGGCCAAAAGCAAGGCCAAACGAAAGACAAGGCTCTAGAATGAATGATGGGCCAAGGAAGAAGAGACCAAGACAATACCAAATAGGGTGGTCGTCTGGTCATTGGCCGGTCTGGACCGGCTCT
Organism: Dianthus caryophyllus; assembly: GCA_023091065.1. NCBI lineage: Eukaryota > Viridiplantae > Streptophyta > Magnoliopsida > Caryophyllales > Caryophyllaceae > Dianthus > Dianthus caryophyllus. Next base: position 11,070,077 of record CM041520.1, read on the forward strand.
GACGCTTTTTACACGGGTTTTTGATTTAATCCGAGTTTATTTGTTTGGAAACTATATATTAGACACTTAGGACGTGATTTAGGTCATCTTATGTTTTTATGCTTTATTTCTCTAGTTTAGTTTACTGCTTTCTTTTATTTTCTCTCAAAACATTCAAGTTTTAGTTTAGTCTTCAAGATTCAAGATTCAATTACTTTGTAACCGTCGGTACTCCGTAAGTTTCAGGTTTTTATTCAATTGCAATTATTTCTTTTACCATGTCTTCTTATTATTGCTTTGATTTAATTTCATTTATGAGTAGCTAAATTATAATTAGGGTTTGAAGGTGATTTGTGATAGTTGATTCAGGCATGTTATATTTGTTATTTTGATTGAAATTGTGCAAGTCGGTTTCTTCCTACGCGTTTTATTATCAATTGAATTTAGGGACGCCTTTATTGAATTGAATTTAGGTTGTTTCAGTTTAAGATCGAAAGCCTAATTGAAACTAGACTCACGCGTATTTGATAAGTTGAATTTAGTAAGTTGCGAGAGCCCGCTAAATTTGCTTAAGGTTAATATTGACTCGAGAGAGCGTATTCCTAAACCTAGCCACTTGCATAGCTTCAATTGAATGTTATCTGCTTTTGAGTTGAGTTCCTGAATCACTGTCATAATGATCCTGATGCCCTAATCTTCCTCCTTATTGATATTTGTTGATCTGCTCTATTTCTGCTCTAGTTTATAGCTATTTACAAACCCATTTTTCACACCCGAGTTGAACCTGTTATTGCCGACTTTAACTTATAACTGAGCTGTTTCCCTGTGGATTCGATCCTGCTTGCCACTAGCTACCCTGTTAGTTGTTTGTTAGGTTATTTTGATATTGGCGATACGACTTAGCCGTGTCAATTTTGGCGCCGTTGCCGGGGAAACGGCTTTGCTAGTTTTAGTTATAGTTAGTGTTTGTTGCAGGTTTTTCCTCCTTAGTCTCAAGGAACCTAGTTCCTTGAGACCGTTCTCATCATTTCTTTGAGTTCTTTATGCGCAGGTCACCTACAGGTTTAGTCCCTTTTGATCCTGAACCTGAGCGTACCTTACACCGTACGCGTAATTTCTTTAAAGAGATCGCTGAGACCTACGAACGTGAACTTGAGGAAGCGTCGCAAGCGGAATCTAGTGCAACGCAATCGTCCTACGAAGAGGACACACCTCCTCATACTCCGTTAACACCTCCACCAGTGACCATGCCTAAACTTTCTAGTCACTCGGTGCCTACACCGGAATCCATTCCGGCTGGATTTACGATGCCCGCTACGCTGCAGGGCAACTTCGAGATTCGCCCCGCCTTCTTAAATTGGGTGGAGCGGAATCAGTTCGGTGGTTATCCTACCGAAGATCCTGGTCGGCACATGCAAATGTTCACCGATTACTGCTCGACGATTAAGCAGGCCGGGATTACGCAGGAGCAAATACGGGAAATGCTGTTCCCGTTCTCATTGAAAGATCGGGCCCGCGAGTGGATTACTGATCTAAACAAGGAGGACGCCGGTATTACTGATTGGAGTGGGTTGGCTCTTGCATTCTACTCCAAATTCTATCCTCCGTGAGCGTCTTAACCAAATGAGGAGTCAAATTCAAGGCTTCAAACAAACGTTCGACGAGTCGCTTGCTGAGGCGTGGGACAGGTATAAGAAGCTGATTAGAGACTGTCCTCACCACGGTCTTAATACTTGGTTGGTGATTATGACCTTCTACAATGGTCTTTACGCGGAGAGTAGAGCCATTCTTGATTCTGCTGCGGAGGGACGTTTTGCTAATAACGTCGACGATGATAAGGCTTGGGGGTTGATTGAAGATATGGCTATTCACTCATCTCAGTTCGGGAAGCCTAGGGGGAATTCGCGGTCCGCACATGATGACCGTGATAAGGGGAGCGTCAGCGCGCTCACGAGTCAAGTTGCTGCGCTAACTGTGCAGATTAGCCAAATGAACGGAGGTGGTTCTTCTAGTGCTCACGTCAACGCTGTTGCAGGGCACGATTCGGGTTACTCCGCGGGGCATGCTGCGCCCCAGGAGCAGGTTTATGCGTACCAACCTTATAATCAAAACTCGCCTACCAAAACCAACCTGGTTATGATCGTCAGCCGCTATCTTATCGTAGCCAGAATGTGCAGAACCCGACTACCCAACCACCCCAAAACACTCCCTACCAACCCCCTCACAAAAACTTCCAACAACAACCACCCACCTATCAAAAGCCATCCTATATCCCTCCATCACAACATACACTGTCACGACCCATTAGTGAAATGCGCTCCATGATGATGGCCATGCGTAAGATGCAGATGGACACTCAAAAGATGCAAATGGAGACAAATCAGCCGTTAAGCATCTCGAGACGCGGTGGCTCAACTTGCTACGCCGCAGCGACGGCCGTCAAAAGTCAATTACCTCCGCAGGCGATCAACCGAAGCGAATATTGAGCATGTTAATGCGATTCGATTCGGAGTGGGCGAGCTTACGATGGTCCTAAGGTGCCGGAACCGCAGAGCCGAGTGGAGGAGGCTGGCGGTGGTGATGGGGAGCGGATAAGACGTCAATTGCGGTGAAAAAGACGACCACAGGCAGCGCGACGCTCGCGGCAATGGCCGGTCAGGGCCATTAGCGGCAACAAAGAAGCTACGGGTGATGTTAAGGGTCCGGAAATTCAAATTAGGTTACCCTTCCCACGGAGTGCACGATCCAAAGAGGACTCCCAGTTCAGTAAGTTCTTCGAGATCATCAAGAGCTTGCAGGTAAACATTCCTTTTATTGATTTAATTCGTGAAATGCCTGCTTATGCTAAGTTCATGAAGGAAGTCTTGTTTAGGAAACGGTCTTTGGGTGAGGTAGAGTCCGTCGCTTTTACGGGGGAATGTAGTCGTTTTCTGCAGGGTAACCCTCCCCCTAAGCTGAAGGATCCGGGTAGTTTTTCTATCCCCTGCGCTATAGGCACCCACACGATTGATAATGCCCTTTGCGATTTAGGAGCTAGTGTGAGTGTGATCCCTTACTCCATCTGTAAGAAGCTTAACATGACATCTTTTAAGTGTACCTCCATGTCTATACAGATGGCCGACCGTTCAGTTACGCGACCTCTAGGTATTTTAGAAGACGTCCCAGTACGGGTTGGAAAGTTCTTTATCCCCGTAGATTTCGTTGTGCTCGACATACCCGAGGATTCCCATATCCCGGTTATCTTAGGACGACCCTTCTTACATACCGCGGGAGCGCTTATCGATGTGGGTAATGGGACATTGACTTTTGCGGTTGGGGGTGAGAAGTTAGTTTTTACTCAGTCGAGTGTCCCGAGATCGCCGATGCAGTTAGAGTCGGTTTGTACTATTGATGCTATACCTCCGTCTCACTCTATTGGAGACACTTTGGAGGTCCTTTCTGTTGTCTCTCCTTGTGCAGTCGTCGTAGAAAGCATTTGCCACGGTGGTTTGGGGGAGAGGAAAGTGTTGAAGGCTGACCTTTATGCTGCTAGTAATGGGAATGAGAGCCCCACGATTGAGTCGCTCGGAGCACAGGGGAGATATGGTGAGCTGATTCGAGGAGGAATCCCGTGCGTGCTGATATTTGACGATGAGCTGCCTCGAGGAGGCAGGGTTACATTGCGTTACGACCCGCGTTCACGACAAGCGAGGTGGTTGCAAATGGCCAATGTCCTTGGCCTCCTTATACCTGATCTTTGAAGCTGTGAAGAGTCGTGCGGGACTATAAACCAGCGCTTCCGGGAGGCAACCCGATGACGTTGTATTTTGATTGCACTCTGTACTTTTTGTTTGTTTTGTTTTGTTGACATTTTACGTTACTTGAGCGCGCGAGGACGAGGGTATTATCTTTGTGATTTTTATCGCGCAGGCACTAAAGGACTTTTGGTCCTTAGTATTTTGAGAAAACGCTCACGAGAGGCATGCCAGCCGGCCTACCGGCTGCCGGGCCCGGACCGGGGCCGTAGCACAATTTTGGAAACAGGAAAAAACGCGAAAAAAAAAAAGAAATATGCACCAGAGCCGGCCGGCCGGCCGCCGGTCTGGACCGGCCCTGGTGCTCTGCTGCTCCAATTTGTTGCTTCGTGTCTGCTGCTCCGAAGTGTTGCACAGCTGGACTGATTTGGACACATATACGTGGAATTTTAGCCGCACTCCATGCTTCGCTTCGGTTTGGGGGAGCTCCGACTTCGTAAATGTGAGCTCTCTTCCTCCTCTTCCTCGTTTTCCTTCTACCCCGCTTATTGTTTGTCCTCCTCTCGCTTTTGTGGTTGTCTTTGTTTTCCACATTGAGGACAATGTGTGATTTGGTTTGGGGGAGGGAAACACTTTCGCGTTTATTAGGTTGTTTGCATTTTCTTTTCGTGTGCATTTATATATAAAAAAAAAACAAAAGTCGAAAAATTCAAAAAAATCTCAAAAATACGAGTCTTTTTGATCCGCTTTGTCCTGCTTTGCCTAGTTTGGAGAATGGATTAGTGCATTAACTTTGATCTTTAGTATCTTTGAGTCGACTTCCTATTGCCTTAGCTTGCCCGATTGGTTTGTTTCCTGTTACTAGATTGCGGGCCTTAACACTAACCCACTTGTATCGCTAATTCTTCTCGCTTTTACTTGTTTACTTTCGACTTTGACATTCGAGCTTGGTAATGGTTTGTGGAATGTTGGTATGTTGGTTTGTGGTTTGCGTGGAATGATCTTTTATTTGTTGGAGCAATGCTTCGATGCTCTCGGAGGGGACTCATTGATTTGAGTAACCACAGTGGCCATGAATTTGGCTGCGACCGTGAGTATGAGCAATGACGTAACCCTTAAGGAAATATGTGTACCCGAGCGCGATTTTTACCGAGTGAACGTCAAGCTAAACGGTACTACATACGAGGGATGCTCCACATTTGAGAAAAGAAAGAAAAAAGAATACAGAAAAGAAAAGAAAAGAGAACAAGTGGTAATGATTTGGTAAGATTGGATGATGGAAAGTGGTATGATCGGTTGGCCTTGCTTGAATTGATTTGTCGTTAGTTTTACTATTGCGTAAGCGTTAGAGGCTAGTGATATAATGTGGTGTGAACGGTTGAGACTTGTGCTCTATTTTCGGTGAAATAGACTTTGGTTGTAATGATTATGTGCATAGGTCGTCCACTTTGAGATACTAGCGTGATTAGTTCGTGTTTCTTTGATTTTCTCCGATGATGTTTGCTTGAGGACAAGCAAAGGTTTGGTTTGGGGGAGTTTGATACATGTTATTTATATACGTTTTATGCCCCCGGTTCAGTCGCATTTAGCTTATTTTTACTCGTGATTATTGCTAGTTTACGAGCTATTTGTTATATTTCTCGACACTGCTGCTTTCCATTTACATTTTGCAGGTTTTGGTGGTTTTGAGCCAAAACCCGGGACGATTGGAGCAATACGAGAACTGAGTCCGAGAAGACCAAGCCCAAGCGTGCACATGAGCTCGAGGACACGAGCCAAGACCAAAAGGGCCAAAGATATCAAAGGCTACGTATAATAAAGGGCCAAAAGCAAGGCCAAACGAAAGACAAGGCTCTAGAATGAATGATGGGCCAAGGAAGAAGAGACCAAGACAGCCGGCCCAAATAGGGTGGTCAGGCCGGTCTGGGCCGGCAGCCGGTCTGGACCGGCTCTGACGCTTTTTACACGGGTTTTTGATTTAATCCGAGTTTATTTGTTTGGAAACTATATATTAGACACTTAGGACGTGATTTAGGTCATCTTATGTTTTTATGCTTTATTTCTCTAGTTTAGTTTACTGCTTTCTTTTATTTTCTCTCAAAACATTCAAGTTTTAGTTTAGTCTTCAAGATTCAAGATTCAATTACTTTGTAACCGTCGGTACTCCGTAAGTTTCAGGTTTTTATTCAATTGCAATTATTTCTTTTACCATGTCTTCTTATTATTGCTTTGATTTAATTTCATTTATGAGTAGCTAAATTATAATTAGGGTTTGAAGGTGATTTGTGATAGTTGATTCAGGCATGTTATATTTGTTATTTTGATTGAAATTGTGCAAGTCGGTTTCTTCCTACGCGTTTTATTATCAATTGAATTTAGGGACGCCTTTATTGAATTGAATTTAGGTTGTTTCAGTTTAAGATCGAAAGCCTAATTGAAACTAGACTCACGCGTATTTGATAAGTTGAATTTAGTAAGTTGCGAGAGCCCGCTAAATTTGCTTAAGGTTAATATTGACTCGAGAGAGCGTATTCCTAAACCTAGCCACTTGCATAGCTTCAATTGAATGTTATCTGCTTTTGAGTTGAGTTCCTGAATCACTGTCATAATGATCCTGATGCCCTAATCTTCCTCCTTATTGATATTTGTTGATCTGCTCTATTTCTGCTCTAGTTTATAGCTATTTACAAACCCATTTTTCACACCCGAGTTGAACCTGTTATTGCCGACTTTAACTTATAACTGAGCTGTTTCCCTGTGGATTCGATCCTGCTTGCCACTAGCTACCCTGTTAGTTGTTTGTTAGGTTATTTTGATATTGGCGATACGACTTAGCCGTGTCAGCGCGCAACTGAAATGCACTATTATAACCTTAGGGTATTCCTCAACAATCTCGTCCATTAATCATACTAATGTAGGATCAAGGCGGCTTTCGTCACAATTAGCGTAACTAAACCTTCCTTAGTCACACACACCAATACAACTAAATGACATAGATCAATCATGGATGTGTAAGTCAGAAATTACATGCAATGTGATCTGACATGCCTATTTCCAACTGGTCCTACCTTAACTTTAAGGCGAAATTGCAAATAACTACCTTTTAAAACCACTTTTTTTCAAATAACTACCTTTTATAAAAAAAATTTCAAATCACTACCTTAAAACGTATTTTTGTTTTCAAATCAATACCAGTTCCCCGGAAATCTCATTTAACTCAAAAAAATAAGGATGGAAAGTGCTGAAAAGTGAAAGCATCATTGTTTGATTGAATAATATGAGAGAAAAAATTAAAAACAATGAAAGAAATTTTTGGTAAAGAGGTAAAGGGGATGAAATGAAGAGGTTAAGTTAAATAGAGGAAGAAAGATTAGAAAATGGTAGAAGGGTAGAATGGGTAATTGAAATGGGTGTTTCAAATAAAAGGCAACAAAAATTTTCAAAGTGGTCGGAATTTAATAAAATATGACGTTTTCCGGGGAACTGGTATTGATTTGAAAACAAAAATACGTTTTAAGGTAGTGATTTGAAAAAAAAATTATAAAAGGTAGTTATTTGAAAAAAAGTGGTTTTAAAAGGTAGTTATTTGCAATTTCGCCTAACTTTAATTGAGATCAAACAATGCAAAAGCATCACCTTTCAGAGTGGATAAAACTTTAAACTTTAAACCTTAAACTTTAAACTTTAAACTTTATTTCTGCAGAATATCTGTATACGAAGTACACAAGGGAAAAATAAATACATACGGAACAAGTACTCCCACTAAACCATAATATCCTGACTTGATATGACTCCCATATGAGCAGTATGCTCTACAACTTTATTTGGAGGCAATCCCTTAGTCAGCGGATCCGCAATCATGGAGTTTGTTCCCATATGTTCAATTGAAACCGTACCACTCTGTATTCGTTCCTTTACGATGAGGAACTTTCTTTCAATATGCCTGGATTTACTCGAGCTTCTATTTAAAATAGTTGCTCGATCATTACAGTAAAACTTTAATGGTCTTTCGATACTATTCACAACTCTTAAACCAGCAACAAAATTTCGCAATCATATGCCCTGAACTGTTGCTTGGTGACAAGTTATGAATTTTGCCTCCATAGTGGAATCAACAATAATAAAATGATTCTCACTTTACCATAAAACGGCTCATCCAGCCATCAGAAAGACACAACCTGAAGTGGACCTTCGAGTGTCTAGGCATCCATCAAAATCGGAGTCTAAATAACCAATGATCTCCAGAAATATCAGACCTCCGATTAATGAGCATGCTAACCTTAGTCCCTTGGGATATCTAAGACCCCTTTTACTATATCTGGTCTTTTCATAAACTTGAGCATACATAAGACTCCCTATATTATGTGCATAAGGAATCTCCTGCATTTCTTTAATTTTAAGGCTACCTTAAGGGCACTTTATTCAGGACTGATTAAACTTGTCTCCCTTAATGATCAGTCTTGCATGCCAAACTTATTTAGTACCTTATATGGCAAGCAAGGTGTCATCCACACATAAAACCATAAATATAAACATTCTCCCACTGAACTTGTGACACATTTGACGAGAAGCCTGTTTGACCTCATAGATGGATTTCCTTAGTTTGCAAACCATATTTTTCTGTTTGCATCGTATAAATCGTTTCATCAATGTCGCCATTAAGAAACGTTGTCTTTACATCCATCTGATGTAACTCAAGATCAAAATGTGCAACAAGCGCCATGATTACTCGAAAGGAATCCTTAGTAGAATAGGAGAAAATATTTCTTTATAATCTATACCTTCCTTTTGAGTAAAACCTTTAGCTACAAGACGCGCCTTAAATCTTTCCACATTACCCTTCGAATCCTTCTTGGTTTTAAATATCCATTTACAACCAATAGGCTTCGCACCTTCAGGTAATTGTGTAAGATCCCAAACTTTATTGTCTTGCATAGACTTAAATTCCTCATTCATGGCGTCAATCCACTTTCGGGCATTAGAACTTTTCATGGCCTGCTGGAAGTTGATTGGATCATCTTCCAACAGTTCACTAGAATCCTCATGTTCTTGGAGATATACAAATTCATCCGAAAATGTACTTCTCCTTACTCGAGTGGATCTCCTTAAATCTTGAGGTTGTTGAGTTTGAATTTCTGGGATCTCGTTCTCAATGACGGGTTGTTCTTGTGGAACAAAGAAATCATCTTGAACGGGATCAATATTGACATTGTCCTGACGAGGTTCCTCATTTGCTCCTCCGATAGTAGTGACAGGTAAAGGAACCTGCACATCATCGGGAGCAACCATAGGAATCGAAATCGATTCTTCCTCAAATACAATGTCATTAACCTTATTTCTCCCCCAAACTCAACATCCTCAAAAAATGTTGCGCCTCCTGCCTCAAATATATTCTTTACAATGGATCATAAAACTTGAAACCCCTTGATCGCTCCGAATAACCAATAAAGTAGCTGCTCACCGTTTTGGAGTCCAGTTTATTTTCATGCGGCCTATAAGGTCGCGCCTCAGCTGGACATCCCCATACATGAAAATGCTTAAGACTAGGCTTTTGACCCGTCCAAAGCTCATAAGGTGTATTGGCAGCTGCTTTAGTTGGCACCCTATTTAGAATATAGGCTGCAGTCTTTAGTGCTTCTTCCCAGAGTGATATAGGTAAGGTAGAATGACTGATCATATGTCCTTAAGAGTTCGGTTTCGTCTCTCAGCAACACTGTTCATGTTAGGTGAACCCGGCATAGTGTACTGAGGGACTATTCCACACTCCTCTAGGTACTTAGCAAATGGTCCTGGACGTTGTTCACCTGAACCGTCATATCTGCCGTAGTATTCACCACCACGATCAGATTTGACAACTTTAATCCTTTTGTTGAGCTGAAGCTCAACCTCGGCTTTAAAAGCCTTGAACACGTCCAAAGACTCTGATTTCTCATGAATTAGGTAAAGGTAGCCATAACGAGAGTAATCGTCTATGAATGATATAAAATACCGTTGACCATTCCATGAAGCCGTAGGAAATGGCCCACAGATATCCGTATGTATCAATTCTAAGACGTCCGTAGCTCTGTTGGCTCATAACCTCCTTACTTTGGTTTGTTTTCCTTTAATACAACTTACACAAACATTAAGGTCTGTGAAGTCAAGCGAATCTAGAATGCCATCAGACACAAGCCTTTGAATTCTCTCTTTCGAGACATGACCTAACCTAGCTTTTGTGCCATAATGACGCTGAATTTTCCTGATTTAATTTATGCTTAGTACCACGTGATTCCACGTGCAGGTTTTCACTGTATGATGCAATATTATCAAGCATGTAAAGATTATCGAAACCACATAAAGAACCAATTCCAACAACGTTTGAATTTAAAGACAACACAAATTTTCTGTCCGCAAATGAACAATAATAACCGGATTTGTCCAAAAGAGATACAGAAATTAAATTCCGTCTAAAAGACGGTACAACAAAAGTGTCTTTCAAATCCAAATAAAAACCAGTCCTTAATAATAATCTAAACGTGCCAATAGCATCTACTTCCACCGACTTTCCATCTCCCACGTAGATGTATCTTTCGCCTTCACTTGGCTTCGGTGTGCTAGGCAACCCTTCATAGAAACACTAATATGAGTAGTCGCACCAGAATCTACCCACCAAGTGTTTCTAGGTACTGAAGCTAAGTTAACTTCAGAACAAACCAAATTAAGAATTGTACCTTTCTTGGCTCGCTTAGCGAGCCAAGCCTGATATCTTGGACAATTCTTCTTTATGTGTCCTGGCTTTCCACAGAAGTAACAACCAGTTGGTTCATCACCTTCCTTCTGCTCATCAGGACCTTTAGTTGCAGCCTTAAATTCAAACTTTCTTTTCTTGCCCTTTCTTTTAGAGGTACTAGCCAAGAGAGCAACATCAACCTTATCTTGCTTCAACCTCTCTTTCTCTTGCACACCATAAGAAATGAGCTCATTTAGAGTCCACTTCTCCTTTTGACAGTTGTAGCTTACTTTAAACTGTCCAAATTGTGTAGGGAGAGATAACAATACTAAATGAACGAGCAAGTCATCCGACAAGTCGAGCTTTAGTGCCTTAAGTTTTGAAGCAATATGAGACATCTCCATGATGTACTCCCTTATATTTCTCTTACTAAATTGATATTTCCTTGAAATCAAGTGCTGCAGTAGCGTACTTGTTTCTGCCTTATCGTTTTTAACAAAACGCTTTTCAATTTCAGCAAGAAATTCCTTGGCATTGGTAATCTTTTCAGACACCGCACCTCTAAAAGCCTCCGGAATGCCGCGCTTTATGATCATAAGACTCATGCGATTGGATTTCTCCCACTTCTCATGTAACACCCCGTGTTTTCGTAACACAATATTATAAAAGAATTTAATTACTTAAATTAAATTCATCCTTTTTCCTTATAATAAAAATGCGTCTGAATTTTTTTCACCAAATTATACTAAATTTCCTAAGTCCAAATATAAAAATTTTGAAAAATAAAGTATGTTGTATTATATTCAGAATTCAAAAAGAAACACATTTCAAAATTTTATAAAAGTCAACCACAAAACTCATATCGTCTTTCAAATTTCAAAATAGTTAAGTCATGTTTACTATTCACAAAAATAAAAGTAAAATCTTTTATTCATAAAATTCAATTTCGAACATTTTTGATTTTCGAATAAAAATGGACCCTTATATTTTCCCGTCTTTGAAATTCAAGTCAACGATTTCAAACACGCAAATCAAAGTCAAGCCACCTTATCCTCTTCCATTTTTCTTCTTAACATTTTGTAAAGCAAACTTACACATCAAACCTTTTATTATTAATCATTTTGATTATTATTTATAAATCATATTATATTAATAACAAATTACTATTTCGATTCTATTTAACTAACACTTTCGCTAAATATCGAAATAATGAGTCACACTTATTTTAAACTGATAAACTTTTTGACGTTTGATTATAGTTATTTAAATCGATAACATTCAACGAAAAAAATAAGTATTTCGACCAAATAAATTTTTATTCAAAGTTTCGAGGATTTTAAACCCAATTTTTGTTTTAGTCTCCTTTCGAAGTTTATTTTCATTTTTATTTTCGATCTTACTTCGAAACATTATTTTAAGATCATATCTTTTATTTCGAGATTTTTCGCGTGCGCGCAAATCGAAAATTTCAAAAACGAAAATCGAGCCCTATTTATTTCAAAGTGGCCGACCTATCTATGGTCACCATGACCAAGTTTAGTCTCTTCCTACTTTCTTAATCAAGCCACTCAATTTTCTTACACACACCTATTTCTCTTACACACCTCCTTTAAGTCATCATGTTGTTAAGTTACATTTAACTTTATTTAACCAACTAATTTCTTTGTTTTAATGCAACCCGTAATAACATTTAGGACCTAACTTTCGAGGTCCGAAAAGTGGTCATACGGACTCGGAATTTAACGAAATAAAAGCCTAAACCACTTAACTTTTCGAGACGGATTTAATGGTACAGTTTTCATAACTATTAAACAGACCAAACTAAATTCATTTTTCTGTTTTCTTTCAAAGGTCAAAATTCATTCCTCGAAATTTTCTATTCTTCTATTTTTCGCCGTCTCAACTCTTAAAATTTTATCGACGTCCCTTAACTTTTAAATATTTTCTTCAATAGTAAATAAAATATTTTAGTCTTAAAATTTTAAAGTAGAGATATTTCGAAAAATCGTCGAACGCGCACACTTTAACTTTTATCGCTTTTGACGCCCGACTTTTTAAAACTGATTAATTTCGTGAAAAACATTTTAAAACATTCAAGGCGGACAAACTCTACACCAAGTAGTGTCTTGGCCATTTAAGTCAAAAGTGATGAGTATTTTGATTTTCTTTTAATTAAACTTTATTTAATATTTACTTAAGATAATCATAAAAATTATACTTGTTTTCATAAGTGTTAAAGACAAAATGAGGACTTGTTAGGCTTCATTTTTCAGCCGTGGGTTTGCTTCCCATTTCCTCCCCTTTTCTCTCTTTTATTTCTTCCATTTTTCTTCCTTAAACACTCTAAAATAAAACCTATAATAGTTTCTAATAAATCCTTAGTGTTCTAGTATAATTAGTGGGTATTTTTGGAGCTAACTTGACTTGGATTTTTGGGTGAAGAGCATGGGTGATCTTGGGTGAAGACAAATCCGATCTAAAATTTATTTTAGATCCTCGACGATAATCATCTAATTTGAGGTGCTCTCGCACACTATAATTGCTAAGCACCTAATTTAATTGATTATGCGTTATTTTCCTAAGTGATGTTTTGATTTGCATGCATGATTTTATGTCACCTAAGTACCATATGTTAAATTAGAAGACAAAAATCGAAAAATAAAATATATGGCTCACTAACATATCACACGGCATTTTCCTTTATTTTTGATAAATTTTTCGTTTTAATTTATGTTAATTACATGCTTAAAATGCTATGAATAAGATGTATATGAAAATATAATTAGTTTATGTTTTGGACTTAAAATGCAATTGTTGTGAAATTTAAATGTTTTTAAAGTATTTATGTGCTTGAACTATTGTTGTTATTTTTGTATGAAATGATTTACTTTTATGTGTTAATGTTTGTATATGATTTTCACCTATGTTAAATACATAAATGATATAAAGGAAATTAGTTATTGAATTAGAAGTATAAAAACCAAAAAATAAAAATTGTGAACATATATATATATATATATATATATATATATATATATATATATATATATATATATATATATATATATATATATATATATATACACGGTTTTTCTAAATAATTTGGACCAATTTTTAGTTTTAATTTTTGTAATTAACACATTATGTTAGTTTAGGTTAAATAAGCTTACTAGCAAAATTTGAGAAATTTATAAGTTAATATAAAAATTTGAGTTAAAATTGTTCTTGAGAAAATCATAAGTGTTCATCTTTTTAGTCTATTTTGATTTACAATTTTTATAAGTTTTAGTCATTTAATGTTTTCATTTACTAATTAGTATTCATTTTTAGTAAACATACATGCTAAACAAGTTAAAATAATTTGGACCAAAAGTTAGAAAATAAATAGGGGGCTACGGCATTTCACCCTTTAATAATAAAATTTTTGATAAAAATTTAACTTAGTTTAAATCACTTTATTATAATTTAAATAATTAGTATATAAAAACTTTAAGTCAAAAACCGATAAATTAGAAAACGAAATTAAAAAGCTAAGTACATAGGGGGCCACGGTTTCTAGGGTTATTTTGACCTAAAAATAAATTTGTCACTTTATGTTTTTATCACTTAAGTAATTTAATTAGTTAAAGAAATGAATTATTAATAAAAACATAAAAAGAAATAAATAGCTAAAAATAAATAGAGGGCCACGGTTTTTACAAGTTAAATGGGTCAATTGTGATCAAAATGAACTTATCACTTAGTCACTAAATTTGAATAGTAATTAGAATTATATTAGATTGTATAATAAATCGTTAATAAAAAGAATCAACGAAACCGATAAAAATAAACGTTACACGTATTAAAATGAACTATTTCGAGTGTTACTACCTTTGCTTAAATTTTGGATGTGGACTTACGGACTATTGAAAATGTACTACGACAACGTCGCTAAAATTTGAAACCGTTAAAATATTAGTTAAGTATATGACTAAATTTAACCGAGTTTTACTTTTAAAATATATTTCAAATTCACTAAATACAAAACGAACTTAACGACTTTAAAACTAGGAATTTGTACTTAGTAAATAAAATGGTTAGTTTTACATTTAGAAATATCTCAAGTATAAAATACGTACAAGTATAAAAATAGGAATAGTAAAATACGATGAATAGTAAAATACGATGAATAGTAAAATAATGAATAGTAAAAATATTTAAAATTTACGAACGGACTCAAATAAATATTTAAGTCTTCTATTTATTTTTGCTTATTTGAACAACTGCTAGAACTAAAATTTCATTATACAAAGTTCGACGATATTTTTAAGTTACAGAATTGTCACCTATTTTGAACGAACGAGAAAATAAGAAATTGAGAAAATGAACTACTTGATAAAATACTTGGATTGTTCGCCATGTCGCGACTCTTGAATTCGAAATTAATGAGGTAGCTGTCTATGGGGACTTGGGCTCCCTCCCTGAGTTGCCCAAGGCTATTTATCGATTTGAAATCGTTATTTGACACGGTATATACAACCCTAGGGATAGGGCATCATTGATATTTCCGTGGGCCCATAGATGGTAATTGGAAAATACCAGCCCCACCCGGGGGTACCCGTCTCTGGTAATAGTCGAATTTTTCTTGGTGAATACCTTTTGAATAGCGAATAAGTATGATCCTCGATAGGTGGTGTATGCATACATTAGACAAGGGATGTGACCGTCCTTATTACCTTAGATATCTTTAGCCTGTCAGCCTTGTCCACTTTGTTGGCCCTGATCGCTATTGCGCAGACGTCTAGTATGTCAGCCATGTCCAAGTTATGTTGGCCCTGTCTACTATTGCGCGGATTACGTCTGCATGATTCCGCCTTACTAACGAAGACTCATTAGTCAACGTATGATGAATGTATTTCCTTGTTTTGTTTGATTATTGTCTGAATGACATGGTTCCTGAGTGTTGAGATACGACTAGTTGAGAATGATCGTTTATGAGTATTGTCCGTTATGTGATTTGATTTATACTCGTGTTTGAATCATCATGCTTTCCTTATGTGCTTTACTTGCCTACTTGCTATTTGTTTTTACTTATTTATTATTTATATTGCATATTGTTTTAGAATTGCATGTGTCGAAAGAGTGATGCGAGAATATGATAATTAATTGCAGGTACCCCGAGACTAAAGTTTATGAATACTGGGGATGATTTGCCTTATTTATTTTGTACTCTTTTTGAGAGAATGTAACCGAATAACTCTGCTTTATCTTAAACTCGTATTATGTATACAGAGTTTTATTACGATGACAGCTGGTTTTGTAATATATAGACTTAATTAATTTTTCGCCTTAGTTTAATTAAAGTCACGAAAAACCAGGTTGTTACATCTCAAATTCTCTCTTTTCATCGGGAGAACTTGCATCCGTAAGAGGAGTGGGAGCATCCACCCTGATAGCAAGGTCTAGATCCATGCAGCCAAGAACAATTAACATGTTCTCTTTCCAATCCTTGAAATTCGTCCCATTTAGCATGAGAATAGAGCTTAAATTGCCAGAAATAGTAGCAGCAGGCATATTAACTGAATAAAACAAACAACTTTAATAAGAAACATGCTCATCAACCTTATTTAAAATTTAAATTCAAATGAGAGGTATTTTTCCCATCTCAAGACACCGGTAACAACATTAATGTCAAGTCTTTGGATAGTAACACTAACTGTCAGTGGTAATCTTGTCGTAGTGATCAAACATTGACAATAATCATGTAAATACAGCCTTCCTTTGGGCCGACTTGTATTCACACTTAATAAACCATATAATTGTCACATGTTTATCACCACAGGTAGACCTGTCAAACGGGTCGGGCGGGCGGGTTTCGGGTTCGGGTAACTATTATACGGGTAACATACGGGTCGGGTGTATTTTGGGTTCGGGTAGTATACAGGGGTGTACACGGGTTCCAGGTCGGGTTAGGGTCAAAATACGGGTTAATCAACGTCTTTTTATCTATATTTTTTTTTTCTTTTTTTGGTATAATGGTTTAATTTTCACTAAAAAAAAAACTAATCTCTTCATTTATAGTCAAACTTTACATGATGTCAAAACACAAATATTAAGATTAATAGAATTTGTCCCTCAGAATCGCATTTCATTAATCATTACTGACAAGTGGGTGAATTACTAATGTGAAGACTTTGGGTGGTATTGATACGTATTTCACTATGTTCCTCCCAAATTTAGAATTTAGAAACACTTATCTTATTTATTCCTTGATTTTACATCCCACAAAATCAAAAATTTAAACTTTTCAACTTCCCTCCAAATGCACTATCTACACTTTTAGGATGCTTTAAAAAAAATTTAAAAAAGTCATTTTTATGGTGACTCCAAAAACCAACTCTAATTGATATATTATTTTTTTTTTTTATTTTTTTTTTTTAATTATAAGTTCCAAAATTGAAAATTTTAAAATAAGTTTATAGATGCGTGTGTGTCTATTAAATCAATATTTATAATATTAGATCCATATATGTAATTTTCAAGTTGTATCTTCAAATTTAAAATGTTACCTCGAACTACCGACTTAAAAAAATATCATTTTTTTCTCATTTTTCTCATTTATTCTCCACATATATTTTGTTTCAAAATTTAAAAATGATTTCAGATGCCTCAAATTCATAATGTCAAATGTAACTAATAAACACTATTAAAATGATTGATTATATAATTATTAAATAATAAATATTATAATTTAAGTGAAAATTTTCAATTATGAAAAATTTATTAGGGTTGAAATGTTTAAAATTAATTTGTATTAAAATTTTTACATGTAAATTGAAACTGATAAAGACAATTTATATATAGGAACGTAAGTTTTTTGATTCAACGGGTTAACCCGCTACTTGCCCAAGTTTTGACCCATTGTTTTCTGTAATTTCTGTTCGGGTAGATTTTGGGTTCGGGTCGAAAAAGGCAGGTTTACTTCGGGTCATTTACAGGTCGGTTTCGGGCGGTTTATCGGGTCGGGTCAGATTTTGACAGCTCTAACCACAGGTGTTGTGTGTATTTCTGCCAAATATGAGCCTTCCTTTGGGCCGACTCACACCCGCATGAAAATACACACCCCACAATATCCAATGTTCTCAATAAATTAATCATTACAAGACTAGCCTTCCTTTGGGCCGACATAGTCCTACCGATCAATTTATCTCAAATCGTTAGACCCAAATATTTATACCATTAATTGAATTAAATTTAAACTTAATATTTCAATGTAAAACCAAAAACTGTCATTGAAATATAAAGCGTAATTATTTTGATTCACACATGCGGTCACCTCATGTGAATCAATAAAACAACCTAATAAAAGACAAAACCCAAAAACATGCTGAATGAAATACACAGCACAAAAAAACTCCAGAATTCTAAAGCCATCAAAGGTAGATGACCATGTAATCATGATGATGCACTAAAGCCATAAAACTTTAAATTGAATAAAAAGAACCACCTAGATATATCAAAGAAACTCGTGCAATTCTCAACAGGTGTATCACACATACACCGACAAAACTTGCAGACCATGCTTAGATCGAAAAAGAAACAAACCGAAACCGTCATCATTACATAGCCATTAAAAAACAAAAAAACTCAAGACAATGAAAAACAAAGCAATCATGATGATGAGCATTGCGGCGGAATCTTTAGATCGAAAAAAAACACCACCACCACGTGATTCAATTAAGAATCACTCAAGCAACATGGCTGAAAGGATAGAGAAAACCAAGAGACGGTGCGCGATTCAACAGAGAAATAATCGCGCGAAAAAAAAAACTTATGGTCGAAGATAATTAATCGGCCATTCTTAACGATCTACACGATATCGCTCTGATACCAATTGTTAGAAAACCCCTAGATCGGTACCATGTGAATCGTTAAGAATAAATTAAACTGAATACAGAAGTGTACCTGAAGGATTCATAGTGTCCCTTTGAGATCTGATCTTCCTTTGAGACACACCCTTCACTTTTCTTATGGTTGATGGGAGACCAAAAGAAAACCCTTAATTACTGTATTTTGTATTTGTGTGTATGGTGTGTTCAATGGGGACCAAACCTATATTTATAGTGTGAGACCTTTATAGGGTTTCCATAAATAAGCTGCCAAATATCTACTCTCATTGATATGGGCTGCTACCTTGTTTTACACATTTAAGTCCATGACCAATATTTCCTTATTACCCAATACCGATATTATTACCTTATGGATCACTTTATTTATCGGTTTATATTTTATAATAGTGCGACACATATTTAATTACATTAGTGGCCCATATCCGTACGAATATATAAATATATTCTAACATAACATACATCGTATTAACTAATGAGAGTAAACGATGTCAAAGTGTCGCATCTTAACACTTTCATTGATTAAGAGAGAATACATAATTTTTATTTCTATTCAAAAATAGACGAAACCCATTTTTAAAACAATCCAAACTCCTACGTGAAAATTGAAGTAGACGTCCACGTTAAATTTTAGACGGGTGCTATTGAGGATCTCCTTTCAACCTTCTCTTCTACCTTCTTCACTTGCCCTCTCACAAGTGAACAAACAATTATATATCGTGTGGAGTCAGATGACAAGTGGATGAAGCAAAAGAAATACGGAGTAATATATTTAATTAATAGTGAGAGGAGAAGATAAAAAAGGTAGATAGTATTTCTCTAAATTTTAACACAGGCCCTCCATATTTTACTATACATATTCAGTTAAATGGGCATATAAGTGGATGCAAACAGCCAAACAGGTCAGCCTAGTGTGGATTGGAGTAAACTGATGCAGTGTGATATGGTCGTGTTTGAGTCATCAAAATCGACCAGGCTTAAACCGCCCGAAACCGACCTGAAAATTACCCGAAATAAACCTGCTTTTTTGACCCGAAGCCAAAAACGACCCGAACCCGAAACGACCCAGAAATAACGGGTCATAACCCGACCCGTAGTGGGTTAACCCGGTAAGTCAAAAAATTTACGTTCCAAGATAACAAATGTCAATATCAATTTTTTTTCACATGAAATTTTTTGTTTCAAATAAATTTTAAGCATTTCACACCTACCAAACTATTCATAATTGACAATTTTCACTTAAATATAATCTTTATTATTTAATAATTGTATAAACAATCATACTCCCTCCGTTTCAATGAATTGTTTACATTTGACTTTTTTGTTAGGGGATTTAAGAGCAGTGTAAACAAATGACTGAGATAGAGAAAATACTAATGATGTTTGTTAGTTGCATTGGACATTAAGAATTTGAGACATCTTAAATCACTATTTACGAAATTTTGAAACAAAATTACATGTGGAGAATAAGTGAAAAAATGTGGGAAAAAATATGATAATATATATAGGTCGATAATTTGGCGTAACATTTTAGAATTTGAAAACAAAACTTACTCTACAAGTACGGATCAAAATCTTCATTATATTTTATTGTTTTACTTTATAATTTAAAGTGTTTAATATCCACATCAGCCAGTTATAATTAATATGTTATACTCCGTATGTAAATATGAATTTAATAATTACACGTCTATATATAATTATTTTGATTTTTTATCTTGTGTCATCAATTAAAGTATTTTTTCTTAGTGAAAACTAAACCGTTATACAAAAAACAGAAAAAAAAAATATCTGTTGGGGGTCGAATACCCGACTACGCTCACGAGTGCGAAACGACTAGTACAGGACCGTTAAAGCCCAAAAGGCCCAAGAGCCCAAGAGCCCAAGAGCTCTATATATACCCCTCAAGGGGCAAGGTAAAGAGGACTCCTCCTCATTCACTTTACTCTCTCTCCACTATACATATCTACATTCAAACATACACTTATACATTATTATACAATCTTGTATCGGTCTAACTTGGGCGTCGGAGGCTCTCCCCGGGGGCAAACCCTCGGGCTTGGAGTTATTTTGTAGGTCCACTCACGGAGCTAGCTCAGCCGGCCTAGGCCACTAATTCGTCATCCGAGGACCCCGAGTTATCACCCGGAACAATTGGCGCCGTCTGTGGGGAACGGCATATACATACCCACGGAGCCCACAAAAATAAAATAAGAATACATGACGACCACTATGTGGCCGACAGCCCCCAAAAGTTAACTTACCATACGGAGTAATATTCACTACAAAATGCAAACCATAAAACAACATCATGTGACATCCACTAAAACCTACACCCCCTTGATAATCCATGGAAAAAAGAAAAAGAATACCCACGAAGCCAAAGGAAGGGAACTTGTTAAATATAATTACAAACCCAAAGCTTCATGTCTCAAAAACAAAAACAAAAAAAAAAAACATCATAAATCTCCAAGCATTTGTTGGTATAAAAGGGCCCAACTTTTTGTCTTAATGAATATAATGAGGCAATGAGGCCATATAGCGTACCAAGAAAATAGAAACCCAGGAAGTGAATGGAAAAGAAAGACCCAAAATTCAAGGAATTAACTAAAAGGGAAGAAAAACTCAAGAGGAGGAAAAAATAAGAGGATGAGCAGGAGATAAGTCAGAGGGAAAAAAGGTCAGGGAGGTCAAAAGTTTGTCTATAATTTTATTACACAATTTATTAGTCAAAGTCCGCTACAAGAAATAAACTACACAAAACACATTAAAAAGTGTAGATACCCGTATCCGTACCCCCCAAAAACAAACCCGATGATGAAAAGGACTTTCATGCATGCTTTTAAAAGAGTCAAAACGGTACAAAAGTGTCTAAAACGTATTAGTCATTTTTTAGCGTATTAATTTGGACTTGCATAATCATAAAAATGAATGTCACTCTTAGTCATTATAAGCACAACACGAGCACGATACAGGAACGTCTTATTAAGCCAAGCCACAAAAACAGCCCAACTAGCTACAAAACGGCCCAAACTTACAAAAACGACCCAAAACCCAACACACAAAACGGGCCAAAGTGCGTCCCGTGTCACATTTTCACAAAATTAGGTTCTATAATACCGCAAAATAATATAATTCAATATTATTGTATTTCGAGCCAAAACCGAAAAACACGACAAAAACCGAAACACGAAAACCGAAATTCGGACCAAAACGAAAGACTTAACCCCTAAGTATAATACATCACAAAACATAATCATTACTTAATCATACGTCCAAAACTAAAAGGCGGCTAAAACAGCACACCAAAACAAAATACAAATCGCCAGTTGACAGGCGATTAAAAACTTAAACGCCTGTCAACAGGCGATTAAGTTTTTGTTTTGGTGTGCAGCCTTTTTTTGTTTTTCCTACAAAATACAGCCCAGATGAAATTAAATTCGCCTGTACACAGGCAATTAAGTTTTTGTCCACGCATAAACCAGCCAACCTCTATAAATACCAACCCACTTCATTCATTTCTAACACAATCGGTTTTACAAATACACATACGCTACTCACAAAATCCACTCAAAATACCGTCTTTCCATTTTCGAAAGGTAAACATTTTACCTACGTTTTGGACGTTTGAGACTCGGACAAAGGGGTTACATTAACCCCAACCCGATATTGGCACTAGCGAAGCCGTATTCGTAATACGGCCAGAGCAATTCGGATTCATAATCCGTCTAAACCCCGCCAATATCGCATAAATAAACGACTCATTATCACTAAAGCAAACCGACGTCACTTTTATAATTATGCAAGTCCTCATTCATGCATTAAATAATGACTAGAATCACGGATCCAACACTAAATTGTACCGTTTCATAGAGTCTTTTAGCATGTCAAAACTGAGGGTTTTTCACAAATTTAAATACAAGGTCGGAAAATAACGTTTATGGTAATAATTTAGTCAATAAATTATTATTTAACGGACATTTCCTATAGCAATATGTCATTATTTTGACAATTTACATTATTTATGCATTTTAATCGAGTCATACTTATTCGCACTTGTACGTAGCGTCATTTTAGCCCAAATATCGAAATTAAGCAAATGTTTTCAAATTAGTAGAGATTACTTTTTACGTAGGCTTTTTGATTGCTGTTTTCAAAATACACTTTGTCAAAACTTTCGAAAAGTAACCTCACTCCGAACCCCTTCTCTGGTTTCAAACCTCAGATAGATAGGTATCGACGCACCTTGAAATCTGAGACACTCGTGTCTTGTATTTCAAGACGCGTTGAATAGGTTCCAAATTCCTTTAATATTTGGTGGCGACTCCGAAAATACATTTTCAAAAAGGATTTTCTACTTTTCTTTTTGGTCACAAATTCATGCAATGATCTCCCCCATTTTTACAAAACTTCGCACCCCCCTTTTTTCCTGCGAGGCGCATTCCGCCTTCGACGCCCAAGACGGCGAGGGCGGCGCGTAGAGGCGTCGATAGGTTTTCCTTCTTTCCTGCACCTTCACCGCGACTCACTGAGGACGCGCATGATTTTTATTATTTTTGAAAAACTAGTTTTTCTTTTATTTTGAAATCATAAAGAAGTGAAGCTTGAAACTTTGAAAACATTTACGCTTTCGATATTTGGGCAAAAATACGTTGAGTCGAATCCTCCTGATTCAAACCACACCCTTTGAGGAACGGCCCCTGATAATCCTCGCCTCATAAGCGAGGTAACTCGACACACCGCTCTCTCACCCTCCACGATTACAAGTACGGCATCCGTACAAACGATCGTAACCAGTCAAACTCGAACGCTCTAGGGCCCGTCTTGAATTCACACCTAAGACGTGTGTAGTCTTGCGGGTGCCCCTACCTAAACGTTACGGGAATGGCGGGGGGAACCTTACCCTATAAACCAAAAACCTGTGTTTATATGTACGAGTGCGAAGCTATAGTACCCTCACTATAGTCGTCTTTCAAAACTTTCTGCATACGAAAACTTTTCCTAGGCATTATCCTTTTAAAATACGTCCATTTTTGAAATTACTTTTTCAAACTTTTTTCAAAAAAGGTCATACTTTTTAAAACACGCCGTTAGGCTCTTTGACCTATCGTCATTTGAGTTTGATAAATAAAATGCCGCTACATTTAAAACCGATCCAGGATAATCACTATATCCCAGGTCTTTTTCAAAACGTAAATGAATTATGTGACTGACGTATCGTCATAATACATTTATTGCTAAAAACATTTCACAAAGCAAAAACCCGAATATGTCAATTCATTTCGGAGATTTTAAATGAAATTAACTTTTAGAACATTAGATTTAGCTTTAAGTCGAGTGACTCTTTAGTCGTCCCGATTTAATCTTTTTCTCTCAAAAACAAAAACGCGCTCACTCATATGTGAACCCGTTGATTTACTCTTTGAATCGAGTGACTTATTGTCATTTTCGATTTAAATTCCTGAGTCACACGTAAAAGGCGAACAATTGATTGCCTTTTACCCAATTTTAACATCCTCAGATCGGCTAGCCTATCGCTACTTCGGTTTGATCCTTTTTATCGTAATCTAATGATGAACCCCTGGCAACATACCGCCAAACTGGGTTAATCAGATTATGATCATACAAATTTTTCAACCTCGAGAATAGAGACGTGTCGATATGCCTCTACCTCAAAAGCTTCCCGTGTCATTTTAAAAGCTAAAAACACGAGTCAGGTCATGCACCCACTTTTTACATTTACTGCTTTTCTTTGGTCGTGAATGTGATTTTTCGTCGAGTTTTTCTTCCTTTTTAGAGTCACTAAAGGTTTGAAAACTTTGTCAGGTCCACTCATTGAAAAACCCTGGATACACAACAAACCACCCATTGAACAAAACCTGGATACACGACGAACCAAGAACCGTCACTTAAACCCACCTCCGCCTCCAAAGAAGCGCGCCTACAACAAATCAAAACCAAAACCTGTAATGGCCTTTCAACAAGATGAAGGTTTCGGCGGACCGCCACCACCCCCCCGGAAGTAACTGCCGAACAAGTCCGACAGCTCAATGATAGGATAGCTAGCCTCACCGCAACAATTGAGCAAATGGCCATCATGCAAAAATTTGAGGCAGAGAAGAACGCCGCGCGCCTCGCCGAAGAATCCGAACGAAACGCAAAAAGGATTCGAGCCATGGAAGAACGCCTTACAAACTCCAGGGGTTACTCCATACACCAAGAAAATGAGCACATCCCAAAGAACGTCAGGTCCATGCTACCAGACGAGTTAGCACTCAGCGATCTTCCCATTTTCAAAGGTCATGAAAGCCCGCTCGTACATGTCAAAGCTTTCAAGGCTAAAATGGCCATCATAGGTGTCGAACCCCCCGCATGGGCCACATTATTCCCGCATTCGCTGGACGCACAACCCAGGGCATGGTTCTATGCTTTAGAGCCACACAAAACCGGTAGTTTCGAGGACATAACGGTGACATTCGATTTACAGATCTAGGACAACAACGACATCCAAGTCTCGCCACGTACTTTGGAGGTCCTGACTCAGAAAGACAATGAAGGGTTTACCGAGTACCTAACACGTTGGAAGAAGCTCTGTGCTCAAATACCTAACCGCCCAAGGGACACTGATTTAATCACTAAATTCATCAACAACCTTACCCCTGCATACCAACAACACCTACGGTACGGAAATTTCGACAATTTCTCAACACTCAGCGTCGTCGGTGAACTCATTGAAGACGACCTCCGCAAAGAAAATAGGAATAAGAATACGGGTCGCGGATATCAAGGAAGCTCGTCTCAAGCCACTGCCAAAGTCGAGCCCATACACGCTATCAACGCACTGGGCGCACTAAAGGCACCGCCGATTTTTACAGCACCCCCAAGGCCTGCCGCGCCTCCACCAAAAGGTTAGGATACCTTTAGATGACAAGATCATCACCACAAAGGCCTCAGACTTCCAAGCCGCCCTCCAACAGCTAAAGCTCGAAGAAAACGCCGCCCGATCTACTAACGACCTGGCAGTTCCAATTCAAGTATCTACACCTAGAGTATAGGGTCTAGCGTCCTTATGACGCCAAAATTTTCTTAACGGCAGGGTCACTAGGTTACATTACTAAAGTAGTAAACCTAATTGAAAAACTAGAGTCATTAAGGTTATCCAAAGCTCCCTCGTCTGAGCTATCTTCAAATGTAACTGCTTTTGATAACATTAATAACATGAAAGTTTTTGGTTATTCTTTGCCTCATTTAAAATCTACATATTCTAATGAATGCGATAATTTCAAACAAAATAACATTGTATTATATAGATACATTGCAAGCATTGTCTCAGAACCCGAACAAGACCCCATTATTGAAGACACAACAACCATCAACATAGGCACGCCTGAAGAACCTCGAGAACTACAGCTGGGGGCTTCTCTTAGCACAGAAGAAAGGACCACATATACCAAGCTCCTCACAGAATTCAAGGACGTCTTCGCATGGTCGTACAAAGACATGCTCGGCATCGACCGCAAGATAGCCGAACACCGCATCCCGATCAAGTTAGGCAGCAAATCGGTCAAGCAGAAACTCCGACGCATCAAGCCAGAATGGTCCCTCTTGGTCAAGAAAGAGATTGAAAAGCAGCTACAAGCTGGGTTCATCCGAGTCATTGAATACTCTGATTGGGTCTCCAACATGGTCCCGGTTATGAAGAAAAACGGTAAAATACGAGTATGCGCCGACTTTCGGGACCTAAACAAAGTCTGTCCAAAAGACGATTTCCCATTACCTCACATAGACATTCTAGTCGACAACACAGCAGACCACGCCCTACTCTCATTCATGGATGGGTACGCAGGATACAACCAAATCAAGATGGCGAGACGACATGCCAAAAACAACTTTCGTAACCCCCTGGGAACATACTGCTACACAGTCATGCCATTTGGGCTCATCAATGCCGGCGCTACCTACCAACGCACTGCTACCACCTTGCTCCACGACATGATGCATAAGGAGGTCAAGGTATGCGTCGACG
Organism: Dianthus caryophyllus; assembly: GCA_023091065.1. Taxonomy (NCBI): domain Eukaryota; kingdom Viridiplantae; phylum Streptophyta; class Magnoliopsida; order Caryophyllales; family Caryophyllaceae; genus Dianthus; species Dianthus caryophyllus. The sequence continues at coordinate 11,096,411 of CM041520.1, forward strand.
ACATAATCGTAAAGTCAAAAGAAAGGGATGACCACATCACAAACCTTCGGAAGTTCTTTAACCGAATCAAGCAGTATAAGATGCGATTAAACCCACAGAAATGCACCTTTGGGGTCATATCAGGCAAGTTGTTAGGCCACATAGTAAGCCAGCGCGGGATCGAAATAGACCCGACCAAAATCAAGGCAATAATGGGTATGAAACCGCCAAGCAACATCGACGTAATAGGAAAGTCCACCCCATCGGAGCAGGAGGACACTGTTTCGTGCTAGTGGCAATCGACTACTTTACAAAATGGGTAGAAGCAGCATCTTTTCGAACCCTCGGCTCCAAAGAGGTCGCCAAGTTCATCCAGACGAACATCATATGCCGATATGGCATACCCCATGAGTTCATCAGCAATCAAGGCTCGCACTTTCAGCGCGAGACAGAAGCTATACTCACAAAATACAACATACAGCATCACAAATCCTTACCCTATCGACCCCAAACCAATGGAGCCGTTGAAGCAGCAAACAAGACGGTCGTCACCATACTTGAGAAGACGATCGACAGTTGCAAAGATTGGCCCAACAAGATACCATATGCACTCTGGGGATACCGTACTACCATCCGAACCCCTACAGGCATGACCCCCTATTTCCTCACCTACGGCATGGAAGCCGTCCAACCAGTGGAAATAGAAATACAATCACTACGCATACTAATGGAAAGTAGCATCCCAGAAGCAGAATGGGCCCGTGAACGCTACGAACAACTCATGCTCTTGGACGAGCGCCGACTTCATTCCCTGACCACCGTACGGATGTACCAAGCGCGATTACAACGAGCCTTCAACAAACGAGTTAAGCCACGAAACATTAAAGTGGGGGATCTCGTACTAAAGTCAGTTCGAGCACCACTCCCAGTCGACCCACGAGGAAAGTTCAAGCCTAACTGGGCTGGGCCCTACCTCGTCAAGGAGATCTACACGGGCGGAGCAGTCAAACTAACCGACCTCGACGGCCAAGAGTTCAACCTCGCCACAAACCTCGATCAAATCAAGAAATACTATCCCTAAAAACCCTTTGCAATGTATCTATAAAATACAATTTTCTAAAAAAAAAAACAAAAAAAAAACAACTCTTGGGCCGGCATGCCCCTAAACATGCTCTTTCTCTCCACAAAAATCAAAAGCAATTCATGGACCGACATGTCCTTAAACATGTTCATGGGCCGGCATGCCCCTAAACGTGCACTCTCTCTACAAAAATCAAAAACACAATTCATGGGCCGGCATGCCCCTAAACAAGCATCCATCAAACACAATTCATGGGCCGGCATGCCCCTAAACGTGCACATTCACCACAAAAAGCAAACACAACTCTTGGGCCGGTATGCCCCTAAACGTACACTTCCGAACTACGCCGGTTTGATTCCATTTTTCATGGATACGTAGGCAGCTTTGCAAAAAGCGCAACCGATATTCAACACAAAATGACACGTCCAAAGCTTAAAAAAGTCAAGGACATAGTCAACACAAAATTCGTCTTGCAAACCTAAGGGTAAAAAGACGATATTCAACACAAAATGACACGTCCAAAGCTTAAAAAAGTGAAGGACATAGTCAACACAAAATTCGTCTTGCAAACCTAAGGGTAAAAAGACGATATTCAACACAAAATGACACGTCCAAAGCTTAAAAAAGTCAAGGACATAGTCAACACAAAATTCGTCTTGCAAACCTAAGGGTAAAAAGACGATATTCAACACAAAATGACACGTCTAAAGCTTAAAAAAGGTCAAGGACATAGTCAACACAAAAATTCGTCTTTTAAACCTGAAGGTGAAAGGAACAACATTCAACAATAAACGACAAACCCAAAGCTTAAAAAGGTCGAGGGAATAGTCAATACAAAAAATTCCTAAAAACAAGAACCATACTTACATTCTAAACTTTGAAAAAAGAATTAAAGCCAAGGAATTTCACACAGAATAATAAGCAAAATGAGGCAAAGTCGTAAATAAAAACCTGATTTTTATTAATCTTAAAAAGAACGGTTACATTTTGGATTTTTCAAAAGTAGGAGCATAACTACAACCTTAGAGATACACTAACAACACTACAATATATTACAATACTTATACAAATCCCGGCATGTACATCGGGTTTAGGATAGACGTAATACGAACATAATAAAATACAACATAATATGAACATAATACTAACAACAACACAATAAAACAAACACCAGATTCCCTTAGCCACCAATAGCTCCAAACTCCTCGACCAATGGACAGACCCCTCCGCCAGAAAAGCGAACACATGAAAACTTAGGTCCCAATAGTCGAGACAAGCATCTAAGAACTCGGGCTCTATTTGAACCTGCCTCAGGCCCAGGAGTACCCCGATACCGCAATCTTTCAAGTCCTTCTCCTCCAGCCCCGACAAGGATGAACACCAACGACGCAAGTTTCCTTCGAAGTTCTCCATAACTCGACGAACGTTCCGTAAATATTTTGAATATCTTTGGAATGCCGAGAATAGAACGTTGAAAGGATGAGTAAAATGAGTTAACCTAGCCCTCCTTTTATAGTCGAGCTTTGCCAAACAAAGTACAACACAAAAACATAGACGCTAGTGAACAGGCGATTTTCTTTTTGTTCCCTGACAAAATTATTCGATTTTCTTACAACTCTTACACACCTACGCCCTAAACCTTTAACTTATTACCCCTATTACCCATTTACCGACCTCTTGGTCAACATTTACGGTCCCGTAGCGTCGTCTCGATTTGCGTAGTCGGCTCCCGTTTTTCAAATTTTCCACATTTACAAAACACGATAATCACACAAAAATTAAAAAACACGATTTTCGCATTCACAATTTTCGTCTCAAAATGTCGTTTTAGCTCCCATTTTTACAATGTCAAAAGCGTCTTTTTACGAGTCTAAAATACTTTTTAAACAGCATATTTCAAAACTCTGCATTTAGTTTAATCATAAACGAGTCAGTCTCAATCGAGACATGTATGTATGTTTTTACGACTAACGACTTTTTGCAGGTACGCTCGCAAATACGAAAGGATTTGAGGCCCAGCCACAACCTGAGCACGCATTTTTCGAGACAAGACGAAATAACCTAAGTTTAGGACGCCGTACGTAGAGCATTTAGCCATAAGCAAAGCCCAAACAACCACTTATAAACACCTACAAAACACCAAAACCACAAATAGAAGCCCAAAGTACACAACCGTATGCGCAAGCCCTAATACATAAGCCGTGTAATACAAATACTAATACACATAATACAAGTCCAAAATACATGTACCACGTACGAAGTCCTGAAATACAAAACCGACAAGTTCAAGCCTCATCAGGATCGTCACGACGCTCTAGGACAAAGACGCAAGGAATCGATCTCAGACTTTAACCACCCACCTCCCGCCACGCCACTCATCAACCATCCCCATGGAAACCTCCGTCACAGCCTCGAGAGCTGCCGCACCTCCATCCTGGGCCTGACCCCCAGCCTGACCCTCAGCCTGGTCCTCAGCCTCGTCCTGAACCTGACCCTCGGCCCAATACACTTTCAACCCATTTCAAACACAATTTCAACTCAAACCACAAAGATAATATACCTCTTTGACAAGTCCCAACAAAAACGCGTAGCCTCCTCACGAGACGTTCATAAAAACCAAACCCTTTTTATGAGAAAAATCAAAAGCGCGTAACCTCCTTATGAGACGTTCACAAAAACCAAAAGCGCGGAGCCTCCTCAAGAGACGTTCATAAAAGCCTAACCACTTTTATAAAACCAAACCAAAAAGCGCGTAGCCTCCTCACGAGACGTTCATAAAAACCTAACTTTTTATGAGAAAAACCAAAAAGCGCGTAGCCTCCTCACGAGACGTTCATAAAAACCTAACTTTTTATGAGAAAAACCAAAAGCGCGCAGCCTCCTCAAGAGACGTTCATAAAAGCCTAACCACTTTTATAAAACCAAACCAAAAGCGCGTAGCCTCCTCACGAGACGTTCATAAAAACCTAGCCCTTTTTATGAGAAACACAAAAACACGTAGCCTCCTCACGAGACGTTCATAAAAACCTAACTTTTTATGAGAAAAACCAAAAGCGCGTAGCCTCCTTTACGAGACGTTCATGAATGCCTAACCACTTTTATAAAACCAAACCAAAAGCGCGTAGCCTCCTCACGAGACGTTCATAAAAACCTAGCCCTTTTTATGAGAAACACAAAAACACGTAGCCTCCTCACGAGACGTTCATAAAAACCTAGCCCTTTTTGATGAGAAACACAAAAGCGCGTAACCTCCTCACGAGACGTTCATAAAAACCTAGCCCTTTTTATGAGAAACACAAAAACACGTAGCCTCCTCACGAGACGTTCATAAAAACCTAGCCTTTTTTATGAGAAAGACGAAAGCGCGTAGCCTCCTTAAGAGACGTTCATAAAAACCTAGCCCTTTTTATGAGAAACACAAAAACACGTAGCCTCCCCACGAGACGTTCATAAAAACCTAGCCCTTTTTATGAGAACCACAAAAAACACGTAGCCTCCTTAAGAGACGTTCATAAAAACCTAGCCCTTTTTATGAGAAACACAAAAACACGTAGCCTCCTCACGAGACGTTCAAATACAAAAACGCGTAGCCTCCTCATGAGACGTTCATAAAAACCTAGCCCTTTTTATGAGAAACACAAAAACACGTAGCCTCCTCACGAGACGTTCAAATACAAAAACGCGTAGCCTCCTCATGAGACGTTCATAAAAACCTAACTTTTTATGAGAAATACAAAAACGCGTAGCCTCCTCACGAGACGTTCATAAAAACCTAACTTTTTATGAGAAATACAAAAACGCGTAGCCTCCTTAAGAGACGTTCATAAAAACCTAGCCCTTTTTATGAGAACCACAAAAAACACGTAGCCTCCTTAAGAGACGTTCATAAAAACCTAGCCCTTTTTATGAGAAACACAAAAACACGTAGCCTCCTCACGAGACGTTCAAATACAAAAACGCGTAGCCTCCTTAAGAGACGTTCGTAAAAACCTAGCCTTTTTTATGAGAACCACAAAAAAACACGTAACCTCCTCACGAGACGTTCATAAAAACCTAGCCCTTTTTATGAGAAATACAGAAGCACGTAACCTCCTCACGAGACGTTCATAAAAACCTAACCTTTTATGAGAAAAACACGTAGCCTCCTTACGAGACGTTCACCAAAATACCAACCATTCTTATAAACCAAGCACCAACGCCAGAACCTCCTTTACGAGGCGTCGATTACAAGCCGCGGAGCGCAAGCCAGAAGCGCAAGCAAAGCACAGCCAAGAGCGCAAGCTAGAAGCGCAAGCAAAGCACAGCCAGAAGCACAAGCCAGAAGCGCAAGCAAAGCACAGCCAGAAGCGCAAGCAAAGCACAGCCAGAAGCACAAGCAAAGCACAGCCAGAAGCGCAAGCCAGAAGCGCAAGCAAAGCACAGCCAGAAGCACAAGCAGAAGCCCAAGCGAAGACACAAACAAGGCGCCAGCTGGGAGTATTCAGGCCACATGCAGGCCGACATGCCCTTAAACATGTAGGACCGTCATGTCCTTAAAAACATGTCGTCCATCCCCGCATTTCCCGACGCTAAGTCCTCGTCTCTCCCATAAGACACATGCTTAGCGCCGCCAGGTAGTATCGAGACTGTAATGGTCCGGATACTATCTTTAAGTTTGACTAACGCTTTGTCCAAGCTCAGTCAAACTGGGGGCTCTGAAGATACCCGTATCCGTACCCCCCAAAAACAAACCCGATGATGAAAAGGACTTTCATGCATGCTTTTAAAAGAGTCAAAACGGTACAAAAGTGTCTAAAACGTATTAGTCACTTTTTAGCGTATTAATTTGGACTTGCATAATCATAAAAATGAATGTCACTCTTAGTCATTATAAGCACAACACGAGCACGATACAGGAACGTCTTATTAAGCCAAGCCACAAAAAAAATTTCAACTAGATACAAAACGGCCCAAACTTACAAAAACGACCCAAAACCCAACACACAAAACGGGCCAAAGTGCGTCCCGTGTCACATTTTCACAAAATTAGGTTCTATAATACCGCAAAATAATATAATTCAATATTATTGTATTTCGAGCCAAAACCGAAAAACACGACAAAAACCGAAACACGAAAACCGAAATTCGGACCAAAACGAAAGACTTAACCCCTAAGTATAATACATCACAAAACATAATCATTACTTAATCATACGTCCAAAACTAAAAGGCGGCTAAAACAGCACACCAAAACAAAATACAAATCGCCAGTTGACAGGCGATTAAAAACTTAAACGCCTGTCAACAGGCGATTAAGTTTTTGTTTTGGTGTGCAGCCTTTTTTTGTTTTTCCTACAAAATACAGCCCAGATGAAATTAAATTCGCCTGTACACAGGCGATTAAGTTTTTATCCACGCATAAACCAGCCAACCTCTATAAATACCAACCCACTTCATTCATTTCTAACACAATCGGTTTTACAAATACACATACGCTACTCACAAAATCCACTCAAAATACCGTCTTTCCATTTTCGAAAGGTAAACATTTTACCTACGTTTTGGACGTTTGAGACTCGGACAAAGGGGTTACATTAACCCCAACCCGATATTGGCACTAGCGAAGCCGTATTCGTAATACGGTTGTAGCAATTCGGATTCATAATCCGTCTAAACCCCGCCAATATCGCATAAATAAACGACTCATTATCACTAAAGCAAACCGACGTCACTTTTATAATTATGCAAGTCCTCATTCATGCATTAAATAATGACTAGAATCACGGATCCAACACTAAATTGTACCGTTTCATAGAGTCTTTTAGCATGTCAAAGCGAGGGTTTTTCACAAATTTAAATACAAGGTCGGAAAATAACGTTTATGGTAATAATTTAGTCAATAAATTATTATTTAACGGACATTTCCTATAGCAATATGTCATTATTTTGACAATTTACATTATTTATGCATTTTAATCGAGTCATACTTATTCGCACTTGTACGTAGCGTCATTTTAGCCCAAATATCGAAATTAAGCAAATGTTTTCAAATTAGTAGAGACTACTTTTTACGTAGGCTTTTTGATTGCTGTTTTCAAAATACACTTTGTCAAAACTTTCGAAAAGTAACCTCACTCCGAACCCCTTCTCTGGTTTCAAACCTCAGATAGATAGGTATCGATGCACCTTGAAATCTGAGACACTCGTGTCTTGTATTTCAAGACGCGTTGAATAGGTTCCAAATTCCTTTAATATTTGGTGGCGACTCCGAAAATACATTTTCAAAAAGGATTTTCTACTTTTCTTTTTTGGTCACAAATTCATGCAATGATCTCCCCCCATTTTTACAAAACTTCGCACCCCTTTTTTCCTGCGAGGCGCATTCCGCTCCCCGACGCCCCCGCACGGGGCGAGGGCGGGCGCGCGCAGGGCGTCGATAGGTTTTCCCTCCCTTCCCGGTACCTTCAAAAAGGCCCCAGCTATAATGGTTTATTGAGGAGACACACTCACATGGTCTCATGTGACCAAAGAAACACAAAAATTACTGCCAAAATTAGGAGGTAATGAGAAAAAGACAAAAAGCAAGGCAGATAGGGGCTATTATAATAAGGAAAATAATGCACAAGAGACAAAAAAGCAAGAGCACCAAGGAATAACAAAGAGGTGAAGGAGGGACCGGAAAGTACAACAACAAGAAGGAAGAGAAAGCTAAGAGCTGCACCATGAAAAATTTAACCGCCACACATTCGGAGCACCACTGCGCGGCCTCTGGCTTACCCACCGCTCAGTAACCAAATGACTATAAATCAGCGGCAATAAGGTCAGCTCCGTACTACTACCGTATAGCAGCCCCGGCTGGCCGCCAACACCATCGTCCACGGCCACCGTTACTCGGCCGCTGAGGAGTTTTAGAATTTCAAGTATCACTTATCCTTACCTCGGCGGCTACAGTAGCCATACTCAAACCGCTCGGCTCAAAGAGGAGCAGCTAGCCGTCGGCTCGTTTATCAGCCGTACGGTCACTTCTGTGCTTGGCCGCTCAGTCCGTGCTACACCACCGTGAACATAGCTTCGCGAGCTCGGCCGCTCACCGCGTGGCTTGCCTCAGACCTCTACATGGTCAGGCTGTCACCTCGGTCTCGACGTCCGAGGTCTCAGTCACGGCTGACAGCAAGCTACCATCTCGGGCGGCTGCCGTGCCACTTCCATACGGCCACTACGCCACCGCCGTGCAACCGTACCAGGTCACGGCCTCCTCTCGCCCACCGCGCGTCCACGACCCATCTGTCCGGCCGCCTCCGGCCACTGTTGCTCGGCCGCTTAAAAAAAAAAAAAAAAAAGTATTTCGAGGGGACTCTCCTCACCGGCCACGGCTTCGACATGCGTCGATCCCCTCGGCCACCGTACAGACTCGGCATTACAAGACTTGTACGACCCTTCATGTACGGTCTCGGCCTGGGAAATGCCGGCTCCATGGAGTCTTGCTAGGTGACTCGGCTTCAGTGAAGTAGGTACCGGCCACTCGTGCTCGGCTTCGTACAAACCTGAACTTATGAGATAAGTTCGCATTCATTGTTTTAACTTATTTTTTGCCCAAACAGTAGAGCAATTAATGGCTTTGAATGGATAACTTATATTTATGTGACACTCAACGGTCAACGCCGATGTGTCCTAAAGTCTTAAATAGCTAAAGTCACATGCAAATGTGTGTGAAGAAAAAAGAAGAATTGAATTTTTTCAGTGATCAGTAGTTGTGATAGGCCACATAAAATTTCGAAAGAAACTAAGTTTCATACACTCCACGGCCAGGAGTTTACATTTACTTATTATTTATACATGTCATTAATTTTCAGGAGTTACGGAGTAAAGTGATGACAAACGATGAAATGCCCCTGCAAGCGGCCAAATCACTATATAGTCATCTCACCTCCGCAAAAACTCCAACAAACGACTACAAGAAAGCCGCACAAGCTACAAAAATTACTCCACAAAAACGAGCTACAAAAAGCCGAAAGTTCGGAGCAGAATTATGACCATCCCTTGTTTAGACGACCGTCACACAAGAGATGACCAGGGGGCAAGGAGGGGGGACTACCCCCGAGCCCGAATAAATCACACTTTTTGATTCAAAGATATGTAATTTTTTGTTGAATTTTTTTTACTAACACTTGTGCAGAAAATAAAGCCGGCCGCGGATGGCGCCATAAAGAAAAGTCTGTTCAGGACTGTGAGCCTGAATAGCACCGGCCGCAGATGCGCGCCGGGAAGGAAGTCTGTTCAGATCGTGAGCTCGACAAGCACCGGCTGCAGATGCGCCACGAAGGAAGTCTGCTCAGGATCGTGAGCTCGACAGACCGGCCGCAGATGCGCGCCGAAGCGAAAGTTCATCCAAGGATCAGGCGCTCAGTAGCACCGGCCGCAGATGCGTGCCGTGTAAAGTCTATCCAAGGATCGAAGCGCTGGATAAGACCGGCCGCAGACAAGGCCGAAGCGAAGTCTGTCGAGACCGTGAGCTGACATACGGGCCGCAGATGCAAGGCTGTAAAGTCTATCCAAGGATCGCGGAGCCAGGATAGCACCGGCCGACTACAATATCGGCCGCATACAAAGAAACAAAGGTAGCCAAGTAAAACGTGTACAAAGAAACCGTATCAGACTAACGAAAGCAGCTAGTCAAAAACATAATAAACAGCGGCCGGCGGATATACAAACCGCAAAGAGTAGTCAGAAATCTAAGTTAATTACATACCTAATAGCTAAAAGACCGCGGCAGCAGCCGCTACACTACAATTAAACACAAATACGCGGAGTAAGCCCAATCACGGCTACGGCCGGGTGGCTCCTCCAGAGTAAGCTAACAGGTAATCAGGTTTACACGACGAACCTTTTATAACACGTTAATCTTACGTCACCTTATTCACAAACAACGTCCATAATCAGCGTCTTCGCGCATTCCATTCGACATCAACTTTAGAACACCGAACACGCATACTCATATGCGCATCCGGTGGGGGCAATTGTTGGGGGTCGAATACCCGACTACGCTCACTAGTACAAAACAGCCCTATAGTGTCGAGGTTATCGTGGCGGTTCTTCTAATAACGACACAAAAGGTTAGGTGAAAGACCTTTAGTGGCGGTTTGAAGGTAAACCCGCCACGAAAGATGTAGGTGTTAGAAGTTTTTAGTGGCGGTTCTTTCCCACAACCGCCACCAAAAGGTCTATAATGGCGGTTTTTGGGAACAACCGCCACTAAAGGGTACATTTTTTTTTATTTGTAACTAGGCTTTTAGTGGCGGTTCTAAGTTACAACCGCCACCAAAAGGTCTATAATGGCGGTTGTTGGGTACAACCGCCACTAAAGGGTTCTTATTTTTTATTTGGTGGGTACGCGCGCCTCATATACACTACCCAAAATTAAACTCATTTCAAAATCAACCACTTCGTCGCCTTTCCTCTTCTTCTCTGTCGTCGCCTTTCCTTTTCTTCTCTCTCGTCGTCGCCACCACGGCCTTCATCTCCGTCAGCCGCCCTTCTTCTCTTCTTCTTCTCTGTCGTCGTCGTTCACCACTTCTCCGTCAGCCGCCCTTCATCTCCGTCGCCGCCCTTGTTCTTCGTCGCCGTCCTTCTCCTTATTCCTCTTCTTCTCCGTCGCCGTTCCTCTTCTCCAGCCGCCGTCTCTCCTCTGTCGTCGCCAGTCTGCTTCTTCGTCCTCAGCCACCACGGTCTTCATTTTCGGTAATCAATTTTCATTTCATTTTCTTTGTTTATTTGTGCGAAAATTCACCTAATTTAAGTTGAATTTCTTTCCTTCATTTAGATGATATGTTACTTCAGTTTGATTGACCTCATTTGTGCGAAAATTCAGCTCATTTAAGTTGAATTTGTTTCTTTCATTTTGATGATTGACTGACTTTGATAATTTTTCTACAGTTTTAAAACCCTAACTCGTAGGGACAACATTGTAATTAGCACAAGTGCAAGTTGTGCAACAAGGGTTTTGTTTGTGAGCTTTCAGTTGTTCATCTGTCAGAAAAACAGCTTCTTTAAATAAGGTACGGAGTATTTTTTTGTTGCCTTGGTTCATTTTCAATTTTGCTAAGCACACTTGATTTAATCTCTGAAATTTGTTTACTTTCTCTAATTTTGTGGTGGCTAAAGTACTGGGTATTGTGAAATTTTAGCAAAACTTTTGTTTTAGAACAATTTCAGGTGGATTTTGTTTCACATTTTCGTAAAGTTACATCTTTTACAACTAATCCTTCAAATATTTGAGGTGGGGTTTGTCTGAAATTCAAGTAAAGTTTATGTTTTAGAATGAACCCTTTCACTATTGGAGGTGGATTTTGTCTGAAATTTGAGTAAAGTGTATGAAATTTGAGTGAAATTTATGTCTTAGAATTAACCCTTTAACAATTTGAGCTGGATTTTGTCTGAAATTTGAGTGAAGTTTATGTTCTTAATCATGCAGTTCAACCAAAAACATGGCTTCTATGTCGAATGGTGTTAATAATGTTACATTCATCAACCAATTAATTAAAGCTTGAAACTAGAAATGTATAAATGTGATTAATTAGATGGAGGGCCAAAATAAGTTGGGAGTGAAGTTGATTAATACTCCGTACTCCGTATGATATGAGACAGCCTACTACTTTTGATACTCACTTCATTTATTACGGACGGCAATCGGTACTTGCTAGCTAGGTATTCGTCAACTCGTCAAACTATTCATCAATGGTTACGGTCAGGTCCGTGAATAAGATTCAACATGGCATCATATTTGAACCACCTGCCTGGAATTAATTCCGGCCAAAAACTACTCAACAATAGCCAAACCCACAGATTAAATTTAGTACTCCGTATCAAATTAATTACATCTCACAGAATTTGCAAGCGAAGCCATTATGGTTCGTGAGTGTGTTAAGGGATGAAAAAAGATGTCACCAAAAGAATCCCTAATATTTGTGCATAATTTATTGAGAGCTCAACCAATGAATATGGAACCAAATTACAAAGCCAGAAATGTTTTATGGAAGAGAGGCAGGCGTACGCGTATCGTACACATTATGATTGACTGACTTTGGTGAGCAGAAATAATCACGTTAGAGTTGCATAGAGTATTTGGTTCTTGTTCTTGTTGCTGTAAACATTATGATTGACGTGCTTGCTTGAAATTATGACATAAACCCCATTTTAGTTGAATGAATCATTGACGTGCTTGAATGCTTCAATGGTAGTTTGGTTTTGTTGTGACTTTAGTGATCCGATTTTGGTGACATGTACATAGCATTTTAATTAATAAATGTTTGTTTTTGGTTATTAGTTACTAGTATGGATCGAAGTTGGATGTATGGAAAGCGTGATTATAATTTCTTGCAAAAGGTTGATGAATTTGTTGATCATGCTATTAAACATCAACGACAACAACGGTCTTCCGAACTTCTCATTTGTCCGTGTAGTGTATGTAACAATCGAAAAAGAGTGATATCTGGAAATGAAATGCGAAATCATATAGTAATGAAAGGCTTCAAACCAGATTATCGGTTGTGGATATGGCACGGAGAAAAAGAGACTAATGTTGATTGTGATCATTTTCAAGTTGATGGTGAGGATTGTAACGTTGTTGAGGCTAATGAGAATATGGAAGACAATGAAAGTAATCTACACTATGACAATATGGATAAGATGATGGATGATTTAGAAGATGATTTTGTAGAATGTCCGGAAATTTTTCTGACGTTGGCTAATGATTCATGTGCCCTGTGCAACTTGTAAAGTACATGCATAATCCGCGAGAATGTGAAGAATACATTGCAAATGTCTTGAAGGCTCAAGAAACAAAGAAGTACATCATGGGTGCATTTTATGAAGGGTAGTTTTTGTTTCTTTTATTACTTAAGTAATTTTATAATATTTATTATGCGTGTCCATAATTATAATGTCAAATGCATGCATAGGGACCATTGGATGTTGATTGTTGCTTGCTTGAGATTGAATGCAATGTATATTTTGGACTCGCAACAAAGTCGTTCGAAGAAACTTGACATAAAAGGATGGCTAAACGGAGCTTGGTTACTACATCGTGTTCAAGGTGGAAAACGCAATTTTGGTAAACCTAGTAAACTCGATATAAAAGTTATCAAGGTAAGTAAGATGTATACTTGTTTAAAATTTGAACAATGTACTTTAATTTATGATCATGGATTAATGTATGTTGTATATTTTGTATTGATATGATTTTTTTGCATAAATGCTAGTGCGCCCAACAACCCAAAGGTTACGAGTGTGGTTATTATGTTATGAAATGGATATATAATATAATCTTTTACTACTCGGCGGGAAATGAGTCTGATTTTGAGAAGGTATAATCATCTTATATATATAAAAGTTGATTATTATAATTTAGAGTCTATTTTAATTCATATTCTTACGACACTTTGATTTTATTTTGTGATATCTAGTTTATTGCAGATTTGACTATATCACTTGACGATATGAACGAGATGAAAGAGGTTTGGGCAAACAAATGTATAGAGAACATGTAGTGTTGGTTAGTCATTAATTCTTTTCAATTGTGTCTTCTTCATTCCTCCACCAAATTCAGCCATTTTCGTTTATTCTAGGGTTTGTAAGAGTAAGTTTTGGTATGCTTTTGTAGTTAAAATTATCGGTATATAGGAGTGATTGTGGGTGTTTTTGTTGTGTTTTTGGGTGTGTAGAAGCCTTGTTCTTGGAGGAACCTCTTTGAGTGGAATCACATCTTCTTTGGCTAGCTTTCTTCTTCCTCTAGACAAGGTAAGGGTAAAGCCTTACTTAGCTCTTGTGTGAAAATGTGTGTATGAATTATGTATGTATGTATGTATGTGAATTATGTATGTATGTATGTGTGTACAAGTTTGGATAGGCATGGTTGAGGGGTATGTAGGTGTAGATGTGGGTAACTGAACGTATGTATGGGTGTGTCATGCTAACGAGTAGTAGATGTTATAATCGAATTTTAGATGCGTTTGGGAACGTCAAAAGGTACTGTGACTGTCGTGTAATTGCCACAGTTTGTCTGCCGTTAAGGCTCGTGTTAACTGCTGAAAATTTGCTACTGTCCACTAACTCATTTTGGTCTCTTTTATTCCGTGTTATGGCTGTGGTATTTGCCGTGTAAGGCCACTGTTAAGGGCCGTGTGTTGCTGATGTTCGGCGTGTAACTCTGTAACTTTGCTGTGGTCGCTTGCATATCGGCCATGGTCGCCATTGTTGGGCCGTTCGAGCCGTGGTCGCCGCCATGGGGTGTCGCAGCGAGTGGTCCGTCGATGGTGTATTGACGAGTCGTATCGCTACGTTCTTTGTGGTAAATTGTTGAGTCGTGGTTATATTGTCATGGCGTTGCTGTTGTCGTGAGGCTGCTGTGTGATCTAGGGGCTGCTGCCCACATGAAATCGTGAGGGCTGTTGCTGCCCTTTTCTCTCTCAGACGGGTGATGCGTTCGGGTGGGTTATTTATAGAGTCACTGTGTGTCGTAAATGAATACATAAGCCGAGGAACGCTTTGAACTCAAGTGACGTTACATGTACTCGTTGAACTTGTGTACAATTGTGAATGTCGAATTGAATGGTATATGTGTGAATGTGAGTGACTAGTATTCCCCTAGATGTTTCCCCAAGTTACCACATTTATATTAAAATGGACGTTTTATATATATATATGATCATTGGACCCCGGCCCTAAATGTGTATTGAGTGTGAGATTGTGTTTTCTAATCACAATGATCTTTAGACATAATGTTTTATATATACGATGTAGCTGTGTATTTCGTGTGAATGTGTTTTACACATACATCTTCACGTGACGATATTTTCATTTTGTGTTTCTAGGTGGTTTTGAGAAGATCAACAACGGGAAGTTGCTAAGTTCGATCTCATGGAGTTATCGATTAGAGAAGTGTTGTAGTGTATGTATGTTTGCAAATTATTGTTGTGTTTTATATTTATTTGGAGTAAACTTAGAATTTTTATGTTGGATGTGTTGTTGGTTGCATGCACATTCGAAATGAATTTTATATATCGTGTCGTTGTTGGATATATTGTTGTTGGATGTGTTGTTGTTGGATGTGTTGTTGTTGGATGTTGTTGTGGGATACAATGTGGTGTATATGTGTTGTCGGATGTGGTACGTGCAGGAACGTACTCATATGTGGATCGTCAAATTTAGACGAGGTGGATCGTCAAATTTAGACGAGGTCATGCCGAAATTTTTTCGTATTAAAAAAAAAATAATAACATACAGTGGCGGTTGTAGCTTAAAACCGCCACTAAAAGTCTAAAATATGACTACTTTGAACAACTTTTAGTGGCGGTTGTAGCTTAAAACCGCCACTAAAAGTCTAAAATATGTCTCTTTTGAACAACTTTTAGTGGCGGTTCTAAGCTACACCCGCCACTAAAAGTTGTTCATTAGAGCCATATTTTAGACTTTTAGTGGCGGGTGTAGCTTAGAACCGCCACTAAAAGTGAGGCCTTTTGGTGGCGATTTTTACAACCGCCACTAAAACTATACGACCCCCACATAGACGTCGCTTCAAAATCGCCACTAAAAGCCATTTACAACCGCCACTAAAAGGTGTTTTTCTACTAGTGGCTCACGAGTGCGAAACGACTAGTACAGGACCGTTAAAGCCCAAAAGGCCCAAGAGCCCAAGAGCCCAAGAGCTCTATATATACCCCTCAAGGGGCAAGGTAAAGAGGACTCCTCCTCATTCACTTTACTCTCTCTCCACTATACATATCTACATTCAAACATACACTTATACATTATTATACAATCTTGTATCGGTCTAACTTGGGCGTCGGAGGCTCTCCCCGGGGGCAAACCCTCGGGCTTGGAGTTATTTTGTAGGTCCACTCACGGAGCTAGCTCAGCCGGCCTAGGCCACTACTTCGTCATCCGAGGACCCCGAGTTATCACCCGGAACAATATCGATAAATGGGCGTTGATTAACCCGTATTTTGACCCTAACCCGACCTGGAACCCGTATACACCCGACCCGTATATTACCCGAACCCAAAATACACCCGGCCCGTATGTTACCCGATTTGTGGGTATTCGAACCCGAAACCAGCCCGACCGACCTGTTTGACAGGTCTAGCTGTGCCTAAACATCAATTCATTGGGTGGCTGATCATGCAGGACTCATTCCCTCTAAAGGTCAGATTATACAAACATCTTGTTGTAGCTGATGACACTACTACAAAACTCATAATAGACATCAAACTTTTTTACTAATAGACATCAAATTTATATCTGATGTTAAGTTGAGAGATGTCTATGTAAGATCAATAAATGTATATGTGATTAATAGACAACATTAGTACTCCGTATAAAGGTTTGATGTCTATTACCATTTTAGACATTAGAGGTTTTCGAAAATAAGATGTCTATCTTTTTAATAAACATCAGGTGTAAGTAAATGTCTGATGTCTATTCAACTACTAAACGGCAAAAAAAAAAAAAAAAAAAAAAAAAAAAAAAAAAAAAGAATACAATATTGGGATTCTTTTACATATCGAAATCATCAACTATTTTATTAATAAAATGAAAAAAAGTTAATGTCATCCCAATACAGCATCTGTTTTCGTCCTTATAGATATTCTAAAAATAACAAAAACAAGCCTACAATAAAAATGAAAATTTACAATCTAGACACCAATGAAATTATACCAATTACTTTTACTCTATAAAACATATAAAAAGAGTACTCTGTATATAATAAGGACAATAGAACGAGATCATCATTTTTGTTTCCTCCGCCAACTCTTCTTGGTTGATGCGGTCTTTTACGAGCGCCAAATTATTTAAGAGCATGCTGCATCACAAAAATTGAGAAACGACGACACAAAAACAATAAAACCAATGATCAACAAACACAATATCATAGCAATATAAGAGCATCCATTGATTAAAATGAAGCGAAGAAAAGCTGTCAAATTGAAGTCAAGCCTTAAGTTGTAAAGATAAAACACAGAAGAAACCTATTAGTAGATAACTTCAATTAACATACGGAGTATTTTGATACTTCAGATTGAGTTTCTAAGTCTTATGAGTAGGTACCTTGTGCTTTTTGGCAGTTAGATAAAATGTTACACCGAGAAACACAGGTTGGCCGAAATCAGTGCTACCACTCTACTAGCTGGGAGAAGGGCATAGAACTTCTCTTTCTAACTAACACGCAACATAACAGTGATTCAGCCATACAATTTCATGGCTCTTACACTTCACACCAGCGAAAAAATGCAAACTTTAATACATCACCAGCGTAAAATACAATATATTAACTTAACTTGTGCTTTTTGGCAGTTATGGACTTGTGTATACTCTCAAGCTGTTCTACAGGGGGTCAAAGACTGGGCACTGGTTGATGTGGTTGAGCCTGGGAGAATGCAGCTTTTGATGGGTCGAAGGTGGTCTAAGTTGAGAAGAAAGTCGTTATTATGATACATCTTGCTACGTGGTCGGTGGTACCATATATATGGAGGTGGAGGAATGAAGCGTAGGTCTATTTGGTTATATTGAGGCCTGAGTATGTTATTCGAGCAATTCGTAATACTATAGTTTTGAAATTGAGTGCTTGTCGTGCAGATAACCTAAAGGAACGAGATCGTAATTGGCTTCAACAGCTAGAAATGATGTAAAGGGATATAATGTAAAGTTTAATGATATAAATACAATGTCTGCATTTTAGAAGAAAAAAAAAAAAAAAAAAAAAAAAAAACAAGTTACCGCCAACACCGTTAATTATGGTAAAACTTTTCAACACATTAGACATTTAGTCCCATCTGTTATAAACTAATAACCGTATAGTAAATTTAAACAATTAACTGCTCATATGTACAGGTAACATATTCAGTGGACGAAAGGAGGCACGGAGTTTCGAGTCAGAACAACAGTAGGCACATAATAATACAACAAAAAAGGAAAAAGCTAACTCGACTGAGCGATCTCTCCGCTTGCACTACATGTCGCCTGACTCTTGCATTGCTCGTTGTAGCGACACTGTACGTGTTGGGATACGTATACAAAGCCGTCTCAGAATTCCCCAAAAACCGCGCACATATCATCTCACCGAACATGCCAATCACCGGATAAAATGTAGTTGTGCCAGCAAAACCAGATCTAGTTGACGGGGCGTACTCACCCAACGAGTAGTGTGGGTCCACTTCACGATGATTCAGATGCCCACCTCGACAGTTGAGTCCGGGTTTTGCATTGGGCCGCTGAGGGATAGGTACCCCAAATTGTGTTGCCGATAGTTTACCAGACTTGCCGCGGCCATAGAGAGGTATTACGGTATTTTCCGATATTTGGGCTTTGCAAACGGGACACTGGGGCTTTCGGTCAGGATCTTCTGGGGCAGGTTCCTGAGCGTGAAGCCACGTGAATATGCAAGGCCAGCAGTAAAGGTGACCACAAAACGTGACGACAGGGTCTTGAACCGACTCGAGGCAAATATTGCAATCAAAACCACTTGGGTTATCATCTATCTCGGTTGCTCCAGCTGAGGCAGCCTTCAATTTGTCAATATCGTCGTGTTTGGACACAGTCTGAGGCACAGAGTAGTGACAGCACTGATCCATTGACTGAGAATATCCACAATTGGGTCGAGTCGAGAATACTGCATTACAGCAAGAACTTTGTTACTGTCAATGCTCCATAATGTTACACAACCAAATACTCGATATACAAGAAGTAATGTAGCAATTAATACAAACAACTACAAAGTAGAGATTCTGAGGACAAGTCCGAAGAATTGATTGAGAAAAAATAACTCAAAGAAGGTCCACAAGAAGGACTAAAGAAAAAATTATGTGAGACCCGCCACGTAATCCTTATCCAAAGAAAAGACGATAGGATAAGAAGGCTCAACTAACTTGGGAAAGGACATCATAAAATTGTTCGACGACTTTAAACACAAGACGCAATAAAGAAAACATGGCATAATCACACTGATGGGGCACCCACAGATCAGTATCAACAATTAGGCAATAAAAAACACACAAGTTGATGATGTGTATAATATTCAATCGACACCTATTTAGATAACGTAACATGGATATTTTTAAGGCCAATTTAACCCTGTACCTAATAATCTAATCAGAAAACATATCTAATCCTCGGTCTTTTTCATATTTTTCGTGATTACACGCGTCACCAAAGGTCAATTTTATAGTGCACTGATTTAGTAATCTCGTTATAGATTAATGCACAGCTCTCACAAACATCATAGTGGACAGTACTGGATACAATCTAAATTCTAAACCATGGAATCACATGCCTAGCATACGACATCTTCTTTCCAATTAAAAACAATTTTGAAAAGCTTCAGTGCTAGTTAAGCGAAGAGTTATACTACTATAACATCTTACAAACGAAGTCAAGTGACACAAGAAGAGCGTTGCACTGTAAAACACACACCTATGTCCTACACATCGGTGATCACAGCTCCACAACGCAACTGGATCTTTCCCTAGCAACATTGATCATGCCTTAGACACTTATAAGGCACACAGCCTATATTCTAAGCTTCTGTCGTTACAGACGACATTTAGAACTACAGGACGACCAAGGTTTTTTATTTTTTAAACAACTGGCCAGCAGTACACCGAATTTGTATACAATAATTCGATGGGCGAATATTAAAATAGGCCTGATATGTGGATGTGCAATATAAACTTAACGTTTTTTCCAACCACCAACTATATTAAGTCCTATACCTTACATCAACACATTAATTTATTATCCTGCTCAGTACAAGCCATAAGTTTTTTATTTATTACAGATGCTGACACAAAGTCTCATTCAACGCATTTAGTCGGATGGTGCAACGGTTCTACAAAAGCGATAAAAGACGCTACATTTTCGGGTCCTCAAACCACAGACATGTACTAAAGTCAAACTGATCCCAACCAAGTTACAAAGTACAACCACAACATAACTCTATTAAATACTCGACAGACCACAGACCCGTATTATTATTATACGAAGGTGGGTTCGAAAGTCGTCTGTGTCGCTTGCACATGAGGCAATGTCTTACACAAAACAAAAGGGGAAAAGAATTTAATAATGTGATTCACCAAACTATGAGATGATTATTTTAATTTGATCATCAACACCACGCAATAACGCCAGCCACAGAAACATTCAACCGCGTGAATTGAACTAACCCACATCAGATCTACCAACATCTATTTTTTTTAAAAATTAAATTGAATAAAATCATAAATTATTTGCCTTCCATTCTAGAAATTACTGAGCGTACTTCCGATATTGTAAAAATAACGGTTTTTCAAATGTGTGTATAGTATCCAAGATTTTCCCTGTGAAAATTAAAAAAACTGAGAATAATTTTTCACCTTAAATTAGAATATTCCACAATAGTTTTTTTTTTTTTTTTTTTTGGTTGGATTCTTTAGTCGTACAATCGTTCACTATATGCACAAATTACTATCTTACCAAAAAAAAAAAAAACCGGATATTTTGGCATTGAATATGAAGTAAAAAAATCAAAATTATAAACTAAACGCAACGAACTTACGAACTTTTTAGGTACGATAATAATGGGCAAATTAGAAATTCCCGTAAAAAGAGAATGTCGATAGTATCCCTCTTCTTTAAATTCACATGAATTAAACTTTTCTGAAAATTGTAAATTTCTCAATAATTGAGGAATTTAATTACTGTGTCTATCTAGCTAATCAAATGAATTTAATCCCAATATTTGAACCAAACACTTTTTAAACAATTCAACATGAAATACTTAAAATTTAAGCAACATACAACTAGTAACTTACTAAGTCATAAAAAAAACCCAGCTACATAATAAAGAAAAATACCAGAAGTTGTAAATAAATTAATTCACAGATACATAAAATAAGTATTAAAAAAAAAAAAAAAAATACTCACCAATGAATTGAGTAAAGAGTCCCAAAAAAAAAAGATGGAAATTGAAGATAAGTGTGAGAGAATAGAAAGGGGAGTATAATATGCAATTTGTTGGAAGAAATGAAGTGGAAGAAGTTTTGGTTTATATAGAGAGACTATTGTTGATATTTTTTTGTTTTTTTATTTTATTTTGTTTAGAGTATCGAGGAGAAATCCGACGAAGTAATATTGTGGATAAACATTAAACGGTGGGCACCTATCTATTCTACGTTTGTACTATTTTATATTTTTCTCTCACATTTTTCAATCACAATATCTAGTCGGCTGTAAAAATTCCACCGTCATTTTATTGTATTTTTCATTTTTTACTATTCAATTCATATTGTTGTGGGTTCAGCCCATTTATTGTATAAATATTGAATTATTTATACTTATGAGAAGGCCTAAATATTATGGATATGTGTGGATTATTTTATAAACTTTGGAGTTGAGTATATAAGCTCTTTAAGGGTTAAAAATTGTTGCCTAACTTGAGCAAGTTTTCACAAAACACATAAACACAAAATGAGAGAATTTGAGAGAGAGAGTAGTAAGTTTGGATTTCTTAGACCCAGCTTCACTAAACTGAAGATCGCCAGAGATCTCACCGTCCAATTTTGCTGAAATTTTGTCAGCCTGTTCGTGACACTTGAGGCTACCTTTTGACCGTTCAGTTTTCATTTGGATCTCTGGATTGTCTGTTATCGCGTTTGGACAGAGAAGCTACGTTTTGATGATTTCTTCACTTTTTATCTCTCGATTGTAGTTTATTGTTGATGTTGTTGGTGGGTTTGTGAAACCTATGTAGACCAATTTGGGTTTCTTTTACCCTCAATTGATTCATAATAAGAAAAGAATAAAAGGTTGGACTCCTTACAAGTTCCGTGGTTTTACTGTAAGAATAATTTTATACGGTATTGTATTTAATTATTATTATGTTATTTTGGACCTATAGTTAATCTTAGTTAATTGCGGTAATTAGCTAAATATAATAGTTGGGCTTTTCAGTGGGAGTAGCCCAGTTAATTTAATTGTTGACGGACCGATCAAATTAATTAGGTTAAGAAGCTCGGTCCTCCTCTCGCCCTTATTAAATATACTCCCTCCGTTTCGGTGAGTTGTTTACGTTTACTTTATACACATTTATCGATGTGAGGAAAGAGGTAGAAGAAAAAGCAATTAAAATAATAATAGAAGTACAAATGGGGTCCCACTTGTTATAAAGTAGATAG
Organism: Dianthus caryophyllus; assembly: GCA_023091065.1. Classification (NCBI taxonomy): domain Eukaryota; kingdom Viridiplantae; phylum Streptophyta; class Magnoliopsida; order Caryophyllales; family Caryophyllaceae; genus Dianthus; species Dianthus caryophyllus. Next base: position 11,118,650 of record CM041520.1, read on the forward strand.
AATTAAACAATGTGATTGGTTAATGAAGCTGGGTCCACTTTTCACATGGGTCACCAAAAATATTTATGGAAAGTGTAAACAAATGACCCGTACCCCCAAAAATGGAAAGTGTAAACAAATGACCGGGACGGAGGGAGTACTAAACCGTCATTACTATACAACAATTAAGGAAACACAATTAAGGGTTTAAGGGAGAGAGAGGAGAAACCAAGGCTTCACCCTCACCTCTGCCTCTCACGTATCACTCCACCGTACACCACCGTACGCCGCCGACCATCACCGCCGTTTTTCAACGCCGTCTCACCGCTCTCAACCATGTCGAACCAAGGTACGTAACTACATGTGATTTGTTTCTAATCGAAGATCCTGTGAACGAATTAAGTTTGTATCGTTCGTAACTAGGTTATTATCGTTTGAACCTAGTTTACATGTGGTATCAGAGCCTTGTTATGATTAGAAACTTATCCATGATTATCGGACTCGGTTTTTGATTTTGGGTCATTTTTTGGCTCGTTTTTGGGGTCGTTTTGGTTGAGTTTTTGGCTCGGGTCTGACCAAGAAATTTTTGGTCGAGTTTGGTTGGTGTTTTGGCCGTGTATGGTGGTTGGTTTTGTCGGATTTTTGGCTGTGTTTTTAGGTTGGATTTTGATCGGCAATTTTGGCTGAAATTCTCAGCCATGTATTGTTGTTGCTGTTGTTTTATATTTTGATGATGATGGTATAATGATGATGATGTTTAACGGCTGTATTTTTTTTGTGGAGTATATGGTTGACTTTGTTTATGTGGAGCATATACATGTGGAGTATATGTTAATGGATTTTGTTTATGGTTGAAAATTTCTTTTCAGCCGTGTTGTTGTTGTTTGTTTAAAGGCCATGTAATGTTTAATGGCTTATAATGATTATGGGTTTTGATTGTGAATTTTGGTTTAAGAGGTGTGGCCGTGTAAATGGTATGCTGTTTTTTTGTTTGTTTTTGATTTTGCTATTTGAAGCCTTATTTTTACTTTTGGCTTCGTAAGTACTCCGTTTATAATTTTAACGGATCAATGGATTTTTGAGGTTTTTACGTGGGGCTTTCAGATACTTACATTTCTTTTATAGTCGATATAATTGTTTGAAATATCTCAAGAAGTTTGTTTGGTTGCACATCTGATCGGCTTAATTCATAAGAGATTGAAATTTCAGTAAAGAATTATTACACTATGAATGAGTGAAATCATTATTAAGTTGAGTTGAGTTACACCGCAGTGAACCATCTCATGTTCTTTGATTTCATTAAAGTTTAAATAAGGCTCAGACATTCACATTAAGCTTGAGTTACACCACAGTGGACTCAATTAAAACAGTGAAGGTCAGAATAAGCAAGTATTGAGGATAAATTACTAGCCCTTAGGTCTTACCCATGAGGTGGGCCAGTATATTAGTGACTTATCCATAAAAGTGTAGAACACTTAATTAATTGAGATTAGACTGGTATAGGTTATCCGCAGATGCCGTACTTGGTTTAATTAAAATTGTTAGGTTTCTCAATTATTGCACAAGTCTTATTCATTATTGCTAATTGTGTGTTTACTCAAAGACTAATGGTTGAGCATGTTTTCCAACTACGCTGAATGGATAGAGATTGTAACTTACTCAATGTCCATGTTAAGTTTCAGTGATTGTTTGAAGGAGGACGGTCTGCGTACTAAGCTTTGATGAGAAGGACGCCTTGGCATCTTAAGGCGTATAAGGATTGGAAAGACAAGGATGGTAACTGTATTTTCTTTCTACGTCTAGTCACTGCTGTGGACATTAAGAACTCAATTACAGAGACTGAATGTGACACAACTAAGAAATATCTTGCAAAACTTAAGGAGAAGTTCGATGTAACACCCTGTGTTAATTTAAACTAATCGTAATTAGGAAATCAATAATTAGACAATCTCGCTCAAATATTTCCTAAAACAATACACTACAATTTTTCTCGCAACTAAACTAAAACTATTTTTATATACTTCGAATTCGAACTTTATTTTTACATATTCGAAGTCGATAAATAAAATGACGAATCGACAATAAATTTTTCAACGACAAATTTCGGCGTGCAAAACGAGGTCAAATTTGACCATGTGGCCGAGCCACCTAGGTGACTAAGTCACCATTTTTGCTCTTCCATTTTGACTTACACAAATTTTCAACACTTAACATCAACTTTTTATTTTAACATACAATCATTTTGATTATTATTAAATAAATCATATTATATTAATAACTAATTACTATTTCAATTCTATTAAACTAACATTTTCACAAAACATCGAAATTGTATGTTATAACTAATTTAAATCGATAAACTTTTTGACGGTTGATTATAATTATTTAAATCGTTAACATTCAATGAAAAAAAATTAGTTTTTCGACCTAATAAATTTTTATTCAAGGTTTCGAGGGTTTTAAACCCAATTTTTGTTTTGCTCTCCTTTCGAAGTTTATTTTCATTTTTATTTTCGATCTTACTTCGAAAAATTATTTTAAGACCATATCTTTTATTTCGAGACTTTTCGCGTGCGCGCAAATCGAAAATTTCAAAAACGAAAATCGAGCCTTTGTTTGCTCATGTTGGCCAAGATATTGAGCCTCTTGGTTCAATGTTATCCTCTTCCATTCTTCTACTTTACAAACATGTCTAAGTCACTTACACAACCTACATTTTCATCGTCACTTATTTAGCTTGATTTTAATTTAAAGATTATACATTCTAAATACCTAAACCTAATACATACATTACTAGTACACAACTTACTGTGGAACCCGGGATCGGACCCAACTCGGCGTCTTGCTTAAGGGCGGATTTTAAAGTTAAAAAAAGATTAAGTTGGAAAAACCTTTAAGAACTGTTATGGAGTCGCCACCTATTTATCGCGGAAAATAGGAACCTGCTACCATGTTCTAAGTTAAAAACATGTCCTAGATTTTGGAGCACGCCGACACCCCTAGATCTAAGGCTTGTGAAACCAGATTGGATTCGGGGTGAGGGTACTTTAGAAAAAGAGTTAATTCAAATAATGATTTATGAAAACCTTTTAGAAAAGCCTATTTAAAAATGGCCCCTGCTGACCAGCAGCAATCCTTGTAAGATGATATTTGAGCTAATGTTATCGCTACGTACAAGTGCGATAAGGTTTGTAAAGAATGCAGATCTGAGATGCAAAAGATTGATTAAAACCCTCGATTTAGCATGTTTAACTTGTTAACGAATACGGTTCGATTAAAGGTCGAATTCATTGTTTAAGTTGATTTAATGCAAAATAAGAAGGTGCAAGATGCATGCAAATAAAATAAAGTTCAATTGCCCATTGGTCTATTTTATAAGGTCGATTCTTATGCGACTTTGGCGTGTCATCGGATATGGAGTGTACCCAAGTAAATAGAACACTTGGAGTGCAAGCGCCGGGTGCCAAAGCCGGGGGAGGCGCTAAAGTGAAGACCCCTTTGGTTGGCCATAGAAAATAAGAAAAAGCCTTTGATCCAAGTGGATCGGTACCTACCTTGTCCCGACGCTCAGATCTGGGCAGAGCTTCGTTTCTTGAACTTAAAAGGAGGATGAATTCAACACGGGATGGTGTGTTGAACTCAAGGATTTGAGTGCGTGAGGCTTTTGTGGATTGTGAGGAGTAATTGTGATCTGCAAGTGTGAGTAGATGTGAATTGTGTGTGTAAAAGATGTATTCTGGTTGTGAATTCCGTTCTCGAGGTCGGGGTATAGAAATTTGTATATATACTAAAAACCGCGGAGAAATTAGGAAATCGGGGAAAAAAACAGGCCTGGGAACCGCATAGCCTTATGCGGTTGCCTGGACAAACCGCATGGGCTTATGCGGTTGTCCCACCAAACCGCATAAGCTTATGCGGTTCAAGGTGGAGTTTTTGTGTAGTTTCTAGTTTGGTTGAATTATATCTTGGAAAGATTTGAGATAATCTCGAGCGTGTAGCTCAAGAAAAGCTCTAGGATATTTCGAGATATTTTGTGATGCTTAGGGCTTTGGAGTGCGGGCCAAAAGGTGGGTTTAGGCTCGGTTTGCCCGAGACCAGAAAAATGAAAAGGGTGTATTTGCATAGTTTTTGTGAAATAAGGTAAGGCGTGAAGCCGTATTTTGTGTAAGAGGGCTAAATAGCGGTTTTAGCTCTAGGGCCTAAATTTAGGAATTTAGGAATGCTGAATTAGACCTTGTTAATGTAAAAGGGCCAATTGTAGTGCAAATGCGAAGCTCATGCCAAATGAAGCAGGACAAGGACCTAGCTATACTCCAAATGGACAAAATGAACGTTTATTTAAGTGTGATGTGAAGCGACCTAAACATTTTGACATTTAAAACGACTCAAAATGAATTCGACATTAGTTAGAACCGTATAAGTCAACGTTAAAGCATGCGTAATAAAAGTCCGTGATACATCACAGGGTTTTGTTTGGGAGGGTACGGATATGGGTATCCACAGAGCCCCCAGTTTGACTGAGCTCGGACTAGAGCGCTAGTCAAACTCCTACGACCATATCCGGACCATTACAGTCTCGATATAGTCAGCGGAACGAAGCATGTGTCCATGGGTGAAACGAGGACTTCGAACCGGGCTAATCGGGGAGGGGCGTGCGCATTTTAAGGACTTGGCGGTCCGTGCATGCTATAAGGGCCTGCCGGCCTGCTGAGTGTCTTCACCGTGCTTATTGTACTGTCGTATATGCTTGGTATCGTCGGATGACTGGTGCTGGTGCTTGTAATGTCTTCGTATTGCATGTGTACTTTGTAAGATGTTTGGGTATGCGTGAGGTGTAGGTGTAGGGGTGCTTATGTAGATGTAGGTGTAGGTCTCATGAAAGAGCGCCCGTGTAATGCTTGTGCTTGAACTTGCCGAGGAGCGTCTGTGTAGAATGAAATGCTTGGAGTTAGGTGTATATTGCAGAGTGCTTGTGCTTGGGCTCGCCGAGGAGTGTCTTTGTAGTCGTAATTGCATATGATTGCCTTTCGTTGAGGAGAAGGTAGTGTCGTTGTCGTTGCTGATGCCTTTGCTGACGCTATTGCTGATGCCGTCGCTTATGCTGATGCCGTTGTTGATGTTGAACTGGGTCTCGCCGAGGAGCGCAGGTGCTTAGTGTAGTATTTGCTGGAGAAGTACTAGTTTGCTAGGGAAGGGTGTATATGTATGGTCTCGCCGAGGAGCGTAGGTGTAGTTGTGGTTGTTTGGGAGAGTGATTGTGTTTCGTCTTGTAAGGGGTGCAGGTGTATGTTCGCCGGGATTATGGTCCGGGGAAGGTGTATGTGCTCAAGTGTACGGCTTCGTGTAATTGCTTGGATGTCTTTGAATGTCTTGATCTGAGACGCTTGGTGTTTATGTTAGTGATTTGCTGGGGAAGTCGAAGGGTATGTCTTGGACTCCGTAGGAAATGTCTGTATAGGTGTGTGGACTCCATGGGGAGGAAGCGATACTCCACAGGGACGTGTAAGTAGGGGTGTTCACCGGTCCAAGACCGGACCGGACCGGACCTATTAGGACCGGGGACCGGATGCCCAAAAAATTCAAACCCGGAGACCGGACCGGTTGGAAGAAGACCCGGACCGGACCGGACCTAAACCCCTTAGGTCCGGGTTTGGACCGGACCGGACCACATAATAAAGGGGTTTTAGAGGGTTTTTTCTATTTTGGACCGGACCGGACCGGACCTAAGACCGGTTATCAAAAATTTTGAGGACCGAAGACCAGACCTATTAGTATCCGGTCCGACCCGGACCGAACCTTTCGGTCCGGGTCGGTCCGGTTTACCGGTCCGGACCAATTTTTGAACACCCCTACGTGTAAGAGGGTGTAAGGACTCGTGAAGAGTGTTCGTGTTTATGCTTCTGTACCGTGTATTAAATGCTTAGTACACGCGTATGGCGGACTGTAGGTGACGCCTTAACCAAGGCATAGCGCATAATGTATGTGCTAGCGCTTGTGGCGGACTGTAGGTGACGCCTTAACCAAGGCATAGCGCATAATGCAGTGGCGGATCTTGGAAGAATTTTCTAGGGGGGCCGAAACTTCGTTAGTTGTAAAAGTGAATGATAAACTAATGTGAATAGCTTATACTGAAAGGACAATTGAATTTTCGATTTACAATGGTTCTTATATGGTCGAAAAATTATTAATATATAATACGAGTATATGGCGGATACATTGAATCTCGAATATTGAATTTGTTATTTTAGTTACTTGGTTTAATTATTACTTCTAAATTTAAAATAGGAACGAAACGTATCATGTCATTGCCCTAAATATTAACTTTTCGATAAAAAATTGATTTACCAAATATTTTATATATTTTAAGTCAACGTATATAATAAAATTTATAAAGTAATATTGATTGAAGCCACAAATTTTGTGCTAAGATAAGTACATTTTCTTCTTTAAATTAATCACAAATATAAACCTACAAACAAAATTTACGAATTTACGGAGTGGAATATTATTATTAAGATTAAATAAGGAATACAATAAAGAAAAGAAAAAAAAAAAAAAAGAAAAAAAAGGCACAAAATGGATTCGAACCCCATACCTCCTATACACCTTCCTTATTCAAGGACACTAAACCACCCAGCAATCATCACTTTCAATCAAATTTTCTGCTGTTAACTAATTATATTACGTTCAGGGGGGGCCTGGCCCCCTTCCAAGCCTTAAAAGATCCGCCATTGGCATAATGTATGTGCTAGCGCTTGTGGCGGATTGTAGGTGACGCCTTAACCATGAAAGCTTGCGTGTATGAAGAAAAAAAATGAGGAGAAAACGTGGAACAAAACATGCTCTGGAAATTGCCTGTAGACTAGTGACTCTTCCGGGGAATCCCTTATCAATTGGCGACTTCAAGCGTGAACTCAATCGCACATGTCGCGGTTTCAAATCCGGAAATATTCGAACTCGCGATTTTCCTTTCGAGATCTTCAATTTCGCTTGCTTCGACCATGAAACGTGGTATCATTGCGATTCGTTTGGATTCGTATGATACATGTCTCTTGGACTTGGAATGCATGGTGCTTGGGATGTTTCTTGGATATGTTAGGGTGCTCGGTGCTTGGACCTACGTTCGGGTGTTGCTTGTCTGATGCACACATGAAAGTGTTATGCTTTTAGTGTGCATGTTCATGTTTGTAGCGGTTCTGGAGGTGTCGCTCAACCGTAGATGCTTATGTTGATGTAGGTATTTATAGTAAGGGTGTCTTCAGAAATGCGAAAAATAATCCCATTTTTCGTTGTAAAGGTTTGATGTTGCAAAGGCTTGATCCTTGATAGGAAGCGTCAGCCCCCAGTTGTCTTGGTCATGGTGCCGGTGTATGTAAGCCCCCAGTTTGATCGAGGTATGGAATATAGCGATGATCAAACTATGTAAAAGGCTATGGGTTGTATTAGGATGAGGGTGTTTTTGGATTACCCCCTCGAGTTTGACTAGGTTTTTGGATGAAAACTGAGTCAAAGTGTAATGGGATGTGTACTTGGAGAAGGAGTTTTTGGGTTCCCCCTCGAGTTTGACTAAGTTGAAAATTGAGTCAAAGTGAAGAGTATGGTGTTTGGTATTGAAATTTCCCCCGTAGTTTGGCTTAATTTGTGTGAAGTTAAGGTAAAAAGGAGAAAGATGTAGCGTGGGCGGGCGGCGATTCAATTTGTGTCGTGGTCGTCTTTGAGGTGGCTCGGGTTCAGTAGACTTTGACGAGTACCGTCGTCTTCACCCTTAGTTGTATTAGTATGCTTGTGTAATAAGGATTGTGTGAACCCTTGTTTACATGACTGTTTGTTGTAGCTTGGCTTGAACTTTGCGATTCTTTCGTCGCCTTTCGCCTGTCTTTGTGTTGTGCTTCCGTGTACCTGCGTAGTTAGTAGGCTTGGATTTGAAAGTGAAATGATTCCCGATTGGGATATTTGGATTAAAAAGATTTTTGTTGAAAAATCATTTTTGTAAAAGATTCACTTTAGTTGTCGAAATGAGCTTTAAAAATGAATGCTTGAAATGTTGGTTGTAAGGCTTCATGCAAGATGACAAAGCGTTTTGACGTTGTGAGCTTAAGCTAGAGTTGTGAAGACCGTGGAGGGTCATTTGAGTGCAAAGGTTGAAAAGCCCCCAGTTGTCGAGGATGAGAATTAGGTAGAATCTCAACACGGAGTGGGGTGTAGTGCTAGGTTCGGTTGTGCTTTGCGTAAGCTGCCTACGTATCCACGAACGTAGAATCAAACCGGCGTAGTTCGATAGTGCTTTCGCTCAAAATGTGTTAACTCGAGTGAGTTAAATTCGAAGAATGCTGTTACTCAAAATGTATTAAATCGAGTGCCGAGTTAATTTTTTGGCAAAGTTTAGACTTCGAAGATTCGAGATGCATTTCAAGGATTTGAGATGCATTTTCGAAAGATACATTCTGATTGCGAAAGGGTGTGTTTGCAAAAAGTGAATTGCAAAGTGCTTTCATATTAACTCGAGTATTGAGTTAATTTTGAAAGGTGATTAGCTAATTTGAGGGTGCATTGCCTCGTGTAAGTTTGAAAAAGCGTGTCGTTCCGTGGGAGCGTTTTGAAAACTGGAGAGTTTTTGAAAGGAGCGGTTTAAATGTCGCTAAATTGTTTGATTGGAAGAGGATTGACTCGACGTGTGACTCGATGCTTAAAATGTCGAAAAGTTTGCAAAATAGAGACGAATCGTATGCGTGATTTGAGACTCGACGGTTGCATGGTTGCCATATTCGGGAACACGTGCGTTGGTTGAGCCCCCAGTGGTGCTTGCTTGTCTGCGGTGGGATGCTGTTGTTCCTGCAAAACAATGTTAGACCAAAAAGCAGAGTACTACTCCTAAGTCTATGACAACTTTGCCTTGACGAATTCGTTTTAGTCGCCTCGATAAAGAAATAGTTTGCCTTTGAACTTTGTGAATTTTTGTGGACACATCCTTAGCATGGAAAGCTTTGGACGAGGAATATTTTGTGGATTTTTGTAAAAGGTTGGTTGAGCTCGGGAGAGCGGCCTACGTATCCGTGGTTACGGAATCAAACCTAGCGTAGTTCCGAAGAGCGCATTTAAGGGCGTGCATAAGGTGTTTATGTGGAAAGGTGTGTGTTTAAGGATCCACCGGTCGGGGAGGTGGGTTTGTTTTTGTGGAAAGGTGCGTGTTTAGGGACCCTCCGGTCCGAGGGTGTTTTTGTAAAAGGTGCGTGTTTAAGGACTCGCCATTCAAAGGGGTGTTTATGTGTTTGACCTTGATATATTGCATCCTAAGGGTGGGTTCTCCTTAGTTGATCTAAATTTGGTTGCTTGCTACTTACATCTTGTCTTCAATTTGGAATCTCAAGGACGTGGCCACTCGTTTGGGCTTGGTACTTGCCTTTGGGGTTTGGCCCTCGCTTATTGATTTCTAAGCTTGTTGACTTCTTAAGCTTTTTGACTTCTTGAGCTTTTGACTTCTTAAGCTTTTGACTTCTTAAGCTTTTGCTTAGTTGTTTTGCCCCTTGTTCCGGAGCTTTTGAGACTTTTGCTTTTTGGTGACTTTGGTTTTTTGACCTTTGTACCTTGTATTCCCGTTTGGTTTGAGAATATCCCACGCCCTATGTAGCTTGGGTTTGAGCTCGGACCTTGCTAAACTTTGCGGCTCAGTGGTCACTCGTGATCGTGTGTCTATCACGCCGGGCTCCTTTAACAAGTTCGTTTGCTTATTAGGCACGCGATCGAGTATGCGGAGGGCGATCCAGGAATACTCGTACTTTTGGTCGCGATCAAATTCATGACCACTGTGGAGCTCCAAATTAATGGATCCTCCTCCAAAAGCAGCGGAGTAGTAGACCACAAGCAGACTAGTGAACCTTAGGTGTTTAGTCGTCAGAACCTTCTTTGTCTTTGTGTTTGTCTTTGATTTTGTTGTTTACTTGGACCTTCGTACCCGGCCTAGACCTCCTTCGGATAGCTACTCCTAGGATGCAATGTATGTCGGTGAAAAATTGTGTCTTTTATGGGAAAAGTGTGTAAAAAGGAAGCTGGGTTGTAGGCAAACTGATTCCTTTATCGATTTGTTAAAAATGTCGTACGTCGAAGACTCGATTGCCCTAGACTGACAGAGATTGACTCAATGTTTAAAAACTCGACCCGTATTAAAAGACTCGAATTTCTTGAGGAGATCCGTGAGATCGTCGGTGGCGCCTTGATGGATTCGTCGCTGGGTGCTTGAGACGCACATGTCTCGGATGGGGTTGATGCTCGCGTCGGGACTTGGTTCATGCATACTTAGATTTGTCTTTGATTTTGCAAAAGTTTTGTTTTCGGCGAAAAGCAGGATATTTTGTTGAGCAAAATGTGTTGTCACATTTTGGCTCGATGTAAAAAGCGTTTCGAAATCAAATCCGATAAGCTCGTGTTAGTGGCTTGTCGGTGAAAGTGTGAATCGATTCGGAGTGGCGATAGGCTATCCGAATCAAGGGTGTTTGAAGATGTGATGAAGACGGTTATACTCGTTTTCATACATTTGGTTTGAAAGAGGGTTAGATTAAAGCGCCTATGAGCCACTTGGTCTAACCGTGAAGGATTTGCGGGATGATGCTAGTTCATTCCTAGGTTTTGTTGTCTTGTGAAAAGAGATGTTTGGATTAAAATGGCGGTAGGCCATTTTGAATCATGGATTTCGAAAATGTTTATTTTGCTAGATTTGTTTTCAAGAAAAGGTCCATTCTCAGGTTTGAAAGTGTTTGGTAATAAATGAGTTACAATGAGTGCGGGTCATGTAGTTCATTTATGTTTTGGAATGTCACGAGAATAAAGTGATTATTCTCGGGTGTTACGAGGAAATTTGTTTGTCTAGATCAAACCGTCCTGACTATGGGCCATTCGGTTCGAAGGAAGGATTTTTGAAAAAGGTTATTTCAAAAACGTGTGTGTTTTGCTTGGTTTGTAAAAATAAGAAGATTCTGAAAAGAATTTATTTCAAAAATGAGAGTGTGTTGCTTGTTTTGTAAAAGTGAGGAGATTTTTGAAGATAGCTTGTTTCAAAAATGAGGGTGTATTGCTTTAGGAGCAATGTTGTGCCTAAGAAGTCTTTGAGGCAAGAACGCGTGTGCGGATCTTGTCTCGACGTTGAAATGTGTTTGATTTGCATTCGTCGAGCCCATGTTAACGGTTCATCGTTAAGGGCTCGAGCCTGGATGCATGGAAAGGATTCGACTCGTGAACGGTTAGCTAGTTGAGTCGAGGATGTTGAGAATGGATCGGTTTGTGTGACGTGTATCTAGTTAGTCCTATTAGATTCAACGTTCATTGTAAGCGTTCATTTTTAGCTCATTTTTGTTTAGGAAAACTCTTTTTAAGCTTGAAAAAGGAGGTTTTCGAAAAAGTTTTAGCTAAAGGAAAGCTTTTGAGACGAGGATGTGTGCGCACATCTCGTCTCGATGTTAAAACGTTTTGCTTTGCATCCGTCGAACTAGTATCGGTAATTTGCCGAGGTGAGCTCGAGTTCGGATGTGTAAAAGAGAAAGGATTCGACTCGAGAGTGGTTAACAAGTCGAGTCGAGGATGTTAAAAGTGGAGTCTAGGCCGTGTGACCTAGAGGATTGAAATCCGCGAGCTCGGGTTTTATTCCTTGCTCGGGTTTTTGCTTGTTAGTGAAAAAGGAAATTTTGAAAAAGTTTATTTCAAAAATTCGCGATAGTTTTGTTTGAAAAGTGTTAGTTTGTTGGATGTTAGGTTCATTTATCTTTGAAACGTTTAAGCGAGTTTTCGAAGATATGAATGCAAATGCTCGTTTTGAAAAAGACCATGGAGTGCTTAGCCTCGAACTCGTACGTATGACTCAAAAAGGGTAAAAATGAGTCAGTCGGGTACACCTCCAACTACCTCGAGTACGCTTTGGCAGATACTTAACCCCTTCATTTCCTTCTGTGGCGATAGGTTTTCTGAAGGGAGCAAGGCGGTCGAGATAGTTTGTTCTGACAAGCCGTGGAGGGGCGAGAGGAAAGCTAGTCCGGCATGTGCTTTATCGAGTGGACAAGCCTGCATGTGGGAACCACCTCTCGAGGGTGCAAAGGGTGCCTAGATTCCAAAAGGAATGGACTCTAAACGAATGTGCATAGCTCAAATATGTATACTTGGATTGTTCAAGGCTTTCAAGTTTCACCTCTTTATTTTTAAAAAGAAAAAGCTAGTTTTAAGTTTTAAAAATAAAATCTCCCCAGCGGAGTCGCCAAACTGTGGAACCCGGGATCGGACCCAACTCGGCGTCTTGCTTAAGGGCGGATTTTAAAGTTAAAAAAGATTAAGTTGGAAAAACCTTTAAGAACTGTTATGGAGTCGCCACCTAATTATCGCGGAAATTAGGAACCTGCTACCATGTTCTAAGTTAAAAACATGTCCTAGATTTTGGAGCACGCCGACACCCCTAGATCTAAGGCTTGTGAAACCAGTTGGATTCGGGGTGAGGTACTTTAGAAAAAGAGTTAATTCAAATAATGATTTATGAAAACCTTTTAGAAAAGCCTATGTAAAAATAGCCTCTCTTGACCTGTAACGATCCTTGTAAGATGATATTTGAGCTAATGTTATCGCTACGCATTACAAGCTGCGATAAGGTTTGTAAAAGAATGCAGATGCAGATGCAAAAGATTGATTAAAACCCTCAGTTTAGCATGTTTAACTTGTTAACGAATACAGTTGATTAAAGGTCGAATTCATTGTTTTAGTTGATTTAATGCAAAATAAGAAGGTGCAAGATGCATGCAAATAAAATAAAGTTCAATTGTCCATTGGTTTATTTTATAAGGTCGGTTGCTTATGCGACTTTGGCGTGTCATCGGATATGGAGTGTACCAAGTAAATAGAACACTTGGAGTGCAAGCCGCTGGGTGCCAAAGCCGGGGCGCTAAAGTGTAGACCCCTTTGTTAGTCCATAGAAAATAAGAAAAAGCTTTTGATCCAAGTGGATCGTCGGTACCTACCTTGTCCTGACGCTTCAGATCTGGGCAGAGCTTCGTTTCTTGAACTTAAAAGGAGGATGAATTCAACACGGGATGGTGTGTTGAACTCAAGGATTTGAGTGCGTGAGGCTTTTGTGGATTGTGAGGAGAAATTGTGATCTGCAAGTGTGAGAAGATGTGAATTGTGTGTGTAAAAGATGTATTCTGGTTGTGAATTCCGTTCTCGAGGTCGGGGTATAGAAATTTGTATATATACTAAAAACCTCGGAGAAATTAGGAAATCGGGGATAAAAGCAGGCACAGGAACCGCATAGCCTTATGCGGTTGCCTGGACAAACCGCATGGGCTTATGCGGTTGTCCACCAAACCGCATAAGCTTATGCGGTTCAAGGTCGGGTTTTTGTGTAGTTTCTAGTTTGGTTGAATTATATCTTGGAAAGATTTGAGATAATCTCGAGCGTGTAGCTCAAGAAAAGCTCTAGGATATTTACGAGATATTTTGTGATGCTTAGGGCTTTGGAGTGCGGGCCAAAGGTGGGTTTAGGCTTCGGTTTGGGCGAGACCAGAAAAATGAAAAGGGTGTATTTGCATAGTTTTTGTGAAATAAGGTAAGGCGTGAAGCGTATTTTGTGTAAGAGGGGCTAAATAGCGGTTTTAGCTACGGGTCTAAATTTAGGAATTTAGGAATCTTTGAATTAGACCTTGTTAATGTAAAAGGGGCGATTGTAGTGCAAATCTGGCTCATGCCAAATGAAGCAGGACAAGGACCTAGCTATACTCCAAATGGACAAAATGAACGTTTATTTAAGTGTGATGTGAAGCGACCTAAACATTTTGACATTTAAAACGACTCAAAATGAATTCGACATTAGTTAGAACCGTATAAGTCAACGTTAAAGCATGCGTAATAAAAGTCCGTGATACATCACAGGGTTTTGTTTGGGAGGGTACGGATATGGGTATCCACACTTACATTTCAATTCATTCACACACAAACTCTTGAAAGTTACTAACTCTTTTTCTCTCTAAATAAAACACAACTCTAAACCCTAAGTAAGCACAACTTGATCTTCAACCTCAAGCTCCTTATGATCTTCATCTTCTTCCTTTTACTTTTCTTCTTTAAACATTTATTTTCTTGTCTTAAATTTCCTTAAGTACTTAAATTAACTCTCCACCATTTTATTAAGTAATCACTTCCTCTTTTAACTTGCAAATACTTATGAACACAAATCAAAATAAATAAAATTTATACATCACCTAAACATAAAAATATTACTACACTTTAAATTTTTAGTTTAGTTAGTTTAGTTAAAATAAATTACTAACTTGTTTATTTTCATTTGTATGTACTAATTTTATCCAAAGACGAGGAGCAAGGTGGAGGCATTGACTTAAGCATTTTTGACAACATAGTAGATCCCGATAACTGTTAAGCTTTTCACTAACAAACCTAATTAAGGTGCTCTCGCACACTATAATTTCCATGCACAATCTATTTTCCTAATTGATGTTTTGAGTGTATGCATGATTTATTATGTCACCTAAGTATTGTATGATAAATTAGAAGACAAAAATCGAAAAATAAAATATGTGTAACCACTAAAATCCACACGGCATACACCTTTATTTTGCTTAATTTTTCGTTTTAATTTTTGTTAATTGCATGCTTAAAAGACTATAAATAAGAAGTATATAAAAATGTAATTAGTTTATGTTTTGGACTTAAAATGAAATTGTTATGAAATTTAAATGTTTTAAAGTATTTATGTGCTTGAACTATTGTTGTTATTTTTGTGTTTGAAGTGAATTACTTTTAGTTGTTAATATTTTGTTATGTTTTTCACCTATGATAAATACACTTATAATATAAAGGAAATTAGATATAGAATTAGTAGTATAAAAATCAAAAATAAAAATTGTGAAATGATATAAGTGGGCCACGGTTTTCTTCATTATTTTGGACCTATTTTTAGTTTTAATTTTTGTAAATAACATGTTATGTTAGTTTAGATTAATAAGACCTATTAGTAAAATTTGAGCAATTTATATGATAATATGAAAATTTGAGTAATTAATGTTCATATGAAATACATAAGTGTTCTTCATTTCTTCATGTGTTCTTGATGATTTAGCTCATTTTGATTTATATTATTTTTATGTGTGTTGTTATTTATTGTTTTTATTAACTAATAAGTAATTACAAAACTAAATATATAAGTTAAATAAGCTAAATCTATAAAATATAAAAGATAGAAATTTAAAGTGAGTAAAAACACTATTCATAAACATAATAAATTATTTAGTGAAATTCCAATTTAGTTTAAATCACTTTTGTATAAACTAAATAATTACTCCTAAAATGAATTTGTCAAAAAAAACCGATAAATGAATTTGTCACTTTTGGATAAATTAAAAAACGAAAATAAAATACATAAGTATAAGGAGGCCACGGTTTTAGGGTTCATTTTAGACCTAAAATGAATTTGTCACTTTTTATTTTTATCACTTAAGTAATTTAATTAGTTAAATTAAAGAATTATTAATAAAAACAAATAAAAGAAATAAAAGGGTAAAAATAAATAGGGCTACGGCATTTCCCATTATTTGGGGTCAATTTTGATCAAAATGAATTTGTCACTTAGTCACTAAATTTGAATAGTAATTAGGATTATATTAGATTGTATAATAAATCGTTAATAAAAAGAATCGACGAAACCGATAAAAATAAATGTTACTTATATTAAAATGAACAAATTCGAGTGTTACTACCTTTGCTTAAATTTGGATTTGGACATACGGACTATTTAAATGAACTACGACAACATCGCTAAAAATAGAAACCGTTAAAATTGTAGCTGAGTATATGACTAAACTTAACCGAGTTTCGCTTTTAAAATAATATTTCAAATCACTAAATACAAAACGAACTTAACGACTTTGAAACTAGAATTTTGTACTTAGTAAATAAAAAGGGTCTAATTTTTCACTTAGGATAAATACCAAGTATAAAAATACTAAGTATAAAAATACTAAGTATAAAAAAAACACTAAGTATAAAAAAAACACTAAGTATAAAAATACTAAGTATAAAAATACGTACAAGTATGAAAATACGTACCAGTATAAAAATACGTAGAAATACGAAATACGAAAATACGAATACGTATAAAAATACGTAGAAATACGAAATACGAAAATACGAATACGTAGAAATACGAAATACAAAAATACGAATACGTATAAAAATACGATGAATAGTAATTACGATGAATAGTAACCGTGATGAATAGTAAAATAATGAATAGTGAAAATATTTAAAATTTACGAACGGACTCAAAATAAATATTTAAGTCTTGCTATGTGTTCTGCTTACCTGAAGAACTGCTAGAACTAATATTTCTTTATACAAAGTTCGACGATATTATTAAGTTTCAGAATTGTCACTTGTTACGAATGAACGAGGAAATAAGAATTTGAGAAAACGAGCTACTTGAATAAAATACTAGGATTGTTCGCCATGTTGCGACTCTTGAATTCGATGTTAATGAGGTAGCTGTATATGGGGACTTTAGCTCCCTCCCAGAGTTGCTAAAGGCGTTATAACGATTTAAGATTGTTATTCGGTGCGGGATATACAACCTCAGGGATGGGGCATCATTGATATCTCCGTGAGCCCATATATAGTAATTGGAAAATACCAGCCCCATCCGGGGGTATCCGTCTTTGGTGATAGTCGGATTTTTCGTCGGTGATACCTTTTGAATAGCGAATACGTATGATCCTTGATAGGTGGTGTATGCATACATTAGACAAGGGATGTGGCCGTCCTTATTACCTTAGATATCTTTAGCATGTCAGCCATGTCCAAGTTATGTTGGCCCTGTCTGCTATCGCGCGGATTATGTCTGCATGATTTCGTCTTACTAACGAAGACTCATTAGTTAACGTATGATGGATGTATCTCCTTGTTTTGATTGGTTATTGTCTGAATGATTTTGATCCTAAGTGTTGAGATACGCCTTATTGAGAATGATTATTTATGAGTGTTGTACGTTATGTGATTGGATGTATACTCGTGTTTGAATCATCATGTTTCCTGATATGATTTTGCTTGCCTACCTGCAATGTGCTTTATTTATTTATTTACTATGTTGCACATGTTTAGAATTGCATGTATCGAAAGAGTGATGCGAGAAAATGATAAATTGCAGGTACCCCGAGGACTAATGTTATTGACTGCTGGGGATGGTTTACTTTATTTTGTACTCCTTTGAGAGATTGTAATCCAAATACTCTGTTATCTTTAACTCATATTATGTATATGGAGTTTGTAAGACGATGACAGCTGGTTTTGTAATATATAGACTTAATTAATCTTTCCGCCTTAGTTTAATTAAAGTCACGAAAAACCAGGTTGTTACATTCGAGCCTTCTGACAAGGCATTAATTGGCAAACTTCTCTCTGAACTGTCTCATTGTAAGTACGATGAAAAGAAAATGGACATGACTATGCATATAATGCATATGCAAAGCTTAGCCACTAAGTTGTTCAAGTTGGGACTTAAAGTTGAGGATCCCATATTAACGCATTTCATCTTTGAGGGACTTCCTAAAGAGTTTGAGGCATTCCATGTCAGCTACAATGCTATAAAGGATACATGGACAGTGGATGAACTTGCTAATAAGCTTGTTCAGGAAGCCACGCGCCTGAGTAATGCTCAAGGGCATAACATACCTCAAGCGCACTTTGTGCATAAAGGTGAGGGCTCTAAGGAAAATGGACAGTTCAAAAAGGAAGGACTGGACGCGCAGTAAGTCAAGCTCATCCAGTATGCCAGGTCCATCAGGCAATAAGACTCTGGTGCTAATGTACACGTTTCTAACTCATTACAGGGCTTAAGTTCGACCCGAACCATAAGAGAAAAATGAAAGGAACCTACTCATGGGAAACAAGTCTGAAGCATCCATTAAAGCTATAGGATGTTTTAGTTTAGAATTAAGTAGTGGATTTAAATTACTTTTAGAGGATACAATTTTTGTTCCATCAATGTCTCGTAATTTAATTTCATTGTCTAAACTGGACAGTATTGGTTTTTCTGTGACTTTTGGAAACGGTTGTTTCAGTTTATTTAAAGAAAATATTATTGTTGGTTCTGGTATTTTGGAAAATGGAATGTATCGTATTGAGCTTGATAAATCATTTTCTGATTCGCTCTTTATTTCCTTGAATTCTGTGATTGGTGTGAAACGTTTAAAGTCGAATGAGAACTCAGCATTCTTGTGGCATAAAAGATTGGCCCATATTTCGAGGGAAAGATGATGTTGTTAGTAAAAGACAACATTCTTCCTTCTCTTGATTTTACTGGTTTTGGGACGTGTGTGGAATGCATTAAAGGCAAGTAAACCAAAATACTAAAAGGGGCGCCACAAGGAGCACTGCTCTTTTAGAGATCATTCATACAGACATATATGGTCCATTTGATGTTCCCTCCTTTTCTGGAGAGAAATATTTCATCACCTTGTGGATACCCATATCCGTACCCTCCCAAACAAAACCCTGTGATGTATCACGGACTTTTATTACGCATGCTTTAACGTTGACTTAAACGGTTCTAACTAATGTCGAATTCATTTTGAGTCGTTTTAAATGTTAAAATGATTTAGGTCGCTTCACATCACACTTAAATAAACGTTCATTTTGTCCATTTGGAGTCTAGCTAGGTCCTCGTCCTGCTTCATTTGGCATGAGCTTCGCATTTGCACTACAATTAGCCCTTTTACATTAACAAGGTCTAATTCAGCATTCCTAAATTCCTAAATTCCTAAATTTAGGTCCGGTGGCTAAACCTCCCCTTTAGCTCCCTCTTACACAAAATACGGCTTCACGTCTTACCTTATTTCACAAAAACTATGCAAATACACCCTTTTCATTTTTCCGGGTCTCGGGCCCGAAACCGAGCCCAAACCCAGCCTTTGGCCCGCACTCCAAAGCCCTGAACATCACAAAATATCTCAGAAATATCCCAGCTGTTGTCTTGACGAGCAAGTTCAAGATTATCACGTAATCTTTCAAAGATATAATTCAACCGAAACTAGGAAATTAGGCTAAAACCACACCCTCAAACCGCATAAGCTTATGCGGTTTGGACTTATGCGGTTTGGAGAGGCAACCGCATAAGCCTATGCGGTTTGCCTTGGCAACCGCATAAGGTTATGCGGTTTCTAGGCCTGGTTCTATCCCCGGATTTCCTAATTTCTCCGAGGTTTTTAGTATATATACACCCATATACCTCGACCTCAAGGAGAATTCAGAACCAGAATACATCTTTTCTTCACAGCTTACACCTAGCTTTCACATCATACACCACAAAACATTCACAAAGTCTCAAGCACTCAAATCCTTGAGTTCAACACACCATCCCGTGTTGAATTCATCCTCCTTTCTAGTTCAAGAAGCGAAGCTCTGCCCAGATCTGAAGCGTCAGGACAAGATAGGTACCGATCCACTTGGATCAAAGCTTTTTCTTATTTTCTATGGACTAACAAAGGGGTCTACACTTTAGCGCCCCCCGGCTTTGGCACCCAGCGCGCTTGCACTCCAAGTGTTCTATTTACTTCGGGTACACTCCATATCCGATGACACGCCAAAGTCGCATAAGCAACCGACCTTATAAAATAAACCAATGGACAATTGAACTTTATTTTATTTGCATGCATCTTGCACCTTCTTATTTTGCATTAAAATCAACTTAAACAATGAATTCGACCTTTAATCGAGCAGTATTCGTTAACAAGTTAAACATGCTAAACTGAGGGTTTTAATCAATCTTTTTGCATCTGCATCTGCATTCTTTTACAAACTTATCGCACTTGTACGTAGCGATAACATTAGCTCAAATATCATCTTACAAGGACTGTTCTAGGTCAGTAGAGGCTATTTTTACATAGGCTTTTTTAAAAGGTTTTCATAAATCATTATTTGAATTAACTCTTTTTCTAAAGTACCCTCACCCCGAATCCAATCTGGTTTCACAGCCTTAGATCTAGGGGTGTCGGCGTGCTCCAAAATCTAGGACATGTTTTTAACTTAGAACATGGTAGCAGGTTCCTAATTTCCGCGATAATTAGGTGGCGACTCCATAACAGTTCTTAAAGGTTTTTCCGACTTAATCTTTTTTAACTTTAAAATCCGCCCTTTAAGCAAGACGCCGAGTTGGGTCCCTCGACGCGGTTCCCGGGTCCCACAGTTTGGCGACTCCGCTGGGGAAGTTTTATTTTTAAAACTTAAAACTAGCTTTTTTCTTTTTAAAAATAAAGAGGTGAAACTTGAAAGTCTTGAACAATCCAAGTATACATATTTGAGCTATGCACATTCGTTTAGAGTTCATTCCTTTTGGAATCTAGGCACCCTTTGCACCCTCGAGAGGTGGTTCCCACATGCAGGCTTGTCCACTCGATAAAGCACATGCCGGACTAGCTTCCCTCTCGCCCCTCCACGGCTTGCCGTAAACGGCTATCTCGACCGCCCCAGTGCTCCCTTCAGAAAACCTATCGCCCCGGCGTAAGGAAATGAAGGGGTTAAGTATCTGCCAAAGCGTACTCGAGGTAGTTGGAGGTGTACCCGACTGACTCATTTTCACCCTTTTTGAGTCATACGTACAAGTTCGAGGCTATGCACTCCATGGTCTTTTCCAAAACGAGCATTTGCATTCATATCTTCGAAAACTCGCTTAAACGTTTCAAAGATAAATGAACCTAACATCTAACATCTAAACTAACACTTTTAAAACGAAACTATCGCGAATTTTTGAAACAAGCTTTCTTGAAATTCTCCTTTTTCACTAACAAGCAAAAACCCGAATAAGGATTAAAACCCGAGCTCGTGGATTTCAATCCTCTAGGTCACACGGCCTAGACTCTGTTTTAACATCCTCGACTCGACTTGCTCGAGCCGAATCCTTCTTCTTTTACACATCCGACTCGAGCACACCTCGGCAAATCGCCGATACTAGTTCGACGGGTGCAAATTCAAAACGTTTTAACATCGAGGCGAGATGTGCGCACACATCCTCGTCTCAAAAGCTTCTTTTAGCTAAAACCTTTTCGAAAATCTTCTCTTTCCAAAACATAAAATGTCTTTCTAAGGAAAGAAATGAGCTAAAATGAATGCTTAAAAATGAATGTGAGTCTAGTGGGTCGAGTCGTGTCCCTAATATACGAAGTGAAATGCAGGCCTCAGCTGGATACTCGCCGCACTAAACTACGTGTAATAATCCCTTACAAGAAACGAACCTACACCCGCAAAATGGCCGGCAACAACGAAGAAGTCAACGCACTCCGTGATCAAGTTGCAAAGCTGACCGCTGACCTTGAGGGCCTTTTGACCCACCATACCGTCGAGGTGGAACGAATGGAACTCAAGATCAAGGAGGAAGCCGATAGGCACGCTAAGAAACTCCAAGCCATGGAGGAGAGGCTCTACGTCTCGAGCACTTACTCTATCCACAAGGAAAATGAGAACGTGCCTACTAGCATTAAGGATGAGCTCCCAAACAAGCTCGCCCTTAGTGATCTTCCTATCTTTCAAGGACATGAGAGCCCGATCATTCACATCCGAGCTTTCAAGTCCCAAATGGCCATCAAGGGGGTCGACTCCAAGCATTGGCTAACTCTCTTCCCGCACTCTCTAGCAGCAGTACCGAAGACATGGTTCTACTCACTAGACCCACAACGGGTCCCCACTTTTGAAGAACTCACAGTCGAGTTCGACCGACAGTATCGAGACAATGAAGACACTCAAGTCTCGATTCGCACCTTAGAAGTCCTATCTCAAAAGGACAATGAAGGCTTCACCGACTATCTCACTCGTTGGAAGAAGCTAAGCGCTCAAATCCCCAACCGTCCCCGCGAGGACGAGCTCGTACCGAAGTTCATAAATAACCTGCGACCTGTGTATCAATTCTACATGAGGTACAGCAACATTCAGAACTTCAAGGAACTAACTAAGGTCGGCACCCAAATCGAAGATGACCTTAGAACTGGCACCATGGCTAAATACACCGGCCATGCTTAGCAGGGGAGCTCCTCTAAGTCCTCCCGCGCGGTCAAGAACGACGAAAACCGCACCGTCGGTAACCTTGACGACGACAACCTCGACGCCTTTGCAACTACCTTCTCACCGCCTCCTAAGGCCAAGAGAAATTTCGACCCTCTCTTTATGTCTTACTTCAAGGCATTTCAAAGGTTGGTCGAGAAAAACTACCTGCAACCAATCGGGCCTACTAGCGAGCCGCCCGAAGACAAGAAGCCCAAATCTTGGAACCCCAATGCCTTCTGTGCATACCACCGAGGCAAGGGGCATGACACCGAGAATTGCTTTAGGCTCAAGAACGCTATCCAAGATCTGATTGATCAAGGAAAGCTTAGCAAACCATCTCAACCCACCAAGCCTTCAAACAACGAAAACCCACTAGGTAATCATGCAATCTTCGTAGGGTCAATCCCAATACTAGACTGCTCTTACCTCATCACACCCTCCGATGACCAAATCAATGCGGTTTGGTCTAGTGATAATGAAGACGACGAATACTGGCTACCCACCGACGAAGTGATAGGCCACATCAATCAACTTGCAAAAGACATCAATCACCTAAAGGCTCTACATCGCACCGCAGTCGAGCGTTTGGAACGTCGCGTCCAAAAAGAATTTAGCAACCCAGTCTCGCTCGACACCCTCGAAGCTTTTCGTCAGAAGGACAACGAAGGCTTCGTCAAACATCTTGCACAGTGGAGGAAACTACTTTCCCGAGTGCCGGATCACCCACACGAAGACGAACTCATATCCACGTTCCTCTTCAGCTTACGACCCGCCTGGCGATACTACTTTCACTTCTGCCACGCTCGGAACTTCGAACATCTCATCGAAATTGGCACTCGCATTGAAAGGGATCTCACATCTAGCTACGAGGATCCCGCCTACCGAAGTACCCTTCGAGAATGCACTCTTAAAGGACGAAAAATACACAACTCGCATGGCTCTGCAAGGAACTTTGACAGACTCTATATGCCCTACGCTGTGGCATTACAAAAATTAGTTGAAAAAGACTACCTCACGCCAATTGGACCTATCAACGAGCCACCCATGAGAAAGAAATCAAAGTCATGGGACCCCAACGCCTTCTGTGCATACCACCGGGGCATGGGCCATAGCACTGAGAGTTGTCTCAAACTCAAAAATGCCATCCAAGATCTTATCGATCAAGGAAGAATCAAGAAACCTCGAAGGAAAACCACACCTTCCTCCAGCAACGATGCAATCTACATCACAACTCAAGCAACTCAAGCAGCTCAAGCAGCTCCAGCGGCACAGAAAACGATGAAGAAGAAGAAGAAGAAGAAATTCTTTTAGATTCTAATGCTCTTAGTGTCGGGTCATCTGTCGACCCATCTATCCTAGACTCTAGCTTCAGTTTAAATTTCCTTTTTACGGAGGCTAGCTCCAAGCAATTTTCTGATTTGTCGAATAATTCTCTTCAAAATAATGAAATGAATAAATTTGCTTACGTCTTGTCTCAAGCTAAAACAAATAACAAAATACAAACAAACAAAAATCAACAAGCAACAAACAAAACACAAAATACAAAAGACACTAACTCATGCGAAAATGAACAAACAGATCATTCATTAAACAAATACATTGCAAACATTGTGCACCCAAAAACACAAGACCCTATCATCGAGGAAACCATAACCATAAACGTAGGAACCCCCGAAGAACCAAGGGAACTACAACTAGGTGCCTCACTAAACAAAGACGAGCGCAAACCCATCAAGGGAACCAAGGGAACTACAACTAGGAACCCCCCGGTTACAAACCCATCAAGCAAAAGCTAAGAAGACTACGTCCCGAATGGTCCCTTATGGTCAAGGAAGAAATCGAAAAACAACTACAAGCCGGTTTCATCCAAGTTATCGAATATCCTGAATGGGTCTCAAACATGGTCCCAGTCTTGAAAATGAATGGCAAGATTCGAGTATGCGTTGACTTTCGCGACTTGAACAAAGCTAGTCCCAAAGATGACTTTTCATTACCCCATGTGGACGTCCTAGTCGACAACACCGCTGATCACGCCCTCCTATCCTTCATGGACGGCTACGCAGGCTACAACCAAATCAAAATGTCACTCGAAGACATGGCAAAGACGGCCTTCATTACACCGTGGGGGACATACTGCTACACAGTCATTAGGGGTGTTCATTAACGGTTCGGTGCCGAGCAGATTAATTTCTGATTACGTGTGCGGTTCGGTTCGGAAAAATCCGAACCTAAACCGACCATTAAGAATGGTTACTATACGGTTCGGTTCACATTTTTAATCTGCTCTATATGCGGTTCACCACGAACCGTTTACTCTGTCAAATTAAAAAAAATTGTAAGTTAATTATTGATTACGACGCACTTTAACAACACACTAACGGTCCAAAATAAAAACGACAAATTACAAATGCCACATCTAATATACCATTATCAACTAAATTAATTATACTCCGTATTAAATAGAAAATTTATAAATGTTTTAACTCAAAAATGTGTATTGAACAATAGCAAAGCAATAAACATGTTAAAATTGAAGCGAGAAAGTGCATATGAGATTTTATTTTACGAGAATGAGGCTTTTGAGTGTTAGAAAAATGCGGTTGAATAAATAATTGATATTTGAAATTTGATGAAAGTTGTAAAGTTAAACTTTATGTTTTAGTTTGTATATATAAGTATAATTTATTTATATTTTTGCTCTTAACGGTTCGGTTCGGTTAACCGTTAACTCAAAATGCCGAACCTAAACCGAACCGTAAACCGTTAATTTTAACGGGTCGGTGCGCCGAACCATTATTTCTTAACCGGTCGGCTCACCGAACCTATAAACGTGCGGGTCTCGGTTTTTTGCGTTCGGTTTGCTCGGTTTTTTTTTGCACACCCCTAATAAATATGCCCTTCGGCTAATCAATGTCAAGAATATACCAACGCACCGCTACAACCCTTTTACACGACATGATGCACAAAGAAGTCGAAGTCTACGTCGACGATATGATCGTGAAGTCAAAGGAGAGAAGTGGTCATATCACTAACCTCCGCAAGTTCTTCACTCGCCTACGACAATACAAAATGCGCCTCAACCCCCAAAAATGTACTTTTGGAGTTAAATCCGGTAAACTACTAGGACACGTAGTGAGCCAAAGAGGCATCGAGGTCGACCCCTCGAAAGTCAAAGCAATCCTTGAAATGCGACCCCCGGAGAACCTCGACGAAATTCGAAGTTTCTTGGGCCAAATTCAATACATCTCGCGCTTCATTAGCAAACTCACCATGATATGTGAACCAGTTTTCAAGAAACTCAAGAAAACCGACCACGTTGAATGGGACGAACAATGTAAAAAGCATTTGACAAGGTCAAGGAATTGCTAACTAACCCACCAGTTCTACGACCACCCCAAAAGGATTTACCACTATCCTTATACCTTACAACAACCCCTACCGCCATGGGCGCCATGCTCGCTCAAGAGGTAAACGGCGAAGAACATGCAATCTACTACATTAGCAAGAAATTTCTCGATTACGAAACTCGATATTCACCCGTCGAGAAAAGCTGTCTAGCATTGGTATGGTCATCCAAAAAACTCCGTCACTATATGCTAGCACACCAAACGAAGGTCTACTAAAAAATGAACCCCGTAAAGTACCTTTTCGAGAAACCTGTGCTTAACGGACGAATGGCCAGATGGACATTGCTCCTAGCCGAATTCGACCTTAAGTACGTACCCCTCAAAGCAATCAAGGGACGAGCAGTCTCCGATTTCCTAGCTGAAAACGCAATCAACGAACAACCAATCATCGACACGACATCCCTTCCAGACGATGGGATTTACAACATCAACCAAGAACAATGGGAGTTATACTTCGACGGCTCCTCCAACTATCGAGGATGCGGAGTAGAAATACTTCTCATATCCCCGAATGGCGAACACACCCCCTTATCCATAAAACTGGATTTTGACGTTACAAACAACGCCGCAGAATACGAAGCGTGCTTGCACGGTCTCCAAGCAGCGCTTGTACTCAACGCCCGCAATATAAGAGTCTATGGGGACTTCTCCCTCATAATCAACCAAGTATCCGGAGCATGGAAGATACTTAATGAAAACCTAGCACTATACCAAAACAAAATACAAGAGCTCATAAACGAATTCTATCACGTAGAATTCATACACCTCCCGCGCGAAGAAAACCAATTCGCCGACGCGTTATCCAAACTCGCGTCACTAATCAACATACCCCCGGGGATGGAAACGCTACCCATCGTCGTGGAACGACGGAACGAGCCCGCTTACATCTATGACATTGAAATCGAGGAAGAACAAACCGACCCTTGGTACCAAGCAATCATCAACTACAAAACAAACGGTGAATACCCACCAAACACCGACAAACGGGCCAAGCGAGCCCTACGCCTATTATCATCGCAATTCGTGATGGAAATGGGCAAACTATTCAAAATGACACCTCAAGGCACACTACTCTTGTGGGTCGACCACAAAAAGGGACACGAAATCATGTCCCAAGTACACGATGGCGAGTGCGGACCACACATGAACGCACGAGCCATGTGCAAACAAATCATAAGGCTAGGATGGTACTGGGCAACCATGGAAGCCGACTGCGCAAAATATGTCAAACACTGCCATAATTGTCAAATTTTTGCAAACGTACAACACATCCCTCCTTCACCACTATAGAGTTTGACCTCGCCATGGCCTTTCTCAACCTGGGGAATTGACGTCATAGGCAAAGTTCAACCCGTGGGAGCAGGAGGACACTGCTTCATCCTCGTGGCCATCGACTATTTCACCAAATGGGTCGAAGCCGCATCATACCGCACGCTAGGCACAAAAGAAGTTGCGAAATTCATACAAAACAACATCATTTGTCGCTATGGCATACCCCACGAGTTTATCAGCGACCAAGGCACACACTTCCAAGGAGAAGTTGAACCACTTCTTCTCAAATACAAGATACAACGACACAAATCATCACCCTACCGACCACAGACTAACGGCGCGGTCGAGGCAGCAAACAAAACCGTCGTATCAATCCTCAAAAAGATGATCGACACCTGCCACGACTGGCCCAACAAAATCTCATTTGCATTATGGGGATACCGCACAACCATCCGCACACCCACAGGCATGACACCCTACTTCCTAACCAACGGGATGGAAGCCGTTCAACCTGTAGAAATCGAGATGCAATCCCTTCGAATCCTCATGGAAGCAGACATTCCTGAAGCCGAATGGGCACGCGAACGATATGAACAACTCATCCTTTTAGACGAAAGACGGTTACATTCACTAAGTACAGTCCGAATGTACCAATCTCGCCTACAACGCGCCTACAACAAACGGGTCAAGCCACGAAACATCAAAGTGGGTGACCTAGTACTCAAATCAGTCCGAGCACCATTACCAGTCGACCTAAGAGGAAAATTCAAACCCAATTGGGCCGGACCGTACTTGGTCAAGGAAATCCTTCCCGGAGGAGCCGTGAAACTAACTGACCTCGACGGTCAGGACTTCCGATTACCAACAAATCTTGATCAACTCAAGAAATACTACCCCTAAACACAAACAATTTTGCAATGCATTTCAAAACAAAACTCACTCTCGCATGGGTGAACTACGCTCGGTTTGATTCCACGCACTGTGGATACGTAGGCAGCTTTGCAAAGAGCTCAACCGAATCACACGAACTACGCCGGTTTGATTCCGTGAAACGCGGATACGTAGGAAGCTTGTCAAAAGTACAACCGAACTTCCTAGCACGCACGCCCAAAGCTTAAAAAGGTCAAGGGCGATGCACTCACAAAAGGACACGCTCAAAGCTTAATAAAGTAGAGAGCACAGTCAACACAAAACAAAACAAAAATCCAAGTCCAAAGCTTAAAAAGGTCGAGGACTTAAGGACAAGACAAATTAAACAAACAAATCCAAAGCTTAAAAAGGTCGAGGATTTTAAGAGAAAATACGAATATTCGAAGGTTAAAAAGGTCGAGAACATTTCAAAGCAAAACAAAAGAAAAGCAACAAGACAAGGCAAAAGCAAATTAATTCTATTTTATTACTTTATTTAGAATTTTTCGCAATTTAGAAATGAGCTAGGAACAAGCCTCCTTAGCCCTTTATTCAAATCTAAAACATGTATTTAAATAAAGGAAAATTCCTAAACAAAACAAAGCAAACTACTCAAGTCATCTTCTGGCGCTTCGGATTAGCCTCTTCATCTTCAAGGGGCCGATCCGCCACAATTTTCGAACTAAGAACGGGAATAGATCTCTCAAAACCTGGGGGCTCGACCGGATCCTCGTCTGCTTCGACCGGGGCTCCTCGATCCTTGACCCTAGACGATCTTTAACGGTCACCTTCGGTCCAAGCCTTTCCCGCGCCGGTCTCGAAGTAGAAGCATCCACACCAACAGCACAAAGATCACCATAGTCCCTCCTTTCGCGCACCACCTCATACGCCAAGGAGGGCCTTGGCCCATTCTTTTCCCTCCTCCTTTGATTCTCCCGTTCCTGGGGATCATTGGAACGGTACCATCGTGTATAGAAGTCTGTAACACGACTAGACTCTATATGCTCCGGAACAGCCCAAATAACACGGTCCGACCATCCTCGGATCCAAGTATCGATCATTTGGTTGTTTAGCACAACAACCCCTCCAACCTGAGTATCCTGCTCGGGTATGGCCTGAGCAAGCCCGATTTGCCTCTTCAAGCGCAGAGGATGAATCCACACCCCTCGTTCAAACCCGCACAACATCAACCCACGAGCCGCATTCGCAACAGACGGCGCCGTAATCGCCGTAATACCCCACCAAGACACATACCAACGAATGGAGCTCTCCTTCACGAACCCCCGGTAGTAGTTTAATGAACGCTCCCGAAGGTCAGCCCACTCCATCTTTCGCGACGTCGTCGCCGCAGCCTTGAAGACACCACCAAGGGGAAGGGCTTTATACACACTTAGCCTCTCCATGAGCCAAATGTTGAGAATCCTAGCGCAACCCCTGTACGAGCTCAGACGATTAGCACAACGGTCGTCTAAGCCCAGTATGGTCTCCGCTAGGATCAACGCAGACGGATCATATCCCCTCTCCATCTCTTCGACAACACGAGCATACCTCGCGTTTCCGGACACTCCATCTGGCATGGACCCCGCAAAAGCATACCGATGAACCAAACAAAAAGTAAGGGCCTTCCGCCTAGAACGGTCCGAAATACTAGTATCAACTTTATTCATGTATCGTTGACACAAGAGAAGCATGTTAACCTTGCCTCCCTCAAACAAACCTGCAGCATGAGCATTTGTCATCCCAAGGAAGTTTCGCAACATCCCGTTGTAACAAAGCTCACTCCTTACAACCACAGGAGTAGTCCGTTTCGACCACCCAGCAATGGCCGCAAACTCCTCCATCAAAGGACAAACCTCTCCCCCGAGAAACCTAAACACATGCAAGCTAGGATCCCAATAATCTAAGCACGCATCCAGGAAGTCAAGATCGACTTTCATTTGGCGAAAGCCAATAAATACACCCGCACCATCATCATACACCGCCTTCTTCATCGCCGGACTTAGTGAGGAAGTCCACCTCTTCAAAAGAGCATCAAAATGCTCCACCATTTTCTTGAATACAAAAAACTTTTATAAATATACCTAATATATTTATGAGATCAAAAACTTGTACTAAAAGAGAAGAAAAGAAGTAATTGTGAATGAGGATTATGGCATGCACCCCCCCTCCTTATATACAAAACATATTACGGAATATAGAAACTCAGTATTACCAGCCAAGCCGCCAAACCGCATAGGCTATGCGGTTCAAGGGGCGGGTTTTTCTCGCAACTTTCCTAATTTCGTCTTTCCTAAACACCACAATATACACTACCCTACGACATCCTCTTGTTGTTCCCTATGCAGCAGCATTACACTTCACTTTAGCAAATACGATTCGTACCACGAGTCAAAACATAACATTTTTGACATTCATGCAAGCTCATTTCGCATTTCAAACGAACCTTTCGCAAACGCATTTTCACAATCTAATTCAACATCAATGCATCCCACTCGGGAATCATTTCATTTTTCAAACAAGCTTACCAAACAGGTTCTCAACAACAATCAAGTTCAAAGTTCAAGCTACAACGACATGTAAACAAAGGTTCATACAATCTTTATTACACAAATTCACTCAGGATGACGACGACGATACTCGTCGAACTCCCGTCGAATCTGCGCCGTCTCAGCCCGGCTCTGACACAACTGGGCCGCCTGCTCGGCCCAAGCCATCCTCCACCTGTTGGCTATCCGCCATTGCTTCTTATGCGCCTCCTTAGCCACCTGTGATGCACAACACAAAAACACTTCACATTTTTCTCCATTTTGCCTTAATTTCACTCAAATTAAGCCAAACTTAGGGGGAAATTTCAAACACAAAGCGCATTCTCTCCACTTTGCCTTAATTTCACTCAAATTAAGTCAAACTTCGGGGGAAAATTTCAAAACAAAAGCAGTCAACCCCACTTTGCCTTAATTTCACTCAAATTAAGTCAAACTCGAGGGGGTAACACAAAAACACGACTCTCACAAAGTTTGATCATCGCTATAACTCATACCTCGATCAAACTGGGGGCTCACTCACATATACAAGGACAAAGATACATACCTTCTTCACCCTGCCCGTCCAGCTGTCCATGCCCGCGTCAGTGGTCACCGGCAGGTACGACGGCAAAGTGAAGGTACGACGCACACCCGACTCGTCATACTCAACGGTGGTAGGAAAGTCACCAGGCTGCTCCGCCATCTCGGGATCAAACTCCTACAAAACAGTTCAAAACGCACACGTCAGGGAAATTTTTCGCAAAAATTACCTTACGCACCCTCAAAAGAAGCAAGCATAACTCAATCGGCCCACAAGCAAGCCGAGACTGAGCAAACTGGCCATAGTCTTCCCCAGGACAGAGAAGACTCACCGACTCTCCTTCCCCGTACAACGCTATCCGATCCTGAGCGGAAACTCCTCGCTCAAATAGGACCCTCGGCGGGTCCCTAGGCACCACCGGAGCTGGCCACCCTGCCTGAAAGACCAAACGCTCCCCAAGATACCAAACCGGCCCATACGGCGTCGCCAAGTACAGACGCTGGGTCTCTCACACTGCAAACCGCTCCCCGATACCTTCCGGAATGCCTGCATACTGGCCCCACGGGAACGGCACGAACTACAAACACAAACAAGAACAAACACTCATAAACACAATCATTTTAAGTACACGCTATTTAAAATGGTTCAAGCACAAACCTGATCAAACTGCATCCAGTTCAGACGGTCCCGAACCTCGTCATACGACCAGTTAAACGCAAAGACGGCCAGACGTACCCCAATGCGCATGGATATACCCGCGGAATCGTCAGAGCATGCGGAGGCAGCAGGAAGGGAAAATGGCTAAGAATCCACGACTGCACACACAAAAAACAAAAACACGTTACAAAAGCACGTTACAAAGACGACAAAGACAAAGACAAAAAAACAACAATGCACCTAAAACAAAGACAAAATCAACACGTACCTCCATCAAGAATCCAGGCGAGACTAAGGACAGTCTCGACCCTCGATCCATGACCCGTGGTCTCACGGCATCCATACAGAAACGAATGCACAAACCCAGAGACGGCGTCACCCAGTCAAACGACCCAATTGCACTCCAATCCAGGAGATGCATAAGGACCGACGTCGACGCCCGCTCACCCTTATCGCCAAAGTACACGGCGCTGACAAACCACCACAGCCACATACGAGCATTCTGCTCGTCACTCCACTCCGAGGGGCCGTACTCGGTCTTCCCCTCAAAGTACTCCAAGATGTAGCTCGTCTTGAAAGTGTAAGGTGGAGCACCCTCACAAATCACCTCTAAACCACCGCCAATCACGGCAGTCACAACCTCGTCCACAACGGACGGCGCAAACTCAAAGCTCATGTCACGGTCTCCGAACGGAAGCCCCGTCATGACAGCATACTCAGACAAGGTGATGCCGGCCTCGAAGCCGGGCATATGGAACGTCGTCGTGGTGTCCCAGTACCTGTCTAGGAAGGCCCTGATCAACATCAGGTTCGCCGTCTGCTTCTTCCCTGCAATCTCCCTCCAATGGCCGACCAACGGCCAAAAGCACTACGCAGCACCCAAGCTTGCGCTCTCGGCGAAAGTTTCTCCTCAAAAGCACACATCACGGACGAGACGCCCGAGAAAGTCCTCATCGAGCCTTTCTGCCAACCCATCGTCGCTCGATAGGAAACGTGTCTCTCCGGAGCTAGTAGAAGGTTATGGCCATCCCAACCCTTGGCAAAGGCCCTGTTCACACGTGATTTTCGTGGCCTAGAGCTACTCGCTCTAGGCGCAGCCTCCGCAGCCTCCTCAGCCTCCTCCTCGACATCCATCCCAGCCTCTATCTCGTCAACTAAAGCAAGCTCATCCACCAGCTCTTGAGCAAGCTCATCCTCAGGATCAGGTACAGGGACATTCCTCCCACGGCCTCTACCTCGTGACTGACCACGTCTCGTACGCAAGTCACGAGGGTCAGCATCCCTCTCACTACGCGTACGCCTCAAACCACTCGAGCTAGAGGCTCCCTCAGTCCTCGAGCTAGTACTCCTGCGAGATTTCGATCTCGTAACACGACTAGAATATTTCCCTGCAACCAAACACAACCAATACATACAGCTATAATGCATGCAAGCATACAACTTGGCATACATATACACAAATACACACAAATAATACGCACATAATACATATACATCCCTTAACACATTACGCTATACGCCCTGCAGAGCATTTCTAGGCCTAATTCACAATTAAGCCAAAAACCGTTCTCTACACCTCAAAATTACAACTTTATGGTTTCTATGCGCCATAATAGTCCCCAACAACAAACCATTACAAACAATTGCATTTTGGTCACTCCGATCAAAAACCTCCAATTCGCCTTAATTACTCCGTATAACTACGACTTAAGACGGCGATTTGAAGGCCTTAGCTCGACATTTTCGCAAAACTAACGCTATAGGCATGCTATACACACTATTAGCATCCTACACCGAAGTTTAATTGAAATTCCGGGTCGGAAAATCCGAGTTCGTTTTCGGGCCCGAAACCTAATTTGGACGTTTTTCACACAAAGACGGTCCAAATCACAATCAATTCACACATACACGTTCACATGGCATAATGCAACACAATGACGTCAATTTCAAGCATCCAAACGGCAAATTTCAAGCAAAACTCGGGTTTTCATGCAAAACCCGTCTTTTCGACATTTCAAGGCAAAACTAGCTGATTACAACAACAAATAACGTAAAAGCAAGTTAAAATGGAACATTACCTGGTTCCATAGCAAGGCAACGCAAGAAAAACGAACAAAATCGGTTGAGAAATCGAAAAATGGTGTTTTTAGAGTATGAAAACCGAAAAAGGATGAAATGGCAAACTTACGTTGCTCCCGTGCCTTTATAACCCCCTACAGCCCTCAGGGGAAACCGCATAAGCTTATGCGGTTTGCCCCATGAACCGCATAAGGCTATGCGGTTCCTGCCCTTGGTTTTTTCTCGGTTTTTTCTCGTTTTACGCCTACTTTTCAATTCCTAACTCATCTTGGCCCTAATACAACTCCAAGTACCTCCCGTGCTTGGGTTAAGGCGTCACCTACAGTCCGCCATACGCGTATATTAAGCATTTAATGTACGGTACAGAAGCAGAAGCACGAACGCTCTTCACGAGCATTACATCATTTTCTCCTCAACGGAAGGCAATCATATGCAATTACGACTACATAGACACTCCTCGGCGAGCCCAAGCACAAGCACTCTGCAATATACACCTAACTCCAAGCATTTCACTCTACACAGACACTCCTCGGCGAGTTCAAGCATTACACGGACGCTCTTTCACGAGACCTACATCTACATAAGCACCCAAACATCTTACAAGCACATGCACCCCTGCACTTCAACCCCTTTTACACATGCGATACGAAGACATTACAAGCACCAGCACCAGGCATCCGACGATACCAAGCATATACAAAGGCACCATCAACGACAGTACAACAAGCACGACGAAGACATCCAGCAGGCCAGCAGGCCCTTATAGCATGCACGGACCGTCACGTCCTTAAACATGTACGCCCCTCCCCGTTTAGCCCGGTTCGAAGTCCTCGTCTCACCCATGGACACATGCTTCGTTCCGCTGACTGTATCGAGACTGTAATGGTCCGGATATGGTCGTGGAGTTTGACTAGCGCTCTAGTCCGAGCTCAGTCAAACTGGGGGTTCTGTGGATACCCATATCCGTACCCTCCCAAACAAAACCCTGTGATGTATCACGGACTTTTATTACGCATGCTTTAACGTTGACTTAAACGGTTCTAACTAATGTCGAATTCATTTTGAGTCGTTTTAAATGTTAAAATGATTTAGGTCGCTTCACATCACACTTAAATAAACGTTCATTTTGTCCATTTGGAGTCTAGCTAGGTCCTCATCCTGCTTCATTTGGCATGAGCTTCGCATTTGCACTACAATTAGCCCTTTTACATTAACAAGGTCTAATTCAGCATTCCTAAATTCCTAAATTCCTAAATTTAGGTCCGGTGGCTAAACCTCCCCTTTAGCTCCCTCTTACACAAAATACGGCTTCACGTCTTACCTTATTTCACAAAAACTATGCAAATACACCCTTTTCATTTTTCCGGGTCTCGGGCCCGAAACCGAGCCCAAACCCAGCCTTTGGCCCGCACTCCAAAGCCCTGAACATCACAAAATATCTCAGAAATATCCCAGCTGTTGTCTTGACGAGCAAGTTCAAGATTATCACGTAATCTTTCAAAGATATAATTCAACCGAAACTAGGAAACTAGGCTAAAACCACACCCTCAAACCGCATAAGCTTATGCGGTTTGGACTTATGCGGTTTGGAGAGGCAACCGCATAAGCCTATGCGGTTTGCCCTGGCAACCGCATAAGGTTATGCGGTTTCTAGGCCTGGTTCTATCCCCGGATTTCCTAATTTCTCCGAGGTTTTTAGTATATATACACCCATATACCTCGACCTCAAGGAGAATTCAGAACCAGAATACATCTTTTCTTCACAGCTTACACCTAGCTTTCACATCATACACCACAAAACATTCACAAAGCCTCAAGCACTCAAATCCTTGAGTTCAACACACCATCCCGTGTTGAATTCATCCTCCTTTCTAGTTCAAGAAGCGAAGCTCTGCCCAGATCTGAAGCGTCAGGACAAGATAGGTACCGATCCACTTGGATCAAAACTTTTTCTTATTTTCTATGGACTAACAAAGGGGTCTACACTTTAGCGCCCCCCGGCTTTGGCACCCAGCGCGCTTGCACTCCAAGTGTTCTATTTACTTCGGGTACACTCCATATCCGATGACACGCCAAAGTCGCATAAGTAACCGACCTTATAAAATAAACCAATGGACAATTGAACTTTATTTTATTTGCATGCATCTTGCACCTTCTTATTTTGCATTAAAATCAACTTGAACAATGAATTCGACCTTTAACTGAACCGTATTCGTTAACAAGTTAAACATGCTAAACTGAGGGTTTTAATCAATCTTTTTGCATCTGCATCTGCATTCTTTTACAAACTTATCGCACTTGTACGTAGCGATAACATTAGCTCAAATATCATCTTACAAGGATTGTTCTAGGTCGATGAGGCTATTTTTACATAGGCTTTTCTAAAAGGTTTTAAGTAAATCATTATTTGAATTAACTCTTTTTCTAAAGTACCCTCACCGAATCCAATCTGGTTTCTGACCTTAGATCTAGGGGTGTCGGCGTGCTCCAAAATCTAGGACATGTTTTTAACTTAGAACATGGTAGCAGGTTCCTAATTTCCGCGATAATTAGGTGGCGACTCCATAACAGTTCTTAAAGGTTTTTCCGACTTAATCTTTTTTAACTTTAAAATCCGCCCTTTAAGCAAGACGCCGAGTTGGGTCCCTCGACGCGGTTCCCGGGTTCCACACACCTTTATAGATGATTATTCACGGTATTGCTACATTTACTTGTTGCATGAAAAGTCTCAATCAGTAAATGCCGTAGCGCTTTACATTAAGGAGGTTGAGCGGCAACTTGGAAAGAAAGTGAAAATCATCAGATCTGACAGAGGTGGAGAATTTTATTGTAGATATGATGAATCAGGACAACATCCTGGTCCATTTGCTAAACTTCTAGAAAGCTTGGGTATTGTCGCTCAGTACACAATGCCAGGTTCACCCTCGATGAACGGTGTCGCTGAAAGACGTAACAGAACCCTATTAGAGGCTGTAAGGGCAATGATGAGTATGACAAACTTACCCATATCATTGTGGATGCACGCACTTATGACTGCAGTGTATGTCGCAAACCGGGTTCCTAGTAAGGCAGTTTCAAAGACACCATTTGAACTGTGGAAGGGTGGAAACCGAGTTTGAGACATTTACACATTTGGGGTTGCCCCGCAGAAGCACGCATCTACAATCCTCAGGAGAAGAAACCCGATTCTAAAACCATTAGCGGGTTTTTCATCTGGTATGCTTCTAAATTAAAGGGGTATAAGTTTTACTGTCCTTGCCATAGCACCAGAATAGTAGAGACTGGAAATGCCAAATTCCTAGAGGATGGCGAAGTCAGTGGGAGAATTGATGAGGTCATCATCAATGAGATTAGAGAGGAAACTTCGGTTCCTATTTCTGTACCTCCAATCTCTAATCATGATGTTCTAATCGACGATGTCGATGCAAGGGAACAATATAAGGATGATGAACCTCAACCCATCAATGTGACTCCTGCCATCCCTGAAGTCATTGAAGTAGCAGATACACCTATAGCTGAGGCTCCTGTAAGGAGGTCCACAAGACCTCGTAGGTCGGCTATCTCAGATGACTATGAGGTTTATATGCTACAGCATGAGTTTGACATAGGATTGGATAAAGATCCAGTGACGTTTTCACAAGCCGTAAAAGGCAATGATTCTAATAAATGGATTGATGCCATGCATGAGGAATTGAAATCTATGACTACAAATAAAGTATGGGAATTAGTTGCTCTACCTAAACGGCATAAGGCAGTCGACAGTAAATGGGTCTTTAAGACCAAGCGCGACTCCCTTGGCCAAATAGAGCGACATAAAGCCCGCCTTGTAGCTAAAGGTTTCAACCAGAAAGAAGGCATCGGTTACAATGAAACCTTCTCTCCAGCTTCGAAGAAGGATTCATTAAGGATCATTTTGGCGTTAGTAGCTCATTTTGATCTAGAGTTACATCAAATGGATGTGAAAACGGCATTTCTGAATGGAAGTTTAGAGGAAGAAGTCTACATGTCTCAACCTGAAGGTTTTGTTGAAGACGGTAAATAGGACCTAGTCTGTTTATTAAAGAAGTCAATATATGGACTTATTCAAGCCTCTCGGCAATAGTATATTAAGTTCCATGATACCATTACTGCCTTCGGTTTTACGGAAAACATTGTTGATCAATGTATATACCTGAAGGCCAGTGGGAGTAAGTTTGCCTTTTTAGTCCTGTATGTTGACGATATTTTGATCGCCAGCAGTGATCTTAGCTTACTCAAAGAGACCAAGAGTTTCTTATCAAGTAACTTTGAGATGAAAGATATGGGTGAGGCGTCCTATGTAATATGGATAGAAATATCCCGTGATAGGTCACAAAGGACATTAGGTCTGTCTCAGAAGGCATATATCTCAAAGGTACTAGAGAGATTCAGTATGACTGGATATAATTCCAGTATAGTTCCTATTCAGAAGGGCGATAAGCTTAACTTGAAGCAATGTCCCAAATCTGACGAGGAACATAAGAGAATGCAAGATATCCCTTATGCTTCAATAGTTGGAAGCTTTATGTATGCCCAAGTCTGTACCAGACCGGACATTAGTTTTGCAGTAGGTGTGTTGGGTCGCTATCAAAGCAACCCTGGTATGGAACACTGGAAGGCTGCGAAAAAGATGTTAAGGTACTTACAAGGGACTAAGAGTCACATGCTCACTTATAAGCATTCTGATCAGCTTGAAGTGATTGACTACACTGATTCAGATTTTGGTGGATGCGAGGATAGCCGAAAGAGCACCTCAGGTTATGTGTTGTCTTAGCGGGAGGAGCCATCTCCTGGAAAAGTGCTAAGCAAACTATTATTGCATCATCCACTATGGAGGCCAAGTTTGTAGCGTGCTTTGAGGCTACAAATCAAGGATTATGGTTACGGAACTTAATTTCGGGGTTGAACGTTCTGAGGTCGATCGCAAGACCGCTGAAAATCTTCTGTGACAATGTTGCGGCTGTGTTCTTTTCGAAGAACGATAGGTATTCTAAGGGTATAAAACACATGGAAATGAAATACCTATCAGTTAAAGAGGAAGTTCGGAAGAGAACAGTATCTGTGGAGCACACTTCGACGAGTGCTAATATAGCAGATCCACTCACTAAGGGGCTATCACCCAAGATATTTTTGATGCATGCTAGCCTTATGGATCTTGAGAATAGCACTTAGTATTATGTTATGTGGATTGCTAGTGTTTTGAAAAGATACTGTGTTTTGATCAACCTTATGTTATGAATATTCCGAATTATTCTGTTTTCACATTATTGTTTTGTGTGTACACATGATTGGCGGTTGAAAAACAGAATTAGTCTTTTCCTAGAGACATTAAAGGGACCATTATGCTTACTCCTCTGTACGGATCGTTTGTCATGAGACAGCATTCAGTAGTAGATGGAAGGGACCATGTTGAGTAGATAATGTGGAACCGCCATTACTCTATTGTTGTTTCAGGACTCTCGAAGTAATTAAGATAAAGCCATTACGTTGATTTAGCGCCCTTTGCAAACTTATGTTTACCTGCATATAACAGTAAGAAGATGTACCTATGGTCCAAGTGGGAGAATGTAAGAATAATTTTATACGGTATTGTATTTAATTATTATTACGTTATTTTGGACCTATAGTTAATCTTAGTTAATTGCGGTAATTAGCTAAATATAATAGTTGGGCTTTTCAGTGGGAGTAGCCCAGTTAATTTAATTGTTGACGGACCGATCAAATTAATTAGGTTAAGAAGCTCGGTCCTCCTCTCGCCCTTATTAAATATACTAAACCGTCATTAGTATACAACAATTAAGGAAACACAATTAAGGGTTTAAGGGAGAGATGAGAAACCAAGGCTTCACCATCACCTCTGCCTCTCACGTATCACTCCACCGTACGCCGCCGACCATCACCGCCGTTTTTCGACGCCGTCTCACCGCTCTCAACCATGTCGGACCAAGGTACGTAACTACATGTGATTTGTTTCTAATCGAAGGTCCTGTGAACGAATTAAGTTTGTATCGTTCGTAACTAGGTTATTATTATCGCTTGGGCATATAAATCATGTGTGTTGTTTGCGATTTTACGCTTTCGCATTTACTTATTATCGTTGCCCTTTTTTTTGCTTGTTTGTTTGCTTGGTTTATTGTTAGTTATTTGGTTTTTATCGGTTCCTTGTTGGTTGATTGTCTTAAAGTTTGATCTTTGTGGGTTGTGGTGTTGTTGTCGAGCACCACTTTGGGCTCTTCATATATTTATTTGAATCTCACTCTTTTGAATAATTTTGTGGGTCGTTATACGCATGTGACAATTTTATCTTAAAAAAATATATCATGTGACTTAGACTATTAGTTAAGGACTTAGGGCGAACCACAACCAAGAGTGTCAAGTTAAATATTTTATCAATTCCAATCAATTGTATAGATTTTATTTGTTGTACGTTATTTATAAGTGGGTAGATTCTTCAATATAATTTCTAACATCTAAAATAAAAATAGTCATGTGAGATTTTTTTTAATACATAACTAAAGATATGAACAAAACAAAATGAGCACTGATATACATACACAAATTATTGGAATAGAGCAAGTAAGAGCTAGGCAAAAATGTTACTCCCTTGTTTCATTGTATTGTTTACAATTACTTTTGCACAAATATCTATCTGAGGAGAGAAGTGGTGGAAGAATTGAATGAACAATATTAAAGTACAAAACTATCCACTTGTCACAAATATAACTCACTTAGCCACCCCCACATGACCTCAAAGTTAGACAAATATAAAAATGTAAACAAATAACCCGTACATCCTAAAATAAAAAGGTCAACAATTCATTGAGACGGTGAGAGTACTCAGAGTAGTATGACATTTTCCTTCACTTTTGTGAGAAAAGGTCAGCAATTGACCTATTTTTGTGAGAAAGACTCATCACTTAACTCAAATTTGTGAAATGGTAGGAGTAAAACGTAAAAGGTTGGGTTTTAAAACCCGCACATCCTAAGTTTGCTTATTCGCTCACCTACGTATGCTAGACTCACTCTTCATTCGTGGTCAGTGGCGGTCCTAGGGGGGCCGGGGGGGGGCCGGGGGGGGCCCGTGCCCCTCTACTATTTTCAGAGAAAAAAAATAAGTATTAAATCCTGCCATTAATTTCATGTAAGTAACACTAGCAGAGTTGGTTGGGGGAGTTCTATGGGATTGTGGCAACCTCGGTTCGAATCCCAGGAGCTTCTTTTTTTTTCCCCCCTTTTTATTTGTGTTTTCAAGCTTTCAACATTAATTTCTTAGAGTTCCATTTAAAATTTAGATATGTTTAAACTATTTTATTTTTTCTCATTTTAAAATACATAGTATATTATACTTCGTAATTGTGTTCTACACTCACAATTTGTTAATTTTCTTCATCATTTGGGAACTTGGTTAAAATTTTAACCATAAAAATTCAATAGTCTACTCCTGCAAAATATATTTCCTTGATTTTACGGCATCTCATAAGGTTTTCCGTATTTCGTGAATCGTTTTGTATAAATTTTCCAATTTATTTGGACTCTTATGCAATCAATACATCACGTGATAATGAAAGTAAATCTAATATTCAATATAGTTTTTTTTAAAAAAAATCATCTTTAAATATGGTATAAAAAAAAATCGAAAATGTCCCCCCCCCCCCCCCCCCCCCCCCACCCGTAAAATCCTGGGTCCGCCACTGTTTATGGTGGTTTATGGGTTGAATTCGTAATAGCCATTAGATCTAATTCTAGTGCCCAAAGACGAATTGCTCCACAAAGATGCGGAATCAAAATTCAAATTTATGTAATTACATTTTCCTTCTGGCAAAAAAAAAAAAAAAAAAAACACTCAAATTTATGATTAAACTAGATGAGTAGGTCTGAGAACGCAACAAAATGATGAACGAAGCTTATAAACGCAAGTCTAATCACAGTAGGAAGCTGAGTGTTTGGTGTTGGTCATTTTTCCTTCTCTCTCATAATATGTGCAATAGCTACTTCAAATTCGAAGAGAATTCTAACCAATAGAATTACTAACACCTAGGGCTAAGCAAAAATATACAATACAATTTTATATATGAATATGATATGATACACGATTTTAATTATAAGAAAATTCATGTCAAAATTGTATCGTATTTACGAATTTCGTATATACGATTTTAATTCATATAGGTATATTTTTAGTTTCGAATATATGGTTTTGAAACGGTTTTTAAAGAAAAGACAGAAAGAAAACTAATTTGTATCAATAAATTACATAGTCTAAAATCATATATATGGAACTGTATCGTATTCGTAACGTATGTACAGTTTTGCTCAAACCTATTTTATATGTTTAAGTTTTAGAAAGTATTAAAATTGTATTCTTATATACGAAAACCGTATATCCAAAAACCGAATATAAGGTGTTTAAACCGTAACGTATCATATTTTAAAAAAAATTACAAATTTTAAAACCGTATATATGAAAACCATATTGTATATACGGTTTTACTCGGCCCTACTAACACCCCGTTCATGGATCTTTTTAAATGAGGTGTTCTGCGAATAAGATCATAGGAGCATATTAAAACATTTGCATAATGACTAATACGGAGTAGAATTTAGAGCTGTTTAAGATCATTACAAGTATTATAGTGGTTCAATGGTTGTTAAGTAGAGGTCATAAACACTAGACCTAAACAAACTCAAGTAGCAAGACATATATAAAATATATTCCTTGGAAGTCTAGTGATATCGTCTACAAATGGAATGAGGGACATGGGGCATGTGATTCTAGTGATCTCGACATTGTCGAAAAACAGTCCCAAGTACAGGAGAATAAGCCATGTTATTACGATTTGACAGAGTCGGGA
The DNA here is from genome assembly GCA_023091065.1 of Dianthus caryophyllus. NCBI lineage: Eukaryota > Viridiplantae > Streptophyta > Magnoliopsida > Caryophyllales > Caryophyllaceae > Dianthus > Dianthus caryophyllus. The sequence goes on from CM041520.1 coordinate 11,160,957, forward strand.
AACCCGCTGTAGAGGAGCCTCTTTACATATTTCCCTAGAATATCCACCTCAAGATTCACCTTTTGACCAACTTTTTTCAATGGAATCACCACGTTCTGTTGAGTATACGCCACTAACATAAACGTAAAGCATGACTCGTCGTCAAAAACATCGACTACAGTCAAACTTGTTCCGTCAACAGTAATGTACCCTTTCGGCAAAATAAACTTCAGTATTTCAGGGCTGGTCTGTACCTTCACCCACAAAGAGTCGTCTTCCGGATTAAGGGATACTATTTCCCCGGTACCATCAACATGCCCCTACATTTGAAGCAAAATCAGCCAGCTTACATCACAACAAGACATACAAGGGATACTGACTATCAAGGATATACGTTGTTCGATTTCAACAATCAAGTTTATTATTGTACTTACGGAAACGCCTAGCAAGTAGTTAGAATCAAATATAGGATAGTGTAGGTGATGTTTCTTCGATGTGTTTCTGCATGTATGACTTATAAGTTATAATGATGGGTCATCATTCATGACCATCGACCACGAAGCCAGATCTTTGGTGCAAATCGGTAACAAGACGTCAATAACTCAGAAAATAATTCATCAATCTATTATCATCAACGACAGCATCCACAGCTACACGCTTCTATGGAAATAAAAAAAATTAATTCCACCTCCTTCCCATGGACCATGATGTCTTCTCTTTTCCTTTGATATTTACACCACATCATCACTCAAATCCTTATTATTCATGATAGAGAATTTTGCAAACACAATTTAAGTATTTAACATTAACTTATGAGGCTGGCTTATCCCTCTTATAGTCGTATCTTGTTTAGTACGGATTATATTTTCACTAGATGAATCTCGGGGGTAGAAGGTGGGTGTGTGTGGGGCGGGGGGGGGGGGGGACTGAGTCTACTTCTATGATTAAATCAAAAGTCAGGTACAAGAACACAGCTGTGAAACAATGATTTAGAAAACAATTAAAAAAATTAATGCATCTGGTCTACTACGCTAGCATTTCCGGGGCATTAAAGAAGGCTCACGCACCAGTATAACAATTTGGCACCAATTTAGAATGGTGGCCAGAACTAATCATGCATCAATATTGCTAAAAGTTATGGGTAGTAACTAACGAGAAATGCTTGTGTAAACGATAAATATGAAAAAAACAATAAATAATTGATCCATCACAGCGTACTGCAATTGTTGTAAAAAGAAGACCAACTGTTGTAGAGAATATCAATGAATACTGCGTAAAATGCTGCATCAACTAACCACTAGAGCTAAAGAGACGACGTTTGGTGTTTTCAGTATGACATTATGCTTTGTTCCATAAACTTTCAAAGTTAAAAAATAATGATTCAAGGCTAGAAATAATCACCTCATGAACTCAGCATTTTCGTGTGACGAGAGCACCTCACAACAGCAAGGACCTAGGACCATATTTTCCTCTATTATCTAGTGATGATTTCTGTTTCTAAGTGGGCATTCCTACAGTGCCCTCAACAGCATTTTATCTTTACTTTGAAGAATATAAGAGCAGTATATATAAAGCACGTTGATGAATGGAACTTCGAGCGCTTTGTGCTTAATCTCATACCTTTCTCTATGATTTAATAAACATCCTAACCTTTCTGGTAGGTTGTATTTTATTGACCTGTTCGTATCTTTCCATATCTGTCATATTTGGTGAGTATCTTCTTTGTTTGAAATTGCCACTGTCAAAGGTTCAGACTTTAGTACAAATTCATTAATTGTTGTGCATTTGCGACTACTGTTTGGTTGTGATCAGTTAGTGTGTGGAAGTCTGAGATATTCCCGTCGTATCCGGAAGATGATTAGGTTACCCTTAGGGTAACAAACACTTGTTACCCTTCCAATAAAAAATGGCCATGTGTATTTATAATTAGTTTTTTTTTTTTTTTTTTTAAATTAATTTAGGAAGTTAATTTGAATGGGATGTTGATTATTTGTGTCCTTTAGAGCATGTACTATAGAGAGGAGAATTTGATCCTCTTATTTCTCACCTCTCCCTCTAATTTTTTTACACATCATCTTCTCTTTCTTCCACTACATTTTCCACTATCTACATCCTCTTCCTCTTTTCTTCTTCTATTCTTCTCCTACAATAGAGAGGATCCTCCTACTTTAATTTTCTTATCATTAATTATTGTATATAAAATCATTTCCAATTTTTATAAATTATAAAAAATAAAAATAGTAGAGGAAGTGGGCACAAGGGCCAAGATGAGCTTTCCTCTAAAAGTAGAGGAAGAAGCTACATTCCTCTTACTAAGAGGATGAATACTAGATAACCTACAATAGAGAGTATCTCCTCTGATAGGAGAGAGAGTGCTAAGAGAAGGGGTGGTCCTCTCTATTGTACATGCTCTTATTTTGCCTAATTTTCTCAACTTTATTATTATTATTATTATTATTATTATTATTATTATTTCTAAATATACTCGACTAAAAGATTATATTATTCTTCGAAAATAAAATATTTTTAACGTTTTATTTTCTTTAAAAAAAATCTAACTTTTTTATTAAAAAAATATTAGGTTATATTTATTTCTTCCAAAAAAAAATTGTAATCTTTTCATAATTTTCAGAAATTCTAAAAAAAAATGTTAAATTTTGATTTGAACGAGTATTTTAATAAAGAAAGCACAAATGAAATCGTAGACGAGAATTTTTAAGTTAAATTTTAAATTGAACGAGTATTTTAATAAATCTATATAAGTAACCTATAATTTTTTTTAAGTTATCAATAACAATACTTCATGATCAATGTTCATTAATTTGGAAAATATTTTTACCTAAATAAAATATTCTATTCCTTAAATAAGGGAGCCAATAACCCCTACAAACCCGCGCATGAAGCAGTAAACAAAAAATAGGAAGGACTTCTAGTGCCACATGGAGGATTATTATTAGTAGGGTAATGAGATTTTGTTACCCCAAGGGTAATGATAGCCTTTTCGCTCTACAATGTTTATGTTGATGCTGAATGTCGAGAACTGAATATTCAGTTGACATCAATTCGTTTTGCCTTTTTTTTTTTTTTTTTTTCGCTTTTATCAGATTTTAGTGCTTTAGTTTATTACTGTAATCAAGCATGTACATGAGTAGCCCATCAGTCCATCACAATTCCTTTGTTATTATGCCTTCATTAAGTTTACGAGCTTTTGTTTCCACAAGATCTTAACAAGTTAGAGAGTTATTCTTATAAATTACTTTCATCTTAGATACAAGTTTAAGGCCTTTTATTCGTCTAAACTTTCCTCGAGAAAATTTAGTCCATTTTGCAATATTTATGTTGACTGTACTTATAAGTGGTATCAGAAATATCCAACAGGAGTCTCAATAGCCACAGATCAACATATTTCTGATAGCTGTTAAACCACTAGACAGCAAAATGCACAATCAAATCTTCAGATTTAAGCGAGCTAGTGCATAATCAAATCCACATCATGTCAATGCAAATGAACTATAATGAAAATAACGTCTGAGAAAAAGTCTAGAAATCACACCTGAACAATATGACCACCCATTCGAGTAGAAGGCAGGAGGGCTCTCTCCAAATTAACAGCAGATCCGGGTTCAAGCTCAACCAACGACGTCTTCCTAAGAGTTTCTGGGGCTAAACCGACAGTGAAATCGGATGATTCGACATCAAATTCCGTGACAGTAAGACAGGTACCGTTGACAGCAATACTATCACCAAGTTTGACATCTCCAAGAACAGTTTTTGCCCCAATTTTAAGATCAAATCCACCATTTTGAGCAGGACCCACTTGCTTAACTCTGCCCATCTCTTCAACGATTCCCGTGAAAAGGGAATTAATTTGATTGTATTGAGGTTGGTACCTAACGGTTTGGGGTTTGTGTTGGGTTTTGAGGAAAAACAAGTTGGAGGCCGCGGATTTGAACTTAGGGGTTTGCAAATTTGAGGAACGGTCATAGAGGGTCGCGGATTTTGGGAGGGAGATTAAAGATGAGATGCAAAATGAGGAGGCTTTGATTGCCACCATGTTCGAGATTAGACTGAGAGTTGTGGTTCTGTAGCACACAAACGACGGAGAAATTCAACTGGAATGAAGAAACCCACATCACATATATATTTATGTCCATTAAAAAATCAACAACAAATTATTTTTGGCATCATACACAAGGCTACCGATTTGCTCACAAGTGCCCAACGAATCGCGAATTGCTAAGAGTGAATTCTATCTTGTTTCTTACCAAAAAAAATACACATAACTCACATATTATAAGAGCAAATCTGAATCGGTAAGAATGAATTCATAATGAACATTGTAACCATGATTATATACTCCATATTTTTCTGAGCACAGTAAATAAAATTCACAGCAACTGAATGAAGAAAACTCACATCACATATAGTTATGTCGGTTAAAATATCGACGACAAAACATTTTGGGATCAGACATGAATATATATATATATATATATATATATAGTCCATATTTTTCAAGAGCACAGGAAAATAAACTAAAAGAAAAAAAAAAAACCAATTAGATTGAAACACAAACATTAGAACAAAGAAATGGAATTCACTTACGATTAATGTTTTGCACAAATTTCAGAAATTGAAGTTGAATGTTGGTTCTTCAAGTTGATGTTAATTTTAAAACTGGGGATTGATTTGGGTTTGATAATTTAATATGAGGGGTTCTAGAGATAAAAGGAAGTACGTAGTAATGAATAGGATTTGTGTGTTTGAATTTTGATGTTTCAAATAATTTGGTTTTGATTTTGTGCTTGTCACTGTAGTCGATGTTTTTGACGACGAGTCATGCTTTACGTTTATGTTAGTGGCGTATACTCAACAGAACGTGGTGATTCCATTGAAAAAAGTTGGTCAGAAGGTGAATCTTGAGGTGGAGATTCTAGGGAAATATGTAAAGAGGCTCCTCTACAGCGGGTTTCTCGACTCTGTCAAATCGTAATAACATGGCTTATTCTCCTGTACTTGGGACGGTTTTTCGACAATGTCGAGATCACTAGAATCACATGCCTCATGTCCCTTATTCCATTTGCAGACGATATCACTAGACTTCCAAGGAATATATTTTATATATGTCTTGCTACTTGAGTTTGTTTAGGTCTAGTGTTTATGACCTCTACTTAACAACCATTGAACCACTATAATACTCGTAATGATCTTATACAGCTCTAAATTCTACTCCGTATTAGTCATTATGCAAATGTTTTAATATGCTCCTATGATCTTATTCGCAGAACACCTCATTTAAAAAGATCCATGAACGAGGTGTTAGTAGGGCCGAGTAAAACCGTATATACAATACGGTTTTCATATATACGGTTTTAGGGCTGTACAGCCCTAAAACCGCAGCAAACAGAAACCTACAAAGATGACCCAAACTCACGGCTGTAGAGCCCTAAAACCGCAGCAAACAAAGACCTGCCAAGCTGACCCAAACTCGGCTGTGAACAGCCCTTAATCCGCAGCAAACAGAAACTTGTAAACGACCCACAAACCATCCCAAAACACGGCTCAACAGCCCCTACCTTAGGCGACAGAACAGCAGCCCCAAAAAGGGTTCCTAAAACACGACTTATCAGTCCTCAACATTCATATATACACACACATTCATACCAATACACGCACTTACAAACATACACCCAAATTCACACACACATTCAAGATTATTAGCTCACAATTCATTTTACACCTTTACTACAACATCACATACATTACTAAGAGCTAAGTAAGGGAGTAACCCATACCTTTTCGAAGAGGACAGTCGCGAAAACCCGGGCTCAAGGTCGAAAACAAGCCGAAACCGTCCCGAAACAATACGAACTCTACAGACAATGATTAAACTATCAATTACTAGTTAAAATACTCACTAGTCGACAAATTAATTAGTAAAATCGTTCTAAATGTGAAAATCCCCAAAATCTAGGGTTAGCTTACGCGAAAAATCAAATAAATCGATTGAATACTAACTATACCTTCGATTAGTCGTAGAATGACACCAAAAATCGACAAAACCAGACGACTTGAAGCTCTGAACAAGGACGGCGGCCAAAACAGAATGAGGACGGCACGATGACGATGAACGAGGTGAGAGGAGGATGTGAAAATGATGATGATGAAAACGATGATGACGAAGACGATGATGATGAAAGAAGAAGACGACCAAGGAGACGATGAATGATGATTGAATGAAAATGATGAATGAAACTAATAAGCTCGACTTAAAATATAAAACCCGACTTAAATTATGAGACTTGCTTATAACAAAATACGAGAAATACGGAGTATTACAAAATATAACCGTAGCATCTTCGGCTATTTATTGGAGGTTAAACTTTTTAATGAGATTATATTAGTTAAATTTCATTTCGCTCTTTAAAACTCGCCTTAACTAAATGCAGCAACCTTAATAAATAAAAAGTGTCAAATGAAGTCGTCTAACACTTTCACTTGTGTTAGACCATTTGTCCCTTGTAATTAATATGTTTTGGAAAATGGAAGGGTACAGTAGATAATTTCTTCGAGTATTAACAACAAAAGAACTTTATATACTTCCTCCATTCCGTTTGATTCTATACGTTTGACCAAAACACGGTAATTAAGGTAGAAGAAAATCAAGTGGGGTAGATAATGGAATTACTTAAATACCCCTACTTTATTGTTTGCAAGTGGGTTGAGTGGGTATTAGTGAAGGGTATATTGGTCTTTTAGTTTAATAAAGTAGAGACTAAAATAGAAATGTATAGAATTGATTGGAATTTCCGAAAAAGGAATATGTATAGAATCAAATGGAATGGAGGAAGTATAAAGTTGTTGTATGCCATAAACATTAACCTAGATGAACCCTTTTATAAAGTTCATAGATGTACGGGTACCCACTATTCAAATAATTAAAGGGGGTTACTTTAGATCGACGACGTTTTACTACGAATCGACGACGTTTTTTATAAAAATTACCTTGACTACCCCTAGTCTCTCTCTAAGCCATTCTCTCTAACTTTTTTTTTCTCTCTTTTTTCTGAAAACCAAAAAAAAAAAAAAAAAAAAAAAAAAAAAAAAAAAAATTGATGTGAATCTTAAAAAAGAAATTGAAATCAATTGTATGAACCCTAAAGAATCAGTTGTAGCACATCTTTTGAACCTACAAATCTAATGAAGCAATAAATACTAAAATCAAAACTCACAAAAACCTAAAATTCAAAAGTAAATCTGAAAACCCACAAGTCTTAAACCCACAAATCAAAGCTCCACCACCGTCGACCATCACTATACTTGCTCCGCCACCACCACTGTACGTGCTCCACCACCACCGTCGAGTCGTTTCGAGTCGTGCTCCACCACCACCGTCGATTCGCGCTCCATATGAGGGACCTCAACCTGGACGTTCGTCCATAGGAGGGACCTTAACCTTGACGTTCGTCCATATGAGGGACCTTAACCTGGACGTTCGTCCATAGGAGGGGCCTTAACCTGGACGTACGTCCATAGGAGGGACCTTAACCTGGACGTTCGTCCATATGAGGGACATTAATATTCATACTTTTTACCGTCCACGACGTTCATATTCATACTATTTACCGTCTAAGACGTTCATATTCATACTTTTTACCGTCTCAGACAATGAATTTCTATGTCCATGTTTACGTGTTTCTTTTTTTTCGGGAGCTCCAAATCAAAATCAAATCTTATTTTTCAACATTATTATGACTTTAAGATTACATCTTCAGCTTAAACTCATTGAAACTCAACTATTGTTCATCAAAATTAGGTCTTCAACATTGTTCAAGCAAACATCATCTAATCATATAATGTATGAAATGTGATAAGTCTTAGTTAACTTACCACCGATTCGGCATCCGACATTGATTTTAATCTTAAAGTTCAAGTCTTTTACTATTGTTGATTTCTTAGTTAGATTTTACATGTAAAAGTTTTGAATATTTTTTTGGAGGTTTTTGGATGAATATGTTGAATTTGGAGAGAGAAGAGAACATTTGGGAGAAGGAAAAGAGAAGAGAGAGGGAGGGCAAGGGCAAGATGGTAATTTTCATGAAAAAACGTCGTCGATTCGTAGTAAAACGTCGTCGATCTAAAGTAACCGGGTAATTAAACTATATTTTTATGAAAATGATAAAATTCATCAACCTCTCAACAATTTAGTACTCCGTATGATAAGAACTTAATTCTTATCAATATAAAAAAAAAAAGGATTTTTGGAAACAAACTCGAGAATAAAAACTACTACTGTACTACACTTGCTCTTCAACACTTTATTATGATAAAAACTATTTATTTATCCTTATTCATTATTCATTATTCATTATTCATATAAATTAATATTTTTAAAAAAAGTGTTGAGATATAAACTCATATTAGAAGTTGTTTATACACATTTAAATGCCTTATTTTAAATTTCAAAATTAAATTTTATAAGGTGGTTACATTTTACATTAACTCGTCACATTTAGTTATATATAGAGGTCACTTTTGGTAATGATGGTACCGTAATATATACTCAGTGCTACCTGTTCGAGATCTAAAATAGAAGAAAATAGCGCACGCAGCCAACAGACTTATTACCTACGGCAATTGAACCAATATAGCAACCTCTAAACAATAACACAACCGATAATTGGTAGCCTTTAAAAGGGCACTTCATTGAGCTTAAGTCAATTCTGACAAGAGTACATATTAGTCACAATTCATTACGCCTCAATGACCATCATCAAATGTTAACTTTACGACATTACCAGACTACCGCTACTAAACTGCGGATTTTTCCGACAGTTCCATCTATATCTGCACAACAAAATGAACCGATTATATGTTTTAAGATCCAACTTATTAGCGCCTCGTTAACCTTATGTTAGTACTTGTAATAACACGGTCAGAAGGTTGAGGCGGTCAGCTCTGAAACTTTTCGCAGTCCTTGGATCCGTTATTGATGAAATACCTAAGAAGAGGTTTTGTCATCATTGCAACCTCAGCCTTGAAATTATCTGAGCCAAGTTTAGGAGCGTCATCACCATCTTCAAGCCACTTTTTAGTGTCACAGGCTACCTCAGCGCCTTTGGCGTATGCTTCGCATGCTGTCATAATATCGACTGCTCGAACACGGAAATGTCCAGCAACCAGATCCTCAAAATGCTGCAAGCAAAGATGTTTATGTAAACAGATTAACATGCAAAAAGTTCAACAAATAAAATAAAAATCCAAGTCATTATACAATAAATGAATTAAGTTAAGTCCTTAAACAGCATCACAATTCACAAGTCATACTAAGTTTTCCTCAGCGCAATCTTACTCTTGTGTCATCAACAAGAGAGAATTCCAATTGACCCAAAAATGAAAATGGCATTGATCACGGAACCTAAGACACCTACTTCACAAGAAAATTGATGCACAATTGAGCAAGTAAAGAATAGTGAACATTTCAGAAAAGCAATATCCGAGAAAAAAATTAACCCCAAGGGGATGTTGACACCTGATGATGACAATATAAAATATAATGTCACCCAATAATCAAGCATTAATTATCTTTTAACCATCTAAATGTTAAAAAATCACAAGCAGTGAAACTGGAAGTAAAAATAAAAAAGAGCGAGTCATACCAGAGGCGGGTTCCTTATGGTATACATCATCTTTTTCAAGGACTTGATGAATATATCTTCACTGTATTCTCTGGACTTTTTCTTCCCTTCCTCTCCACGATAAGTTTTTTCATAGCCAGGCTCATTGAAGAAAGGCTCCGTATTCAGGATCAAGGCTTGAATAGAAACCAATACTTGAAGCATTGTTGACTTTTCAGGAAGCCACATCTCATTTTTTCCACCTTGCCAAGTGTTTAACAAGCTCAAACACACTTTCCCACATTCGTAAAGATTTGGGTTCAGCCGAAAGCCACTTGAATGATAATGTACAATCTGACAAAAGTAACTTTCAATATTAGTTCCTCATCCCGGACTGATGCATTGTTACACACAGCATAAATCTTGTGCAAGACGGTCATAAACATACGACGGGTAGCTTGTGACCACTATAATGCTTAAGGTGACCACTTTAAAAATTCTAAAAGTGGTCACCTTAAGCATTAAAATGGTCACTTTTTAGTTACCTAGGCCATCATTTTCATATAAGGGTTTGTATCACACAAATGGTATCTTGATCTTTTACTAAGCTTAATTTAAGCTACCAGGCTAATGACACGGCTACATGCGTACTTTTACGATAGACCCTTTCGTAAAATACTTTAATATCAATGATATGCGAGTAAGCAATTCAGCTACCTATTTTCCCTCATATAGATACCCCATACATAGCTTTCGGGTAAGTTTGGATTGATGGAATTGGAGGGGAAGGAAAGGGAGGGATGTGATTTCCATTGTTCGGTTAGCATATTAGAGTGAAGAGATTTGGAGGGGGAGGGATCCATTTTCCCTCCTCTTCCCTCCCCTTCCCTCCCGTCCTTTTCCCTCCATTTTCAGTACCCAAACACACCCTTAGTATCCACAACAATTATATGCGAACAATCGATCAAGTTTTCATCTGGTTATGCAACTGCAGTTTAAGACTGTATCGCCTAAGATCAGACGCTGACAACCGAGATCAGGCTATGACGACCAATTCCAGAATCAAATGCCGAAATAGCAGGCTAAAATTTAATAATACACATATTATCACACAATGCTCGAAATGTTTAAATTCTAATACTCAATAGTAATATGAGCTACTACTAATATTTACACCCTCCAATTTTCTATTTTTTTCCCCATTTCAATTTATATAGTCCCAAAGACAATAATTTGACAGTATTGTTTACATTCGACATTTGACAACCGCTTGTTTCATTACCAGACAACAAATTGACATGTATTTTAAGTGTTCCTACATATTCAACTTATGAACATTTCTCATCACCACAATGTGTATATTGGTCAAAGGTACTGCGTATGTATGATTGTTTAGCAGACAACTCAGTAACACATGATTTTCACACTGTCTATAGTATTTATTTATCATAATCATTTCATTAAGCCGAACTGTTCCAAATATATGTAATTATTATGTGTAATCATAATCATTAATGGTTATTAAGCCACACACATTTGTTACTGTGCATATTTATACATCTATTAAATTGAATGTGCTACAGACGGCTAATCAATCCAATTATAATTTCACTAATCCTTTCGTCAAACAGATGGGAAAGACACTACTCCTCGAAGATATCTTTCAGAGACAAGACACAATATCACTGTTTCAAAAAAAGCATTTTGGTAACTTTGTAACAAAGACAAAAGTTTTCAAATACCAACTAAGGGAACTAGTCTCGGGAACATACCGGTGGTTCATTTGGATACGTAGGGGGAAAGACAACATCGAAGACAAAAAGCCCGTCATGATATGGAGTTCCTGCCGGTCCTATAATGACAGCCCTTAGTAGATCCATCCGTGACTCATAAACTCTCACAAATATAGTTTCTGCAAAAAGGCAGGCAGAAAGATGAGGCCTTTGCAACAAAAGTGGGAGTGTTATAAAGAAAGGAGAAAGAATCCATAGAACCAAGTCATAGTTCCCATCCAAGGTGTAAGGAATTGAATAACTTGATAATACTTGACTTGTTTTATTATTATTGATAAGTGACAATTTATATAGTACATTCATAATGTAGAGAGACTCCATAACCCTAGGACTAGAACATTCCTAGGATATTACACTAACATAAATAAAAGATTTATTTCTAATTATATTTATTCTCTGATACGCCCCCGCAGTCGAAGCAGGGAATATTGTATAAACCCGACGTCGTTACTGATGTTCATATGAGTGTTGTGGCTGGTGCCTCTTTGCTAGGCTGGTAACTTGAATGCTGTGCCATGACTTAATATGCTGAATATTTTGAAAAATCAGAGTGATGAAGGAAGACATGATGTTATAACATAGAGTAAGAGGAGAAAAATCATATAAGAAAGGTGAGACCTATTTATATAAACCAACGAGAGAAATGTTCAGATTAAAAGAAGAAGCAGCTGAGAACTTGAGAGTGACATTATAGTAGGCTAGTTAACAAATGAAGCTGAGTGTGACATAGTGTACCCATATAGCTCCAACAAGAATAATACGGAGTAGAACACATACTCCTCAAAGATTGAATTGGAAGAGCATTGAAAAATAGGAGGGGAACAAACAGTTGTTGAGAAGCATAATTATTTGGAAACACAATGGTATAGAAGTAGTAGAATAGAAGTGGGATAAAAATATTATCCGACAGAAAGAGACACACGTAGAACTGTAGAAGTAAAGCAAGAGATGCTGACTTTAAGGCAATCTTCAATTTCGACCAAACACTGAATGCCGAGATAAGACACTTTTCAAAGAAAAATAAAAGTAAAATAAGGAACAAGAGGATAAAAGTGAAGCATTAAGGCAGATTTGAAACAAAGGGAAGATCAGATAAGGAGTGAGATCATTAGCTCTGATAATGAGACAGATTTGAGATTAATAAAAAAAAAAAAAAAAAAAAAAAAAAAGGCACAATTATAGGTAGAATAGAATCGAGGTCAAAATATAACGGGAGAGAAAGGGACAAAATGAAATCGGTATTACACCAAAAATGACAATTGCCATTAATAACGATGGTGACCAATTGGAGGGGAATGGAGATAGGGACGAGTAGAGGAGTCGACGGGCCACGGTAGTGTGGACGGCAGTGAGGTTTACCGGTGAGTATGACGATTTTCGGCAAAAAAAATTGTATTTGTTTAGATCTGAAAAGAGAGACAAAGATTTGGACAGTGATGAAGACAATGATGAGTATATATATTATATATGATTGTGATGATGATAAAGGTGACCAAAACAAAAAGATGAAGGGTAAAAGACAGATGATTATGATGTAAACCAAGAAGAAGAAGTTGAGAGCAGGAAGAGAAAGTCAGAAGCGACTGATTCTTTTACGATTCTAGGGTTTTAGAAGACAAATTGGAGAAGAAGACACAGGGAAGCAGAACAACGGTGTTTGACGTCGTTGGCCGGAAACGGAGATGACAGCCACGACGGTGGTGGTGTCAGATCTGAAACTTGCGGAGGAGAGGAAGAGTAGAGGAGTTGACAGCCGTGGCAGGGATGGCTTGTCAGTGACAATGGTGGCAGGGAAGCAGGACAAGGGTTATGAAAAATAAAGGTTTTTCTTTTTTTTGAATGAAAAGGCAGCGTAGTCATATCCCGCCGGAGATCGGATTAGATGACCATCTCCGACCGGAGAGGCAAAAGCGTGATTTGAGAGGATCGATTAAGCTAATACCATGTAAGGAATTGAATAACTTGATAATATTTGACTTGTTTTATTATTATTGATAAGTGACGATTTATATAGTACATTCATAATTATCCAAGGACCAAAAGAAATGAGTCCGACCAAAAGAAATGAAAATGCAGTAATTATCCAAGGACCGACCATAGAAAAGAAAGGGTGAGAAGGGACATGCATCAGTACAGACGAATATCTCACCTGGTAAATTTTGCTCAAGAATTTTCCATTCATCCTGAACTTTCTTTGCCCACGATTTGGTGGGCTGAAGTGTACATGCAAGGTCAGAACAGAAAACAGAATTCAATAACTTTGTTAACAGATCTTCATTTCACAAACTGCAGAAAGTTTTTAAGTTCAAGCTTACCTGCCGCCCTGCCGATTTCATATCTTTGTAATGATGATCGGAAAAATCATCAACTGTATCAAATTGTTTGAAGTACATTAACTTTCTTAAAACATCATCCATGGTTTCCTCCTTTATGATTTTCAAATTTGAGGAAGCTTTTGAACTGCTCGCACCAGAACTTTTATCTCCCTGGTGTGTAGTAGAAGGCACAGTAGATGATGGCTTTCCTTCACTAGGAGAAGGATCCTGCAACCAAGAAACTGTTGCCTCTACCCCTGGAGGCAAATCAACATTGTCAAATTGAGCTTGCAATTTTAGATAATCACCATCGCCATCGTCATTATCGATGAAATTATTATAATCGCCATAGTCAGAATCAACTTCATCATCAATGCCATAATCCTCTTCATCGTCAAAGGCCTCATCCTCATCATCATTGGCATCAACATCATCATTATTGACGTCTTCCTGATATGATAAATCAGAAGTAGAGTAATTGTGATCAGCAGAATTACTGGATTCTGATACGGAGCTATTGCTCTGCATCAAAACATACGCATTATAGCCAATAAAATAGGACATCAATGACAGTGCAGGGACTAGAACAAGTCAGTCCGCAGGCTCAGCCAAACGAAAAGAACTATCAAGTCAAAATCAGAGGGTTGTTTCATACAAATCAATACTAGATTATTAATATTACGGCACAAAAATATGAATATGAATATGGGTATTCGGATTTCTCAATTACGAGGTACTATTTTACACAACTGTGCATCTAAAAGCGGCATTATGGTAAAATCGGACTCCCAATCCACCACATTTTACACATTCCTTTGGTTTTTATTTAGATGAAATAACGGTTCAATGCTTGACACAACTTTGTTATGGTCAATTGCAAACCTCTCTCTACATTAACAAACGGGTCAGATTGTGCACATCCAACAATTCATACTCCGCTGCTTGAGGGAGCCCTTGAGGCACTTTAGTAATGATGTTGTTGTTGTCACGACTTTAAACTCAAATACTCGTATACACAAGAATTTAAATTCCATACTTTATCGCGCAAGGAGGATTCCTTTCCATATATGATGAACCTCCACCGAGCAAAATTCACATAAATGGTATTAACTCCGAAACCAAGATTCCACATTCATACAAATACAACAATTCCAATACGATTAATGATGAAACAGCAATGCGCTACCCTCATTGATTCACATAATCACGCGAGATTCGTATAGTAAATCCATAAACTCTCTCTAAAAACTTCCTTTTTTATTTTCTTGTAATTCGTTCAATTTGAAATTGAATTAAACAAGTTGCTATACACAAAAAAAAAGCTTGACCTACAACTAATTGATTCCAACATCAAACACCACACGCTTTAAACTAAAAACAATTCAAAATTCTGAAAATAAAACAGAAATTAGTACGAAGTAAATACACAGAGACCGACGTATATCACTGTATAATCACGATCATCATCGTAATCAACTTCAATACAGCAAAATCAATTCCACAACGCATGTTTCAGATCAAAATTCGCAGAAACCCTAGAAATCGAAACGAATTGCAAAATTGATCAAAAAAAAAAATCAAAACAAAATCATCAAAACCAAAAAGTACTTTGTGTTGTTTAGCGTTGTTATAGATCAAAGAGTCGCCATCAACTTCCATATCCATGGATTTATTCGGAGATAAATTTAACCCCAAATTTATTTGATCGATTTTTTTTTTATTTTTTTTAGGGTTAGTGAAGGTTTGAAAGTGAAATCATAAATTGTGCGATTGAAGTTCTGTTTATGGTTAGTGAAGTTAAAGACAGAAGAGGAAAGGGGGGAAATTTTGGGGTCGATGTGTGGGACCCACAAACAAGTATTAAAAGATAAATTGGGTTAAAAGGTTTGAAATTTGGAACCAATTATACGCGTATTTACTGGAGTATTTATACTGATGCTTAAATCGGATTATTGTAACCTTCTTGGAATTTACGGGGTAACTCTCTTAAGTTGACTAATGCTTGATAAGTTGATTTATTATCAAAACTCTTTCATCAATGTTAAAAGAGTTCTTGCCAAAAAAAAAAAAAAAAATTACATTAAGGAAAATTTTGTTGTATACCATTCTATTTTATCGTTTTTCATTCATTATACTCCCTCCGTTTCAGTAAATTGTTTACAGTTTGACTTTTTTGTGAGAGAAAAAAAAAGTTAAACGGTAAACAAATGACTGAGACAAAGAGAGTATATATTCTTATATTTAGGAAATTCAATGGTATACCCCTAAGTTTTAATTATTTTTTTTAATTTAACTTACTGGTATTAAATAACTCATTATACATGATAATTTATCATTTTTCTTTTTCGACTTATGTTTATTGATGCTACGAATGGAGTGATGGTGTTTCCATTAAAGTTGATGATGAATGTTTCCTATAAAGATTGAAATTAAGAATTGACGAATTTGATGACAATTAGTTGTTGTTCACGATAAATATCGTGGTATAGTACAAATGGTTTAAAATGTTAAACTATTGGTTGAATGAAAAATTTAAGAACACCGATTGGTATATTTATAGGTTTGATAGACTGTTTAAATTTATGCTATGTTGAAAATAAATATATTAGAAACAAAATAAAACAAACTTAGGATTATATTCGAGAAAAATTAAGAATGTTAAGGTTATACCGTAGAGTTCTAAAACAATGAGGATATTACCTGAAAATCAGAAAAACAAAAGAGTATAACTCGTAATTTCCCTAAAATAAATTATAAGGTTTTTCTATGGTGTACCCTCCAACTTTTCCATTTTCTATGTTGTACCATTTTAGTATGAAATAATTAGACATGTTAACGTGTAATTGAATGTTATTATAAGCAAATGAATTAGTTAATAAGCAATCAGTTGGATTAAAGAGTAAGTTAGTAGCTTAAATAAATGATCAAGTCAATAATGACTAATAATTTGGTCATAACATAGACATATTTTGAAGTTTAGAAACACACCATGAAATATAATAAATGTAAAGGTACAACATAGAAAACGGAAAATCTCGAGGTACACCATAGAAAAACCCTAAATTATACTCCGAATAATACTATCCGAATAATATTGAAAAAGTACACAAGTTAACACTATGTTCAATCAAAATGACATTAACGCCAAATTAAAAAATATTCTAAATCAACAAAGTTTTCTTATTTAAAAAGTTAATACAATTAACATAATTAATTGTATGTAAAGTTTTCTTATTTTAAAATAAGGTGATTAATTAAAAATATTCTAGTTCATACCTTCTCCCCAAAACCCTAGCCTCCTCCCTCATCTTTTTCCAGAAAAAAATAAACTCTTTTCTCCTTCAACAATTCGTGGCTATCATCGACATTCATCGATGATAAGCCCAAAATTTAAATAATCTTTAGTAAGAAGATTTTTTTTATTATTCTCTTAATAAAAGTTTTTCCTTGGTTGAGAGTTTTCGTTCTTCTTCGTAGGTTTTCGGTACCTTTTTATGGGTGTTTTGATTTTGTTACTTATCTAAATAATAGTATTTTGATAATTCATTGGATGATAATTCAATAGATACATGTTAATCGTCCACAGTCAACGGAGCAAGGTGGTTTATCTACTTTGGTCATTCGAATTGAAGGATCCCCCCAAATGTTATGTGGAGATTACGATACGAAGTTATGCCGATTTGTCACATTAATGTTCGAGATCTTTCATTCAATAAGAGAAATTTGTACTTTGATTGTCCCGTAGTAATTGTCGTTTAATGTGTTGTTAATGAATTTTTTTTTTTTGGTCTCACAAACATATTTTTTACTCTAACGAACATATTATTTTTTACTCTGACAAAAAATATTTTTTTACTCTGAAATTGTTTTTACATAGATTCACTTTGTGATGACATGTATCTTTTACTTCTATTTTACCACTTCTTGTACAACGTTTGTCATTTATTATTTTTTCACACCTTATATATATTCACACTAAACAATATTTATTCGGTCATATTTATTTCCATATCTACTCTTAAACAGTGGCGGATCTTGAGAAATTTATGTAGGGACCGACCAAACTAGACGACGGGTTATACACATGAGAAAGAAAATTTAAACTCACGACTCAACTTTCGTGATCCCGATCATTATATTATATGGTTGATCATAAATTACTAACAACTCAAATAATGAAATTAAATTGTTCATTAACTTTCATCCTAAACGAGTTTGAACAATACAAGAATATTAATACGAGCTTCTCACACATTAAGTAGAATTTAAATATATCGTATATAATTAATTGATTTATGTACCACAAATCTAACCTATACTAGTGTAGTATCTGTAAGATTTTCTTTAATAATTTCTATGATGAAATTAGTCCCATGATCTCAATTCAATAATAATAATAACAAAGACCAAATATATAATTCTCCTCCTTAACCTGCTTTGATTTATTATTGAGAGATGGAATAAGAACACCCTTAATTAATCCCTTCAATGTTATTCTTTTATGTGAGTTTTTCTGTGAGTTTGTTATTCTGTAAAATAACAGTGATTCTCATAACAAAATAACGTTACTGCCTTATTTAAAGAGAGATTGTTTTGCAGTTAATCTCTTTTAGTGAAGGGTTATAACTCTTCACTATTTGGCAGTCATAATAAAAGGGTGTCGGGTAAGGTAAGAGGGAACATTGATTCTCGGACTTTAATAACATTTATCGAAATTGAACTATCACAATATCGTCTTTCATATTAAAGTCTTGCTTTAACACGAACCCATTATTTACGATCAGACCCGACAGACACGAGGCCACAAGACAAAGGCGGATTTAGCTATGGTTCAAGGAGTTCATGTGCACCCTCAAAGATGAAAAATACAAATATTTAGTAAAGGAAAAAAAAAGACATGAAAGATATTGTAGCTCAGTGGTAGTAAGTGTTAGGTGTCACAGCAATGACTAGGGTTCGATTCCTACTTGGGGCAATTCTTACAGCTTTTCATTTTTTGTTTATTCCAACTAACTTCTATCTTTTCAATACTGATAAAATATATAATAATGTATTTTTTTTCGTTTTCTTATCCTATTAAATATCAATACGGAGTATTATTTAAGATTTTTTTTGTATGTGATTTTTTTTTCATTTTCATATCCTATTAAATATCAATAGGATTTAGGATTTTTTTTGTATGTATATTTTTTTTCAAATTACATCATACTAAAATTGTGTTTTTACTTCGATTAATTGGTCGGACATAAGAGAGAGGGGAATATGGTAGGTCAGTAGCACATCACGTAGTTAGGTTTGTGTTCGTCCGTAAACGATAAAAGCGTTTCAGATATTTTTGGACGCCGTTTTAGGGTTGGCGGATATAAATTTCCCTTTCTCAAAAAAATAAATTGCGTAGCTTATTATTTTGTTTTCTGACCATTGGTTTTGCACCCCCATTCTTAAAGTTCTAGATCCGCCTCTGCCACAAGAATATATACAAAATATTCTAACATTCTCCCACTTGGCCTTCGTGTCATTATAATGGTCAAATATTGTAAAATACTCTTTGATGTGAGTTCATAATCTTTTAATAACTCTAATAGAATCAAAACTGACTGAACCATGACGGTCACATATCATTGAGCAACATGTACTCTTCCATGTATCACAAGTCAGTGTTACTCCAAGTTATATTTAATTTGAGAGAATACAATACTTCTCATAATAGTCACATGTAATCTCATAAACATAAATGTATACATATCTTAATGATTATACGTATATTATACAGAAACATAACAATAAATGATATCTAAAGTCATAAACATAATAAGCATACTACATTTATGTAAGCAACACTGCATTTACAACACTCATATGTTCTACATGGCCAATGAACACTTTAGGTGGTCCCTTAGTCAACGGATCGACAACCATCATGTCCGTCCTAATATGCTCAAATGACACTCTACGTTTCTACACCTCCTCTTTAACGGCCAAGAATTTTAATTCCATGTGTTTAGCAGTTAGCACCCTTGGAATACTTGTCGTTTTTAGAGAAGAAAATAGCTGCAAAGTTATCATAATAAATTTTTAGTGGCCTGGCTAGACTATCGATGATTCCAAGTCCTGAAATTAAATTTCGCATCCACAATCCATGAATAGTAGCCTCAAAACATGCCACAAATTCAGCTTCCATAGTAGACGTAGCAATGATCGATTGTTTCCCACATTTCCAAGGCACTACTCCTTCAGCTAATAGGAAGATGTAGCCAAATGTCACTAGTACAAAAAACACTTACGGCTACGGTTAAAAAAGGCATACGGCTACGGTTGTACAACCGTAGTAAATCAAGGCGTAGCCGTAAGTCGAGGACTTAAGGCAACAGTTGTTCAACCGTAGCCAAAATCACATAAGGCTACGGTTGTTTGGGTGAACCGTAGCCATAAGTTAAGAAAAGGCTACGGTTGTTGTATACAACCGTAGCCATAAATTAACAAAAGGCTACGGTTGTAAGGGAAGAACCGAAGCTGTAAGTTGATAAAAGGCTACGGTTGTTAACAAACAACCATAGCCGTTTCACAATATTTTTATTAAAAAAAAAAATTAATTACTACTCATCAAATATAGAGTTACACATTTCTCAAAATCAATATTTTATAGATTATCAAAGTCTATAAACCTTCGATCAAAAACACAACTAGCAACTAACATTTCTTACTAAATACAAATATAACTCGAATATTGAAGTCCTTAAGAGCTAATATGCCAGAACAGCAACATTGAGAAGTCCCAGCAACAGCGCACCACGGAAGTAACGCAATGTCAAACTGAAAATATATTAAGAAAAGAACCAAATGATTAACACAATACATGAACAAAATCCAATTACACGAGTACTACAAAATTGGACACAAAAAACGCTTAAAACTGGACACAAAGAATGCCTTATGACCATTTTCTAACTTTGCTTTCAATAAGCCACATAAAACGCCTTATGATGGTTTATATGTATTCAATAGCAAATGATATTTTTTTTTGACATGACAAGATACAATAAAAACTATACTTGCAACAATTTCAGGTGCAATTTTCATGATTCCACCTCCAAAGTCATGTTGAGTACTTTTGCATCAGTGAAAACAGTACACAAGTTAAGGATAACAACAAAAACCAAATATCCCACAATTCTAGTGTATATACGATTCTTTCTAAGGACTACATATGTCATCTTTCTTTTTCGGGTAGGTTGGTACTCACCCAAGCTATTTTGTCCAGTTTACATTCGTATTGGATGTCTGTGTTTCTCATTCCTTCTGGTATTATAAACAAGATTGATAGCATTTGCCGTAACTATCTTTGGAATGGGTCTGATACTTTTAAGCATGCTCCAAATGTCAATCGATGATTCTTTGTTATCCTAAAGACGAAGGCGGTTTAGGGATTCGATACTCAAAAGCCTGGAATAAGGCTCTGTTGGGTAAATACATCTGGTGGATTGAGCAAAAAAAGGACCATTTATGGGTTAAATGGATTAACCATGTGTATATGAGAGGGATGGATTGGCGAGTGTATTCTCCGCCACTTGACTGTGCTTGGTCCTGGAAGAAGATTGCGCATTGTATGTCTTTGTTTCAAACGGGACAGTCACCTGTGTTCCACGAAGATTATAATGTCGCAAAGGCCTATCAATGGATTAGGGGCTCGAAGGAAAAAGTGTCTTGGCGTTTTGTGTGCTGGAATTCTACGAATATTCCTAGGTGTGGTTTCATCTATTGGGAGTATAAGCTTGGGAGGCTCAAGACGTATGATAGGCTACGGAGGATGGGGTTTACTGGGAATGATACATGCTTGATGTGCTGGGATGGTGTTGAAACCGGTATGCATCTTTTTCATGGCTGTAAGTTCGCTCAATGTTGCTGGTCTGAACTTTGCTCTATGCTCAAGGTACGTATCCCTTCGAATCACTTTGAAGGATGGATTAATCGGGGTGCAAGTCGTTCAAAGTTAATGCGCAATGTGATCTCTACATGTGTTGTTGGAACAATTTATGGTATATGGATTGCGAGAAACAAGACGCGATTTGATCACCTGATTCCTCGACCCAAATGGATGGTGCAACAGCTCGTTGAAGACGTTATCAATAGACTTAAGGCTCGTAACAAGTCTGTTCTGTCAACTCAGGATAGCTTATGGTTACAAAATGTTTTAGCTTGAATATCATTTTGTAAATGGATACTTGATTGTACAAGGGGTTTTGATTATTAATATACTTACATTTTCCCAAAAAAAAAAGTTAACTGAAAAATATTGCATAAAGCATCACATGGTAACCACTCAACAAAAAGTTTGATTCATAATCATACTCCAAAGCCTAATACTTAGTAACACGAGAATTTTTCGAGTACAAAGTAATAGTTTATTCGACAATTTTAATTTTAGTAACGCGGGAATTTGTAGCCGTTATTTTAAGTCTACACCGGGTGAACAGAAGCAAAAGTTGGAGTACCTTAAGGACATGAGCAACTACTACTGCAGGAGAGGCAGTTGGCCTAAAGGATGCACTTAGACCCGCCAATCCAATAAATTAGTGCATCAACATATTGATGATTATCAAATGTATGTAAAACCTGGATTACGATCACAAAATTGCAAAATTCGCTATAAACAAATCACTAGTAAAAGGTTGTTTATTCAATAAAATAATTAATTGAATGCTATAAAGTCTTTAGGTATGATACGAAATTAACAAAACCGTAATGGAAGTGCGATTAATAAGAAAACAAGAGAACACAACCTCACTTCTCTTAGGGTGTCATAGAAGCCTCCATATACAATAACGTTATGCTAGTACAAAATCTGCAAGAGGCAAAGTCAGAAATTTACCAGCATTTTTAATAAAATGAGGTATGAAACTAGCACCAAAATCGGATTTTCTTTCCCTTCTCTCCTCATTACCAGAAAATCTTTCTCAACCGCAATTTCGATCATACAGAAAGCACAAAAAACTGTCAAATATGTCAAATGAAATATGAAACTAGCACCAGAATGTGGGATACAAAGAAATTACAGATCTTGTTCTAATGAAACATACGGAGAACAATACGTAAGTCAGAAAGCAAAATAAAGAGTAAATAAATGCTCCATAACAAACAACCTGAATCCAAAATTTCATCTACCATGACTCAAAACAAACATCAATCATCAACTACAACGTTATCTCTAGTCGTATCTCAACACAACGGCCACAACAAGAGCTTAAAAAACTCAGCTCATGTTTCAGTTCCTTCCAGTTTAACAACAAGTTTCTGCGCTTTAAATTTACACCTAGCCTACCCAATAAAACAGCATACAATACTAAAACAAACAGTAAACACGGTGAATCTCGGTCCTTAGTTTGGAAACTGATACTCTCAACTCACCACCATTACCACTGAGTTGAAAGACAAAACATTTACAAGTACCAAACACACTAACGGTCAGTAAAAGTAATTGCAACAAACAACAATATTCAAAAAATTCATTGAGGTATTAAAACAAACAGGTGGTCTGCACTCAAAAACAACTACTATAAATGAATAAATTAAACTACTTATTGCATCAAAAAATAAATAAATTTATAAATAAGGGGAAATATATGAGCACTGTAACACCCCGTGCTTTCGTAACATAATATTATAAAAGAATTTAATTCCTTAAATTAAATTCATCCTTTTTCCTTATAATAAAAATGCGACTGAATTTTTTTCGCCAAATAATACTAAATTTCCTAAGTTCAAATATAAAAATTTTGAAAAATAAAGTATGTTGTATTATATTCAGAATTCAAAAAGAAACACATTTCTAAATTTTATAAAAGTCAACACAAAAATTATACCGTCCTTCAAATTTCAAAATGGTCAAGTCATGTTTACTATTCATAAGAGTAAAAGTAGAACCTTTTATTCATAAAATTCAATTTCGAACACTTTTGATTTTCGAATAAAATTTGACCCTTATAAGTTTTCTCGTCGTTGAAATTCAAATCAACAATTACAATACACTACAATTTTCAGCGCACCTAAATTAAAACCATTTTGAGATACCTCGAATTTGAACTTTATTTTTACTTATTCGGATTCGATAAATAAAATGACGGATCGACGACTAATTTTTCTACGACAAATTTCAGCGCGCAAAACGAGGCGAAATTGGCCAAATGGGCCGAGCCACCTTGGGTGACTAAGTCACCTAATCCTCTTCCATTTTCTTACACAAATTCAACACTTAACATCAACTAATTTGTTAAAGAAAAATTTAATCATTTTGATTATTATTTATAAATCATATTATATTAATAACTAAATACTATTCAATTTCTATTTAACTAACTTTTTCACTTAATCTCGAAATTCTGAGGCACACTAAGTCTAAACTGATAAAATTTTTGACGTTTGAGTATAATTATTTAAATCAATAACATTCAACGAAAAAAATATATATTTCAACCAAATGAATTTTTATTCAAGGTTTCGAGGGTTCTAAACCCAATTTTTATTTTGATCACCCTCCAAAGTTTATTTTCATTTTTATTTTCGATCTTACTTCTAAACATTATTTTAAGATCATATATTTCATTTCGAGACTTTTCGCGTGCGCGCAAATCGAAAATTTCAAAAACGAAAACGAGCCCATGGTTTTGTTGTTTTGGCCGAGTGGTTTGGCTTGCTTCTAGCCATGCTCTTGCCTTCTTTTCTCTTACACAAGCATGCTCCTACACATACACATCCTACTTGTTTTCATCATCACTTTAGCTTAATTAAAGATAATGTTTATACATACTAAATACATTAATACAAAACATACATTAAATACTACACTAGTATACAAATTCCTACTACACATTCATTTCCACTCAAACACATAAACACTTAACTCTTTTTCTCTCTAATAAAACACAAACTCAAGAACACAAGTAAGCAAACTTCATCTTCCTCCTTGGATGCCCATGAAGATCTTCATCTTCTTCCTTGCTTTTTCTTCCTTAAACTTTTATTTCTTGTTCTTTAATTCCTTAAGCACTTAACATACTTCTCCACCATTCATGTTTGTTAATCACTACCTCTTTTAACTAGTATATAATCAAGAACATAAATCAAAATCTTTTAAAAACTAAACATCACCTAAATATAAATTACTACTACACTTAAAATTTTTAGTATAGTTAGTCTAGTTTAAAATAATTTACTAACTTGCTTATTTCATTTTTATGTACTAATCCTAACCAAAGACGAGGAGCAAGGTGGAGGCGTCGACTTGAGCCAGTTTGACCATATCATAGACCCCGACAACTGCTAAGCTACTTCGCTCATAACCTAATTAAGGTGCTTCTCGCACACTATAAATGATAAGCGCCTAGAAATTGATTATATGTTATTTTTCCTACTTGATGTTTTGATGTTATGCATGAATTTATATGTCACCAAATTATCATATGTTAAATTAGAAGACAAAAGTCGAAAAATAACATTAGTGTAACACCATGAAAACCCACGGCCTACCCCTTAATTTTCACTAAATTTTTCGTTTTAATTTATGTTAATTGCATGCTTAAAATACTATGAACAAGATGTATATGAAAATATAATTAGTTTATGTTTTGGACTAAAAATGAATTTGCTATGGAATTTAAATGTTTTAAAGTGTTTATATGTTCTTGAAGTATTGTTGTTATATTTGTGTGAAATAATTTACTTTTATGTATTAATGTTTGTATGTGATTTTTCACTCATGTTAAATACAAAAAATAATATAAAGGAAATTAGTTGTTGAATTAGAAGTATAAAAATCAAAAATTAAAAACTATGAACTTATATATATATATACACGGTTTTAGTGAATAAAATGGACCAATTTTTAGTTTTAATTTTTCTAAATAACATATTATGATTAGTTTAGGTAAATTAGACTTGTAGGTGAAATTTGAGAAAATTATATAAACATATAAAAGTTTGACTAATTAATGTTCATATGAAAAATATTAGGGTTCTTAACATCTTCATGTGTTCTTCATATTTATTTCTAGTTTGATTAATAATTTTTATAAAGTTGTACTTAAATGTTGTTTAATCCACTAATGAATAAATACAATAACTAATTATATAAGTTAAATAAGCTAAAATCTTTATATTGAAAAAGTTAGAAATTTAAAGTGAGTAAAAAAACACTATTCATAAATGAAATAAAATATTTAGTGAAAATCGTAAACTAGTTAAATCACTTTAATATAATTTAGATAATTAGTATATAAAAACTTTAAGTCAAAACCGATAAATTAGAAAACGAAAATAAAAATGGGTGAGTATAGAAGGGCCACGGCCTTAGGCTTCTTTTTGACCTAAAATGAATTTGTCACTTTATATTTTTATCACTTAGATAAATTAATTAGTTAAAGTAATGAATTATTAATAAAAACAAAAAAAGAAATAAATAGCTAAACATAAATAAGACCACACGGCATTTCACCTTATTTTTGGTCAATTTTGGTCAAAATGAATTTGTCACTTAGTCACTAAAATTTGATTAGTAATTAGGATTTTATTAGATTGTATAATAAATCGTTAATAAAAAGAATCAACGAAACCGATAACATAAACGTTACACGTTATAAAAATGAACTAAATCGTGTGCTACTACCTTTGCTTAAATTTGGATTTGGACATACGGACTATTTAAAATGAACTACGACAATCTCGCTAAAAATAGAAACCGTTAAAAAGATTTAGTTAAGTATATGACTAAATTTAACCGAGTTTTACTTTTAAAATAATTTTCCAAATCACTAAATACAAAACGAACCTAACAACTTTGAAACTAGAATTTTGTACTTAAATTTAAATCGAGTTTTACTTCCGAAATAATTTTTCAAAGCACTAATTACAAAACGAACTTAACGACTTTAAAACTGGAATTTTGTACTTAGAAAATAAAAGTTAGTTTGTAAACCTAAAAATATCCTAAGTATAAAAGTAGGTATAAAGTATAAAAATACTAAGTATAAAGGAAATACTAAGTATAAAAATATAATAAAAGATACTAAGTATAAGAATACATATATGTATAAAAATACGTATAAAATACGAAGTATAAAAATACGTACAAATACGAGATACGAAAATACGAATACGTATAAAAATACGAGGAATAGTAAATACGATGAATAGTAAATACGATGAATAGTAAAATACGGTTAATAGTAAAATAATGAATAGTGAAAATATTTAAAATTTACGAACGGATTCAAAATAAATATTTAAGTTTTTCTATGTGTTCTGTTTATCTGAAGAATTGCTAGAATTAAAATTTCATTATACAAAGTTCGACGATATATTTAAGTTTCAGAATTGTCATTTATTAAGATTGAACGAGGATATAAGAATTGAGAAAACGAGCTACTTGAATAAAATACTTGGATTGTTCGCCATGTTGCGACTCTTGAAATTCGAAGTTAATGAGGTAGCTGTCTATGGGGACTTGGGCTCCTCCCGTAGTTGCC
Source organism: Dianthus caryophyllus (assembly GCA_023091065.1). Taxonomy (NCBI): domain Eukaryota; kingdom Viridiplantae; phylum Streptophyta; class Magnoliopsida; order Caryophyllales; family Caryophyllaceae; genus Dianthus; species Dianthus caryophyllus. Next base: position 11,188,178 of record CM041520.1, read on the forward strand.
AAGGCTTATAACGATCTTAAGATCGCTATTCTAAGACTCAGATATACAATCTCGTGGACGGGCAACATTGATATTTCCGTGGGCCCATAGATGGTAATTGGAAAAACCAACCGGGGTGCCGTCTAAGGTGATAGTCGTATTTTTCGTCGGTGATACCTTTTGAATAGCGAATACGTATGATCCTCGATTAGATGGTGTATGCATACATTAGACAAGGGATTTAGTCGCCCTTATTACCTTAGGTATCCTTAGCCTGTCAGCCATGTCCAAGTTATGTTGGCCCTGTCGGCTATTGCGCGGACGTCTAGTATGTCAGCCATGTCCAAGTTATGTTGGCCCTGTCTACTATAACGCGTTTTACGTCTGCATGCTTCCGCCTTACTAACGAAGACTCATTTGTTATCACATGTTGAATGTATTTCCTTGTCTTGATTTATTATTGTCTGAATGACTTGATTTCCTGAGTATTGAAGTACGACTTATTGAGATTGATTATCTATGAGTGTTGTATGTTACGTGATTGGATTTATACTCATGTTTGAATCATCATTCTTTCCTTATGTGTTGCATGCCTACTTGCTATTTGTTTTTATTTATTTATTTTCTTTATATAATGCATATGTTTTAGAATTGCATTTGTCGAAAGTGTGTGCGAGAAAATGATGAGAATTTAACGCAGGTACCCCGAGACCAACGCTATTGAATGCTGAGGAGAGTTACCTTATTTATTTTGTACTTTTTGAGAGAATGTAACTAAATATATACTCTGTTTATCCTTAAACTCGTATCATGTATATTGAGTTTGTAAGACGATAACAGCTGGTTTGTAATATATAGACTTAATTAATTTTCCGCCTTAGTTTAATTAAAGTCACGAAAAACCAGGTTGTTACAGCACAATCAAGTAAAATATAGATTAGATCAGATAACTCCTCAAATTAAAGAGAAACCTATAAAATATAATCCAATTAACCTCTTGAATCGCCATACTCAAAAATTTCATTTTGAATCCATCTCGTCGGTTTCATTTCCAAAAACAAAAGACTAGAACTGAAATTGCTGCGGAAAAACAAAAATAAACCTAAATTCTGCATCTCCCTAGCTCAATTCAACATCCTACATTTCACCATATCATCGTAAACGAATCAATAACTGCTGAAAACAGCGCGATATCGAAACAAATCAACAAAACAATATCCGATCACCTAAACAACCTGAATTTGTTTAACCTAACACACACATACGACAAGAAATCAAACATCAACATTCTACATTGCAACTTTCATCATCAAACAAATCAAATAACACTTTAAAAACAACGCAACATCCAAATAAAGCCTAAAACATTTGATAACGTTTTAAATCACTTGAGTTTGCTTGACTTTAACGAGAAGATCTCGAGGAGCAGAGAAAGCCTCCTTGAAAACAACAGAAGCTTCTAGAACCTTCCCGGCGATCTTCTCCGCCGCCGTCAAAACCCTACCAACACGGCTCTCAATAAGATCGTCCAACGCTCCAATCGCCGGATCAGTCACCGCCGCATCGCCGGAGAAATCAAAATCACTCCGTCGCGTTGAATCTTAAGGACGGCATCGTCGGAAACTGTGGTGACGGCCAAAAATCTCTCCAGCGAGGGATAATGGTGACGGCGGTTAGGGTGTTGGTTTGGGTTTCGTGTTTGATGTCTAGGGTTATAAAAGAGTGAAGGAAATGGGTGGTGTTAGCTTTAAATTAAAGCCATATGAGTATATAAGGCTACGGTTTGTTCAAGAAACCGAAGTGTTTTGTTAAGCTATAGAATAGGCTTCGGTTCTTTTTTACAACCGTAGTCTTTTTAACTTTGGACTAATTATTTTGGCTACGGCTATTATAAGGAACCATAGTCTTTTCTTTTTCTTATATATTTGGCTACGGTTATTGTTTAATAACCGTAGCCTTTGTCAAATCCTAGCTATTTTAATTGGCTTAATAGCTATGGTTAAATACTACAACCGTAGCCAATGCTACTAGCCTAATATACTTTTTCCACTAGTGTGTTGATTTTCTACTATCGACACAACCAACATAATTTAAATCTGAATATCCGATGACCTCAAGATTATCGGATCTCCTATATGTAAGCAGAGCTCCTTGGTTCCTTGCAAGTACTTGAGCACTTTCTTTGCAGCTCTCCAATGATCCATTCCAGGATTACTTTGAGACCGACCTAACATTCCAACAGCAAAACTGATATCTGGTCGAATACAAGTTTGAACATAGTTCAAGCTCCCCACCACTGATGCATAAGGAATTCTTTCCATTTCTTTTTATTTCAGCTCATTTTGGGGACATTGCATTTTATTGAATTTGTCCCATTTCTGTATAGGAACGATTCCAGCTGAGCAAATCTTCATATTGTATCTCTTTAAAACTTTATCGATGTAAGCCTTCTGAGACAACCCCAACGTTCCTTGTGATCTATTACGGATTATCTATATTCCAATCACATAGGATGCCTCACCCATATCTTTCATCTCAAAGTTTTTAGAAAAGTACTTCTTTGCATCATGTAGCATACTCGTGTTATTTGCAGCAAGCAAAATATCATTGACATATAGAACTAAAAAAAAACTTCCTCCCACTGGTTTTCATATAGATGCACCGATCAATAGTGACCTCTACAAAACCATATGATGTGATAGTATCATTAAACTTTAAGTATCACTGTCGAGAACCTTGCTTTAATCCATAGATCGACTTTCTCAACCTTACACCTTATCCTCATCACCTAAAGCTATAAAGGCCTCAGGTTGTTTCATATATACTTCCTCCTCAAGTTCACCATTTAGAAAAGCAGTTTTAACATCCATTTGGTGAAGCTAAAGGTCATAATGAGTCACCATAGCCAAAACAATTCTTAATGAATCCTTCTTCGACACTGGGGAGAAGGTCTCCTTATAGTCATTACCACCTTTTTGAGTAAAACCTTTGGCGATAAGTTGAGCTTTATATCTTTCTCTTTTACTTTTGTAGACCCATTTTGACCCAACGGTCTTGGAACCCTCAGGTAACACAATTAAATCCCAAACTTTGTTGTCATCCATAGATTTTATCTATTCTTTTATGGCATTTATCCAATTTTCAGAATTGTCACTTTCCAAGGCTTTTCAGAACGAGACGGGATCCTCACTAATGCTTATGTCACATTCAATTTAACAAAATAAACCACATAATCATCTGGAATGGCAAATCTTCTTTCTCTTACAGAGTGCCTTAATGGTTCTTGTGGTATATTATTCCGTGGTATATTATTCTCCCCCTGAATTGTGGCATGTCCATTATCAACTTGGACATTTAGTGGTTGTTGCACATCATTATTTTGTTCAATTGTGTTGTTTAACTGTGATGACACAATTAGGACATTTACATTAGGTGCAACTGCAGCTGAAGGAACTTCAACTTGAATTTCCTTAATATCCACATTTCGTGTTTCATTACTCCCACTAGTTTGACCATTTTCAATGAATCTAGCATTACCTGTCTCAACAATTATCGTACTATGATTAAGACAATAAAATATATACCCCTTTGACTTTTCGGGATAACCAATGAAATTACCACTGATTGTCTTTGGATCTAACTTATTTGTTTGAGAATTATATAACCTCACTTCAACTTGGCAACCCCATACTGTTAAATGTCTTACACTCGGCTTCCTTTCAGTCCATAACTCATAAGGAGTTTTTGGGACTGCTTTACTAGGTACCCGATTTAAAACCTAGGCTGTAGTTTTTAGTGCATAAATCCATAATGAAGGAGATAAAGAACAATTACTTAACATACTCCTGACCATATTCAGTAAAGTACGATTGCCCCTTTCAGCAACACTGTTTTGCTGAGGTGCACCTGCCACCTGATATAGTATATTGTGCACAAATGCCTCTACTTCGAGAAGCCTTACAAAAGGACCTGGACATTGACCATTTTTCGTGAACATTCCATAATATTCACCACCTTGGTCTAATCTCACAATTTTAACTTTCTTTTTTAACTGCCTTTCTACCTCATTTATGAATGTCACGAGGAGAGTCGCAGATTGACCCTTTTCATGTAGTAGATATATGTATCCGTAACGTGAGAAACCGCCTATAAAGTTGATAAAGTAACTTTGACCACTCCATGAATGAATGTCTATAGGTCCACAAATGTCGGTGTGTATTATTTCAAGAAGCTGTGAGCTTCTCGTGGCTTGCTCATTTACTACGTGTTTAGTCTGCTTTTCTTTAATGCAGTTTATACACACATCTAAGTCACTAAAATCCAATTGAGAAAGAATTTCATTTTTAGTCAACATTTTCAACCTTTCTTTGGATATGTGACCTAGTCTTTGATCTCACAAGTCAAATTTTCATCTAATGGACTACGTTTAATACCTCTATTTTCAATAAGAAACAAAGATTCAGAAAACGTAACGTCAAGATTAAATCTATAAAGGGAATCATTCAAAGTACCACTGCCATAATAACAATTATTTAAGTACAATGAAAATAAACCATGTTCAAACTTAACATTAAATCCTAAATTTTCCAATTTACTTAATGATACAAGATTTCTAGCACATTAGGGTACATAAAGGCAATTTAATAGATCAATGCGACATCCAGTGTCTAAGATCAAACAATAAGTCCCAATGCCCTCTATACGTGTTTTCATCTTGTTTCCCATGGATAAGTACTCTTTAGGTCCTCTTATGTACCGGATCGTATGAAATCCCTGTAAAATGTGAGATACATGAGTAGTAGCACCCGAATCTAACCACCAAGTATTACTAGGAACTTCAATAAGATTTGATTCAAAGCAAACAAAAACATAAGGTTTACCTTTCTTTTCAAAACAAGCCTTCCTTTTAAGACAATTAACCTTTATATGTCCCTTTTTATCACAAAAGTGACATCTCGTTTCTTTCTTGATTTTGCCTTCAGGACCTTTAACGAAGCTTTTACCCTTTTTCTTACCTTTCTTACTTGGATGAGTCTTGCTGCTACTGGCACCGTCATGACCTACGAGAAGAATAATTTTGCCTTTTGTCTTCTTTAATATCGCTTCCTCTAAGCATGGCCTTTAACTCTTGAAAGTTCCATTTGATCGTTAATGTGTTATAATTGACGAGGCTTAGTCGTATCGTCTCAATCAAAGATAAACATACGAACAACTAACTGGGTAGCTAGTGGCAAGAAGGGTCGAGATCCACAAAGAAACGGTGTAGTTAACGCTTACTTAGCTAAACTTAGGCTACTTCTAAGAGTGATAAAAAAAAAGTGGGTAAAAAGAGGACTAAACTAAAGACTAAAAGTAAAAGTGAGGATAAGATGATATAAAGAGAAGACTAGGGTATCGGGTTCATCGTGACAACAATCCAGGAACTCAAGTTCATAAGATATACGATCAAATGGAATCGTGCAAGCTCGATTAGGGCACAAATACGCTCTCTCGAGTCAATATTAACCTTAAGTTGATTTAGCAAGCTCTCGCTACGTACTAAGCCTAACTTATCAAATAAGCGCGAGACTAGTTTCGATTAGGCTTTCAATCTTAAACCAAAACTACCAAGGTTTAATTCAATTTAGGCGTCCCTAAATTCAATTGATAACAAATAATTCAATCAAGCAATTAAAGCATGTTCCCGGGATTGAAATCACAAATCCCCCTAAATCCTAGTAGAAAATTAGTTACTCATGGAAATGGGAAAATCAAAGCAATTAAAAAGGATGAACATGATGAATAAATAAAGAACGATGAAATTGAAACCTGAATTAATCCTTAAAATTGCAAAGAACCCAATGTTGAATTCAATCTTAAACAACAATAAAAGCTAAATCCTAAGTGTTTAAGAGTATGTGAAAAGCAGTAGAAAATTAAAACTAAAACTCAGTAAAAAGATATGTCAAAAGCTCCGGTTTCGAGACACTAAGTCTCCTATTTATACAAATTTCAAAACTAGGCACAAAATCAACAAGCCCACTCATCCAACAAGCTGGGTCGGATTCTTGAAGAATCTGGCCGAATTCATAGTAAATCCGGCCCAGGTTAATGACCATCTTCTCTGTTCGTTTGCTTCGTTTGTTGCTTGTAGCTCAGATCTCTACGTCTTCACTAGTATCCCGAGCTCCCGTATTGGCTCGAGCTTGGTCTCGTAGTCTCGGCACTCGTGTTTGCTTTAGTTAACTCGGTATTTGGCTCAGGACCGCCAAAACCTACAAAATAAAACCAGAAAGGACCAGTATCGCAATACATAGCAAATAGCTCGTGAAATAATATGAATTCAACTAAAACACGAGCTAAGATGCAACTAAACCGGAGGAATAAAAGCTATATAAAATGCACATATCAATAATTCACTTGGAACTGGACAAACTCAACAGGTAGAGAGTTTATGACAAATTGCACCAAAAAGGTTTCACATAATTACATCTCGAGTTTCTTTAACTTAGCTGCCAGATTTGACATTTCTATCACATGAGTGTGCATTGATTTTGAGCCGTTCAAATTTCTTATTAGTTAATTCACTCATAAGACTTCCAGTAATAAACTTGTCAGCCAGCTCAGATTGAGAGCACTCCTTAATCTTTTTTATGAATTCCTTAGCTTTCTCTGTTTTAGGCATTAATGGCTTAATACTTTCTGTCATAGTCATTCTCATAAGGTTTAAACTTAGCCTGTTACAACGCTCCCATGTCTCATATAAGGAAATGTCATCCTTGGAGCTCTCATCTGTTATAGCTGGAGGTTCCTCATCTGTAATTATGGCAAAGTCTAGAGCCATAATACCCAGTGTGAACCAGATTTGCTCAAACCATTCATTATAGTTAAGCCCGTTAAATTTGACAACAGAATTAGCAGACACAAATAAATTTGATGAAGCTGCAACCATTCACACATGTTCAACTATTAGTGTTTTGACAATTCATACAGATTCATAATTTAATATTAACTTCAAAGTAAGCATTCAAGTAACCTTTGAGCAATAATTAAACACAAAACACTTTTGTTGATGTTAAATTTTATACTTTAATAATCAGGGCTTGCTTGGATTGCCCGTAATTATTACTAGGGTAATGCCGGTCAACGTAAGAGTAAATTAAGAAGAAATGGTGGCAAGTGATGGTTGTAGATGATGAAAATGGAGGGAGATGGAGTAACAATTACCCCCATATGGGGGTAATATATTACCCTAGGTAGGGGGTGGGTAACAATTACCCCCCATTTATAAGTATGTTGGTACTCTTTTTTCATCATTGCCACCCTTCATTCTCACTCCTTTATCACTATTTTTCTTCATTTTTGCCTTGTGTTGACTTTTATTACTAGGGTAATAATTACCCCCAATCCAAGCAAGCCCTCAATCACATATACAGGAGTCAAATAAGCATGTTGTCTTTGGATATACATTCTAATTAAACCTAGTACTAATGATTAACCCTTTTGTTTTATTATCTGTATTTAATGATCAACCTTTAGACGACCTTATAAAATAAAGATAATAAATATATAACTGAACAATAAAATAAGTCATTTTAATTTTAACATCTCTTTAATTATGATAAATTATCAAACAAAACTTTAATTTTAAAAAAGTGTAAAGCACTATAATAAGGCCACTTTGGTACTAACATATTACATACAACTTAAACATTTTAACTCTAATGGTAAAATCAATGTCTTTATATTTTAATATTTCATAACATGAAAATACTCATCAAAACAATTGCATTAAATGAAATGAACAATACTAGTCAGATGAAAAAAAATAATAATCAACAAAGATTAGCCAATACTCTAATCATCCGAAATAAACCAAAAGAAAATTAACGAAGGCAAACTATAGCAACATTAAGTATACTGCCACTTTGTCGAAGTTATGTATGTCACTTTATGGCACATGCCCAAAACCATTATCATTCAATATAATAAAGTAAAATATTATATGCAATCTATCAAAACATAATTAATTTGGACACATCATAGTGTGAGAATCAATACTGGGCAAGGAAAACGAATGATGCGCAAAATTCAACACTTGTAAGTTGTAATAACACATGATAATACATGCTTAATCCAAAAGCACTAATACTGGAATTGCATACACCATTCGTAAATGACAGAAATAAATAAATAATACGAGTTGCATACACCATTCGGTTTAAAAAGTGATGACCAGGTGTTAGAATTGCGATGGTCGTTCTGAAACGTAGTAAATTGGAGTCTTTTCTTATTTGTGCCCCTTGGACTTCATTAAAAATAGAATACTGAAATTGGTCTTCGTTTTTAATCGACATTTTAACGTGTACGTAAAAAAAATTGATGAGAGTTTATATTTCTAACATGTTTATATTTATAATATAACATGGTTAGCATGTTTAGCATATTTCTCGAGTTTATATTCAACTTACTGAAATTTAAATTGATTAATTTAACATCTCCGAATGTGGAGTTTTGCTACATTTATAAAATAATAATAGAAATAGTTCAAAACGTGAAGATAAATTTTAAAGAGAAGAAATTGACAGATAAATACAAATAGGGAAACATTAGTATGTAATTGGTAAGGTAATACTGTACTAGTCTTAATTGTGTTTAAATTAAATTGTTTGTGGTCCATGTTTTAATATAATTATGAAATAGATTCCATTTTGTTCTATTGTACTTCCATGTCATGCAATTGCAATTTTCTCTTTAGTTACTATATATCTTCAATCCCACAATTACGTACTCTTCCACAATATTAATGAAACGAAATTGACCTAACCACCCAATCAATACCGCATGTGAGCTGTGATAGGATTTAGTCGCGTCTCCTAATCAAAAATAAGTCCAAACTCACTCTAATAGGTAGCAAGGGTAAGTCGGGTCGATATCCACAGGGAGATGGTCGCTTAAGTTGGTTATTTTTAGTGATTCTAGTCTTGGTTCGAAGGGTCGAGGTTACTAAAGCTATAGCGGAGAATAAGGGTTTAAAACTTAGAGGAAAAAGGTCTAGGGAATCGGGTTAGGCACGGGGAATGCTAGGTCAAAGGATGGTGACAGAAATGAGTAGGAAAACGCTCTCGCTAAGGGTAAGCTAGGCCTCTCGGTCTTAAGCTCCTTTAGGTCTCAAATGCGGGCTCTCGCAACTTACAAGTGAGGGTCCTAATGATTGGTCTCGTGTCCTACCCTAAACTAGGCTTTCGGTCTTAAGTTTAAGGGTGACATACGCACACAAATCCTTGGCCAAAGGATCAACAAACGCATACAAAACGAGACAATCAAAACGAGCGCGAAAACCTAACTCAAAACATCATCAAAAACAACCCAAGCATGCACCCATGATTCACCCTTCTTCCCTAGAATAAGAACTACTCAAGCATAGCGGAAATGATAACAAAAGCAATAGAGAAAGACGAAGACATGATTACAAACAATATAAAATGAAATCACAATGAAAATAGGAGAAGAAATTGATAATACCAATCAGAAATTTGATGAAACAAAGGATGAATTCGACAACAAAAACCAAATAGACGATAAAACTAGAGCAATCCGAGTCGGGAATTGAAAGTACAAGAGATCAAATTATTTAAACCTAAGTTTTCTTGAGAATAAACTTAAAAGTGTTGTAAAAATGCTGGAGAAAGAATGATCCGAAATTATAATGTTTAGGCCTTCAAATAGACGAAGTATTTTGAGCCAACGAGGAGTCACAGGGCCGTCCCGACCGGGACAAGGGTGGTCCCGTCCGGGACATTGTCATCCCGTCCGGGACAGGGTCATCCCGGAGGGTACAGTCTTTTTCAGCTTCGTAACTCACTCGTTTCTTGGCGGAATTAAGCGTGTGACCTGCCGTTGGAAAGCTATCGAGACGAACTATCATCTCCACTTGGTCTTGCATCCATTGGAGGTCTAAAACTTGAGATATAACCATTTGAAGTTGACCTTGCGTCGGCTTTAGTTCACCTTGACTTGACTTTGACCTTGATCTTGGTCCTAACTTGTCGTATGTTGACCCAAGGCCTAGGGACAAGGCGTGGATCATCCCAAAGGGTAGGGACGGGGTCTAAAGTGAATAATTGAGCTCCGTGCTCCGTCCCATGGTCCCGGGACGCCTTCAAACGTCAAAACGCGGCCAGACGCGAGCGAATCGACATGAAACCAACTCGGATCTTCACGAAACTTTATGAAACTTCACGAAACCTCTCAACAAGCATCCTATACTCCAAATATGCGTGTGTACTGCAGAATGGACACAAAAACGCAGCAGTGCCAAACGGGAGAAATAGGAGCTAAAACGCCGTATAATAGCACAGGAAACGCAGAGAAAGGCTCGTGAAGCAGGGGCTAATTATGAGTAAATATATGAGATATCAAATCCCCCCAAACCGAACCGTTGCTTGTCCTCAAGCAACAAGCGTGAAAGAAAACAGAGGACAAGGCGAGCAAAAGAAAACTTCCCAAACAAACGCCAAACCGCAAGTAGCTCAAGCGAAAGGCAATCAATCCCGAAGCAGCATGGGACGCAAGGAAATAGCAAGCTAACGGCTGAGAATTACAAGACGGCGCAGGATGAATAGCATGGCTTAAACATAGGCTCTCTAGCAATCAAATCATGGACCTCTCGCGGTTTCCACTCTAGCACACATGATGAACAGGGCGATATATGTGATGACACTCACCTACTCGACTAGTGGAAGCACGCCCGCAATCTAATGTGGACCAAATCTCGCATTCCCGTACACAATAATGTCACAAAAACGAACCAAACATGAGGGCGTACATAGGAAATGAGGGTGTAAAAGCCAAAGAGAGGTTAAGGGTGATAAGGTGGAACAAATGATTATGGAATCGTGGAGCTAAGCCACTAGAAACCACTCGTACTACTCAAGTGCTCGTCCAACCAACAAAGGACCCAACTCCCATGAAAACGGACCGAAACAAAGATATCGGTCTCCTTTACACGCCAACGCAACAATAGCAACAAATTTCAAGTGCTCGCCATGTAAAACAACAACAACTTCTTCATTTTGTGCACACACTTTCTTCTTCTTTTTGAATATTTGTGTTGTGTTTGATTTTTTCAGATTTTTGTTTGAATTTTTCTTTCTTGAGCAAAAGAGCACACTCACAAGTCATGAAATACCTCATTAAAAGGTCGGGAAGCGGCAATCCCGACTCATATTCACCATCACTCTCAAAGCCAACGACGTCAAGAAGTCGTAGCAAAACAAAGATCACAACCCATCTGACAAGCACAAGAGTAAGCAAAGCGGTAACTAGCAAGGCTAGGGTAGGCTATTTAGGCAAGTAGCTAGCAAACTCATGTGGGTAAAGGGTAAAGGGATCGCATAAGAGAGGATAAAAGCAATGCATGAACATGGTGAATCATAAGCAATCAACTAAAGCCTCATATACCAAAAACAAGTGGATGTAATCATGGGAAGCACGGGATAGGGGCCACACTTATGCGTTGATATTACGCACCCCACAAGGAGAACTACTCTCAATAAAGCACGGGGACCGGATAGATGTCTACCGCAGTGAGGCTAAAAACCTCACAAAATAGTAGCTCAAGTCCATGAAATAATAAAGCCAACAAGAAAAGCACGCCATCATCTCGCAACACGCCTCAACATCCCCAAAGCGCTAATCCAACAATGAAAAATCATGCCAAAGCTCAAAGCACACAAGGGAAGGGATGTCGGGAAAGAATAAAGGTAAAAACATGCTCAAAACAACTAATCTGATAATGATTTTTGGTATTTTTGTGAAATTTTCTGATTTTTTGTAATTTTGGGATTTTTCAGATTTTTTGAAAAATGAAAACGAAAAAGAAAACGCAAAAATAAAGCAAATGAAAGCAAAGCGTTCTCCCCAAACCGAATCGACACATTGTCCCCAATGTGTCCTAAAGCACATCAACACTGGGACCCGTGAAATAAGGGAGAAAACGAGCAAAGAAAGTCTTAAAAGAAAGCAAAGTACATACAATTTATATACAAATGAAATCGTCCCCCCCAAACCACCTTCAAACGGGGGGCGCAGCAGGGTACGGGAAGCACCACCAACCATGGGCCTCGTCATAAACGACCCCACTACCATCGTCTTCTTCATCATCGTATCCAACGTCATCATCCACAAGACCATCATCTCGGCCAAAACCAAAGATCAATTCGCCAACAAAGAAGAACACCGCGCACATCGTCTCTGATTCCACTTCTACCCGCATCCAACCCCCCTAGCGTACCTGCAATCATGTCACACCAAAGCACGGCCTCAAGAGGGACCCTCTCGAGGACTTGCGGTAAGTACTCATCCACGCAATCATCTATAACGCCAATGTAAAAGACAGCCTCCTCTAACATGGGACGCTTTAAAGCGTTAGAAAGGTTGAAAGTAACTTTATCACCTCCTATATCCAACGCCAATTTCCGTTCTTGGCGTCAATGATAGCACCAAAGAAGTGTGCAAGAAAGGCCGACCCAATATAATTGGAATTTGGGAGTCCTCGGCCATGTCAAGAACAATGAAATCGACTGAATGAAGAACTTACCAACCTTGACTTAACGTCCTCCAAAACACCGAGCGGCGTTTGACGTAACGATCCGCCATCCAAGAGTGATATTAGTTACTTTCAACTCGCCCATGTGGAGCTTCGCACACCGAGTAAGGCATGACACTCACGCTTGCACCTAAATCACACAAGGCTTTATCAATGAAAGTAGTTCCAATAGTGCAAGGGATCGAGAAGCTACCCGGATCTTTCAATTTAGGAGGAGACTGGTTTTGTAAAAGCGCGCTACACTCTCGGCGGTGAAAGCCACAGCCTCAACCTCACCGAGCGATCGTTTACGAGTAAGTATGTCTTTGAGGAATTTAGCATACGCGGACTTGAGTGACTAGTTCAAGAAAGGGGCGGTTACCTTCAAGTCCTTGACGACCTCCATGAACTTACCAAATTGACTATCGAGCTTAGATTTTACCACTCGGCTCGGGAATGGTAATTTAATCAATTGGCGGCTCGGACAGCTTAGCTTTCTCCGCTTCCTTGGGCTCCACGTTCGGCCACCGCACACCACCACCATCCACTACTGTTCTCCTTGGGGCACGGCTGCCCCATTTCCTGCCCGCTCCACTCGTGCTTGCTCCATTGCTCTTCGTGACCGCTCTGCAAAACTATCACTAGAAACATGCATATCGTTAGGACAAAGAGGAGGGTTTACCTCACTTACCACCGTAGGCATGGGTGGACCATCATAGCTCGTGCGACTCCCTAAAGAAATGGTCTTGATCGCCTCATGTTGTTGTGGTGGAGTGTCTTGCGATGGAAGGGTACCCGCTCAGATTGAGAACTTGAAGAAGCAAGTTGAGCCATTTGTGTTTCAAGCATCTTGATGGCGGCGTCTTTAGCTTGAACGCTCTTTTGCATTTGCGCCATCATTGTTTCTTGATTTGTAGCCATTTGGACCATCCTGGCTTGCAAGGCATCCTATCGATCCGGAACCAAGGCGGGAACAACGGGTGGTGGGGCATTTTGTTGTTGAAAATTGGGGCGATTGAAGCCCTGAGGGTTATAAGGTCGAGGAGCATTGTTGTAGCTGAAATTTTGTGGACTGTTTTGGTATTGTGGTAGTTGTGGGCTGAAGTTTTGTTGTTGGGGAGGTGGATTCAAGACATTTTGGCTCTTGTAAGACAAATTCGGATGGTTCTTGTAGCCCTCGTTGTAATAGTTCGAGTAGGGGCTGTTTTGAGAATGTAAAGCATGCACATGATGAGATTGTGTGTTCATACCTCGGCATTCCATTGAAGTGTGACCTAAACGCCACATGTATTGCAAGGTACATCATAAGAAGTGTGCAAAGCCGCTACCGTTTGTCCACTAGCACTCGAGGAACTACTACCCGCTTGCATTTGACTCATAATCATCGCGGTCATAGCATCCATTTTTGCGAAAAGCATGGCTACCATATCACCATCGGTCTTACCTCCAATCCTAGGCACATTCCTAGAGCTCCCATATTGCGCGTTGTGAATCGCCATTGCCTCGATCGTATCGATGGCCTCCTCCACATCAATATTGTCAAAGCGCCCATTCGCCGCGGAGTCAAGCACTTAGCGTGACTCGATGTAAAGACCGTTATAAACCGCATGACAATAAACCATTTATCCATACCGTGGTGAGGGCATTGACGTTGAAGGTCTTTGTATCGCTTCCCACGCATCATACAACGCCTCATCCCCTCGTTGGCGGAGCTCGTGATTTGGCTTCTTAGCATGGCGGTCTTTTCAGGCGGAAAATATTTTTGATAGAATACCAAGACTAAGGAGTTCCAATCGGTGATGGCTAGTGCAACCCGGTTCAATGAATTAAGCCACAGCTTGGCTTTGTCTCGAGTGAAAAAGGGAAGAGCATCTCCCTAATTTGGTCTTGAGTGACCCCGCTTGCTTAATAGTGGAGCAATAATCACAAAAAGTTTTGGATGTGCAAGTTAGGGTCCTCACGACTCCTCCAAACCGAGTGCGCTCAATGAGATTGATAAACGCGCTTGACTTCAAAATTGTTGGCGGCAATGTTGGGCATAGCATTGCCGTAGGAACTTGATCCGCGGTAGGCCTCGAGTGATCCGATAGCTTAACCATTTTCTTTAGCTCAAGCGCTTGCTCAATGTGAGCTTCTTTGTTGGATGATGGAGAAGAGGAAGTAGCCTCCAAGTCTTTGAGCAAGTTCTTGCGCCTCAAGAATGTACGCTCCGGTTCCGGGTCAAATTCGATTGCTAAACCCTTTTGAGACGTACGCGTTTGCCTGGGCATACAAAAACACTAGAGGTAACGATAAGTAGCGGCCTCAAGGAAGCGAGGCTCCTTGAGACAAGAGTAACAAATAAGAAAAGAACCAAATAAACAACGAAAAACAAAGCCGTCACTGCAAGAATCTGCGCCAAAATTTGATAGGATTTAGTCGCGTCTCCTAATCAAAAATAAGTCCAAACTCACTCTAATAGGTAGCAAGGGTAAGTCGGGTCGATATCCACAGGGAGATGGTCGCTTAAGTTGGTTATTTTTAGTGATTCTAGTCTTGGTTCAAGGGTCGAGGTTACTAAAGCTATAGCGGAGAATAAGGGTTTAAAACTTAGAGGAAAAAGGTCTAGGGAATCGGGTTAGGCACGGGAATGCTAGGTCAAAGGATGGTGACAGAATGAGTAGGAAAACGCTCTCGCTAAGGGTAAGCTAGGCCTCTCGGTCTTAAGCTCCTTTAGGTCTCAAATGCGGCTCGCAACTTACAAGTGAGGGTCCTAATGATTGGTCTCGTCCTACCCTAAACTAGGCTTTCGGTCTTAAGTTTAAGGGTGACAAACGCTCACAAATCCTTGGCCAAAGGATCAACAAACGATACAAAACGAGACAATCAAAACGAGCGAAACCTAACTCAAAACATCATCAAAAACAACCCAAGCATGCACCCATGATTCACCCTTCTTCCCTAGAATAAGAACTACTCAAGCATAGCGGAAATGATAACAAAAGCAATAGAGAAAGACGAAGACATGATTACAAACAATATAAAATGAAATCACAATGAAAATAGGAGAAGAAAATGATAATAACAATCAGAACTATAATAAAACAAAGGATGAATTCGACAACAAAAACCAAATAGACGATAAAACTAGAGCAATCCGAGTCGGGAATTGAAAGTACAAGAGATCAAATTATTTAAACCTAAGTTTTCTTGAGAATAAACTTAAAAGTGTTGTAAAAATGCTGGAGAAAGAATGATCCGAAATTATAATGTTTAGGCCTTCAAATAGACGAAGTATTTTGAGCCAACGAGGAGTCACAGGGCCGTCCCGACCGGGACAAGGGTGGTCCCGTCCGGGACATTGTCATCCCGTCCGGGACAGGGTCATCCCTGAGGGTACGCCTTTTTCAGCTTCGTAACTCACTCGTTTCTTGGCGGAATTAAGCGTGTGACCTGCCGTTGGAAAGCTATCGAGACGAACTATCATCTCCACTTGGTCTTGCATCCATTGGAGGTCTAAAACTTGAGATATAACCATTTGAAGTTGACCTTGCGTCGGCTTTAGTTCACCTTGACTTGACTTTGACCTTGATCTTGGTCCTAACTTGTCGTATGTTGACCCAAGGCCTAGGGACAAGGCGTGGATCATCCCAAAGGGTAGGGACGGGGTCTAAAGTGAATAATTGAGCTCCGTGCTCCGTCCCATGGTCCCGGACGCCTTCAAACGCCAAAACGCGGCCAGACGCGAGCGAATCGGCATGAAACCAACTCGGATCTTCACGAAACTTTATGAAACTTCACGAAACCTCTCAACAAGCATCCTATACTCCAAATATGCGTGTGTACCTGCAGAATGGACACAAAAACGCAGCAGTGCCAAAACGGGGAGAAATAGGAGCTAAAACGCGTATAATAGCACAGGAAACGCAGAGAAAGGCTCGTGAAGCAGGGGCTAATTATGAGTAAATATATGAGATATCAAGCTGACACCAACATTCTCACCGGCAGTCACGTTTGTACTGGGCGTCTGTTTCAGGTACATCTTCTCGATAATAGCTTTTTATCTAAACACAAGATGTCCAACAACAACAAACTACAAATTGTCAGCCCACGAAAAGGACTCGAGATTCACGTTCCGTCAATCAATCTTCTTCATTCGAGCCACGTTATAAAACATAATCATAACAACGTGATTGGCTCATTTTTAGCAATTGGCAGATGCTTTTCCTACGCTTTGTGGTTCGTCATACAGGTAATTTAAATAAGGTTAATAACAACATTATCAATTAAATTGGTACATTTTATTTTATTTTCTCATATTTTTTTTAAAAGAAATTATGTTAAATATATGGAAATTGGCTAAAATGAGTCGGACCTTCTCATATTACTTTACGAGCACAGCACTTATGAGCTTCATGGCCGCCCTTCATGCAGTGGTATGGGCTATCTGATAAGCTTAGTCGCACTCGCCTAGTCAAAGATAAACCTGACAATCCTAAGGGGTAGTTAAGATAAGTCGGGGTCGAAATCCACTGGGAGAAGGTCGCTTATGTAGGTTACCTATGAGGTGATTCTAGTCTCGGTCGGTTCGAAAGTTTTGAGGTTTACTATAGCTAGAGTGAATGTAAAGGTTTAACTTATATGTAGAAAGTCTAGGAAGTCGGGTTAGGCAATGGGTAAGCTAGGTCAAGGATGATGATCGGGGTGAGTAAGGAATCGCACATGCCAAGGGTATAGCTCGTCCTCTCGGTCTTAAGCTTCCTCTAGGTCTCGAATGCGGGCTCTCGCAACTTACAATCGAGGGTCCTAATGTTTAGTCTCGCGCCTCTCCTAGAACTAGGCTTTCGTTCTTAAGTTCAAGGGTGCTAGATACTCGCTAAAACGTGATCAAGGAATCAACGAGCACAATCAAGCAAAGACTAAACAAAGCAAGCACAAAACCTAACTCAAAATGATCATCAAACACAACCACAACCAGCACCCATGCTTCACCCTTCCTCTTAGATTAAAGGACTACTCACACATAATGAAAACGATAATCAAAGCAAGGGAAAAGGATGAAAACATGATCACAAACAATAGGAATTGAAATTGAAATCAAAAGAGAGAAGAATCAACAATACCAAATCAGAAAATACAAGAGAGGAATGGATGAAAGCAAGCAACAATTACCAAATAGATGATCAAAACAACGTATTTGAGTCGGGAATTCAAAGTACAAAATGCAAAATTATTCAAACCCTAAGTTTTCGTGAGAATGAAGTTTAAAGTGTCTTAGAAATGCTGTAAAAATTTCAGATCAAAATAATGAGCGAAACCCCTTCAAATAAGTCGAACAATTTAAGCACACGAGGAGTCGGGGCCCGTCCCAAGGGGTAGGGACGGCCATCCCGACCGGGACATACTCCGGGACACCCTTGAAGTCCATCCCACAGCCACGGGACAACCATCCCGTTGGTTACAGCAGAAGTCCACTTTTTTTGGTTGTTTTCCTTTGCTTGGTCTTCACTTGTACTTGCTCCTAACTTATCGTATGTCGTCCCAAGGCCTAGGGACAAGGCAAGGGTCATCCTAAAGGGTAGGGACGAGGTATAAAGTGAATAATTGAGCTCCATGTTCCGTCCCATGGTCCCGGGACACCTTCAAACATTGAAACGTGGCTCGTACGCAACCGATTACAACCCATAGAATGAGCACAAGAGTAAGCAAAAGCGGTAACTAGCTAGGCTAGGGTAGGCAATTTGGCAAGTAGCTAGCAAAATCAAGTGGGTAGGGTAGTAGGATCATATACGAGAGGAATAAGACAATGTAAGAACAAGGTGAATAATATGAAATCAACTAAAGCCTCATATGCAAAACATGTGACAAAATCGCGGGGAAAAACGGGATAGGGGTCACACTTATGCGTGTTAATATTACGTACCCCATGAGGAGAACTACTCGCAATCAAAGCACGAGGACTGGGAAAGATGAACCGACCTCTGGAGGCTCAAAACCTCACAAAAAGAGTAGCTATAGTCCGCGAATGATAAAGCCAACAAGTAAAAGCATGCCATTATCTACTAGTGTCTAAACATCCTCGTAGCGCTAATCCAACAATAAAAATCATGCCAAAGCAAAAAGTATACAAGGGAAGGGATGTCGGGAAAGAATAAGGTAAAAATAAGCTCGCAAGAACGGTCGGGATACGTATTTTTGGTATTTTTCTGAAATTTTATGATTTTTTTGGATTTTTGTGATTTTTGTGGAAAATGAAAAACGAAGAAGAAAACGCAAAAATGAAAAGCAAAGTGTTCCTCCCCCCAAACCAAACAACACATTGTCCCCAATGTGCCCTACAACACATCAACCAAGGGGACCATAAAATAAAGAGGAGAAAAGCATAAACTAGTGAAAAGAAAAACGTACTTACAATATTTACAAGAGAAGCACCCTCCCAAACCAGCATCAAAATATGGGCGCAGCAGCCGGTACTAAAAGTACCACCTAGCACGGGCCGCTTCAGACACGAACCCGCTACCTTCATCATCTCTAACACGGCTATCACCAATCGATTGGCTTGCAGCAAAGCCAACCATTATTGCGACCAAAGCTCGTAGAAGTTGATCAAAAACCTGCTCATGTGCTAAACAAAAGCAAATGTAGCACCAAAAAGGAATACATGTATATAAAATCGCGGCTAATGATCGACTCAACAAATAAATGAGTCTATGAAAGCTGTTTTGGAGCACTTTGGCAACATTAAAAATACATCCGCTCGCAACAAAGGGACTCAAAAACTCATCAAAGCCATTAAAAGGGGGCAATGGCGTGGCATCGGAATGGTGAACCGTGGGAGCAAATGAGGTTGTCCCGAAACTTGTCGTGTCCGTGGGAATGGAAGCCTTTTCTTCATCTGCGTATAAGAGTGCTTCCAATTCATCCACTTCAGCGCTCCATGACTTTGAGTCACCTACGTCAATCTCAATACACGGTAAGACCACCAAAGGATCCTCGGACAAGGATCCAATGGAAACAAACTCAACAGACGCATCAATAAGGGGACAAGTCAATTTAGGTTCAGAAGTGTCATTCACAACTACCTCAAGCGGATTTGACAATTCACAATCATGCACAGGCTCATAACCATCGTCATCAAACAAATTCTCATGACACAAAGATGCATATGAGCTAGTTAAAGCACAAGTTTGAGACGAAAAGGTACTATCACAAGGAGCTGGGGAACATTCATAAGACTCACAATTACCTTTCATATCCTCGATTAATCTCTTGAACGTAACAAGAACGTCTTGGAAGTCAGCCTCTATCTCGGATAAAAGAGCTTGACGCGTGATATCCCAAAAGAGGTCCCAAATCTCATAGTCGGGCATGTAGGGAATTCTACCATTGCTCACGTAGTGAATCAAGTTGTGAGACTCATAGTTCATACCCGTGCTAATAATATAAACTTTCTCCCAATCACAACAATACAAACCAAACGAACCAATATAACTATTAAATCGAACAATGTACTTATGAAATGGTTCGCCATCGTATTGCGGGAATTCAAAGATTGTCATGTCATGGGGGAGAAAAAAAGTGAACTATGGAAAAAAAAAACAAAAGGCCAGAATCAAGTAACAAACAAAAAACAAAGCTGTCTCCCCGGCAACGGCGCCAAAATTTGAAAAGCTTAGTCGCACTCGCCTAGTCAAAGATAAACCTGACAATCTTAAGGGGTAGTTAGGATAAGTCGGGGTCGAAATCCACTGGGAGAAGGTCGCTTATATAGGTTACCTATGAGGTGATTCTAGTCTCGGTTGGTTCGAAAGTTTTGAGGTTTACTATAGCTAGAGTGAATGTAAAGGTTTAACTTATATGGAGAAAGTCTAGGAAGTCGGGTTAGGCAATGGGTAAGCTAGGTCAAGGATGATGATCGGGGTGAGTAAGGAATCGCACATGCCATGGGTATAGCTCGTCCTCTCGGTCTTAAGCTTCCTCTAGGTCTCGAATGCGGGCTCTCGCAACTTACAATCGAGGGTCCTAATGTTTAGTCTCGCGCCTCTCCTAGAACTAGGCTTTCGTTCTTAAGTTCAAAGGTGCTAGATACTCGCTAAAACGTGATCAAGGAATCAACGAGCACAATCAAGCAAAGACTAAACAAAGCAAGCACAAAACCTAACTCAAAATGATCATCAAACACAACCACAACCAACACCCATGCTTCACCCTTCCTCCTAGATTAAAGGACTACTCACACGTAATGAAAACGATAATCAAAGCAAGGGAAAAGGATGAAACATGATCACAAACAATAGGAATTGAAATTGAAATCAAAAGAGAGAAGAATCAACAATACCAAATCAGAAAATACAAGAGAGGAATGGATGAAAGCAAGCAACAATTACCAAATAGATGATCAAAACAACGTATTTGAGTGTGGACAAGGGATTTTGATCCACGCGATGTTTTATTTCAAAAATATTTTTAATTTGAAAAGAGTCGCCACTAAATTTTAGGTGGAATTTAGAAACCAATTTTAGAGAAAATGAGTTCGTGTGAATTTACGTGTTAGGAAGTTTAAAAGAATTTCATTAATTTAACGCCTAACCCCGCCCATTACAATAACGGCCTCTACTAAATAAAACCATGGCTATTACGAGTACATATGCAGGTATGCAAACAAATGTTTTAACCCTAAACAAATAAATATCCATTCTACGTCGTTTAATGCACACATAATTTCGTCGAAGTTGTTTAACAGGGGTTCATTTACTATTCTAGCAAACAAAGAAAAAAAGCAGAAATACTCACCGACAGCATAAGATAGATTAACAAACGTTAGCGGCAGACGAACAAAATAATCAAACATGACTAGATAACTAAACACGGCACATGAATATAAAGAAGCGATGCATAAACGCAACCAAACGTATAAATTAAATAATCAAGTACAACTAAACTAACACGCAGACCTACACAAATCGTAACAAACAAATACGAACCAATGTACAAACAAACATGTAACTAATAATTAAATATAACTAAACCTACTAGCATACAACCAAAAGTCAACTAACACATATACGAACAGGTGCCCTAAAGATGAAGCAAGTAATATACATGCACACACATATAAATAATCATACACAAATATAAGCAGACAAAACCTAAACGCATCACATGGAAACCTTAAACAAACTTGTCAAACTACTAAGCAATTCGAGATCTAATGAACAAGACAAAGCTATCAGCAAGCAAAAAAAACGTACCAACACACAACTTAAACATGATTACGAAGCTAAACATCACATGAAAACGAAACGATAAATATCACCAGCACTAGCCTAACGCACAAACACGAATTACAAAGTCTGGTCAAACACGATAGATCAAGCCTAAGACGATTAACATAACTAGCCATGAATGAGATATAATTATAGGACAAACCAAAGAGCAGATTAATCTAACGAGGAAATTCGGGTCATACTACGCAGGGATGAACGAACATAAACTTATATGAGTAAGTAAGGGGCACGACATGTCCATACATACATATTAATATCAGGCGGAAAATATGAATCCAAAATGTATGATAACCGTGACAACTACGATAGCAAACAACAAAGCGACAGGGAGCGATAAAAGCGACAGAAAGCGATAAAAAGCGATAAAAACAATAATTTAAACAAAATAAAGTGAGTATTTTGCACCCTCAACTTACATGTATCGTTGACCAAATATCCGAGTCGTAATCGATTGTAAGATTTTATCCCGAGGGGCCGTCGTCGACGAAAACCAAGTGTAATCCGTAAGTTTGTACCAAAGCGGACAAAGAATTTTCAAAAGCTTGTAACTTCTTCGTTTCTCAACGAAATTTCGAACCGAAAGATGTTTTGGAATCGTGGTAAAGTGAACTTTAAGATTTTGTAAAGAAATAAGAGAGACTATGGTGTTTTCAACACGAAAAACGGGGTAGAAGTCGTGATAGCAGAATGAAAAACTGAAGGTGATGCTCTGTTTTTCAGACGGCTATCTCGGCTTCTTTTTGAGGCTTTCTGGGAGCTTTTTGTGACTCGAGGCTGTGTGTGTATGCTGTATATTTCGTCCCCTTTGAAGGCTTGTGGATGGTATCTATATATAGGGTAGAAGAGTAGGGTTTTTTGAGGGAAAAAGAGCAGCTTCTTCCTCTCTTTGAGAGCTGCTGATGAGGGCTCGTTTTAGGGTTTTTTGAGTGGTGTTTCTTGTGGGTTAAGCAAGGCTAAATGGGTCATGAAGGTCAGGTGTGGGTTCTTGTTCATGGGTACGAGTTTGATGGGTTTTGGGCTACGTAAAAACAGAGCACGGGATGGGGTAGTGGGCTGCGGTTTGACGAGCCTTCTGGCTGGGTTTTAGTCGAGGGAAAGAATGGGTAATAAGGGTAGAATAGTTAGGATACAGGTATGGGTCATGGTTAGGTGAATAGGAGTCGGATTTTGGGTTTAAAGTGGGCTGAATTTGGCTGTCAAAACAGAGCACAAGGAGGGGGTTGGGCTGCTCTATTTCGAGTTCTTTAGGCTGGGTTTGGTCGTGGTTTTAGGCTGGGCTTAAGCTTTAGTATGTGGGGAAGAGTGTGGGTATAAAGAGGCCTCGAAATTCGTGTTGAAACGGGCTCAAAATCGCTCTTAAAATCGGGCTTAAAACGAGCTTTAAAACCTGCTGTTAAGAAAACGAATTCGTCGAATACGATTTAATGAACTGTTTTAAAAGCACGAGAAACGACTTTTCAAGTCAAATATTGAATTTGTAAAAGCGACTTTTCAAATCGAATTACTTAAAATGATTTTTCAAATCGAAACATTTTATTTTCAATAAAACAAACTTTTTGACAGAATACACTTACCCTGTCAACACGCTAATTTAAATATCATTTAAATTAATAAAACATGCGCCCGGCTTACATCGTAAAACGAACTCAAATAAATGACACGAAATACATGTTGTCCTATCATCATTGGGCGTTTGTCGGGTTTTCTATAAATTTCCATATCGACAGATACGGGTATCAACAGAGCCCCCACTTTGACTAAGGCTTGGACAGGCGAAAGTCAAAGTAGACTCACGAGTTGATCGAAGATCACAACTTGCGAGCCTCATGGGTCGTTTATGGTCCCTTAGACCTGTGTATATAAGCTCACCAGCCATAAGAGGAAATCATACCTGAAACATGATTCTGGATGCCTTCATTTTTATCAAAATATGGGTTGAGCCTTATCCTTAGGCGCCTACGTATCCGTTGTGACAGAATCAAACCCGTATCGTAGTTCGAGCTCGGCCCGCTTTGTAGCCGCTTCGGCCCAAAACAAATGATATTTGTTTACTCGATTGAGTAAAGCCTATATCTGCATTCTTTTTGGAAGTGTCACTTCTTTTAGCTTCTGCTAGTACTTCTTCATTTCGAGGATGTCATCCTGTCGTCGGGGTCTAAGGTTGATGACTTTAGAGCCCCCGGTTGGAGCGTTCCTGCTCAATCTTAACAACAAATCATAGCACACGACTCACGTAGTGAAATCTGCGACTTTTGAAACAAAAAGGATGGATCATCGATCCGAGCTGCGAATTTTATTCGAAAATGGGTCATCGACCTGCTTTTTACAAAAGAGATGGATCATCGATCCGAACTAAGAATACCAATTTGGAAATGGGTCTTCGACCTGCTTTTTTGAACAAAGGGGATGGATCATCGATCCGAACTGAGGATATTAATTTGGAAATGGGTCTTCGACCCGAGCGGTGAATATCATTCCCGAATGGGTCCTCGACCCGCGTTTTGAAATAAGGTGGATGGGTCATCGACCGAAAACCGTAAACATCTTTTGAAAATGGGTCGTCGACCCGCATCTTGAAAAGTGGATGAGTCATCGACTCGAACTATAAACATTTTTTGAAAATGGGTCTTCAACCCGCATCTTGAAAAGTGGATGAGTCATCGACTATAAACATTTTTTGAAAATGAGTTTTCAATCCGCATTTTGATTTAAGTGGATGGGTCATCGACCCGAACTATGTTCATCATTTGAAAACTGGGGCCATCGGCTCGTATTTTGAGGAAAAGGCGGATGGGTCATCGACCCGAACTATAATTGTCATTGAAAATTGGGGCCATCGACCTCGATTTTGAAGGAAAAGGTGGATGGGTCATCGACCCGAACTATAATTGTCACGGAAAATTGGGGCCATCGACCCCGATTTTGAAGGAAAAGGTGGATAGGTCATCGACCCAAACGGAACACGGCTTTTGAAAGTGGGTCATCGACCCACATTTTGGGAAGTGGGCAGGTCATTGACCCGTATAGCAAATTTCATTTGAAAATCGAAAGAGGTCATCGACCTGAACTATGGATTTGAAAACAAGTCATCGACTCAATTTAGGGCACTTCGAATAATTCGGCTATTAACCTAGTTTAAAAAACATCGTTTTTAAAGTTGGATTGCGAGTGCAACCTAGACTACGAAAATTACTTGGAGATTGACACGGGGTATTGGTTACTATGCATCAAATCGAATTGGGTCCTCAACCCGCATTGCAAATATCATTTTGAAAATCAAGAAGAGTCATCGACTTTGAATGTAGACATCATTTAGAAATTGAAATGGGCCATCGGCCTGCAGTCATCATTTTGAAAATTGAAGTGGGTCATCGACCTGCATTTGAAATTTGACCTCGGATCATCGACCCAGACTTTGCAAAAAGGTTCTTGAAATGCCTGATATTTTGAAATTGAAGCATGGCCAAGTCAGCATGAAATACGACACGAATGTGACATGAATGCGACGAGAACGCGACACGAGCAACTGACATTTGAACGTTCGACCATGACCGACTCGACCTATGACAACGTTTCACTGACGGGTAGAATAGTAACTGTGCAAGATCTTTTAGGATGATTGACACGTGGTTTGAAATAGACGTGGATTAATAGTATCATGTTCTCCCCCTAAGCAAATTCTTTGTCGAGATGCGAACTAACTGTCAAAGTAAACATCTTTGCCAATTTAAGAAAAAGATCATTCCGAGACTGGACAACTACTTATCAGAACATTGATTCTCATTTCAATCTAAATCGAGCACTAAGACAGACTCAACAAAAGTTGCTTCATTTGGACTTTGTAAAGACCCGTAAAAGATTGACAAGATGACAAATTAGATGATGGGTGGTGGTGGATTGTATCCCATATTCTAAAGGATTGCCTACATATTCGCGTGGGGCGAAATCAAATCCGATGTAGTTCGATCTAGGTGCATAGACATGGCAATTTTTCTTGTGTGTAACACTCGAAGGTTTCACCTAAGGTATCATGTTGTAAGATACTGGCGGATTCCTTGTGGACCCTAAACGCTTGGGTGCAACTACATAAGCCAATGATTCTCGGAATTTCAAGACTACGTCTCCATTGCCGTTTTGAGAACGACTTAAAAATGTTTGATGGTACTTTCTGACCGTTTTGGCTTCGCCTTTAATTTTGACTTTGATCTTTGATCTCCGATGTGTTGCCACTCAATTTTTTGTATTTCTGTATTCTTGTTTGCGTTTTCGAGAATATGCCGCGCCCTTTGTGGCTTGGGCTTGTTCCAACTTTGTGGTCGTATGTATATCACGCCAGACTCCTCTGACAAGTTCGTTTGTTTATTAGGCACGCGATCGAGTACACGGAGGGCGATCCATGAATATTCGTACCTTTGGTCGCGATCAAATTCATGACCACTATG
Source organism: Dianthus caryophyllus (assembly GCA_023091065.1). Lineage (NCBI taxonomy): Eukaryota > Viridiplantae > Streptophyta > Magnoliopsida > Caryophyllales > Caryophyllaceae > Dianthus > Dianthus caryophyllus. Next base: position 11,214,433 of record CM041520.1, read on the forward strand.
GAGCTCCAAATTAATGGATCCTCCTCCAAAGGCAGAGGAGTAGTATACCACAAGTTGACTACCGGACCTTAGGTTTTTAGTTGTCGGAAACCTTTTTGTCTTTGTTTTTGTCTTGAGTTGGTGTTGCACCTTAGAATTGAATACGTATTTCTACCCCAGGGACACCCTTCGAGTGCGTTGTGCATTTTCATCAGTTGGATTATGGAAGCAAATTAGAGACACGATCAATTTCATTGATTTCGAGAAGGGGTTAGAAATAATTGTGGAAATACGAATCTTAGACTCAATTCAGACATAAGACTTAAACACGAATTCTGACTTATAATCACCAACCTCGGTTTTGAACTTTTTTTCCTTTCAGGAGTTGATTCAGATGCTTGGTTTGAAAGCTACCCCACTTTTGCAACGTGATTTAGACTTGAGGAGGAGAATACGCGACTCGGGTTCAGAAATCGACACGGTTTTGACACTATTCGTAAATAACAACTCGGGATGCAAATGAATTGGAATGGATTAAACATGAGAAGACTCAGAGCTTAACAACATGGCCTACGGCCTAACTATGCAAATGCATGTGACATATGGACTTGAAGACAGACTCACGGTATGAGACTTAGACCCAACTAGATATGGACTTGAAGTAATTAGCTCGTGTGTGGACCAACAAGTTTCTAAGGTTTACATAAAACTTCTAAAAAAAAGCCTAGATGAGACGTTATTATTCCCTGACTCAAAACTACTAATTGACATGCATGATTTGGGCCTAAGAATAGGCCTGGGTGGCCCAACTAGTTAAATCCTCTAAGACTTTTAGATGGACTAGACTTTCTATACACGGCTTAGACTCCAACTAGGCTTGACTCATGCATTTCATGCTTCCTCATGACTCGAGAATGAAACTTGTTTTTTTTTTTTTTTTTTTTTTTTTTTTTTTTTTTTTAAAGTCGATGTTTAAAATGGGCAGCACTTCGACTACAAAAAGGGCTTATTTGGTTCGAAAATTCTAGTTCAACTGGGGTTAGATTTTACCTTCGAAAAACTTCGTTTTGGTTGGAAAAAATTCTATTCCTAAATGGGTAACATTTCAAAAGCGTTCGAGATTATTCTAATCCTAAACGTATAGCATTTCAGTTTAAAAACTATTCTTTTTTCAAAAGACGTAGTGTTGAGAATTGTTCGAGATTATTCAAATCCTAAACGGGTAGCATTTCAGCTTAAAAAGGATCTTTTTTCAAAAGACTGAGTGTCGAAAACTGTTCGAGATTATTCTAATCTTAAATGGATAGCATTTCGGTTTATAAGAGGATCTTTTTTCAAAAGATAATTTTTTTTTAGAAGAAAAAGAATGTTCTAGGATTTTCTAATCCTAACGAGGAGCATTTCAGCTAACAAAAGGATCTTTTTTCTAAAGACTTACCGTCGGAGACTGTTCGAGATTATTCTAATCTTAAACGGATAGCATTTCTGCTATAAAAGGATCTTTTTTCAAAAGAGTTTTTTTTTTTAAAAGAAAAAGAATGTTCTAGGATTTTCTAATCCTAACGAGGAGCATTTCAGCTTAGAAAAGATCTTTTTCAAAAGAGCTAATATTGAAAAGCATTTCAGCAAAGAAGAGATCTTTTTTGAAAAGAGCTAATATCGAAAATTGTTTAAGATTATTCTAACCCTAAACGGATAGCGTTTCAGCTTAGAAAAGATCTTTTTTCAAAATAGCTAATATCGAAAATTGTTTAAGATTATTCTAACCCTAAACGGATAGCATTTCAGCTAGGAAGAGATCTTTTTTCTAAAAGAGCTAATATCGAAAATTGTTTAAGATTATTCTAACCCTAAACGGATAGCGTTTCAGCTAGGAAAAGATCTTTTTTCCAAAAGAGCTAAACTCGGAAATTATTTAAGATTATTCTAATCCTAAGAGGAAAATTATTTAAGATTGTTCTAATCCTAAACGAGTAGCGTTTCAGCTTGGAAAAGATATTTTTTTTTTCAAAAGGGCTAATATCGAAAATTGTCTAAGATTATTCTAATCCTAAGCGAATAGCATTTCAGCTAGGAATAGATCTTTTTTCAAAAGAGCTAATATCGGAAATTTGATTATTCTAATCCTATACGAATAGCATTTTAGCTAGAAATGGATCTTTTTTCAAAAGAGCTAAAATCGAAAATTATTTAAGATTATTCTAATCCTAAACGGATAGCCTTTCAGCTAGGAAGGGATCTTTTTTCAAAAGAGCTAAAAATCGGAAATAATATAAGATTATTCTAATCCTAAGAGGATGGCATTTCAGCCAAGAAAAGATCTTTTTTTCAAAAGAGCAAATATTCAGAAAATATCTAAGATTATTCTAATTTTAGAAGGAAAGCGTTTCAGCTTAAACAAAAATCTTTGTTTTCCGAAAGAGATAGTGTGGGAAAATATTTAAGATTATTCTAATCCTAAAAAAGAGAGCGTTTCAGCTAGGAATGAATCTTTTTTCAAAAGAGCTAATATCGGAAATCTTTTAAGATTATTCTGATCCTAAAAGAATAAAATTTCTGCTAGGAAAAGATCTTTTTTCAAAAGAGCTAAAATCGGAAATAATTTAAGATTATTCTAATCCTAAAAGGAAAGCGTTTCAGCTTGGACAAAAATCTTTATTTTTTCGGAAAAGAAAGTGTTGGAAAATATTTAAGATTATTCGAATCCTAAAAAGACAGCATTTCAGCTTAAGGAATGATTTTTTTTTTTTTTTTTTTGTTTTTTTTTTTTTGAGGGAAAGCATTTCAGCTCGAATCAAAAATCTTTTTCAAGTGAGGTAGTTTTGGAAAATATTTAAGATTATTCTAATCCTAAAAAGACAGCATTTTAGCTTAATGAATGATTTTTTAAGAAGGAAAGCATTTCAGCTTATGTCAAAAATCGTTTCAAAAGAGGTATTGAAGATTATTCTAATCCTAAAAAGACAGCATTTCAGCTAAGAAAGATTTTTTTGGAAAATATTCGATTGAAAAGATACGGTTTTAACTAAAAAGGATTGAAAACGCGGCTTTAGAAATCACAGAGCACTTAGTCATACGCAGTTCAAGGATGCAATGCATGACCTAGACTATTCTAAGTCTCGAAAAGGGTCCATGCCAATGATCCCGTATTTGTTAGGTAACCTACGCAACCACCATAAGTTTGTAACTATATGGCGAAAGTGCGGTTGCTAACCTCGACGGAACCACCTTGATATTTAAATCAGACATAGTGAACGTCATTTCCCCACCCTGAAATCGACCCAAGGGGAGAAATGGTTCGAATCCTAACAGTATGATGCATAAATAACATAAAAGAGAAAGGGTACTCTAAATAGCCATCATTTTACTTTTCAAGTTTCACCGTCCCCAGCGGAGTCGCCAAATTGTGGACAAGGGATTTTGATCCACGCGATGTTTTATTTCAAAAACATTTTTAATTTGAAAAGAGTCGCCACTAAATTTTAGGTGGAATTTAGAAACCAATTTTAGAGAAAATGAGTTCGTGTGAATTTACGTGTTAGGAAGTTTAAAAGAATTTCATTAATTTAACGCCTAACCCTGCCCATTACAATAACGGCCTCTACTAAATAAACCATGGCTATTACGAGTACATATGCAGGTATGCAAACAAATGTTTTAACCCTAAACAAATAAATATCCATTCTACGTCGTTTAATGCACACATAATTTCGTCGAAGTTGTTTAACAGGGGTTCATTTACTATTCTAGCAAACAAAGAAAAAAAGCAGAAATACTCACCGACAGCATAAGATAGATTAACAAACGTTAGCGGCAGACGAACAAAATAATCAAACATGACTAGATAACTAAACACGGCACATGAATATAAAGAAGCGACAGACAAACGCAACCAAACGTATAAATTAAATAATCAAGTACAACTAAACTAACACGCAGACCTACACAAATCGTAACAAACAAATACGAACCAATGTACAAACAAACATGTAACTAATAATTAAATATAACTAAACCTACTAGCATACAACCAAAAGTCAACTAACACATATACGAACAGGTGCCCTAAAGATGAAGCAAGTAATATACATGCACACACATATAAATAATCATACACAAATATAAGCAGACAAAACCTAAACGCATCACATGGAAACCTTAAACAAACTTGTCAAACTACTAAGCAATTCGAGATCTAATGAACAAGACAAAGCTATCAGCAAGCAAAAAAAAACGTACCAACACACAACTTAAACATGATTACGAAGCTAAACATCACATGAAAACGAAACGATAAATATCACCAGCACTAGCCTAACGCACAAACACGAATTACAAAGTCTGGTCAAACACGATAGATCAAGCCTAAGACGATTAACATAACTAGCCATGAATGAGATATAATTATAGGACAAACCAAAGAGCAGATTAATCTAACGAGGAAATTCGGGTCATACTACGCAGGGATGAACGAACATAAACTTATATGAGTAAGTAAGGGGCACGACATGTCCATACATACATATTAATATCAGGCGGAAAATATGAATCCAAAACAGATGATAAACGTGACAACTACGATAGCAAACAACAAAGCGACAGGGAGCGATAAAAGCGACAGAAAGCGATAAAAAGCGATAAAAACAATAATTTAAACAAAATAAAGTGAGTATTTTGCACCCTCAACTTACATGTATCGTTGACCAAATATCCGAGTCGTAATCGATTGTAAGATTTTATCCCGAGGGGCCGTCGTCGACGAAAACCAAGTGTAATCCGTAAGTTTGTACCAAACTGACAGCAATTTTCAAAAGCTTGTAACTTCTTCGTTTCTCAACGAAATTTCGAACCGAAAGATGTTTTGGAATCGTGGTAAAGTGAACTTTAAGATTTTGTAAAGAAATAAGAGAGACTATGGTGTTTTCAACACGAAAAACGGGGTAGAAGTCGTGATAGCAGAATGAAAAACTGAAGGTGATGCTCTGTTTTTCAGACGGCTATCTCGGCTTCTTTTTGAGGCTTTCTGGGAGCTTTTTGTGACTCGAGGCTGTGTGTGTATGCTGTATATTTCGTCCCCTTTGAAGGCTTGTGGATGGTATCTATATATAGGGTAGAAGAGTAGGGTTTTTTGAGGGAAAAAGAGCAGCTTCTTCCTCTCTTTGAGAGCTGCTGATGAGGGCTCGTTTTAGGGTTTTTTGAGTGGTGTTTCTTGTGGGTTAAGCAAGGCTAAATGGGTCATGAAGGTCAGGTGTGGGTTCTTGTTCATGGGTACGAGTTTGATGGGTTTTGGGCTACGTAAAAACAGAGCACGGGATGGGGTAGTGGGTCATGTTTGACGAGCCTTCTGGCTGGGTTTTAGTCTGATTATTCGAGGGAAAGAAAGGGTAATAAGGGTAGAATAGTTAGGATACGGGTATGGGTCATGGTTAGGTGAATAGGAGTCGGATTTTGGGTTTAAAGTGGGCTGAATTTGGCTGTCAAAACAGAGCACAAGGAGGGGGTTGGGCTGCTCTATTTCGAGTTCTTTAGGCTGGGTTTGGTCGTGGTTTTAGGCTGGGCTTAAGCTTTAGTATGTGGGGAAGAGTGTGGGTATAAAGAGGCCTCGAAATTCGTGTTGAAACGGGCTCAAAATCGCTCTTAAAATCGGGCTTAAAACGAGCTTTAAAACTCTTTGTTAAGAAAAGCAGATTAAATCGAATACGATTTAATGAACTGTTTTAAAAGCACGAGAAACGACTTTTCAAGTCAAATATTGAATTTGTAAAAGCGACTTTTCAAATCGAATTACTTAAAATGATTTTTCAAATCGAAACATTTTATTTTCAATAAAACAAACTTTTTGACAGAATACACTTACCCTGTCAACACGCTAATTTAAATATCATTTAAATTAATAAAACATTTTGTCGACGGCGCCCGGCTTACATCGTAAAACGAACTCAAATAAATGACACGAAATACATGTTGTCCTATCATCATTGGGCGTTTGTCGGGTTTTCTATAAATTTCCATATTGACAGATACGGGTATCAACATTGAGTCGGGAATTCAAAGTACAAAATGCAAAATTATTCAAACCCTAAGTTTTCGTGAGAATGAAGTTTAAAGTGTCTTAGAAATGCTGTAAAAATTTCAGATCAAAATAATGAGCGAAACCCCTTCAAATAAGTCGAACAATTTAAGCACACGAGGAGTCGGGGCCCGTCCCAAGGGGTAGGGACGGCCATCCCGACCGGGACATACTCCGGGACACCCTTGAAGTCCATCCCACAGCCATGGGACACCCATCCCGTTGGTTACAGCAGAAGTCCCCTTTTTTTGGTTGTTTTCCTTTGCTTGGTCTTCACTTGTACTTGCTCCTAACTTATCGTATGTCGTCCTAAGGCCTAGGGACAAGGCAAGGGTCATCCCAAAGGGTAGGGACGAGGTATAAAGTGAATAATTGAGCTCCGTGTTCCGTCCCATGGTCCCGGGACACGTTCAAACATTGAAACGTGGCTCGTACGCAACCGAAACGGCACGAACCAACTCGAAACACCACGAAACTTTACGAAACTTCACGAAACTTCCCGACAAGCATCCTACCCTCCAAATAAGCGCGTTTACCTAAAAAATAGACACAAAAACGCAGAAGAGCCAAAACGGAGAGAAATAGGAAGCGAAATGCAAGTAAAAGCACTGGAAACGCAAAGAATCGCTAGTGAAAAAGGGGGCTCTAAGCATATAAATAAACGACACATCACTATCTTTTCTGAAAGGAATTGGGTGAATTGGAAACTCGAATTGACTATTTATGAAAGTTTAATACTCAACGAAAAACTGTACATTAGCTGGTACAGATCGTGTACTCTCGCACATTCATTCTCTCATAATATTTAGGCAACGTACTAACGTTTTCATACATGATACTAATGAATAACTGATTATAAATGCATTCTTGTTGTGACAGTGTCCTAGGAGGATTGCTAACAGTTGTCGGACTTTATCTTGTCATATGAATTTTGATTATGATACAATATATTATATATTACTATATGTATAATATATTATATATTATATATTAAAGGAATAATTGGAAAAAATAATCCAAACTGGTCCAAATTCGAATTAATCTACGAATAATCCAACTATTAAAAAACCATTATAATAATGTACTTTGCCCAATTTTAACCTGCTTTAATCGATAAAATCAGAGGTAAAACCGGGTTGAATTTTACTTAAAATAAGAGTTAGGTAAAGTTAGAGTCAGTTTCACCATTTTTTTACGTGTTAGAGTTTATTGAAATTGGGAAAAGTACATTATTGGAATGATTTTTCAATAGTTGAAATTACTCGTGGATTAATTCGAGTTCGAATTATTTATGGAATAAGAGGAATAATTCGGATTATTCCTAGCAATTATTCCTATATTAAATATCATAAAAGAATTAAACTTTTATAATTGATTATACATTAATGCTTAAATTATCACTTTTGAACATATAATTTTCTAACTACTTTGTAACTAATTATATAAGGGCATGTTTTCTACGTCTAAAGTTTTCTGAACTAATATGAAGTTATCTGAAACTTCTATATTTTTTTTTATTTTTTTTATTATTCTTTATTATTGTTGTTGTTGTTGTTATTATTATTATTATTACTCATGCCTCGGCGGTCCTTTCTGCTATTGCTTTCATTGTTGAAAGGTTAGGGTTTTACTTACGTAATATATACTCCGTAATGAGTAATGTTATTGCACGGAATAATTGAATCAGCAACAATGACAACGTTGATTACTTGGTGTATCCATTTACAAGTGTGAGTCACGCCTTACAATAAATTATTGTAAGTCCGCCTCATTTGTGTCAGCTTTCAGCCCCTTAATTATGCTTCTTGTTGCGACAATCGTAGAAAGTTTTATAATCGTACATTTTATTTTCGTAATGTTTAGGCTACATAACGTTTTATTCAGCTAATCTCGGATTATATTACTCCGTATAATAATGTTTCGGCACCTAATGCTCATTTGACTTGAGTTAGACCGGTAAACTCCTACAAGATGCCTTGGAGTTGTATCGGCCTTGTCAGTTTTCCGACAATTAACCCAATTTCTGAGTTACGGTGCATCGTCGTGTTAGCTATGTAAGTCGTCAATACAACAGCCAATATTCATAAAAACATTATTATATAACTATGTCTACGTACAAATCCCGTAGACTGAACTCAAAACAAATCCATACTACTACGATCCTTTGATAACGGTTTAAATTAAAAAAATGAAAGGACTAAGACTTGCAAAATTACAAATGAATGAATTGTTTTACACTTCACCAAAACTCTTCCATAGAAGACCCAAATCAGTGTTACCGCCTGAAATCACAATTGCAATACTATTGCAATCTTCCCACCTGGGATTCTTTTGAAAATTTGTCGATAAAACAGCGGCTAGACCAATGGCGCCACTTGGTTCTACGACGATCTTTAAAATCTCGTAGCAATTTTTCATTGCTTCGATTATTTCGTTGTCTTCGACTGTGACGATTGCATCCACTAAGTCTCTTACTATGGGCCTTTTTTATTAGAGAAAATTGCCATAATTAACATTCATGAGTGAAAATTAATACTATTTACGTAATTTAAAAATGTAGAATACGGAGATAGTTTAAGGGCACGGTACGCAAGAAATATAAACAAAGCCTAAATACAATTAGAGATTTTCGACGCGGTAGCCTTGAATTTCTTCAAAGTCTATATAGTACCCCTACCTTCTAAAAAAATCGCACGACCCCTAAACTTGATAAAATATCTTAAAATGTCGAACTGGTCTAATCCACCTTTTTTAAATTTTTTTAGTTTATATATTTGGATTGATCTTTTGGCAATAATCTGTCATGCAATAAACATAAACATCATTTAATCAATCGTAAACATAATTTCGAAAATGTAATTTTTAGTAGTTTGGGGATTTTGAGAACAATTTGTAAAGTTCAAGGGTGCGAGCGATATTTTTTAAAATGTAAGGGCACCACGTATAACTTAAAAAAAACATGAAAATATCACATAGAAAATCCCTAAAATCAATGTATACAGTCCTAACAAAGTAATAATAATTCAGTTATAATTGCACTAATGCGCTATCAATTAAGTCAATCCATATACAATGTGATCTATCAAATGTTTGTGGGAATATATCTGTATACATGCCCTTTAATCATCCAGGATTATAATGAAACTTATTCTATATGATTAATGGTCATAAAAGAAATTGCATAAATAAGCATAAGATTAAGAAAAACAACCTTTAGTCCTTGCTTAATGGCCTAAGATCGAATATCAAGAAGCTTGATATCTCCTAATAGTTGCACCCAAGATTGCTCAAGATATGCCCTTAGTTCTTGCTAGAAAACTTTAGAGAAAAGAAAACTAATTTTCTAAATTTGTGTGTGTGAATTATAATGAATGAATTAGTTAATTAGGTTGAGCCAAAAACTCCCCTAATATACACAAAAATTTCAGCCCTCCTATAGATTTTAGGGAGTAATTTTTCTTTCCAAAAATCACTTTCCAAAAACCAATTCCTTGTTGACCAAGGAGTCAAAGATTAAAGAGACTCTTTCCTGGAGGTTTCCTTTAGCTTTATAATATAATATAATATTACTAGTGTCACAAATATGATCCAATATAATATATCATTAAATTATTAATATCCATATATTTATAATTTTCTAATTAATTATAACAGTTTATAATCAATTAGCTTATATTATATTCAATAATTAAATATAACATTTTATATTCAATTTACGAATTACATTTAATTCGTCTTAGCTAATATCATTTAATCCTTATTAAATGGCCGTATCATTATCACACACTTGACTAACATTTTAGTCAAAAACACCGACTAACCTTTTAGTCTTTTAGTAAGGCATCAATATGATTAATTTCTCAAATAATCACATTTCTTAAACACATCCTTTAGGTGTGACGTTTTAGGGACCAGTTGATCACCGCCATCTGTATGACAATAACGTCAAACTTATCTAGCAAGCCAACCGTTATTGATAAACGTTAATCAACTGATTGCAATACAAAATGTACCCTGTGAACCTATAGAGGTTTATTTATGTTATTGCACTAACTGTGGAGGACACTAGCTCCAACAATCTCCCACTTTTCTGTACAAGTATATGTGCGATAACCGATTCTCATATCCATAATAAATTTCTCCCACTCAATGTAAACCAATTTGGAAAGTCCGTACTTTCAAAGGTCGTAGCTCACAAGTGATCAGAATCAAGAGTGGTTTCCCCGACTAGAGAGTAACTTAACTGATAAACGAATCAATATTCGAGCATGGCCATGCATTTTCAGTTACAGCTCCTCGTATGGCCCTGAGAAAAAGTATTATAACTCGATAGAAGTTGGATATTTTCCTCAACTCGAATCCTGCAGATGTAAGCGCAGCATGAAATGACCCAGTGAAAATCTACTTGGCCTCCTGTTACGGTCGACCGTGAGAAAGAAACCAAAGTCACCCAAAATCTGCCTTAATCTCAAGAGACAGTCGATAGTCAAAAGAATCGACTCTAGGAACACTATGGATGTCCTATCCACGACCCGGCACCCAATGTTCTGAAACATTTAGGACTCCATGTAGTCGTCACAAAAATGTCCTACGCGATGTCAGTAAACCCGCATCTGTGATCGATCAGTCAACAGTTTGACTTATGGCTCGTTGAACCTACCATCAATCGACGTCACAAAATAATTGCCTGAGTTTTCAGCTCGTGTAGGCGATCACGGACCAAAAGAAAATATAAAGCAATTCAGTTTACTTTGAGGTGTTCAACGTTGTCTGCACAACCCTCATGAAAAACAATATATAAAACAAAACGATGATTTCATTAGAAGTTTTAGGAAAAATACACGTGTTAATCCATACAAACAACTAATACAACTCAGGAACACGCTTAATTCCCATGGAAATAACGCGCCATTCATGCTTATCATGTCTCAACGGTTTAGTGAGAGGATCTGCTATGTTATCATCCGTAGCAATCTTGTCAATCTCTATCTCCTTCTGCTCCACGTAATCCCGGATCATGTGAGCCTTCCTTTGCACGTGCCGAGACTTGTTGCTGGACTTCGGCTCCTTCGCCTGGAAGATGGCACCACTATTGTCACAATAGGTGGTGATCGGGTCATTCGAACTACGAACTACAGTTAGTCCTTGTAAGAACTGACGCATCCATATAGCTTCCTTCGCAGCCTCGGAAGCAGCATAGTACTCGGACTCAGTCGTGGAATCTGCTATAACTGTTTGTTTGGAGCTTTTCCAGCTGACCGCAGCGCCGTTTAGAGTAAAAACAAATCCAGATTGAGACTTCGAGTCATCTCGATCCGTTTGGAAACTAGCATCTGCAGAATCGATGCAAGATAGCTCAGTGTCTCCTCCATAAGTCAATACCCAATCTTTAGTCCTCCGTAGGTACTTAAAAATGTTCTTTACGGCTATCCAGTGTGCTTCACCTGGATTGCCTTGGTATAGGCTCGTCATACTCAATGCATATGCCACGTCCGGACGAGTGCATATCATGGCATACATGATCGATCCTATAGCTGATGCATAAGGAATTCGACTCATGCGCTCGACCTCTTCCGATGTCTTTGGTGCTTGAGCTTTACTCAATTGCACTCCAGAGATCATTGGAAGGTTCCCCTTCTTGGAGTTGGTCATGCTGAACCTCTCAAGAATCTTATCTATATAAGACTCCTAACTGAGGGATAACTTACGTCGTGATCTATCTCTATAGATACGGAGCCCCAAAATACGTTGTGCCTCACCCAAATCTTTCATCTGGAAATGGTTCTTTAACCAAACTTTTACCGAAGTTAAGAGAGGTATGTCATTCCCAATCAAGAGTATGTCATCGACATACAGTATTAGGAAGACAATCTTGCTCCCACTCGACTTGATATATAGACATGGTTCCTCGACCGATTGATAAGGCTAAGTCGTATCGTCAATATCAAAATAAACCTAAAAGACAACTAACAGCAGCTAGCGGTAAGCAGGATCGTATCCACAGAGAAACGGAGTAGTTTTAAGTTAAAGCAGGCGAAAACAGGTCTAACTCAGGGTGTGAAAATGGAGTTTGTTTAAGCTATAAACTAAAACAGATAATAAAGCAGATGAACTGAAATATATAAGAGGGAAGATTAGGGCATCGGGTTCAATGTGACAACGATTCAGGAACTCAAATTTATAAGAAGGAAGTGATAAACTGTGCAAATTACTAGGTTTATAAAACGCTCTCTCGAGTCAATTTTAGCCTTAAGCAAATTTAGCGGGCTCTCGCAACTTACTAAATTCGACTTATCAATCTCGCGTAAGTCTAGTTTCAATTAGGCTTTCGATCTTAAACTGAAACAACCTAAGTTCAATTCAATCAAGGCGTCCCTAAATTCAATTGATAATAAAACGCGTAGAAAGAAATCAAGTGCACAGAATATTCAACCAATTTAATCCTAAAACATGTTCCTGAACCAATTATCACAAATTCCCCTAAACCCTAATTAGGAAATTAGCTAGACATAATAACAATTAAAACAAGGCAATAATAAGAAAACATGTTAAAAGAAATAATTGCAATTGAAATAAAACCTGGAATTTTACGGAGTACCGACGATTACAGTTGAACTAATCTTGAAACTAAACTAAAGTTTTGAGTTTGGAAGAGAGAACTAAAAAGAGAACAGTAAACTAAAACTAGGAATATAAAGCATGAGTCAAGCTTTCGACCTAAGGCCCCTATTTATAGTCTTCCCAAAACAATTTACCATAAAATAAAATAAAACCGTCAAATAATACGTCAGAGCCGGCCGGCCTGACTCACTTGGGCTGGCTCGCTTTGGTTCCATCCTTAGCCCATCCTTCATCTTGGGCCTTGTTTACTCTTCATTCTCGAGCCCAATACTTGCTTTGGGCCTTTATTCTCCTCGTATCTTTTTTTAGTCTTTTGGTCCTTGAGCTCGAGTTCTCGAGCTCCTGCGTGTGCTCGGGGTTGGTCTTCTCGGTTCGGTTCTCGTATTGCTCCAATGTCTCGGGTTTTGGCTCAAAACCACCAAAACCTGCAAAATGAAAATGAAAAGCAGCAGTAACGAGAAATATAGCAAATAGCTTATAAAACTGGTAATGAACACGAGTAAATGTAGCTAAATGCGACTGAACCGGGGGCATAAAACGTATATAAATAACATGTATCAAACTCCCCCAAACCAAACCTTTGCTTGTCCTCAAGCAAACAGCGTCGGAGAAAATCAAAGTGACACGAACTAATCACGCTAGTATCTCGAAGTGGACGACCTATGCACATGGACATACAACCATAGCCTATTTCGCCGAAAATAGAGCACAAGTCTCAACCATTCACACCACATCGTATCACTAGCTTCTAACACTTACGCAAAAGTAAAACTGACGACAAATCAATTCAAGCGAGGCCAACCGTATGAACCACTAACCATCATCCAAACTTTCCAAATCATTTCCTCTTTCTGTTCTTTCTTTTCTTATCTGCATTTTTTCTTTTTCCGCCAATGTGGAGCATCCCTCGTATGTAATACCGTTTAGCTTAACGTTCACTCGGTAAAAATCGCGCTCGGGTACACATATTTCCTTAAGGGTTACATTATTGCTCATACTCACGGTCGCAACCAAATTCATGGCCACTGTGGTTACTCAAGTCAATGAGTCCCCTCCGAAAGCATCGAAGCATTGCTCCAACATTATATGATCTTTCCAAACAAACCACAACCAACAAACCAAACGTTCCACAAACCATTGCCAAGCTCGAATGTCAAAGTCGAAAGTAAACAAGCGAAAAGCGAAAAGAATTAAGCAAATACAAGTGGGTTAGTGTTTGAGACTCGCAATCTAGTAACAGGAAACAAACATATAGTGCAGCTACGACGATAGAAAGTCGACTCGGAGATACTAAAGATCAAAGTAAATGCACTAATCAATTCCCCAAGCAGGACAAAGCAGACCAAAAAGACTCGTATTTTTGTAAATTTTTTTGAATTTTTCAATGTTTTTGGGTTTTTTTTTTTATATAAATGCACACGAAATAAGAAAATGCAAATGAACTATAAACGCGAAAGTGTTTCTCTCCCCCAAACCAAATCACACATTGTCCTCAATGTGGAAAACAGCACAACCACAGAAGTAGAGGAGGACACATAACATACGGGGAAGAAAAACAAAGACGAGAAAGAGGGTAAAAAGGGGTAAAGAGTGCTCACATTATAAAGTTGGAGCTCCCCCAAACCGAAGTCAATCATGGAGTGCGGCTTAGAATCCACAAATATGCGTCCAAATTAGTCCAACGACGAAGTACTTCGGCATAGCACGCAAGAAGAAACGAAACAGAAAAACTGTGCATGGGGGCCGGTCCAGACCGGCGGCCGGCCGGCCGGCTCCCAGGTTTTTTTTCGATTTTTTCGCTCTTTTTCTTCTGCTTCAAATTTCAGCTACGGTGCCGGTCTGAGCCCGGCTGGGATGTCTACTTGTAGCGTCTGCTCCAAAAATACTAAGGACAAAGTCCAAAAGTACCTGCGCGATAAAATCAGCAAATAATACCCTCGTCCTCACGCGCTCGAAATAACGTAAAAAGTCGACAAAACAAACCAAAACAAAAAGTACAAAGTGCAATCAAAATACAACGTCATCGGGTTGCCTCCCGGAAGCGCTGGTTTATAGTCCCGCACGACTCTTCAAAGCTCCAAGAAAATCAAGTCAGCGAGCCAAGGTCGCTGGCCATTTGCAACAGCTTCACTTGGCGAAACAGCATCCATTCGCCAAAGCACTCCTCCAGCTCGAGGCAAAGCAGCATAGTCCATTAGAGTGGGTCCGCGATCGCGAAATGGCTCTCCAAATAGCCCCTGTGCTCCAAGTGACTGAACCGTAGGCCCTCCTCCATCACTAGCGTCAAACAAATCGGCTTTAAGCACTTTCCTCTCCCCCAAACCAGCCTTGCAGCTATCCTGTAAAGAACCTGCACACGGGGAGACAACAGAAACGACCTCCAAAGTGTCTCCAATAGAGTGAGACGGAGGTATAGCATTAACAGAACAAACCGACTCAAGACGCATGGGTGACCGCGGGTATCGAATGGGTAAAGGTCAACTTTTTCACCCCCAACCGTAAAGGTTATCGCCTTATTGCTCACGCCAATAATCGCACCAAAGAAGCAGTGCAAAGGGTCTCCCCAAAAAGATAGGAATGTGGACATCCTCGGGCATATCAACTACTACGAAGTCGACAGGGATAAAGAACTTTCCAACCTGTACTGGGACGTCTTGTAGGATTCCCAAGGGACGCTTAATCGAACGGTCCGCCATTTGTAAAGTAATGTGAGTGGGTGCTAAAGCTGACAAGCTCATCTTTTGGTAAAGAGAGTGGGGTAGGACACTCACACTCGCTCCAAGGTCACATAAGGCATTGCGAACCACGAACTTACCAATAGAGCAGGGGATAGAAAATGTCCCCGGGTCGCTAAGCTTAGGAGGTTTACCACCCTGCAACCTAGTGCTAGCCTCCCCACAAAAGCTACAATGACACATCCACAAACGTACGCTTCCTAGCTAAGACCTCCTTCAAAAATTTAGCGTAAGCAGGAATTTGAGTAACAAGGTCAAGGAAGGGAACATTTACCTGAAGCGTTTTAATGACGTCGACGAACTTCTTAAACTTGGCCTCGGACTCTTCACGTTGTCGAGCCGGAAATGGGAGCTTAATTTGAATCGGGGGCGGTGGAGTATGGCAGAACACCCGAATGAACACCCAAATCATCTTTCCGCAACAAAGAAGTCCAGTTGGACGACCGGTCACGGCCGACCGGCCAAGGCTGCCATACGCTCGGATCATCATAAATGTACCGCGCCTCAACGTAATCGCGCACGCAGTATCGGGAGGAGGGTTAGGAGGAGTACCCTGTGATGGCAAGTAACCTGGTTGACGCGATGCTTGCGAAGTGGCTAGTTGAGCCACTTGATTCTCCAAATGCTTTATTGCGGCGTCCTTGGCTTGCCCATCCTTTTGCATTTGGCTCAAAGATAGCCTCCTGCGTCTTCTGCATACCCATCATTAGTTGCTGCATCTGCGACATCATGGCCTTAGTCTCGGCCAAAGGATCGGGTCCTGGGGTAGTAGGTGGGATGAAGGGTGGTTTTTGGTAGTTAGGTGGGGGTGCTTGGAAATTTTTGTGAGGGGGTTGATAAGGGGCATTTTGTGGAGGTTGGGTGGTTGGGTTGAGGACATTTTGGTTACGATAGGATAACAGCGACCGATCATAACCCGGTTGATTCTGGTACGGCAGGTTCTGATTATAAGACTGGTAAGCGTAAATCTGCTCCTGGGGCGCAACATACCCCGTAGAATAACCTGAATCGTGCCCCGCAATAGCATTAACTTGGGCACTCGACGAACCACTACCCTGCAGCTGGTCAATCTTCGCAGTCAGCGCAGCAAGCTGACTATGGACTGCACTCAGGCTCTCCTTATCACGGTCATTATGTGCGGACCGTGAATTACCCCTAGGCTTACCAAACTGGGCCGAATGGACAGCCATTTCCTCAATCGTTTGCCACGCTTTATCATCATCCGTGTTATTAGCAAATCGACCTCCCGCGGCCGAGTCAAGAATAGCGCGACTCTCAGCATACAACCCATTATAAAAGGTCATAATAATCAACCAATCACCTAGTCCGTGATGCGGACATTCACGACCAACCGCTTGTAACGGCCCCACGCCTCGTGACGCCTCATCAAAATGTTGCTGAAACCCCTGAATCTGACTACGGAGTTGGTTAGTCCGCTCTGGAGGATAGTACTTGCGATAGAATGCAAGAGCTAGACTTGGCCAATCCGTAATACCTGCAGCAATCTTGTCCAAATCTGTGATCCAATCCCGCGCTCGATCACGTAGAGAGAAAGGGAAGAGCATCTCCCTAATTTGGTTTTGAGTGATCCCATTCTGCTTGATTGTCGGCGATGTCCGTAAAACCTGCATGTGTTTCCCGGGATCCTCCGTAGGATTGCCGCTGAATTGATTACGCTCCACCAAAGAGAGAAAGGCGGGGCAAATCTCGAAATTCCCCTGGACCGTGTTAGGTATCGTAAATCCTTGCGGGATCGACTCGGTCTTGGGAAGCGAGTGACTATATAGCTTAGGCATAGTCGCTCGTGGTGGAGAAGAACCTGGAGTAATTGGTGGTGTGTCCTCTTCGTAGGACGATCACACGCACTAGACTCGAATCGCGACGCTCTCTATCTCACGTTCAGAGGTCTCAACATTTCTTTGAAGAAATTACGCGTCCGGCGGAAAGTACGTTCAGGTTCAGGATCAAATGGTATTAAACCTGAAGGTGACCTGCGCATAAATAAACTACAAGAAAACGATGAGAAACGGCCTCAAGGAACTAGGTTCCTTGATACTAAGGAGAAAAACCTGCAACTAAACAATAACTATAACTAACAAAAGCCGTTTCCCCGGCAACGGCGCCAAAATTGATAAGGCTAAGTCGTATCGCCAATATCAAAATAAACCTAATGCATAACTAATGTTGCCTAGCGGTAGCGAGGATCGTATCCACAGAGAAACGGAGTAGTTTTAAGTTAAAGCAGGCGAAAACAGGTCTAACTCAGGGTGTGAAAATGGAGTTTATTTAAGCTATAAACTAAAACAGATAATAAAGCAGATGAACTGAAATATATAAGAGGGAAGATTAGGGCATCGGGTTCAATGTGACAACGATTCAGGAACTCAAATTTATAAGAAGGAAGTGATAAACTGTGCAAATTACTAGGTTTATAAAACGCTCTCTCGAGTCAATTTTAGCCTTAAGCAAATTTAGCGGGCTCTCGCAACTTACTAAATTCGACTTATCAATCTCGCGTAAGTCTAGTTTCAATTAGGCTTTCGATCTTAAACTGAAACAACCTAAGTTCAATTCAATCAAGGCGTCCCTAAATTCAATTGATAATAAAACGCGTAGAAAGAAATCAAGTGCACAGAATATTCAACCAATTTAATCCTAAAACATGTTCCTGAACCAATTATCACAAATTCCCCTAAACCCTAATTAGGAAATTAGCTAGACATAATAACAATTAAAACAAGGCAATAATAAGAAAACATGTTAAAAGAAATAATTGCAATTGAAATAAAACCTGGAATTTTACGGAGTACCGACGATTACAGTTGAACTAATCTTGAAACTAAACTAAAATTTTGAGTTTGGAAGAGAGAACTAAAAAGAGAACAGTAAACTAAAACTAGGAATATAAAGCATGAGTCAAGCTTTCGACCTAAGGCCCCTATTTATAGTCTTCCCAAAACAATTTACCATAAAATAAAATAAAACCGTCAAATAATACGCCGAGTCGCCGGGCCAGCAAATGGCCGCATCGGCCGACTCACTTGGGCCGCTCGCTTTGGTTCCATCCTTAGCCCATCCTTCATCTTGGGCCTTGTTTACTCTTCATTCTCGAGCCCAATACTTGCTTTGGGCCTTTATTCTCCTCGTATCTTTTTTTAGTCTTTTGGTCCTTGAGCTCGAGTTCTCGAGCTCCTGCGTGTGCTCGGGGTTGGACTTCTCGGTTCGGTTCTCGTATTGCTCCAATGTCTCGGGTTTTGGCTCAAAACCACCAAAACCTGCAAAATGAAAATGAAAAGCAGCAGTAACGAGAAATATAGCAAATAGCTTATAAAACTGGTAATGAACACGAGTAAATGTAGCTAAATGCGACTGAACCGGGGGCATAAAACGTATATAAATAACATGTATCACCGATCGAGTGAATCCATTCTCCTTTATCACTTGGTCGAAGCGATGATTCCAACTCCGTGAAGCTTGCTTAAGTCCATAGATGGAACGCTTAAGCTTGCAAACCTTCTTAGGATTTTCAGGATCTGTGTAACCTTCGGGTTGTACCATGTACAACTCCTCCTCCAAATAACCGTTTAAGAAGGCGGTTTTCACATCCATTTGCCAAATTTCATAGTCATGAAAAGCGGCAATCGCTAAGAGAATCCGAATGGAACGAAGCATGACTACGGGTGCAAAGATCTCATCATAGTGCAACCCTTGCACTTGAGTGAAACCCTTTGCCACTAGTCGTGCCTTGTATATATCTGGTTGTCCTACTACAGATCGCTTTATCTTGTAAAGCCATTTGCACTGAAGAGGCCGAGCCTTATCAGGTAAGTCAACCAGATCCCATACATTGTTCTCATACATAGAGTCCATCTCGGATTGCATGGCTTCTTGCCATAGCTTTGAGTCAGAACATGTCATGGCACCTTTATAGGTTACGGGTTCGTTACTCTCAAGGAGTAAAACGTCGTCTCTCCCATTCTCCTTAACCATACCGATGTATCTATCTGGAGGAATGGAGAGTCTACCCGACCTTCTGCGTTCCAAGGGAATATTAACCGCAGCAGACGAAGAAGGAACAGTTTCCTCCATTGGTTGCTCGGTTGTTGGTTCAGAATCTCAAAGCGGATCGAAGGTTCTATTACTTCTCTTGTCTTCAAGAAACTCTTTCTCTAAGAACTTCGCACTAGCCGCAACAAAAACACGGTGTTCGGTAGGCGAATATAAGTAATGACCAAACATTCCTTTTGGATAACCAATAAAGTATGTCTTGACCGATCGCGGGCCGAGCTTATCCTCGTGTCTCCACTTGACATAAGCCTCGCACCCCCAAACCCGAATAAAGGACAAGTTAGGGACCGTTCCCTTCCATAGCTCGTATGGAGCCTTGTCAACAGCTTTAGTCGGACTTCGGTTAAGTATAAGAGCAGCTGACAAAAGAGCATAGCCCCATAATGAGTCAGGTTCAACCGTGTGACTCATCATGGATCGAACCATATCAAGTAATGTTCGATTTCTGCGTTCGGACACACCATTCAGTTGTGGTGTTCCGGGTGGAGTTAACTGTAGGACTATCCCGCGGTCTTTCAGGTGTCGATCAAACTCAGTTGAAAGATATTCGCCACCACGATCCGAACGTAGTGCTTTTATCTTTCTATCCAGTTGGTTCTCAACCTTATTCTGGAATTCCTTGAACTTGTCAAAGGACTCACTTTTATGCTTCATTAAGTAGACATGTCCATATCTACTCAAATCGTCCGTGAAAGTGATAAAATACCTATAGCCATCTCTAGCGTTGATTGACATAGGTCCACACACATCAGTATGTATGAGTCCTAATAGGTCAGCAGCGCGTATTCCAACACCTTTGAAGGAAATTCGAGACATTTTGCCTATGAGACATGATTCACATGTGCCAAAAGTTTCATAGTCAAATGGGGCGATTGTCCCACTATCAATGAGCTTTTTCACGCGTTTCTCATTTATGTGTCCCATACGGCAATGCCATAGATAGGTTTGATCTTTGTCACCAACCTTTGCTTTCTTGTTACTCACATGCATAATTTCTGTGGTTTCTTCTAAAACATAAATTCCGTTTATGGAAACGGCTTTACTATAAATCATTTCATTCAAAGAGAAAATACAGCTATTATTCTTTATTAAAAATGAAAATCCTTCTTTATCAAGAACGGATATAGAAATAATGTTTTTGGATAAACTAGGTACATAGTAACAGTTATTCAGAAATAACTCAAATCCGCTCGGGAGTTGGATTACATATGTTCTCTTGAAACTAAGAAGAACTCTTGCTCCATTCCCCACTCGCAGGTCTACATCACCTCTTGCCAGAGTTTTGATGTTTCTTAGGCCCTGTAAATGATTACACAGATGAGAACCACAACCAGTATCAAGTACCCAAGTTCCAAAACTTGCATGGTTAATCTCAATCATATGAATAAAAGAAGACATACCAACAGGAGTGACGCGGCCTGCTTTGATGTCCTCAAAGATACACTGACGATTCGCCTCTAATGCCCAGACTTGTGGCAATGGTGGCACTCCATGCTTTGCTTCGCTTTTGCCTTGCCTTGTGAGCTACCGCTAGACTCACCAGGCCCACTCTTCGCAACCACTGGCTTTTTAAACTTTGGCTTTCCTACAGTTAGGTTAGCCGGAGCCTTACCCTTACCCTTGTGCTTGTTGCCTATCATGAGAACATCTTGTTTCATGCTCCCACTCAACTTCAGATCACTCCGTGCATGCGAGAGTGAGTGAAGTTCATGCAGACTTTTCTGCATGTCATTCATGTAATAGTTTGCCCTAAAGAGGGCATACCCATCATGAAGGGAGTGGAGCACTCGATCAATGATGATTTTCTCATCGATCTTGCAACCAAGCTCCTCCAGTTTCTCAACATTCTCGATCATGTCGAGATGGTGTGGACCAACCGGTTGGCCCTTCTGGAGTCTCGCTTCAAAGAAGCGAGTGGTATACTCGTAACTCTTGATTCTCGGAGCTTTCGAGAACTCTTTAGTTAGAGTGGTGAAAATCTTGTTTGCACCTTGGGTAATGATTCGTCTTTGCAAATTGGATTCCATTGCATAGATGAGCACGTTCCTTAACGCACCCGCCTCCATTATGAAATCACTATAAGCAACGACTTCATTTGCTCCTACATCGGGAGCTGGTTCAGTCGGCAGTGGCTTAGTCAAGTACTTGAACTTGCCGTCAGCTATGGCGGCATTCCGTAATGCGGCCTCCCAATCAGCAAAGTTGGACCCATCATTCTTCAGTCGAGTGGACTGATTCATGCTGTCCATAAATATTCTTAGCCATGATTCGCGTTCAAGTGTGACACTTGGCATTGGGCCGTCAATACGTCCAGCCATTTATTTTAGCAGTTATATCTGTATATAACGTATTCGAAACTGTGAAAAGAAAGAAGAAGAAGAGAAAAGATAAGAAAACATCGTTTTATAGGTTTAAGTCATAAAGCAATAACGTTTTAATGCAAAGACTCGTGCACTCATATAATCGACCTCCCTCGAGAATTATATAAGTGATCCCAAGACTCAATTTCTTTAAATTGATAAGCCAACCTTTTGGCTAATTCTACTGTTAGAATGCTTGGTTGATAGATTTCAGTAAATCCTATCTATTAGTCCACCATAACTACGAGATATTACTCGAGCTATAGTGTTGAGGTAAAATAGGTCAACACTACTACTTACCCAACGTAGAAGGGGTCATGTGGAGAGTAAGGTCCGACATGCCTACCAACGAAGAAGGGGCTCATAGCAGTTCTTCCTATGAAGACTAATCTCAATTTTAGAATAGAGGAAGGTCCCATCATCTCATTTTAATTCATTTTAAGTGAACAAATATCTAGCATTTACGTGAATGATTAAACTGAGGTGATAGCCCTAAAACGAGTGACATCCGTATGTCCATGATATAAGATGCAACTATATGATCCATTTTCATGCATATTAGGTGGTTTGGTTTAGTTTAGGCGGAATATGATGCTACTATCTAACGCGTGAATGCAATAAAAACGGTAAAAGAAAACGCAAAAACGAAAAACACCTAGTGTGGCCTATCCCTATGAAAATAAAAACAAGATACAATTTGGAATCCATCCATGGACCCTAAAGCTTGTCTTCATTCTTCATCTTGGGCTTTAAGTGGGAGTTAGACCTTTTGATCTTCATCTTGAATCTTCATCTTGAAATTTCTCAAAATACATATTGAATTACAAAATAAACCTATTTACATTCTAATTCAAAATATGCCAAAAATAATAAAATTACAAGATGGGAGATTCGAGATCTCAAAAATACAACCAACGATTATGTTTCCTTTCATTACGAAAACATAATCTTCTAAGGCCACACTAGTAAATTACAACCTTTTGTACATAATTAATGCGTAAAATTAAACCATTCAAAACATTCATTCACAAACATATATATAGCATCAACTAAACAATATAAAACCAATGCATACAATTGATTAAAATCCAAACCACCTCTTAACAAGATTAAAATTATGTGACAATTCCTCAATTGCACACATCAATTTTAATCAATCATAATCCAGATTAATTCATATTATCAAGTATAACATAAATTAAATCCAACATTATTTTAAACCTTTTTAAAATAATAGGGTATCAATCTAATGTGAACCTTTTCACAAGCCTTAATCATACATTATCTTTATAATGCATAATACAAAACCGGTTTAAACAAAATAAAACAAAACCGAAACAAATTAAAAAAAACTCACGGTTTGAGCAAAAAAACCGAGACAAATATTTTTTTTTTTTTTAATTTGTTTTTAAATCAAACTCAAATTAAACAGATTTAATTCGATCATACTTATATTATCTCGATTGGTATAAAACAAAACAACATCTAATCTTGATTAAACATGGATGTAATACTAAGATCATTCAAATTAACCTTTTAACATGAATATCTCAATCAATTTATACCAATAATATAAAGCAATTTAATGTTCATTAACATTCAACTTAATGATCCATCTAAGTCCTAACTCAATCAATATTGAATCAAAACATAAACAAGTTCATATATTATCATCTTAACCTTTTAAATTAACAATATATGAATCAAATTGCACCAAAAATTACAAAAAATCACACGGCACACAAAGTAGACAAAACTGGCCGAAATTTTTTTTTTAATGAAAACCGATTTTTATCACTTGTTTTAAACTTATACAAATTCAATTTTTATGAAAATTATATAAACAATTTCATAGCCCTAAGGCTCTGATACCACTTGTGGGAATATATCTGTATACATGCCCTTTAATCATCCAGGATTATAATGAAACTTATTCTATATGATTAATGGTCATAAAAGAAATTGCATAAATAAGCATAAGATTAAGAAAAACAACCTTTAGTCCTTGCTTAATGGCCTAAGATCGAATATCAAGAAGCTTAATATCTCCTAATAGTTGCACCCAAGATTGCTCAAGATATGCCCTTAGTTCTTGCTAGAAAACTTTAGAGAAAAGAAAACTAATTTTCTAAATTTGTGTGTGTGAATTATAATGAATGAATTAGTTAATTAGGTTGAGCCAAAAACTCCCCTAATATACACAAAAATTTCAGCCCTCCTATAGATTTTAGGGAGTAATTTTTCTTTCCAAAAATCACTTTCCAAAAACCAATTCCTTGTTGACCAAGGAGTCAAAGATTAAAGAGACTCTTTCCTGGAGGTTTCCTTTAGCTTTATAATATAATATAATATTACTAGTGTCACAAATATGATCCAATATAATATATCATTAAATTATTAATATCCATATATTTATAATTTTCTAATTAATTATAACAGTTTATAATCAATTAGCTTATATTATATTCAATAATTAAATATAACATTTTATATTCAATTTACGA
Source organism: Dianthus caryophyllus (assembly GCA_023091065.1). Lineage (NCBI taxonomy): Eukaryota > Viridiplantae > Streptophyta > Magnoliopsida > Caryophyllales > Caryophyllaceae > Dianthus > Dianthus caryophyllus. Next base: position 11,238,770 of record CM041520.1, read on the forward strand.
ATTACATTTAATTCGTCTTAGCTAATATCATTTAATCCTTATTAAATGGCCGTATCATTATCACACACTTGACTAACATTTTAGTCAAAAACACCGACTAACCTTTTAGTCTTTTAGTAAGGCATCAATATGATTAATTTCTCAAATAATCATATTTCTTAAACACATCCTTTAGGTGTGACTTTTTAGGGACCAGTTGATCACCGCCATCTGTATGACAATAACGTCAAACTTATCTAGCAAGCCAACCGTTATTGATAAACGTTAATCAACTGATTGCAATACAAAATGTACCCTGTGAACCTATAGAGGTTTATTTATGTTATTGCACTAACTGTGGAGGACACTAGCTCCAACAATGTTCTCTTGAATAATCTATTGACAACATTAAACTAGGAATCGATTAATTTCACACAACATTCATAACTAATTTAGTCGGAATAATTTACTAACAGGGTGGTCGCGTGGTCAAGGAATTAAAACGAATTTAAGCCGTGAGGAAATAAGACAATGTATACGGGATAGGATAACGAGTTGTATGCGTACCAGGTTAGGTCTCCAAGCGGAGACTTAAGTCCATCGGCAACCGTGTTGGGCTGAGGAATTGTCATTAATTTTCCCGACGTTTTTGATAGAGCTGCATCATTTGCTCTGACAGGTTCAGCAGCCACGATTTGAATGGATGGTATTAGGGATTTAGCAGCAATTGCTATACCCGATATGAGACCGCCTCCTACGTACACAGAATTTTAAATTAGAAACATCTACTAATTAAATTCGAGTAATTAAATTTTACGTAAGAATAGTTGATTAATTACAGCTTATGGGAGCTATGATCATATCAATTTTCGGGAACTCCTCCAATAGCTCCAATGCTATTGTCCCATGTCCACTATATAAAAGCAATCATAATACGAACGACACCAACAAGCGGATTATTGTAATTTTAAAGAGTTCGATCCTCAATAATGTTTGTTACTATATCTTCGCTTGATCGTTCGTGCCTTGGGTTTCCTTGGGTTTTGAAAGGTGCGTGCCTTGGATGATGTGGTTAATTCTCCTGGTGACCTCTTCTATTAGGTTCGTTTGGTTGTGTTGCCTTTATGTATGCTTAAGACCTTTTCTCCCTAGAGTAATCTTGAGAGTATGACCGTTGTTAGACGATAGCGACAGGAAGAGAGCATTACTAGGGCTATTCTTGCTTGGAGGTATGCCTGGTGGCAGTTTGCATTTTTTGTAGGAGTGTTTAGATGAGGATCATCCTTCGTTTGTGGTGGAGGACCTTGCCTTGAGTGATCTTAACCTCCTTTAATGTCGGCGGAAGGTTTGTGATGGTCATTATACTGCTGTCGTTATTGCCTGTCCTTTCCCGTTAGGTGGAGTTTTGTTACTCTAACCCTGCCCGCCTTTATTATGGGGAGCATGGCTGGTGATCTTGTCGGGGTGTCTAAGAAGATGATACTTTGGGCCCTTTACTTTTTGCCTTGGTTTTACATCCCCTAGTATGCAAGATTTTGGACACGTTTCACTTGAGTTTGCAGGCTTGGTACTTAGATGATGACACCATTGTTTGGAACACTTTGGAGGTAGGGAAGGTCTTGGATTTGATTATGGCAGATGACCCTCATTTTGATCTCCATCTTGATGTCGATAAGACGGAGGTCTTTTGGTCTATACAGGACCTCTTGAATCGGCTTCCAAGTGTTTTCCCCTCTTTTATTACTCGGCCCTTGCGTGGTATCTCTATTTTGGGTGGACCTGTCACCATTTGTCCTATTTTTGGCAGTGATCTTGGGGCGAAGTGAGTGACTAAGACCATTGAGCTTATAGATTTAGTCGCGAGCATTGAGGACCCGCAGTGTGAGTTGCTTATGCTTAGAGCTTGTACTAGAATCTCAAAACTCTAATTCACTCTCCGTACTTGTCCCCCACGTGTCTTTGGGTTAGTCCATCTTTCTTTTGATGTGGCGCTTCGTTCTAACTTGGAACGTATCGTTACTGCGTCTGGACCTAGTTTTGGGGATTAGCAGTGTCGGCTTGCCACATTCCCTTTCGACTTGGTGGGTTCGATGTTTATGTTGCGGGGGATGTTATCCATTATTTTTCGATCATGTCGCCCCGTTTGCAGTTTGCTGATTTGCAACTCTAAGCTTTTACGGTCCTCTGGCATCTTGGTTGATGAACCTGCTTTTGATGACGCCTTGCGGGTATTTACTGAGACTGAATGTACTGCTTTACAACGTGATCCTAGTGAAGTCCATGCCCCTAAAATTATGAAGAAATTGACAGACATATATTTTGCGACGTTTGTTGCCTCCGCAAAAGCAAAATCTATTTTTTTCATTGACCCCGCGCCAGATTGCGTTGTAGATATCTTCGTAGGGTGCCCACTGTCTGATCGGTAACGTGCGGTGCCTATCTTTGGGCTGGGACAGACTATGAACGGGAGAACTTACCGTAGTGTGCTTGGTTATCGACTGGGTGTTCCCATATTAATGATAACTAGACCTTTTCATGCCTGCTCTCGGGTGTTCGGTGATGATGTTTTTGGTGATCATGTTGTTTCTTGTACTGATAATGTGGGTCTTAAGCATTGGCATAACCCCGTCCGTGACACCTTATTAGACATCTGTTATAGGGGTGACAGTTCAACTAACAAGAAGGTTGATATCAGTTCAGTTAAGGTCATGGCGGATCTCTTCGTCCCACGGATTTGCTTCTTTATTCCTTGGATAGGGGGAAAGATATTTGTGTCGACCTGATAGGGTCTTCTCCGTTGACTTAGACTGAGATGGCCGAGTTCGTGTCCGGCCTCAGTGAAGGTGTGCTAACTATAGGGACTTATGCTTAAATCGTAGAGTTGATTAATGATATCAACTCAATAGTCATTTATTTGTGAAATTTATAATTTAAGCTTTGTTATTTCACTGAGATTTCGTCCTTATTTACATCATGTAATCGAGCTTAAACTGTGGAGTTGATGATTAATATCAATTCATCACATATGTGTCTAAAACAAATCCCATCTTTACGAATATAATTCAATAGCGAGTTGTTCATGTAAAATCATTTTTAATTCAATCGTTTTTGTTGTTCATTCAAAACCATATTTTTCAAATTTTCAGTTTCTTATTATCAACGAAATTTTACTTGTGAGCAATTGACTTTGATTCACTGAAGTAAAACTTGTTAGAGAAAGTCTAGCAAAATTTTGATAATTTTTATTATTACTTTTATTTCACTCAATATTATCATTCCGATTTACAATTTACGTTTGTTGGGGGTCGAATATCCAACTACGTTCACAAGTATAATAACGACAAATATTAGAATATTAGGGCCCAAAAGGCCCAACAAACCCAACAAGCCTAAAAGGCTTATAAATACCCCCAGGGGCCCAAAGGTAAAGGATTTCATTCTCTCCCACTCTCTCTACTCTACTATCTCTTTACATTATACATACATACCCATTTATATTTAAAGACTGTCTTTATATATTTTGGTACTAACTTGGGCGTCGGAGGCTCTCCTCGGGGGCAAACCCTCGGGCTCGGAGTTGTTTTGTAGGTCCACCCACGGAGCAAGCCGACTCGGCCTAGGGGCATTCCACGTCATCCGAAGGCCCCGAGTTTATACCCGAAACAATTGGCGCCGTCTGTGGGGACGATAAGTCAAACCCATGAGACCCACTAGTAGCCGACCCCATGTGAGGATCATCAAGAAATAAAGGCCAGCAGGTCGTGCAATATCTCAAGCAAGGTCGTGTAATGCAAAGACCAACATTAAAGAAAGGATAAAATAACGGCCAAAAAGGAGTGTAGAGAGGTTACAAGGAAGAAAAGAAAAAGGGAGCCCAAAATTATTGGGGAAGCCGTAGAAGAAGAGCCCAAAAAGTGACGGTCAAAAGGAATAATAAAGCAAAGAGAGTACCATCACATGCTTACCCAAGTAAGAGCAATAATAAAGTGGATACCGTAAGTTGCATAGAAGACCGCGAGAGGGGCAAAGAAGGACAAAGCAAATAAAAAAACAAGGAGAAGTAAAAGCTGACCAAAAGCATAAGAGTACACACCCAAAAAGACAAAAGAAGAGAAGAAAAGACGTGGGACAAGAGAAGATGTCCCTCAAATGCAATAATAATAATAATAATTTATTAAGTCATGGAAAAGATGGCAAGTGGTGGGATAAGTCAAAAAGTGGCAGAAACTTTGTGAGAGATCTTTGCTTGCACCCATTAAAATAATAATATCTAATACCTAATATAATAATAAAACAAGTAAAAGGAGTTGGAAACAAAGAGAGGACAAAAGCTTGAAGGGGGCGACTCGGCTACTACCACGGCTAACGACCCGTTTAATGAGGGTGGCCGCATCCGTCAGCATTTGACCGCCTCAGGTTGGCCCCATCTTCACGGCCACCTCGGCCTTGAATCCGTCACCGTACGGCCCCGGCCACCATCGGTCACGGCCACAATCTGCAGAGCTACCGTGCTACATCGGCCAAGCCGTACCATCTGGCCACCGTACGGCCACCTTAGTGCCCAGCCGCTTACAGCTCAACTTCTCGGCCATCGCAAAGGTATTGGCTCAAGCAGTCGGCCACGGTCACCACGCCACCGCGTCAACAGTGCGACCAACTCACCAGCCACCACCATAGGTCACAGCCATCGGCCCAGCCAACCAAGGTTTCACGCGGCGTCGATTATCTATCCGGCCTCGATGTTCAACCTCAGCCACCGCACACTTATCACTCGGCCACAGCAGCCACCCACGACCGACTCCGCATCACCAGTCGATCCCGGTCTCGGTCTCTGCAAATTTTCAGATGTGCCCACGTCGCCGCGGTCCCAGTCAACCGTGACGGCCGCCTAGTAGCACTCGGCCTCGGCCCCCTTGGCCACGGCCGCCTCCACGAGCCAGCCTCCGCTCGACCTCAAACACCTCGGCCAGAGGCTAGTCGGCCACCATGAATTCAGAACGGCCATCCGCCGCCATGAACCGGGCACCACTTTGGCCACCGCGAATTTCCGAGATAAGTTCATTTGTTATTTGCTTTTTACATACAATCTTTTAATTTACTTCAACCGACAACAACAGTGACCATAATGTCGGCCCTTATAATCTGACCGCATTTCGGACCGCGCCTCGACCTTCCCTAACCGATCGTGTGTAGAGGACCTCATCTCGGTTTCGATCCAGCCGTAAGTAGGTATGACCCGGCCATCTCACTCGGTCATGGCTACCTTGTACGGCCTGATCCTGGCCACCAAAAAGGCTGCCCATGTAGAGTGGCTAGCCAGTACCATCGTGCTCAATGCTTCCATGTCATAACAATTTATGTAGAAGGAAATCTCATAACTAAGAGTTGTGATCGAACTAACTGGCATATAAAAGATTAAAATTTTACATTTAAAAAACAAAAGGTTATGTACTAAAATCATGGGTATTATACATAAAACACAAGGTTATTAACTTAAAACCATGGGTCTTAAAAAACGTATGGCGTTTTCAATAAAACGTAAGGTTATATACTTTAAACAGCTAAATTTATTATTGAACTAGTTATCATCATAAAATAAATGCAATTTTATTTACAATTTCAAACTTGTACTTCCAAAAATTATATAATAGAAAATCGTAAATGATAAATATTGTCAAATTACAACAATAATGTCAATCTTAAAAATGGTTAGCAACCCACAACAAAATAATACTCAAATTACGATTCCTTACAATATAAAATTGAGAACTCTCAGTTAACAAAAGTTTAAAAAAAAAACATTTAAAAGCCAAAAAAAACTGTCAAACTTAAAAAACATGATTCCAAACTTATAATCATAGGTTTCAAACTTAAAATCATAGGTTTCGAAATTGATTATATTGCATACTGTGTAAAATTAAAATCATAGGTTTCAAACTTAAATAACATGATTATAAACTTAAAATCACAGGTAAAAATGACATCATAGATTCTCCATCATAATCAAACGTTTTCAACTTAAAATATTAGGTTGTCAAATTAAAATCATACCATGAACTAATGATCAACAAAAACTTACAAATTATCAACTGACTATTATAGAACATAGTCAAATTATAACCTAAAACCTTTACACACAATATATTAAGTATAAACCTTAAAAAAAAGGGATGTACTTTTTGCAGTCGGCATTTCACTTCGCGCAGTCGACATTTAATCAACTAATTGTAATTAATACTTTTAACATTTTGATTAACTTTTACATCTATAATATGATTTCAATAAGTTTTAAAGTTCAAAAAATTATTTTTTGATATATTTCAAAATCGACAAAATAAAAATTTTACATCGATACAAAAATATTTAAGAAAAATTCATGTAATCTTTTTACTCCCGCATCAATTAAAAATTAACGTTTAAAAAAAATTAGACATTTGTAAATAAAATCGACAATCAAATAATTTTAACAAATCGTAAATAAATAATAAGAAACATATTAAACAAAATAAAAAATAAAAAAATAAAGTTAACAATTCCCCATTGCCCCCCACTCCCCGCAATGTCCCATGTCTTCTCGAGGAGTTCCCTCGCAATGTCCCATGTCTTCTCCAGGAGTTCTCACGCTATGTCACATGTCTTCTCGTGGGCACTCCACGCCATCTCCAATTTTTTTATTTTTTTTGTTTCAAATAGACTAAAATCAATGTTAAATGGAGCAATAAAATTGTAATGGTGTAATAGTTTACAGATTAACTTTTAAGTTTAAAGTCGTGGGTTCAAACCTCGCTATTTTTTCTTTTTTCTTTTTATTTTATGTAATACGGAGTATAGTTTAACTTACACTTTCATATATAATTTTTTTTACTACAAAGACTACGTTTTTTTAACTTCTTATCAATGTTGCTAATACAACTATTTCTGTTGATTTTAAGTAATCAACTATACAACGTCAGCGTTTAAATTTGTTAAGCGTAACTAAAAAAAATTAAACATTCGCCCAAATGTAACGACAACAACAAAATTTACAGATTTCAAGAAAATATCAAAATTTTAAAAATTGTAATTCAAAACTTTATAAATTATATTACTAACATAAAAAAAAATTAATTATGAAAATCGCTAAGTGTAATTAGTGAAAAGAAAAGCCGACTGCGCGAAGTAATTAACCGACTGCAAAAAGTATTTGGCAAAAAGCCTTAATTTTTCGGTCATTGTCGCCATTTTTTAATAATCAAACATTAATAATAAGTTATAAACACAAAATATCAAAATAATTCACAAAAAATCACAAACCTGGATTATGACTTTACTACTACAATTTAACAAGCTAAAAAATTTGAGATTAAAAGTAAACTAAATAATAATGTAAAATTACAAACCTGAATTATGATTAATTTTGATGTCAATAGAATTTTGATTATGAATTTTAGGGTATAAAGAGAAGAAGAAAGGAAAAGAGAAAAAAGCAATCAAAGCAATTATGAAAAAAAAAAAAAAAAAAAAACTAACGTTAAAAGCTCCCTTAACTTTCATAATTTTTTTTTTTAAATGGGCTATATTATTAAATGGACCTGTCTCACCATAACTTATGGTGAGACAGTCTCATCTAACAATTAGTGCATTTTCTATGATGAATCTTATAACTAACATAGCGGGCTCAGACCTTAATTTGAGCCCAACTTAAGTCTGAACCATCACCCTAATGGGCCAGACCCGTGCTCGAGAATTGAGGCTTGACCCGTGGCCAACTGGTCTACCTATCATCATAAAATGATTAAAAATAACACTTTGTTTTAAAAAAGACGGTGTTTTTTTAAAATCACTTTTTTTTTTCACCCACATTTAAGTGTATGATGGTCACTATTGAATATTTGGTAACACTTACTGATCTTAAAAAAACCGTATACCACAAGACTTACTCAAAAACAAAAAAAAAATTAAAAAAATAAAACGTAATTTCGCTTCATTGTAAATCATTGACATGTGCACTAAATTTATTTATTTTAAGAAGCTGTAATTAAATGCACCAAAAGCGGCAAAAAATTTCAGTGAAATTTGTAAGCTTTGCGCCAAATAAATGGCGGGACATTTACCGCCACATAAATCCCGCCAAATTCCAACATCATCCCCCCTCTCCTATAAATGAGCATTTCCCCCAAATCACTTTCATCATCAAACCCTAATTTAATTTAATTTAATTTAATTTAATATCTTCCCATTATTCTACACCCACCAACTGTTCGACGAAATTCCCCAAAGAAATCCACCCACAAAAATGGTACTCCCTCTTGGTCCAGGCAAATTCTACGGCACCAGCCTCCCTCGTCCCCGAATCTACACCGACGTCAAATTCAGCGACGAGCGTGTCGATCCACCGACACCCGTCAATGACCCGCTTCTCTCGTGGGCCAATGACGCTCACTGGTCCATGGGTGGGCTCAGCTTCAACCGTCTTCGTCTCCAGGGGAAGATCGAGGGGAATGTGAAGAAGTTGAGGATTGAACAAGAGAAGTCTTTGAAGAATTCACAAACTCCCCAGAAATCAAAATCTTCTGGGGAAGTGAAGAAGAAGAAGATGAAGAAGAAGGGTGTGTGGCGGAAGAGCGTTGAGGATTCACCGCCGCCTGCTCCGGTGTCGAGGAAAATGAAACTGAGGTCGAGAACGGTGAGCGTAGAAGATGACGATGAAGACGAAGATGTTGAGGAGGAAATGGGTACTGTGAGGCAGAAGAGAAGGAGGTTGATGAGGAAACTAGGGGATGAATTTGAAATGGTGGCAGGTAAAAGCGAGAAGAGCGCTGAAAAGACAGTGACGACAACGAAGGGTGGACCGAAAACCCGAGGAAGGAAAATGGTGCTGACAGAAGAAGTAGAAGACGAGGAAGAAGCTGCTACTGATGCAGGGGCTTCTGATGAACGTGTTTCAGTTTCACCAAATGGAAAGAGGAGTTCTCCTCGATTGAAAAAGAACTTGAAATAAAGGAATACGTAGTAGTCCGTATTAATTATTGGAATAATTATGTGGAATTAGTTAATTAATTAGCTGTTTTTAGGGGATTAAGTAGAATTTTGTTTATATAGCTGGAGAAAAAAAATCAGAACGTATGTTGGTGAAGTGTTGGTTAATGCTGTGCTGTGCAATTAAGGTTTAATTGCGTGTAGTTTGTACTGACTTTTGAATTGGGTTCTATTTGTGAGTTCAGTGAATCAGTGGACTGGTGTTTAATCAGAACGTATGTTGGTGAAGTGTTGGTTAATGTATTCATTGTTTTCTCAAATCTGTGGAAGAAAAAGAATGAAAATGAAATCATGATATTGGTAATTGGCGTCTTTTAACTTGGAGTACCGCAAGTCAATTTTAGTCAACGGGTCTGGTTGACTCAGGAGTTGTTTTTTGTGTTTGAAAAATGACTTGGGCCAAAATTACTTGATTTTTTAAGACGGACACTTGTCTTGAGTAAACGTCACTTCGACAATTAGGATTTGGTGATTGAGCCCAAATTTAACTAGTTGGGAGGCTTTTAATTTGGCCCTTTGGTTTAAAGGGCTTTGTTTTTGTAGCTGAATCGATTTTCTAGCTAAATGAATTGAATAAACATTCAAATTTAATGACTGATCTGCATTTTGTTTGATTTATTCGCGTTTGTTCAACTTTTATGTTTTCGACGTTTTAATCGACGTCACGTTAAAAACATGTTACTCCGTATGTCTGATTCATCATTGGATTTGTTTTTTTGGAATATGGGTATTGGTAATATATACGAGTAGTACTGATGAAGTCATAAAATTTAGACTTGATTATGAAATCAGTTTCTTAATTGAGTTTTGATTTAATCTTAATTAAGTTCTTCTTATTCGCGTAATCACTAACTTTTGGTCTCATATGCAAATCACTAGCAAAGTTTAGGCACATGTGTAGTCTTTGGAAAAAGGGGAAGGTATAGAAAAGCTAATTACATGGAGCAAGTCTTGTCACTTGTGTAAGAAGATATTTCACTTGCAGAGAAAAAAAAAAGAAAAAAAAAAAGAGTTTTTAAATACATAAAATGTAATCACAATATAGTCTTACAATTAAGTATTTTCTACCTTCAAATTTAAATACTCCCTTCGTTTCGATGATTTGTTTACGTTTACTTTATACACGTTTATTAATGTGATGAGAGAGATAAAGAAAAAAACTAATAAAAAAATAATAAAAGTACAATGGAGGACTCACTTTATCAAAATTAGTAGATGTAATTGGTTAAAGTAGTATGGGTCCACGATCATTGAAATGTAAACAAATGACCCGTACACCCTAAAATAGAAAGTGTAAACAAATGACCGGGACGGAGGGAGTACTACGTTTGCTTTATCACATTTGTCAAGACGAATGTCGGAACAGAAATATATATAATTTTACACGAAAAAAAAAATAATTAAAAATTGCCTATTAATATTATACCCATAAAGATAAATTAAACAAGATCACAAATGACTATATTTTCACTTATAGATCGTCGGAAATTTCATAGATTTCCAATGTAGATAAATAGTGTCAAAAAGTGTTAGAATATATAATCGATCCTGGACCTTTAACCATCAAATTAAATTTTTGATTCAGTTAATTTCTTACATTATATCAAAATTTTGTAACAAAAGGTCACACGTTCGAATCTCACCGCTCCTTACTTTCAACCTGATATACATCGCACCAGGTACCATCATCAAGAAAGGTAGTAATTTTATGTCGACATAAATGATAGGAGTAAAAATCTAAAAACTAAAGGAATTAAATAAGACCGTACCATTTGGTGTATCCCGTAATAAAGATAAAGTTACATTCTTCCCCCATTTCTTCCCCCAAATCATTTCATCCCATTAATAAACTATGCTTTCTTCCCAAAAATCAACCCAAAACCCTCCATAGAAAATCAAACCCCCAAATCAATTTCCCAAAAAACCCATAAAAAATTAATTGATGAATACCCAACAACAACAAGAACAAGAACAAATCATCCAACCAAATCACAACCACATGATATTCATCCAAATAATGTCCAAAAGAAGGACATGGGTAGCTCTATTTGTATTAGTCTACACTTTAATCTTGTACTTTTCATGGAATCTTCTTCAATCAATCCTAAGTTGGTACAAAGAAACCCTTTCTCTCCCCACCACCGCAGCATCCACCAGTGGCGGGTGGTTGGCGGCGGTGTACGCGTCGGCGATGCTGGGCGCTGTTTTCGGGATCATGTCCATGGCTGCCGCTTTCGCCTTGGCTGTTCCTGCGATGCTGGTTACGTGGATCACCATACTTGTTTTGCTCGCTTTTTTCGGGAAAAGTTGGAGAGATCTTGTGGTTGAAGGCAGGAAATTGACGGCTGAGATTACTGGGATTGTGATCAAGATCTTGATTAAAGAAGGCAATTTTGTTGCTGCTGTTTGTGCTGTTTTGGGTTACTTTATGCTTGTTAGAAAGTCCTCTTATGAAAGTTCTGATCTTTATTAGAGACACTTTTTCGACACGGTGTCGTGTTTGACGGGTGATGATGTAACACGGTAGTAGCTAAGTGAAGTGTCGGCGGGGGTGTAATGTAGCTTTAGCTCATTGGAATTGTGTTTTTTCTGTTTAAGCTGCTCTCGAGTCGAGTCGAGTCTGGTTTTGACTCAATTGTGCAGGGGCAAGGCTGCGTACATCTGATAGCGTGCGTTGTAACGATTGTAACAAAGTAATGTACAGTTTTGCAGCTAATTTAATTTAATCACGTTTTTTGGATTAAGTTAAGTTTTGTTAGTTGATTCGTAACGTGTAGTGGTGGAGTTTGGTGAGTACAAAACAATGACAGCAAAGTAATGCCTTTTGATGAGTTTAAGTGTAGTTATTTTAGTCAAGGTTAACTGTTAGTTACGGAGTACTTTGTTTTCATGTCTGTTAAATTGTTGGTGATATCAAGGATTTCGTGTAATAATTGAGTATTTGGAAGAATGCAATAGAAATATAGAACAATTGAGGTGGTTCCATTCCATTTAAAGTTACTTTAGGAATCGTCGACTTAAGTCTACCATTTTGACTTTTGAGTGACAATAGAACACCGGTGAGTTCAACAAAAACAGACCTTGTTTAATGTTTACTACTCCGTAGTGTCTATTGAAAATATAAATAAGTTATTGGTGAGACTATGAACCCGTTTTTTCCAACTTCAACTCTTATAAGTTCAGTTCAACTCTTATAAGTCAGCTAAGTTCGTATAAGTTCAGTTCTTACATGCACAAATTTACAACAAAAAAAATAAAAAATAAAAAAAGTTCAGCTTTTATAAGTTTAGCTCTTATAAGTTGAAAAGAACAAGTCCTAACTCTCTCGGTTTAGCCTTTTGGTGGAAATGGTGGTTATATTATGGTATCAATCTTGAATTGATTGTGGGGGTTTCGAGTTTGAATCTTGAGAGCCTGTCATTTGCTTAATTGTTGTAATTTTCAAGCATATGGTATGTCGGTGTATGTATGTGCTTTATTCACTCTTAACCGTCAATCTTTCGTGTGCAAGGGTGTTTTGAAAATTGGAATAATAACACCATTGATGGGCTAAATATCATCTTAAACTTTTAAACTTTTGGTTAGGATAATTCTCTAACATTTACCACTATTCCAATTATGTATACACTTGCTATTTTACGGTTTTACATAGTACTTCCTCCATTTCACTCATTTAGCCCCACTTCTTTTTTTCGGCATTTTTACTCATTTAGCCCCATTACTATGTATGATAGCTTTTAACAATGAAAATAACATTTTTACCCTTATTATTACACTCATTTCACTAAAATACCACATACTTTATCTTTAAAAGTGAGACCCATTTAACCAAACTACCAATATTATTCTCAATTTTTTTCACTTTCTTAAAATTTGTGAGATACCCAATGTGGCTATCTCAATGAAATGAAGGGAGTCTAATATCATTATTTCGGATTTTGGATTTGAAACTAAAATTTTGGAGACATGACAAGCCTAAATAAAGCATGTAGATTCGATATAGAGTATGCTATAATGATAGTAAAAAGTTGAAACCTTGTTACAAACAAATTTGCAAGCAAACCCAACTACGAGTACTATAGATGGGTAGCAATATTAATTATAAAACTCAACAAATATGCAAGCAAATAAATTAAAATTATCTCATTCTTATTTACAAAAATAATCCTCAAAATCTTAGTCATAATGGATGCATATGGAGTATCCTTTAAATCAGTCGTGATGTAAAGGTGGCATCTTCGTCAACGTGTAGTACAAAGTACATTGATTTTAATTCTTATTTATGTACTCGTAGTAATTAGGAAGATGAACTTTTTAATTGTTACGGAGTACTCCCTCCATTTCAAAATAAATGTCCCCTTTTATTTTGGGAAGATTTAAGATATGATAATAAAAATGAGAAAATTTTGAAAATCTTTTGTTAAAACTTATGGAGTACTATAAATAGAATAAGAACACTTATTCTGAGAAAAATTTAGTAGAAAGGGGACACTTATTTTGGGATGCAGGAAGTACTATATTCCCTAACACAAAGACTTTCATAAAACGGTCTCACATATGGGTCATGCATGTGAAACGAGTCAAATTTGATGCAATTTGTTTAAAATATGAAGATTTTGTTACATAACGTGCATCATTATCACTGAAGATATCGAATCAAAGAGAAGGAGGAGATATCACCTTGTGTAAAAACTTCTGCTCTTATAATTTTCATTCAATCACCTCCCTATCTTTACATATTCTCGAGTATTTATACTAGGATTCCTACACAAAACCCTAGAATGATATTTACAAAAGGACAAAGGAATGTCCGACTATGTTGTACCATCCTCCAGCTCATGCATGCTCATCCTTCTTCTTCTTCTTCGTTATTCTTTCTCTTTCTCGTTATATTTTAGTTGGGCCTATTTACACATATGGGTCAATCACAAACATGGATTGTCAATCATGCATCTGTGGACAAGACGATGACTGATGTCCATGGCTACTACCAACGGGTCACTGTGAGGGTAGGTGACGCGCTTGTAGTCTTCCTTACTAATGGACACTGTTGGTACTGTTCGCGGTTCTTTACAGCTTACCGAGTAAATTTCATTAAAAGGTTCTTTTCTCTTGTCGGCTTTGCGTTTTCTGCTCGACAAAACCGACTCCTATGTCCCCGCGATCATATGGATTACTCCAACCCTTTTCTTCTTTTTCTTTCGGTCGTCCTGATCCTTATCTTTATCCCCCCCTAATTTCTCTCTTGCCGGTGGTATACTGGCCTGGTGTAGGTGCTCTTACTGAATCAGGCGTTCAATCTCATTCTTCAAAGACCAACACTTTTCGGTGCTGTGCCCCTGGACTTTGTGGTACTTGCAGTATCTGTCCTTGTTTCCCTGAGGTGCCATCTGCTTCGGCGTCGCGAACTTCGTTTCATTCTTTGCCAACTCAAAAATCTCGGCCCTCGGTCTGTCAAGAGAAGTATACTTGTCATACTGTTACCGAGGTTTCTTCTCCAGTCTTTCTCTATCACCGCCGCGGCCGGTGTATCCACCTTGTGGTCGCTGGCCCACTTCTCTTTGCTCTTCTTTCTTTACAGATTTCTGCGACCTCTTGCCGAAGGTTTTGTAAAATTGCTCCTCTCTGATGAAACCCTCGGCCATCTATCTGGCTTTTAACAAGTCTGATGGGGTGGTGGGTGTTCCCGATCAGGAGGCTCCTCAACTCCCCTTCTTTCAGTCCAACGGTCAGCGCGTGGACTCCGATTTTGGGTCTAAATCTCTTATCTGTTGGGACTCACGGTCAAACCTGATCATGTAATCCCTCAGCTTTTCATTCTTTCCCTGAACAATGTTCAGCAGTTCTGATGCCGTCTTCTCTCTCCTGCCGTTTCCCGCGTACTGTTATTTGAACAAACTTATCATATCCTCATACCCGGTTATTGATCTCGTAGGAAAGTTGCGGAACCACGTCTGCGAAAGGCCCGCCAAGGTGGTTGGGAATACCTTGCACCAGACATGGTCGGTCGTGTCGTATATCATTGTAGATACCCGTATTTGTCGATATGGAATTTATAGAAAACCCGACAAACACCCCATGATGATAGGACAACATGTATTTCGTGTCATTTATTTGAGTTCGTTTTACGATGTAAGCCGGACGCCGTCGACATAGTTTTTTATTAATTTAAATGATATTTGAATTGATGTGCTCTGTCAAATTTTATTTGTGTCAAGTTTATTTTATTGAAAATAAAATATTTCGATTTGAAAAATCATTTTAAATAACTCGATTTGAAAAATCATTTTAAGTTATTCGATTTGAAAAATCGCTTTTACAAATTTGATTTTGGACTTGAAAAGTCGTTTCTCGTGTCTTTAAGCTATTTTATTAAATCGTATTCGATGAATTCGTTTTCTTAAAAGCAAGTTTTTTAGCTCGTTTTGAGCTCGATTTAAAGAGCGATTTTGAGCCCGTTTTAGCACGAATTTCGAGGCCCCTTTTACCCACTTTCTTCCCCACATACCCGAGTTTAAACCAGTCTAAAGCCACATCCTTAGCCTACTTTAAACAGCCAAAACGAAGTCATTAAACGGAGCTGATCCGCAGCAGCTCGTAAGCCCAAAATCAGCCCTTATTAGACCCAAACCCGACTCCTATTTGCCTACCCATGACCCATACCCGTATCCTAACTATCCTACCCATATACTCTTGCCTTAACACTCAAGAAAACCCCCATCCCGTGCTCTGTTTTGAGCAGCCCAAATTCGGGCCAAAACTCGACTCTTTTGGCCATCAAACTCGTGCCCATAAACACAAACCCATACCTGATCTTCATGACCCATTTTCCTTGGCTTAACCCACAAGAAACACCACTCAAAAACCCTACCAAGTAGGTCGTAGATAGCAGCTCTCGAAGAGAAGGAAGAGTCGCTTTTTCCTTCAAAACCCTACCTTTTGTCCCTATATATACACACCAACCACAAGCATTCAAGGGGGACGAGTTTTAGAGCATACACACATAATACTAAGTCACAAAGCCCTCAAAGCCTCGGAAGAAGTCGAGATAGCCGCTCGAAAAAGCGAGCACAATTTTACGATTTTCGCTCACTATCACCGTTTCTTCCTCATTTTTCGTGTTACAAGCTTCATAATCTCTCTGATTTGTTTACATAATCTCAAAGTTCACTTTGTCACGATTCCAAAACATCTTTCGGTTCAAAATTTCGTTGAGAAACGAAGAAGTTACAAGCTTTTGAAAATCGCTGTCAGCTTTGTTCAAAATTACGGATTTACAATTGGTTTTCGTCGACGACGGCCCCTCGGGATAAAATCTTACAATCGATTACGACTCAAAGAATTGGTCAACGATACATGTAAGTTGAGGGTGCAAAATACTCACTTTACTTTGTTTAAATTATTGTTTTTATCGTCTTTTATTGCTTCGCT
The DNA here is from genome assembly GCA_023091065.1 of Dianthus caryophyllus. NCBI lineage: Eukaryota > Viridiplantae > Streptophyta > Magnoliopsida > Caryophyllales > Caryophyllaceae > Dianthus > Dianthus caryophyllus. Next base: position 11,255,198 of record CM041520.1, read on the forward strand.
TCGCTTTATCACTTTCGCCGCTCATTGTTTATTGTCGTAGATATTGTTTTTATTGTTCGTCTCTGATTTATGTTTTAGTATAATTCTGATATGCGTATGTATGGATATGTCGTGTCCTTTGTTCGTTTAGTATCCATGTTCGATTGGCCCTGCGTAGCATGACTTGAAATTCCTCGTTAGGATTAATTTGCTCGTTGGCTTGCTATATATTTATATCTCGTTCATGTTTAGTTATACTATTTGTCTAAAACTGATCTGTAATGCTTTTTAAAGTAGTAATTCACGTTTGTATGTCATTCTAGTTATCGTGATTTTATTTCATTATTTAGCGTTTGTATGGTAATTAGTCTCGTTGATCATGTAAAGGTTGTGTATTGCGTGTTGCTGTTGGTTGTTGATTTTGTTTCGTCCGATAGATCTTGGGTTGCATAGGGTTGGATAGTTTGGATTTTCGTATGTTATGTTTTGGTATACACGTTATTTGCTTACTTGTGCGTATTAGTTGTGTTTGTTTATTTGGTCACTTGTTTGTGTAATTATTAGAACTATTAGTTTGACTGTCAGTAGCATCCTGCTATTTGCGTATGTTTGCCCATGATTATTAATTTGTACATGTTTGTTCATTACTTCTTTATTTTCGTACGCCGTGTTTTGATGTTCACGTTACTTGCTTATTTATTTGTGAGTATTAGTTGGTTTTGATCACTTAAGTCCTTGTTGGTGTGATTTTTAATTGACTGTTAGTTGTATTAGTTGATGAGTAGTTTGGACGTTTGTTCGTGTTTGTTTGTCATCATTTGCGTATGTCCATATGTCTACTTAGTTGTACTTGATTATTTAATTTATACGCTTGGTTGTGTTTGTCTGTCGTTTCATTATATTCGTATACAGAGCTTGGTTATGTTAGTCGTTTACACTCGTTCATGTATGAGTCATGCTTGTTTATTTTTATTCGTCTGCCGCTAACGTTTGTTAATCTATCTTATGCTGTCGGTAAGTATTTCTGCTTCTTCTCTTTGTTTGCTAGAATAGTAAATGAACCCATATGTTAAATAACTTCGACGAAATTATATGTGCATTAAACGACATAGTACGGATGTAATGTCTTTAGGGTTAAAACATTGTTTGCATATCCGCATGTGTACTCATAATAGCCATGGTTTTATTTAGTAGAGATCGTTTTTACGACGGGCGGGGTTAGGCGTTAAATTAATGAAATTATTTTAAACTTCCTAACACGTAAACTCACACGAACTCATTTTCTCTAAAATTGGTTTCTAAATTCCACCTAAAAATTTAGTGGCGACTCTCTTTTCGAATGAAAATGTTTTTGAAATAAAATATCGCGTGGATCAAAATCCCTTGTCCACAATTTGGCGACTCCGCTGGGGAATGTGAAGCTTGAAAAGTAAAACGATGGCTATTTACAGTACCTTTTTTTATGTTGTTTTATGCATTATACTGTTAGGTTTCGAACCATTTCTCCCTTTGGGTCGACCTCAAAGTAGGGAAATGACGTTCACTGTGTCTGGTTTAAATACCAAGGTGGTTCCGCCGAGGTTAGCAACCGCACTCTCGCCATATAGTTACAAACTTATGGTGGTTGCATAGGTTACCTAACAACGTGGGATCATTGGCATGGACCCTTTTTGAGACTTAGAATAGTCTAGCTCATGCATTGCGTCCTTGAACTGCGTATGACTAAATGCTCTGTGAATTCTGAAGCCTTGTTTTTAGTCTCTTTTTAGTCAAAACTGTCATCTTTTCAATCGAATATTTTCCAAAAAATCTTTTCTCAGCTGAAACGCTGTCTTTTTAGGATTAGAATAATCTTAAATATCTCTTTTGAAACGATTTTTGACTTAAGCTGAAATGTTTTCCCTCTAAAAAAAAAAAAAAATCATTCCTTAAGCTGAAATGCTGTCTTTTTAGGATTAGAATAATCTTAAATATTTTTCAACACTATCTTTTCCGAAAAACAAAGATTTTTGTCCAAGCTGAAACGCTTTCCTTCTAGGATTAGAATAATCTTAAATATTTTCCAACTTTAGCTCTTTTGAAAAAAGATCTCCTTTCAATCGAATATTTTTTTTTTTCCAAAAGTTTTTTTCTAGCTGAAATGCTGTCTTTTTAGGATTAGAATAATCTTAAATATTTTCCAACACTATCTCTTTCGAAAAACAAAGTTTTTTTAAGCTGAAACGCTTTCCTTCTAAAATTAGAATAATCTTAGATATTTTCTGAATATTAGCTCTTTTGAAAAAAAGATCTTTTCTTGGCTGAAATGCCATCCTCTTAGGATTAGAATAATCTTAAAAGATTTCCGATACTAGTTATTTTGAAAAAAAAAAGATCTCCTCCAAGCTAAAAAGCTTTTCATTTAGGATTAAAATAATCTTAAAAGATTTCCGATATTAGCTCTTTTGAAAAAAGATCCATTCCTAGCTGAAATGCTATTCATTTAGGATTAGAATAATTTTAAATAATTTCCGATATTAGCTCTTTTGAAAAAAGATCCATTCCTAGCTGAAATGCTATTCGTTTAGGATTAGAATAATCTTAAATAATTTCCGATATTAGCTCTTTTGAAAAAAGATTCATTCCTAGCTGAAATGCTATTCATTTAGGGTTAGAATAACCTTAAACAATTTTCGATATTGCCTCTTTTGAAAAAAAAGATATTTTCTAAGCTGAAATGCTATTCTTTTAGGGTTAGAATAATCTTAACCAATTTTCAACATTAGCTCTATTGAAAAAGGATCTTTTCCTAGCTGAAATGCTATTCGTTTAGGATTAGAGCAATCTTAAATAATTTTCGATATTAGCTCTTTTGAAAAAGATCTTTTCTAAGCTGAAATGCTCCTCGTTAGGATTAGAACAATCTTACGTAATCTTCGATATTTGCTCTTTATAATAAAAAAAAGATCGTTTCTAAGCTGAAATGCTCCTCGTTAGGATTAGAAAATCCTAAAACTTTTCTTTCTTAAAAAAAAAATTATCTTTTGAAAAAAGATTCTTTTATAAGTCGAAATGCTATCCATTTAAGATTAGAATAATCTCGAACAGTTCTTAACACTAACTCTTTTGAAAAAAGATCCTTTTATAAGCCGAAATGCTATCCGTTTAAGATTAGAATAATCTCGAACAGGTCCCAACACTAACTCTTTTGAAAAAAAAAAATCCTTTTCAAGCTGAAATGCTACCCGTTTAGGATTAGATTAATCCCGAACGTTTCTTAACACTACGTCTTTTGAAAAAAGAATAGTTTTTAAGCTGAAATGCTATACGTTTAGGATTAGAATAATCTCGAACACTTTTGAAATGCTACCCATTTGGGAATAGAATTTTTTCCAACCAAAACGAAGTTTTCCAAAGGTAAAATCTTGCCCAAGTTAAACTAGAATTTTCGAACCAAATAAGCCCTTTCGGTAGTCGAAGTGCTGCCCATTTTAAAACATCGACTTCAAAAAAACAAGTTTCATTCTCGAGTCATGTGGAAGCATGAAATGCATCGAGTCAAGTCTAGTTGGAGTCTAAGCCGTGTATAGAAAGTCTAGTCCATCTAAAAGTCTTAGAGGATTTAACTAGTTGGGCCACCCAGGCCTATTCTTAGGCCCAAATCATGCATGTCAATTAGTAGTTTTGAGTCGTGAATAATAACGTCTCATCTAGGCTATTTTTAGAAGTTTTATGTAAACCTTAGAAACTTGTTGGTCCAAACACGAGCTAATTACTTTAAGTCCATATCTAGTCGGGTCTAAGTCTCATATCGTGAGTCTGTCTTCAAGTCCATATGTCGCATGCATTTGCATAGTTAGGTCGTAGACCATGTCGTTAAGTTCTGAGTCTTTTCATGATTAATCCGTCCACCCATTTGCATCCCGAGTTGTTACAAATAGTGTCGAAATCGTGTCGATTTCTGAACCTAAGTCGTATATTCTTCTCCTTAAGTCAAAGTCAAGTTGCAAAAGTGGGGTAACTTTCAAACCAAGCATCTGAATCAACTCTTGAAATAAGAAAAGTTCAAAGCCAAGGTTGGTGATTATGAGTCAAAATTCGTATTCAAGTCTTATGTCTGAGCTGAGTCTAAGATTCATTTTTCCACAATTATTTCTAACCCCTTCTCAAAATCAATGAAATTGATCTTGTCTCTATTTTGTTTCCATAATCCAACTGATGAAAATGCACAACACACTCGAAGGGTGTCCCTGGGGTAGAAATACGTATTCAATTCTAAAGTGCAACACCAACTCAAGACAAAAACAAAGACAAAGGGTTTCCGACAACCAAAACAAAAGAGTTTCAATTCTGGTAGTCAACTCGTGGTATACTACTCCTCTGCCTTTGGAGGAGGATCCATTAATTTGGAGCTCCACAGTGGTCATGAATTTGATCGCGACCAAAGGTACGAATATTCATGGATCGCCTCCGTACTCGATCGCGTGCCTAATAAGCAAACGAACTTGTCAGAGGAGTCCAGCGTGATATACATATGACCACATGCGACCGCCCACCGCAAGATCTAGGAAAGTTGGGACAAGCCCAAGGCACAAAAGGCGCGGCCTATGCACAAAAACGCAAACAAGAATACAAAAATACAAAAATTGAGTGGCAACACGCCTGAGATTGAAGATCAAAGTCAAAATTAAAGGCAAAGCCAAAACGGTCAGAAAGTACCACCAATTCTTTTTTTTAAGTCCTTCTCAAAACGCCAATGGAGACATAGTCTTGAGTTCCGAGATTCATTGGCTTATGTAGTTGCACCTGCCGTTTAGGGTCCACAAGGGATCCGCCAAGATTTCACAAGCTAGAACAAGATACAACATGATACCTTAGGTGAAACCTTCGAGTGTTACACAAAAAAAAAAAAAATGCCATGTTTATGCACCTCGATCGAACTACATCGGATTTGATTTCGCTCCACGCGAATATGTAGGCAATCCTTTAGAATATGGGATACAATCCACCACCGCCCATCATCTAATTTGTCATCTTGTCAGTTTTTTACGGGTTTTTACAAAGTCCAAATGAATCAACTTTTGTTGAGTCTGTCTTAGTGCTCGATTTAGATTGGGATGAGAATCAAGGTTCTGATGAGTAATTGTCCAGTCTTGGAATGATCTTTATCTTAAGGGGAATTGGCGAAGATGTTTACTTTGACAGTTAGTTCGCGTCTCGACAAAGAATTTGCTTCAGGGGAGAACATGATACTATTAAGCCACGTCTATTTCAAACCACTTGTCAATCATCCTAAAAGATCTTGCACAGTTACTAGTCTACCCGTCAGTGAAACGTTGTCATAGGTCGAGTCGGTCATGGTTAAACGTTCAAATGATAGTTGCTCGTGTCACGTTGTTGTCGCATTCATGTCACATTCGTGTCGTATTTCATGCTGACTTGGCCATGCTTCAATTTCAAAATATCAGACATTTCAAGAACCTTTTTGCAAAGTTTGGGTCGATGATCCGAGGTCAAATTTGAAATTCGGGCAGATGACCCACTTCAATTTTCAAAATGATGCTTGCGGGCCGATGACCCATTTCAATTTCTAAATGATGTCTACATTCAGAGTCAATGACTCTTCTTGATTTTTAAGATGATGTTTACAATGCGGGTCGAGGACCCAATTCGATTTGATGCATACTAACCAATACCCCACGTCAATTTTCAAGTAATTTTTGTAGTCTAGGTTGGACCCGCAATCTAACTTTAAAAAAAAAGATGTTTTTAAACTAGGTTAATGGCCGAATTATTCGAAGTGCTTAAAATCCAAAGTTCATATCGATGACCTCTTTCGATTTTCAAATGAAATTTGCTATGCGGGTCAATGACTTATTCATTTTCCAAAATAGGGGTCGATGACCTACTTTCAGATGATGTCTTGCGCTCGGGTCGATGACCCATCCACCTTTTCCTTCAAAATATGGGTCGATGGCCCTAATTTTCAATGACCATTATAGTTCGGGTCGATGACCCATCCGTCTTTTCCTCAAAATGCGGGTCAATGGCCCCATTTTTCAAAAGATGTTTACGGTTTCGGGTCGATGACCCATCCACTTAAATCAAAATGCGGGTTGAAGACTCATTTTCAAAAGATGTTTATAGTTCGAGTCGATGACTCATCCGCTTTCCAAGATGCGGGTCGACGACCCATTTTCAAAAGATGTTTACGGTTTCCGGTCGATGACCCATCCACCTTATTTCAAAACGCGAGTCGAGGACCCATTATGGAATGATATTCGCCGCTCGGGTCGAAGACCCATTTCCAAATTAAAGTGCTCGGCCTGGATCGACGATCCATCCTTTATGTTTAAAAGTAGGTCGAAGACCCATTTCAAAAGAAAAATCCTCGGTTCGGATCGATGATCCATCCTTTTTGAAAAAAAGCAGGTCGAAGACCCATTTTTTGAATAAAGTTCGCAGTTCGGATCGATGATCCATCCTTTATGTTTAAAAAAGCAGGTCGAAGACCCATCTTCAAATGAATATTCTCGCCGGATCGATGATCCATCCCCTTTGTTTAAAAAGCAGGTCGAGGACCCATTTTCGAATAAAGTTCGCAGCTTGGATCGATGATCCATCCTTTTTGTTTCAAAAGTCGCAGAATTCACTACGTGAGTCGTGGGCTATGATTTGTTGTTAAGTTTGAACAGGAACGCTCCAACCGGGGGCTCTAAAGTCATCGACCTTAGACCCCGACGATAGGATGACATCCTCGAAATGAAGAAGTACTAGCAGAAGCTAAAAGAAGTGACACTTCCAAAAAAAGAATGCAAATATAGGCTTTACTCAATCGAGTAAACAAATATCATTTGTTTTGGGCCGAAGCAGCAGAAAGCTACAGGCCAGCGAGCTCGAACTACGATACGGGTTTGATTCTGTCACAACGGATACGTAGGCGCCTAAGAATAAGGCTCAACCCACACTTTGATGAAAATGAAGGCATCCAGAATCATGTTTCAGGTATGATTTCTTCTTATGGCTGGTGAGCTTATATACACAGGTCTAAGGGACCATAAACGACCCGTGAGGCTCTCAAGTTGTGATCTTCGATCGACTCGAGAGTCTACTTTGACTTTCGCCTGTCCAAGCCTTAGTCAAAGTGGGGGCTCTGTAGATACCCGTATTTGTCGATATGGAATTTATAGAAAACCCGACAAACACCCCATGATGATAGGACAACATGTATTTCGTGTCATTTATTTGAGTTCGTTTTACGATGTAAGCCGGACGCCGTCGACATAGTTTTTTATTAATTTAAATGATATTTGAATTGATGTGCTCTGTCAAATTTTATTTGTGTCAAGTTTATTTTATTGAAAATAAAATATTTCGATTTGAAAAATCATTTTAAATAATTCGATTTGAAAAATCATTTTAAGTTATTCGATTTGAAAAACCGCTTTTACAAATTTGATTTTGGACTTGAAAAGTCGTTTCTCGTGTCTTTAAGCTATTTTATTAAATCGTATTCGATGAATTCGTTTTCTTAAAAGCAAGTTTTTTAGCTCGTTTTGAGCTCGATTTAAAGAGCGATTTTGAGCCCGTTTTAGCACGAATTTCGAGGCCCCTTTTACCCACTTTCTTCCCCACATACCCGAGTTTAAACCAGTCTAAAGCCACATCCTTAGCCCACTTTAAATGTACCAAAACGAAGTCATTAAACTGAGCTGATCCAAGCAGCACTGTAAGCCCAAAATCAGCCCTTATTAGACCCAAACCCGACTCCTATTTGCCTACCCATGACCCATACCCGTATCCTAACTATCCTACCCATATACTCTTGCCTTAACACTCAAGAAAACCCCCATCCCGCGCTCTGTTTTGAGCAGCCCAAATTCGGGCCAAAACTCGACTCTTTTGGCCATCAAACTCGTGCCCATAAACACAAACCCATACCTGATCTTCATGACCCATTTTCCTTGGCTTAACCCACAAGAAACACCACTCAAAAACCCTACCAAGTAGGTCGTAGATAGCAGCTCTCGAAGAGAAGGAAGAGCTGCTCTTTTCCTTCAAAAAACCCTACCTTTTGTCCCTATATATACACACCAACCACAAGCATTCAAGGGGGACGAGTTTTAGAGCATACACACATAATACTAAGTCACAAAAAGCCCTCAAAAAGCCTCAGAAGAAGTCGAGATAGCCGCTCAAAAAACAGAGCACAATTTTTCTCGATTTTCGCTCATTTATCACCGTTTCTTCCTCGTTTTTCGTGTTTCAAGCTTCATAATCTCTCTGATTTGTTTACACAATCTCAAAGTTCACTTTGTCACGATTCCAAAACATCTTTCGGTTCAAAATTTCGTTGAGAAACGAAGAAGTTACAAGCTTTTGAAAATCGGGCCGCCGCTTTGTTCAAAGTTACGGATTTACAATTGGTTTTCGTCGACGACGGCCCCTCGGGATAAAATCTTACAATCGATTACGACTCAAAGAATTGGTCAACGATACATGTAAGTTGAGGGTGCAAAATACTCACTTTACTTTGTTTAAATTATTGTTTTTATCGTCTTTTATCGCTCTCTGTCGTTTTTTATCACTTTCTATCGCTCTGTTGTTTATTGTCGTAGATATTGTTTTTATTGTTCGTCTCTGATTTATGTTTTAGTTATACTATTTATCTAAAACTGATCTGTCATGCTTTTTAAAGTAGTAATTCACGTTTGTATGTCATTCTAGTTATCGTGATTTTATTTCATTATTTAGCGTTTGTATGGTAATTAGTCTCGTTGATCATGTAAAGGTTGTGTATTGCGTGTTGCTGTTGGTTGTTGATTTTGTTTCGTCTGATAGATCTTGGGTTGCATAGGGTTGGATAGTTTGGATTTTCGTATGTTATGTTTTGGTATACACGTTATTTGCTTACTTGTGCGTATTAGTTGTGTTTGTTTATTTGGTCACTTGTTTGTGTAATTATTAGAACTATTAGTTTGACTGTCAGTAGCATCCTGCTATTTGCGTATGTTTGCCCATGATTATTAATTTGTACATGTTTGTTCATTACTTCTTTATTTTCGTACGCCGTGTTTTAATGTTCACGTTACTTGCTTATTTATTTGTGAGTATTAGTTGGTTTTGATCACTTAAGTCCTTGTTGGTGTGATTTTTAATTGACTGTTAGTTGTATTAGTTGATGAGTAGTTTGGACGTTTGTTCGTGTTTGTTTGTCATCATTTGCGTATGTCCATATGTCTACTTAGTTGTACTTGATTATTTAATTTATACGCTTAGTTGTGTTTGTCTGTCGTTTCATTATATTCGTATACAGAGCTTGGTTATGTTAGTCGTTTACACTTGTTCATGTATGAGTCATGCTTGTTTATTTTTATTCGTCTGCCGCTAACGTTTGTTAATCTATCTTATGCTGTCGGTAAGTATTTCTGCTTCTTCTCTTTGTTTGCTAGAATAGTAAATGAACCCATATGTTAAATAACTTCGACGAAATTATATGTGCATTAAACGACATAGTACGGATGTAATGTGTTTAGGGTTAAAACATTATTTGCATATCCGCATGTGTACTCATAATAGCCATGGTTTTATTTAGTAGAGACCGTTTTTACGACGGGCGGGGTTAGGCGTTAAATTAATGAAATTCTTTTAAACTTCCTAACACGTAAACTCACACGAACTCATTTTCTCTAAAATTGGTTTCTAAATTCCACCTAAAAATTTAGTGGCGACTCTCTTTTCGAATGAAAATGTTTTTGAAATAAAATATCGCGTGGATCAAAATCCCTTATCCACAATCATCATGTGGCTCTTGTAAGCAGCCTGATGTTCCTCAAGTTCGGTTTTTCCGTCGTACTGAGCTGTCGGCATTTCCATCTTCGGTAGCGGACATTCCAATATTGAAGGTGCCAACAGAGATCTTATCGCGACTTGTCCTCCCTTTTGTGTGTTGCGTTTGTAGGTTTATATCGGTATATAGACCTTTAAAATTACAGGATTATAATGAAAAACTTTATAAGATTTAAAGTCATAAAATAAAATTGCATAACATAGAATAAAGATTCAAGAATTAACCTTTTAATCCTTTGAATTGGCCTAAGAACAATGCCAAAATTATGGTATCTCCTAATTGAAACACCCAAGATGTTTTGAGAAATACCCTTTGAGATTTGCTAGAAAATTAGAGGAGAAACTGATTTCTTTTTCCTCAAGTTTTAGTGTTGTGTGCTATTGCAAATTGTGAATTAGGTTAGATGAGATTAGGAGAGTGATTAGATTAAGTAGAGAGGAAGGAAACTACTCCCTCTCCCACCCTAATTTCACACGTCCAAAATAGGTGAAGTGGACTCTTCCACTTCTAAGTTTACAAGCCCAAATCTAATTAAAAGTTTTACCCATTTAATTAGTTTTATTTAGCTTTCAATGTATAATGTAACTTATAATATCCATATATTATAATTAATTATAAATATCCATATATTTATAATTTGCTAATTTATTATAACTGTTTAAAATTAATTAGCCTACATTATACGCAATAATTAAATATAACCTTTTATATTCAATTTCCGAATTACAGCTAATTCCTCTCATCTAATATTATTTAATCTTTATTAAATAATACTGAAGGTACCGGGAAATGTGGGACCTATCGACGCCTCATACCCGCTTCACTACAAGTGGGCGCTTGAAGCGGAATGCGCAGGAAAAAGTGCGATGGTTTTGAGAAAATGGGGGAGATCATTGCATGAATTTGTGGTCAAAAAAGAAAAGTAGAAAAATCCTTTTTGAAAATGTATTTTCGGAGTCGCCACCAAATATTAAAGGAATTTGGAACCTATTCAACGCGTCTTGAAATACAAGACACGAGTGTCTCAGATTTCAAGATGCGTCGATATCTATCAATCTGAGGTTTGAAACCAGAGAAGGGATTCGGAGTGAGGTTACTTTTCAAAAGTTTTGGCAAAAATGTGTTTTTGAAAACTGAAATCAAAAAGCCTACGTAAAAGTAGTCTCTACTAATTTGAAAACATTTAGTTAATTTCGATATTTGGGCTAAAATGACGCTACGTACAAGTGCGAATATATATGACTCGATTAAAATGCATAAATAATGTAAATCGTCAAAATAATGACTTTTCTATGGGAAATGTACGTTAAATAATAATTTATTACTATAAACGTTATTTTCCGACCTCATATTTGACTCTTTAAGAATTTGTGAAAACCCTCAGTTTTGACATGTTAAAAGACTCTATGAAACGGTACAATTTAGTGTTGGATCCGTGATTCTAGTCGTTATTTAATGCATGAATGAGGACTTGCATAATTATAAAAGTGACGTCGGTTTGCTTTAGTGATAATGAGTCGTTTATTTATGCGATATTGGCGGGGTTTAGACGGATTATGAATCCGAATTACTACAACCGTATTACGAATACGGCTTCGCTAATGCCAATATCGGGTTGGGGTTAATGTAACCCCTTTGTCCGAGTCTCAAAACGTCCCAGAGCGTAGGTAAAATGTTTACCTTTCGAAAGTGAAAAGACGGCATTTTTGAGTGGATTTTGTGAGTAGTATATGTGTTTTGTAAAACCGATATGTTGAAATGAATGGAGTGGGTTGGTATTTATAAAGGTTGGCTGGTTTATGCGTAGACAAAAACTTAATCGCCTGTGTACAGGCGAATTTAATTTCATCTGGGCTGTATTTTGTAGGGAAAGACAAAAAAAAAGGCTGCACACCAAAACAAAAACTTAATCGCCTGTTGACAGGCGTTTAGGTTTTTAATCGCCTGTCAACTGGCGATTTGTATTTTGTTTTGGTGTGCTGTTTTAGCCGCCTTTTAGTTTTGGACGTATGATTAAGTAATGATTATGTTTTATTTAGATATTTACGTGTGGGTTAAGTATAATTTGGGCCTAGTCGGTTTTTGGTCCAATTTCGATTTTCGTGCTCCGGTTTTTGTCGTGTTTTTCGGTTTTGGCTCGAAATACAATAATATTGAATTATATTATTTTGCGGTATTATAGAACCTAATTTTGTGAAAATGTGACACGGGACGCACTTTGGCCCGTTTTGAGTGTTGTGTTAGTGTGCGTTTTGGGTCGTTTTTGTAAGTTTGGGCCGTTTTGTAGCTAGTTGGGCTGTTTTTGTGGCTTGGCTTAATAAGACGTTCCTGTTTCGTGCTCGTGTTGTGCTTATAATGACTAAGAGTGACATTCATTTTTATGATTATGCAAGTCCAAATTAATACGCTAAAAATGACTAAATACGTTTTAGACACTTTTGTACCGTTTCGACTCTTTTAAAAGCATGTATGAAAGTCCTTTTCATCATCGGGTTTGTTTTTTGGGGGGTACGGATACGGGTATCTACAGAGCCCCCATTTTGACTGAGCTTGGACAAAGCGTTAGTCAAACTTAAAGATAGTATCCGGACCATTACAGTCTCGATACTACCTGGCGGCGCTAAGCATGTGTCTTATGGGAGAGACGAGGACTTAGCGCCGGAAAATGCGGGGAGGGACGACATGTTTTTAAGGACATGACGGTCCTACATGTTTAAGGGCATGTCGGCCTGCATGTGGCCTGAGTACTCCCAGCTGGCGCTCTGCCTGTGTCTTCGGCAGGCTTACCTTGTGCTTTGCTTGCGCTTCTGGCTTGCGCTCCTGGCTGTGCTTTGGTTGCGCTTCTGGTTTGCGCTCTTGGTTGTGCTTTGCTTGCGCTTCTGGCTTGCGCTCTTGGCTGTGCTTTGCTTGTGCTTCTTGGTTGTGCTTTGCTTGTGCTTCTTCGCTGGACGTCTCGTAGTAGAGGTTACGCGTTTTAGGGTTTTGGTTTATAAGAGTGGTTGGTGTGTTTGTGAAGGGATAGGTTTTTGCGAACGCGTCTCATAAGGAGGTTACGTGTTTCGTGTTTCTCATAAAAGGGCTAGGTTTTTATGAACGCGTCTCGCGAGGAGGCTACGCTTTTCCCATAAAAAGTTAGGTTTTTATGGACGTCTCGTGAGGAGGCTACGTGTTTTTGTGTTTCTCATAAAAAGGGCAAGGTTTTTATGAACGTCTCTTAAAGGAGGCTACGCGTTTTTGGTTTGGTTTTATAAAAGTGGTTAGGCTTTTATGAACGTATCTTAAAGGAGGCTACGCGCTTTTGGTTTGGTTTTATAAAAGTGGTTAGGCTTTTATGAACGTCTCTTAAAGGAGGCTACGCGCTTTTGGTTTGGTTTTATAAAAGTGGTTAGGCTTTTATGAACGTCTCTTAAAGGAGGCTACGCGCTTTTGGTTTGGTTTTATAAAAGTGGTTAGGCTTTTATGAACGTCTCTTAAGGAGGCTACGCGCTTTTCTCATAAAAAGTTGGGTTTTTATGGACGTCTCAAGAGGAGGCTACGTGTTTTTGTGTTTCTCATAAAAAGGGCTAGGTTTTTATGGACGTCTCGTGAGGAGGCACGTGTTTTTCTCATAAAAAGTTAGGTTTTTATGGACGTCTCGTGAGGAGGCTACGTGTTTTTCTCATAAAAAGTTAGGTTTTTATGGACGTCTCGTGAGGAGGCTACGTGTTTTAGTCATAAAAAGTTAGGTTTTTATGGACGTCTCGTGAGGAGGCTACGTGTTTTTGGTTTTGAAATTGTGTTTGAAGCAAGGTTAAATGTGTATTGGGCCGAGGAAATGGCCCAAAACAAAACTGAAACCCGTGTGACAAAATGTAATCGCCTGTAAACAGGCGAATTAAAATTTAATCGCCTGTTTACTGGCGATTAGGTTTTTGTTTGGTGTTTTTTGGTTAAAACACGGGAGAGAGAGAGTTGGCTCATTTTCATCCGTAAAAAACAAAAACAAAATCGAAAACCTTTAAAACTCGTCTTGGCGATTTTCTTGATCAAAAATCGATTTTCCGACTCCTACAATTCATCATGGACCAAGGTACGTACTCAACTCACTTGGTTTTTCGTGTTTTGAGTTTGGTTTGAGTCGGTTTTAGCTTGAAATACCGTTTTCTAGGGTTTAGGTCGAAAATGTCGGTTTGATTCGATTTTAGCCCTCGTCCTTGCTTGAAAACGCTCGCTATGGTTGGTATTGTGCTTGCCTCGCTTGTCTTGCTGTCGTTGTGTGAAAACCCGGCTTGTGGTCTCGATTTTCGTGCGTTTTGTAGTGTAGGGGCATTTTGGTCATTTTTGAAAACGTCTCGAAAATGGCTCAAAACTTCAGTGTAGCTTACCCATTAGTAGTATAACGCGTTGGTGAGTTCGGTTTGTTGAAATGGTCGCGAAAAACGGTTCGTTTGGGTAAAAAACCGTGTAGGAGGGGGTAAAGTCGGGGCTTGTGCTCTGTTTTTGTAGCGTAAGGCGATCCCGAGTGGCTTGGTTATTTTGAAAATGTTGTAATATGCTTGTGTTGGAGGCTTGGGTGGCTTGTGCGTGAAAAACGGCTCGAAAGAACGCCATTTTCGTGCGTTTTGGCATAGGGGTCAATTTTTGGCTCGAAATTTTCGGTTCCGAAACTTGCCCGAACTCTCTTGTATTGTGTTGTCATGGCTAGTATGGTATATATTTGGTCTTGTTTTGTGGAGAATGCATGGTTTTGAGGTGTTTTGGAGCGTTTTTGTAGTTTAGGTTAAGTTTACAAAAACCGTTTTTTCCTCGTTTTTCGCGCCTCAAGGGCTGAGTATATCGTAATGTATGTCGTATGTGTTGACTAGGGGGTTGTTTTGTGGGAAGTTGGGGCTTTTTGGTTGAGTTATGGTCAAGAAAAGGCCGTTTTTGTAGTTTGTAAGTGTTTTGTAAAAGCTATTCAGTCGAGGCGTTCGGGACATCATTTTCGTATGAAATTTTTTGTACGTGCTTATCGTGATTTATGGGTTGGGTCTGTCTCAGAAAATGTGGGTTTCTGGCTTTCTGTAGCGTTTTTCCTTTTTCTGCTATTTTTGGGTTAAAAAGGCTTGTCTTCTGCTATTTTGGCTAGTTCTCTGCTGCTTTTGCGCGTGCTTGCTCTTGACTTGACTGAGTAGGACGTATATATCGTATATGTCTCATGGAATTTGATTTTCTGTGTTTTTGCTCCGTTTTGGCCTTATCGGTGGATAATGTAGGCCTTAATGTTCGATTTCCGTCGTTTTTGCTTGCTTCGCTTTTGAGTGACTCACATCGCCGTTGTCTGAGTATGCCCTTGAATCTTGTGAAGGTGATCCTAAGCCTTTAGTACCTACTTCCAGTGACATGGATCGGGTCTTGGCTGGCGTTGACTTTACCGTTCTGAGGGACGAGCATACTCCTACTTCAGGTATGCCTGCGCCCTTGGAGGTTTCCGAAGGTCCGTCTCAGTCGGACTTGCTGAGAGCTTTTCCTCAGACGCCTGGAGCTTCTACGACGCCAGGGAGTGAGTTTCGTGGCGCCACGCGAGTCTCCTCGCTTTTTCTCGCTAGTGGTGCCGGTCTTTGTCGGTCGTCGTCTGGGCCTTCGCGAGTGGCTTTGGACATGGTGCCGTTCTGGTGGTCCCGAGCCGCCGCTAGTGTTGCGGTCGTGGCGTTCGCCGAAGTCGCCGCCACCATCGCAGTACGCGAGGAGACCGCCGCTGAGCGGACGCGGTCTTCTGGTGATGCTAGCGGTAGTGAGCCGCCGCTGGTCGCCGAGGCCTCCCGTTGGTGGCCGAGGTCGCTCGGTGTTGTCTCGCAGTCTTTGCAGGGCGTGGACGTGGCGCCGCGTAGACGTCTGAGGCTCATGGGGGAGGCCGTGGTGGAGGTCGGGGCGAAGCTGCAGGGTCTTTGCGGGGACGTGGTCGTAGCGGTCTTTGGAGGGCGCTGTGGCCCGGGAGGGCGGCGGAGGTCGTGGCGTTATTGCGGGGGTTTCACAGTACGCACGCCACTGCGTTCGTGGTGCTGCGCGCTCTGGAGGGGCAAGGTTAGAGGCCGTGGTCGCGGTCGGAGGAACCCGAGGAAGAAGCGAAAGGTGGACGAGGCTTCTGGTGAGGGCAGCAGTAGGCCACGACGTCGAGCTCGTGCTGCTGCCGAGGGTGGTGACCGGGATGAGGCTGAGGTCGCCGGTGTTTTTGAGGAGGTTGGTGCGGGGAGACCACAGCGAGGTCACGCGGAGGCGTGGTCGTGCTCGGGGTCCGGGGAGCCGTTACGAGGATCCTCCTGAGTCGGAGGGGTCTTTGAGCGACGAGGATGAGGATTCTGACGAGACTGCGGCTGAGGCTGCTGTCGAGGTTGAGATTGCTGAGGCTGCTGCTGCTGCTGCTGCCGCCAGCCGCCGCCGACGCCGCCAGCCGCTGCCGCTGCTGGCGGGCCGCCAGGGTCGGGTCAGGTTCAGGGCCAGGCTCAGGAGCAGGTTCAGGGCCAGGTTCAGGACGAGGCTGAGGCAGAGGTTGAGGCAGAGGCTGAGGGTCAGGCTCATGACGCAGGTACGGCAGCTCTTGAGGCTGCGACGGAGGTTTTCATGGGGATGGTTGACGAGCTGGGCGAGAGGCCTAATTATCCCCATGGTCCGCGCTTGTGGTCGTAGGTGGCCATTGACTGGGATGGCGTGACTCTGGTTTGCAGTCGCTTGGAGCACTTGTCGATTCGAGTGAAGGTCGGTTTCCCGTTAGGCTCGATGAGGACCTTCTCTGGGTTTCGGACGGTGTTTGACGTGTTTGACGGGAGGCTCACGCAGGAGGAGCGGGACATAGTGCTCGAGACAGCTTTTGGTCCCCTGGTGCAGAAGTGGAGGGAGGTGCGGGGTAAGCGGGTGAACTCGCGCCTTACTGTGCTTCGGGCGTTGCTGGATAGGTTTTGGGATACGACCAACACCTTCCACATGCCTGGTTACGAGGTTGGCGTGACTCCTTCTTCGTGGGCGGTTGTCACTGGTCGCCTCATGGTGAGGTGTGCTTGATCGGGGCGTGGCGCCTCCTATTGATAGTCCACGCGTCGTGCGGTTGATTGGTGACTGGTTCGGTGTGGGATAGGTGAGAGCACACGTTTGACCGGACTATTTGGTTCTTGACTTCTTCGAGGGAAGAAGAAGAAGGCGGGTCTACTCGAGCGGCGCCGAGCGTAGGTCCTGTGGTTGTGGTGGTTCCTGACGGCCACCCACTTTGTCGACAAGGGGGAGCGAGCGTCGACGGCTGTGCTGATGGCTCTGTCAGACATGTCACGTCTTGGTGACTTCGACTGGGTTACTCCTGCTCTGGGTCTGTTGATCCGGTATCTGAGGGACGCGGTGCGCCCTGACCGGATTGACGAGGATTCAGATGTGTCTCTTGTTGGCCCTGGTCTTCTGATGGAGGTAAGTTTTGATTTCGCAGAGTCCTGTTATCTTGTCTTTGCTTTCCTTTTGTAACGTTGTATTCTGATTGCTTGCAGTCTTGGTGCTACGCTCACTTCCCCTCTCTGCTCCCGGACACGTTCAAGGTTGAGGCGCAGATGTCGCTTTCCATGCCTACGCCGACGTGGATCGGAAAGGTATTGGCCTAAACTACGATGCGGCTCGGGTGCGCTTCAACGGGATGACCGTGGATAAGGTAAGGGTATTTGTGTTTTGTACTTTGGTCTTTTGTAGCTTGTTTTTGGGTTTGTGTTTGTTTTTATGGTTTATAATTTGGTTTTGTTTTGTAGTTCGTTCGCGACCCTTGGAGGAAGTTCTGGCGTCCTCAGACGATTGCGGCTCGCTTTGGTCCCCTTGACGGACGGCGGTGTATCTCGAGACCCAGTCTGACTCGTCTTGGTACTTAGGTGGCGTCTGTCTGTGAGCAGGTGGCGGCTTCATCGTACTGCTCCTCCAGCCCTCGGTTTTGTTTGTGGAGGCGCCCGCTGGCGTCGTGGCGATGTACCATGAGGGTGAGTCAGGCTCCTGCTGCGGCCATTTGAGGATTACGTGACTTGGGCCTGAGATGCCCTTCTTGTATTTGTGATCGAGGTATGTTTTGTTGTTTTTTTTTTTTTTTTTTTTTTTTAAAAGCAAAAATTTACCCTGTTTTTGTTTTGTAGCGACGTGATCCTGATCTTGAGTTCCAGCCTCCTCCGTTCGTCGAGGATCTGTTGGTCGTGCACGAGGGCTGCCAGCATTCGATTGTGTTGCCTGCGTCTATGTCCGTGGTGACCGATGCGGGCCTGGAGAGGTGGGATCCGCGCGTGAGAAAGGTATTCACTTTCTTCTTCGTACAGCATGAGTATTATGTAGTATAGCCCCCAGTTTGAGTAAGATTTTATTGTAAAATCATTAGTCAAACTCTGTTGAAGCGGTTTTTGATTATAGCCCCCAGGTTGGAAAGCTAAATGTAATTCTCGTGTCGTGGCAGGTGGCCGAGGTGCACAGAGGTCGTGGCGGGCGCGAACCCGGTGCGCGGTCCCTGAGCGAAGGTGGTGGATGCTTGCCAGGCTCGTGAGGAGCGGCCGACGCTTGACTTGAGTTAGCGAGGTCGTACGGAGAGGGCGCGAGATCGCGTCGAGTGGAGGTCGCGCATGCCGAGGAGCTGGCGAGAGTCCGGGCAGAGCTAGAGGGTCGGCACGCAGAGGAGTTGGATAGGGCGCGTCTTTGAGATCGACTCGCTGCGTCTTTGTCTTCTGGCCGTGACCATTCGCAGTAGGCTTAGGCTTGTATATGTACTGGGCTTGTAGTATATTTTTTGTAATGGTTTATGTATTGGGACTTGTGTATGGTTGATTTTCTGGTTTTGTGGGTGTTTATGGGTTTAATTCGGTTATTTTGTCTTGTTGCGAAAAATGCGTTCCTGCGTCGTAGCCGGGTCTGAAATCCTCGCGTATTTGCTTGCCGAGCGTACCTGCAAAACATTGTTAGTCGTAAAAGCATATATATATGTCTCGATTGAGACTGACTCGCTAATGACCGAACTAAAAGCGAATGTGGAGTTTTGAAAAATGCTGTTTAGAAAAATATTTTAGACTCGTAAAAAGACGCTTTTGACATTATAAAAATGTGAGCTAAAACGACGTTTTGAGACGAAAATTGTGAATGCGAAAATCGTATTTTGTGTGGGGTTTAATTTTTGTGTGATTATCGTGTTTTGTGAAAAATGAAAATACGAGAGGCGGAGTCGATTCACATGAAATCGAGACGACGCCGTCGGGAATTAAACGCTGTCGGCTAGGAGGTCGGTAAAAATAGTGTAGGGGTAATAAGTTAAAAATTTTAGGGTATAGGTGTGTAAGAAGTGTAAGAAATCGAATAATTTTGTCAGAAAAGAAAAAGAAAATCGCCTGTAAACAGGCGATTTTACTTTTAATCGCCTGTTTACAAAGCGACATAATTTTGTTTTTGGTTTTGTTTGATTTATTTTAATCGCTTGTTCTCTAGCGTTTAAGTTTTTGTGTTGTATTTCGTTGTGCAAATCTCGGCTATAAAAGGAGGGCTAGGTTAACTCATTTCACTCATCCTTTCATTTCCCATTCTCGATTTTCCAAAAATATTCAGAATATTTACGGAACATTTGTCGAATTATGGAGAATTTTGAAGGGAACTTGCGCCGTTGGTGTGCGTCCTTGTCGGGTATCGAGAAGAAGCTTTTGAAAGATTGCGGAGTTGGCGTATTTCGTGGGCTAAGGCAGGTTCGAATGGAGTACGAGTTCCTGGACGTTTGTCTTGAGTATTGGGATCCAAACCTGCACGTGTTCCGCTTTCCTTGCGGAGAGGTTTGCCCTCTAGTTGAGGAGTTTGGAGCCATTGGTGGGTGGGTGCGCATTAGCTTGCCGGTATGCGTCAGGCAGGAGTTTGGCTATAAGAGGCAAGTTCAGAACTACCTCCAGATGACCCGGGACGAGGTGGAAGAGCTATTTGTTGGGAGCCGTGTCAACCTCCATCGCTTGTGTCAATGGTTTAGGAATGACGAGAATGGGCATATCTCTGCTGTGGCCAGGAGGAGGGCTTTGGCCTTTTGCCTGGTACACTGCTACATGTTCCCGGACTCTATATCCGAGGGGTTGTTGGGAGACCCGCGTTTAATTGTCGTGGTGGAGCAGATGGAAATAGGTTGCAATCTCTCTGCTTTAATTCTGGCGGAGATGATCCTTGGATTGGATGACCGGGCATGCAATAGGGAGCATGCGTACCGAGGATGTCCCTTGATCCTCCAGTTGTGGCTGATGGAGCGTCTGAACGTGTTGAACGACTTCGGCTTCGATGTTGAGTATGTCGCAGGAGGCATTACCAGTCGTTACATGCGGTGGTCGGGTCCAAACGAACGTCCTACTGAATATTTCCCTGAGTTTGTGAGGTCATGTGCTATCCGTTGGTCGGTTCCGTGGTGGGGGATAGTTGACGTGACGGCTAGCGCATTAGGCGATGGTCCCTCCGAAGTTCTCTTATGTGGGTTTGAGATGGGCGTCTACATCCATCCTCTGCGAGTTAGGCGACAAATAGGGTATGCACAGTTCATCCCTGGCCAGGACACGACGGTGCAGGGGACGGTTATGCTGACTAGTGATATAGTCGACGCTTGGGCGAGCGGCTGGATTATGCGCCCCAGGTGGCCTGTGGCTGGTGTTCCTAGGACGACTCGGGTATCGCCGGCCTATACTAGGTGGACTGTTGCCCAGAGCCCCCATAAGAGGTCGTGCCTTCGCGCCCTAGAGCTAAAACAGGGCTCCTCAGACTTCTGAATGTGTGTTCGGCTGTGGGTCGCCGTAGGGGTTGAGGGTCGGTGGTCCCATATTCAGCTGAAAGGTTTCAAGTCTGGTCGATAATGAAGAGAAACTGGTGTTGTTTATGTGTGTTTTGTTAATATTATGTTCATATTATGTTGTATTATGTATTATATTATCTATCCTAAACCCGATGTACATGCCGGGATTTGTACTGTAATATATTGTAGTGTTTGTTAGTGTAGTTTATGCTCCTACGTTTGAAAAATCCAAAATGTAACCGTTCTTTTTAAGATTAATAAAAATCAGGTTTTTATTTACGACTTTGCCTCATTTTGCTTGTTATTCTGTGTGAAATTCCTTGGCTCTAATCTCTTTTCAAAGGTTTTAGAATGCAAGCACGGTTTTTAGGAAATCTTTGTATTGACTATTCCCTCGACTTTTTTAAGCTTTGGGTTTGTCGTTTTGTGTTGAATGTCGTTCTTTTTTACCTTTAGGTTTAAAAGACGAATTTTTGTGTTGACTATGTCCTTGACTTTTTTAAGCTTTGGACGTGTCATTTTGTGTTGAATATCGTCTTTTTACCCTTAGGTTTGCAAGACGAATTTTGTGTTGACTATGTCCTTGACTTTTTTAAGCTTTGGACGTGTCATTTTGTGTTGAATATCGGTTGCGCTTTTTGCAAAGCTGCCTACGTATCCACGAAAAATGGAATCAAACCGGCGTAGTTCAGAAGTGTACGTTTAGGGGCATACCGGCCCAAGAGTTGTGTTTGCTTTTTTGTGGTGAATGTGCACGTTTAGGGGCATGCCGGCCCATGAATTGTGTTTGATGGATGCATGTTTAGGGGCATGCCGGCCCATGAATTGTGTTTTTTTGTTTTTTTTGTAGAGAGAGTGCACGTTTAGGGGCATGCCGGCCCATGAACATGTTTAAGGACATGCCGGTCCATGAATTGCTTTTGATTTTTGTGGAGAGAAAGAGCATGTTTAGGGGCATGCCGGCCCATGAACATGTTTAAGGACATGTCGGTCCATTGAATTGTTTTTTAGAAAATTTCGCATTTTATAGATACATTGCAAGGCATTTTTAAGGGTAGTACTTTTTGAGCTGGTCGAGGTTCGTTGCTAGGTTAAACTCTTGACCGTCCAAGTCGGTTAGTTTTACTGCTCCGCCTGTGAAGATTTCCTTGACGAGGTAGGGTCCAGCCCAGTTAGGCTTGAATTTTCCTCGTGGGTCGACTGGAAGTGGTGCTCGGACTGATTTTAGTACGAGATCACCTACTTTTATGTTTCGTGGCTTAACTCGTTTGTTGAATGCTCGTTGTAGTCGGGCTTGGTACATTAAATGCGGTACTCGGGGAATCTGATCGGCGTTCGTCCAGGAGCATGAGTCGTTAAATGCTGGATTCACGGGCCCATTCTGCTTCCGGGATGCTACTTTCCATTAGTATGCGTAGAGACTGTATTTCTATTTCCACTGGTTGGATGGTTTCCATGCCATAGGTGAGGAAATAGGGGGTCATGCCTGTGGGCAAGCGAATGGTAGTGCGGTATCCCCATAATGCATATGGTATCTTGTTGGGCCAATCTTTGCAGCTGTTGATCATTTTCTCGAGTATGGTGACGACTGTCTTGTTTGCTGCTTCAACGGCTCCATTGGTTTGGGGTCGATAGGGTGAAGATTTGTGATGCTGTATGTTGTATTTTGTGAGTATAGCTTCCGTCTCGCGCTGAAAGTGCGAGCCTTGATCGCTGATGAACTCATGGGGTATGCCATATCGGCATATAATGTTTGTCTGTATGAATTTGGCGACTTCTTTGGAGCCGAGGGTTCGAAAAGATGCTGCTTCTACCCATTTAGTAAAGTAGTCGATGGCCACCAGCACGAAGCAGTGACCTCCTGCTCCGATGGGGTGGACTTTTCCTATTACGTCGATGCCCCAGGTTGAAAAGGGCCAGGGTGAGGTTAGGCTGTATAGTGGTGAAGGTGGTACATGTTGGACGTTGCTGAAAATTTGGCAATTGTGGCAGTGCTTGACGTATTGGATGCAGTCTGCTTCCATGGTCGTCCAATACCATCCTAGTCGTAGAATCTGTTTGCAGAGTGCTCGAGCGTTCATGTGGGGTCCGCATTCGCCATCATGGACTTGCGTGACGATTTCCTGCCCCTTCTTGTAGTCGACACATATGAGCAGCGTCCCTTGTGGTGTTTTCTTGAGTAATTGTCCCATCTCTAGCACAAATTGGGAAGCTAGGAGTCTGATAGCTCTCTGTCCACGTTTATCGGTGTCGGGTGGGTAAGTGTTGTCTGTTTTGTAGTTGATTATGGCTTGATACCAAGGCTCTGTCTGCTCGGCTTCGTCCAGGTCAATGGTATGGATGTATGCTGGTTCGTCACGTCTTTCGACGATGATGGGTAGTAACTTCATGTCTGGTGGCATGTTGAGGAGGGATGAGAGTTTTGACAGTGCGTCGGCAAACTGGTTTTCTTCCCTTGGGAGGTGGTAAAATTCGATGCTGTCGAAGTTGGTTATGAGTTTTTGTACTTTTGTTTGGTATTTGGGGAGGGTTTCGCTCATGATCTTCCATGCCCCGGTCACTTGATTTATGATGAGGAATGAATCTCCATGCACCCGTAGGTTCTTTATTTCGAGGGCGATGGCGGCTTGCAGGCCGTAAATGCAGGCTTCGTATTCTGCGGCGTTGTTTGTGACGCTAAAATCGAGCTTGATCGAGAGCGGAGTATGGTCGCCATTTGGGGATATTAAGAGTATTCCTACTCCGTAGCCGCGGTAGTTTGATGCTCCGTCAAAGTATAATTGCCAGTATTCCTTTTCTATGGCAAAGATTCCATCGTCAGGGAATGACATTGTATCGATCATGGGTTGTTCGATGATAGCGTTTTCTGCAAGGAAGTCGGAAACTGCTCTTCCCTTGATTACTTTCAGAGGGAGGTATTTGAGTTCATACTCGGCGAGGAGTAGAGTCCATCTGGCCATACGCCCATTTAGGACTGGTTTTTCAAATAGGTACTTGAGGGGGTCCATCAGGGAGTAGACTCTTGTTGTGCTAGTGAGTAGGTAGTGTCTGAGCTTTTTGGTGGCCCAGACTAGCGAGAGGCAGCTTTTCTCGACTGGTTCATACCGAGTTTCGTAATCGTGAAACTTTTTGCTGATGTAGTAGATGGCCCGTTCTTCGTTGTTGACTTCCTGGGCGAGCATGGCACCCATAGCGTTTGGCGTGGTCGTTAAGTATAGCGATAGGGGCAAATCCTTTTGTGGGGGTACCAGAACGGGTGGATTTGTGAGCAGGCTCTTGACCTTGTCGAATGCTTGTTGACAATCGTCGTCCCATTTCGTATGCTCTTCTTTCTTCAATTTTTTGAAGATTGGCTCACAAATCATGGTGAGTTTGCTGATAAATCGGGAGATATATTGGACTTGTCCCAAAAAGCTCCTTATTTCGTCGAAGTTGCTTGGCGGTTTCATACCCATTATTGCCTTGATCTTGGTTGGATCTATTTCGATCCCGCGCTGGCTTACTATGTGACCCAGCAACTTGCCTGATGTGACCCCAAAGGTGCATTTCTGTGGGTTTAGTCGCATCTTATACTGCCTAATTCGGGTGAAGAACTTCCGAAGGTTTGTGACGTGGTTGTCCCTTTCCTTTGACTTCACGATCATGTCGTCAACGTATACCTCGACCTCCTTATGCATCATGTCGTGGAGCAAGGTGGTGGCGGTACGTTGGTAGGTAGCGCTGACATTTATGAGCCCAAATGGCATGACTGTGTAGCAATATGTTCCCCAGGGGGTTACGAAAGTGGTTTTCGGCATGTCGTCTGCTGCCATCTTGATTTGGTTGTATCCCGCGTATCCGTCCATGAATGACAGTAAGGCGTGGTCTGCTGTGTTGTCGATTAGGATGTCCATATGAGGTAGTGGGAAATCGTCTTTTGGGCAGGCTTTGTTTAGGTCACGGAAGTCGGCACATACTCGTATTTTGCCGTTCTTCTTCATGACTGGAACCATGTTGGAGACCCAATCAGAGTATTCAATGACTCGGATGAATCCAGCTTGTAGTTGCTTTTCGATCTCTTCTTTGACCATGAGAAACCATTCTGGCTTAATGCGTCGGAGCTTCTGTTTGACGGGTCTGGAACCTTGCTTGATCGGGATGCGGTGTTCAGCTATCTCGCGGTCTATGCCGGGCATGTCCTTATATGACCAGGCAAAGACGTCCTTAAACTCTGCGAGGAGCTTGGTATATGTGGTCCTTTCTTCTGTGCTCAGTGAAGCCCCCAGTTGCAGTTCTTGAGGCTCTTCGGGCGTGCCTATGTCGATGGTTGTTGTGTCTTCAATGATGGGGTCTTGTTCGGGTTTTGAGACAATGCTTGCAATGTATCTATATAATGCAATGTTTTTTAGTTTAGATTTATCGTGATTATTGGAATACGTAGATTTTAAATGAGGCAAAGAGTAATCAAAAACTTTCATGTTATTAATGTTATCAAAAGCGGTTACATTTGAAGATAGCTCAGACGAGGGAGCTTTGGATAACCTTAATGACTCTAGTTCTTATTGAGACTTACTATAATAGCCGTTTTTAGAAAAATGGCGTCATGACGACGCAGGATCCTAGACTCTAGGTGTAGACGCTTGAATTGGGACCTCCCGAGTCGTCGGTGGGTTGGGTGGCTTCTTCTTCGAGCTTCAGTTGTCGGAGGGCGGCTCGGAAATCTGAGGCTTCTATGGTGATGACCTCGTTGTAAAAAGGGATTTTAACCTTTTGGTGGAGAGTTGATGTTATGGCCCCGTTAGCGTGAATCCATGTCCTTCCTAGTAACATATTGTATGCCGGGGGAATGTCCATGAGTTGGAATTGGGTTTTTGTCTTGATGAGTCCTATCACGATGGGTAGTGATATGACACCTTCTATGCTGCGGGAGGTACTGTCGTATGCTCTTATGTTGTTGGAGCAAGGGGTGACATCGCTTTCTTTTAGTCCTAGCTTGAGGGCTGTTGTTAGGGGCAGGATGTTGATCGCGGAGCCATTGTCGATGAGAGTAACGGGTAATATCATGTTACGGCACTCTACGGTTATGTAGAGTGCTGGGTTGTGTGGGTCTTGGAAGGATGGCAGGTCTGCGTGGGAGAAAGTTATGGCGCCTGGTAGCCAATCCCGGATGATGCGGCTAATGAGTTGTGCTGGGAGGATATCTCTGGTGTTACGCCATGTCGTGTCTAAGGAAGGGTCGTTGGTTATAGGTAGGTTAGTCATATCCTTGACTATGCTCTTGTCTCTGCCTTTGCTTGTGCGTTTGGGAGGGAATCCTGGCGGTATTTGTAGCTCTAAAGGAGACTGATACGGATGTTGGGGGTGAGGAGCTTTATTGTGGCCGTCGGACTGTCTGAGGGGATGTTGATGAGGGATCGGGGTGAAGATTCCTTTCCTGTCCTCATGCCTTGGTTCCGTTCTTGTCCTAGCTTGGCGAATGCGATCAATGTCGCTACCGTTGTTGATGCTGTCGAAAAGGACGTTGACATCGTGATCGCTTGTGGGAGCCAGGAGGGGATGATTGAGGATGGGATGCGTTCCCACGAAAATGGGTTGAAGCAGGCGTGCTATCTTTGGGTGTTGGTTTAGGAGCTATGCTTGGCTTGTCGACCGTCTCGTTGTCAATCATGTCTTGGATTACGTTCTTGGCCGAGCTTGATTATCGGTGTCATGTCCTTTCCCCTGTGGAATTCACGGTCACGAGTCTTCGTGCCATGATAGGGTTTCTTATCCTCGGGTGGTTCCTTTGGTGGGTTTGGGGAGATCTGAGAATGTTTTTCTTTACGAGCTTTCCCAATGCCTTTGAGTAGGACATAAAGAGGGTCGAACCTCCGTCATTTGTTGTGATGAGAATGGCCCAACCGGGTGATGACCTGGCACAAAGATGGGTTGTGCTAGGAAAATTGGTTCTTATTCTTTGGTGCCTTGGGTTTCTGCAGTGTTAAAGGGTTCAGCCGTGGTCGTGGTTCGAGGAGTATTGCCCTGGCGACCATGATCTGCAGTTTTGGCCAACTTGTACTTGTGGATTTCGTCTTCTAGGGATCGAATCCTCTTGATGTGTCGAGCAGACTCTTCGGCGAATAGTCTAGCGTTTTTATCGGTTTCGATCTTCTGCATGGCCGCCAGATGCTCGAATAGGGCGGCGAGGTTGGCTATCTTGTGGTCAAGCAGCCTTACGTGCTCGGTGATCGTCATTAGCGGAGGAGGTGGTGGAAGGGCAGCTTCGTCACTTGCGAGGTTGAAACGGAAATTCATATTGTGTTTGCGAGCCGGGTGTTCAGGGTTTTTCAGTGAGTGGACCTGACAAAGTTTTCAAACCTTTAGTGACTCTAAAAAGGAAGAAAAGACTCAACGAAAAATCGCATTCAAAGAAGTAAAAAAAATGGGTGCATGACTCGACTCGTGTTTTTAGTTTAAAAAGACACAGGAAGCTTTTGAGGTAGGGGCATGTTGACACGTCCCTAATCTCGAGGTAGGAAAATTTTATGATCATAATCTGATTAACCCAGTTTAGCGGTATGTTGCTAGGGGTTTATCATTACGATAAAAAGGATCAAACCGAAGTAGCGATAGGCTAGTTGATCTGAGGATGTTAAAATTGGGTAAAAGGCGATCACTTGTTCGCCTTTCACGTGTGACTCAGGGAATTAAATCAAAATGACGATAGGTCACTTGATTCAGAAATTAAATCAACGGGTTCGCATCTGAACGAGCCCGCGTTTTTGTTTTTTGAGAGAAAAAAGATTAAATCGGGATGACTAAGGAGTCACTCGACTTAGAGCTAATTCAAACGTACTAAAGGTTAATTTCATTTAAAATCTCCGAAATGCATTGACATTGTCGGGTGAAATTTTTGCAATAAATGTATTATGACGATACGTCAGTCGCATAATTCATTTACGTTTTGAAAAGGATCGGGGATCTAGTGATTATCCTGGATCGGTTTTAAATGCACTGGCATTTTATTTATCAAACTCAAATGACTATAGGTCAAAGAGCCTAACGGCGTGTTTTTAAAAGTATGACCTTTTTGAAAAAAAAGTTTAAAAGTGAATTTTCAAAAATGGACGTATTTTAAATGTAAAATGCCTAGGAAAAGTTTTTACAGGCAATAGTTTTGAAAGACGACTATAGTGAGGGTACCATAGCTTCACACTTGTACATATAAACACAGGTTTTTGGCTTATAGGGTAAGGTTCCCTCCGGCCATTCCCTTAACGTTTCGGTAGGGGCACCCGCAAGAGTACACACGTCTTAGGTGTGCATTCAAGACGGGCCCTAGAGCGTTCGAGTTTGACTGGTTACGATCGTTTGTACGGATGCCGTACTTGTAATCGTGGAGGGGTGAGAGAACAGTGTGTCCGGAGTTACCTCGCTTATGAAGCGAGAGTTACTAGGGCCGTTCCTCAAAGGGTGTGGTTTGAATCAGGAGGATTCGACTCAACGTATTTTTGCCCAAATATCGAAAGCGTAAATGTTTTCAAAGTTTCAAGCTTCACTTCTTTATGATTTAAAAATAAAAGAAAAACTAGTTTTTCAAAAATAATAAAAATCATGCTCGTCCCAGTAGTCGCCGGTGAAGGTACCGGGAAATGTGGGACCTATCGGCGCCTGTGCGCCCTTGCCTCGCCCCGTCTTGGGCGTGGGAAGCGGAATGCGCCTCGCAGGAAAAAGTGCGATGGTTTTGAGAAAATGGGGGAGATCATTGCATGAATTTGTGGTCAAAAAAGAAAAGTAGAAAAATCCTTTTTGAAAATGTATTTTCGGAGTCGCCACCAAATATTAAAGGAATTTGGAACCTATTCAACGCGTCTTGAAATACAAGACACGAGTGTCTCAGATTTCAAGATGCGTCGATATCTATCAATCTGAGGTTTGAAACCAGAGAAGGGATTCGGAGTGAGGTTACTTTTCAAAAGTTTTGGCAAAAATGTGTTTTTGAAAACTGAAATCAAAAAGCCTACATAAAAGAAGTCTCTACTAATTTGAAAACATTTAGTTAATTTCGATATTTGGGCTAAAATGACGCTACGTACAAGTGCGAATATATATGACTCGATTAAAATGCATAAATAATGTAAATCGTCAAAATAATGACTTTTCTATGGGAAATGTACGTTAAATAATAATTTATTGACTAAATTATTACTATAAACGTTATTTTCCGACCTCATATTTGACTCTTTAAGAATTTGTGAAAACCCTCAGTTTTGACATGCTAAAAGACTCTATGAAACGGTACAATTTAGTGTTGGATCCGTGATTCTAGTCGTTATTTAATGCATGAATGAGGACTTGCATAATTATAAAAGTGACGTTGGTTTGCTTTAGTGATAATGAGTCGTTTATTTATGCGATATTGGCGGGGTTTAGACGGATTATGAATCCGAATTACTACAACCGTATTACGAATACGGCTTCGCTAATGCCAATATCGGGTTGGGGTTAATGTAACCCCTTTGTCCGAGTCTCAAAACGTCCCAGAGCGTAGGTAAAATGTTTACCTTTCGAAAGTGAAAAGACGGTATTTTTGAGTGGATTTTGTGAGTAGTATATGTGTTTTGTAAAACCGATATGTTGAAATGAATGGAGTGGGTTGGTGTTTATAGAGGTTGGCTGGTTTATGCGTAGACAAAAACTTAATCGCCTGTGTACAGGCGAATTTAATTTCATCTGGGCTGTATTTTGTAGGGAAAGACAAAAAAAAAGGCTGCACACCAAAACAAAAACTTAATCGCCTGTTGACAGGCGTTTAGGTTTTTAATTGCCTGTCAACTGGCGATTTGTATTTTGTTTTGGTGTGCTGTTTTAGCCGCCTTTTAGTTTTGGACGTATGATTAAGTAATGATTATGTTTTATTTAGATATTTACGTGTGGGTTAAGTATAATTTGGGCCTAGTCGGTTTTTGGTCCAATTTCGATTTTCGTGCTCCGGTTTTTGTCGTGTTTTTCGGTTTTGGCTCGAAATACAATAATATTGAATTATATTATTTTGCGGTATTATAGAACCTAATTTTGTGAAAATGTGACACGGGACGCACTTTGGCCCGTTTTGAGTGTTGTGTTAGTGTGCGTTTTGGGTCGTTTTTGTAAGTTTGGGCCGTTTTGTAGCTAGTTGGGCTGTTTTTGTGGCTTGGCTTAATAAGACGTTCCTGTTTCGTGCTCGTGTTGTGCTTATAATGACTAAGAGTGACATTCATTTTTATGATTATGCAAGTCCAAATTAATACGCTAAAAATGACTAAATACGTTTTAGACACTTTTGTACCGTTTCGACTCTTTTAAAAGCATGTATGAAAGTCCTTTTCATCATCGGGTTTGTTTTTTGGGGGGTACGGATACGGGTATCTACAAATACATTTGACTAACTTCTTAGTCATATTCGACTTTGACTAACCTCTTAGTCATGTTCGACTGACCTTTCAGTCCACAACACTGACTAACCATTTAGTCATTAAATAAGGCATCGATATGATTATTCTCTGAAATAATCACATCTCTCAAACACATCCTTTAGGTGTGACTCTTAGGGACCAGTTGATCACCGCCATCTGTATGACAATAACGTCAAACTTATCTAGCAAGCCAACCGTTATCGATAAACGTTAATCAACTGATTAAATACAAAATGTACCCTGTGTACCTAAAGAGATTTATTTATGTAATTGCACTAACTGTGGAGGACACTAGCTCCAACAATCTCCCACTTGTCCGTTCAAGTGTATGTGCGATAATCGATTGTCATATCCATAATAAATTTCTCCCACTCAATGTAAACCAATTTGCAAAGTCCGTACTTTCAAAGGTCGTAGTTCACAAGTGATCAGTATCAAGAGTGGTTTCCCCGACTAGAGAGTAACTTAACTGATAAACGAATCAATATTCGAGCATGGCAATGCATTTTCAGTTACAGCTCCTCGAGTGGCCCTGAGAAAAGTATTATAACTCGATAGAAGTTGGATATTTTCCTCAACTCGAATCCTGCAGATGTAAGCGCAGCATGAAATGACCCAGTGAAAATCTACTTGGCCTCCTGTTACGGTCGACCGTGAGAAAGAAACCAAAGTCACCCAAAATCTGCCTTAATCTCAAGAGACAGTCGATAGTCAAAAGAATCGACTCTAGGAACACTATGGATGTCCTATCCACGACCCGACATCTAATGTTCTGAAACATTTAGGACTCCATGTAGTCGTCACAAAAATGTCCTACGCGATTTCAGTAAACCCGCATCTGCGATCGATCAGTCAACAGTTTGACTTATGGCTCGTTGAACCCACCATCAATCGACGTCACAAAATGATTGCCTGAGTTATCAGCCCGTGTAGGCGATCACGGACCAAAACAAAATATAAAGCAATTCAGTTCACTTTGAGGTGTTCAACGTTGTCTGTACAACCCTCATGAAAAACAATATATATAACAAAACGATGATTTTATTAGAAGTTTGATGAAAAACAAGTGTCAAATCCATACAAACAACTAATACAACTCAGGAACACGCTTAATTCCCATGGAAATAACGTGCCCTTCATGCTTATCATATCTCAACGGCTTAGTGAGAGGATCTGCTACGTTATCATCCGTAGCAATCTTGTCAATCACTATCTCCTTCTGCTCCACGTAATCTCGGATCATGTGAGCCTTCCTTTGCACGCGTCTGAGACTTGTTCTTTGGACTTCGGCTCTTTCGCTTGGAAGATGGCACCACTATTGTCGCAATAGATGGTGATCGGGTCATTCGAACTTGGAACTACAGTTAGTCCTGGTAAGAACTGACGCATCCATATAGCTTCCTTCGCAGCCTCTGAAGCAGCATAGTACTCAGACTCAGTCGTGGAATCTACTATAACTGTTTGTTTGGAGCTTTTCCAGCTGACCGCAACGCCATTAAGAGTAAAAACGAATCCAGATTGAGACTTCGAGTCATCTTGATCCGTTTGGAAACTAGCATCTGCGTAACAGATTGCGCAAAGCTCAGTGTCTCCTCCATAAGTCAATACCCAATCTTTAGTCCTCCGTAGGTACTTAAGAATATTCTTTACAGCTATCCAGTGTGCTTCACCTGGATTGCCTTGGTATCGGCTCGTCATACTCAATGCATATGCCACGTCCGGACGTGTGCATATCATGGCATACATGATCGATCCTATAGCTGAAGCATATGGAATCCGACTCATGCGTTCGACCTCTTCCGATGTCTTTGGTGCTTGAGCTTTACTCAATTGCATCCCAGAGACCATTGGAAGGTTCCCCTTCTTGGAGTTGGTCATACTGAACCTCTCAAGAATCTTATCTATATAAGACTCCTGACTGAGGGATAACATCCGTCGTGATCTATCTCTATAGATACGGAGCCCCAAAATTCGCTGTGCCTTACCCAGATCTTTCATCTGGAAATGGTTCTTTAACCATACTTTTACCGAAGTTAAGAGAGGTATGTCATTCCCAATCAAGAGTATGTCATCGATATACAGTATTAGAAAGACAATCTTGCTCCCACTCGACTTGATATATTGACATGGTTCCTCGACCGATCGAGTGAATCCATTCTCCTTTATCACTTGGTCGAAGCGATGATTCCAACTCCGTGAAGCTTGCTTAAGTCCATAAATGGAACGCTTAAGCTTGCAAACCTTCTTAGGATCTTTAGGATCTATAAAACCTTTGGGTTGTACCATGTACAACTCCTCCTCCAAATAACCGTTTAAGAAGGCGGTTTTCACGTCCATTTGCCAAATTTCATAGTTATGAAAGGCGGCGATCGCTAAGACAATCCGAATGGAACGAAGCATGACTACGGGTGCAAAGATCTCATCATAGTGCAACCCTTGCACTTGGGTGAAACCCTTTGCCACTAGTCGAGCCTTGTATATGTCTGGTTGTCCTTCTACAGATCGCTTTATCTTATAAAGCCATTTGCACTGAAGAGGTCGGACCTTATCAGGTAAGTCAACCAGATCCCATACATCGTTCTCATACATAGAGTCCATCTCGGATTGCATGGCTTCTTGCCATAGCTTTTAGTCAGAACATGTCATGGCACCTTTATAGGTTACGGGTTCGTTACTCTCAAGGAGTAAAACGTCATCTCTTCCATTCTCCTCGACCATACCGATGTATCTGTCTGGAGGAATGAAGAGTCTACCCGACCTTCTGGGTTCCAAGGGAATATTAACCGCAGCAGACGAAGAAGGAACAGTTTCCTCCATTGGTTGCTCGGTTGTTGGTTCAGGAATCTCCGACAGATCGAAGGTTCTATTACTTCTCTTGTCTTCGAGAAACTCTTTCTCTAAGAACTTCGCACTAACCGCAACAAAAACTCGTTGTTCGGTTGGCGAATAGAAGTAATGACCAAACATTCCTTTTGGATAACCAATAAAGTATGTCTTGACCGATCGCGGGCCGAGCTTATCCTCGTGTCTCCACTTGACATAAGCCTCGCACCCCCAAACCCGAATAAAGGACAAGTTAGGGACCGTTCCCTTCCATAACTCGTATGGAGTCTTGTCTACAGCTTTAGACGGACTTCGGTTAAGTATAAGAGTAGCTGACAAAAGAGCATAGCCCCATAATGAGTCAGGTACAACCGTGTGACTCATCATGGATCGAACCATATCAAGTAATGTTCGATTCCTGCGTTCGGACACACCATTCAGTTGTGGTGTTCCGGGTGGAGTTAACTGTAATACTATCCCGCGGTCTTTCAGGTGTCGATCAAACTCAGTTGAAAGATATTCGCCACCACGATCTGAATGTAGTGCTTTTATCTTTCTATCCAGTTGGTTCTCAACCTTATTCTGGAATTCCTTGAACTTGTCAAAGGACTCACTTTTATGCTTCATTAAGTAAACATGTCCATATCTACTCAAATCGTCCGTGAAAGTGATAAAATACCTATAACCATCTCTAGCGTTGATTGACATAGGTCCACACACATCAGTATGTATGAGTCCTAATAGGTCAGCAGCGCGCATTCCAACACCTTTGAAGGAAATTCGAGACATTTTGCCTATGAGACATGATTCACACGTGCCAAAAGTTTCATAGTCAAATGGGGCAATTGTCCCACTATCAATGAGCTTTTTCACGCGTTTCTCATTTATGTGTCCCATACTGGCGATTATGCCATAGATAGGTTTGATCTTTGTCACCAACCTTTGCTTTCTTGTTACTCACATGCATAATATCCGTGGTTTGATCTAAAACATAAATTCCGTTTATGGAAACTGCTTTACCATAAATCATTTCATTCAAAGAGAAAATACAGCTAATATTCTTTATTAAAAATGAAAATCCTTCTTTATCAAGAACGGATACAGAAATAATGTTTTTGGATAAACTAGGTACATAGTAACAGTTATTCAGAAATAACTCAAATCCACTTGGGAGTTGGATTACATATGTCCCTACTGAAACGGCAGCAACTCTTGCTCCATTCCCCACTCGCAGGTCTACATCACCTCTTGCCAGAGTTTTGATGCTTCTTAGGCCCTGCAAATGATTGCACAGATGAGAACCACACGAACTCATTTTCTCTAAAATTGGTTTCTAAATTCCACCTAAAAATTTAGTGGCGACTCTCTTTTCGAATGAAAATGTTTTTGAAATAAAACATCGCGTGGATCAAAATCCCTTGTCCACAATTTGGCGACTCCGCTGGGGAATGTGAAGCTTGAAAAGTAAAACGATGGCTATTTACAGTACCTTTTTTATGTTGTTTTATGCATCATACTGTTAGGTTTTGAACCATTTCTCCCTTTGGGTCGACCTCAAAGTAGGGAAATGACGTTCACTGTGTCTGGTTTAAATACCAAGGTGGTTCCGCCGAGGTTAGCAACCGCACTCTCGCCATATAGTTACAAACTTATGGTGGTTGCATAGGTTACCTAACAACGTGGGATCATTGGCATGGACCCTTTTTGAGACTTAGAATAGTCTAGCTCATGCATTGCATCCTTGAACTGCGTATGACTAAATGCTCTGTGAATTCTGAAGCCTTGTTTTTAGTCTCTTTTTAGTCAAAACTGTCATCTTTTCAATCGAATATTTTCCAAAAAATCTTTTCTCAGCTGAAACGCTGTCTTTTTAGGATTAGAATAATCTTAAATATTTCTTTTGAAACAATTTTTGACTTAAGCTGAAATGTTTTCCCTCTAAAAAAAATCATTCCTTAAGCTGAAATGCTGTCTTTTTAGGATTAGAATAATCTTAAATATTTTTCAACACTATCGTTTCCGAAAAACAAAGATTTTTGTCCAAGCTGAAACGCTTTCCTTCTAGGATTAGAATAATCTTAAATATTTTCCAACTTTAGCTCTTTTGAAAAAAGATCTCCTGTCAATCGAATATATATTTTTTTTTTTCCAAAAGTTTTTTTCTTGCTGAAATGCTGTCTTTTTAGGATTAGAATAATCTTAAATATTTTCCAACACTATCTCTTTCGAAAAACAAAGTTTTTTTAAGCTGAAACGCTTTCCTTCTAAAATTAGAATAATCTTAGATATTTTCTGAATATTAGCTCTTTTGAAAAAAAGATCTTTTCTTGGCTGAAATGCCATCCTCTTAGGATTAGAATAATCTTAAAAGATTTCCGATACTAGTTCTTTTGAAAAAAAAAAAAAGATCTCCTCCAAGCTAAAAAGCTTTTCATTTAGGATTAGAATAATCTTAAAAGATTTCCGATATTAGCTCTTTTGAAAAAAGATCCATTCCTAACTGAAATGCTATTCATTTAGGATTAGAATAATTTTAAATGATTTCCGATATTAGCTCTTTTGAAAAAAGATCCATTCCTAGCTGAAATGCTATTCGTTTAGGATTAGAATAATCTTAAATAATTTCCGATATTAGCTCTTTTGAAAAAAGATTCATTCCTAGCTGAAATGCTATTCATTTAGGGTTAGAATAACCTTAAACAATTTTCGATATTGCCTGTTTTGAAAAAAAAGATATTTTCTAAGCTGAAATGTTATTCTTTTAGGGTTAGAATAATCTTAACCAATTTTCAACATTAGCTCTTTTGAAAAAGGATCTTTTCCTAGTTGAAATGCTATTCGTTAGGATTAGAGCAATCTTAAATAATTTTCGATATTAGCTCTTTTGAAAAAGATCTTTTCTAAGCTGAAATGCTCCTCGTTAGGATTAGAACAATCTTACGTAATCTTCGATATTTGCTCTTTATAATAAAAAAAAAGATCGTTTCTAAGCTGAAATGCTCCTCGTTAGGATTAGAAAATCCTAAAACTTTTTTTTCTTAAAAAAAAAATTATCTTTTGAAAAAAGATCCTTTTATAAGTCGAAATGCTATCCATTTAAGATTAGAATAATCTCGAACAGTTCTTAACACTAACTCTTTTGAAAAAAGATCCTTTTATAAGCCGAAATGCTATCCGTTTAAGATTAGAATAATCTCGAACAGGTCCCAACACTAACTCTTTTGAAAAAAAAAATCCTTTTCAAGCTGAAATGCTACCCGTTTAGGATTAGATTAATCCCGAACGTTTTTTAACACTACGTCTTTTAAAAAAAGAATAGTTTTTAAGCTGAAATGCTATACGTTTAGGATTAGAATAATCTCGAACACTTTTGAAATGCTACCCATTTGGGAATAGAATTTTTTCCAACCAAAACGAAGTTTTCCAAAGGTAAAATCTTGCCCAAGTTAAACTAGAATTTTCGAACCAAATAAGCCCTTTCGGTAGTCGAAGTGCTGCCCATTTTAAAACATCGACTTCAAAAAAACAAGTATCATTCTCGAGTCATGAGGAAGCATGAAATGCATCGAGTCAAGTCTAGTTGGAGTCTAAGCCGTGTATAGAAAGTCTAGTCCATCTAAAAGTCTTAGAGGATTTAACTAGTTGGGCCACCCAGGCCTATTCTTAGGCCCAAATCATGCATGTCAATTAGTAGTTTTGAGTCAGGGAATAATAACGTCTCATCTAGGCTATTTTTAGAAGTTTTATGTAAACCTTAGAAACTTGTTGGTCCAAACACGAGCTAATTACTTTAAGTCCATATCTAGTCGGGTCTAAGTCTCATATCGTGAGTCTGTCTTCAAGTCCATATGTCGCATGCATTTGCATAGTTAGGTCGTAGACCATGTCGTTAAGTTCTGAGTCTTTTCATGATTAATCTGGTCCAGTCCATTTGCATCCCGAGTTGTTACAAATAGTGTCGAAACCGTGTCGATTTCTGAACCTAAGTCGTATATTCTTCTCCTTAAGTCAAAGTCAAGTTGCAAAAGTGGGGTAACTTTCAAACCAAGCATCTGAATCAACTCTTGAAATAAGAAAAGTTCAAAGCCAAGGTTGGTGATTATGAGTCAAAATTCGTATTCAAGTCTTATGTCTGAGCTGAGTCTAAGATTCATTTTTCCACAATTATTTCTAACCCCTTCTCAAAATCAATGAAATTGATCTTGTCTCTATTTTGTTTCCATAATCCAACTGATGAAAATGCACAACACACTCGAAGGGTGTCCCTGGGGTAGAAATACGTATTCAATTCTAAAGTGCAACACCAACTCAAGACAAAAACAAAGACAAAGGGTTTCCGACAACCAAAACAAAAGAGTTTCAATTCTGGTAGTCAACTCGTGGTATACTACTCCTCTGCCTTTGGAGGAGGATCCATTAATTTGGAGCTCCACAGTGGTCATGAATTTGATCGCGACCAAAGGTACGAATATTCATGGATCGCCCTCCGTGTACTCGATCGCGTGCCTAATAAGCAAACGAACTTGTCAGAGGAGTCCGGCGTGATATACATATGACCACATGCGACCGCCCACCGCAAGATCTAGGAAAGTTGGAACAAGCCCAAGCCACAAAAGGCGCGGCCTATTCTCAAAAACGCAAACAAGAATACAAAAATACAAAAAATTGAGTGGCAACACGTCGGAGATTGAAGATCAAAGTCAAAATTAAAGGCAAAGCCAAAACGGTCAGAAAGTACCACCAATTCTTTTTTTTAAGTCGTTCTCAAAACGGCAATGGAGACATAGTCTTGAGTTCCGAGAATCATTGGCTTATGTAGTTGCACCCAAGCGTTTAGGGTCCACAAGGGATCCGCCAGTACTTCACAAGCTAGAACAAGATACAACATGATACCTTAGGTGAAACCTTCGAGTGTTACACAAAAAAAAAAAAATGCCATGTTTATGCACCTCGATCGAACTACATCGGATTTGATTTCGCTCCACGCGAATATGTAGGCAATCCTTTAGAATATGGGATACAATCCACCACCGCCCATCATCTAATTTGTCATCTTGTCAGTTTTTTACGGGTTTTTACAAAGTCCAAATGAATCAACTTTTGTTGAGTCTGTCTTAGTGCTCGATTTAGATTGGGATGAGAATCAAGGTTCTGATGAGTAATTGTCCAGTCTTGGAATGATCTTTATCTTAAGGGGAATTGGCGAAGATGTTTACTTTGACAGTTAGTTCGCGTCTCGACAAAGAATTTGCTTCAGGGGAGAACATGATACTATTAAGCCACGTCTATTTTAAACCACTTGTCAATCATCCTAAAAGATCTTGCATAGTTACTAGTCTACCCGTCAGTGAAACGTTGTCATAGGTCGAGTCGGTCATGGTCAAACGTTCAAATGATAGTTGCTCGTGTCACGTTGTTGTCGCATTCATGTCACATTCGTGTCGTATTTCATGCTGACTTGGCCATTCTTCAATTTCAAAATATCAGACATTTCAAGAACCTTTTTGCAAAGTTTGGGTCGATGATCCGAGGTCAAATTTGAAATTCGGGCAGATGACCCACTTCAATTTTCAAAATGATGCTTGCGGGCCGATGGCCCATTTCAATTTCTAAATGATGTCTACATTCAGAGTCGATGACTCTTCTTGATTTTTAAGATGATGTTTACAATGCGGGTCGAGGACCCAATTCGATTTGATGCATACTAACCAATACCCCACGTCAATTTTCAAGTAATTTTTGTAGTCTAGGTTGGACCCGCAATCTAACTTTAAAAAAAAAAATGTTTTTAAACTAGGTTAATGGCTGAATTATTCGAAGTGCTTAAAATCCAAAGTTCATATCGATGACCTCTTTCGATTTTCAAATGAAATTTGCTATGCGGGTCAATGACTTATTCATTTTCCAAAATAGGGGTCGATGACCTACTTTCAGATGATGTCTTGCGCTCGGGTCGATGACCCATCCACCTTTTCCTTCAAAATATGGGTCGATGGCCCTAATTTTCAATGACCATTATAGTTCGGGTCGATGACCCATCCGTCTTTTCCTCAAAATGCGGGTCAATGGCCCCATTTTTCAAAAGATGTTTACGGTTTCGGGTCGATGACCCATCCACTTAAATCAAAATGCGGGTTGAAGACTCATTTTCAAAAGATGTTTATAGTTCGAGTCGATGACTCATCCGCTTTCCAAGATGCGGGTCGACGACCCATTTTCAAAAGATGTTTACGGTTTCCGGTCGATGACCCATCCACCTTATTTCAAAACGCGAGTCGAGGACCCATTATGGAATGATATTCGCCGCTCGGGTCGAAGACCCATTTCCAAATTAAAGTGCTTAGTTCGGATCGACGATCCATCCTTTATGTTTAAAAGTAGGTCGAAGACCCATTTCAAAAGAAAAATCCTCGGTTCGGATCGATGATCCATCCTTTTTGAAAAAAAGCAGGTCGAAGACCCATTTTTTGAATAAAGTTCGCAGTTCGGATCGATGATCCATCCTTTATGTTTAAAAAAGCAGGTCGAAGACCCATCTTCAAATTAATATTCTCAGTTCGGATCGATGATCCATCCCTTTTGTTTAAAAAGTAGGTCGACGACCCATTTTCAAATAAAATGCACAGCTCGGATCGATGATCCATCCTTTTTGTTTCAAAAGTCGCAGAATTCACTATGTGAGTCGTGTGCTATGATTTGTTGTTAAGATTGAGCAAGAACGCTCCAACCGGGGGCTCTAAAGTCATCAACCTTGGACCCCGACGATAGGATGACATCCTCGAAATGAAGAAGTACTAGCAGAAGCTAAAAGAAGTGACACTTCCAAAAAAAGAATGCAAATATAGGCTTTACTCAATCGAGTAAACAAATATCATTTGTTTTGGGCCGAAGCAGCAGAAAGCTACAGGCCAGCGAGCTCGAACTACGATACGGGTTTGATTCTGTCACAACGGATACGTAGGCGCCTAAGAATAAGGCTCAACCCACACTTTGATGAAAATGAAGGCATCCAGAATCATGTTTCAGGTATGATTTCTTCTTATGGCTGGTGAGCTTATATACACAGGTCTAAGGGACCATAAACGACCCGTGAGGCTCTCAAGTTGTGATCTTCGATCGACTCGAGAGTCTACTTTGACTTTCGCCTGTCCAAGCCTTAGTCAAAGTGGGGGCTCTGTAGATACCTGTTGGGACCAAAAACCCAGGCTGGTCCAGAACCCTGGGCCAGGCCTAGACGGGTACAGGATCCTCAGTCAGGTCCAGGACATGCAACAAAGACCAAGCAAGCATGCATAAAACAAAGGTGCAGGTCAGGAGAGGAAAAGCCAAGATGGGCCAAGCCCAACAAAAGAGTCAAACATCATAGAGGAAAGCCCAAGATCGCAGCAACAACCCTAAAAGAATCGTTGGAAGACTTGGTCAAGAAGCTGAACTGAAGCCTAAGAAATAGGAGCTGCTGGAGAAGAAAAAGGAAGAGGTTACCTACAAGCATGGAGTCGAACGTTGGAGAAAAAGACACTATATAAGGAATAGAATTCAGAAGAGAAAGGATTCATTCATTATCCAGCTCAAGCACACAACACTCATCACACTTCTCGAGCATTTAGACACTTAATCGTTATTTTACTCCATTATCATATCCTGTACCAGTTGGTCCAGATTCTGTACCCATTATTTCAGAACTAGTGAAGATCCTCTCCTGGCTTGGCGCCCGTGGTTTTTCCCTTAACATTTAAGGGTTTTTCCCACGTAACCATATCGTGTGTCTTGTTCGATTTTTTTTGTCTTTCATACGTTTTAATTCCTAAATCGCATACAACATAAAACTCAATCTAAAGGATAGTACTAGTAGATCCACAATCATTAAATCAAACCATGTGAGAAAATCACCCCGAACAGATTGGCGCCGTCTGTGGGGATACTAGTTTATTAATCCTACAAAATTTTCCAAAAACCAACGAGATCTACCAAACGTGAGAGATGGAAGGCACAAGTGCAGAAGCCATGCTCAAGCTCCAGGAGGAATTGCAACAAGCCAAGCAGGTTGCAGAACAAGCCAAGAAAGCTGCAGAGGATGCCAAGGCTGAAGCAACAAGGCTGAAGGAGGCTGAGGCTGTCCTGAAGAAACAGCTGGAGTCCTCTGTCCAGAAGAAAGCCTCAGGATCCAGGATCCCACCAGGTACACCATTTTCTGATGTGATCAAACAACTTGACTTCTACTTTCTTCTGCGCAGGTCAAAAGGTACAAAAGGCGATCCACTCCATGTGGACGAAGATCAAGAGAACAATGGTGCAGGAGGCGGTGAACCAAAGACACCAGAGGAGTAAGTGCGAGGCCAGTCATGGAGTACATGATGATGGAGATGCAGAAACTCTCGAGTTGGTACGAAGGTTCCAGGACTTCCACAACCCATCAAGAAGTAGCACCAGGAAGCTATCTTTGATTCACCCTTTGATGACTGCATTGCAATGGTGGAGATGCCCAAGAAGTACTCAGCGCCCAACCTAAAGCTCTATGATGGGACAGCAGATCCTCTGGAACATGTTGCACAGTACAGGCAGAGGATGTTCAACGTTCCTATCCCAGCAGAGAAGAGGGAAGCTTGCATGTGCAAAAGCTTTGGTTCAACCTTGGTAGTCCACCTCCGGTGGTACATCAACCCGCCACCAAGACCATCAAGTCCTTCGCGAGTCGATCAACCTTTTCAACATCCAGCCACAAGAGTGCATCGTTGGAGAAGCGGTGGTGATCTATACCGGGTCATCCAGAACGAGAACGAGTCTCTGAGGGACTTCCTGCACCGCTTCAACAAGGAGAAAGTGTCCATCCCCAGATGTGACATCGGCACGGCCATTGAGGCCTTCAGGCAAGGTTTGGTTAGAGATTCTGATCTTTATGTTGAACTAACTCGCTACCCTTGTTCTACTTTTGAGGATGTGCAGGCTAAGGCTCGCCCGCATCGAGTAGAAGAGGACCAGCCAGCTCAGGGCAAGGTATCGTGACCGAGCGGTGAACGAAAAGTCGCCACCCAAAGGCACAAAGAACAAGAGCCTGGTCCGTATGAGAGGCCAAACAGGAGGGAGGCATACGCCCTGGATGTACAGGCTGATGCACCCAGAGTTCCCCCTCCAGTTTCAGAGTATTGCTTTTCTGTAGACGTGCCAGGCCTGATCAACAAAATTTGGACAAGTTGGGCTCAAGAATGATGGCCAAAAGCGAGTGAGAAGCCAAACCCAAGGCGAGACACGACCAAGTGGTGTGAGTACCATTATGATATTGGGCATACCACGGAGGACTGCATAGCTCTAAGGAGGGAGATAGCTCATCTACTAAAGGATGGCCACCTGAAGGATATCCTCCGCCGAAGCAGGAGGAACAAAGATGAAAGAGATGAGCCAGCAGATCTTCCACCACCACCACCGACCCATGAGGTAAAATTCATCTCTGGTGGATCGATATTTGTGGACTAACATATTCTGCGCAGCGTGTGGCTCGAGAGCAGGCAACGACCACCGGCGGAGACAAGCGAGTCCGGCCAGGAGATTGTGTTTGATGAGTCAGACCTACAAGGAGTGCATGGGCCACACCACGATGGACTGGTGATCAAGATCCAGATTGGAACCTGCATGGTCAGAAGAGTCTTGGTAGATGGAGGTAGTTCAGTCAACATCATCATGATGGAGGCACTGGAAGCTATGGGGCTGAAAGAATCTGATGTAACGAAGAAGTCCAGCGTCCTGGTAGGGTTCAGTGGAGAAACAAAGCACAGCCTGGGAGAGATCACCCTACCAACCTATGTGGAAGGAGTCACCTCTTTTGAGAAGTTCTGCGTGATAGACTGCCTATCCTCATACAACGTAATCCTAGGCCGACCCTGGATCCACAACCTCAAGGCTGTACCTTCAACGTACCACCAGTGCATCAAGATCCCAACAAAGTGGGGGACAAAGAATAATGAGAGAGAAGCGGATCGCACAGAATGTTACGAAACGTACCACGAATCCTTCTGGCCCAGGTAAGTCCCTCGCATAGCAATTAAAGCAGCCTGTCAGGTCTGTTGAGAATCCTGTCCCACGCATGGAGACAGATGAAATTGTTTTGGCTGAAGAAAGACCTGACAGGAAGGTTCTGGTTGGTTCTGACGCCCGCAGGTAATCGACCGCTCTAATTGACTTTCTGAGGAAGAAAGAGCATTGTTTTGCCTGGTCCCATTTTGATATGACTGGTATAAGTTCTGATGTTATTACGCACAA
This sequence comes from Dianthus caryophyllus, assembly GCA_023091065.1. Lineage (NCBI taxonomy): Eukaryota > Viridiplantae > Streptophyta > Magnoliopsida > Caryophyllales > Caryophyllaceae > Dianthus > Dianthus caryophyllus. The sequence goes on from CM041520.1 coordinate 11,298,258, forward strand.
GTTAAATATTGACCCAACTTTTAAGCCTGTGAAACAGAAGCGCAGGAAGTTTGCACCAGAACGTAATGAGATTGTGAACCAGGAGGTACAGAAATTGCTGGACATGGACATGATCAAAGAAGTAATGTACCCAGATTGGTTGGCAAATGTAGTTGTGGTCCAGAAAAAGAATGGCAAGTGGAGAGTATGCGTGGACTATACAGACCTGAACAAGGCGTGCCCAAAAGATTCATTTCCACTACCACACATAGATGCCATGGTAGACGCCACCGCAGGACATGAGGTGCTGACATTCATGGATGCAATAATGGATTCAACCAGATCAGATGCACACCTGCATCAGGAGCATACAGCGTTCATGACCAGCAGAGGAATATATTGCTACAAGGCTATGCCTTTTGGACTAAAGAATGCAGGTGCAACATATCAAAGGCTGGTGAACATGATGTTCAAGGACCAGATTGGAGACACAATGGAGGTCTACATTGATGATATGGTGGTGAAATCAAAGAAAGCTGAGGACCACATCCAGGACCTGGAAAAGGCGTTCGAGATTCTGGAACAGTATAATATGAAGTTAAACCCTACTAAATGCACCTTTGGTGTCACTGCAGGAAAGTTCTTAGGCTATATGGTGACAAAAAGAGGCATAGTGGCTAGGCCAGAGCAGGTCACAGCAATAATCAACTTGCGGTCCCCTCGGAACCCGAAAGATGTCCGTAAACTGACCGAAGAGTAGCGGCCAATGTATTCATCTCTAGGTCTTCTGAAAGGTGCAAGCCATTTTATGATCTCCTGAGAAAGAACAAACAGTTCAACTGGGAGACAGAGCATGAGAAAGCATTCTAGGACCTGAAAGCGTACCTATCATCAGCCCCACTTTTATCCAAACCTGAACCAGGGGAGTCACTGGTCCTCTACCTCTCTCAGAATGTAAAGCTCGTAAGTGCGCCCTGGTGAGAGAACCTGATGGACAGCAACATCCGGTGTATTATGTAAGTAAGAGTCTTCTAGATCTTTGAGACCAGGTATTCTCAGATTGGAAAAATTTGTTTTGGCTTTAACAGTTGCTTGTACCAAGTTGCGCCCTTACTTTGAGGCACATCATATTATCTTTCGTCCTAATGTTCCTGTGAGATCGATCGCCTAGACCGTAACTTTCAGGTCGTATGTCAAAATGGTCAGTAAAGTTGAGCACCTATGATCTATCCTACGAGCCCAGAACAGCAATCAAATCTCAAGCATTAGCAGACTTTGTGGCTGACTTCACTCCCACACTAGAAAAGCAGGTAACAAAAGAAATCTTCCATCTGGACCAGAAACAGCAGATCTGGGAACTCTGGACAGATGGTTCAGCCAACATCAGGGGTACTGGACTAGGTGTGGTCCTGAAGTCGCCACAGGGGGACAAGATAGTACAGGCTGTATCCTGTGAGTTCAGGACTACCAACAATGAAGCTGAGTATGAGGCACTGATAGCAGGACTGAACGTGTGTCTGGACATGAAGGTTCAGAATCTAAAGGTAAAGATAGACTCCTTGTTGGTTGCAAACCAAATCAACGGTACGTACGCTGCTAAAGATTCTAAGATGATTGCATATCTTGATTTGGTTAAAAATCTTTTTCAAAAGTTTACTAACGTTGAGGTTGAGCAAGTCCCTAGAGATCAGAATGTGCAGGCAGATGCTTTGGCTAACATAGGATCAGCATTTGAACCTGGTACGCTGGACAATATACCCATTATACACATCTTGGAACCAAGAAATCCGTAAAATTCAACCAGCCTGCAGAGCACGCCCAGGCAACCTGCACTGGACCAAACCATACTATGAGTGGCTAGTCCAGGCAAGCTACCACAGGACAAGGTCGAGGCAAGAGCATTCAGAATCAAGGCGTCAGGTATCCTATCATACAAGGCGTATTATTCAGAAGGTCCTTCAACGGTCAGACTGCTACGCTTAGAACCTGACCAGGTCAAGACAGTACTATCAGAAATACACGATGGACACTGTGGAAACCACACAGGTGGTAGAAGCATGGTCAACAAAATCTTGCGCATGGGCTACTACTGGCCCACAATGAAAACAGATAGCATCCAGTATGCCACAAAATGTGACGCCTGTCAAAGGCAAGGTCCGTAGATACATCACCGCATTAACCTCGCACTCAATATCTGCACCATGGCCATTCATGAAATGGGGCATGGACTTAGTTGGCAAATTACCAATGGCTCCAGGACAGAAGGTGTTTATGCTAGCAATGACAGATTACTTCTCTAAGTGGATAGAGGCAGATGCATACAAAAACGTCACGTAAAAGAAGTTATAGCCTTCATAAAGAAGAACATCATCGGCGGTATGGGATCCCCTCGTAAATCATATGTGACAATGGACTTGCATTCGTGGGAAACAAGACCGTAGATTTACGTACAAAGTGGAACATCAATTTGGTGACCTCTCCACCAACATATCCTCAAGCAAATGGACAAGTCGAGTCCAAAGAACAAGATTGTGATCAATTGCATCAAGAAGAAGGCGATGGAGAAACAAGGGAGATGGGTCAAGAGTCGCCACTAGTACTATGGGCGCACAGAACTACGCCAAAGAGAGCTACAGGCAAACTCCATACTCAATGGTCTATGGGTGTGAAGCGGTACTACCCGTGGAAGTGCACGCTCCAACAATCGGTATGGACTCAATACATTTTCGAGAATAATGAACTACTCTGTGGCGGCTGAACCACGGCCCAGAGCTCAGGGGACTTAGCGGCGGTAAGATTGGCGAGATACCAACAATCGGTGGCCGAAGTTACAACAAGAATGTCGAGTCATCGAATGTTCGTGACAGAGATCAGTCCCGAGAAAAGTATTTCAAAACACAAGGGACAAGGCCGCAGTGTTAGCCCCAACATGGGAAGGCCCATACCTTATTGATTCAAGAATGTGGAAAGGCTCTTACAGGACTACAGACCCTGGAAGGAGACATGATCCCAAGACCTTGGAACACACTCCACCTCAAGCTCTATCACATGTAAAGTGTCCCGACCAAGACATCCGTAATCCACAAAACTCAAAACTTTTCCTTTACAAATTATCCAATGCAACTGTACTGACTTGAGCGTCGGAGGGGCGTTGGCTAACGCCAACGGGCAAGCCCTGACCCTCTTTTGTGCAGACATAAAGCGTAACGTAAATCTGGTCCAAAGCCCGTAACCAAGAACAAATGCAAAGACAAAGACAAAAACTTGGGCTCCAAATTTCTTAACGACCGCACTAACCCGGACAGGGAGTAATGTCCGTTAAGGGAGCCCCAAAGTGTAAGTCGCCTAAAATTTCAAACGCATGCATGCTACTAGACAGATTCACAACAAATTATATGCGCATCATAACAAAACATAACATAAGCAAAACATAGCATAACGTGGCCTAGCATAACTAGCAAAAAGTTGACAAAAGTCAAACCATGCCTATGCATGGATAACAGAGTTCAGAAACAAAGTTCAAACCAAAAGCAAAGTCTAAATATTTACAGACCAAATAAACACAGGGGACATCCCCCCCCTGGCAAATTCAAAGATTGTGCAGAAAAACCAATAACGAAGCCAAAGTTCAATTAATTCATTCATTCGTCGGACTCACCAGTCTTTTCAAAGATGTTCCTCTACAGGTCACGTGGAAAGGACCAATCTCATCAAAGACTCGCATTTAACCTCCACCAACAGTCTCAACACTTGGACCAAAGAATTGCTCCAAAGACCAGTCAGACAAATTGAAGTGACCTCAGCCTGCTCTGGGACAGCTTCATCAGGGAACAATTGTTTGAAGGTGGCAATCTCCGCAGAAAGATCCCAGCAAAGACGAGCCTCAATCGCATTCATCATCTCAATCACTGCACGGCGTGTGTAGAAGATGCTCAGTCCTCACCATCGCATTATGGCTTTGGCATCCTCCCTTAGGTCCTCAAGCTCCTGGTCGGGCTTCACCAATGTGGTTATCCCGCTGGATCCTCTTGAAATGAATCTTATCCATCTCAGCTAGCTTCCCACATCGGTAGCTCACACTCTCGAGCTCCTTCTTGGCAATCTCGAGGGAGGAGCGCAGCACCTCATTCTCAGCCTCAGCCTTGTTCCTACCACTCTCCAAGACTGGCACCGTGGAACCAAGACTGGCGCATATGAGTAGCAGCACAGTACGTAACGGCGTAAAATCGTAACCATATCAAAAATATCTCTGAACAAAAACAAAAGCCAGGGAAAAAGTACGAACCTGAGCACAACAGCCCACCATTTTGTGCGCCAGACGTGCGAGCTCAAGAACAAAGAAGGGCAGAGGACAGTCAAGCTCTCACTCAAGGTCTTCCCCAAAGAGACATACTCGCTGACTCACGAGAATGCAGAGGTATGGGACAAAGACAGATTCATCCGAGGTAACTTCCCTTCTTCCTTTTCTTCTCGCCAAAGGTGGATCGGGAGATTCAAAGAACGGCTTTGATGGACCTAGTCTCAACCCTCCTGGTGCCTTCCTCTTGGAAGACTCGAAGCGAGGGCCACCAGATTCACAGCAGGAGCAAGGCTACCACCAGACTTTGCGAACACGCGTGCCTGGGTGATCGCAGAAGTGATATCCTCCATAGACAGGAAGCCCTTCTTACTAGACCCAGACGCCGCAGACATCATTGGAAACGAGTTACAAACGAATGGTAGGTAAGGATCTCCCCAAAGTAAACGGAAAATGTCGATTAAAGATGGCGGCTACCGGGCACGGAGCTCAGGCTAGACCCAGGAATCTTCAGTGGGGGCAAAGTTGAATGGCCTTTGGCCCCAGCGAGTATAGAATTCAGCGGAGTCACATGGATGGGAGTTTGGTCCAGGTGACCTATACCACTTTCACCAGCCACCCCACTCACGCACTTCTCACCCACCTCGGGCACATCCTCCTCATCTTCCTCGGACTCTCCACCATCACTAGCATGCTCGGGGTAGGCGATACTTCTACAACATCATCATCATCATCATCTGGGCGCATACACTTGGGCCAAGCCCTCTTGTCAGCAGGCAACTTCAGAAACGCCTCAATCCTCCTCCTTGACCCAGGGTCGTCAGGAGTAGGAACCCAATCAGAAACTACAAAACAAATCCGCAACAAAACCTAAACAAAAGACACATGCAAGAACAAAGCAGATGGAAATTGAAAGTTCAAGAAACATACCAGCCCCTTCAAAGAGAACTCAGTGCCTGCACATCCGGGCCTGCATCAAGGTCGCGAATGAACATATAGTAGTCGGGCCGATTAGTCTCATCACCGTGCATCCGAACGGGTCGAGAGGCGAGCATTTATCCCTCGCCGAAAGTGGACTCTCTTCTTCAGACATTCGCAAACGATAAGTGTTCCTTATATCGCCAGTCGGATCTCCACCCCTGCATCTCCGGCAAAGGGAGTCAATCCCGTGGATCAAACGCCGCATGTAGGGCATGACTTGGCAAGGCGGCACCGAATCCGCACTTAAAAGCGCTCATCACGGCAAAGCGGAAAAGTGGCACCAAACTTGAAGGATGATTCATAAATTGAAAACCAACCGGCTAACCCAGTCTACCCTGACGCCTCTCGTCTCAGGGCCCAAACCTCAAGACTCTCAGGATTTTACCTTCCCTTTTGAGCCTCGCCACGGCCCCTTGGGCAAGCAGGTTGGGGAAGGTGTTGACATCTTCGATCAAGTTGGTCGCCCGAAAAACGGAGTCACCATGGGTGTAGGAAACAGCAGTGGAAGGGCCAACATCATTGCGTGCCATGGTTGAAGATTGAGAAGTGGAAGAAGAAAGCTAGGGCTTTTTCGAAATTGATTTGGGGATTTTTTGTTGTTAGGGTTTCTTGATTGCAAAAACAGATCAGAAGGAAGGAATGAGTTAGAGAGAGAAACAAAACAAAAACTAGGGTATATATAGAAGACAAAAGGAAGTTGAGTAGTTTTACAAAAATAAGCGCGCGAAGAAACGTGATATGACCCATGACATGACGTGCGCAGTGTATTGAGCGCCAAAATAGGGCGCATTTCCCCACGCAAAGCCAACTACTTCATTAATTACAGAGTTCAGGTCCCAGGACCAAAGGCACAGCAAAACAGAAGGAGCCTGGGCCAGGCTCAGCCCTGGACCAGGGAGAAAGCATCTCCTTACCCCCCAGTTCAGGACTGAAGGGCAAGGAGATGGGGGACAAACTGTTGGGACCAAAAACCCAGGCTGGTCCAGAACCCTGGGCCAGGCCTAGACAGTACTGAGGATCCTCGGTCGAGTCCAGACATGCGGCCCGGCGCAGCGATGCTGAGACAAAACAAAGGTGCAGGTCAGGAGAGGAAAAGCCAAGATGGGCCAAGCCCAACAAAAGAGTCAAACATCATAGAGGAAAGCCCAAGATCGCAGCAACAACCCTAAAAGAATCGTTGGAAGACTTGGTCAAGAAGCTGAACTGAAGCCTAAGAAATAGGAGCTGCTGGAGAAGAAAAAGGAAGAGGTTACCTACAAGCATGGAGTCGAACGTTGGAGAAAAAGACACTATATAAGGAATAGAATTCAGAAGAGAAAGGATTCATTCATTATCCAGCTCAAGCACACAACACTCATCACACTTCTCGAGCATTTAGACACTTAATCGTTATTTTACTCCATTATCATATCCTGTACCAGTTGGTCCAGATTCTGTACCCATTATTTCAGAACTAGTGAAGATCCTCTCCTGGCTTGGCGCCCGTGGTTTTTCCCTTAACATTTAAGGGTTTTTCCCACGTAACCATATCGTGTGTCTTGTTCGATTTTTGTTGTCTTTCATACGTTTTAATTCCTAAATCGCATACAACATAAAACTCAATCTAAAGGATAGTACTAGTAGATCCACAATCATTAAATCAAACCATGTGAGAAAATCACCCCGAACAATACCCGTATTTGTCGATATGGAATTTATAGAAAACCCGACAAACACCCCATGATGATAGGACAACATGTATTTCGTGTCATTTATTTGAGTTCGTTTTACGATGTAAGCCGGACGCCGTCGACATAGTTTTTTATTAATTTAAATGATATTTGAATTGATGTGCTCTGTCAAATTTTATTTGTGTCAAGTTTATTTTATTGAAAATAAAATATTTCGATTTGAAAAATCATTTGAAATAATTCGATTTGAAAAATCATTTTAAGTTATTCGATTTGAAAAACCGCTTTTACAAATTTGATTTTGGACTTGAAAAGTCGTTTCTCGTGTCTTTAAGCTATTTTATTAAATCGTATTCGATGAATTCGTTTTCTTAAAAGCAAGTTTTTTAGCTCGTTTTGAGCTCGATTTAAAGAGCGATTTAGAGCCCGTTTTAGCACGAATTTCGAGGCCCCTTTTACCCACTTTCTTCCCCACATACCCGAGTTTAAACCAGTCTAAAGCCACATCCTTAGCCCACTTTAAACAGCCAAAACGAAGTCATTAAACGGAGCTGATCCGCAACAGCTCGTAAGCCCAAAATCAGCCCTTATTAGACCCAAACCCGACTCCTATTTGCCTACCCATGACCCATACCCGTATCCTAACTATCCTACCCATATACTCTTGCCTTAACACTCAAGAAAACCCCCATCCCGCGCTCTGTTTTGAGCAGCCCAAATTCGGGCCAAAACTCGACTCTTTTGGCCATCAAACTCGTGCCCATAAACACAAACCCATACCTGATCTTCATGACCCATTTTCCTTGGCTTAACCCACAAGAAACACCACTCAAAAACCCTACCAAGTAGGTCGTAGATAGCAGCTCTCGAAGAGAAGGAAGAGCTGCTCTTTTCCTTCAAAAAACCCTACCTTTTGTCCCTATATATACACACCAACCACAAGCATTCAAGGGGGACGAGTTTTAGAGCATACACACATAATACTAAGTCACAAAAAGCCCTCAAAAAGCCTCAGAAGAAGTCGAGATAGCCGCTCAAAAAACAGAGCACAATTTTCTGATTTTCGTTCAGCTATCACCTGTTCTTCCTCGTTTTTCGTGTTACAAGCTTCATAATCTCTCTGATTTGTTTACACAATCTCAAAGTTCACTTTGTCACGATTCCAAAACATCTTTCGGTTCAAAATTTCGTTGAGAAACGAAGAAGTTACAAGCTTTTGAAAATCGCTGTCAGTTTTGTTCAAAGTTACGGATTTACAATTGGTTTTCGTCGACGACGGCCCCTCGGGATAAAATCTTACAATCGATTACGACTCAAAGAATTGGTCAACGATACATGTAAGTTGAGGGTGCAAAATACTCACTTTACTTTGTTTAAATTATTGTTTTTATCGTCTTTTATCGCTCTCTGTCGTTTTTTATCACTTTCTGTCGCTCTGTTGTTTATTGTCGTAGATATTGTTTTTATTGTTCGTCTCTGATTTATGTTTTAGTTATACTATTTGTCTAAAACTGATCTGTCATGCTTTTTAAAGTAGTAATTCACGTTTGTATGTCATTCTAGTTATCGTGATTTTATTTCATTATTTAGCGTTTGTATGGTAATTAGTCTCGTTGATCATGTAAAGGTTGTGTATTGCGTGTTGCTGTTGGTTGTTGATTTTGTTTCGTCTGATAGATCTTGGGTTGCATAGGGTTGGATAGTTTGGATTTTCGTATGTTATGTTTTGGTATACACGTTATTTGCTTACTTGTGCGTATTAGTTGTGTTTGTTTATTTGGTCACTTGTTTGTGTAATTATTAGAACTATTAGTTTGACTGTCAGTAGCATCCTGCTATTTGCGTATGTTTGCCCATGATTATTAATTTGTACATGTTTGTTCATTACTTCTTTATTTTCGTACGCCGTGTTTTAATGTTCACGTTACTTGCTTATTTATTTGTGAGTATTAGTTGGTTTTGATCACTTAAGTCCTTGTTGGTGTGATTTTTAATTGACTGTTAGTTGTATTAGTTGATGAGTAGTTTGGACGTTTGTTCGTGTTTGTTTGTCATCATTTGCGTATGTCCATATGTCTACTTAGTTGTACTTGATTATTTAATTTATACGCTTAGTTGTGTTTGTCTGTCGTTTCATTATATTCGTATACAGAGCTTGGATATGTTAGTCGTTTACACTTGTTCATGTATGAGTCATGCTTGTTTATTTTTATTCGTCTGCCGCTAACGTTTGTTAATCTATCTTATGCTGTCGGTAAGTATTTCTGCTTCTTCTCTTTGTTTGCTAGAATAGTAAATGAACCCATATGTTAAATAACTTCGACGAAATTATATGTGCATTAAACGACATAGTACGGATGTAATGTGTTTAGGGTTAAAACATTATTTGCATATCCGCATGTGTACTCATAATAGCCATGGTTTTATTTAGTAGAGACCGTTTTTACGACGGGCGGGGTTAGGCGTTAAATTAATGAAATTCTTTTAAACTTCCTAACACGTAAACTCACACGAACTCATTTTCTCTAAAATTGGTTTCTAAATTCCACCTAAAAATTTAGTGGCGACTCTCTTTTCGAATGAAAATGTTTTTGAAATAAAATATCGCGTGGATCAAAATCCCTTATCCACAATCATCATGTGGCTCTTGTAAGCAGCCTGATGTTCCTCAAGTTCGGTTTTTCCGTCGTACTGAGCTGTCGGCATTTCCATCTTCGGTAGCGGACATTCCAATATTGAAGGTGCCAACAGAGATCTTATCGCGACTTGTCCTCCCTTTTGTGTGTTGCGTTTGTAGGTTTATATCGGTATATAGACCTTTAAAATTACAGGATTATAATGAAAAACTTTATAAGATTTAAAGTCATAAAATAAAATTGCATAACATAGAATAAAGATTCAAGAATTAACCTTTTAATCCTTTGAATTGGCCTAAGAACAATGCCAAAATTATGGTATCTCCTAATTGAAACACCCAAGATGTTTTGAGAAATACCCTTTGAGATTTGCTAGAAAATTAGAGGAGAAACTGATTTCTTTTTCCTCAAGTTTTAGTGTTGTGTGCTATTGTAAATTGTGAATTAGGTTAGATGAGATTAGGAGAGTGATTAGATTAAGTAGAGAGGAAGGAAACTACTCCCTCTCCCACCCTAATTTCACACGTCCAAAATAGGTGAAGTGGACTCTTCCACTTCTAAGTTTACAAGCCCAAATCTAATTAAAAGTTTTACCCATTTAATTAGTTTTATTTAGCTTTCAAAGTATAATGTAACTTATAATATCCATATATTATAATTAATTATAAATATCCATATATTTATAATTTGCTAATTTATTATAACTGTTTAAAATTAATTAGCCTACATTATACGCAATAATTAAATATAACCTTTTATATTCAATTTCCGAATTACAGCTAATTCCTCTCATCTAATATTATTTAATCTTTATTAAATAATACTGAAGGTACCGGGAAATGTGGGACCTATCGACGCCTATGCCTACTCGCCACTGCAAGGCGCTGAAGCGGAATGCGCCTCGCAGGAAAAAGTGCGATGGTTTTGAGAAAATGGGGGAGATCATTGCATGAATTTGTGGTCAAAAAAGAAAAGTAGAAAAATCCTTTTTGAAAATGTATTTTCGGAGTCGCCACCAAATATTAAAGGAATTTGGAACCTATTCAACGCGTCTTGAAATACAAGACACGAGTGTCTCAGATTTCAAGATGCGTCGATATCTATCAATCTGAGGTTTGAAACCAGAGAAGGGATTCGGAGTGAGGTTACTTTTCAAAAGTTTTGGCAAAAATGTGTTTTTGAAAACTGAAATCAAAAAGCCTACGTAAAAGTAGTCTCTACTAATTTGAAAACATTTAGTTAATTTCGATATTTGGGCTAAAATGACGCCATTACAAGTGCGAATATATATGACTCGATTAAAATGCATAAATAATGTAAATCGTCAAAATAATGACTTTTCTATGGGAAATGTACGTTAAATAATAATTTATTGACTAAATTATTACTATAAACGTTATTTTCCGACCTCATATTTGACTCTTTAAGAATTTGTGAAAACCCTCGCTTTGACATGCTAAAAGACTCTATGAAACTACATAATTTAGTGTTGGATCCGTGATTCTAGTCGTTATTTAATGCATGAATGAGGACTTGCATAATTATAAAAGTGACGTTGGTTTGCTTTAGTGATAATGAGTCGTTTATTTATGCGATATTGGCGGGGTTTAGACGGATTATGAATCCGAATTACTACAACCGTATTACGAATACGGCTTCGCTAATGCCAATATCGGGTTGGGGTTAATGTAACCCCTTTGTCCGAAGTCTCAAACGCCCCAGGCGTAGGTAAAATGTTTACCTTTCGAAAGTGAAAAGACGGTATTTTTGAGTGGATTTTGTGAGTAGTATATGTGTTTTGTAAAACCGATATGTTGAAATGAATGGAGTGGGTTGGTATTTATAAAGGTTGGCTGGTTTATGCGTAGACAAAAACTTAATCGCCTGTGTACAGGCGAATTTAATTTCATCTGGGCTGTATTTTGTAGGGAAAGACAAAAAAGGTCGCACACCAAAACAAACTTAATCGCTCGTTGACAAAGCGTTTAGGTTTTTAATCGCTCGTCAACCGCGATTTGTATTTTGTTTTGGTGTCTTTGCTTTAGCCGCTTTTTAGTTTTGGACGATGATTAAGTAATGATTATGTTTTATTTAGATATTTACGTGTGGGTTAAGTATAATTTGGGCCTAGCTCGCTTTTGGTCCAATTTCGATTTTCGTGCTCGCTTTTGTCGTGTTTTTCTGCTTTGGCTCAAATACAATAATATTGAATTATATTATTTTGCGGTATTATAGAACCTAATTTTGTGAAAATGTGACACGGACGCACTTTGGCCCGCTTTGAGTGTTGTGTTAGTGTGCGTTTTGGGTCGCTTTTGTAAGTTTGGGCCGCTTGTAGCTAGTTGAAATTGTTTTGTGGCTTGGCTTAATAAGACGTTCCTGTTTCGTGCTCGTGTTGTGCTTATAATGACTAAGAGTGACATTCATTTTTATGATTATGCAAGTCCAAATTAATACGCTAAAAATGACTAAATACGTTTTAGACACTTTTGTACCGTTTCGACTCTTTTAAAAGCATGTATGAAAGTCCTTTTCATCATCGGGTTTGTTTTTTGGGGGGTACGGATACGGGTATCTACAGAGCCCCCATTTTGACTGAGCTTGGACAAAGCGTTAGTCAAACTTAAAGATAGTATCCGGACCATTACAGTCTCGATACTACCTGGCGGCGCTAAGCATGTGTCTTATGGGAGAGACGAGGACTTAGCGCCGGAAAATGCGGGGAGGGACGACATGTTTTTAAGGACATGACGGTCCTACATGTTTAAGGGCATGTCGGCCTGCATGTGGCCTGAGTACTCCCAGCTGGCGCTCTGCCTGTGTCTTCGCTTGGGCTTCTGCTTGTGCTTTGCTTGCGCTTCTGGCTTGCGCTCCTGGCTGTGCTTTGGTTGCGCTTCTGGTTTGCGCTCTTGGTTGTGCTTTGCTTGCGCTTCTGGCTTGCGCTCTTGGCTGTGCTTTGCTTGTGCTTCTTGGTTGTGCTTTGCTTGTGCTTCTTCGCTGGACGTCTCGTAGTAGAGGTTACGCGTTTTAGGGTTTTGGTTTATAAGAGTGGTTGGTGTTTTTGTGAAGGGATAGGTTTTTGTGAACGTCTCATAAGGAGGTTACGTGTTTCTGTGTTTCTCATAAAAAGGGCTAGGTTTTTATGAACGTCTCGCGAGGAGGCTACGCGCTTTTCCCATAAAAAGTTAGGTTTTTATGGACGTCTCGTGAGGAGGCTACGTGTTTTTGTGTTTCTCATAAAAAGGGCAAGGTTTTTATGAACGTCTCTTAAAGGAGGCTACGCGTTTTTGGTTTGGTTTTATAAAAGTGGTTAGGCTTTTATGAACGTATCTTAAAGGAGGCTACGCGCTTTTGGTTTGGTTTTATAAAAGTGGTTAGGCTTTTATGAACGTCTCTTAAAGGAGGCTACGCGCTTTTGGTTTGGTTTTATAAAAGTGGTTAGGCTTTTATGAACGTCTCTTAAAGGAGGCTACGCGCTTTTGGTTTGGTTTTATAAAAGTGGTTAGGCTTTTATGAACGTCTCTTAAGGAGGCTACGCGCTTTTCTCATAAAAAGTTGGGTTTTTATGGACGTCTCATGAGGAGGCTACGTGTTTTTGTGTTTCTCATAAAAAAGGCTAGGTTTTTATGGACGTCTCGTGAGGAGGCACGTGTTTTTCTCATAAAAAGTTAGGTTTTTATGGACGTCTCGTGAGGAGGCTACGTGTTTTTCTCATAAAAAGTTAGGTTTTTATGGACGTCTCGTGAGGAGGCTACGTGTTTTAGTCATAAAAAGTTAGGTTTTTATGGACGTCTCGTGAGGAGGCTACGTGTTTTTCTCATAAAAAGTTAGGTTTTTATGGACGTCTCGTGAGGAGGCTACGTGTTTTTGGTTTTGAAATTGTGTTTGAAGCAAGGTTAAATGTGTATTGGGCCGAGGAAATGGCCCAAAACAAAACTGAAACCCGTGTGACAAAATGTAATCGCCTGTAAACAGGCGAATTAAAATTTAATCGCCTGTTTACTGGCGATTAGGTTTTTGTTTGGTGTTTTTTGGTTAAAACACTTAGAGAGAGAGTTGGCCCATTATCATCCGTAAAAAACAAAAACAAAATCGAAAACCTTTAAAACTCGTCTTGGCGATTTTCTTGATCAAAAATCGATTTTCCGACTCCTACAATTCATCATGGACCAAGGTACGTACTCAACTCACTTGGTTTTTCGTGTTTTGAGTTTGGTTTGAGTCGGTTTTAGCTTGAAATACCGTTTTCTAGGGTTTAGGTCGAAAATGTCGGTTTGATTCGATTTTAGCCCTCGTCCTTGCTTGAAAACGCTCGCTATGGTTGGTATTGTGCTTGCCTCGCTTGTCTTGCTGTCGTTGTGTGAAAACCCGGCTTGTGGTCTCGATTTTCGTGCGTTTTGTAGTGTAGGGGCATTTTGGTCATTTTTGAAAACGTCTCAAAAATGGCTCAAAACTTCAGTGTAGCTTACCCATTAGTAGTATAACGCGTTGGTGAGTTCGGTTTGTTGAAATGGTCGCGAAAAACGGTTCGTTTGGGTAAAAAACCGTGTAGGAGGGGGTAAAGTCGGGGCTTGTGCTCTGTTTTTGTAGCGTAAGGCGATCCCGAGTGGCTTGGTTATTTTGAAAATGTTGTAATATGCTTGTGTTGGAGGCTTGGGTGGCTTGTGCGTGAAAAACGGCTCGAAAGAACGCCATTTTCGTGCGTTTTGGCATAGGGGTCAATTTTTGGCTCGAAATTTTCGGTTCCGAAACTTGCCCGAACTCTCTTGTATTGTGTTGTCATGGCTAGTATGGTATATATTTGGTCTTGTTTTGTGGAGAATGCATGGTTTTGAGGTGTTTTGGAGCGTTTTTGTAGGTTAGGTTAAGTTTACAAAGACCGTTTTTTTCCTCGTTTTTCGCGCCTCAAGGGCTGAGTATATCGTAATGTATGTCGTATGTGTTGACTAGGGGGTTGTTTTGTGGGAAGTTGGGGCTTTTTGGTTGAGTTATGGTCAAGAAAAGGCCGTTTTTGTAGTTTGTAAGTGTTTTGTAAAAGCTATTCAGTCGAGGCGTTCGGGACATCATTTTCGTATGAAATTTTTTGTACGTGCTTATCGTGATTTATGGGTTGGGTCTGTCTCAGAAAATGTGGGTTTCTGGCTTTCTGTAGCGTTTTTCCCTTTTCTGCTATTTTTGGGTTAAAAAGGCTTGTCTTCTGCTGTTTTGGCTAGTTCTCTGCTGCTTTTGCGCGTGCTTGCTCTTGACTTGACTGAGTAGGACGTATATATCGTATACGTCTCATGGAATTTGATTTTCTGTGTTTTTGCTCCGTTTTGGCCTTATCGGTGGATAATGTAGGCCTTAATGTTCGATTTCCGTCGTTTTTGCTTGCTTCTGCTTTCTTTGAGTGACCTGCTACTGCCGTTGTCTGAGTATGCCCTTGAATCTTGTGCAGGTGATCCTAAGCCTTCAGTACCTACTTCCAGTGACATGGATCGGGTCTTGGCTGGCGTTGACTTTACTGCTCGGTGGACGAGCTTACTCCTACTTCAGGTATGCCTGCGCCCTTGGAGGTTTCCGAAGGTCCGTCTCAGTCGGACTTGCTGAGAGCTTTTCCTCAGACGCCAGGAGCTTCTACGACGCCAGGGAGTGAGTTTCAGGGCGCCACGCGAGTCTCCCCGCTTTTTCTCGCTAGTGGTGCCGGTCTTTGTCGGTCGTCGTCTGGGCCTTCGCGAGTGGCTTTGGACATGGTGTCGCTCCTGGTGGTCCCGAGCCGCCGCTAGTGTTGCGGTCGTGGCGTTGCCGCCGAAGTCGCCGCTTTTTCACATCGCAGATGCGTGAGGAGACCGCCGTTGGCGGACGCGTCTTCTCCGGTGACGCTAGCGGTAGTGGAGCTGCTGCCGGGTCGTCGAGGTCTCCTGTTGGTGGCCGAGGTCGAGCTCAGTGTCGTCTCGCAGTCTTTGCGGGCGTGGGCGTGGCGGCTGCGTGGACGTCTGAGGCTCCTGGGGGAGGCCGTGGTGGAGGTCGGGGCGAAGGTGCAGGGTCTTTGCGGGGACGTGGTCGTAGCGGTCTTTGGAGGGACGCGCTGTGGCCGGGAGGCCGGCGAGGCGGTCGTGGCGTTGTTGCGGGGTTTCACAGTGCGTGGCCCGCAGCGTTCTTGGTGCCTGCGGCCCCTGGAGGGGGCCAGGTGAGAGGCCGTGGTCGCGGGCGGAGGAACCCGAGGAAGAAGCGAAAGGTGGACGAGGCTTCTGGTGAGGGCAGCAGTAGGCCACGACGTCGAGCTCGTGCTGCTGCCGAGGGTGGCGACCGGATGGCCGAGGTCGCCGGTGTTTTGAGGAGGAGGCGAGCGGAGACCTCGCGAGGTCACGCGGAGGCGTGGTCGCGCCGGTCCGGAGCCGTTACGAGGATCCTCCCGAAGCCTGGAGGGGTCTTGAGGGACGAGGATGAGGATCTTGACGAGGCTACCGAGGTCAGCTGCCGAGGTGGAGATTGCTGAGGCTGCTGCCGCCGCCGCCGCCAGCCGCCGCCGACGCCGCCAGCCGCCGCCGACGCCGCCAGCCGGGCCGCCGGGCGGGCCGCCAGGGTCGGGTCGTTCAGGGCCAGGCTCAGGAGCAGGTTCAGGGCCAGGTTCAGGACGAGGTTGAGGCAGAGGTTGAGGCAGAGGCTGAGGGTCAGGCTCATGACGCAGGTACGGCAGCTCTTGAGGCTGCGACGGAGGGTTCCATGGGGATGGTTGACGGGCTCGGCGAGGCCCACTATCCCCATGGTCCGCGCCAGGGTCGTAGGTGGCCATTGACCGGGATGGCGTGACTGCTCAGTCGCTTGGAGCACTTGACGATTCGAGTGAAGGTCGGTTTCCCGTTAGGCCCGATGAGGACCTTCTCTGGGTTTCGGACGGTGTTTGACGTGTTTGACGGGAGGCTCACGCAGGAGGAGCGGGACATAGTGCTCGAGATGACCTTTGGTCCCCTTGTGCGAAGTGGAGGAGGTGCGGGTAGCGGGTGAACTCGCGCGCGCGCTTCTCGGGCGTTCTTTGGATAGGTTTTGGGATACGACCAACACCTTCCACATGCCTGGTTACGAGGTTGGCGTGACTCCTTCTCGTGGGCAGTTGTCACGGGGCCATGGTGAGGGCGTGCTTGACTGGGGACGTGAGCGCCCTCCTATTGATAGTCCACGCGTCGTGCGGTTGATTGGTGACTGGGTTCGGTGTGGGATAGGTGAGGAGCACACGCTTTGACCGGACTATTTGGTTTGCTGACTTCTTCGAGGGGAAGAAGAAGAAGAAGGGGTCTACTCGAGCAAGCGCTGAGCAGAGGGCCCGGCTGTGGTTGTGGTGGTTCCTGACGGCCACCCACTTTGTCGACAAGGGGGAGCGAGCGTCGACGGCTGTGCTGATGGCTCTGTCAGACATGTCACGTCTTGGTGACTTCGACTGGGTTACTCCTGCTCTGGGTCTGTTGATCCGGTATCTGAGGGACGCGGTGCGCCCTGACCGGATTGACGAGGATTCAGATGTGTCTCTTGTTGGCCCTGGTCTTCTGATGGAG
This sequence comes from Dianthus caryophyllus, assembly GCA_023091065.1. NCBI lineage: Eukaryota > Viridiplantae > Streptophyta > Magnoliopsida > Caryophyllales > Caryophyllaceae > Dianthus > Dianthus caryophyllus. The sequence continues at coordinate 11,315,353 of CM041520.1, forward strand.
GTAAGTTTTGATTTCGCAGAGTCCTGTTATCTTGTCTTTGCTTTCCTTTTGTAACGTTGTATTCTGATTGCTTGCAGTCTTGGTGCTACGCTCACTTCCCCTCTCTGCTCCCGGACACGTTCAAGGTTGAGGCGCAGTATCCGACTTTCCATGCCTACGCGACAGCGGATCGGAAAGGTATTGGCCAAAACTACGATGCGGCTCGGGTGTGCTTCAACGGGATGACCGTGGATAAGGTAAGGGTATTTGTGTTTTGTACTTTGGTCTTTTTTAGCTTGTTTTTGGGTTTGTGTTTGTTTTTGTGGTTTATAATTTGGTTTTGTTTTGTAGTTCGTTCGCGACCCTTGGAGGAAGTTTACCGGCGTCCCTCCGACGATTGCAGCTCGCTTTGGTCCCCTTGACGGACGGCGGCTGTATATCGAGACCCAGTACGGCTCGTACTGGTACTTGGGTGAGCGTCTGTCTGCGCAGACGGGTCGTGGCGGCTTCATCGTACCTGCTCCTCCGCCCTCGGTTTTGTTTGTGGAGACGCCCGACGCTAACGAGCGTCGTGACGTGTACCATGAGGGTGAGTCCGACTCCCTGCTGCGGCCGGCTGAGGATTACGTGACTTGGGCACAGCATGCCCTTGCTGACGCTGTGATCGAGGTATGTTTTGTTGTTTTTTCTTTTTTGCGTTTTTGTTTTGTTTTTTAAAAGCAAAAATTTACCCTGTTTTTGTTTTGTAGCGACGTGATCCTGATCTTGAGTTCCAGCCTCCTCCGTTCGTCGAGGATCTGTTGGTCGTGCACGAGGGCTGCCAGCATTCGATTGTGTTGCCTGCGTCTATGTCCGTGGTGACCGATGCGGGCCTGGAGAGGTGGGATCCGCGCGTGAAAAAGGTATTCACTTTCTTCTTCGTACAGCATGAGTATTATGTAGTATAGCCCCCAGTTTGAGTAAGATTTTATTGTAAAATCATTAGTCAAACTCTGTTGAAGCGGTTTTTGATTATAGCCCCCAGGTTGGAAAGCTAAATGTAATTCTCGTGTCGTGGCAGGTGACGGCTGAGGTGCACAGGAGGCTGTGGCGGGCGGCGAACCGGTGGCGGGCGGTCGTGAACGAGAAGGTGGTGGATGCTTGCAGGGCTCAGAGGGAGGCGGCCGACGCTCGACTTGAGTTAGCGGTCGTGGTGAGGAGGTGCGAGATCGCGGGCGAAATGGGAGGCTGCGCATGCCGAGGAGCTGGCGAGAGTCCGGGCAGAGCTAGAGGGTCGGCACGCAGAGGAGTTGGATAGGGCGCGTGCTGAGATCGACTCCTTGCGTGCTGTCTTACAGCGCCGTGACCATTCGCAGTAGGCTTAGGCTTGTATATGTACTGGGCTTGTAGTATATTTTTTGTAATGGTTTATGTATTGGGACTTGTGTATGGTTGATTTTCTGGTTTTGTGGGTGTTTATGGGTTTAATTCGGTTATTTTGTCTTGTTGCGAAAAATGCGTTCCTGCGTCGTAGCCGGGTCTGAAATCCTCGCGTATTTGCTTGCCGAGCGTACCTGCAAAACATTGTTAGTCGTAAAAGCATATATATATGTCTCGATTGAGACTGACTCGCTAATGACCGAACTAAAAGCGAATGTAGAGTTTTGAAAAATGCTGTTTAGAAAAATATTTTAGACTCGTAAAAAGACGCTTTTGACATTATAAAAATGTGAGCTAAAACGACGTTTTGAGACGAAAATTGTGAATGCGAAAATCGTATTTTGTGTGGGGTTTAATTTTTGTGTGATTATCGTGTTTTGTGAAAAATGAAAAATACGAGAGACGGGAGTCGACATGAAATCGAGACGACGCGTCGGGGTCGTAAACGTCGGCTAGGAGGTCGGTAAAAATAGTGTAGGGGTAATAAGTTAAAAATTTTAGGGTATAGGTGTGTAAGAAGTGTAAGAAATCGAATAATTTTGTCAGAAAAGAAAAAGAAAATCGCCTCAGAACAAAGTATTTATTTTTAATCGCTGCTTACAAAGCGATTACAATTTTGTTTTTTGGTTTTTGTTTGATTTATTTTAATCGCTTGTTCTCTAGCGTTTAAGTTTTTGTGTTGTATTTCGTTGTGCAAATCTCGGCTATAAAAGGAGGGCTAGGTTAACTCATTTCACTCATCCTTTCATTTCCCATTCTCGATTTTCCAAAAATATTCAGAATATTTACGGAACATTTGTCGAATTATGGAGAATTTTGAAGGGAACTTGCGCCGTTGGTGTGCGTCCTTGTCGGGTATCGAGAAGAAGCTTTTGAAAGATTGCGGAGTTGGCGTATTTCGTGGGCTAAGGCAGGTTCGAATGGAGTACGAGTTCCTGGACGCTTGTCTTGAGTATTGGGATCCAAACCTTCACGTGTTCCGCTTTCCTTGCGGAGAGGTTTGCCCTCTAGTTGAGGAGTTTGGAGCCATTGGTGGGTGGGTGCGCATTAGCTTGCCGGTATGCGTCAGGCAGGAGTTTGGCTATAAGAGGCAAGTTCAGAACTACCTCCAGATGACCCGGGACGAGGTGGAAGAGCTATTTGTTGGGAGCCGTGTCAACCTCCATTGCTTGTGTCAATGGTTTAGGAATGACGAGAATGGGCATATCTCTGCTGTGGCCAGGAGGAGGGCTTTGGCCTTTTGCCTGGTACACTGCTACATGTTCCCGGACTCTATATCCGAGGGGTTGTTGGGAGACCCGCGTTTAATTGTCGTGGTGGAGCAGATGGAAATAGGTTGCAATCTCTCTGCTTTAATTCTGGCGGAGATGATCCTTGGATTGGATGACCGGGCATGCAATAGGGAGCATGCGTACCGAGGATGTCCCTTGATCCTCCAGTTGTGGCTGATGGAGCGTCTGAACGTGTTGAACGACTTCGGCTTCGATGTTGAGTATGTCGCAGGAGGCATTACCAGTCGTTACATGCGGTGGTCGGGTCCAAACGAACGTCCTACTGACTATTTCCCTGAGTTTGTGAGGTCATGTGCTATCCGTTGGTCGGTTCCGTGGTGGGGGATAGTTGACGTGACGGCTAGCGCAGTAGGCGATGGTCCCTCCGAAGTTCTCTTATGTGGGTTTGAGATGGGCGTCTACATCCATCCTCTGCGAGTTAGGCGACAAATAGGGTATGCACAGTTCATCCCTGGCCAGGACACGATGGTGCAGGGGACGGTTATGCTGACTAGTGATATAGTCGACGCTTGGGCGAGCGGCTGGATTATGCGCCCCAGGTGGCCTGTGGCTGGTGTTCCTAGGACGACTCGGGTATCGCCGGCCTATACTAGGTGGACTGTTGCCCAGAGCCCCCATAAGAGGTCGTGCCTTCGCGCCCTAGAGCTAAAACAGGGCTCCTCAGACTTCTGAATGTGTGTTCGGCTGTGGGTCGCCGTAGGGGTTGAGGGTCGGTGGTCCCATATTCAGCTGAAAGGTTTCAAGTCTGGTCGATAATGAAGAGAAACTGGTGTTGTTTATGTGTGTTTTGTTAATATTATGTTCATATTATGTTGTATTATGTATTATATTATCTATCCTAAACCCGATGCACATGCCGGGATTTGTATTGTAATATATTGTAGTGTTTGTTAGTGTAGTTTATGCTCCTACGTTTGAAAAATCCAAAATGTAACCGTTCTTTTTAAGATTAATAAAAATCAGGTTTTTATTTACGACTTTGCCTCATTTTGCTTGTTATTCTGTGTGAAATTCCTTGGCTCTAATCTCTTTTCAAAGGTTTTAGAATGCAAGCATGGTTTTTAGGAAATCTTTGTATTGACTATTCCCTCGACTTTTTTAAGCTTTGGGTTTGTCGTTTTGTGTTGAATGTCGTTCTTTTTTACCTTTAGGTTTAAAAGACGAATTTTTGTGTTGACTATGTCCTTGACTTTTTTAAGCTTTGGACGTGTCATTTTGTGTTGAATATCGTCTTTTTACCCTTAGGTTTGCAAGACGAATTTTGTGTTGACTATGTCCTTGACTTTTTTTAAGCTTTGGACGTGTCATTTTGTGTTGAATATCGGTTGCGCTTTTTGCAAAGCTGCCTACGTATCCACGAAAAATGGAATCAAACCGGCGTAGTTCAGAAGTGTACGTTTAGGGGCATACCGGCCCAAGAGTTGTGTTTGCTTTTTTGTGGTGAATGTGCACGTTTAGGGGCATGCCGGCCCATGAATCAGGTTTGATGGATGCATGTTTAGGGCATGCCGCCCATGAATTGTGTTTTTGTTTTTTTGTAGAGAGAGTGCGCTAGGGCATGCTACCATGAACATGTTTAAGTACATGCCGGTCCTTGAATTGCTTTTGATTTTTGTGGAGAGAAAGAGGATGTTTAGGGGCATGCCGGCCCATGAACATGTGTAAGGACATGTCGGTCCATTGAATTGTTTTTAAGAAAATTTCGCATTTTATAGATACATTGCAAGGCATTTTTAAGGGTAGTACTTTTTGAGTCGGGTCGAGGTTCGTTGCTAGGTTAAACTCTTGACCGCCCAAGTCGGTTAGTTTTATCGCTCACTTTGTGAAGATTTCCTTGACGAGGTAGGGTCCAAAGTTAGGCTTGAATTTTCCTCGTGGGTCGACCGAAGTGGTGCTCGGGTGATTTTAGTACGAGATCACCTACTTTATGTTTCGTGGCTTAACTCGTTTGTTGAATGCTCGTTGTAGTCGGGCTTGGTACATTAAATGCGGTACTCGGGGAATGCAATCGGCGTCATCCAGAGCATGAGTCGCTCGCATCGCTCACGCCCATTCGCTCCTCGGATGCTACTTTCCATTAGTATGCGTAGAGATCGTATTTCTATTTCCACCGGTTGGATGGTTTCCATGCCATAGGTGAGGAAATAGGGGTCATGCACGTGGGCGTCTGCGAATGGTAGTCGCGGTATCCCCATAATGCATATGGTATCTTGTTGGGCCAATCTTTGCACCGCTGATCATTTTCTCGAGTATGGTGACGATCGCCTTGTTTCGCTTCAACGGCTCCATTGGTTTGGGGTCGATAGGGTGAAGATTTGTGATGTCAGATGTTGTATTTTGTGAGTATAGCTTCCGCCTCGCTACCGAAAGTCACGAGCCTTGATCGCCGATGAACTCATGGGGTATGCCTTATCGGCATATAATGTTTGTCTGTATGAATTTGGCGACTTCTTCGAGCCGAGGGTTCAAAAGACGCCGCTTCTACCCATTTAGTAAAGTAGTCGATGGCCACCAAAGACGGGCGTTGACCTCCTGCTCCGATGGGGTGGAATTTTCCTATTACGCCGATGCCCCAGGTTGAAAAGGGCGAGGGTGAGGTTAGAATTTGTATAGTGGTGAAGGTGGTACATGTTGGGCGTTCTTTGAAAATTTGGCAATTGTGGCGGTGCTTGACGTATTGGATGCGCCCGCTTCCATGGTCGCCCAATACCATCCTAGTCGTAGAATCTGCTTGCAGAGTGCTCGGCGTTCATGTGGGGTCCGTGATTCGCCATCATGGACTTGCGTGACGATTTCCTCGCCTCTTCTTGTAGTCGACACATACATATGAGCGGCGTCCTTGTGGTGTTTTCTTGAGTAATTGTCCCATCTCTAGCACAAATCGGGGAAGCTAGAGTCCGATAGCTCTGCCCACGTTTATCGATTGTCGGGTGGGTAAGTGTTGTCTGCTTTGTAGTTGATTATGGCTTGATACCAAGGCTGCCTGGCCGCTTCGGCCAGGTCAATGGTATGCGGATGTCTGGCCCGGTTAAACGCGTCTTTCGACGATGATGGGTAGTAACTTCATGTCCGGTGGCATGTTGAGGAGGGATGAGAGTTTTGACAAAGGTCGTCAAGAAATTGGTTTTCTTCCTCGAGGTGGTAAAATTCGGCTTTGTCGAAGTTGGTTATGAGTTTTTGTACTTTTGTTTGGTATTTGGTGAGGGTTTCGCTCATGATCTTCCATGCCCCGGTCACTTGATTTATGATGAGGAATGAATCTCCATGCACCCGTAGGTTCTTTATTTCGAGGGCGATGGCGGCTTGCAGGCCGTAAATGCAGCCAGATTCTCGGCGTTGTTTGTGACGCTAAAATCGAGCTTGATCGAGAGCGGAGTATGGTCGCCATTTGGGGATATTAAGAGTATTCCTACCCGTAGTCAGCGTAGTTTGATGCTCCGACAAAGTATAATTGCCAGTATTCCTTTTCTATGGCAAAGATTCCATCGTCAGGGAATGACATTGTATCGATCATGGGTAGTTCGATGATAGCGTTTTCTGCAAGGAAGTCGGAAACTGCTCTTCCCTTGATTACTTTCGCAGGAGGTATTTGAGTTCATACTCGGCGAGAGTAGAGTCCATCCGCCATACGCCCATTTAGGACCGGGTTTTTCAAATAGGTACTTGAGGGTCCATCGTGAGTAGACTCTTGTTGTGCTAGTGAGTAGGTAGTGTCCGAGCTTTTGGTGGCCCGGACTAGCGAGGCGCCTTTTCTCGACTGGTTCATACCGAGTTTCGTAATCGTGAAACTTTTTGCTGATGTAGTAGATGGCCCGTTCTTCGTTGTTGACTTCCTGGGCGAGCATGGCACCCATAGCGTTTGGCGTGGTCGTTAAGTATAGCGATAGGGGCAAATCCTTTTGTGGGGGTACCAGAACGGGTGGATTTGTGAGCAGGCTCTTGACCTTGTCGAATGCTTGTTGGCAATCGTCGTCCCATTTCGTATGCTCTCCTTTCTTCAATTTTTGAAGATTGGCTCACAAATCATGGTGAGTTTCTTGATAACCCGAGATATATTGGACTTGTCCCAAAAAGCTCCTTATTTCGTCGATGTTGCTTGGCGGTTTCATACCCATTATTGCCTTGATCTTGGTTGGATCTATTTCGATCCCGCGCTGGCTTACTATGTGACCCAGCAACTTGCCTGATGTGACCCCAAAGGTGCATTTCTGTGGGTTTAGTCGCATCTTATACTGCCTAATTCGGGTGAAGAACTTCCGAAGGTTTGTGACGTGGTTGTCCCTTTCCTTTGACTTCACGATCATGTCGTCAACGTATACCTCGACCTCCTTATGCATCATGTCGTGGAGCAAGGTGGTGGCGGTACGTTGGTAGGTAGCGCCGGCATTTATGAGCCCAAATGGCATGACTGTGTAGCAATATGTTCCCCAGGGGGTTACGAAAGTGGTTTTCGTGATGTCGCCTGGCCGCCATCTTGATTTGGTTGTATCCCGCGTGATCCGCCCATGAATGACGAAGGCGTGGTCCATTGTGTTGTCGATTAGGATGTCCATGTGAGGTAGTGGGAAATCGCTTTTGGGCGTGCTTTGTTTAGGTCACTAAGTCGGCACATACTCGTATTTTGCCGTTCTTCTTCATGACTGGAACCATGTTGGAGACCCAATCAGAGTATTCAATGACTCGGATGAATCCAGCTTGTAGTTGCTTTTCGATCTCTTCTTTGACCATGAGAAACCATTCTGGCTTAATGCGTCGGAGCTTCTGTTTGACGGGTCTGGAACCTTGCTTGATCGGGATGCGGTGTTCAGCTATCTCGCGGTCTATGCCGGGCATGTCCTTATATGACCAGGCAAAGACGTCCTTAAACTCTGCGAGGAGCTTGGTATATGTGGTCCTTTCTTCTGTGCTCAGTGAAGCCCCCAGTTGCAGTTCTTGAGGCTCTTCGGGCGTGCCTATGTCGATGGTTGTTGTGTCTTCAATGATGGGGTCTTGTTCGAGTTTTGAGACAATGCTTGCAATGTATCTATATAATGCAATGTTTTTTAGTTTAGATTTATCGTGATCATTGGAATACGTAGATTTTAAATGAGGCAAAGAGTAATCAAAAACTTTCATGTTATTAATGTTATCAAAAGCGGTTACATTTGAAGATAGCTCAGACGAGGGAGCTTTGGATAACCTTAATGACTCTAGTTCTTATTGAGACTTACTATAATAGCCGTTTTTAGAAAAATGGCGTCATGACGACGCAGGATCCTAGACTCTAGGTGTAGACGCTTGAATTGGGACCTCCCGAGTCGTCGGTGGGTTGGGTGGCTTCTTCTTCGAGCTTCAGTTGTCGGAGGGCGGCTCGGAAATCTGAGGCTTCTATGGTGATGACCTCGTTGTAAAAAGGGATTTTAACCTTTTGGTGGAGAGTTGATGTTATGGCCCCGGTAGCGTGAATCCATGTCCTTCCTAGTAACATATTGTATGCCGGGGGAATGTCCATGAGTTGGAATTGGGTTTTTGTCTTGATGAGTCCTATCACGATGGGTAGTGATATGACACCTTCTATGTCATGAGGTACCGTCAGATGCTCTTATGTTGTTGGAGCAAGGGGTGACATCGCTTCTTTTAGTCCTAGCTTGAGGGTTTGTTGTTAGAGGCGTGATGTTGATCGCGGAGCCATTGTCGATGAGAGTAACGGGTAATATCATGTTACGCACTCTACGGTTATGTAGAGTCTTTGGGTTGTGTGGGTCTTGGAAGGATGGTAGGTCTGCGTGGGAGAAAGTTATGGCGCCTGGTAGCCAATCCCGGATGATGCGGCTAATGAGTTGTGATGGGAGGATATCTCTGGTGTTACGCCATGTCGTGTCTAAGGAAGGGTCGTTGGTTATAGGTAGGTTAGTCATATCCTTGACTATGCTCTTGTCTCTGCCTTTGCTTGTGCGTTTGGGAGGGAATCCTGGCGGTATTTGTAGCTCTAAAGGAGACTGGTACGGATGTTGGGGGTGAGGAGCTTTATTGTGGCCGTCGGACTGTCTGAGGGGATGTTGATGAGGGATCGGGGTGAAGATTCCTTTCCGCCCTCATGCCTTGGTTCCGCTTCTTGTCCTAGCTTGGCGAATGCGATCAATGTCGCTACCGCTGTTGATCTTTGTCGAAAAGGGCGTTGACATCGTGATCGCCGCGGGAGCCAGGAGGGGATGATTGAGGATGGGATGCGTTCCCACGAAAATGGGTTGAGAACGGGGCGTGCTATGCTGGACTGTTGGTTTAGGAGCTATGCTTGGCTTGTCGATCGTCTCGTTGTCAATCATGTCTTGGATTACGTTCTTCAAGCGGAAACAGTTATCAGTGTCATGTCCTTTCCCCCTGTGGAATTCACGACGAAGTCTTCGTGCCATGATAGGGGTTTCTTATCCTCAGGTGGTTCACTGGTGGGTTTGGGGAGATGCAGAATGTTTTTCTTTACGAGCTTTCCCAATGCCTTTGAGTAGGACATGAAGAGGGGGTCGAACCTCCGTCGCTGTTGTGATGAGAATGGCCCAACTGGTGATGACCTGGGTACAGCAGCAGTGGGTTGTGCTAGGAAAATTGGTTGCGCTGCTGGTGCCTTCGGGTTTGCAGTGTTAAAGGGTTCAGCCGTGGTCGTGGTTCGAGGAGTATTGCCCTGGCGACCATGATCTGCAGTTTTGGCCAACTTGTACTTGTGGATTTCGTCTTCTAGGGATCGAATCCTCTTGATGTGTCGAGCAGACTCTTCGGCGAATAGTCTAGCGTTTTTATCGGTTTCGATCTTCTGCATGGCCGCCAGATGCTCGAATAGGGCGGCGAGGTTGGCTATCTTGTGGTCAAGCAGCCTTACGTGCTCGGTGATCGTCATTAGCGGAGGAGGTGGTGGAAGGGCAGCTTCGTCACTTGCGAGGTTGAAACGGAAATTCATATTGTGTTTGCGAGCCGGGTGTTCAGGGTTTTTCAGTGAGTGGACCTGACAAAGTTTTCAAACCTTTAGTGACTCTAAAAAGGAAGAAAAGACTCAACGAAAAATCGCATTCAAAGAAGTAAAAAAAATGGGTGCATGACTCGACTCGTGTTTTTAGTTTAAAAAGACACAGGAAGCTTTTGAGGTAGGGGCATGTTGACACGTCCCTAATCTCGAGGTAGGAAAATTTTATGATCATAATCTGATTAACCCAGTTTAGCGGTATGTTGCTAGGGGTTTATCATTACGATAAAAAGGATCAAACCGAAGTAGCGATAGGCTAGTTGATCTGAGGATGTTAAAATTGGGTAAAAGGCGATCACTTGTTCGCCTTTCACGTGTGACTCAGGGAATTAAATCAAAATGACGATAGGTCACTTGATTCAGAAATTAAATCAACGGGTTCGCATCTGAACGAGCCCGCGTTTTTGTTTTTTGAGAGAAAAAAGATTAAATCGGGATGACTAAGGAGTCACTCGACTTAGAGCTAATTCTAACGTACTAAAGGTTAATTTCATTTAAAATCTCCGAAATGCATTGACATTGTCGGGTTTTTGCTCTATGATATTTTTGCAATAAATGTATTATGACGATACGTCAGTCGCATAATTCATTTACGTTTTGAAAAGGATCGGGGATCTAGTGATTATCCTGGATCGGTTTTAAATGCACTGGCATTTTATTTATCAAACTCAAATGACTATAGGTCAAAGAGCCTAACGGCGTGTTTTTAAAAGTATGACCTTTTTGAAAAAAAGTTTAAAAGTGAATTTTCAAAAATGGACGTATTTTAAATGTAAAATGCCTAGGAAAAGTTTTTACAGGCAATGGTTTTGAAAGACGACTATAGTGAGGGTACCATAGCTTCACACTTGTACATATAAACACAGGTTTTTGGCTTATAGGGTAAGGTTCCCTCCGGCCATTCCCTTAACGTTTCGGTAGGGGCACCCGCAAGACTACACACGTCTTAGGTGTGCATTCAAGACGGGCCCTAGAGCGTTCGAGTTTGACTGGTTACGATCGTTTGTACGGATGCCGTACTTGTAATCGTGGAGGGGTGAGAGAACAGTGTGTCCGGAGTTACCTCGCTTATGAAGCGAGAGTTACTAGGGCCGTTCCTCAAAGGGTGTGGTTTGAATCAGGAGGATTCGACTCAACGTATTTTTGCCCAAATATCGAAAGCGTAAATGTTTTCAAAGTTTCAAGCTTCACTTCTTTATGATTTAAAAATAAAAGAAAAACTAGTTTTTCAAAAATAATAAAAATCATGCTCGTCCCCAGCGGAGTCGCCAGCTGAAGGTACCGGGAAATGTGGGACCTATCGACGCCTACGCCTCGCCCTCGCCGTCTTGGGCGCCGGGAAGCGGAATGCGCCTCGCAGGAAAAAGTGCGATGGTTTTGAGAAAATGGGGGAGATCATTGCATGAATTTGTGGTCAAAAAAGAAAAGTAGAAAAATCCTTTTTGAAAATGTATTTTCGGAGTCGCCACCAAATATTAAAGGAATTTGGAACCTATTCAACGCGTCTTGAAATACAAGACACGAGTGTCTCAGATTTCAAGATGCGTCGATATCTATCAATCTGAGGTTTGAAACCGCAGAAGGGATTCTGAGCGAGGTTACTTTTCAAAAGTTTTGGCAAAAATGTGTTTTTGAAAATCGAAATCAAAAGCCTACATAAAAGTAGTCTCTACTAATTTGAAAACATTTAGTTAATTTCGATATTTGGGCTAAAATGACGCTACGTACAAGTGCGAATATATATGACTCGATTAAAATGCATAAATAATGTAAATCGTCAAAATAATGACTTTTCTATGGGAAATGTACGTTAAATAATAATTTATTGACTAAATTATTACTATAAACGTTATTTTCCGACCTCATATTTGACTCTTTAAGAATTTGAGAAAACCCTCCCTTTTGACATGCTAAAAGACTCTATGAAACGGTACAATTTAGTGTTGGATCCGTGATTCTAGTCGTTATTTAATGCATGAATGAGGACTTGCATAATTATAAAAGTGACGTTGGTTTGCTTTAGTGATAATGAGTCGTTTATTTATGCGATATTGGCGGGGTTTAGACGGATTATGAATCCGAATTACTACAACCATATTACGAATACGGCTTCGCTAATGCCAATATCGGGTTGGGGTTAATGTAACCCCTTTGTCCGAGTCTCAAAACGTCCCAGAGCGTAGGTAAAATGTTTACCTTTCGAAAGTGAAAAGACGGTATTTTTGAGTGGATTTTGTGAGTAGTATATGTGTTTTGTAAAACCGATATGTTGAAATGAATGGAGTGGGTTGGTGTTTATAGAGGTTGGCTGGTTTATGCGTAGACAAAAACTTAATCGCCTGTGTACAGGCGAATTTAATTTCATCTGGGCTGTATTTTGTAGGGAAAGACAAAAAAAAAAGGCTGCACACCAAAACAAAAACTTAATCGCCTGTTGACAGGCGTTTAGGTTTTTAATTGCCTGTCAACTGGCGATTTGTATTTTGTTTTGGCGTGCTGTTTTAGCCGCCTTTTAGTTTTGGACGTATGATTAAGTAATGATTATGTTTTATTTAGATATTTACGTGTGGGTTAAGTATAATTTGGGCCTAGTCGGTTTTTGGTCCAATTTCGATTTTCGTGCTCCGGTTTTTGTCGTGTTTTTCGGTTTTGGCTCGAAATACAATAATATTGAATTATATTATTTTGCAGTATTATAGAACCTAATTTTGTGAAAATGTGACACGGGACGCACTTTGGCCCGTTTTGAGTGTTGTGTTAGTGTGCGTTTTGGGTCGTTTTTGTAAGTTTGGGCCGTTTTGTAGCTAGTTGAAATTTGTTTTTGTGGCTTGGCTTAATAAGACGTTCCTGTTTCGTGCTCGTGTTGTGCTTATAATGACTAAGAGTGACATTCATTTTTATGATTATGCAAGTCCAAATTAATACGCTAAAAATGACTAAATACGTTTTAGACACTTTTGTACCGTTTCGACTCTTTTAAAAGCATGTATGAAAGTCCTTTTCATCATCGGGTTTGTTTTTTGGGGGGTACGGATACGGGTATCTACAAATACATTTGACTAACTTCTTAGTCATATTCGACTTTGACTAACCTCTTAGTCATGTTCGACTGACCTTTCAGTCCACAACACTGACTAACCATTTAGTCATTAAATAAGGCATCGATATGATTATTCTCTGAAATAATCACATCTCTCAAACACATCCTTTAGGTGTGTGTGGAACCCGGGATCGGACCCAACTCGGCGTCTTGCTTAAGGGCGGATTTTAAAGTTAAAAATGATTAAGTTGGAAAAACCTTTAAGAACTGTTATGGAGTCGCCACCTATTTATCGCGGAAAATAGGAACCTGCTACCATGTTCTAAGTTAAAAACATGTCCTAGATTTTGGAGCACGCCGACACCCCTAGATCTAAGGCTTGTGAAACCAGATTGGATTCGGGGTGAGGGTACTTTAGAAAAAGAGTTAATTCAAATAATGATTTATGAAAACCTTTTAGAAAAGCCTATGTAAAAATAGCCTCTACTGACCTAGAACAATCCTTGTAAGATGATATTTGAGCTAATGTTATCGCTACGTACAAGTGCGATAAGGATGTAAAAGAATGCAGATGCAGATGCAAAAAGATTGATTAAAACCCTCAGCTTAGCATGTTTAACTTGTTAACGAATACGGTTCAGTTAAAGGTCGAATTCATTGTTTAAGTTGATTTTAATGCAAAAGAAAAGGGTGCAAGATGCATGCAAATAAAATAAAGTTCAATTGTCCATTGGTTTATTTTATAAGGTCGGTTGCTTATGCGACTTTGGCGTGTCATCGGATATGGAGTGTACCCGAAGTAAATAGAACACTTGGAGTGCAAGCGCTACTGGGTGCCAAAGCCGGGGCGCTAAAGTGTAGACCCCTTTGTTAGTCCATAGAAAATAAGAAAAGCTTTGATCCAAGTGGATCGGTACCTACCTTGTCCCGACGTCAGATCTGGCGAGCTTCGCTTCTTGAACTTAAAAGGAGGATGAATTCAACACGGGATGGTGTGTTGAACTCAAGGATTTGAGTGCGTGAGGCTTTTGTGGATGTATTTAGGTGTATACCGTGCTAGACGGTATATTTTGTGGGACCCAAGTGTGGGTGCTAAAACTAAGAAGAGAGGTTGTGAGAAGAGAGGGTTTTCTTGTGTGGAAAACTTGTGAGAATAGGTCGTGCGAGGGGTTGTATATATAGGAGAATAGCCGAGGGAAAATAGGAAACTCGGGGTTAAAACCAAGCTGTGAAACCGCATAGCCTTATGCGGTTTGGTGGGCAAACCGCATAGGCTTATGCGGTTTGCACCATGAGCCGCATAAGCTTATGCGGTTTGCTGGTGTGGTTTTAACTTCGAGATTTCGTATTTCCTTAATCCGAATTGCTAAATCTTGGGAATATTCGGTGTAATCTCCTTGCTTGTGCCCCAAGAAGGCCTAATATGATCTTCTAGAGAGTTGTTGAGGGCTTTGGAGTGCGGGCCAAAGGTGGGTTTGGGCTCGGTTTTGGGCCCGAGACCCGAAAATGTGAAAAGGGTGTATTTGCATAGATTTTGTGAAATAAGGTAAGACGTGAAGCCGTATTTTGTGTAAGAGGGGACTAAAGGGAAGATTTAGCCACCGGGCCTAAATTTAGGAATTTAGGAATGCTGAATTAGACCTTGTTAATGTAAAAGGACTAATTGTAGTGCAAATGCGAAGCTCATGCCAAATGAAGCAGGACAAGGACCTAGCTAGACTCCAAATGGACAAAATGAACGTTTATTTAAGTGTGATGTGAAGCGACCTAAACATTTTAACATTTAAAACGACTCAAAATGAATTCGACATTAGTTAGAACCGTAAAAGTCAACGTTAAACATGCGTAATAAAAGTCCGTGATACATCACAGGGTTTTGTTTGGGAGGGTACGGATATGGGTATCCACAGAGCCCCCAGTTTGACTGAGCTCGGACTAGAGCGCTAGTCAAACTCCACGACCATATCCGGACCATTACAGTCTCGATATAGTCAGCGGAACGAAGCATGTGTCCATGGGTGAGGACTTCGAACCGGGCGAAACGGGGAGGGGCGTGCGCATTTTAAGGACTTGGCGGTCCGTGCATGCTATAAGAACTCTTGCCGCCTGCTTTCTTGGATGTCTTCGTCGTGCTTGTTGTCGTTTGCTGGTGCCTTTGCGTATGCTTGTGATGTCAAATGTTGATGCTGGTGCTTGTGCTTGTAATGTCTTCGTATTGCATGTGTTGGATGTAAAAGGGCTAGAGTGCAGGGTGCATATGCTTGTAGGCAGTTCGTGTAAGTGTTAGTGTAGGTCTCGTGAAAGAGCGTCTGTGTAATGCTTGTGCTTGAACTCGCCGAGGAGTGTCTATGTAGAGCGAAATGCTTGGAGTTAGGTGTATATTGCAGAGTGCATGTGCTTAGGCTCGCCGAGGAGTGTCTATGTAGTTGTGGTTGCATATGATCGCCTTCCGTTGAGGAGAAGGTAGTGCCGTTGTCGTTGCTGATGCCTTTCTTGTATTCTTTGATCTTTGATGCCGTTGTTGATGTTGAACTGGGTCTCGCCGAGGAGCGCAGGTGCTTAGTGTAGTATTTGCTGGAGAAGTACTAGTTTGCTAGGGAAGGGTGTATATGTATGGTCTCGCCGAGGAGCGTAGGTGTAGTTGTGGTTGTTTGGGAGAGTGATGGTGTTTCGCCCGTTAGGTGCAGTGTATATTCGCCGATTATGGTCCGAGGAAGGTGTATGTGCTCAAGTGTGCGGCCGTGTAATTGCTTGGATGTCTTGAATGTCGATCTGAGGCGCTTGGTGTTTATGTTAGTGATTTCTTTGGGGAAGTCGAAGGGTATGTCTTGGACTCAGTAGAAATGTCTCAGTATAGGTGTGGACTCCATGGGGAGGAAGTAATACTCCACGTGGACGTGTAAGGGTGTAAGGACTCGTGAAGAGTGTTCGTGTTTACCGCTTACATGCAGTGTATTAAATGCTTAGCACACGAGTATGGCGGATCAGAGGTGACGCTTAACCAAGGCATAGCGCATAATGTATGTGCTAGTGCTTGTGGCGATCGCAGTGACGCCTTAACCATGAAAGCTTGCGTGTATGAAGAAAAAATGAGGAGAAAACGTGGAACAAAACATGCTCTGGAAATTGCCTGTAGACTAGTGACTCTTCCGGGGAGTCTCTCATCAATTGGCGACTTTAAGCTTGAACTCATTCGCACATGTCGCGGTTTCAAATCCGGAAATATTCGAACTCGCGATTTTCCTTTCGAGATCTTCAATTTCGCTGCCGACCATGAGACGTGGTATCATTGCGATTCGTTTGGATTCGTATGATACATGTCTCTTGGACTTGGAATGCATGGTGCTTGGGATGTTTCTTGGATATGTTAGGGTACTTGGTGCTTGGACCTACGTTTGGGTGTTGCTTGTCTGATGCACACATGAAAGTGTTATACTTTTAGTGTGCATGTTCAGGTTTGTAGCGGTTCTGGAGGTGTCGCTCAACCGTAGATGCTTATGTTGATGTGGGTATTCATAGCAAGGGTGTCTTCAAAAACGCGAAAAATTATCCCATTTTTCGTTGTGAAGGTTGTTGTGAAGGTTTGATTCTTGATATGAAGCGTCAGCCTCCAGTTGCCTTGGTCATGGTGCCGGTGTATGTTAGCCCCCAGTTTGATCGAGGTATGGAGTATAGCGATGATCAAACTAGTGAGATGCGTGTTTTGTGTTAGGATAAGGGTGTTTTTGGATTACCCCCTCGAGTTTGACTAAGTTTTGTGTGAAAACTAAGTCAAAGTGGGGTGCAGGATGTGCATTGGTAGGAGGAGTTTTTGGGTAACCCCCTCGAGTTTGACTAAGTTTTGAGTGAAAACTGAGTCAAAGTGGGGAGTATGGTGTTTGGTTCTGAGATGGCTCGGGTTCAGTGTGACTTTAATGAGTACCGTCGTCTTCACCCTTAGTTGTATTAGTATGCTTGTGTAATAAGGATTGTGTGAACCCTTGTTTACGTGACCGTTTGTTGTAGTTTGGCTTGAGCTTGTAGTTGCTTTCGTCGTCTTTCGCTTTCGTGCTGTGTTGTGCTTCCGTGTACCTGCGTAGTTAGTAGGCTTGGATTTGAAAGTGAAATGATTCCCGATTGGGATGCTTGGATTAAAAAGCTTTTTGTTGAAAAATCATTTTTGTAAAAGATTCATTTTAGTTGTCGAAATGAGCGTTAAAAAAAAAATGAATGCTAGAAATGTCGGTTGTAAGGATTCATGCGAGATGAAAGGGGTGTTAGACGTTGTAGGTTCAGGCTAGAGTTGTGAAGACCGTAGAGGGTCACTTGAGTGCAAAGGTTGAAAAGCCCCCAGTTGTCGGTGGAATCTCATGACAACACGGAGTGGGATGTAGTGCTAAATTCGGTTGTGCTTTTATGAAGTCGCCACGTATCCACGAATGTGGAATCAAACCGGCGTAGTTCGATAGTGCTTTCGCTCAAAATGTGTTAACTCGAGTGAGTTAAATTCGAAGAATACTGTTTCTCAAAATGTATTAACTCGAGTGCTTAGTTAAATTTTTGGAAAAGTTTAGACTTCGAAGATTCGAGATGCATTTCAAGGATTTGAGATGCATTTTCGAAAGGTACATTTTGTTTGCGAAAGGGTGTGTTTGCAAAAGGTGAATTGCAAAGTGCTTTCATATTAACTCGAGTATTGAGTTAAATTTGAAAGGTGATTACCTAATTTGAGGGTGCATTGCCTCGTGTAAGTTTGAAAAAGCGTGTCGTTCCGTGGGAGCGTTTTGAAAACTGGAGAGTTTTTGAAAGGAGCGGTTTAAATGTCGCTAAATTGTTTGATTGGAAGAGGATTGACTCGACGTGTGACTCGATGCTTAAAATGCCGAAAGGTTTGCAAAATAGAGACGAATCGTATGCGTGATTTGAGACTCGACGGTTGCATGGATGCCATGTTCGGGAACACGTGCGTTGGTGGAGCCCCCAGTGGTGCTTGCTTGTCTGCGGTGGGATGCTGTTGTTCCTGCAAAATAGTGTTAGACCAAAAAGCAGAGTACTACTCCTAAGCCTATGACAGCTTTGCCTTGACGAATTCGTTTTAGTCGCCTCGATAAAGAAATAGTTTGCCTTTGAGCTTTGTGAATTTTTGTGGACACATCCTTAGCATGGAAAGCTTTGGACGGGGAATATTTTGTGGATTTTTGTGAGGATGTCCTTGACTTTGGAAGCTTCAGACATAGGGATGTTTTGTGTAAAAGGGTTGGTTGAGCTCAAGTGAGCGGCCTACGTATCCGTGGGTACGGAATCAAACCTAGCGTAGTTCCGAAAGGGATGTGTCTGTTTTTGGTAAGGAGGTGTCTTTGTAAAAAAGGTGCGTGTTTAAGGACTCGCCGGTCCAAGGGGTGTTTATGTGTTTGACCTTGATACATTGCATCCTAAGGGCGGGTTCTCCTTAGTTGATCTAGGCTGGTTGCTTGCTACTTCTGTCTTGTCTTCAATTTGGAATTTCAAGGACCTGGCCACTCGTTTCTGGGCTTCGGTACTTCTTGCCTTTGGGGTTTCGGCCCCTTGCTTATTGATTTCTAAGCTTGTTGACTTCTTAAGCTTTTTGACTTCTTGAGCTTTTGACTTCTTAAGCTTTCGACTTCTTAAGCTTTTTGCTTAGTTGTTTTGCCCCTTGTTCCGGAGCTTTGAGTCCTTTTGCTTTTTGTTTTTTTTTTGATCTTTGTTCCTTGTATTCCCGTTTGGTTTGAGAATATCCCACGCCCTATGTAGCTTGGGCTTGAGCTCGGACCTTGCTAAACTTTGCGGCTCGGTGGTCACTCGTGATCGTGTGTCTATCACGCCAGGCTCCTCTGACAAGTTCGTTTGCTTATTAGGCACGCGATCGAGTACGCGGAGGACGATCCAGGAATACTCGTACTTTTGGTCGCGATCAAATTCATGACCACTGTGGAGCTCCAAATTAATGGATCCTCCTCCAAAAGGAGCGGAGTAGTAGACCACAAGCAGACTAGTGAACCTTAGGTGTTTAGTCGTCGGAAGCTTTCTTGTCTTTGTGTCCTTGATTTAGTTGTTGACTTGGACCTTCGTACCCGGCCTAGATCTCCCTAGGATAGTTGTTCCTGGGATGCAGTGTATGTTGGTGTAGAATTGTGTTTTTTTATGGGAAAAGTGTGTAAAAAGGAAGCTAGGTTGTAGGCAAACTTATTCCTTTATCGATTTGTTAAAAATGTCGTACGTCGAAGACTCGATTGCCCTAGACTGACAGAGATTGACTCAAAGCTTAAAAACTCGACCCGTATTGAAAAGACTCGAGTTTCTTGAGGAGATCCGTGAGATCGTCGGTGGCGCCTTGATGGATTCTTCGCTGGGTGCTCGAGACGCACATGTCTCGGATGGGGTTGATGCTCGCGTCGGGACTTGGCTCATGCATACTTAGATTTGTCTTCGATTTTGCAAAATTTTTGTTTTCGGCGAAAAGCAGGATGTTTTGTTGAGCAAAATGTGTTGTCACATTTTGGCTCGATGTAAAAGGCGTTTTGAAATCAAATCCGATAAGCTCGTGTTAGTGGCTTGTCGGTGAAAGTGTGAATCGATTCGGAGTGGCGATAGGCCATCCGAATCAAGGGTGTTTGAAAATGTGATGAAGACGGTTATACTCGTTTTCATACATTCGGTTTGAAAGAGGGTTAGATTAAAGCGACTATGAGCCACTTGGTCTAACCGTGAAGGATTCTTGAGGATGATGCTAGTTCATTCCTAGGTTTTGTTGTCTTGTGAAAAGAGATGTTTGGATTAAGATGGCGGTAGGCCATTTTGAATCATGGATTTCGAAAATGTTTATTTTGCTAGATTTGTTTTCAAGAAAAGGTCCATTCTCGGGTTTGAAAATGTTTGGTGATAAATGGGTTACAATGAGTGTGGGTCATGTAGTTCATTTATGTTTTGGAATGTCACGAGAATAAGGTGATTATTCTCGGGTGTTTTGAGGAGACTGTTTGTCTAGATCAAACCGTCCTGACTATGGGCCATTCGGTTCGAAGGAAGGATTTTTGAAAAAGGTTATTTCAAAAACGTGATGAGGATTTTGTGAAAGTAGTTTGTAAGAGGATTTGGGCCAAGATGGTTATGGATCATTTGGTCTGATGAAAAGTCCGCGAGATTGGGCTTGGCCATTCTCGGGTTTTGTTTGCTTGAAAAAGACAATTTTTGCTGAAACGAGTCGACTTTGGGCCGTTTGGCCTAAAGAGAATGTCGTTATTTGTTTTGTAGAAGTGAGGAGATTTTTGAAAAGAGCTCATTTCAAAAGCGGGTGTGTTTTGCTTGGTTTGTAAAAATAAGAAGATTTTGAAAAGAATTTATTTCAAAAATGAGAGTGTGTTGCTTGTTTTGTAAAAGTGAGGAGATTTTTGAAGAGAGCTTGTTTCAAAAATGAGAGTGTATTGCTTTAGGAGCAATGTTGTGCCTAAGAAGTCTTTGAGGCAAGAACGCGTGTGCGGATCTTGTCTTGACGTTGAAATGTGTTTGATTTGCATTCGTCGAGCCCATGTTAACGGTTCATCGTTAAGGGCTCGAGCCTAGATGCATGGAAAGGATTCGACTCGTGGACGGTTAGCTAGTCGAGTCGAGGATGTTGAGAAGGGATTGGTTTGTGTGACGTGTATCTAGTTAGTCCTATTAGATTCAACGTTCATTTTAAGCGTTCATTTTTAGCTCATTTTTTGTTTAGGAAGACCTTTTAAGCTTGAAAAAGGAGATTTTAGGCAAGGTTTGGCTAAAAGGAAGCTTTTGAGGCGAGGATGAGTGCGCACATCTCGTCTCGATGTTAAAATATTTTGCTTTGCATCTGTCGAACTGATGTCGGTGATTTACCGAGGTGAGCTCGAGTCGGATGTGTAAAAGAGAAAGGATTCGGCTCGAGAGTGATTAGCAAGTCGAACCGAGGATGTTAAATGTAGAACCTAGGCCGTATGACCTAGGGGATTGAAATCCTCGAGCTTGGGTTTTAATCCTTGCTCGGGTTTTTGCTTGTTAGTGAAAATGAAGTTTTGAAAAAGCTTGTTTCAAAAATTCGTGATAGTTTTGTTTGAAAAGGTGTTAGATGTTAGGTTCATTTATCTTTGAAACGTTTAGGCGAGTTTTCGAAGGTATGAATGCACATCCCTGTTTTGAAAAGGGACCATGGAGTGCATGGCCTCGAACTTGTACGTATGACTCAAAAAGGGTGAAAAATGAGTCAGTCGGGTACACCTCCAACTACCTCGAGTACGCTTTGGCAGATACTTAACCCCTCTATTTCCTTACGCCGGAGCGATAGGTTTTCTAGAGGGAGCACTGGGGCGGTCGAGATAATCGTTTACGGCAAGCCGTGGAGGGGAGAGAGGAAAGTTAGTCCTGCACGTGCTTTATCGAGTGGACAAGCCTGCGTGTTGGAACCACCTCTCAAGGGTGTAAAGGGTGCCTAGATTCCAAAAGGAACGGACTCTAAACGAATGTGCATAGCTCAAATATGTATACAAGGAGTGTTCAAGGCTTTCAAGTTTCACCTCTTTATTTTTAAAAAGAAAAAGCTAGTTTTAAGTTTTAAAAATAAAATGTCCCCAGCGGAGTCGCCAAACTGTGGAACCCGGGATCGGACCCAACTCGGCGTCTTGCTTAAGGGCGGATTTTAAAGTTAAAAAAGATTAAGTTGGAAAAACCTTTAAGAACTGTTATGGAGTCGCCACCTATTTATCGCGGAAAATAGGAACCTGCTACCATGTTCTAAGTTAAAAACATGTCCTAGATTTTGGAGCACGCCGACACCCCTAGATCTAAGGCTTGTGAAACCAGATTGGATTCGGGGTGAGGGTACTTTAGAAAAAGAGTTAATTCAAATAATGATTTATGAAAACCTTTTAGAAAAGCCTATGTAAAAATAGCCTCTACTGACCTAGAACAATCCTTGTAAGATGATATTTGAGCTAATGTTATCGCTACGTACAAGTGCGATAAGGATGTAAAAGAATGCAGATGCAGATGCAAAAAGATTGATTAAAACCCTCAGTTTAGCATGTTTAACTTGTTAACGAATACGGTTCAGTTAAAGGTCGAATTCATTGTTTAAGTTGATTTTAATGCAAAAGAAAAGGGTGCAAGATGCATGCAAATAAAATAAAGTTCAATTGTCCATTGGTTTATTTTATAAGGGTCGGCTTATGCGACTTTGGCGTGTCATCGGATATGGAGTGTACGAAGTAAATAGAACACTTGGAGTGCAAGCGTGCTGAGTGCCAAAGCCGGGGGGGCGCTAAAGTGTAGACCCCTTTGTTAGTCCATAGAAAATAAGAAAAGCTTTGATCCAAGTGGATCGGTACCTACCTTGTCCTGACGCTTCAGATCTGGGCAGAGCTTCGCTTCTTGAACTTAAAAGGAGGATGAATTCAACACGGGATGGTGTGTTGAACTCAAGGATTTGAGTGCGTGAGGCTTTTGTGGATGTATTTAGGTGTATACCGTGCTAGACGGTATATTTTGTGGGACCCAAGTGTGGGTGCTAAAACTAAGAAGAGAGGTTGTGAGAAGAGAGGGTTTTCTTGTGTGGAAAACTTGTGAGAATAGGTCGTGCGAGGGGTTGTATATATAGGAGAATAGCCGAGGGAAAATAGGAAACTCGGGGTTAAAACCAAGCTGTGAAACCGCATAGCCTTATGCGGTTTGGTGGGCAAACCGCATAGGCTTATGCGGTTTGCACCATGAGCCGCATAAGCTTATGCGGTTTGCTGGTGTGGTTTTAACTTCGAGATTTCGTATTTCCTTAATCCGAATTGCTAAATCTTGGGAATATTCGGTGTAATCTCCTTGCTTGTGCCCCAAGAAGGCCTAATATGATCTTCTAGAGAGTTGTTGAGGGCTTTGGAGTGCGGGCCAAAGGTGGGTTTGGGCTCGGTTTTGGGCCCGAGACCCGAAAATGTGAAAAGGGTGTATTTGCATAGATTTTGTGAAATAAGGTAAGACGTGAAGCCGTATTTTGTGTAAGAGGGGACTAAAGGGAAGATTTAGCCACCGGGCCTAAATTTAGGAATTTAGGAATGCTGAATTAGACCTTGTTAATGTAAAAGGACTAATTGTAGTGCAAATGCGAAGCTCATGCCAAATGAAGCAGGACAAGGACCTAGCTAGACTCCAAATGGACAAAATGAACGTTTATTTAAGTGTGATGTGAAGCGACCTAAACATTTTAACATTTAAAACGACTCAAAATGAATTCGACATTAGTTAGAACCGTAAAAGTCAACGTTAAACATGCGTAATAAAAGTCCGTGATACATCACAGGGTTTTGTTTGGGAGGGTACGGATATGGGTATCCACAGTGTGACTCTTAGGGACCAGTTGATCACCGCCATCTGTATGACAATAACGTCAAACTTATCTAGCAAGCCAACCGTTATCGATAAACGTTAATCAACTGATTAAATACAAAATGTACCCTGTGTACCTAAAGAGATTTATTTATGTAATTGCACTAACTGTGGAGAACACTAGCTCCAACAATCTCCCACTTGTCCGTTCAAGTGTATGTGCGATAATCGATTCTCATATCCATAATAAATTTCTCCCACTCAATGTAAACCAATTTGCAAAGTCCGTACTTTCAAAGGTCGTAGTTCACAAGTGATCAGTATCAAGAGTGGTTTCCCCGACTAGAGAGTAACTTAACTGATAAACGAATCAATATTCGAGCATGGCAATGCATTTTCAGTTACAGCTCCTCGAGTGGCCCTGAGAAAAGTATTATAACTCGATAGAAGTTGGATATTTTCCTCAACTCGAATCCTGCAGATGTAAGCGCAGCATGAAATGACCCAGTGAAAATCTACTTGGCCTCCTGTTACGGTCGACCGTGAGAAAGAAACCAAAGTCACCCAAAATCGCTTTAATCTCAAGAGACAATGATAGTCAAAGAATCGACTCTAGGAACACTATGGATGTCCTATCCACGACCCGACATCTAATGTTCTCGAAACATTTAGGACTCCATGTAGTCGCTACAAAATGTCTGCGCGATTTGATGGAAACTCCGCATCTGCGTGATCGATCACCAACAGTTTGACTTATGGCTCGTTGAACCCACCATCAATCGACGCCACAAAATGATTGCTCGAGTTATCACTCGTAGGCGATCACGGACCAAAACAAAATATAAAGCAATTCAGTTCACTTTGAGGTGTTCAACGTTGTCTGTACAACCCTCATGAAAAACAATATATATAACAAAACGATGATTTTATTAGAAGTTTGATGAAAAACAAGTGTCAAATCCATACAAACAACTAATACAACTCAGGAACACGCTTAATTCCCATGGAAATAACGTGCCCTTCATGCTTATCATATCTCAACGGCTTAGTGAGAGGATCTGCTACGTTATCATCCGTAGCAATCTTGTCAATCACTATCTCCTTCTGCTCCACGTAATCTCGGATCATGTGAGCCTTCCTTTGCACGTGCCGAGACTTGTTGCTGGACTTCGGCTCTTTCGCTTGGAAGATGGCACCACTATTGTCGCAATAGATGGTGATCGGGTCATTCGAACTTGGAACTACAGTTAGTCCTGGTAAGAACTGACGCATCCATATAGATTCCTTCGCAGCCTCTGAAGCAGCATAGTACTCAGACTCAGTCGTGGAATCTACTATAACTGTTTGTTTGGAGCTTTTCCAGCTGACCGCAACGCCATTAAGAGTAAAAACGAATCCAGATTGAGACTTCGAGTCATCTTGATCCGTTTGGAAACTAGCATCTGCGTAGAATGTATCGCGCAAAGCTCAGTGTCTCCTCCATAAGTCAATACCCAATCTTTAGTCCTCCGTAGGTACTTAAGAATATTCTTTACAGCTATCCAGTGTGCTTCACCTGGATTGCCTTGGTATCGGCTCGTCATACTAATGCATATGCCACGTCCGGACGTGTGCATATCATGGCATACATGATCGATCCTATAGCTGAAGCATATGGAATCCGACTCATGCGCTCGACCTCTTCCGATGTCTTTGGTGCTTGAGCTTTACTCAATTGCACCCCAGAGACCATTGGAAGGTTCCCCTTCGAGTTGGTCATCTTGAACCTCTCAAGAATCTTATCTATATAAGACTCGACCGAGGGATAACATCCGCCGTGATCTATCTCTATAGATACGGAGCCCCAAAATTCGTGCCTTACCCGGATCTTTCATCCGAAATGGTTCTTTAACCATACTTTTACCGCTTAAGAGAGGTATGTCATTCCCAATCAAGAGTATGTCATCGACATACAAGATTAGAAAGACAATCTTGCTCCCACTGACTTGATATATTGACATGGTTCCTCGGCCGATCGAGTGAATCCATTCTCCTTTATCACTTGGTCGGGCGATGATTCCAACTCCGTGAAGCTTGCTTAAGTCCATAAATGGAACGCAAGCTTGCAAACCTTCTTAGGATCTTTAGGATCTATAAAACCTTTGGGTTGTACCATGTACAACTCCTCCTCCAAATAACCGCTTAAGAAGGCGGTTTTCACGGCCATTTGCCAAATTTCATAGTTATGAAAGACGGCAATCCCTAAGACAATCCGAATGGAACGAAGCATGACTACGGGTGCAAAGATCTCATCATAGTGCAACCCTTGCACTTGGGTGAAACCCTTTGCCACTAGTCGAGCCTTGTATATGTCTGGTTGTCCTTCTACAGATCGCTTTATCTTATAAAGCCATTTGCATCAAGAGGCTCGGACCTTATCAGGTAAGTCAACCAGATCCCATACATCGTTCTCATACATAGAGTCCATCTCGGATTGCATGGCTTCTTGCCATAGCTTTTAGTCAGAACATGTCATGGCACCTTTATAGGTTACGGGTTCGTTACTCTCAAGGAGTAAAACGTCATCTCTTCCATTCTCCTCGACCATACCGATGTATCTGTCTGGAGGAATGAAGAGTCTACCCGACCTTCTGGGTTCCAAGGGAATATTAACCGCAGCAGACGAAGAAGGAACAGTTTCCTCCATTGGTTGCTCGGTTGTTGGTTCAGGAATCTCCGACAGATCGAAGGTTCTATTACTTCTCTTGTCTTCGAGAAACTCTTTCTCTAAGAACTTCGCACTAACCGCAACAAAAACTCGTTGTTCGGTTGGCGAATAGAAGTAATGACCAAACATTCCTTTTGGATAACCAATAAAGTATGTCTTGACCGATCGCGGGCCGAGCTTATCCTCGTGTCTCCACTTGACATAAGCCTCGCACCCCCAAACCCGAATAAAGGACAAGTTAGGGACCGTTCCCTTCCATAACTCGTATGGAGTCTTGTCTACAGCTTTAGACGGACTTCGGTTAAGTATAAGAGCAGCTGACAAAATAGCATAGCCCCATAATGAGTCAGGTACAACCGTGTGACTCATCATGGATCGAACCATATCAAGTAATGTTCGATTCCTGCGTTCGGACACACCATTCAGTTGTGGTGTTCCGGGTGGAGTTAACTGTAATACTATCCCGCGGTCTTTCAGGTGTCGATCAAACTCAGTTGAAAGATATTCGCCACCACGATCTGAATGTAGTGCTTTTATCTTTCTATCCAGTTGGTTCTCAACCTTATTCTGGAATTCCTTGAACTTGTCAAAGGACTCACTTTTATGCTTCATTAAGTAAACATGTCCATATCTACTCAAATCGTCCGTGAAAGTGATAAAATACCTATAACCATCTCTAGCGTTGATTGACATAGGTCCACACACATCAGTATGTATGAGTCCTAATAGGTCAGCAGCGCGCATTCCAACACCTTTGAAGGAAATTCGAGACATTTTGCCTATGAGACATGATTCACACGTGCCAAAAGTTTCATAGTCAAATGGGGCAATTGTCCCACTATCAATGAGCTTTTTCACGCGTTTCTCATTTATGTGTCCCATACGGCAGTGCCATAGATAGGTTTGATCTTTGTCACCAACCTTTGCTTTCTTGTTACTCACATGCATAATATCCGTGGTTTGATCTAAAACATAAATTCCGTTTATGGAAACTGCTTTACCATAAATCATTTCATTCAAAGAGAAAATACAGCTAATATTCTTTATTAAAAATGAAAATCCTTCTTTATCAAGAACGGATACAGAAATAATGTTTTTGGATAAACTAGGTACATAGTAACAGTTATTCAGAAATAACTCAAATCCACTTGGGAGTTGGATTACATATGTCCCTCTAAACGGCAAAGAACTCTTGCTCCATTCCCCACTCGCAGGTCTACATCACCTCTTGCCAGAGTTTTGATACTTCTTAGGCCCTGCAAATGATTGCACAGATGAGAACCACACGAACCCATTTTCTCTAAAATTGGTTTCTAAATTCCACCTAAAAATTTAGTGGCGACTCTCTTTTCGAATGAAAATGTTTTTGAAATAAAACATCGCGTGGATCAAAATCCCTTGTCCACAATTTGGCGACTCCGCTGGGGAATGTGAAGCTTGAAAAGTAAAACGATGGCTATTTACAGTACCTTTTTTATGTTGTTTTATGCATCATACTGTTAGGTTTAGAACCATTTCTCCCTTTGGGTCGACCTCAAAGTAGGGAAATGACGTTCACTGTGTCTGGTTTAAATACCAAGGTGGTTCCGCCGAGGTTAGCAACCGCACTCTCGCCATATAGTTACAAACTTATGGTGGTTGCATAGGTTACCTAACAATGTGGGATCATTGGCATGGACCCTTTTTGAGACTTAGAATAGTCTAGCTCATGCATTGCATCCTTGAACTGCGTATGACTAAATGCTCTGTGAATTCTGAAGCCTTGTTTTTAGTCTCTTTTTAGTCAAAACTGTCATCTTTTCAATCGAATATTTTCCAAAAAATCTTTTCTCAGCTGAAACGCTGTCTTTTTAGGATTAGAATAATCTTAAATATCTCTTTTGAAACGATTTTTGACTTAAGCTGAAATGTTTTCCCTCTAAAAAAAAAAAATCATTCCTTAAGCTGAAATGCTGTCTTTTTAGGATTAGAATAATCTTAAATATTTTTCAACACTATCTTTTCCGAAAAACAAAGATTTTTGTCCAAGCTGAAACGCTTTCCTTCTAGGATTAGAATAATCTTAAATATTTTCCAACTTTAGCTCTTTTGAAAAAAGATCTCCTGTCAATCGAATATATTTTTTTTTTTCCAAAAGTTTTTTTCTTGCTGAAATGCTGTCTTTTTAGGATTAGAATAATCTTAAATATTTTCCAACACTATCTCTTTCGAAAAACAAAGTTTTTTTAAGCTGAAACGCTTTCCTTCTAAAATTAGAATAATCTTAGATATTTTCTGAATATTAGCTCTTTTGAAAAAAAGATCTTTTCTTGGCTGAAATGCCATCCTCTTAGGATTAGAATAATCTTAAAAGATTTCCGATACTAGTTCTTTTGAAAAAAAAAAAAGATCTCCTCCAAGCTAAAAAGCTTTTCATTTAGGATTAGAATAATCTTAAAAGATTTCCGATATTAGCTATTTTGAAAAAAGATCCATTCCTAGCTGAAATGCTATTCATTTAGGATTAGAATAATTTTAAACGATTTCCGATATTAGCTCTTTTGAAAAAAGATCCATTCCTAGCTGAAATGCTATTCGTTTAGGATTAGAATAATCTTAAATAATTTCCGATATTAGCTCTTTTGAAAAAAGATTCATTCCTAGCTGAAATGCTATTCATTTAGGGTTAGAATAACCTTAAACAATTTTCGATATTGCCTCTTTTGAAAAAAAAGATATTTTCTAAGCTGAAATGTTATTCTTTTAGGGTTAGAATAATCTTAACCAATTTTCAACATTAGCTCTTTTGAAAAAGGATCTTTTCCTAGTTGAAATGCTATTCGTTAGGATTAGAGCAATCTTAAATAATTTTCGATATTAGCTCTTTTGAAAAAGATCTTTTCTAAGCTGAAATGCTCCTCGTTAGGATTAGAACAATCTTACGTAATCTTCGATATTTGCTCTTTATAATAAAAAAAAAGATCGTTTCTAAGCTGAAATGCTCCTCGTTAGGATTAGAAAATCCTAAAACTTTTTTTTCTTAAAAAAAAAATTATCTTTTGAAAAAAGATCCTTTTATAAGTCGAAATGCTATCCATTTAAGATTAGAATAATCTCGAACAGTTCTTAACACTAACTCTTTTGAAAAAAGATCCTTTTATAAGCCGAAATGCTATCCGTTTAAGATTAGAATAATCTCGAACAGGTCCCAACACTAACTCTTTTGAAAAAAAAAATCCTTTTCAAGCTGAAATGCTACCCGTTTAGGATTAGATTAATCCCGAACGTTTTTTAACACTACGTCTTTTGAAAAAAGAATAGTTTTTAAGCTGAAATGCTATACGTTTAGGATTAGAATAATCTCGAACACTTTTGAAATGCTACCCATTTGGGAATAGAATTTTTTCCAACCAAAACGAAGTTTTCCAAAGGTAAAATCTTGCCCAAGTTAAACTAGAATTTTCGAACCAAATAAGCCCTTTCGGTAGTCGAAGTGCTGCCCATTTTAAAACATCGACTTCAAAAAAACAAGTTTCATTCTCGAGTCATGAGGAAGCATGAAATGCATCGAGTCAAGTCTAGTTGGAGTCTAAGCCGTGTATAGAAAGTCTAGTCCATCTAAAAGTCTTAGAGGATTTAACTAGTTGGGCCACCCAGGCCTATTCTTAGGCCCAAATCATGCATGTCAATTAGTAGTTTTGAGTCAGGGAATAATAACGTCTCATCTAGGCTATTTTTAGAAGTTTTATGTAAACCTTAGAAACTTGTTGGTCCAAACACGAGCTAATTACTTTAAGTCCATATCTAGTCGGGTCTAAGTCTCATATCGTGAGTCTGTCTTCAAGTCCATATGTCGCATGCATTTGCATAGTTAGGTCGTAGACCATGTCGTTAAGTTCTGAGTCTTTTCATGATTAATCTGGTCCAGTCCATTTGCATCCCGAGTTGTTACAAATAGTGTCGAAACCGTGTCGATTTCTGAACCTAAGTCGTATATTCTTCTCCTTAAGTCAAAGTCAAGTTGCAAAAGTGGGGTAACTTTCAAACCAAGCATCTGAATCAACTCTTGAAATAAGAAAAGTTCAAAGCCAAGGTTGGTGATTATGAGTCAAAATTCGTATTCAAGTCTTATGTCTGAGCTGAGTCTAAGATTCATTTTTCCACAATTATTTCTAACCCCTTCTCAAAATCAATGAAATTGATCTTGTCTCTATTTTGTTTCCATAATCCAACTGATGAAAATGCACAACACACTCGAAGGGTGTCCCTGGGGTAGAAATACGTATTCAATTCTAAAGTGCAACACCAACTCAAGACAAAAACAAAGACAAAGGGTTTCCGACAACCAAAACAAAAGAGTTTCAATTCTGGTAGTCAACTCGTGGTATACTACTCCTCTGCCTTTGGAGGAGGATCCATTAATTTGGAGCTCCACAGTGGTCATGAATTTGATCGCGACCAAAGGTACGAATATTCATGGATCGCCCTCCGTGTACTCGATCGCGTGCCTAATAAGCAAACGAACTTGTCAGAGGAGTCCGGCGTGATATACATATGACCACATGCGACCGCCCACCGCAAGATCTAGGAAAGTTGGAACAAGCCCAAGCCACAAAAGGCGCGGCCTATTCTCAAAAACGCAAACAAGAATACAAAAATACAAAAAATTGAGTGGCAACACGTCGGAGATTGAAGATCAAAGTCAAAATTAAAGGCAAAGCCAAAACGGTCAGAAAGTACCACCAATTCTTTTTTTTAAGTCGTTCTCAAAACGGCAATGGAGACATAGTCTTGAGTTCCGAGAATCATTGGCTTATGCAATGCACCTGCCGTTTAGGGTCCACAAGGGATCCGCCAGTACTTCACAAGCTAGAACAAGATACAACATGATACCTTAGGTGAAACCTTCGAGTGTTACACAAAAAAAAAAAAAAATGCCATGTTTATGCACCTCGATCGAACTACATCGGATTTGATTTCGCTCCACGCGAATATGTAGGCAATCCTTTAGAATATGGGATACAATCCACCACCGCCCATCATCTAATTTGTCATCTTGTCAGTTTTTTACGGGTTTTTACAAAGTCCAAATGAATCAACTTTTGTTGAGTCTGTCTTAGTGCTCGATTTAGATTGGGATGAGAATCAAGGTTCTGATGAGTAATTGTCCAGTCTTGGAATGATCTTTATCTTAAGGGGAATTGGCGAAGATGTTTACTTTGACAGTTAGTTCGCGTCTCGACAAAGAATTTGCTTCAGGGGAGAACATGATACTATTAAGCCACGTCTATTTTAAACCACTTGTCAATCATCCTAAAAGATCTTGCATAGTTACTAGTCTACCCGTCAGTGAAACGTTGTCATAGGTCGAGTCGGTCATGGTCAAACGTTCAAATGATAGTTGCTCGTGTCACGTTGTTGTCGCATTCATGTCACATTCGTGTCGTATTTCATGCTGACTTGGCCATGCTTCAATTTCAAAATATCAGACATTTCAAGAACCTTTTTGCAAAGTTTGGGTCGATGATCCGAGGTCAAATTTGAAATTCGGGCAGATGACCCACTTCAATTTTCAAAATGATGCTTGCGGGCCGATGGCCCATTTCAATTTCTAAATGATGTCTACATTCAGAGTCGATGACTCTTCTTGATTTTTAAGATGATGTTTACAATGCGGGTCGAGGACCCAATTCGATTTGATGCATACTAACCAATACCCCACGTCAATTTTCAAGTAATTTTTGTAGTCTAGGTTGGACCCGCAATCTAACTTTAAAAAAAAAAATGTTTTTAAACTAGGTTAATGGCCGAATTATTCGAAGTGCTTAAAATCCAAAGTTCATATCGATGACCTCTTTCGATTTTCAAATGAAATTTGCTATGCGGGTCAATGACTTATTCATTTTCCAAAATAGGGGTCGATGACCTACTTTCAGATGATGTCTTGCGCTCGGGTCGATGACCCATCCACCTTTTCCTTCAAAATATGGGTCGATGGCCCCAATTTTCAATGACCATTATAGTTCGGGTCGATGACCCATCCGCCTTTTCCTCAAAATGCGGGTCAATGGCCCCATTTTTCAAAAGATGTTTACGGTTTCGGGTCGATGACCCATCCACTTAAATCAAAATGCGGGTTGAAGACTCATTTTCAAAAGATGTTTATAGTTCGAGTCGATGACTCATCCGCTTTCGAAGATGCGGGTCGACGACCCATTTTCAAAAGATGTTTACGGTTTCCGGTCGATGACCCATCCACCTTATTTCAAAACGCGAGTCGAGGACCCATTATGGAATGATACTCGCCGCTCGGGTCGAAGACCCATTTCCAAATTAAAGTGCTCAGTTCGGATCGACGATCCATCCTTTATGTTTAAAAGTAGGTCGAAGACCCATTTCAAAAGAAAAATCCTCGGTTCGGATCGATGATCCATCCTTTTTGAAAAAAAGCAGGTCGAAGACCCATTTTTTGAATAAAGTTCGCAGCTCGGATCGATGATCTATCCTTTATGTTTAAAAAAGCAGGTCGAAGGCCCATCTTCAAATTAATATTCTCAGTTCGGATCGATGATCCATCCCTTTTGTTTAAAAAGTAGGTCGACGACCCATTTTCAAATAAAATGCACAGCTCGGATCGATGATCCATCCTTTTTGTTTCAAAAGTCGCAGAATTCACTATGTGAGTCGTGTGCTATGATTTGTTGTTAAGATTGAGCAAGAACGCTCCAACCGGGGGCTCTAAAGTCATCAACCTTGGACCCCGACGATAGGATGACATCCTCGAAATGAAGAAGTACTAGCAGAAGCTAAAAGAAGTGACACTTCCAAAAAAAGAATGCAAATATAGGCTTTACTCAATCGAGTAAACAAATATCATTTGTTTTGGGCCGAAGCAGCAGAAAGCTACAGGCCAGCGAGCTCGAACTACGATACGGGTTTGATTCTGTCACAACGGATACGTAGGCGCCTAAGAATAAGGCTCAACCCACACTTTGATGAAAATGAAGGCATCCAGAATCATGTTTCAGGTATGATTTCTTCTTATGGCTGGTGAGCTTATATACACAGGTCTAAGGGACCATAAACGACCCGTGAGGCTCTCAAGTTGTGATCTTCGATCGACTCGAGAGTCTACTTTGACTTTCGCCTGTCCAAGCCTTAGTCAAAGTGGGGGCTCTGTAGATACCCGTATTTGTCGATATGGAATTTATAGAAAACCCGACAAACACCCCATGATGATAGGACAACATGTATTTCGTGTCATTTATTTGAGTTCGTTTTACGATGTAAGCCGGACGCCGTCGACATAGTTTTTTATTAATTTAAATGATATTTGAATTGATGTGCTCTGTCAAATTTTATTTGTGTCAAGTTTATTTTATTGAAAATAAAATATTTCGATTTGAAAAATCATTTTAAATAATTCGATTTGAAAAATCATTTTAAGTTATTCGATTTGAAAAACCGCTTTTACAAATTTGATTTTGGACTTGAAAAGTCGTTTCTCGTGTCTTTAAGCTATTTCATTAAATCGTATTCGATGAATTCGTTTTCTTAAAAGCAAGTTTTTTAGCTCGTTTTGAGCTCGATTTAAAGAGCGATTTTGAGCCCGTTTTAGCACGAATTTCGAGGCCCCTTTTACCCACTTTCTTCCCCACATACCCGAGTTTAAACCAGCCTAAAGCCATATCCTTAGCCCACTTTAAACAGCCAAAACGAAGTCATTAAACGGAGCTGATCCGCAGCAGCTCGTAAGCCCAAAATCAGCCCTTATTAGACCCAAACCCGACTCCTATTTGCCTACCCATGACCCATACCCGTATCCTAACTATCCTACCATATACTCTTGCCTTAACACTCAAGAAAACCCCCATCCCGCGCTCTGTTTTGAGCAGCCCAAATTTGGGCCAAAACTCGACTCTTTTGGCCAGCAAACTCGTGCCCATAAACACAAACCCATACCTGATCTTCATGACCCATTTTCCTTGGCTTAACCCACAAGAAACACCACTCAAAAACCCTACCAAGTAGGTCGTAGATAGCAGCTCTCGAAGAAAAGGAAGAGCTGCTCTTTTCCTTCAAAAAACCCTACCTTTTGTCCCTATATATACACACCAACCACAAGCATTCAAGGGGGACGAGTTTTAGAGCATACACACATAATACTAAGTCACAAAAAGCCCTCAAAAAGCCTCAGAAGAAGTCGAGATAGCCGCTCGAAAAACAGA
Organism: Dianthus caryophyllus; assembly: GCA_023091065.1. Lineage (NCBI taxonomy): Eukaryota > Viridiplantae > Streptophyta > Magnoliopsida > Caryophyllales > Caryophyllaceae > Dianthus > Dianthus caryophyllus. Next base: position 11,349,311 of record CM041520.1, read on the forward strand.
GCACAATTTTCTGATTTTCGTTCAGCTATCACCTGTTCTTCCTCGTTTTTCGTGTTACAAGCTTCATAATCTCTCTGATTTGTTTACATAATCTCAAAGTTCACTTTGTCACGATTCCAAAACATCTTTCGGTTCAAAATTTCGTTGAGAAACGAAGAAGTTACAAGCTTTTGAAAATCATTCACTTTGTTCAAAGTTACGGATTTACAATTGGTTTTCGCTGACGACGGCCCTCGGGATAAAATCTTACAATCGATTACGACTCAAAGAATTGGTCAACGATACATGTAAGTTGAGGGTGCAAAATACTCACTTTACTTTGTTTAAATTATTGTTTTTATCGTCTTTTATCGCTCTCTTTCGTTTTTTATCACTTTCTGTCGCTCTGTTGTTTATTGTCGTAGATATTGTTTTTATTGTTCGTCTCTGATTTATGTTTTAGTATAATTCTGATATGCGTATGTATGGATATGTCGTGTCCTTTGTTCGTTTAGTATCCATGTTCGATTGGCCCTGCGTAGCATGACTTGAAATTCCTCGTTAGGATTAATTTGCTCGTTGGCTTGCTATATATTTATATCTCGTTCATGTTTAGTTATACTATTTGTCTAAAACTGATCTGTCATGCTTTTTAAAGTAGTAATTCACGTTTGTATGTCATTCTAGTTATCGTGATTTTATTTCATTATTTACCGTTTGTATGGTAATTAGTCTCGTTGATCATGTAAAGGTTGTGTATTGCGTGTTGCTGTTGGTTGTTGATTTTGTTTCGTCCGATAGATCTTGGGTTGCATAGGGTTGGATAGTTTGGATTTTCGTATGTTATGTTTTGGTATACACGTTATTTGCTTACTTGTGCGTATTAGTTGTGTTTGTTTATTTGGTCACTTGTTTGTGTAATTATTAGAACTATTAGTTTGACTGTCAGTAGCATCCTGCTATTTGCGTATGTTTGCCTATGATTATTAATTTGTACATGTTTGTTCATTACTTCTTTATTTTCGTACGCCGTGTTTTAATGTTCACGTTACTTGCTTATTTATTTGTGAGTATTAGTTGGTTTTGATCACTTAAGTCCTTGTTGGTGTGATTTTTAATTGACTGTTAGTTGTATTAGTTGAATGAGTAGTTTGGACGTTTGTTCGTGTTTGTTTGTCATCATTTGCGTATGTCCATATGTCTACTTAGTTGTACTTGATTATTTAATTTATACGCTTGGTTGTGTTTGTTTGTCGTTTCATTATATTCGTATACAGAGCTTGGTTATGTTAGTCGTTTACACTTGTTCATGTATGAGTCATGCTTGTTTATTTTTATTCGTCTGCCGCTAACGTTTGTTAATCTATCTTATGCTGTCGGTAAGTATTTCTGCTTCTTCTCTTTGTTTGCTAGAATAGTAAATGAACCCATATGTTAAATAACTTCGACGAAATTATATGTGCATTAAACGACATAGTACGGATGTAATGTGTTTAGGGTTAAAACATTGTTTGCATATCCGCATGTGTACTCATAATAGCCATGGTTTTATTTAGTAGAGACCGTTTTTACGACGGGCGGGGTTAGGCGTTAAATTAATGAAATTCTTTTAAACTTCCTAACACGTAAACTCACACGAACTCATTTTCTCTAAAATTGGTTTCTAAATTCCACCTAAAAATTTAGTGGCGACTCTCTTTTCGAATGAAAATGTTTTTGAAATAAAACATCGCGTGGATCAAAATCCCTTATCCACAATCATCATGTGGCTCTTGTAAGCAGCCTGATGCTCCTCAAGTTCGGTTTTTCCGTCGTACTGAGCTGTCGGCATTTCCATCGTCGGTAGCGGACATTCCAATATTGAAGGTGCCAACAGAGATCTTATCGCGACTTGTCCTCCCTTTTGCGTGTTGCGTTTGTAGGTTTATATCGGTATATAGACCTTTAAAATCACAGGATTATAATGAAAAACTTTATAAGATTTAAAGTCATAAAATAAAATTGCATAACATAGAATAAAGATTCAAGAATTAACCTTTTAATCCTTTGAATTGGCCTAAGAACAATGCCAAAATTATGGTATCTCCTAATTGAAACACCCAAGATGTTTTGAGAAATACCCTTTGAGATTTGCTAGAAAATTAGAGGAGAAACTGATTTCTTTTTCCTCAAGTTTTAGTGTTGTGTGCTATTGCAAATTGTGAATTAGGTTAGATGAGATTCGGAGAGTGATTACATTAAGTAGAGAGGAATGAAACTACTCCCTCTCCCACCCTAATTTCACACGTCCAGAATAGGTGAAATGGACTCTTCCACTTCTAAGTTTACAAGCCCAAATCTAATTAAAAGTTTTACCCATTTAATTAGTTTTATTTAGCTTTTAATGTATAATGTAACTTATAATATCCATATATTATAATTAATTATAAATATCCATATATTTATAATTTGCTAATTTATTATAACTGTTTAAAATTAATTAGCCTACATTATACGCAATAATTAAATATAACCTTTTATATTCAATTTCCGAATTACAGCTAATTCCTCTCATCTAATATTATTTAATCTTTATTAAATAATACATTTGACTAACTTCTTAGTCATATTCGACTTTGACTAACCTCTTAGTCATGTTCGACTGACCTTTCAGTCCACAACACTGACTAACCATTTAGTCATTAAATAAGGCATCGATATGATTATTCTCTCAAATAATCACATCTCTCAAACACATCCTTTAGGTGTGACTCTTAGGGACCAGTTGATCACCGCCATCTGTATGACAATAACGTCAAACTTATCTAGCAAGCCAACCGTTATCGATAAACGTTAATCAACTGATTAAATACAAAATGTACCCTGTGTACCTAAAGAGATTTATTTATGTAATTGCACTAACTGTGGAGGACACTAGCTCCAACAATCTCCCACTTGTCCGTACAAGTGTATGTGCGATAATCGATTCTCATATCCATAATAAATTTCTCCCACTCAATGTAAACCAATTTGCAAAGTCCGTACTTTCAAAGGTCGTAGTTCACAAGTGATCAGTATCAAGAGTGGTTTCCCCGACTAGAGAGTAACTTAACCGATAAACGAATCAATATTCGAGCATGGCAATGCATTTTCAGTTACAGCTCCTCGAGTCGCCCTGAGAAAAGTATTATAACTCGATAGAAGTTGGATATTTTCCTCAACTCGAATCCTGCAGATGTAAGCGCAGCATGAAATGACCCAGTGAAAATCTACTTGGCCTCCTGTTACGGTCGACCGTGAGAAAGAAACCAAAGTCACCCAAAATCTGCCTTAATCTCGAGAGACAGTCGATAGTCAAAAGAATCGACTCTAGGAACACTATGGATGTCCTATCCACGACCCGACATCTAATGTTCTGAAACATTTAGGACTCCATGTAGTCGTCACAAAAATGTCCTGCGCGATTTCAGTAAACCCGCATCTGTGATCGATCAGTCAACAGTTTGTGTAACAACCCGGATTTTCCAACAAAATAAAATACGCTTTTAAATAGGATTTATAAAAAAAAATGAATAAAAAAAAATGAAGGCCACGGTGGCGGAAACACCGTGTAATCCGAGTCGTCACTCACTAAACAAACATAACCCAAAGAGTAGGCCTTGAGGCCTAACAAACGGGGAGTAAATACCCCTTACAAATCCAGCTCCAAAAACGAAAGTAAGACAACGACAATAAATCCAAACGTCCTAACAAGTCTAAACCAAAATCACTTCAAGGCTAGCTATAGGTCATCCTCACGGCAACCTCACTTGACGAACCCGAACCCGCGCTAACCTGCCACAAAGAAAGTAACAGCCACAATCAGTGGGGAGTAACTAGGTGCTCCCCAGTCATATTTCAACATAATCAACATAAACAACAATACAACCCCAAATACACGACTAACATAGATCATCCTCAAGCTAACTTCGCAATCAACTAACTTAACCTGTGACCGATAATCAAATATACAAACCAACCATCTTACAAATCTTACACGCTCAACCTGTCATCAACAAAGTGGCAGTCAACAATCAACCTGTAACATCAATCAATAATCAATCGCAAGAGTAAGCACAGAGCACTAGGTGAAGCGAACAAGAATCACCTCGAGTGAAGCGAACAAGAATCACTCAACCCCTATGGCGGAACAGCGAACAAGAAGTTCCTCAAACTCATTAGTCTAAATTTGGCCAAATTCCACCGAGCGAACAAGAACGGTGACGACATTTATATAACCATAGTCTCTAACCAACATGGTTGAGAACCCATAGTCGCTCTAACTAAGCGAACAAGAATAGCCGAGGAGATCATGGGCGGTATCCGTCCAAACTAGGACGTCGGAGCTCCTCACATAACGTGCGTAACGCATACGCATGCAAACTTAACTCAAGCATAAGAACAATGGCAAACCACACCACTCCGACCCATTTCATAACCATTACAACCATTAAAGCAAACCAAGTAACCCTAGTTCATAACATATCTCAACCAAACATAATTATAACAAAGATAAACCTGCTTAACAATATACCAACTCATAAACCATATCAAATCAATCATCCTCGAGCCAATTCGTAATCAATATCAATTTAATCCATCCTTAACCCAAACTCATCTCAACATCCATCTTAAACTCATTAGCAACATAATTATCTCTTTTATAACCATTCTGAACATTAACTATAGTCAATAGTATACTAACAAGCTTGATACGGAGTAATTACCTTAAGAACTCGTGAACCAATCATAATAACAATCTCCAACCATCCCAGATTTTCCATCTTTAATCCACATAACAACCATGTCACCTAAATTCAATATATCAAACCTCCCAATTCAAGTTATTAGACACAATAGTGTGAGACCAACACAATTAAGACCAAAGATCACAATCTCAAAGCACAATCAACCCAAAGTTCATAGCTTTGCATACATAACAACAACAAATTCATCCTCAATCAATTATATGGTCTCACACAAGTCAAAATATCACTAAGGCTACACCTAGTTACCTTGTTTAAGCAATGAGAATGATCCTACTCCTCTTCTTCTTCAACAAGTATGGTGTCCTCTTCGTTAAGCTCCTCTTCTCCTTCGATTTGGGCATAAAATAATACATACAATCATAAGAACACACAATACAAGCATATAACAACAACATAATCAAAATACTATAGTAAACAATAAGAGTTACCGAAAGGATTAGCAAGAGAATGAATTAGGGCAGATTAGGGCTTGATTTGGAAGAGAATTGAATGAATTTGTGAGATGAATTAATGAGAATTAATGAGAGAATTAAGAGAGAGAATAGAGGATTATAATGTTTAGGGTGAAAAGCAGCTGATAAATGACATTAGGGTTAAGGGGGAGTTTAAATAGTATAGGAATTCGAGCCCCTAATTAATACGGATTAAAAACAAAAATCGCGGGTGCAGCAGGAGAGCGAGCCGCTCCCACAACAGAGCGAGCCGCTCTATGCTCGCGGGTCACTCGCGGGCCTGTCGCGGCCTGCTCGCGGATTTCGTCTGTGCAAATTTGGCAGTTGCGACGGCGTCGGAAAAATACGCGGTTTAGCCTTTTGAATCGCCTGAATCGGAGTTCGTATGAGGAAATGGTATCGTTTTTAAGTTCTGACTACGATCACGCTTATTCCACGCGACAAGTGAACCGACTTTCTCGAGCCGAAAATGAGAAAATCAAGAGAAATGAATTATGAATATTATTGAGACGAATAATTAATATTAGGAAAAGTCGTGTTCTGATCTCACCACCTAAAAAGAAGTTTCGTCCTCGAAACTTGAGAACGAAAGAATACCCCCAAAGGACTAAGAAAACTACCTACTTCTATGGTCCTCAAGATAAGAATCATTAACTCTACTCATCATGATATCAAAGGCATAGACACGCTTAACGAAGCTTATGTTAGCTCAATATCACCAACTGCTAGGATGTGGATCGCTAGTTTATGTAAACTTGTATACCATAGATACATCATATGCTCGACAAACCCAAATTGATTGTTATTAGCTTCGTATGTCCATATCGACTCAACATAGTATCTCAATCCAAAATCTTAACACACTCCAAACGCATTTTAAACCCAGGGACAACCTAACTAACGTCACCAATACAATTGCCGCACAAACTAGTCCTCAAATCGATGCCAAAGACAAACCTCATACCCTCAATCATAACGTGATCCAAGCTCAAGTCTATATCGCTCCTCATATCTATCCACACTCTCCACGACGAAATAACCATAATTATGTCATACCATATCATCTCATTCTCGAGTCACACGTATACTAACACGTAGTTATAAAAATGTATCGCTAAAAGCTTACTACTCTCTCAACCCATTGTTATCATACACACGTCTATCCACACCTTTCTCGAACGTCGCTACCTCACCGACCTCGAATTCTTTCCTCCCATTAATGATTTTCCTTATATTTAGCACATACACAAAACCACAAGATGCACACTTGTCATTCCTACATTATCCTTTTAAGTACAAACCCCAAAGTTTTATCGTACTCACTATAACCTTTAGGTTTTCCTTAAAGCCGATTATTGCTCACCACAATATCACTTCCGAATTCTCACTAACTCATGATTATCACACCCCATATACCATCATAATCGAATCCTCAAAAATACTACCTGTATGGATACCATCACTTCCTTTACCACTACCCATCGCATATTAAGCTTTTACTCACGAAGTTTATAACTCACAAACATTGTCTCGCAACGGTTAAGCTACCTCGCGAAGCTCTAGCTAGAAGTCACAAAACTAGGAATCCACTCAGGCCACCACGACTAACCATGTGCGCCACCTAACCGGACATCCATACCATTAGCTACTAATCCGCTAAGCTCCAACATCTAAGACTCCCATAACAGCGACAACCTAGGAATCAAGTCTCGAGCTGGAGATGGATAAATCACCCTACGGCCGCTAGTTGACAAGCAAGTGATCAGGGGAACGTAACGGGGACAAGATTGATATTAGGTCATCAAGAGTTATTACAAAATTAGGATGTGAATGGCAACCGAAAGGCAAGGGAAGGAAAGAAATAGAAGATCGGTACCTTAAAAGTTTGCTCCAAGACAAGAGGTGTAGTTCTATAGAGACACTAGAGAGGCATGATAGCATAGAGCATGAAGGCAAGACCAAAAGGTAATTCCCGAAAAGTTTGACAGATATAGAATATGCTCAGAAGATACGATTGAAAGAAGAAGTCTTAAAGTTGGGTTTCAAAATGACAGCGATTTTAGAAAAATGAAGCTACTACAATACCAAGTTGAATAAATAATATTTAAATAAACTAAATGCTCAAATTAGAAAACTTAATAAAAGAAGGTTTAGGATGACAAAGAGGTTTTGATCAAAAGTGGATGCAATGGATAAGCATCAGTCATTTTCAAATTTGACTGAGTAAAAAGCCATCAAAATGTATGGACGCGTTTAAAAAAATGAATGGAGAAGTAAAACAATGCTGATTAAAATTTTTCGTCAACATAGTTACAAAAATAAGAATGTACAAGAAGGATAAACAAATCATTAAAGCACAAATATACAAAAATAGGTTTTGTTAATAGAACTGACTGAAAACATTCTTGAAATAAGAGAGTTTAGAAATTATTTCAGCACGATCTATTGAAAAAGATGATGATGAACACAATAAGAAATTTTATTGGGGAAAAGAAGCTCAAGTTGTATTTCAGCTAATGGTTTTAAAACAGCTGTATGGTAAGATCCAAGAACTAGCAGGATATACTAAGAACAAGTGTAGCTAGCAAGATGAAAGAGGTCCCTACGAATACGGTAGGTGACACAGATTAAGAGCTTCCGCTGCGTGCTCTGATGGTAGGATCATGAAATCGCAATCTGGCTTCGGGATTCTTGTTCCAGCTGATTAATCAGTACGAATCAAAGACTTTAAGAGTTAAATTTCTAGATATTTTGATAGGTCAAATGAAAGAGGGAGATTTTAAATTAGAATAATCAAATGGTTAAAGTTGAAGAAACGAATAAATCGAAAAGTTAAGACAAGAGATCGTCAAGGCCTAAGTAGACTAAAATTTTCGACAAAAATGAACTCTCAAATGAATAAAAATAAAAAGCTAGGGTCATAAAAGTGTATTAAAACGGAATGCAAAATACTCCCCTTTTTGTCAATATTAAAAATGAAGGTTAACATGATTTGATAAGAAAATAGAAGTATAAAGGATCCTGTTTAGAATGCTGAGTATGATGAAAGCAAAGAAACCAAGTAGTGCATAAGAAAGCAGTTATCAGAGTGTAACATTTTGAAATAAAGAAATACATTTAATAACGATGATTAAATCAAATCAAAAGATTTTAAAGGCTATTTTAGAGGCAGGTCTAGTAAAAATTTTTTTTTTTTTTTTGTGTAAAGATTTATCGAGTCGACACCCGACCTTGCATGACTCCATCATCCTTGTACCTGCATCCGAAGTAAACATATGATCTAATGGTGGGAATCCTAAGGCCACCATTCACACAACTACTCATACATATGCACAAATAACGTAGACCCCCTAATGTGTCTACCCCAACACTCTCACTCGGTGTTCTAAGTCAAATCCTACTCACTCACCTAAGAGAGTTGGGAGCGTATTCGCTCTGATACCAACTGTAACAACCCGGATTTTCCAACAAAATAAAATACGCTTTTAAATAGGATTTATAAAAAAAAATGAATAAAAAAAAATGAAGGCCACGGTGGCGGAAACACCGTGTAATCCGAGTCGTCACTCACTAAACAAACATAACCCAAAGAGTAGGCCTTGAGGCCTAACAAACGGGGAGTAAATACCCCTTACAAATCCAGCTCCAAAAACGAAAGTAAGACAACGACAATAAATCCAAACGTCCTAACAAGTCTAAACCAAAATCACTTCAAGGCTAGCTATAGGTCATCCTCACGGCAACCTCACTTGACGAACCCGAACCCGCGCTAACCTGCCACAAAGAAAGTAACAGCCACAATCAGTGGGGAGTAACTAGGTGCTCCCCAGTCATATTTCAACATAATCAACATAAACAACAATACAACCCCAAATACACGACTAACATAGATCATCCTCAAGCTAACTTCGCAATCAACTAACTTAACCTGTGACCGATAATCAAATATACAAACCAACCATCTTACAAATCTTACACGCTCAACCTGTCATCAACAAAGTGGCAGTCAACAATCAACCTGTAACATCAATCAATAATCAATCGCAAGAGTAAGCACAGAGCACTAGGTGAAGCGAACAAGAATCACCTCGAGTGAAGCGAACAAGAATCACTCAACCCCTATGGCGGAACAGCGAACAAGAAGTTCCTCAAACTCATTAGTCTAAATTTGGCCAAATTCCACCGAGCGAACAAGAACGGTGACGACATTTATATAACCATAGTCTCTAACCAACATGGTTGAGAACCCATAGTCGCTCTAACTAAGCGAACAAGAATAGCCGAGGAGATCATGGGCGGTATCCGTCCAAACTAGGACGTCGTAGCTCCTCACATACGTGCCAGAACAGACACGCATGCAAACTTAACTCAAGCATAAGAACAATGGCAAACCACACCACTCCGACCCATTTCATAACCATTACAACCATTAAAGCAAACCAAGTAACCCTAGTTCATAACATATCTCAACCAAACATAATTATAACAAAGATAAACCTGCTTAACAATATACCAACTCATAAACCATATCAAATCAATCATCCTCGAGCCAATTCGTAATCAATATCAATTTAATCCATCCTTAACCCAAACTCATCTCAACATCCATCTTAAACTCATTAGCAACATAATTATCTCTTTTATAACCATTCTGAACATTAACTATAGTCAATAGTATACTAACAAGCTTGATACGGAGTAATTACCTTAAGAACTCGTAACCAATCATAATAACAATCTCCAACCATCCCAGATTTTCCATCTTTAATCCACATAACAACCATGTCACCTAAATTCAATATATCAAACCTCCCAATTCAAGTTATTAGACACAATAGTGTGAGACCAACACAATTAAGACCAAAGATCACAATCTCAAAGCACAATCAACCCAAAGTTCATAGCTTTGCATACATAACAACAACAAATTCATCCTCAATCAATTATATGGTCTCACACAAGTCAAAATATCACTAAGGCTACACCTAGTTACCTTGTTTAAGCAATGAGAATGATCCTACTCCTCTTCTTCTTCAACAAGTATGGTGTCCTCTTCGTTAAGCTCCTCTTCTCCTTCGATTTGGGCATAAAATAATACATACAATCATAAGAACACACAATACAAGCATATAACAACAACATAATCAAAATACTATAGTAAACAATAAGAGTTACCGAAAGGATTAGCAAGAGAATGAATTAGGGCAGATTAGGGCTTGATTTGGAAGAGAATTGAATGAATTTGTGAGATGAATTAATGAGAATTAATGAGAGAATTAAGAGAGAGAATAGAGGATTATAATGTTTAGGGTGAAAAGCAGCTGATAAATGACATTAGGGTTAAGGGGGAGTTTAAATAGTATAGGAATTCGAGCCCCTAATTAATACGGATTAAAAACAAAAATCGCGGGTGCAGCAGGGGAGCGAGCCGCTCCCACAACAGAGCGAGCCGCTCTATGCTCGCGGGTCACTCGCGGGCCTGTCGCGGCCTGCTCGCGGATTTCGTCTGTGCAAATTTGGCAGTTGCGACGGCGTCGGAAAAATACGCGGTTTAGCCTTTTGAATCGCCTGAATCGGAGTTCGTATGAGGAAATGGTATCGTTTTTAAGTTCTGACTACGATCACGCTTATTCCACGCGACAAGTGAACCGACTTTCTCGAGCCGAAAATGAGAAAATCAAGAGAAATGAATTATGAATATTATTGAGACGAATAATTAATATTAGGAAAAGTCGGGGTGTTACAGTTTGACTTATGGCTCATTGAACCCACCATCAATCGACGTCACAAAATAATTGCCTGAGTTATCAGCTCGTGTAGGCGATCACGGACCAAAACAAAATATAAAGCAATTCAGTTCACGGACCAAAACAAAACAAAAACAATATATATAACAAAACGATGATTTTATTAGAAGTTTGATGAAAAACAAGTGTCAAATCCATACAAACAACTAATACAACTCAGGAACACGCTTAATTCCCATGGAAATAACGTGCCCTTCATGCTTATCATATCTCAACGGCTTAGTGAGAGGATCTGCTACGTTATCATCCGTAGCAATCTTGTCAATCACTATCTCCTTCTGCTCCACGTAATCTCGGATCATGTGAGCCTTCCTTTGCACGTGCCGAGACTTGTTGCTGGACTTCGGCTCTTTCGCTTGGAAGATGGCACCACTATTGTCGCAATAGATGGTGATCGGGTCATTCGAACTTGGAACTACAGTTAGTCCTGGTAAGAACTGACGCATCCATATAGATTCCTTCGCAGCCTCTGAAGCAGCATAGTACTCAGACTCAGTCGTGGAATCTACTATAACTGTTTGTTTGGAGCTTTTCCAGCTGACCGCAACGCCATTAAGAGTAAAAACGAATCCAGATTGAGACTTCGAGTCATCTTGATCCGTTTGGAAACTAGCATCTGCGTAACAGATTGCGCAAAGCTCAGTGTCTCCTCCATAAGTCAATACCCAATCTTTAGTCCTCCGTAGGTACTTAAGAATATTCTTTACAGCTATCCAGTGTGCTTCACCTGGATTGCCTTGGTATCGGCTCGTCATACTCAATGCATATGCCACGTCCGGACGTGTGCATATCATGGCATACATGATCGATCCTATAGCTGAAGCATATGGAATCCGACTCATGCGCTCGACCTCTTCCGATGTCTTTGGTGCTTGAGCTTTACTCAATTGCACCCCAGAGACCATTGGAAGGTTCCCCTTCTTGGAGTTGGTCATACTGAACCTCTCAAGAATCTTATCTATATAAGACTCCTGACTGAGGGATAACATCCGTCGTGATCTATCTCTATAGATACGGAGCCCCAAAATTCGCTGTGCCTTACCCAGATCTTTCATCTGGAAATGGTTCTTTAACCATACTTTTACCGAAGTTAAGAGAGGTATGTCATTCCCAATCAAGAGTATGTCATCGACATACAGTATTAGAAAGACAATCTTGCTCCCACTCGACTTGATATATTGACATGGTTCCTCGACCGATCGAGTGAATCCATTCTCCTTTATCACTTGGTCGAAGCGATGATTCCAACTCCGTGAAGCTTGCTTAAGTCCATAAATGGAACGCTTAAGCTTGCAAACCTTCTTAGGATCTTTAGGATCTATAAAACCTTTGGGTTGTACCATGTACAACTCCTCCTCCAAATAACCGTTTAAGAAGGCGGTTTTCACGTCCATTTGCCAAATTTCATAGTTATGAAAGGCGGCGATCGCTAAGACAATCCGAATGGAACGAAGCATGACTACGGGTGCAAAGATCTCATCATAGTGCAACCCTTGCACTTGGGTGAAACCCTTTGCCACTAGTCGAGCCTTGTATATGTCTGGTTGTCCTTCTACAGATCGCTTTATCTTATAAAGCCATTTGCACTGAAGAGGTCGGACCTTATCAGGTAAGTCAACCAGATCCCATACATCGTTCTCATACATAGAGTCCATCTCGGATTGCATGGCTTCTTGCCATAGCTTTTAGTCAGAACATGTCATGGCACCTTTATAGGTTACGGGTTCGTTACTCTCAAGGAGTAAAACGTCATCTCTTCCATTCTCCTCGACCATACCGATGTATCTGTCTGGAGGAATGAAGAGTCTACCCGACCTTCTGGGTTCCAAGGGAATATTAACCGCAGCAGACGAAGAAGGAACAGTTTCCTCCATTGGTTGCTCGGTTGTTGGTTCAGGAATCTCCGACAGATCGAAGGTTCTATTACTTCTCTTGTTTTCGAGAAACTCATTCTCTAAGAACTTCGCACTAACCGCAACAAAAACTCGTTGTTCGGTTGGCGAATAGAAGTAATGACCAAACATTCCTTTTGGATAACCAATAAAGTATGTCTTGACCGATCGCGGGCCGAGCTTATCCTCGTGTCTCCACTTGACATAAGCCTCGCACCCCCAAACCCGAATAAAGGACAAGTTAGGGACCGTTCCCTTCCATAACTCGTATGGAGTCTTGTCTACAGCTTTAGACGGACTTGATTAAGTATAAGAGCGGTGACAAAGAGCATAGCCCCATAATGAGTCGTACAACCGTGTGACTCATCATGGATCGAACCATATCAAGTACTGTTCGATTCCTGCGTTCGGACACACCATTCAGTTGTGGTGTTCCGGGTGGAGTTAACTGTAATACTATCCCGCGGTCTTTCAGGTGTCGATCAAACTCAGTTGAAAGATATTCGCCACCACGATCTGAATGTAGTGCTTTTATATTTCTATCCAGTTGGTTCTCAACCTTATTCTGGAATTCCTTGAACTTGTCAAAGGACTCACTTTTATGCTTCATTAAGTAAACATGTCCATATCTACTCAAATCGTCCGTGAAAGTGATAAAATACCTATAACCATCTCTAGCGTTGATTGACATAGGTCCACACACATCAGTATGTATGAGTCCTAATAGGTCAGCAGCGCGCATTCCAACACCTTTGAAGGAAATTCGAGACATTTTGCCTATGAGACATGATTCACACGTGCCAAAAGTTTCATAGTCAAATGGGGCAATTGTCCCACTATCAATGAGCTTTTTCACGCGTTTCTCATTTATGTGTCCCATACGGCAATGCCATAGATAGGTTTGATCTTTGTCACCAACCTTTGCTTTCTTGTTACTCACATGCATAATATCCGTGGTTTGATCTAAAACATAAATTCCGTTTATGGAAACTGCTTTACCATAAATCATTTCATTCAAAGAGAAAATACCGCTATTATTCTTTATTAAAAATGAAAATCCTTCTTTATCAAAAACGGATACAGAAATAATGTTTTTGGAAAAACTAGGTACATAGTAACAGTTATTCAGAAATAACTCAAATCCACTTGGGAGTTGGATTACATATGTCCCTACTGAAACGGCAGCAACTCTTGCTCCATTCCCCACTCGCAGGTCTACATCACCTCTTGCCAGAGTTTTGATGCTTCTTAGGCCCTGCAAATGATTGCACAGATGAGAACCACAACCCGTATCAAGTACCCAAGTTCCGAAACTTGCATGGTTAATCTCAATCATATGAATAAAAGAAGACATACCAACAGGAGCGACGCGGCCTGCTTTAATGTCCTCAGCATACGGAGACGATTACGCCTCCAATGCCCAGACTTGTGGCAATGGTGGCACTCCATGCTCTGCTTTGCTTTTGCCTTGCCTTGTGAGCTACCGCTAGACTCACCAGGCCCACTCTTAGCAACCACTGACTTCTTAAATTTCGGCTTTCCTACAGTTAGGTTAGCCGGAGCCTTACCCTTACCCTTGTGCTTGTTGCCTATCATGAGAACATCTTGTTTCATGCTCCCACTCAACTTCAGATCACTCTCCGTCTGTACGAGGAGTGAGTGAAGCTCATGCCGACTTTTCTGCATGTCATTCATGTAATAGTTTGCCCTAAAGAGGGCATACCCATCATGAAAAGAGTGGAGCACTCGATCTATGATGATCTTCTCATCGATCTTGCAACCAAGCTCCTCTAGTTTTTCAACATTCTCGATCATGTCGAGAAGGTGTGGACCAACCGGTTGGCCCTTCTGGAGTCTAGCTTCAAAGAAACGAGTGGTATACTCGTAACTCTTGATTCTCGGTGCTTTCGAGAACTCTTTGGTTAGGGTGGTGAAAATCTTGTTTGCACCTTGGGTGATGAATCGTCTTTGCAAATTTGATTCCATTGCATAGATGAGTACGTTCTGTATCGCACCCGCCTCCATCATGAAATCATTATAAACATAGACTTCATCTGCTCCTGCATCGGGAGCTGGTTTAGTCGGCAGTGGCTCAGTCAAGTACTTGAGCTTACCGTCAGCGATGGCAGCATTCCGTAATACGGCCTCCCAATCAGAAAAATTGGACCCATCACTCTTCAGTCGAGTAGACTGATTCATGTTGTCCATAAAGATTCTAAGCCATGATTCGCGTGTTAGTATGGCACTTGGCATTGGTTCGTCAGTACGTACAGCCATTTATTATAGTAGTTATGTCTGTATATAACGTATTCGAAACTGTGAAAAGAAAGAAGAAGAGAAGATAAGAAATCATTGTTTTAAAAGTTTAAGTCGTAAAGCAATTACGTTTTAATGCAATGACTCGTGCACTCATATAATTGACCTCCCTCGAGAATTATATAAGCGATCCCAAAACTCAATTTCTTTAAATTGATAAGCCAACTTTTTGGCTAATTCTACTGTTAGAATTCTTGGTCGATAGATTTCAGTAAATCCTATCTATTAGTCCACTATAACTACGAGATATTACTCGAACTATAATGTTGAGGTAAAATAGGTCGACACATACTACTTACCCAACGTAGAAGGGGTCATGTGGAGAGTAAGGTCCTACATGCCTACCGACGAAGAAGGGGCTCATAGCAGTTCTTCCTATAAAGACTAATCTCAATTTTAGAATAGAGGAAGGTCCCATCATCTCATTTTAATTCATTTTAAGTGAACAAATATCTAGCATTTACGTGAATGAATAATTTGAGGGGATAGCCCTAAATCTCTGATACCACTTGTAGGTTTATATCGGTATATAGACCTTTAAAATCACAGGATTATAATGAAAAACTTTATAAGATTTAAAGTCATAAAATAAAATTGCATAACATAGAATAAAGATTCAAGAATTAACCTTTTAATCCTTTAAATTGGCCTAAGAACAATACCAAAATTATGGTATCTCCTAATTGAAACACCCAAGATGTTTTGAGAAATACCCTTTGAGATTTGCTAGAAAATTAGAGGAGAAACTAATTTCTTTTTCCTCAAGTTTTAGTGTTGTGTGCTATTGCAAATTGTGAATTAGGTTAGATGAAATTAGGAGAGTGATTAGATTAAGTAGAGAGGAATGAAACTACTCCCTCTCCCACCCTAATTTCACACGTCCAAAATAGGTGAAGTGGACTCTTCCACTTCTAAGTTTACAAGCCCAAATCTAATTAAAAGTTTAACCCATTTAATTAGTTTTATTTAGCTTTTAATGTATAATGTAACTTATAATATCCATATATTATAATTAATCATAAATATCCATATATTTATAATTTGCTAATTTATTATAACTGTTTAAAATTAATTAGCCTACATTATACGCAATAATTAAATATAACATTTTATATTCAATTTCCGAATTACAGCTAATCCTCTCATCTAATATTATTTAATCATTATTAAATAATACATTTGACTAACTTCTTAGTCATATTCGACTTTGACTAACCTCTTAGTCATGTTCGACTGACCTTTCAGTCCACAACACTGACTAACCATTTAGTCATTAAATAAGGCATCGATATGATTATTCTCTCAAATAATCACATCTCTCAAACACATCCTTTAGGTGTGACTCTTAGGGACCAGTTGATCACCGCCATCTGTATGACAATAACGTCAAACTTATCTAGCAAGCCAACCGTTATCGATAAACGTTAATCAACTGATTAAATACAAAATGTACCTTGTGTACCTAAAGAGATTTATTTATGTAATTGCACTAACTGTGGAGGACACTAGCTCCAACAGCGTTTCGGCCTCTCAAACATGGAGATCTCCTGAATTGAGTTCTCAGGTCTGTAAGTTTAGTCGCCCTCGGTTGAGTCTTGTATTTCCCTACCCTCGGTCGCCTGGTGGGTATTTTTGTGGGTACTCTCAACTTTGAAGAGGTTTCTGGGGGTTATCCTGTTGTTTCGGTGCGTACTCTCTGGCTCCTCTATTCCGGGGGCACGGCTGTGTAGTTCTTCTGTGGCTCTTGCGGCGTCTCCCTCATCTGTTTGAGGAAGGCGTTCATTAGTCTCCTCTCCTTAGGCGTTATGGGCGTGAGGAGTTCATCTTCGAGTGGGGTGTCCCCGACAGCTCCCCCTGACTTTCTTGTGTTCTCAGTGGCTTTCTCCGGATTTCTTCCTGGATCTGCCATAAACTTTTATGTTTTTCCCCACAGACGGCGCCAATTGTTTCAGGTGGTAAACACTTGAAGTACTTTATAATCAAACAAAGTAATCTAATACGTATGAAATATGTGGGCTGCGGTATCACTTGACCTTCTCTGACTGGCTGTCCTGCACAAGGAGACAAACCTAGCCTCGGGGGTGTCCGAGGATAACCCCTCCGATGCTTAAGTAAGCTTGTGTGGAAGAGAGAAGTTGGAGAATAATAGAAATAAGTCTAAGTAATACCTTGTTTATATGTTTATAAAGATTTACCTTATCCTTTAGTACTTTATGTCAGCTATAAATTTGGAATTTTGCCCTCTTGTGTTGTCCAATTATGGTCGAGTACTGTTGGGCCCAAATTTTCCGGCCCAGCTTGGGCCCCGTCAGCAGAGGTACCTTGCTCAGGGCCCTGAGCATCGCGGGACCCTGGGCAAGATCTAGAGTATTCCGAGGATCCAAGCGGCGCAGAACCCTGACCATGCAAGACCCTCCAGAGTTCCCACTCCAGCCCAGACTCCTCGAACATTTCAGACCCCGAGCAGACCTGCAGCATCTCAAGAAGCCAGACGGACAGACCTGGGCGGCCAGGGGCCTCGTGAGTCTCACCAACGGATCTATCTCAATCAGAATCTGAAAGTCAAAGCAGCGATGGTGAAGGGAAGCTATCCAACGGAAGGAGCAATTAAAGCCTATTTAATAGGGGGCCACGACAGTTATGGAAGGGGGAATACTAGGAGAAAAATCAACAAGATTACAACTATAAAAGGCCAGCTAGGGTTCAAGACAAGGCATTGAACATCATTCCACATTCAGCAACAACACTACCATATTCAAGAACCAGTAATTACTTTACAGCACTCTAAACACTCTAAACACATTTTACCAGCAAACACTTAGCATTTTACAGCATACCTTGTACTATATTACGTGCCTTAGCACCCCAAATCTTGTAATCCTTCTTTGAATAGTGGATAGTTGGTGGGACAAGAGCTTCCCCCCGCGGTCGTTTCCCACATCGGGTTTTCCGCGTAACCAAAAAACCTACGTGTCTTATTTCATTTTCGTCATCTCTTTTCCTTTAGTTTTCGTTACGATTCTTAGTTTGGCATACGATAAGGTCGCTTTAACCCCAACACAATAAATTAAGCTTTGGTAATTTTTTTGCCAAAACATTTGGCGCCGTCTGTGGGGAATTGCGATCATCTTTGTAGCCAAATTCATCCCTTCATCTAGCAGTCATGTCAAGCAACGTCAGTCAAGGATCAAGCAGCGCACCGGCGGTGTCCAGCGGAGGAAGCTCTTCAGCAACGGTCTCAGGGTCCTCAACTGCCCTGGTGCCCACAACTAGGATGGTGCCCACTACCGCAGCCACTACTCAGCCAGGGCGTGTCACAAAGCCCCCTACACCAGTGGCTGCGACCGCGGGAGTTCCAAGGTCACCTACTTCAGCATCCAGAGGACCGTCGCCAGCCAGCACCGGAGGACTCGGAATGCCCTCAGGATGGCTGCCAGAGTCCACAGGAGGCCCTCAGGGACGAGCCAGCGCACAGCCTCAGGATCCGCTCCACCCCCTTATGAGGAGCATGGAGTCGCTGTCTAGGGTTATGGACCAAGTACGCAGAGGAGGCGAGGAAACCGCTAGGAGGTTGCAGGCCCTGGAGTCCAAGGTTCAGCGTGGAGGCATCGAGTCAGATCCTCGTGAGCCACCACGGCCGCAGTCCCCGAGAGAGTCCTCAGAGCCGTTACCCGACTGGATCTCGGTGGAGTGACCCCACTTCACGCATCAGACCCCTGGAGGCATCACCACCGAAACCTCTCTCAGCCTTGGCAGCCAGCAGCCAAGCACAGGTAGCTTCTTGACCAGCAACTTATTCGGATCTAATCCACCTTTCTTGACAGGAACTCCAGAGCAGAACCTGGAAGGAGCGGTTACTGCACCGTGGTCGCAACACCGCCGCGCACCCAGCCCATCATGACGCCGTGGTCCTGGCAGCGGGCTCAACAGCCGCGGAAGCGGCAATGCAGGAGCTCAGGAGCATGATTGCCAGGATCCCAGGGATGCCTAAGCCAATGGAGAGAAAGAAGCAGACAAATGCGGATTCGCCAGGACAAAGATCTCACATACTAATGTTCCAAAGCGGCTTCACCTCCCTACCATGACGTCAGCAGCGGGACCTCAGATCCTCAGGACCATATGAACCAGTACAAGCAGAAGATGATGGTGGTCACGGCCACAGGGTCCATAAAGGAGGTTTGCATGTGTAAAGGTTTTGGCTCCACTCTAACCCGTGCCGCTCTGGAGTGGTTCGTCAACCTCCCCAAGAGATCTGTCCGCCGTTTGCGGACCTGGTCAACTTGTTCCAAAGCAGTCAGATTCGTATCAGAAACCCGAGAAGCGGACTAGCAACTGTCTGCGCTGGGCGGGAGGCTGAGGAACCTACCAGAGATTTCCTCAATAGATTCAACAAAGAAAAGATCTCGATCCCCAATTATGACGTGGTGACCGCCATTGAGGCTTTCCGTCAAGGCCTTCACCAGGATTCAGAGTTGTACCAGGAGTTGACTAAGTACCCTTGCTTAACCTTTGAAGAAGTGCAAGCCAAAGCGTTGGCCTCCATAAGGTTGGAAGAAGACGAGAAAGCATGGAGAGACTCCAATGAAATCAAGCATGTTAGCAGAAAAGCTCAACCAGACAGGAAAGTTGGACGGTCCAAGCCATACGACAAATCCTCCTTTCGATAAGGCTCAGGTTCCTGCCAGGTCCTTCCCAGGGCCCTGACAGGATCCTGTCAGGCCCTCCCCAGCACTCTTCTAGCCGTTTTGCATGGCCTCCACATTCAAGAATGCAGAAACCATGCAGGGGGCAAGGACACACAACAAGATTACTACTCTCCAGCTTGGCACTGCACCTCAAAGCGGTGTTTCATTTTGAGGGCCTCGGCGCCCACCTCAACATTATGTCCTCAATAGGTTTATTCATTTTATTTTAATCCATATTTTGTTTTTCCGCTTTAAAGGTTTTCGTTCTCTTCCTAGGTTGCAAATTTCCCTTTTGTTCTTCCTTAAAAACCTTTAATTTACCCTTTCGATCGTTTTAAAAGTTAATTTGCGCTTCGCTGCTGAGATGCCCTGAGGATCCTGAGACCTGAGGACCCTGATGTACTCTCAGGATCCTGGCACGGCCTCATCATTCTGAGGTACCCTCAGCAGGTTTTGTTGGTTATTCTTCCGTGAAAGAACTTTAATCCGCTTTTGAACCGTTCTGAAAGTGTTTCTACAATTTGCATTTGTGATTTGTTTTAAACCCTTTGTCCTTTTTAAAATTCTTATTTAAAACTCGTTTTTATATACAAAAATACTTGAGTTCGTTCTGAAGAGCTTCCGAAGCTACATTCCTTCACAAGGTATCGACCCCTGGGGTCACAAGGGGCGCCTCTACGTAAATACCCTCCTTGAGAGGAAGTCGTGCGAGTGGCGATAGGGGACAAATGAGCGCCCCGTTCCGGACATCTCAGATTCCAGTACCACCATAGTCACCAGACAAGGCTCGGCATCGGGGATAAACATGACCCCACTTGGACATCTCAGATTCCAGGCCGACACTAAGTCGACTCTAAAAGCATGCATACAGAATGAACGCGCGCGATACAAACGAACGTAATCAAAAGCATGGTTGGCCACCATGAGTTTCCATCGTCATACTCAAGGTCCCTTGCAGCAAAGGACCCTGAGCACATATGTCTAGCAAAAGATAATGTTTAAGTACAAGCGTCCAAGCAAGGTACGCTACCCCAAAATAACAGTTCTGAACTCAAGTCTTAAACTAACCGATTGATTACAAAGTCGCAGGAAGCTACTCTTGTTTATCAGGTACCTTAGCCGAGGCATCCAAGGTGGAAGCATCCTCAGCAGCAGTGCCACCACCCTCGTCACCAGCAGTTTCTTCATCCTCAGCGTGTTCACCGCCCTCGCCAGGTCGGCCAGACGCGGCAGCGCCACCGCCCTTGGCCCATACAGTCGGGGGCATCAGGAACGACCCAAATACTTGCAGCAGCTCTTTCGCCATATCAGCAACCTCCGCTCTGTGTCATTGTTGCCTACCCAAGAAGAGAAAACAGTCCGCCAATCCACCAAGTATCAAGCACGAACAAAATCGAAGCAACCGAAGTACGTCCAAAGTTGAAATATGAGGGAGTCACGCAAAGCAATCTGAGAATGAAAATTCCTGCTCAGACTTCGAGATATCCTGAGCAGAAATTTTGGGGGCAAATGTTGGGCCCAAATTTTCCGGCCCAGCTTGGGCCCCGTCAGCAGAGGTACCTTGCTCAGGGCCCTGAGCATCGCGGGACCCTGGGCAAGATCTAGAGTATTCCGAGGATCCAAGCGGCGCAGAACCCTGACCATGCAAGACCCTCCAGAGTTTCACCCAGCCCAGACTGAACATTTCAGACCCCCGAGCAGACCAGCAGCATCTCAAGAAGCCAGATAAAGACAGACTCCCTGACACCAGTGGCCCTCGTGAGTCTCACCAACTGATCTATCTCAATCAGAATCTGAAAGTCAAAGCGATTGCGAGAAAGGAAGCTATCCAACTAAGGAGCAATTAAAGCCTATTTAATAGGGGGCCACACGGCGATTATGGAAGGGGGAATACTAGGAGAAAAATCAGCAAGATTACAACTATAAAAGGCCAGCTAGGGTTCAAGACAAGGCATTGAACATCATTCCACATTCAGCAACAACACTACCATATTCAAGAACCAGTAATTACTTTACAGCACTCTAAACACTCTAAACACATTTTACCAGCAAACACTTAGCATTTTACAGCATACCTTGTACTATATTACGTGCCTTAGCACCCCAAATCTTGTAATCCTTCTTTGAATAGTGGATAGTTGGTGGGACAAGAGCTTCCCCCCGCGGTCGTTTCCCACATCGGGTTTTCCGCGTAACCAAAAAACCTACGTGTCTTATTTCATTTTCGTCATTCTTTTCCTTTAGTTTTCGTTACGATTCTTAGTTTGGCATACGATAAGGTCGCTTTAACCCCAACACAATAAATTAAGCTTTGGTAAATTTTTTGCCAAAACAAGTACAAACAAATTCTGACACACTTGTCTTCTATCTTCGATGGCCGACCACACCAGCATGAGGCCGTGTGGTAGGCGTGACCGTGCGGCCTGGGATGATATCCACCCTAGTCAGGGACTTTGGTGACCGGGCCCGTGCGGCCTCATATTGACCTGCGGGGCGGTCACGTGAACTTTGGTTGACCATGCCCCATCAACTTCCCTCTTAACATGACTTTAATACTTTTAAAAATAGTGACCATAAATATTACTCCCTGAAACACAAATTTTCATATGAAATGATTTTATAGTAAATTTTATTATGAAATTTCATGATTACAATATTTAATTTAGTGAATTCTATTAATAATTAGTAAATTTTACATAGTAAAACGAACTTTTATAAAATTTAACGATGGTAGTCATTTGCATAAAAAATACTCCGATTTGTAAATTTGCGAATGTACAAACTTATTGAGTACAATAGCAGCTACAAAAATTCAACGCGCCAAATTAATACCCCCAAAGACCTTGAAAAAGAATACACCAAACATGGAAAACTATACACATTCATCAACAAAACCATAGAATTGTTTACACACACAATATCTGCCCTACATTTCTTTCTTTATTCAAAATTTTGACCATTTACATTACATTTATTCTTTTCTAAACTAATAACGGTTCTCCCCCAATTTGTACACACAAACTTAGAAAACAATTATACACATTTGATTTCCTTTTTTTAATTTTTATTTTAATTGATTGAACAAAACTAAATAAAATTGCAAGAATTTCTTTTTCTTCTTCGCTTTTCTTTCCCTCCCTTACACATCATAAGCAAACGTATTCCTCACTTTAATTAAGGAGAAAATTCTCCATCTTTGAATAGAATTTCCAATTTTTATTTAATTTTTTTTGTTTGAAAAAGTAAACCCTAAAAAACTTTCCCCTTTTTTTGTGCTCTTTTCCACCCAATGACTTGTGATTTGGCCTAAAATTCAAGGTGCCCATGTTCTAATTTCTGTGAATTGTATCTGGGTTTCTGCTATTTTTGCAAATTTTTTGTAATTTTCTTTGTTAATTGCTTGGTATTTGTTTAATTTTTCAAAGCTTGCCAATAAAAAAGTTGTGGGTATTTTTTAATTTTTGATCAGTGATGGAAATTGGGTATTGGTTTAATTGGTGTATATTAGATGATAATGGATATTCATGTAAAAAGTTGTAAGAAAAACAAAAAAAAGAAAGGGTTTGATTGAGTTGAACAAGTAAATTTGGTGTAAAATGGGGTGTGTTAGTAGTAAACCATCTGTAGTTGAAGATGGTCCTAGTTATGCAAGGGAGAGAACACCAAGTAGGAGGTTCTCTCGGACAGCGTCGTCGAGTCGAGAATCGAAACCCCCAGTGATTAGTAGAAGTGATAGTAGAACCCTGTTGTTTGATAGGGAAGCTCATGGTTCAATTCGGTTGTGTGAGGAATTTTCTGAGAAAAGTAGAGTGAAACCTGTTGATGCTTTGGCTAATTTTTCGGAAATTAGTACGATTCCTAAAGCACGGGAAGGCGAGCAGGTTGCTGCTGGTTGGCCTTCTTGGCTTGCTTCTGCTGCCGGGGAAGCTGTCAGCGGTTGGGTTCCACGACGTGCTGACAGTTTCGAGAGATTGAATAAAGTATGTTTCTTTTTGGTTATGCTTTGGAAAGTTCCTTTGGTTTTTCGCGACTTGTTTGTTCACACTTGATTATAGATATAGTTGCACTTGCGGTAATGCAGTTTTCATTACGAGTTATTCAGATTTAGTGTATTGTACTTAAAAATGATCAGCTGCGCACATGTGACCTCCCTTATTACGCAATGTTCTGGCCGGTGATGATTCTAGGATCAAAAGAAAGAAGGTGCACGAATAATGAATTATTGACATAGAGGAAAGTTGTTGGGTTTTACGGAGTACATGTTTATATTTCAGTTCCGTACGTTTAAGCGGGAACAATCAAACCATTATCACGGCTAATTATTTCACATTGATAGAGAGAATGAAAGCCGTTGTGTCCTACACATTAAAAATTTTCAACTGTATATTGAATTCTGGGTTTACTCCAACATTTGAGTGACCATGTTGCAGCTTTAAGAGGTTGCCCCACACCATTATAATCCGTACTTTTTTGGTATAAAAATAACTTAAATAAGTACAGAGTTGTAACTTAAGAAAGAAAGTTGTTGAGGAAAAAAATCGAATTGGAGTTACTAAGAAAATGGGATGATTTTTCACTTAATATGAGTGGAGTATGAATTTACATCTTTAACGAGCATTGATGTGGTGGTTAATTATTCACAACTCACAAGGTCAACACGGAATTTAACACTTAATGATGACAACAATCAGCTAGCAGAATGGAGCATATATATCCTTGCAGTTTAGGAAACAATGATTTCAATATAAGGAGAAATTACCTAAATAATGTTCTTCAATGTGATGGACAATGTATTCTGTGACTATTATGTTCACTATACTCACCGTGGACAATGTTGGTTATAACCTCTTCTATCTTATTATTCCAGATTGGAGAAGGGACTTACAGTAGTGTATACAGGGCTCGGGATCTTATTAATGGCAAGATTGTTGCTCTGAAAAGGGTACGGTTCGATAACCTCGACAAAGAGAGTGTAAAGTTTATGGCAAGAGAAATTCTCATATTGCGTCGGCTTGACCACCCTAACATAATTAAATTGGAAGGCCTGATTACTTCCGCCACGTCTACAAGCTTATACCTTATATTTGAGTATATGGAACATGATCTTACTGGCCTTGCATCTCTTCCAGGCCTTAAATTCACTGAACCACAGGTACCGAAATGTTTATACTCTATCTTTTCCTTTTTGTTTGGCCCATGGGCCATTATTTTATGCCCTCGAAACTGATAGTCGTGATGTTAGCGAATTTATTAGATCAAAGATGGCTTATCAAGTTATTTTATATTTTGTCAGGTAAAATGTTTTATGCAACAACTTCTATGTGGTCTCAAACACTGTCATAGTCGTGGAGTATTGCACCGGGACATTAAAGGTTCTAATCTTTTGATCGACAATTCCGGCATCTTAAAAATTGCCGATTTTGGGCTGGCAACTTTTTTCAATCCTCAGAAAAGTTTGCCATTGACAAGTCGTGTAGTTACTCTCTGGTATAGACCGCCTGAGCTTTTGTTTGGAGCTACTCACTATGGTGTTTCTGTTGATTTGTGGAGTGCTGGTTGCATTCTTGGGGAACTATACGCTGGCAAACCAATAATGCCCGGAAGGACAGAGGTAATTATTTTCAGGAAAATAATTTGCTTTTTTTTTTTTTTTTTTTTTTTTTTGGGTTCAAAATTGTTGATAAATTCTACGACACAAGCAGTTTCATAACCGAAAGCTGAACACTAGTGACTTTCTATCGAGCAAGATTACTTGTTTTTAGCCTATTTTACTGTTATCTAACTTATATGGTCTATTGCTCAGACATTGATTGATTACGTTATCGTGTTGCGATTTAAAGTGTTACCTGCCATAATAATAGGAACCATTTCCTACTATTCCATCTGTCAATTCATCTATATCTATTGGATTGTTGTTTTAAGTGGTCTCCTTAGTCTTCTAGGTTTTCGGAATATGCTTTAACCATTCCTGTATTCTCGGGTCACCCGTTGAAAGTTTGTTATGTTTGTCTGTCATAACAGTTGTCATTTCGTTTCTTTTTGATGTTTAAGCCAAACCTAATTAAAAGTTTACATGGTGGCATGTAATAACTAACAGGAACTTATGCTAATTGTGTGTTCTGGGTGTAGTGAACTAGTCTTGCTCCCGCTCTTGTGCGAAAGAACCAACTGACATCATTACTGAGAACCGTTACCCCCTATTTTACAATTGCTTCTTTTTCCTATTTACTGAGCGTACCACCCCATGATAAAATCTTGTATAATTTTAAAGCATCTTCAGTTGATTCCATAATACTCTAGGTGAAGGTGATAACTACCACAGACTTTTCATTATAGTTTATGCAACTCACACATTTAAAGGAGTCTACTAGCTGCAACAGCGCAACATTAATGCTGATTCTTTGACTTTTAATTAATTTGTCTAACTTATGGTTGTTAGTCAGAATTTATGTCATATACCGGATTTACTCAACCCCATTCACAGTCATAAAATGTTCGTTACTTGTTAGTAAAAAATTATGTCATTTACCTTCTTGTATTTGTGTCATGTTTTGTATTATGTATTTGTGACAGAAAATACAACGAACAAGGCAACCATTTATTTTAACGACATGTCACTCTTTTTCCATCAGTTCCTTCCATGTTTTTATCATCTTTGCTTGAACCAAAACAATTTTTCTGAAATTAATTTTCACCTTATGTAGGTTGAGCAATTGCACAAGATATTTAAACTTTGCGGTTCTCCAGCTGAGGAATACTGGGAAAACTTGAAGTTTACTCCGTCAACGGTATTTAAACCTCAAAGGCCATATGAAAGTCGTCTTGCT
This sequence comes from Dianthus caryophyllus, assembly GCA_023091065.1. Classification (NCBI taxonomy): domain Eukaryota; kingdom Viridiplantae; phylum Streptophyta; class Magnoliopsida; order Caryophyllales; family Caryophyllaceae; genus Dianthus; species Dianthus caryophyllus. Next base: position 11,376,056 of record CM041520.1, read on the forward strand.
GAACGATTTCATGACCTTTCTGCTCCTGCTTTAGCTCTTATTGAGACTTTACTTTCTGTCGATCCTGCTTCTCGTGGGACTGCCTCTTCCGCACTCAAAAGCGAGGTGTATTTCACTTTTCATTCCACCAGCTTGCTAATATTAAATTCCCCTTATAAATGTGTCATGCATTTGAATATCCGCTATTCTGTACTGCAGTTTTTTACGACAAAGCCTTTTGCTTGTGATCCTTCAACTCTGCCTAGATATCCTCCTAGCAAAGAGATTGATGCACGAAGACGTGAAGAAGAAACAAGAAGGTACTTACTGTTTTCATGAGCTAGGTTTAAAATAGTGTTTTTTGAACAAATCGTTTTGCAAAATATCTTTCCTCTGATATAGTCATTTGTTTGCCAATCTATATTTTGAGAATGAGTGTAAATTGACCCTTTTTTCAACACATATACAATACAATCAACTTATCATTCAAAATTATCAGCCAAACTGGCACCCGTTAAACATGTTAAAAAAATGCAATGAAATGTTGTCATGCTGTGTTTGATCTTTCATATAGTTGAGTTCATGAATGTGTTGTGTTGGCATTAACATAATTAATAAAATTAGAAGGAAATTATGCAATTGACGATAGCATTTCAGATGCATGTAAAATTGATTTCAGTTGTAATTTAGTGATGTTCTGACCTGCGACTTTACCTCCAACAACTTCAAATGCGTAACTGTGATCGTCAGACGTCAATATCTTCTCCAAGAGCTGGCATTGGGGTCGGTTTTGAGTTTCTAAATATTAACTGGTTGTGCTGCTGTTATTGGTCAAATTTTGCCGAGTAAAATCATCTTATGCATTTGTTGCAGAAATCAAGCTCTAGAAGACAAGCAGGATAGGGTTGATGAAGGAAGGCAAGGCGAACAAGATCCTGCATCATCCCTTTCCGCCAAGGTTAATGCTGAATTTGTTTCATCTTTGCAGGTAAAGTAGGCATATATTGAGTGAATGCATAACTGTAAAAGATGAGATTAATCGCCCAAAACACTTATGTCGAACTGTCTAATTAATACCTATGAGTTTTATGCAATGGGGCTCACATAGTTTGTAAGTAAAGTGTGAAAGAGAAGGTTAAACCCAGGGTAGATGATCCTATATTAAAACGACCTTTGTATCCCCTCTCAGTGGATTTCCCACATATACTAAAACTTGCAAAAGATTTTTTTTTGGTTCTATCGTAGGCTCACTACAGAACTTTTCTATAACTTGGATAACCCGCTAGACCAAAGGGACTGTATAGCGTACAATATTGTGCTATGTTTAGCAAATGCGTATGGTGTTGTGGTCTTAATATACTACTCCGTACAATTAAATAAATATTTGGTGAGTTATATGATGAAAGATGTGGGGCCATAAAGTACAATGGCTGCAGATTATACAAAAATTTGAAAGATTTGCAGTATGAAGTTCAAATGAGATGAATTTAAAAAGAAAGGTAGGAAGTTTAAAAAGGAGCACTACTTTCTTATGATTATTGTTTAAGCAAAGTAGGAAACCTTGGATTTTATTCCGGGTTGTCGTACAACATCGTTAGCGCTTTATCATTGCCACTGCCCGAGTACACTTTTAAGCTTGTACCATTTGAGGCATCAATGCATCATAACAAATTGTCGAAGCTGAGGCGTATGTTATATGGTTTAGACTTAATTCATTTCCCGTGGTCATGGCATAAGTAAAGAGTCATTGTTGTGTTTTGTGCCTTTTCTGACACATTATCTGAAGCAGCATTATCTGACGCATTACTTGCTCGACTTCCGTGGTTTGGTTGCAGAATAAGAAAAGCCAATACCGACCGAACACGCAGCTGGGACCAATGAGATCCCGTCATGATACGTCTGGTTCTGCACTTGAGTCGAGCAGCAATTCACAAGATATAAAAGAAAAGAAAAAGGAATTCTTTGACCGCCAGAGTGGCATATATTCGGGACCATTAACACGTGGCGCTGGATTGCCGCGAACCGACAGGAAGTTGAATGATCCTCCCTCGTTTTCAAGGTTGTCCAATCTCCCAACTCGATCTGGTGTCGCACCAAATAGGAGTTTGGTGTCTGACGATACTTCTCAAAAACACGGTTTCTCGCAAAATAACAAGGTAAATGGTGCAAGTGGTAGATTCCCGTTAGCTACTAGTGATTTGGACAGGAAGCGAAATGAGGAGTGGCTACATTACTCGGGTTCTCGTCAATTTGATGATAAAACGCGCAGTAGAAGACCTCCATTGGTAAGCTCAGCAATTGATTTTAGATTTAACATTCTTACCTCATTTTTGGCTGATTCCACTTTACTCTTTCTCAACTACTCCGTATATGTTTGCACCTTGTCTTTAAAAGACTATTTTGCCCGGGTTTACTTTCCGACACTTTTTATTTTCCCGTATGCAGCATGGTACTGTGCCAGACAATGACCGAATGCATTTATCGGGTCCACTGCTTCAACCGTCGAAAGATCTAGATCGGATGTTGAAGGAGCATGATCTTCGGATTCAAGAAGCAGCTCGTCGAGCTAGGCTTGAGAAGTTCAAGAGTAGCAAACTGCTGTCTAGGTAAACATGCAAAATAGTTGCTCTTTTTCGGAGCTTTAGAGAACAAATAAATATACAAGGCAAAGGCCTAGCTGCGTACGGGGTTGCGTGTAAATAATCAACGATGGGTGCATATGTTTGGGTGGTCGGGGCGAGGAATTAATGTTTCATGGAATATATACATGTATATACTTTCTGGTCATATAGTCAGTCTAATAGGTATACCATACTCCGTATGTAATTATTTGCTTCAATTTCTTGAAATGAATATTGCAACTTCAAGGGTATAAAGTTATACGTACAAGATTCTCGATAAAATTTTAAGAAGACGGTTGAGATCTAAAAAATACGGAGTAGTTTTTTATACTGTAAGACTCCATGTTCGTGCCGTTCGCTTAGCAGTTGGATAATTCTACCGTATGTTTTGCAGTTGGATAATTCTCATTTGGATCTTGTGTACTATAAAGTATAAACATGGGATACTATGATTGAGAAAGGTTGCTATATCTTGCAAGTTTGTAATGAAAGAGATTCTTAAAAAAAAATAAAAAAAATAAAAAAAATAAAAAAAATAAATCCGTCTATAAAAATAAAAACGAGTTTATAATGCATAAAATGTACTCATTGTATTTTGATAGAGTAAAATGTGGCAATTCAATGGAGATACAAGCTGTAATACCTATATTGTCCGAGAGGATATTCAGGTGGGATACTCTATTGAAGAGATTTATGTAATAGCTTAAATTAACTGCTCCGTATTGCTTAACATGTTTATACGTACTACTCATTTTGTAACATTCCCATCCGACAAAGATCACTTTTTTTTTTTTTTTTTTTAATTTATTATTTTAATTTATTATTTTTTGTTTTTCTCATTTATTTTCGAAGAGTAATTTATGAACTAAAAGAAAAAAAATATTAAGGTATATCTGTACTAACTAGTGACAACTAATAGGGATGTTATTAGACCAGCCGTAGTGGAATTTTGGAGGAAGGTTTAGACCTTCTTTTCCTTTAAAATAATATTATAATTTTTAGACTTAGTTTATATTTTTTCCACCTAGGTCCAAAATGAGGGTTTTTTCACCTAGGTTTAACCTTGTTCCCCCCCCCCCCCTTTTTATTAGTTTATTATTTTATTTAATTACATATAATTTATTTTTAAGTTTTTATTTTGTAATTGATAATAATATATATCAAAAATCTATCACAACAAATAATGAAGCGACACGTGTCAGCTAATAGATTTTTTCTTTATCTTAATTTTTTTTTCTTTATCTTAAAATAGGGAAATTATTTTTTCTCGACTTGTCAACATCAGCTTCGAATTGCGTAATTTTTGTTATGTCGACATCTGCTTTTTAAAATAGGGAAATTATTTTTTCTCGACTTGTCAACATCAACTTCGAATTGCGTAATTTTTTTTATGATCTTTGTCGAAACTGGAAAAATCGTCACAGAGTGGAAGTCCGACATTGTCCATAGATCAAATTATTTTGTGGATTGGATTTCACTTGATTGTTTACGGTCCATTGCGTGTGCTCGGGGTAGAAGTTTTGTAGCCTTACACTATCGAGCCAAACCACAGCTCCCTCCGAGCTAGGTGCGAGAACAAGCTGGCACTTACTTTCTCAAAGTCAGTCTCCCTCATTGCTAGCGTTAGACTCACTTCTCGGCACGGAGGTTCACATGCCTCGGCACTGGCAGCCCTTTGAACTCCCCTCGGCCAATCCTCACTCGACAGCCTAGCCTTCCCCCCAATCATCCTTTGCCCTCCTCTCAAAATAGTATTCATGTCAGATTCAGTAGTAAAGCGAAAATAGAACCTCGGTACTTCTTGATGTCTGTGGGTGTGGGACTAGTCATTCCCGCTACGCACCTTGCCTACAATGCCACATCCGAATTCGATTTATTTGGAGACATCATAGGCGCATAATATCATAAGAGAAGAGAGCAATGCCCATCAACTCCCATGCCTTTCTTGGTCGGACCATGCTTTTTAAAATAGAGAAATTATTTTTTCTCGACTTGTCAACATCAGTTTCGAATTGCGTAATTTTTGTAAGATAGGGAAACTATTTTTTCTTGACTTGTCAACATCAACTTGGAATTGCGTAATTTCTAAAACGTCGACATCTACTTTATAAATAAATAAATTATATTTTTTTTGACTAGTCAATATCACCAACGATCATATTCAATAATGACTTATTATCAATATGTCGCATTCAATTTTTTTTTTTTTTTAAAAAAAATCTTAACCGCCAATTTTTGAAAATCTTATCCGCGAATCTTATTCATGTCAAATTTTGTCTGCATATTTTATCCGAGTAAAATTAAACGTTCAATTCGTATGTAAAAATATTAAGAAAATTATGTGATTATATTAAATGTGATGTATATAAAAATATTGATAAAATAATGTGAACCTAGGTCTAGACTTAGTATTATTATGTTGGTAAATAAGAGGTAGGTTTGGTGAGAAAATTAAGAGTTGAAAAAATAATATTTTAATGCAAAAGGTAGGTTAAGACCTACCTTCCAAGACCACTACTACGGGTAGTCTTAGGGCGGGGCGAGGGCGGAGGAAGGGTCCCCGCACCCGCTTCCGCATCCACCAACTAAAATGCATTCCTACCTCCGCACCACGACCCGTGACACGGGAAATTTTGAAAAACCACACCCGTCCCACGTGTATACCCACTTATCCGTCTCGCTTATACTCTGTAACAACCCGGATTTTCCAAATAAAATAAAATACGTTTTAAAAAGATTTTAAGTAAGAAAAAGAAATAAAATGAAAGCCACGGTGGCGGAAACACCGTGAATCCAAGTCATTACTCCCTACTCAAACAAATAACAAAAGAAAGTAGGCCTTAAGCCTAACAAATGGGAAATAAATACCCCTTACAATCCTTATTCCAAAACATAACGGTACGAAAACCAATAATAAGTCTAAGTCAAACAAGTCTAGTCCAGGCTCTCGACAAAGCTAGCTACGGGGTCAACGATCCTCACGGCTTCTCACACAAACCCGTCCCCGAGCAAACCTGCCACAAAAGAAAGTAACAGCCACAATCAGTGGGGAGTAACTAGGTGCTCCCCAGTCATATTTCAACATATAAAACACAACCGACAATCCAACAAATACCTTACCTGGCCTACGGCCTATGTTCAAGTACAACATCAAATGCAACAACAATAGGCTTGCTCAAACATAAACATTAACATTAATATAACAACCTCAAGTCAAATAATCAATAGTCAATCCGATCATCAATCAATCCAAAGCAAGAGTAAGCACGGAGGACTGGGTGAAGCAACAAGAATCACCCCGGAACGACAAAAGTCTCAACCCTATGGCGGAACGACAAAAGCTCCTCAAACAGTCTAAATTTGGCCAAACCCACCGCGACAAAAACGGTGTCGACATATAATCAAACCATAGTCCCTATCCGTAACAAAAGCGGATGGGAACCCCTAAGGGCGGCATCCACTACTAGAAAAAACCCCAATAGTGTCGCTGCAATAGTGTCGGTTCTAAATGAAATGACACTAAAAGTTGAAATGAACATATATGGTGTCGGTTTATGGTAGAAACGACACAAAAAGTTTGTGTATTTGTGGCGTTTATTAGAAAAACCGCCACAATAGCTTATTTGGTGGCGGTTTTAAATGAAACCGACGTATTATTTGCCAAAGTGAAATAACATATGGTGGCGGTTGTATATATAACCGACACTATAGATATAACATATGGTGGCGGTTCTTAAGGAAACCGACACTATATGTCAAATTGAATTAACATATGGTGGCGGTTTTTAACAAAAAAATTAACCTATTGTGGCGGTTCTAGCAACAACTTGTGGCGGTTATAGCTGTAACACCCCGTGTTATTTTAACACAATATGATAAAAGAATTTAATTCCTCAAATTAGATTCATCCTTTTGCCATATAATAAAAATGCGTCTGAATTTTTTTCGCCAAATAATACTAAAAGTTCTCAAGTCCAAATTTAAAATTTTGAAAAATAAAGTTTGTTGTATTATCTTCAGATTTGAAAAAGAAACACATTTCAAAATTTTATAAAAATCAACACAAAATTAATATCGCCTTTTAAATTTCAAAAATGTTAAGTGGTGATTACTATTCATAAAAATAAAAGTAAAACCTTTTATTCATAAAATTCAATTTCGAACATTTTTCATTTTCAAATAAAAATGAAGCCTTATACTTTTCCCGTCTTTGAAATTCGGGTCAACAATTTCAAACACGCAAATCAAAAATCAAACAATCAACATCAACATTTTGAAAAGCAAACCTAACGTCATTTTTAGTGAAAATGTAGTCATTTTGATTATTTTTAATAAATAATTATATATTAATATATAATTACTATTTCATTTCTATTAAACTAGCTTTTTCTAAATTGTCGAAATTTGAAGTCACACTTAATTTAATTTGATTAAATTTTTGACGTTTGATTATAATTATTTAAATCTATAACACTCAACGAAAAAAATAAGTATTTCGACCTAGGAAATTTTTATTCAAAATTTCGAGGATTACAACTCAATTTTTGTTTTTTTTGTACCTTTCGAAAATTTATTTTATTTTTAATTCCGATTTTAGTTCAAAACACTATTTTAAGATCATATCTTTTATTTCGAAACCTTTCGCGATCGCGCAAATCGAAAATTTCGAGAAATGAAAAATCGAGCCCGAAAATTTGACTTTTGACTTTTGGTCATCAAAGTCAAATTTTATCATCTTCCATGTTCTTACACATTTTCTTACACCTTTAATTTGTCATCATCACTTTTAATTTTGTAATTAAAATTTAAAGATTATACTTAATAATAATACATAAATACAAAATACGATACTACTACTTTAATACTACCATTTTCATTTCCGTCACTTTTAAAAATTTTCTAAAGTAGTAAATAAAATATTTTAGTCTTAAATTTATAAAATGAATACTTTTCAGAAAATCGTCAAAACAGCACTTTTTAACTTTTATCGCTTTTGACACCCGACTTTTTAAAACTGATTAATTTCGTGAAAAACATTTTTAAAATATCATAGGAACATTTTTAATGCCAAATAGTGTCAAAGACTATATTAGCCAATTAGAATTAGGGTGTTCCCTAATTTCATTTAAATAAAACATTATTTTTCTAATTAAACCAAAACATATCCTAAAATTGCTTAACCTAATTTATTACACTTGTCTTATAAAATAACAAGTGCAAAACTCACCTTGGTTGCTTCATGTTTGCCGTAGGTTGCTCCCTCCATTTCTCTCTTTTATTTTTCCATTTTTCTTCCTAAAATATTAAATAAAAACCCTAATATTATTTCTAATAAATCATAAGTATTCTAGTTAATTAGTGGGTATATTAGGAGCTAACTTTTGGGTTATTTTTGGGGTGAAGATCATGGGTTTTGGGTGAAGAAATTCCGGGTCTAAAATTTATTTTAGATCCCTCGACGATTAACATCCATTTTAAGGTGACTAGCTATATCTTGTATTAGCCTCTTTGAAAATTAATTTGATTTTTATTATAAGTCTTATGAGTATGATTTTTATGTTAAATATGTTAAACATCATTTATTTTCACTTGTATGATTATGTGAAGTATAATAAAATGATAATAAATAAGTAATTTTGCTAATAGTTAAGTTGTAGTATTATGTTCATATGTTTAGTTAAATAAATTTTGAGTATTTTTAATTATGACTCATATGATTTTTATGTTTAGTTATGTTTTATTTAAGTAGTAATCGTATATAAAAATTATGTGAAATATTAACAATGAGTTTAAAGTGATTAAAATCGAAAATGAAAATTTATATAAATACATACATATACTCGGCATTTTTCCATTTTTTTTATATATTTTCACTTTTAATTTTTGTAAATAATATGTTGTGTTAAGTTAGTTAAAATAGATGTTATCATGTGAAAAAAATTAAATTAGGAAAATAAATTATAAGTTGTTAAAATTAAAAATGGTGTTCTTGAAGTTATTTTGGTGTTCTTGAAAACTCTTGTTGATGTTCATGTTGTTCTTGATTTGTAGCCTATTTTGATTTATAATGTTTTTATGTTTGTTGTTATTTATTGTTTTATTTAACTAATAAGTAATTATATTAATGACTATATAAATTAAACTAGCTAAATCATTTAGATTAAAAAGTTAGAAAATTAAAGTGTTGAAAAACACTATTCATAAATGTAAATGAAATTTTTAGTAAATTTCATTTTTGTTTAAATCGTTTTAGTATAATTAGAATAATTAGAATATAAAAACTTTAAGCTAAAAACCGATAAAAATTGAAAAATGAAAATTTGAGTACTACTACACCTAGCCACGGCATTCTTGCCATTTTTAGTCTAAAAATATGTTTTATCACTTTTTAGTTTATTGTTAAAATAATTTAATTATTAGTTAATAAGTTAGAATTAAGAAATTAAAAGAAATAAATCAATTTTGTACATATACATTATCACACGGCATTTTCATTTTTAATTGACTAAATTTGATCAAAATAAAATTTTCACTAAGTCACTAAAGTTTAATAGTTATTAGAATTGAAATATTATATAAATCGATTTAGTTATAAATGAAATATTATAAACCGATAAAAATATGTAACCATTATAAAAATGAACTAAATCGTGTGCTACCGCCTTTGCATATTGGACTGTTGAACTTGGACATACGGACTAAAATGAATCATCCACATTACTATTATTTTAAAAATGAAAATCGCTAAATTTAGTTAATAGACGACTAAATTAACTAAGTCTCATTTTAAAATGAATATCGTTATCACTTTTTACAAACCGAACTTAACGTTTTTAAAACTAGAATTTTAAAATGAATATCATTATCACTTTTTACAAACCGAACTTAACGTTTTTAAAACTAGACTTTTAGAATATTTTCAAAAATCACTAAGTACAAAACGAACTTAACGACTTTGAAACTAGAATTTATACTTAGGAAATAAAAAGATTTAGTATTATACTAAGATACCTTAAGTATAAAAATACATATAAATATAAAAATACGTACAAGTATAAGAATACGTATAAAGTATAAAAATACATTTACAATACGAAGTATAAAAATACGAATACGTATAAAAATACGTATAAAATACGAAGTATAAAAATACGAATACGTATGAAATACGGTGAATAGTGAATAGTGAATAGTGAATAGTGAAAAGTGAATAGTGAAATACTGAAAATAATTGAAAATTTTACTAAGTATAAAAAATTGAAAATGAATAAGTAGATAACTTAAGGTGTTTGAAAACACTTAAATAAAATTGGACATACTAATAAACGTATCATTTTAGAAACTTAAAAATGTTAATAATTAACAACACTTCAAATAATAAACGAATATGTTATGTGATCATATGAAACCTACCATTCAAATAAAACGTTTGACGCTGAGACTAGGAGAGTCTAGTAACATGTGATATGAAATATCAAATAAATAATAAATCATGAGTAAGTTAAATAAAAGGTCAAGCTTGGGCCTCAGATATGAAAACGTCAATCGTGAGTGAAGTGGGGTTTAAGATAGTCTTGTAGCGGTCGCCATTGCCGTATAAGATAATTGAATATGCCAAGGCTTTTGTCTCAGGCTTTAGGAAATAGTCGTTTTATCCTGAGTTAAGGTGCTCTATGAATAGCATAGCCCATTCTTAAATTGGATACTAGTGTACATGTACTAGACTAGGGTTTTATTCCCCTATTTCGCTAAAGTTACCAGGGCCACCGTGACATTATGTGCTTATGCGCTTTGCGGTTCTGTCTCCTTGCCGTGTTTCGTTCTTAGTGGGCGCGACACTTGCATTCGTTCTTGCCACATGTAAAGATCACTTGACGGGATTGTATCTGAAGTTCGAATCATTTCGAACACTAGAGGATGAGATGCAAGTATTATAGTATTCGGCGTGGTTTACGAGTCGAGTAAGTCTCTGCACTATGGAAGTGAGATGCAATCGATCAGAGTACAAAGGCCTACTCAGTGGTCAGGCTCGTAAGCAGTATGTGTTGTGTGTTGTTTGATTAAATGAGAACGAGTGTGTACCATCTTCGAAAACTAAAGACCACAACTTTCTGAATTGAATCGAGTCTGCATGAGGAGAATGATACGATATGTATGTTTGATTGCGATCCGATATCGCCTTGTAATGTTATTGAATTATTGTGACTCTATTGCTATGCTATTATATGCTATTTGCCTTCATAATTGAATATCATGCTTATATGATTTATCGCTTTAAACCGCATGCTTATTATGACTTATATGTCTTTATATGCTATATGTATTAAGCATGTTTATGTTTTTATCATAATGTTATGTTTATAAAGCGATAATATTAAACCAAAGTAATTGAAATCGAGGGTAAGTATGAGCATAGCTAGTCATTGTCCGCTCAGCGGGCATCCCCCCATCAGTTTATTGTGCAGGATGATCGTGGACCGGGAGCTGGATTTTGGACGGGGCCACGCTACATGTTATGCTTTACCTTTAGTCGTATTTTGAGAGATTTGTAATATATAATACTTTACTCTTTGAAATTACCGTATTTAGAGTTGTTTCATTCAACTCTTGAACGTTGTTGTAACTTTTGGGTTTTATGTATAATTAATGACGCTGGTTTAAGACTTAATTAATTTCCGCCTTAGTAATTAAAGTCGACTAAAAACCAGGTTGTTACACTAGCAACAACCGCCATTGTAAGTTAGACCAATGGTGGCGGTTCTAGCAACAACCGCCACTATACGTAAGACAAATAGTGGCGGTTCTAGCAACAACCGCCACTATAGGTCTTACCTATGATGGCGGTTCTAACAAGAACCGCCACTATAGGTCTCACCTATGATGACGGTTCTAACAAAAACCGCCACTATAGGTCTCACCTATGATGGCGGTTCTAACAAAAACCGCCACTATAGGTCTCACCTATGATGGCGGTTCTAACAAAAACCGCCACAATATGTTTATTTATGGTGTCGGTTTTCGAACCGACACGAATACCATACACGTCCCCCCTATATACGTCATACCATAACCGCTACTATAGGGTCCTTTGAACCGCCACTATAGGGGTTTTTTCCACCAGTGATCCGTCCTACAATGGACGTTGTATCTCCTCACGCACGTGCCCAACAGTGCACGTACGCACACTCAACTCAAGCTCAATCAAACCAACCAAAATTAATGTCAAAACCATCATCACAATGTCAAACATTATCATAGCGAGCCATCTCCATACTCAAACTCATTACAATACAATTTAGCATCCTTAACGTAATTATAAACGGAGTAATAATCAAGGTGATCAACATAAACTCATAACCAAGCCATTCAACATTACAAGATATCATCTTTAATCACTTTAACAACATACTCAACAATACTATATGATCAAACAAGCCTAAACATGCTTCTAGACCCACCAAAGTATGAGGCCGACTCACCAATTCAAGTACAATGATTAGGGCACAACCAAACAAGCCAAAGCATGCAACTTTATCATCATACAACCATTCAAAACATCCTAGACAACATCTAGGGCCTCATACATGTCAAAATATCACTAGGGCTACACCTAGTTACCTTTTCCAAACAAGCCAAAGAAAAGCACAGTTTTCAACCCTTCTGTCCAGACGCGATAACAGACGATCCAGAGTTCCAAATGAAAAACTGAACGGTGAAAAGGTAGCCCCAAGAGTCAGGAACATGCTGTCAAAATTTCGGCAAAATCGGACGGTCGGATCTCCGGCGATCTTCCGTTTAGTGAACCTGGGTCGGAGAAATCTGAACTTGGGGTTTTCTCTCCAATTCTCTCCTATTGATTAGGGCACACATAAATCATACCATACATAAGAACAACACAATAAACACATATAATAATAAAACCTACAAATATAAAATTAAAGATGAAGAATTTACCAAAGAGAATTGAAGAGGAAAGATGAGGAGATGATTAGGGTTTGATTGGGTGAGTATTTGGTGATGATTAACAAGATGATTGATGAGGAAATTAAGAGAGAAAAGAGAGGATTACGAGGGATTAGTTTATTAGAGTGTTTAGAATGATTCTAGGGTTTAGAGAGTCATAGGTATATAAGGATTTCGTGCTTAACAATTTAAAACAACACGAAAATTACTGATTCGGAAAACACAGCAGAACCGGTCGGTTCGGACCTGAACCGATCGGTTCAACTTGAAATTTTGGCAGTTGCGACGGCGTCGAAAAAATACGCAGTTTAGCCTATTGAATCGCCTGAATCGGAGTCCGTATGAGGAAATGACATCGTTTTTAAGTTCCGACTACGGTTTCGCTTATTCCTCGAGCCAAAAAATAACAAAATAAAGAGAAATGAAATACGAATTTAATGAAATGAATTATTTAAATAAAAGAGAAAAAGTCGGGGTGTTACATACTCTATTCAGTTATTTACATTTTTCATATTCGGCGAATACTCATTTGATAACTTTCTTATCATCTTAAAATGGTAAATCATCAAAACAAAACTGTAGTTATTCAATAAAATATTAATATTAAATTATTGTTTTATTTCAAATGAAATACTACTCGTAGTTGTCTTTAACTTAAAAAAATAAAATAAAAATAAAATCACTAACTTTAATAAAAAATATAATGTATATATGAGGGATGTTAAGCGGGGTGGAGGTGGAGCGAGTGCGGGGCGGGGCAATGTTTTGGTAAAATCCACCTCTGCCCCACCACCCATGGCGAAGGTGAATTTTAATACTCAATCCCACTCCACGACCCACTAAACTAACATCCATATCCCCTAACTTAGGTGAATATGGAGTGGTACTCGCATTTATCCGCCCCGCTGACATCCCTAACCACTAAGCTATCACACACTCGATAACTTAATTGATGAAATTACAAAGGTACCAAAAGTTGAAGAAATAAACAATTTGACAAATTAATACTCCTAGCGGAGACGGGTGACATGACACGACCTAGTTACACTCTAGGTTGCACGGACACTTCTCTAAATCAACATGTCTGTGTCGGAAATCGATACTCCTCGAACACATGTCAATGTCGGACACTTGTAAAATCGTGTCCGGTTTTTTTAATTTATTTGGAGCCGTGTCGAACATGGTTCGTGATATTTGGAGCCGTGTCGGGCACGATTCGTAGTATTTGGACATTTGTCGGACACACGTAACTTTGTTTAGGGGTTCCGGACTTTAGTAAATGAAAATATTGTAGGTTTATTGTGTCTACCTAGGTTGCACGAACACGGCAGAGAAGGTCTTGGACGTCTTATTCCCTTAAGACGCATTCTCGGTTTTCAAACCATAAATACCTTTTTTTAATATTTATATTGATATTGATGATTTTTTTTTGGGCCGTGTCCCGTGTCCATTTGTGTTAAATTAAAGTGCCGTGTCATGAGTCTCGCGTTGTGTCCGGTCCGTTCTAGTGCAACCTAGGTTACACCGTGGTCTTGTAATTCCCACTTCCCCTCATCAATTTTCCGTGGATTATCGCCATCTTCAATCCCCGCCAATTTGGTATAAACCCTAACACAAAACACAAACAATCTGATGTTCATAATTCGATCAATTTCAAGATCAAAAAACGTAATAATTCAACACAACAAAGTTGTTCCTCAGTTGAACAAACTCCCACAAATAAATCCAACAAATAACAAAGTGGTATGGAGGAGAGAATACCATGATGGTAGACCAAGAGGACCTCTTTGGAAGAGCAAGAAATTGATTGGCAAAGAAGCTCTCTTTGTTATCTCTGGTTTAAAGCGTTTCAAAGACGATAATTTGAAGCTTGATAAGTTTGTTAAACACCATGTTTTTCGTCTTCTTAAGTTGGATTTGATTGCTGTTCTTACTGAACTTGAGCGCCAACAACTCGATGCTTTGGCCCTCAAGGTCCTTTTTTCCATCTTCTGTTGTTTTTTTTGCTGTCGCAAATGATAAAATAAGACGGTTTTACGCTTACGACTGACTGTTTGTGCTTTTAAAATGGTTATGGTACAAGTACCGTCGTCTTGCAATAGAGTTATTGTTCTTGTGCTATAGTGCTGTCTGTGCACTTGAGCATTTTTCTTGTTTGCACATGGAAATTCGAGGCACATTTTGCGGCGTGTTTAAGGAATGGTTATGTGTGGATGTTTTCTTGATATTGTTTTACTTGATTTGGTCACATCATCTTACAATTAAGGGTTTGCTTGAATTGAGAATTTGTTAGCGGGTAAATGTAACATTTAGTTTTGCTTCAGATGGTCTGGCCCTTTACACGAGTTTTTGTGCGTAAAGCGTGACCATTTTGAGGCTTAGGGTAACCATTTCGAGTTATATGTAACTACGTTTTCTACTCGAGAAAATAGTCTCAATAGTTGTTGAGATGAGCATTAAAGTGATTATGGTTTGGGCACTAAAAACCTGTCTAATGTGTCAGATGGTCTGTCACATGCTTTTGCGATGCAGGAAAATGATGGTTAGTGGTGGTGATGAGGGGTAGAAAAGATGAATGAGGGTAGAAACGATGAATGGATGCTAATTGTTGTTTTATACTCCGTAAATGGCTAACCCATATACGTGTAATTGTAACTCCACCGCCTTCCCTTTCTATCCTTATGATAGCCACTTACCATAATTGCTCTTTGTGTTGATCTTCAGCTAACCCGTTAATAAATACGTACCTCCGAGCAAGCCAAAAAAATTAAGGTTTACGATAAGTTGTTGATCGTCACTAAATTTATGAAATAGTAAACTGAATAGAAAGGAAATTTTATCGTTATAAAGTTAAAACTTTCACTATAAAAAGGAAAAAAGGATTGAGTTAAAGGGGTCCCTGGCAAAATAAAAATGCTTACTACAAATGGTATGAATGGTCATTTAAACGTGTCAAAGTGGTCAAACCCTTGTTTTTGTAAGACAGTCTTAGTCTTTGTTTAGATGTGTGTGTTGAGAACTTGAGATATGCTTTGGCATCTATTGCTGAGTACAAGTAGGGATTTCATTGAACATTATGCTCTCCGAAAATGAAAATAAACATTTTTTTTATGGGTAGCAGGCGACTCACATCCCGATAATGAAAATTAGGCTTTTTGATTTAGCTGTTGAGTAGAAGCTTTGATGGCCATCATTTGCTTCAGTAATCAATACTGTTTTTGAAATATTTCGATTGCCTTTTGTTTGTAGACACCTGTTGAACACTATTTACTTTTCTGCAATTCAAAGTCATTGAACTACGAAATCTAATTCTTGAAACTGATAGTAATTATATAAGCTCAATTATTGACTATTTCCACTTATCAGAGTTTCATTGGTTCTTAATGACTGTGTTCTTTTTGTGAAAGGTTGATAATTAGAAGGTTATGGGCTTAAGTTGTGACTAGTTTTCTGTTGTTTTTTTGATCATCTTTACTCTTTGTGGTTAAAATAATTGTTCTTACAATCTCTCATTTTATAATTTTGTGAATCCATTTATTAAGTTGGCCAAATTCAAATTGTTTTGAGAATAGAGCTTTGTTCTTGTTTTTAAATTTTTATATGCTGATAAGTCCTGTTGTGTTTCGACTTGCAACATATTCTGGACTTAGAAAGGAAGACTATTATATAATTCCTTGAACGAATATGATGGAAGGATTAGCATTTCATAATTTTTTTTACTTGGTTCAGGTGTTTCGGGTAATTCAGAAGCAGGACTGGTATAAGCCTGATGCTTATCTGTACAAAGACCTGATTGTTTCATTAGCACGATGTAAAAGGATGGATGATGTGATGCAATTGTGGGAAGACATGAAAAAAGAAAAGCTGTTTCCTGATTCTCAAACGTATGCGGAGGTGATCAGTGGTTTCTTGAGGGATGGTTCTCCTGCAGATGCAATGAACATCTACGAAGACATGTTGAAATCTCCTGATCCGCCAGAAGAACATCCGTTCAGGATTTTAATGAAGGGTCTTTTACCTCATCCTCTGTTAAGAAATAAAGTTAAGAAGGATTTTGAAGAGATTTTTCCCGAGCGTTCGGTGTATGATCCTCCTCAGGAGATATTTGGAATGTTCTGATCAACTAAGGTATAAGATTGACTCTATTCCTTTCTTTCGAGTGCATCAGTATCACATTGTATGGTACTATTACTTTGATTTTACGTCAAAATCTTCTATAGGTCATATTTTAGCCCTTGGTATTACTTGTCCGAAATGTCTCATGAAAAGTACTTTAATCGAGTTCTTCCTGTTTGTATTTGTCACACTTTTTGAGAAATGTGTTACTCTCTCCATTCAACTTCATTAATGGCATTACACTATTTGAAAGTGGAGAATTTTCGGAATTATATGAAATATATAAGTGAAAATGTAGTCATGTTTGAAATTGTTTGATTCGTCTTTGTAAATACAATAAGAATATTCAAATTTTATAATTTTGATAATGTGCAACTAAAAATATCGATTTTGCAAAGATGACATTACTCCATGAATGGAGTGCAAGACAGTAAAACACAAAAAAAAAAAAAAAAAAAAAAAAAAAAAAAAAAAAAAAAAAAAAAAAACAAATTACCTAAACTACTTCTAGACGATAGGTTGGAGTAAGGGAGGTGCATCTTTCTCATGATGTTAGCCTTTGGAGATCTATGATCTTGTGTTTGAGTTTCGTCCAGTCCTTCACGGGATAGTTGGCAATGGAGTGAGAGTTTTGTTTGAATATGACATTGGCGTGGGCATTTTTTTGGGAATTCTATCTGAAGACATTTTCATGATGTTAGCCTTTGGAGATCTATAATCTTGTGTTTGGATACCGAAAATGGAGGGAAAGGGAGGGGAGGGTAAGGGAGTGGAAGGAAGGGGGAGGGAAGCTATGACATTTTCCTTCTAAATCTCTCCTCTTTTGGAGAAATTTTAATTTGTCTTCGAGGAGGGAAAATGAACCCCTTTCCCTCCAAATGCCTAATCTCTAATATGCTAACCGAACAACGGAAATTGCATCCCTCCCTTTCCTTTATCTCCAATTCCATGAATCCAAACATACCCTTATATATGTGCTTCTTAATAAATGCAAGCTCACTTGCATTGCACGTGGTGTTTATAAGGCGTGCACCTTCACCTCGCGCCTTGCACCTTTTTGATTTGGCACCTCATTGCTTTGATGCCTCTCCCATGCCTTCTCACACCAAGCTCTTTTGAGCTTTTGTTGAACTGACCCTTGCGCTGGTGAAGGTGTTTTGTTAGGTTAGCAGAGGTGGATGCAAAATGGACGGAACGACAATGTTTCTTTTAACTATATGGTGGTGTACTTTGATCATTACAAGTCATCATATTTTTATTGACATTTCACATGTCAACAATTTTGATTTCGTTATTTGAGGTTTATTGTGCAGATAAAATGAAAAGCTGTAGTCTTAATGGAATTTCACTCTTGTTCTCGTTATAGATAAGATCATTCATGATTAAAGTTTTAAATATCAATATCGGTACTGCTGCATAATCGTTCAAGGTAATACGGTGTTGGGTTTGAATTGTTTATTGCAGTTTGAGTCACAGCTGTATAGCTTACATTTCCAGCTATCGTTTCTATATAGGCATCATCGTCTGGGTGGTTTTTTGTATATGGCTTCACCTCCTGTGCCTTTAATTCATATCAGAAATTCATAATAAAAATAATGTTTAGCCTTCTCCATCAGCCACCACCACCAGACACACTATCATGGTCATTACTGATCTTTTTGAAACTGCTTCTGGATAGAGATTTGTTAAGAATTATGCTTGTTATTTTATATTATTATATACATTTTCTATTTTATCAATGGTAGTCTTGAGAAAAAAGTTATATGTTCAATACTTAGTGGATTCTCCAGAAGAGGTTAGATTAGGAATGTTCAACGTTGGTATAGGCTGGGGGTTGAGCAGGTTGGGGATGGTTGTCACGTCTTTGTAACTGATCAGAGCGGTGTGTTGGACTGTTGAGATCGTTTTGAACTGTTTATTGAAGCTGAAGGCCATGGTTGTTGTCAAAGGCTCAAAGCTGACAGCTTTTGGGTTAGAGATGGGGGTGGCTGTCGAGAAATGAGAGAGAAAATGGCAGATGATTGGTGAAAAAAGCGATTACTTGGTAATTGTATCGGAAAATAATATGCATATCAAACTTACCCTGGTTATTGCAAATTGGGTGCTGATTACTTTTTGATCATGTGTAGTAAACTTAGAAATGCTTTTTGGTCAGGAGAAGTGGAGAAAGGAGAGAGAGATACACATGTTTGGGGGCTCGAAAGTTGGAGAAGTGTTGTACGCGGAAAAGTGAGGACTTAAATGAGTGTGATATGAAGCAACATGACTCATTGTTGGTTGTCTCCCATGATTCTTCTTGCCCCTTTTAGGCGATGTTTGGATAATTAAAATAAAGGGAAAAGAAGGGGAAGGGAAATGAAAGAAGGGGAAAGTAAGGAAGGGGAGGTGAACGTGAACAATTTCCTTCCAAATCTCGCCTAAGTTGGACGGATGAAATTTTGTCCTGGAGGAGGGAAATGGAGGGCTGTATTTTCCCTTCCCCTCCAAATCCCCCACCCTCATTCGCTAAACAAACGAGAGAAATACGATTCTCACTCTCCCAGTCTCTCTTCCCTCCCTTTCCCTCTATAATGTTTATATTGCATAGTTACATGATAGTAAATGTCTAAATGAGATGAAAGCGGTAGAGTATTGGGCATTTTTCCGTTATTCAGTTGTCTTGTCACCACTGATCCTCGATTGAGGTGAGAATAGTTGCATAGACTAGATAGTGAGTGCTGAAGGTAGTGCGAGCTGGAGAAAAATGTTGAAGTAGCAAGGTTGAGTGAGGTGAAAAATTATGCCCACCCTTCTCAACAACAAATGACTTGATTATGTGGCCTGATTGAACACTCCGACAGTCAGACTATCTCGAGGACTTGACCCCTTTGTATCCGAGCGCATCATTAGGGCCCTTTTTTGTTTTTCACTTACTGAAGTGACTGAGATATAAAATACAGTACAAAGTTGATATCTGGGAAAATACCAAGGCAGAGTAAGCTATAATATTTTAGGGACTTCTGGCTTAGTACTGTGCTTGTGCTCTGATTCCGAGAACGATTTTTGAGCTCATGTCGGATTGCTCACTCAGATGCTGGAAATTGAGGGTTATGATGATGCGGCTCTTGTGTTTGGTGAGATTATGGTCAAAGAAAATGTATTGAAGAGGGAACTGGTTTGGGTTCTGTAATTAAGGAAATGTTGTAGACTGGATATTACGGAGTAATTCATATGTGTGTGCGAGACTGTGCTGGGCTGCGTTGTTCTATATCACATGACTGACATGTTTGGCTTTGTAGCTTCAATACAGATCTTTTATTTGAATTCTGTTCTTCTATTACCGATTCTCTGTGATTGATTTCCATATAATCCTTTGCCGATAATATCATTACATTCGGCATCCGATCCTCTTTTTAACCTCTACGGTCCAGTTCTAGGACGATAAAAAAAAAAAACCTCAATTTTGCTGTTTGTACACAAAAAGTTGTTCAGAAAAGTTCTGTAGTTTCTAAAATAGTTTCATCTTTTCATAACTTGCTCACTGACTACTGTGGCATGTGAGGTAAAAGTCCTTGTGGATTTCTGTGTAACCCGCGGTACTTGAGACTTACTTACTGGACACATTCAACCCTACATTCTTGATTCTACTGGTTAGTTATTTTAAAGTCTCGTGCTATGCACCAGTCGTACTATTTTTGATCAAAACCACTCTATATCAATTGCCATTGTCATTGATTATCAAATGATGCATGTCTGTAATCTCTGATCTTCTGTGTCTTTTGTGCAGATTTCGCGTACAATCTTAAGACGGGAGTGAAGGATCTGGCTTCTCTCGGTCATACCTTCAGTGAGGAGGGTAAAAGTAGCCAATTTCACGGTATTTGACCATAAACCGAAGTTCTTTTCTCGTATCAGCCTGACAGTTTTAAGGCACGGAGCATTTTGTATCGAGAAGTAGGTCCTCCATTCTATCTAGGCACGCTAAAAGCAAATCATTGAATATAGACTATGTACTACTGATGTTTATTTAGTCTTTTAATACGGTACATTTTATTTATACCGTCCTCTTTTTTTTTTTTAAAAGCGTACTTCATTAAAATGCATCTCACATATATTCAACAAGTGGAAAGAACGTAAAATATGGGAGGGAGTATCTTGGATATATAATACTCCGTACTCCGTAGCCTTGTTTCAATAGTACATACTCCGTATTTGGTAAGAAAAAACAGTGAAACTTTAGAAATTAATTATTTTTTTCGTTATTATAATTTGTAGCATCATAAAATGAAACCTACGAAGTACCTTAATATAATTATGGTTATGGGATTGTAACATTATGCTCAAATGGGAAACATATAAGGCTCACGTAGGTACGAATTTCAAAGCTTGGAAGTAGATGGTACCTAGGAAGCACCGATACTTCTAAAATATGCCGTACCCGTGTCCGATACGTATCGGATACCCGATACTCCTCCGATACTTCCCGATACTCCTCCGATACGTCCCGATACGTATCTTGAGGTATCGGATGTTTTCCGATACTTCTGTGATGTTTGACACGTCACCGATACTCCACCGATACCGATACTCCAATAAAAAAATAAAAAAAATCAAAAAAATCAAAAGAAAGCATCATAACCTTGATGATGTTGGTTCTCTTGATGTGACTACCTTTCCTCGATGGTTCTCGATACGTAAAATTGGTCATTTTTGATGATGATACGTATGGTGAATTTGATGGTGATGTTTAGTTTAGTCTTTTATATTTGTAAGACTTTGTACTTTTTCTAAATTTATATTAACTTTGTAAGACAAGTTATTTATCATTTTGACGAATTTATGGTCTTTCAATTGACCAAATTTATATTGACTTTTATTTTGACTTTTATTTTGCCATATCGCGTATCGTAAAATTTTAGATGGCCGTATCGCGTGTCCGATACGTATCCGTATCGGGTGTCCGTATCGGTATCGGTGCTTCCTAGGATGGTACCACTAATTTCAATCTTCCGCCAAATTCGTCAATAGAAAATATCTTTTTCAAAATATATATTGTTAGATTTATTTAACACAAATGGCATACGACGGGGTATTTGCAACTAAAATGTGTCTATTTTGAGGTTTAAAGTGAGTATTTTAACGTTTAAAGTGACCATTTTATGGAGCTTTAAAGTGGTCACATTTAGCGCTAAAATAGTCACTTTAAACATTAAAATAGTCACATTTTACTCATAAAAACTCCGTCACATGCGTGAAACGATTTTATGCAAAATATACTCTTTATTTAAATTTTTACATTTATTTGAGTAGGTGTATATTAAGACACATTACAACTCACGAGGGTAACTTTTACGGAGTAATTTTTGAAATCAGTTGTTGAATATTACCTTAAGAAATATTTCATCTATTCAAGTCCCATTTTGCTACATCCTTAAATCCTTAATCCTTAAATCTTTAAAATCTTTAAAAGTCACAAAGAAATCTATTATTCCTAAGAACAGTAGAGCCTCTCATCCTCATCCTCCAAATGCTTCCTATCAATCTCCAGTTCTCCACCATTCCTTGTTTTAATTTACTTGCTCCTATGCCCTACTTGATCCCATGCCCTGCTCTGTTTTCTTCTTTCAAACACGCCACTTTCCTTCTCCTATCAATCATCATTTCTTTCTTAAAATTGGTTTTCTTTTGCTTTCACGTTACATTTCCACAAAAAAATCTACGCGTTGTCCACCGGCGGGTTTGAATATTTCTTATTTAAAAAAATAATAATAAATTAAAAAAAAAAAAAATTCGTTGAGTTGTTTTGTTGGTCACGTTGATGTTGTCTGTTAAGCTTTATTGTCCATGTCACCCCCTTGCATTCTATCAACTTTCTTGGTCCGTTCTTGTTTGGGGCCGTCTTTGTACTCCTCGATCTTATTTGCATTAATTCAGATTCAGATTTTCATCTCGCTGGGCAAAGTCGGAGTGATGATTTACAGTTGTCTACCATCCTTTCCAGTTTTCCCAATCATGTCTCATTAGTCATCACTTCTATAAGTCTCTCGTGAATTTATTCTTCGGTCGGTGTGTTGGAAACCGATGATCGAAAATTTTTCTATTCAAGTGATTGAGTTTTCAAGGAGTTCGAAAAAAAAATGTTGTTCTCCTCCGATGATTTATTTAAATATGGATCGATGTTCAAAGAGTTCGAAAAAATGGTTCTCGCTTCGCTTCTTTTGAAATTTAACGGATAATTTTCCGTTTTATCGGGATCGATTAGTGTTCCCGCCGTTTTATCGGGATTGATTAGTGGTCCCGCTGTTTTATCAGGATCGATTAGTGGTCCTGCCGTTTTACAGGATCGATTAGTGGTCCTGTTGTTTCATTCTACAACTCCGAAAAATTATGATGTTCCCATCCGTTGTCATAAAGATTGCAGTTTGAAAATTAATGCTCGAAGACCGAAGATTGAAGAAAGTTGAACTTTTTAATATGTCGTTTTTTTTGGCAAACCCATGAAAATTTTGATCTATCTTAACAAATTTCGTAAGGTTTCTTCTTTCATCTCTAACATGATCATTCTTGCTGAGCTCAAACATCGCAGCGTATATGGTAATCATTTCCTCATTTTCATCATTTGTTTTCCGTTTTTAGGTTTCTTTTCGTATTTAATTGCTTTTTATTTGTTGATTTTGTATGCTTGTTGCAATAATGTGCGCTATTGAGGTTTATGGTTGACGAGTTTGTGAATTGTGAGTTGTTTTTTATTTTTATAAGTGCTTTCTCAATGCACACAAGGTGTTTGTTGAAATGCACCAGAGGATTGCTTTGGGAAATTCATGTGAATCTTAAACGATCTTTTTACTCTTTAGTTTCGATTACACTGGGTTTGGGTTAAATTGTTGTGGGTATGTTTCTTTTGGGGATTTCTGCCGTTTTTGCGCAACTAATCGAGTGCTTCTACACATGCAGGAAGTTCAGATTATACCATAATTCATAGATTTTCCGGGCACAACTAAAGACTTGGTCAAAGTGATTAAATTAGTCAGTTTAGAGTTTTAGTGCGACAATTTGATATTTTTCTTGTGTTTATATTTTGTTCAGTTGCAGAGACAAGAGGATCAAATTGCTAGAGAAAGTTTAAGATATTAACCTTATTTTGGAGAGACAAGAATACCTTCAAATTGTATGTTATAAGCTTTTATGTTTTTATTATAAGTTAAGATTGTTTTTGAACGATTCACGTTAATTAATATATACCTGATATCTTTATTCTTTTTTGTTAATTATTATTCATTGTTAGAGAGTTTATGTGTTTGATACTCACATCTAAATAATTTATAAATTTTTCTTGTACATGTACTTTAGTTTAGTTTAATTTAGTTTGTGAAATGTTGATCTATTATTTGGAATGTGGGTTTTGCTTGTAGACATGAAAGTTGAAATTATTTTGCTTGTTTTAGTGATGTTTGCTTTTTGTTTTGGTTGTATGATGCTAAACAGGTAAATTGATGTGTTGACTTTAGAAATCTGAGACTGCTTGGATTTTTCCCCCAAAAAGTGAGATCTTTGTTGAGAAGTTAGTCTTGATTTGCAGTAATTTGATTTAGGTAAACTTTTACATGATACCAAACTTACAGAAATTGTGAATACTGATTGTTGGGTACGTTTTGATCATCAATCATTGAGGAAAGTTTAGTGACATGTGGCCCGTCAACTTGGTTTTCATCTATTAGTGAGTGGTTTAATGGGAATTCTTTGAAAATAAAATCGCATACCCATGTTTGAGTAGTTCATATTAATCTTGCACTTGACAGGTACTTCAAATCGAGTCTGAGTAACATAGCTTTCGACACAAGTTCGATTAGTATTGATGTCTTAATTCTTTTATTGAAGAATTATTATTTCTAACAACACATAGGAGCAACATAGCTTTCGACACAAGCTTTCAACCTAGAGAAAGTGAAGCAGTTTGGTGATTTAGACACGAGTCCCGTTTATAGTTTATGTGTGGACTTTTCATTAATGTATGTGAAGTGACCAAATTATTCTTAGATATTGTAATTACGAGCTTGATAAATTCTCCACAAGATTTAACACTACTACAAAAATCTCTTTTAAAAACGGGTGTAAACCGTTTTAAACAAAAAAAAGCTTCGTTTTATAGTCGACCGTTGTTTATGATATAAACAACGCCAAGAAAATGGAAACACCGTTGTTAAAATCAAATACAACGCTCTGAAAAACCCGTTATAATTTATTAAAAACAACGGTTATATTAGAAAAACCGTTATCTTTGTTATATAAAAAACAACGGTTTTTAGGAAAACCGTTGTTTTCAAATATAGAAAACAACAGTTTTATTGCAGAACCGTTGTTTTTGATAAATTAAAAACAACGGTTTTTATAAAACCCGTTTTATGTAATATAATAAAAATAACGGTTATTTACTTATAACCGTTGTTTTTGTGGTTATTTAAATGTTTTAGCTTTTATTTGATAACTTAAAAACAATGGTTTTAATAGAGAACCGTTGTTTTTGATATGTTAAAAACAACGGTTTTTATAAAAACCGTTGTTTTTAATATAATAAAAATAACGGTTACTTAGTTATAACCGTTGTTTTTGTGGTTATTTAAATCTTTTACAGATTTTATTTGTTACTAAAATTACAAACGGTTTTAAGTGTAGAACCGTTATGTTTTGTATATATTTTTTTTTTTTTAGAAATTTGGTAATAATTTTAATATCCCGTCAATACGACGTTCCAAAATAATATTGCTGCACAAAATCAAACCAATGTATTCAACATCATTCCATATACACCGCAATCAAACAACGGTTTCTACATATATTATATACATAGAACGCAAAAAATGATTTACAAGACCGCTAATCACTTACAAAAAATCTTTTTCTTTTGGATGGTTAAAGACATATTTTGCCCATATATCGTATATCTCGTCGATTTTCTGGTTTGTAAATGTTTAAGCGTTTTGCCTTTTTGGTTGATACTACAAAAAAAAATTAGAAAACATATCACAAATTGTACGTAAAATAATAAACAAAACATATCACACAAATTAAACTTAAAAATCAACTTAATAACACTTACCCAATTTTTCAATGTTCTACATCCACGGCTTATCAATTCATACATATAGCGACAAACATAATAGCCGCATGAGTCTGAATCGGTTTGTCGGGGACACTAAAATAATAACATGGCATGGAAACAAACAATCAATGCGTTATAAATAAATTAAAATATAGTTGACACGATATATATTATTTATGATTTAAATCATATACGGAGTATATAACATACCTTGGTCATCGTAATAAATGTAGGGCTAGTATCTGTTTCCGACACTTGCAACAATGGATCACGAGCCCTATTTATCGCATAAGCACTACAAAAAAATTATAAATATCGCTTAAGTACGTCGACGATTATATATAGCTATTTATAATAGATAGTAAATATAATAATAAAGACATATAATTCAACGCATATAAGCATGTGATTTAAATTAACTTACGCATTCACCAAATCTTTAAATGTGTCTGATGGCCGACCACCACATGAGTCTAACCAAAACACTCTCTTCGTCGAAAGCTCAAACGCCGTCAATACCCAATGATTCCTATACATTTACAATATTTAGTTAAGATATAAT
Organism: Dianthus caryophyllus; assembly: GCA_023091065.1. Taxonomy (NCBI): domain Eukaryota; kingdom Viridiplantae; phylum Streptophyta; class Magnoliopsida; order Caryophyllales; family Caryophyllaceae; genus Dianthus; species Dianthus caryophyllus. The sequence goes on from CM041520.1 coordinate 11,402,376, forward strand.
TAAAATGAATTAACACGACAATACCCAACAAGCGCACGACAACAATTAACAGCAGAAAACTCGTAGCCATAAGCAACAAAACACGACAACAATAACCAAAACAAAGAAATTTCAAACACAAAGAAGTCAACGCCTAACACGACCTTCAATCGCGTCCAAAACTCGATTACAACATCTCATAGTCAATAAACGATCACATACATTCAACAATTCACACACACAATCACACACACAAGCGTATACGTACAATATTGAATCATATACGTACCCGGATTCATTATAAGGAGCGAAAATAATTTTTCTGCCTTTAGTCAAACGGTCAGCTACGTGTTTGGTTCGTTCATTCCAATAGAATTCTGCGATATGCATTGACAATGCGTACGGGCACATATATCCGTAGCTGTCATAAGGAATATCCGCATGTTCGCTGATGAACACAGTTAAGAACCTACACGTTCAGTAAAAATAATTAAAGCATTAGTACATATATAAATATCATTTTTGACATAAAACTAATTAATAATCAAGTGACTTACTTGATCCAGACGAGCATATGTTGAGCATCAATTTTGCGTAAGCCACACCAATCGAGTAATAAGTCGTAAGACAAAAATGCAACTTCCGCTCTTCCCGTTACTTCCGCTACGAGACTAATTTGAATAAGACCCTCATCGTTAAAGCGAGCTAACCCCTCGGTATGCACTTTTTTCATTGTCTCGGTTCTCACCTTTTGCTTAAACTCGATTGTGGTGTAATGCTCAGGTAACGCCCTCTTATCCTTAGGCGTCGGTTTGGGCACCACATCAACGTCTGAGCTACTCGCAAGATTCTACGAAAAAACAATATAATCATCATTAACATAATTAATAAATGAAGTCAAAACTAAAGAAGTAAATTAATTAAATTTATAACTAATTAAGTGGCCGGTAACTAGCTAATTAATAAATTACCTCGTCGTCAAATAGTGCCTTTGCGAGATTCTTTGAAGATGATGGTCTCTCCTACAAAATAAAATTAATTAATAAATTACCTCGTAACTATTTATTCACGCATTTAAGTTGATAATAATATATATATAAGTAATTATTAGTAATATACCGTTTCATCATGTTTGCGGGAATAAGTAATAGTAGGTTCAGGTTGTTGTTCAGGTTCAGGAGGTTGTTGTTCAGGTTCAGGTTCAGGTTCAGGTTCAGGTTCAGGTTCAGGTTCAGGTTCATTAACTTGTTCAGGTGCAGGTTCAGGTTCAGGTTCATTGACTTGCTTGTCATCCTTCGTTAACTCATTCACAACCTTTCCTTTTGTTTCCTACAATATATATATATAAAACATAAAATTATCATTAACAAAATACGGTTTAATTTAGATATAAAAAAATTGTAGTCCATAAAATAAATGATTACCTTTACATTTTTGCCGGTTAACGCAATAGGAATAATATCATCCGCAGGCCACTCGACAAAGGAGTTCATGGCACTCTTTAACGTCACTAGCTCCTCGTTAACTGGGAAGGGTAGTAGAACTTCTTCGCACCCTGGCTTTATCCTCGTGATCGACACTTTTGCATGATTCTCCGGGATAACTTTGCCATGAATAGTTAGACTCTCGGCCGTGCCTCGTTTGAACGCAAATCCGGCCGCAACTTGGGTGAAACCTATTCCTCCGCCTGGGGCTTTTTGGTGAAGTAGTACACACCCGTACTTGTCACCCTATATATATATAATTAAACATTAATGATTTACAATTAGGAAAATTATTACTAAAATTTAAATTATATAGTAAATGAACATTGCAACGGTACCTGAATGCCAAAGCTCGGTATTATAGTCTTAGCCGGTGGCGTTTTGAAAGCATCATTCGAGCATTCGATAACCTCCTTGCTAGCCATAGGCGGGTCTTCATTTTCCTTCTTAAATATAATTTACCACATCAAAAATATATATATATATATATATATATATATATATATATATAGGAATAAGATCAGGTAAGAACAGTCCTTTTGGTAAGAACGGTAAGAACAGTCAAAATACATTATTAATATACATAAGGTACATTTTAAATTTAACGTGCGGGTTAGTCATGAATAATAGTTGATACGCATTTTAAAATTTAGAAGGTAAATTGTCATTAAATTGAAGATTTCTTTCAAATTTTAAGGTACATTTTCACTATACTAAAAGTACATTTTAGTTTTGAACTTGAAATGTACCCAAAATTTTCAAATATAACTCTTAATTTTTAAATGTACCTAATATATATTTATAATGTACCTCACAAAATGTACTTTATGTGTTAAACGAATGTATTTTACGTATATTTATAATGTACCTTAATTGTTCTTACCGTTCTTACCAAAGGTAGTGTTCTTACCGGAACTCAACCCTATATATATATATATATATATATATATATATATATATATATATATATATATATATATATATATATATATATATAGAGTTAGGATCCGGTACATCCTAACATCTTTTTACATCCTACATCCCAATAAGCACCGTTGGATTAAAATCTAATGGACACTAAAGATTAAGCCACGTCATCAAACAAAATTAGAACTTACTTCCTTCATTGTTTTCACGTCTGCTAATTGAAAATCAATATTTTCTTTCACCTCCTTCATCCAAATTCCAAAATCTGTAAAACGAAACAAAATCCATCGCTAGATTGTTAATATTTTTAAACAAAATTACCTATCATCAAATTCAAAAACAAAAATTTGGTTCAATATTCGTTTATCAGGTATAATTATTACTCAATTTGATATTTTTCACAATATTTTAAAATTTTTAGTGATTTTTATGCGAAATTTGTTAAATATTCAGTTTGGAAATGCATAACGTGTGCTATTTTTGAAATATCACGGTTGAAATTGTTGTCTTGATGGATTAAGTTGTTATATTTTCTGTTTTCGTATGTTGCCCACAAGGTGTTTGACAAAATGTCTCAATGAATTGTTTTTGTAGTTATTGTATCTTTAGTTAAGCTTTTATGTCATTGTATGTTGATACTTTTGATATATGATTGTGATACTTTCAAAATAAATATATGATACTTACATTGAGAAAGTTGTGTCTAATATATGTTGTGATTAGTAATAAAATGTTGTGATACTTTATGTAGAAACAAGTGAAACTTTTCGTTATAAATGGTGATACTTTTAAGTGATTGCTCTGATACTTTTAATGAAAGATTGTGATACTTTTTATAGATTGTTGTGATACTTTTTATAAATTGTCGCAATAATTTTTTTTTTTTTCTTTAGAAAGAAGTGTTGCAATACTTTTAATAATGAATGATGACACTTTTGATAGGGTGGTAATACTTTTATAGAATGTTATGATACTTATAGATTCATATGGCGACACTTTTTACGATTAGTATGATACGTTTAATATAAGGTTGTGATATATTCATGCCTAAAGTTATGTGTCATTATGTTTTGTGTGGTGTATTTTACAGGAATTATTTTATTGACTATCACGGGAAGAGGAAGAGCACAATGAATAGTGTGACGTTTTTGTAATAGAAATAAGATTGGTGTGACGTTTTTGTAATAGTGTAGAACAATCAATTCATATCATACGATGTACGGAGTTGCAATACTTTTTGTATATAACATTTTGATACCTCATATATAACATTTTGATACTTTATATATTAATATGTGATACTTGTCACATCAAATTTGTATATTGAGTAATGAAACCTTGTAAAATCAAAATCGTTATGAATTCAACAGCATCTTGATACTTCTAGTGTAACATTGTGATACTTTTAGTGTAAATTAGTGATACTTCTGTTTAAAATAATTATAAACAATTCATTGAGTCATCATCAAACACTTAGTGTGCCAGACACAAGAACACAAATATATATAACTTAATTCACCACAGTAGTTCCACCACACCATATGTTCAACCACATATATACATGATGAATTTAACGACAAATTCACAACGAGTAATGAAACATTGAAACTTCAAAATCATGACGAATTCTCAAATATACAAATTAATCAACTTTTTCAAATATAAGAAATCACTCCAGTCAACTCACACACTCAAAAAAGTCAAAACCAATGTTCGCAACATCTTCGAAAACACCTTCGCTTGAAAATGTCAACCCCGACCAACTTTTCCGACCTTTGACGATAATTCACTTGTCGAGTACGTCAAGTCAACGCCTTCTCTCTCTCCTCTGCAGTCGGCACTTCTGACAATCACGCCGTCAGTTGTGATACTTTTTGTATAAAGTTGCGATACTTCTTATAAATAATTATGATACTTATTCTATATAGTTGTGATACTTTATGTTGAACATTGTAATACTTTTAATAAAAGATTGTGATACTTTTTATAGATTGTTGCGATACTTTTAAATATGAATTATGATACTTTCAGTATCTACTGTGATTATGTAATACGTAGTACTTGTTATATAACATTTTGATACTTCTTATATTAACATGTGATACTTCTTACCTTAAATTCATATATTGAGTAACGAAACATTGTAAAATCAAATTGTAATGAATTTAACAGCATCGTGATACTTCTAGTGTAACAATGTGATACTTTCAGTGTAAATTAGTGATACCTCTGTTTAATGTAATTACAAACACTTCATTGAGGCATTTCATCAAACACCTAGTGTGCGACATACGACATCTTTCGCCGGCGCCGACTGATTCATGTACGGAGGTGATCTAGTTCACCGACGACACTTCCAACGATGGCGGAAGCAACTGAGCGCGGAGGAGGAGGAGGTGGAGATTCCGACGAGTATGAAGCCGATGTACATGATCAATTAGACAACATCATAAATTTTTTATCAATAGAAGAGAATCAAATATGAATGAATTAATGATTTCCTCAATCTAAACTAACACAAATAACGGAAAATAAAAATTATACCTGAAACGACGATGAACAAAAACTTAATTGACGAAATTGAATTTTAATTCGGCCGAAATTGATCGTCAATTGCAATAATTGATTTAAATAAGTTGTAGGTAGGTGTTTTATTGTTGCAGAGAGAAGTTACAGAAGGAAAAGGAAATATATGAATGAACGAATAAGTTGTGTAAGGGCTAAATAATTCATTGAGTTACCAAATTACAATTGATTAGTTGGATTAGATTTTAGAGAGAAGGTAGAGAGAGAATGAAAAATAACGTAAATGAAGGAGAAAGGTTAGGGGGAAGCTATTTATAAGCATCAATTATATTTTAATTAGAGGGGATTAATTTTAGCCATTAGATCATCAAGATCCTAGGGCTGAGATTTGGATGTAGGATGTATAATTGTTGGGAGTATGTATAAGATCCTATTTCTATATATATATATATATATATAAAAATTAGTATCGAAACTAACTTAAAATACGCTAAAAACGTTATTTATCTCATCATCTCCTGCAGTGGATTGATCAACGACCCCGACGTCTACGTGTTCTTGCGATTCATCTTTGCTGTCGCCCTTACCACCCTAAAAAAATATGTTTTCGTTCACATGAAAGTATAAAGGTGAGATCAGTAACGTATATATATATGTACTTTGAAAATTTAATTTTATGATTCCTAATAAAAAGAATTTAATATATAATTCATCACCTCATCTTCCGCCGTCGTGTTCTCGTTCCCAGCCAATTGATCAATCATTTGAAATTGTTCGGTAGTCAACTTACCACCCTTGGCCATTTTTACGAGCATCTGAGCCATCATTTTTACCTGCAGTGCAATTACGGATATATATATATATATAGAAATAGGTTCTTTAGAGTCCATGGGTTTAGGTAGAGTCCTAGAGTCCTAATCTCAGCCATTAGATCTAATTAGATCAATGGCTGAGATTCATCCCACATTAAATGTAATGTCTCCCTAAAAAAAAAAAAAAAAAAAAAAAAAAAATCCCAAAGACCAATAATATACTCGACCAAAACACAACCCCCAACAATTCATCCTGACATAATTTCCCATTCCCTAAACAATTTTCATCTTCAATTTTCAAAATTCTCTCTTCAATTTTAATTGGTCACTTCTTCTCCCTTACTCATCCTTTCATTCTCCATTGTTAGCCCTCATTCATCTCCTCCATTGTTTTCACTCTGTTTCATCTCCATTTTTGGTCCCGATTCATCCCCTCATTTGTATTTCGATTGGATTGTCAATTTCAAGCAGAGGTAAATTTCGTTACTTGCTTTTTAACTTTTTAATATCGGTTTTAACTCAATTTTTTTTTCATATTTGAAATATAAATCAATTAAAGATTGAAATTCATGTTATATTAAATTTGATTTGATAATTTTTTTATTTGATAGTTTTTTAGATTTGATTTGGATTCAACTTTTACATTCATTTGTCTTTGTATGTGTTTTTATTTCCAGCATTAATCTATGGAAGATGGTGGTGAGAATTCAAACGGACGTGGTCTAATTTTAAAGGTAAGTTGTGGAAATTTCAAATTTTGGTGTTGAAATTTTAAAAATTTCTGTTGAAATTGCTTTATTAATAATTATTGTTTTTCACTACGAAATATCGTTTTAAATCAAATAGTTTTACATATTTGAAATATCAATCAATTAAAGATTGAAATTTCATGTTTAGATTAAGAATTTAATTGGATTTTTCAGTTTTTTATTTGTTTAATTTCAAATTAGGTTGAAATTTTTGTGTTAAAGGCTTAATTTTTAGGGTTGGTTTTTCATGTATTTTGTGCATTTTGAATTTTTTTAATTTGTTTAATTTTCAACAAGTTTTGATTTTTTGGTTTAAATTTTGTTTTTTATGTTTTATTCTTCATCTATTTTGTGTATTATGAATAATTTCAGTTCTAATTCGTTTTTCGTCTGTTGGAATTTCATTTTTCGTCTATGTTATAATTCGTTTTTCGTCTGTGTTATAATTGGAATTTCATATTATGTGTTATAATTCGTTTTTCGTCTGTTGGAATTTTATTTTTTTGTGTTTATAAGAGAAACTGATTATCTGTTATAATTTCTCTTTTTACATACTGGAATTTCATATTATGTGATTACAATTCTTTTTTTTTTTTTCCTTAAATTTCTTAAATTACTGTAATTTAGTTGTCTTACTGGAATTTTCTTTTTACATATTTGAATTCTCTTTTTACATTCTGGAATTCTCTTTTTAAATTATTGTAATTTGTTTGTCTTACGTTTATGTTTGTAGGAGGTTCATGAGTTGTATATGCACATGCAACGGAATGCGGTTGCTTTCCACTCTTGGTACACCAACTAACGCTGCTTCAAGGATGAAGAAGCTAACAACCCGGCCCCCCGTGCTGTTGACCTATCCTCTACTTCTACTCAGTCAACTTTAAGCGTGTTGTTTTACTTGAAAACGTCTCCCAATTTCTGAAGAGGAAGCCTGACCTTATAAATTTGCTTAAAGCGCAGCTTCAGGTACAGCGGAAGATGTAGAAGTACTCTAAAGGAAGCGATGTCACCATTTAACTGCTCATTGAACTCCTCGCGTTGTTTTGCTTTGTACTATTGTTTTGAAACACCGACTTTATTAAACTATGTCAATATTGAACCGCTTAATTTGTATTCATTTTTACATTGGTTTGTACTTTTGTTTTAGATGACCAATTTCCAATTATCTATCTATTATTTATATTTTTCAATTTCAACATTTACGCTTATGTATTCTACTTTACTTCCTCAATTTAAATATGCTACCAAATTCAGAATTTCAACACATGGATTTGAGATTATAACAGTTTTTTAAAAAATCACTTTCAGATTTCAATAATCTACTAATTTTTGAAAACTAAACACTTAGTGACTACTTTTTTGTAACTTCTACTGTAAAAAAAAAACATCTTACAATAAATGAAATTTCAACAATAAAAAAAAGAATTATAACAAACTTTTATAGAATTCCAATCTGACGTAAAAATACTATAACCTGTTACTACTAATTTTTTAAAATTAAACACTTACTGAGTAATTTTTGATAACTTATAGTGTCTAAAAAAACATCATACTGTCTAAAACTGGTTAACGGTTGCCCCTATGTTTTGGAATCCGTTAACATTGGTCTTTAGAGTCCATTAATTGTATGATTTTTTCAGCATCAACCATCGTTCACAACATCAAACAGTACAAAAGTCTAATTATTATACAACTCTATCGATTAAACAACATTCAAATTCTGAAATTTCTATACGAAAATTTATTATTTCAGTCTAGAAAAATCGAATTCCAATTTCAATGCACTGTCACTAATACAAAGAACATATTTCAATTCTGAAATTTCAACAACAATATTTAGAATTTCAAGCCTATAGAATAAAATTTCAATTTCATAACACTGTCAGCCAAACAACATATACCAATTATGAAATTTCAGCACCAAAATTTAGAATTTCAAGTCTAGTAAAAGAAATTCCAATTTATTAACCTAAAATTACAGACAATGAACGACTTGTGAGCTTGATTTAATAATCTTCGATTAATCTTTTTACGATGTAACTGGACTGCTCGACTCCTTTAATCGTTGCTTCGGAAGTCTCAACATCATCAACCATGTTATCTTCCGACATCTCAACGTCATCAACCTCGTTCTGAAATTGTTTAGGGAAATGAAAAGTATTAAATTCGAAAAAAAAAAATACTATCAAATCAATTTTCAAAGTTAATTAAACATTAAATCTTAATCTTTAACTGATTGATATTTTAAACATGAAAAATATTTGATTTAAAAACGATATTACAAAGTGAATAACTGTAATTATTAAAAAAAGAATTTCAGCAGAAATTTTTAAAATTTTAACACAAAAAATTAAAATTTCAACACACTGACCTTAAAATTACACCACGTCCGCTTGAATTCCCACCACTATCTTCCATAGATTGATGCTTGAAATGAGTAACAAACTTTCATTAATCACACCTAACAAATATATGAAAACACATACAAACACAAATGAATGTAAAAGTTAAATTCAAACAAGATCTGACCTTTGAACATTTTTCTAAACATAATACAAAGAAAAGCAACAAAAATAATAATAATAAAAAAAAAACTGAAAATCACAAACGACGAAATAATGAAATTACTTGAAATACCTTCATCCAAATTCATTACTACCATATCACCCATTACCGAAATAGAATGAAACTAAATTCAAATTTTAAATTTTCAACGGAGTTTTTTTTAATGCAAATTTTTAATTTGGTAAAATTAGTGGGAATCAAAAAACTTTAAGATGATGGAAGATGAAGAATAAAAACGATTTAAAAAAAAAAGGAAGAAGAAGATGTAGTAGAAACAAAAATACCTGGAAAAAAAATAAAAGAAGAAGAAGCAACAACAAATTAATGGAGGGAAGTGGATGGTTTTTTTGTTTAATCCAATATGCCGCCCAACATAGAAAACAACACAATGAATCTAATTTTCTAATTGGTTGTAATTTTCATTTTATTTCTAATTTTTTTTAATTAATCAAAACAAATCTCCACCCTCCATTCAATTCTAATCCAAAGGCTCACATTAGGACTCTATACAATACTTGGACTCTATATAACCTTTCACTATATATATATATATATATATGGTAGTGAGATGAAAGCGACTAGAGTACAATGGCCTACTCAGTGGTCAGGCTCGTAAGCAGTATGTGTTGTTTGTTGTTTGATTAAATGAGAATGAGTGTGTACCATCTTTGAAAACTAAAGACCACAAATTTCTGAAGTGAATCGAGTCTGCATAAAGTGAATGATACTATATGTATGTCTGTTTGCGATCTGATATCGCGTCGTAATCTTGTTGAATTGTTGTGATACTATTGTTTTGATGTTACTCCGTATATGTTATTTGCTTTCATAACTGAATATCATGCTTATATGATTTATCGCTTTAAACCGCATGCCTATTATGACTTATATGTCTTTATATGCTATATGTAATAAGCATGTTTATGTTTTTATCATAATGTTATAATTATAAAGCGATAGTAATAAACCAAAGTAATTGAAATCGAGGGTAAGTATGAGCATAACTAGTCACTGTCCGCTCAGCGAGCACCCCCCATCAGTTTATTGTGCAGGATAACCGTGGACCAGAAGCTGGATTTTGGACGGGGCCACGAGACGTTTTTATGCTTTACTTTCAGTTGTTTTTGAGAGATTTGTAATATATAACACTTTACTCTTTTAACTTCCGTATTTAGAGTTGTTTAATTCAACTCTTGAACGATGATGTAATATTTTGGGTTTATGTATAATTAATGACGCTGGTTTAAGACTTAATTAATTTCCGCCGTAGTAATTAAAGTCGACTAAAAATCAGGTTGTTACAATTGCACTAACTGTGGAGGACACTAACTCCAACACGGTCCACGATTGCCCTGCACAATAAACTGATGGGGGGTGCTGTAGGTACCGGGATTAGACATGGAACCACTCGACGTCTTGCTAAGGGCGTAAAGTTAAAAAAGACTAAGTAAGAAAAACCTTTTAAAACTGTTTTGGAGCCGCCACTAAATTATGAGGGAAATTTAGAACCCGCCTCCGTGTCCTCATGCTCAAAGACACGTCTTAGAGTTCAAGGCACGTCGACACCTATCCGTCTAAGGTTATTGTGAAACCAGATTCAGATTCGGGTGAGGGTACTTTTCTAAAGTATAATTCAAAATAATGTTTTTATGAAAGATCTTTTGGAAAAGCCTATCAAAAGATAGCCTCTACTAGACTTGAGAACAATGCAAAGAATGATACATGAGCCTAAGTAATTCGCTACGTACAAGTGCGATAAAAGTTGTAAAAATAATGCAAAAGAGATTGTTTAAAACCCTCAGTTAAGCATGCTTAACTCGTTAACGAAAACAATTCAGTTAATGACGAATTCATTTTAAGTGATTTAGATGCAAGATGAGGATTTGCTAAAATGCATGCAATAAAATAAAGTTCAATTAGCCATTGATTTATTTTAGAGAGGTCAGTTGTTTATGCGACTTTGGAAAGGTATTACGAATAGGGTGTGTATTCGAGGTGCATGGCCGCTTTATGAAAAGCAGACTTGCGTACCAAAGTCGGGGTGAGCCTAATGTAGGCCCTTGCTAGTCAAAGGAGTAAAGAAAACCTTAATCCATGTTAGGATTAAGACCTACCTGTCTCAAGTCAGGAAATCGGCAGCGCTTCGCTTCAAAGGGAAGAATTCAACACTAGGAAGATGAAGAATTCAAGGATGTTTATGCGTGAGGCTTTTTGTGTGTATATGTGAGTGTGCTAAAACCTAGGAAGAAAGGTTGTGAGGAGAGGTGTTTATCTTGTGTGAAAAACTTGTGAAAAAACTTGTGTTGAATGGTCGAGCAAAGGGTTGTGTTTATAGTGAAATTGCCGAGGAGATTCAGGAAACCCTAGAGGATAAAACCGGACGTCCAAATCGCAAGGACCCATGCGACTAGGAGGGCAAATCGCATGGCCCCATGCGATTCAGATAGTGAGCCGCAAGGCCCCTTGCGGCTTGCTTGGCGGGCAAAACCTCTAGATCTCGTATTTCCTTAATTCGATTTGCAATATCTTCGAAATATCCCTTGCTATCTCTTTGCTTGCACTCCAAGTAGGCCGTGTATGGTCTTCTAGGGTTTGTGTGGGTGAGTTCTTGGACCTAGGGAAGCGGGCCAAGGTTGGGACTGGGCTCGGTTCTGGGCCCGAACCCTGAAAATGTAAAAAGAGTGTATTTTGTAGTGTTTTGTGAAATAGGACATTCCGTAAGACTATCCTAAGTGTTTGCTAACGCTAAAAGGTGGTTTTAGCGACTGGGCCTAAATTTAGGGATTTAGGAGAATCGAATTGAACCTTGTTAATGTAAGATGATCAATTAGAATATGTGTTTAAAAAGGAGTGTGCGCATGCCGATTAGGACCTGAAATTGAGACAAGCTAGACTCTAGACCTAAGGACACTAAGAGTGATGACCCATATAGAAAACCTCATTTGCATTTTAAAACATTTAACTTGAATTCGTCACAGTTAGAACTATTTAAGTCAACATAAAAGCATGCAATAAAAGTCCATTGTTACATCACTGGGTTTTTGGCGGGGGGTACGGATTTGGGTATCCACAGAGCCCCCAGTTTGACCGAGCTTAGGACTAAAGCGAAAGTCAAACTACACGACAACATCCGGACCGTTACAGTCTCGATACTATCAGCGACGCGGAGTATGTGTCCATGGGTGATACGAGGACTCCGAGCCGGGCTTATCCGGGGAGGGACGAACATGTTTAGGGACATGACGGTCCTTGCATACTTGTAAGGGCATGCCTGCCTGCTGATTGCCTTTGTGTGCTGTTGCTGTTGCTATTGCTTGGTCTCGCCGAGGAGTAAAGGTTTCATTATTATGGGCCAAGACAAGTCAAGCAACAAGAAGACTATTATGGGCCAAGACAAGTCAAGCAAATGCAATCATCAGAGGGAGTAGACACGCGCTGTACTCTTTTTCCTTAACCATAGTTTTGTCCCACTGGGTTTTCTATGGAAAGGTTTTAACGAGACAGCTTATCATTTATGCATGTTTCGAAAATGTTGTACTCTTTTTCCTTCGCTAGTGTTTTTCCCATGTGCTTTTTCTATTCTCCTAATTACCTCTCTTATTCTTATTATTTTACAACAAGAAGACTATTTTTAATTCGGTATTACTCATTCATGTACACAATTACTCATTCTTGTACACTTTTTACCCTAAATTTTCCATTCAATACCCTTCATCTCTTTCAATTACAATTTTTTCTCTCCTTTATATTTACAATTATATTGCATAGTTTTACTATAATCAACTAATTATGACGGATAATACACGCTTTTACGGAATAAAGTCACCATTAATAGTGTCGGTGCCGACGCCCGGAAAAACAAAACAACAATTCGCTGGGTTGGGGGTTGGGGCTTGGGGGGTGTCCCTTACTACCCGTACTGCCTTTTTTCTCTTTAATATGTAATTTTTGATTTTTATATATTTTTTGTTTTTTTAGTGAATTAGTTTAATGGTTTGTTTTTTAGTTTTTTTTTTTTTTAAATTTATATTTCAATATTTTGAATAAAATATTTAATGTTTTTAATGTATAATAAGTATTTTAAAGTAAAGAATATAATAAATAATTCAAAATTTTATTAGCATATGTCCCAAAAATACTTTTTAAATAAATAAAATAATAAAAAATATTTAAATATTAATAAATAACTAAGTAACTAAAAAAATAGAAACTAATTTTAAAAACTAAATAGAAATTAATTTTAAAAAGTGTACAAAAATGAGTTACAAAAATGTACATTAATGAGTAAAAAAAAAGATGTACAAAAATGAGTAAGTTTAAAAGGATGAAAGAAAATAGAGAGAAAGAAGAGAGAGAAAATAAGAAAGGTTATTAGATGAAGGGTATAAAATGGAAAAACATATACATGAATGAGTAAAACATGTACATGAATGAACAATACCCTTTTATTTTATCCTTATAAATTTCACAACTTCAAAAAACAAAAAATGTTATCATCAATAGCAGTATCAGAATATTATGGAACTATATAATAATGTATATGAGAATGATATTAAGATATGAGGATGAAAGTATAAGAATATAATGAGAGTAAAAATGACGTATCATATTATACACATATGAGGGGTATATATAGGATTGTACAAGGGCATAATGGTCATTTACTTATACAATTTATAATTACATTTATAACACTCCCCCTTAAATGACCATTATCAAAAATAAAATACAATATCATACAATGTGAATTAAGTGCTGCCTCGTTAAAACCTTACCATGAAAACCCCAATGGGAAAAAACATGGTTAAGGAAAAAAAGTACAGCTTTTACTCCCCCTCATAATTACATCATCGAAGATCTTTGAGACGACGTAAACCAAGTTGATGAACCAGCCTCTTGAATGTAGAAGTCGGAAGAGCCTTAGTAAATATATCTGCTAAATTATCAGATGAACGAATCTGCACAACACTTATATCACCATTCTTTTGAAGATCATGAGTGAAAAAGAATTTTGGAGAGATATGCTTTGTTCTATCGCCTTTGATATAACCTTCCTTGAGCTGTGCGATACATGCTGCATTATCTTCGTATAAAATTGTCGATGCCAATTTTCTTGAAAATAAACCGCAATTTTCCTGTATGTGCTGAATTACAGATCGCAACCAGACACATTCACGACTTGCTTCATGAATTGCTAAAATTTCTGAATGATTAGAAGAAGTCGCTGCAATAGTTTGCTTCATCGATCGCCATGAAATGACGGTACCTCCATGCATGAAAACATATCCCGTTTGTGATCGACCATTGTGAGGATCAGATAAATAACCTGCATCTGAATAACCAACCAAATCTTGTTTCGACAGTTTAGGAAAGAATAAACCCATATCTTTTGTTCCTTGCAAATATCGAAATACATGTTTAACGCCGTTCCAATGTCTTCGCGTTGGACATGAACTAAACCTTGCCAATAAATTAATGGCAAATGATATATCTGGCCTAGTATAACTAGCAAGATACATTAGTGCGCCTATTGCACTCAAATATGGCACTTCCGGACCAAGTATTTCTTCATCATTTTCCCGAGGTCGGAAAAGGTCTTTATCTACGTCAAGTGATCTTACAACCATTGGGCTATTTAAAGGATGTGCTTTATCCATATAGAATTTGTTTAACACCTTTTCTGTGTACGTAGTTTGATGTAAAAGAATACCATTATTCAAGTGTTCAATTTGTAGGCCTAGACAAAATTTTGTCCTTCCTAGGTCCTTCATTTCAAACTCTTTCTTTAGGCATGTTACTGTCATTGAAATCTCTTCCGGAGTTCCAATGATATTAAATCGTCAACATACACAGCGATTACAACAAATCCTAATCCAAATCGTTTTATAAAAATGCATGGACAAATTGCATCATTTTTATATCCTTCTTTCAACAGGAATTCACTTAGACGATTATACCACATACGTCCTGATTGTTTCAATCCATAAAGCGATCTATTTAATTTGACAGAAAATTGTTCTCGAGAACTCGATTTTGTCGCTTCTGGTAACTTAAATCCTTCCGGGAGTTTCATATATATCTCATTATCCAGTGGGCCATACAAATAAGCCGTGACTACGTCCATTAAGCGTAAGTCAAGACCTTCTCTTATTGCCAGACTGATTAAAAATCTGAAAGTTGTTGCATCCACCACAGGAGAATAAGTCTCTTCATAATCAATACCGGGTCTTTGTGAAAATCCTTGTGCCACTAATCGAGCTTTGTACCTCACGATTTCACCATTTTCATTTCTTTTTCGAACAAAAACCCATTTGTATCCCACTGGTTTTACACCTTTCGGTGTACGGACTACGGTCCAAATACTTTTCTCTTTTCAAGAGATTTTAGTTCAGAATCAATAGCTTCTTTCCATTTTGGCCAATCATTTCTTTGTTTGCAATTTTCAACAGATTTTGGTTCATGATCCTCTTCATTATCCATCACATCTAACGCAACATTGCATGCAAAAATATCATTGACGTCGATTTTATTACGGGTCCAAGTAACTCCAGACATGATATAGTTTATGGAGATCTCTTCATTTTCAGGTACCTGAGTTTCATCCAATTTTTCTGTCATGTCTAATGTCTCATTTGGAGTTTTAAGCAAATGCATTCTATCCTCGATACGACCATCATCATTCTTTGCCCCTTTTTTCTGACGAGGATTTTTATCCTTGGAACCAATTGGTCTTCCACGTTTTTGACATGGTTTAGACTCATTAGCAATTTTAATATCTCCTTTTGGGATCTCAATTTTAAATGGAGCATTTACAGCTGGTATATGCGACTTGGTCACACGTTTTGGGTCAGTAAAAGCGTCTGGCAATTGATTCGCTAAATTTTGTAAATGAATTATCTTTTGAACTTCAAGTTCACACTGTTTAGTACGAGGATCAAGATGGCATAACGATAATTCAGTCCAATTAATATCTTTTTCCAGCCGTTTATTTCCTCCCCCTAAAGATGGAAAATCTGACTCGTTAAAATGACAATCTGCAAAACGAGCCGTAAATAAATCCCCTGTGGTTGGTTCGAGATATTTTATTATTGATGGGGATTCAAACCCAACATATATTCCCAACCTTCTTTGGGGTCCCATCTTGGTGCGTTGTGGTGGAGCAATTGGAACATAAACTGCACATCCAAAAACTCTAAGATGGGATATATTTGGTTCCTGACCAAAAACCAACTGTGAAGGGGAGAAATCGTGATAACTAGTTGGCCTGATGCGAATTAGTGCTGCCGCATGTAATATAGCATGTCCCCAAGCTGACACTGGGAGTTTGGATCTCATAAGTAATGGTCTTGCAATTAGTTGAAGTCGTTTTATTAATGATTCTGCAAGACCGTTTTGCGTGTGAACATGTGCTACAGGATGTTCAACGTTTATCCCTATTGACATGCAATAATCATCAAAAACTTGGGAACTAAATTCACCAGCATTGTCAAGACGAATATTCTTAATATGGTTATCTGGAAAATGAGCTCGCAATTTTATTATTTGACTTAGTAATCTCGCAAACGCCATGTTACGAGTTGATAATAAACATACATGTGACCATCTCGATGATGCATCGATCAAAACCATGAAATATCTGAATGGTCCACTTGAGGGATGTATTGGTCCACATATGTCACCTTATATACGTTCCAGAAAATTAATGGACTCGAAATTTATCTTGACTGGTGATGGGCGAATTATCAATTTTCCTTGCGAGCAAGCTTCACAAAATTTATTAAGTCGAAACTGCTGGTTCTTAAGTGAGTGCCCGCAAGAATGTTTTACAATCTTTCGCATCATTGTTGAACCGAGATGGCCTAAACGGTCATGCCAAAGTGCAAAGTTATCACTAAGTTTCTGGTTTACAATAGTATGAGTTTCAATTGAATTTATTTTCGTGTAATACAAACCAGTACTAAATGTAGGCAATTTTTCCAAGATCCGTTTTGTGCCTTGTTTTATATCAGTAATTTGAAGAAATTCATTACTACCTTCACTTATTGTTTCGATATGATATCCATTGTTACGAATATCTTTAAAACTCAACAAATTTCGTTGAGACTTAGGGGAGTATAATGCATCAATAATTTCAAATTTTGTTCCCATAGGTAATAATATAGTTGCTCTTCCGGAGCCTTCTATAATATTTGTACTACCCGAAATAGTACTCACACTAGCGTTTCTCATCATCAAGTGAAAAATATTTCTTATTTTTAAATATTGAATGCGTTGTCGCACTGTCAGCAAGACATAATTCTTCGCCATTTTTAGCTGAACGAACTTGATGTGTATTCATATTCTTCAAGAAAGATAAAGAATACATGTCACATAAATATAAACACAAGTTATATTTTTTTGGTAGAAATGTAAATTTCATTAACATTCAATCCAAATACATGCATGTTCGTTACATACCAACTATTCAAGCTTACAAAGGAGGTTCCTAAAAACCATGTTCGGTACATACCATCTAATCAACTAATCGCCACCAGCCACGCTTTATCTGAAATCTTCATGTTTTGCAAATCCAGACGTTCCAAACGCAGCAAAACCGAACTACGCACCTGTTGGACTAAAACCTCAGGTCTGAGAAGAACACCCTCCACGCTACACACATTACGTTGATTCCATAACCAGTACACCAATCCATTAACTGCTGCACTGCACACATTACACTGAAACCTATTCAACCGTCGCACTCGACCCAACGTCCTCCAACGAATAGGTGATATACCAATGCGCAGCCATTTGCAAAGGCCCTCCAAACATCTCATGCTATATCCACAAAGGAAGAAAAGATGGGAACAAGTCTCATCTTCCATCAAACAGAAGTAACATTTAAGAGAATCACAGCAAACATACCGTTGAAGACGATCCAACGTGAGCAGACGCCCTAATTGAACGAGCCAAACAATAAAAGAATACCTGGGAATATTAAACCGGTTCCACGTCCAGTACGACCATTGAACCCGCAACCCTCCATCCTTAAGAATTCTATATCTATCCCTGACAGCATACTCCTTTCCACCAACAGACATCTGAGATTGAATATCAGTCAATAACAAATTCTTCACGTGGCAAATTTTCCGCCAAGCCCAACTCGAATACACTGGCGGTTCATAATCCTTCCACACCTGCCCCTTCACATAGATATGATTCACCCATTTCACCCACAGATGGTCTTTTTTTGCCTCAATCCACCACACATACTTCCCAAGTGCTGCACAATTCCATTTCATACAGTGTATCAGCCCCAACCCACCATACTTCTTCTCTTGACACACTTTATCCCAGGACACCAGAGGTACCCTGTGAAATTCCTCATGTCCATCCCACAAATAGTTCCGACACATGGAGATGATTCTATTCATCACCCCACTTGGAAGCAAAAACATGGACGACCAATATGTATGCACCGTGTTCAGCACAGCTCTGACCAGAACCAACCTGCCAGCATAGGAAAGCTTCCTAGCGCCCCAGCTTCTTATCCTACAGCTAATCCGTTCACAGAGTACAAAACAATCCTTAGAAGACAATCTTGTAGAACTAATTGGAACACCAAGGTATTTAAAGGGCAACTCCCCTTTTTTAAACCCAGTACTTCTCAAAATCCTCCTCAACACAACATCAGAAATCCCATTACAAAATAACTCTGTCTTGTCCGTGTTCATGTCCAAACCCGATGCTGCTGAAAATGTCTTAAAACCCCCTACAAGAAGCCTCACGGATTCCTCATCTCCCTTGCAAAACAACAATAAGTCATCTGCAAAGCACAAGTGGTTCAATCTTAAGGCATTACACAATGGATGATGATGAAATCCACTAATGCCTGACACCACGTTCATAATCCTGCTAAAATACTCCATACAAATTGTGAACAGTAAGGGGGACAATGGATCCCCTTGCCTTAAACCTCTCTCACCTTTAAAAAAACCAAACACATTGCCATTCACATTTAGGCTATACCAAGGGCTTGTAAGGCTCATCATAACCCAATTAATCAGAATAGGAGGGAAATTCAACAGCTTCAACATTTGCTCCACAAAACGTCATTCAATGGAGTCATAAGCCTTTTTGAGATCCATCTTAATAAGACACCTAGGAGAGCATGTTTTCCTCGTGTATAACCTAACAAGATCTTGACAAATTAGAACATTCTCCACTATTTGTCGCCCTTGAACAAAAGCACTCTGCGTAGCACTGATAATCTCGGGCAAAACAAATGCAATTCTTGAACACAACAATTTAGAAATGCACTTGGAAAGTACATTACAGCACGCAATAGGCCTGAATTGAGTAACAGAGCTAGGCCTATCAACTTTAGGAATCAAGGTAAGAACAGTAGCATTTAGCTGCTTCAGAAGACAACCAGTGGAGAAGAACTCCTGAATAGCCAAACACACATCCACTCCAACAACCTCCCAAGCATCCTTAAAAAACTTACTCGTAAAACCATCCGGGCCTGGAGCCTTTTCATCGGGAATACTAAACAAAACAGCTTTAATCTCGCTAGAAGTAGGAATGGACAGCATTCTGGCCCAGTCCTCCTCCCGTACCCTAGGGCCTTGCTGTACAGTTAGTTGGTGTACATCACTAGTGGGAAGACTACTACCCAGCAACTTCAAATAGAACTCTAGGAAAGCATCTTGAATGCCCTCCTGATTACTCACCACATTTCCATCCATCCTCCGCAGAGAAGTAATTCTATTAGTAGCACGTCTAGCTTTCAAAGTACTGTGAAAATAAGTCGTGTTATCATCACCTTTTTCAATCCAAGTTGCCTTAGACTTCTGTCGCAAAAAAGACTCCCTTGCCTCAATCAAGAGACTTGCTTCCTCCCGTAACTGTTCTTCCATTACCACTAATCCAGTCTGGACGCCTTCAACCTGAATCTGCCGCTGGACCTCCTTCAAAGTACACAGAGCAGTAGCAGCCGTGTTCTCTACATTAGAGAACAATGAACAATTCAAAGCCTTCAACGGATTCTTCAGTAATTTAAGTTTCCGAACCACCTTAAACACAAGTTATACATCTATATGTAAAGTTATAATTTATACTACATAAAAGTTCATAATAATACATAATACTTCCTCCATTCCGTTTGATTCTATACGTTTGACCAAAACACGGTAATTAAGGTAGAAGAAAATCAAGTGGGGTAGATAATGGAATTACTTAAATACCCCTACTTTATTGTTTGCAAGTGGGTTGAGTGGGTATTAGTGAAGGGTATATTGGTTTTTTTGTTTAATAAAGTAGAGACTAAAATAGAAATGTATAGAATTGATTGGAATTTCCGAAAAAGGAATATGTATAGAATCAAATGGAATGGAGGAAGTACATAACTGCCTACATTTAAAGTTTAAAGTACATAAAATACATAACACAATTAAATACATAATTCAAATAAGTTTGAACAAAGTCCTTATAAATAAAATAATAAACATCATTGGAAATTAATTTGTCCCTTCCGGGGTGGATATGAAATCGTCAATCTCCAAATGGGTTGCGCTAGTACCCGCAACATCACCTTCGCCATCTTCAAACACAAGATTTGTCTCGATGTTCTTCCCTTTTTGCTTTAAAGATTGTTGATAAAGATCAACTAGATGCTTTGGAGTACGACAAATACGAGACCAATGACCTTTTCCTCCACATCGATGACATATTGTGGCCACATTTTCATTTTTACCATTTTTATGACCCAACTTCTGGTGAGCATGCGTATTCTTAAATGGACTTCCATAACCTCCACGACCTTCACTAAATCCACGACCACGACCGCGACCGCGACCGCGACCACGACCACGTCCGCGTGCACGACCACGATTAGCGTGAAATGATGTCACATTCGCTTCAGGGAGTGGACTGGCCCAGTAGGACGGGATCCATGATTTTTCATTAAAAGCTCGTTGTTTTGCTCGGCCACAAGAAGACAAGATATTAGTTCAGAATACTTTTTAAAACCTTTTTCTCGATATTGCGTCTGCAGGACGACATTACTTGCATGAAATGTGGAGTATGTTTTTTCTAACATATCTTCGTCGGTAATTTTTTCTCCACATAATTTTAATCGAGAAGTAATACTGAACATACGAGAATTATAGTCACTAACTGATTTGAAATCTTGCATGCGCAGATGCAACCAATCGTGTCGAGCTTGTATTAAAATAACAGATTTATGAAGGTCGTACCGTTCTTTTAAACTACTCCATAAAATTTGTGGATCTTTAACAGTAAGATATTCATTTTTAAGAGATTCATGGAGGTGATGGCGAAGAAATATCATGGCTTTCGCCTTATCTTGGCATGAAGTTTTATTTCCTTCTTTAATTGTCTCACCAAGCCCCCTCGCATCTAGGTGTATTTCAGCATCTAACACCCATGATGAATAATTGTTTCCGGTGATATCAAGGGCCACAAATTCGAGTTTTGCCAAGTTTGACATTATTATAGTCTATACATTAAGTATAGTAGACACCAAGTCGGTAATCTGTATACGTAGTATAGTAGACCAAAATAATGCATACATTATATATATATATATATATATATATATATATATATAGAGTCAGGTTCAAATAAGTTCCTAAATATTGGTAAGTCCATAAGCCCGAAACTGTAGTACTTGTAAATGAAACTGTAACTGTAATACTTGTAAATGAAACTGTAATTTTCATACAAAAATGTAATTTTTAATAAATAAATTTGAATTTATGTTATTTTAAGATAATTTTTTTCAAATTTCGGACTTTTGCGAATGTAACTTTAGCGTTTTTCGATTGTAACTTTTAATAATTTATTTTGAAACTTTAGTTTAAAATGTGGTTTTTAATAAATAAAATGTGTTATTCGAAAAATAAATTGAATTTATGTAATTTACGACTTTTACGAATGTAACTATAGTATTTTAAAATTGTAATTGTATACAAAATTTTAACTAATATAATTTTAAGTGTTTTACAACCTATCACTTTGTATAATACTGATTAGAATCATTGTATAGTGCGCGTGAAACTCTCGTTCATTACGAGTGAAACTCTCGTTCATTACGAGTGAAACTGTCCCTACTCCACCAGCCACCTTGTCCCTACTCCACCAGCCACCACCACCACCACCACCACCGCCAAAAAAAAAAAAATTAAAAAAAAAAAGAAAAAAAAACCCTACCTTTCTCACCCACCGCCGCCATCACCACACCATACAACCACCACCACCACACCCCACCACCGCCCAAAAAAGAATTTAAAAAAAGGAAAAAAGAAAAAAAACCCTACCTTTCTCACTGCACACCACCACCTCGGGCCGCCGTCGTTGTCGCCACCATCACTTACCACCATCTAGATCTGAAAACCCAGATCTAGATAAAGAGAAAAATAAAAAAAACAGATTTCATTAAAACAGATTGAAAACCCAGTTCTAGTTTGGTGCGTGGTGGTGTAGTGGTGGTGGTGGTGGGTGGAGTGGTGGTGGTGGTTGGTGCGTGGTGGTGTGGTGCGTGGTGGTGCGTGGTGGTGCGTGGTGGTGCGTGGTTGGTGCTTGGTTGGTGCGTGGTTGGTGCGTGGTGCGGTGGGGGTGGGTGGAGTGGTGGTGGTTGGTGCGTGGTGGTGTGGTGGAGTGGTGGTGCGTGGTGTGGTAGTGGTGGAGGTGGTGATGGTGGTAGGTGGAGTGAGAATGAGAGTTTAGAGAGAGAGGGAGGATGTGTAGAGAGAGAGGAAAAAGGCTGAGAATGAGGGGAGGGAATTAGGGTTTTTTTTCTTTTAATCTCAGCCCTTCATTTGTTTTTGATCCAAGGGTTTAGATTGGAACTTACGGACTTATCATTTTTGGGAGAACTTACTTGATCCTAATTCTATATATATATATATATATATATATATATATATATATATGTGAGTATTGTAATAAAAAAATTTATTTTGAAAAGAAGTTAAAACGTAACGACGCAAAGTATGAAAAATTACGTACACATTCAACCCATGCAAGTATGGTTACATAATTCACAAAAACATGTGAACATACAAAGAATCATGATAAGTGTCTAAGATAAGATCAAATAGATACAACATGCACATGCCTAAATTTAAATAGATAATAATAAACAAAAGTTACGTTGCATTCATGTTCGTTAAAACATTAATGGATGAATGTCACAAACTACTTGTTCACAAATATGATCACAATAACACCGTGATAGAATCATCGTAAAACTTATTATATTACTTCATTTTATATACTCCGTATTTAATTGTAGGAATGAATTGGAATGAATTGTAATTATTAGATGATATGATAAAACAAATTGTTGTATATAAAATTGATAGAATAACTTACGAGAACGATCGTGCTGATAACGTATTAGAATATTATGGAACTATATAATAATGTATATGAGAATGATATTAAGATATGAGGATGAAAGTATAAGAATATAATGAGAGTAAAAATGATGTATCATATTATACACATATGAGGGGTATATATAGGATTGTACAAGGGCATAATGGTCATTTACTTATACAATTTATAATTACATTTATAACAAGCAGTAAATTATACGGTGTATATTCTACAGGAAGCATTAAAAAAGAGTACTACGACAAGCCATATAAAGAACACAGGCTAAATAAATAATCGTAAATAAAGCACAAAGGATAAGTAATCTTAAATTACAGTCCACTTATACATTAGGAATTAGGATACAATCCTTTGATCTTATTACTGAAATCACACTAGACGAAAAACGTCAGTCCTCGGATAGGTGGAGGCAGACACGGAGAATTGAGAACGGCCAGGAGCATGACCCACTCTTCAAAAGGGATATTTCTGTCACATGTAAAAAGCAATTCATACTTCATAGCCTTCCGAAATTTCACGCAAGAGACTAAAAACTTATTAATGTGATTCAAGCAGCCACCAAATCTATTGCAACACAGGTTTGGTCGAACAATGTCGGAGTGAAAAAAAATAAACAGAAGACTTGCAGGTTTGTAGTTGAAGGTGAAAAAGTTTGATCACAATATACTAGGCAGTGATACATAATAAATCGAAATGCGCAAAGTGCAGAGAAACTATGGAGCTAAACTAAGGGATGAGAAATTGCTATCATGGCAAATTGAATAAATAAATTCAACCTACAATAATACAAACATTAACCAATTCTAGTCTTAACCTGTTGTGCCTCGCCAAGTCCAACACAACTAAAGGAAAGAAATCGATAGATGAAACATGCAATATCCTCAAGGACTTTAAATTGACACCATTAGAGCTCAAAATGAAGAACTTATTACCCAACTTTAGACAACTAAGGTGGCATCTAGCGGTATCTCACAATATCAATCATCATTTTGTTTGTTTGTTTCATCAATGAGCCTCTATTCAGTCAGTGTCGGGCTCCCTTGAAGAGTCCGAGCAACACAGATTCTTAAACAATTAAGCTTTCACAAGGGTCAATATGCATCAAAGCTGAATAATAAAAAAAAGTATAAGCTTTGACTTACAACTAAATACTATATCATTGATTCATTGCATCATTATATTAACTACGTGAATGATTAACACTTCAGAATTGTTTTCTTTTGAGGGCTGGATCGAGTGGATGAGTGGTAGACAGGAAAGATAAGTAATACTAGTATAAAGTACGGAATCATTCACAAAGAAAGCAGAGGTATGAGATTGAGATGGAAAGATGCAGAAAACATACCTGAGAAAAAGCAATAAAATGGTTTGCTTCCAAAACGCCTGGAAGCTCATAAGTCTGGTAGGACATGGGAATGAGGCTTAAGGTTGGAGGACTGCTCTTGCGCTTGCGCTTCACTTTAAACTTGGCAAAGTTAATGTTGATCGAACCCTTGAATTGGCCATTAGGTGTCCAATTTATGAAGCACAAAATACGATCCCCCAAACGGAGCAGCGCGTCGAAATACATAATGGTGTAGTTAAAGTCAAGTTTGTTCTCAAAGCTAGACGACCAACGTAATGTCAACCACGTTCCGCTGGTTATATCAAAAGCACGTATATTGAAAGGACATTTGCGTTTGTGAAAGTAGATAACACCGTCATCAACAGCAGCAACATTAGTCCATAGATAGAATTCAGAGGCAATACATGTCCATGTTCCACTACTACTAGTATGGTGGTCATCCAGAGGAGGCGTGAAAGCATACAAGGAAGGCGACGAAAGCTGACCACCAGACAAGTGCACAAGAATCCGATCATTAGAAGAATTTTGGATTGCAAAATTAGACACTCTACAACCAACAAGATGGGGAGGTACAGGGAGAAGGGGAATCCAGTGGCCAACATTGGAATCAAAAACAGAAGGTTCAAGGCATATGTTTCCAAAGTTATATAAGTTGCCAAAGAGGCTAATGCAACGAGGATAACGTCCAGCAGTGTCAGGGAATGGAGCTTCGGACCAGACGCCCCGTTGAGAATGAGAATTGTCCGAATTCAAAGTCAAATCAAGACGAGAAGAGCCCCTAAAGGTACGGTCCAAGGGGATGTGGATCCGAGGTTGTTCATCAAAGGAAGGAATCCCAAATAGGTAGACAGAATGACCTAGATCGACCATGGAAGAAACCGCACTAAGGTGAACAAGTGAAGGGGAGTAATTAATCTTAATTGCACGCTGCTTAAGATCTACCAAGTGAAAGTCAATGCGTGCATGATCTCCTTCAGCCTTACGAGTAAGCGACTCAACTAGTACTGTATTCTCATCCTTTTCAACTTGGCGGGAGGTACTAGATGATTTTTTATGCTTCCTCCTCGTAGACCCTCCCATATCAACAGCGAGCTGTAACAGAGAGTCAAAATCACAGCCTAATTAATATATCAGACAAACAAACAAACAAACAAACAAACAAACAAACAAACAAACAAACAAATACAGATTAAATAAGGGAGGGCCTTGACGTAGTACTCCCGATGTTCCTAAAAAAATTTCCTAACTAACTTAGTTGTACTCCATATCCTAAAAATAATTATTCAAATCATCATAAACAAAATCATCAGAAATTTATTATTCAATCCATCAAAAACAAAGTCATCATAAATTTAATAACATGAAGATAATAATTTCTCGTGTGTAAAAAAAAATTAATGTAAAAACTGAAAAACTCACTGATCCAACGAAGAGAGATATCTATTAGGGCAGAGCACGGATCGGATATCCGATCCGAAGTACCATTTTGATAACTTCAAAGTTTAAAAGTTCACATCATAACATCAACAATCTAATACAAACATCTAAAGTCCGAAAAGTTCGTACCAAAATTACATAACCAAAAGTCCACAAGTCACAAAATCACAACAATTAAACGATAATGAAAGCGTCTAAATTGAAGATGTTGTCATCTTATGTCATTTGCGGGTGTTGCGCAACTTTCACTTACACTTGAAGATGTTGTCATCTTATCTAAATTAAGGGGAAAAAAAACAAGTTAATGAAAAGTTAACCTTGACAACAAAAACAAATTTAATACTAACAAAAATAGTAGATTTAAATTTCTATGAAAAAAACCCTAATTTGAAAACTGAAAAACTGATAAATTGAAAAAATTGAAACTTTACTAACAAAAACAGTAGGAAATTTCGAAATTAACAACATCAAATTAACCACATCAAATTAAACGAAAATAATGAAGAATAACAACATCAAATAAAATGAAAATATCAACATTAGATCGAATAAAACATCAAATAAAATGAAAATATCAACATTAAATCGAATAAAACATCAAATAAAATATACTACATAACCAATTAACCACATCAGATTTAATTTGAAACAAAATAAAACAATTAATAATATTAAATCATATTATTAAAATAGGTAATAAGTGAAATAAAAATTAAGATTGAACTTGAGTGTCGATTGGAGTCCGGGGAATCTAACGGAAAAGGTGACCGGAGTTTTTAGGGGAGGAAGACTGGAAGAGGCAGTTTGTGAATTGTGAGGAAGTGTTTTTAATTTTTTAGGGTTTGTGCGGCTGTGATTTGCGACTTTGTGTTGTGTAATGTGTGTGACTAATGAGTAATGACTACGGAGTATGTGTGTAGTTGTGTACAGTTGTACACTTTGTGTACGTGTTTTTTTTTTTTTTTTTTTTTTTGTATTTTTTTTTTTTTTTTATCTTAGGTTATTTGTTTTTTTTGGGTTTTAGACCTTAGTTAATTGAACAACTCTTGAATAAGACCGTCTAACATTTTAGTTTATGTTAGACGGATCTTGTTTTCAGCAATTGGTTTAATACTAATAAGTAGTAATTAGGTTACAATTAATGCAATTTTGATTTGTCAATTATTGTTATCAATTACAGCATTAAGTAGAGGAAGATTAAGGTGCATGCACAATTAACAATATTAATGTTTAATTCATTGAAATAGGTTATAAATTAATACTGTCCAGTACTTCCACTTATTATGTTTTTAAGTTGATTGCATCTTATTATTACGGAGTACTAGCTAAAATTTATACGGAGTATATTATATGACGATAATAATAAAATTATTTATCAAAGGTTACTATTACTTAAATAACGGTCACCACTATTAAATATATGATCACATTGTCAATTATTGCGTCAAAAAAGTACAATAATTCTCACAAGTCGTCTAGTTTTAAATTATTATAATATCCGCTTATAATTAATTGTGTTAGTTTATATGATATTGATGATACTTTTAACGTAGTCTGGTTTAGATGAATTGTGACCACTATTTAATAAATTGTAACTTTCACTAAAACATATAAAAGTTAAGAGTTTTATAGATACTATTGTAGTCACCGAATATTGGTAAATTGTATATTCTTATAGATAAATGGTGAGTATGAATTGTGTTATACAAAGTATTTGTTTTCTGAATTTGTCAATTGATACTTTTTGTGTATATATCAAATGCACTCCCCATTTTTAAAAATAGTATCACTAAACATGTTAAAGTTATCACCACTTATAATTGACAAGAAAGAGGTACCCTGATTTCAATTATAGTCACTAGTATGTCATATGACATTACCAAACAATATAATATAGTGACCTAATGTGTTAATCGTAACTATATTTCGATAACTGGTGATATATATTCAAGCAGTACCATACATGTGACATACTTTACATAATTATAATAATGTGGTGACTATATATTTTTAAATTGTATCTACTTATCAAAAATTGGTAAATTAAAGTTTTTAAACAATGTAATTTTGTTAAGTTTGTTTATTTGAGTATTATGTGTATCATAATTTCTTCTTGTCTATCTCGGCCTTCTCTTTGTCAAATAATGAAACATATGACAAGAAAAAAATAAAATTGGGATTAGAATGTTTTAAAAAATAAATAAAAATCAAACAGTATTTTAAAGAAGTCGTCTATGATTAAGAAAGTGTAAGACATATCTCCTGCTGAATAAAAAGTGAACACATTTAAGCTAATAGTGTCTACTACTACATTTACTGGGACCATTAGAAGATTAAAGTGGTCATGTTTCAATTATTAGACGAATACTAATACTATACGCCCGTCATTTATTGATAAACGTGACCACAAATTGACATATAGCGACCATAAATTGACAAATAGTGACCACAACGTATCATAGAATGACCAAAATTTAACACAATACTATAAGCATATATGGCCACCAAGTAGTCATCGGAACTAAATAAAAAATGACAAGAAATTACCAAACAATGTCTATAATTAACAATTATTGCCAATACAATTAACCAAGTGCGTGACCACTAATTAACAAATTGTGACTAGAATTTATCATATAGACACTGAAATTAAAATCTAAGACTGATTCATTAATATTACTACTACAACAATTAAGGTCACAAATCCGCCAAATAAGGTCACTAACTCAATCCACTCTTCAAAAATAGAAAATAAAAGTAGAGAGGAGAAAAAAGAAACGAAAAATGCAAGAGAGATGTAATGTAGAGGGATAATTGTTCGGTGTAATTTTATTAAAAAAATGAAACGTTGAGGGAGAAAAGAAAGAAACGAAAAATGAATAAAGAATTAGAGAATTGTTGGGTGTAATTTTATAGTCATATGCATTAGTAGTTGACTAGTTGTAACGTTGGAATTGGAAACACAAGTCATTGATATTTACAAACCTTCTTTATTGAATTGTTTTTTTGATACTTGCGTATTTACTACTCCGTATATCTTTTTTTTTTTTTTTTTCCCCTCAACAAATACCATTTATTAGTGTTATTAATTGATGTATTTTATTTAGTGCTGCCTTGAAGATTGAGTTGGTCTAACAGTTTATTAGTGTTAGACGGTCCTCTATAATACTTACTCTAGTTAATTTAGGTTTTTTCGAATATCGGATATCCGATCCGATATCCGATATCCGTATCCGAAAGTGTTCGGATATCGGATATCCGAATCTTTAAATCCTAATATCCAACGGATATCCGTATCCGAAATTTTTAAATTTTCGGATCGGATATCCAAAATTTCGGGTCGGTTATCGGATCGAAAAAATCGGATTTCGGATATTCGGATAATTTGCTCAGCCCTAATATCTATGGAGGAAAAGTGAACAACGGCGGACAATAACGAAGAGAGATAATAAAGCCCTTTTTTTTTTCCAAAGCAAACACAGCCTTCACTTTGGCTAGGTTTTTATTACTCGACAAGACTTAAATAAGACCGTCTTACACTTATGTTATTGTCAGACAACTTTAAATTACGCACCAAAACTAATTATTATTATTATTATTATTATTATTATTATTATTATTATTATTATTATTATTATTATTTGGTGAAATGTAAGAATTTTATTTCCAACCAAATACACTTACACAATTTTGAAGACAATCTAACCAACCTTTCTACTTTAGTCCTATTCTTTGAAGCCAAAGAAAGGTGGTCAAATGTAGACTATTCTTATCTACCATACAAAATCTTCGTCGAAGTACATTTTGCAACAGACTAACACAAAATCAGCCGACGTACACATCCTTCAAATTTCAGCCGAATTTCGTTCCTGCCATGTAAAATACACGAGGGCTTGAATCAACATTGCCACACAACGCTGAAAACATTTCATACCTTGCTGTAGCATCACCAAAATCGCAGCACTATCCTTCAACACGGCTAAACCAGGACTGTGCAAATTTCATCCCTCCATAACCTTCATCAGATACACACAATTCCAAAAGATGACCATGATCCTCCAGACAATTGCCACACAAAGGACAAGTATCATCCATACTAACTCCCAAGCAAAGAACTTAGACTTCACAGCCAAGGCCTCCCGAAACAACAACCAATTAATAAAACGATGCTTGGGAACAGCCCATTGATCCCATACATAGTGCCACCACAAGACTTTAGGAAATGGATCCCTACACAAATTATACGCAGATTTGACAGTGTACCCTTTTGGGTCAAGAGTCCACTCACCATTGTCGAAACCAGAGGCCAGAATCGCTTTAGCCCTACATACCATTTTCCATCCCCATGCTACATCCCCACTGATAGAATAATTATCAAAGGATCCCCCATGTAAATACACATGGCTGACCCATTAAACCCATAGCTTATCAGGATGAGTATATATCCACCAAACGAGCTTACCAACGATAGCCCAATTCCACCAAAGACTATACTTGATCCCTAGTCCACCTTCCTCCTTTGGAGAGCATAATTTCTCCCAGCTAACCGGTGGAACACGGGTTTGCTCAACAGAACCGCCCCACAAAAAGCTGCGACAGATGCTATTAACTTTGACGAGCACCCCTTTAGGTAGAACAAACACGTTCATCCAGTAGCCATACAACTTAGTGAGCACTGATTTCACCAGAGTGAGCCGACCAGCATAAGATAGGTGTCTGGAGCCAAAACCTCTGATCCGAGCTATTAGTTTCTCCACCAGGACAGTACAATCCGCTTTTTTCAGTCGTCCAGCAGTGATTGGTACCCCTAAATACCTGAAAGGCAATTGCCCTTCCTTAACACCTGCCACCTGCAAAATGTCACTTTTTATAACCTATGAGACCCCATCAAGCACGATCGATTTAGCAGGCTCATTTGTAGGCCGAAGCAATGTAAAAACGTAGCAAAGGATCGAAGGAGGATCATAATTGACCCAACATCACCCTTACTGAACATAAGTAGGTCATCCGCAAACATCAAGTGAGACAACTTCAGTTGGGTACACATGGGATGGTATCGAAATCCCATTGTATCCGTTGTGTAGGCTAGGACCCTACTCAAATACTCCATAGCAATGGTAAATAACAGAGGGGACAATGGGTCGCCCTGCCTCAAGCCCTTTTGCCCTTTGAAGAACCCAAAGCTTGATCCATTCAATACAAGGGAATAACTAGCAGTACTCACACATTCCATCACCAAATGAATAAACTGACTGGGGAATTGAAGAGCAACCAACATCTGATGGATAAACTTCCAGCTTACAGAATCATAAGCCTTCTTGAGATCAACTTTAAGTAGGAACCGAGGCGAAACAGCCTTCCTCTTATATAATCTAACAATATCCTGACAAATCAGAATATTTTCCACAATATGCCTCCCTTGGATGAATCCTCCTTGAGTAGGAGAGATAATATCCTTCAAAACTGGAGCCAATCTGTTACACATTATCTTCGTAATGCATTTATACACCACATTACAGCAAGAAATAGGCCGAAATTGAGTCACATTTTGTGGTCTCTCACACTTAGGGAGCAAAGTGATGAGAGTATGATTCACCTGTTTAAGCATTTGGCCAGACTGAAAGAAGTCAATCACAGCAGAACAAACATCATGCCCAACTACATCCCATGCATCTCTAAAAAAGCCACTAGAGTAACCATCAGGACCAGCAGCTTTATGCTTTGGAATAGAAAACATGGCATCCTTCACTTCCTGGGGAGTAACAGGGGCCAACAACTGAGTAACATGGGTCTCAGAGCACACTGCGGCTCTCCTCACAACCTCCACACTCACGTTTGTAGTACTAACTTGAGTCCCAAGAAGTTGGGTATAGAATTGAAGAAAACCCTCTTGTATAGTTTCAGGGGTATCACAGAGTCTGCCATCCACGTTTTCAATTTGCAGAATCTTATTCTGACAATGTTTACTCTTAATAACATAATGGAAGTACTTAGTATTATCGTCTCCAAACTCAGCCCAAGCGGCCTTGGACTTCTGAACATATATAGAACTCGTATACGGCCCTTTCCAAAATCCTAACGCTCTCCAAAGCCTCACCTTCCTGCTGAAGTAAAACTGGATTCAGGGGGTCCTTCTTTAATTGTTCTTGTAAGTAGTCTAGATTCATCTTTGCTTTAGTTGACGTATTAACTACATCATCAAAATCAGTCTTGTTCAAACTCTTCAATGGTCTCTTCAGCATTTTCAATTTTCTGACCAGTTTATACATGGGAGTACCATGATAACAAGTCTCCCACACATCTTTAACACAATCACCAAAGTTAGGCGCAGCACTCCACATATTAAAGTACTTGAAACTCCGTCTCCTATTCTCAACCACACCAATCTGCTGCACAATACAGGGAGTGTGATCAAAGATGCCCTCATTATAAAAATGAGCATACATATTATCCATTTGAGATACCCATCCTTGATTTACCAAAACCCTATCCAGTCTGCTATACACCCTAGTTGCAATATCTTGTTTGTTAGTCCAGGTATAGTAAGCACCACTAGCAACACAATCAGAGACATCACAACTGGTAACACACTCAGCAAAGTCTCTCATCTCCTCTTCAGAGGTATGCCCCCCTAATCTTTCTGCAGGTACAAGAACAGCATTAAAGTCCCCACATATCATCCAAGCTCCAGCAACACTATTTCTGATTGAACACAATCTACTCCATAACGCTTTCCTCTCCCTCACATCATTAGAAGCATACACCATAGTAAGGAAAAAGACCTTTCCTTCTGCAAGATCTTTCACCAGCAGGTGAATAAACTGAGCATGATACTCATAAACCTGAATTTGAAACATTGTAGGTTTCCAAAGAACCCAAACTCTACCACTATTATGAACCATATTATTTGTTGTAATACTCCAGTCACCACAAAAATTCTGACAAACTTTGTTTAGAGACGAGGTTTTAACCTTCGTCTCAAGGAGGCCAAATAGCCCTATCTGATTGTGATGCAAAAACCACTTAATAGAGCTCTGCTTAGATAGGCTATTCATCCCCCTTACATTCCAAAAACCGAACTTATGCATTACCCCCCGAGGGAGGTAACACACTACCACTAGTACCAACTCCAACTCGAGGAGTCACAGTATTCAAAGCCTCAAGAAAAGACACAGTCCCAAATTTAGCCGAACTCTGCCCTTTCTCAAGTAAATTCTGTCTACTCAACCTTATAATGTTCCTCGCAGGGGTCATAGCTGGTTGAATTTGCACACTGTGATTAACAGGCGTAATCACAGGCACAGCACCCCCAGTCTCTTGCTCCACTTGTTTCTGAGGTAAAAAAATGGCAGGAGGGGCCTGAACTGGTACCTCAACAGGAACTGAAGTCTTCATCCTCCACTCCTTCGCAGGCTGCTTATCCCCTCCCTTCTTCTTCTTACACAGCTTCTCAAAATGACCAATCCTCTTACAATTAGCACAGAGTATGGGTTTCCATTCAAATTCAACAAACACTTTAACAAGCCTTCCTTCCTCATCTAAGAAAGTAACATACTCAGGGATAGGTTTGCCAAAGGGGACTTCAATCAGAATTCGGGCAAATCCCAACCTGGTTTTGTTCTGCGTAGCAGTATCGCTATTGATGTAGTTACCCAACAGTCCGGCAATGCGAGGTAAACATTTACCCCAAAACTTTAACGGCAAACGCTGTAACCTCACCCAAACGGGGACCTCTTTCACCTCTTCTTTAATCAAATCAACCCCTTCAGTCCATGGCCGAACAATCAAGGGCTTATTGTCAAAAAGAAAGTGACCTTGCTGTAGCACCTTAGCTCTATCATCCAAAGAAGCAAATCTGACCAAAAAAACCCCATTTGGAAGGAAAGAAATCTTATCTATTGAATGCTTTGACCAAATGCGTTTAACGAAGCCCTCAATTACTTCCCAAGGCGGATTAAGCTGATATAAAACAATAGACAATTTGAATTCCAAAATTCGATCTCATCCTGCACATCATCCTCCGAGAAACGAAGAATCGCCGAAGGTTCTTCCACAATAACATCAAGTTGACCAGTACTCACACTCACACCTCCAATCAAGTTATCCAAATCAAGCGGCTGAATACCAAGCGGCTGATTTATTATTATTATTATTTTTAATTATTATTATTATTATCATTATTATTATTATTATTATTATTATTTATTATTATTATTATTATTATTTTTAATTATTATTATTATTATTATTATTATTATTATTATTATTATTATTATTATTATTATTATTATTATTATTATTATTATTATTATTATTATTATTATTATTATTATTATTATAAAAGAAGAAAGTTACACATCAGTTACAAAAAATTGGTGGGGAGCCGAGATACAATCTGGGCCCCCACCCCCTTTGCTATCGCAAAGCCTAGTCGAACAAAAATGTAAGCGGACATTCGAGCCCCTGCTTCATGGGAGGCAGAAGTTCAATCCGCTGAGCAAAGCTACGGCCTCGAATCCAGCCTCCCCAACGTAGAAAGAGAACGGTGGAAACCATACCCACCGCCGCGACACGTATCCCTGCAGATTTAGCACACTTACGCCGAGCCGCATCGGGCCGACAACCCGTCCGGACACGAACTCGCTAACCTGGCCTGAGTCAAAGGCGAAGATCCAACAGTCCACACAGCGCCCCGTCCCTCGTCCCAGGAGTAAAGAAGAACTGCAGATTTAAGAGATCCGCCATGGTCATCAACAAGACCAATGTCAACCTCCTTCCCAGCCGAGATACTGACACCAGAAGCGGATGTCCAAAGAATGTGTCCTGACAAGGTTATGCTTGCTTAACACCCACGATGCAAAGACACGAGACCGCATGATCCCCATAAACGTCCTCAACAAACACCCGAGAGCAAGCAGAACAAGGCCTAGACACCGAGAATAACGGAATACCCAACCGGTACCCAAGCACACACCGGTAAGTTCTTCCATTCATAGTCTGCCCAAGCCCCGTGATAGGCACCGCCCGCAACCAGTCCGAAGAATGGGCCCCCTGCTGAGACCGCCACAAAGCGATCTGCCGCGGGGAAAGCGAGAAGATCGATTCCGCAGAACCAGCAACCTTCGCGAAATATATATCTGCCAGTTTCCTCATAAGTTTGGTGGCAGCGATCTCACTAGGGTCACGTGGAAAAACAGAACCAGTGATCTCTGTAAACCCCTGCAAGGCAACCTCAAAAGCAGGACCAGAGGTCAAGATACCGGACGGGCGCAGAAGCTGAGCCTGCAACTCTGCAGACTGCAAACGGGACGCCAGGAAAGCATAGTGTAAAACGTCCCCCGCAGCATAAACTCCTAGCTAGAGGTGGCAAACGGGTCATTTCGATCGGTTTCAGATCAGTTTGTTTCGGATCGATTTCATTTGGTTTATCTGTGTTTTCGATTTCAATTCAGTTCAATTCGGGTTTGTTTCGATTACGAGTCTCAATCGATTATAGATAATTTTGGACCAATTCGGGTTCAAGTCGGGCTAATGTCAGATCAGTTGATAATCGAGTCGAGTTATGTTCAAATCAGATATTATTCGAATCGGGTCATGTTCGGATAAGATATGAAAGAGTTGTATCCTCAATTTTTATTTTCATTTTGAATTCACTTGTGTGCCTCTAAATTTTTCGCATATGAAATTATAGGATGTAATAAATATATAGCGAAATACAGGACAAAAATTTAAAAGTCTTACATATTATATTATTTTAAAGATTTCGTTTTTGATGATTTTATCTGTCTCCTATTGCTCTTAAAATGCGACTTAAACTTGAATTAATCTTGCTTTATTGCTTGTCCCACATCGAAAAATTAATGTAAATGTGGTGAATTTTGTTGGTATAAAGAGTTCCAATATCCCACATCGATAGAATTGGTAAAACATGAAGAGATATTATGGTTATAAGTAGTAATTATCTTCATTATATTCAATTATCAAATCAATTAATATTCTTAAACATTTAGTTAAAGAGTTAACAAATTGATTTTAAACTAGTATATATGACTTTTGTCATATAAACTAGCTTAGCCAATAATATATATATATATATATATATATATATATATATATATATATATATATATATATATATATATATATATATATATATATATATATATATATATATGGTTAAATATTTGTTTGGTTTGGTCTAATCAATTATTTTTCAGTTCAGTTGTCTTCGGGTTCGGGTGAAATAAATTCGGATTCGAAACAGTTCGAGTTTATTCGACTATGGGTCTTTTTCTGCATATGTGTTGAATTTCGTTGATTTGATTTGATTCAAGTCATATCAGTTACTTGACATGCCTCAAGTTAAACTTTTCAAATGTTCGATTAGATGTCGATTCCAACAATTTCAGTCGGTTTTTCGGGTTCGGTTTTATTTTGCCAGGTCTACTCCTAGCCCACCTAGCCGAAAAGGGAGCGTGGCAAGGCGCCACTGCCAGTCCCCAAAACCCGGCCCGCCCGCAGCAACAATACGCTCCAAGCTAGAGCGTAACG
Organism: Dianthus caryophyllus; assembly: GCA_023091065.1. Taxonomy (NCBI): domain Eukaryota; kingdom Viridiplantae; phylum Streptophyta; class Magnoliopsida; order Caryophyllales; family Caryophyllaceae; genus Dianthus; species Dianthus caryophyllus. The sequence goes on from CM041520.1 coordinate 11,439,151, forward strand.
CGGCATCAAACACAAGGTGAGCATCCCCGAAGACCCGCGGAGAACAAGTACGAAGAGTAAAATAAAGCTTAGACACACCAGTACACGCTCTCAGCAGAAGCAACTCACACTGTGGGTCCTCGATCCTCGCAACCAAACCCATAAGCTCGATGGTCTTAGTCACTCTCTTCTCCACAAGTGCACTGCAAAAAGCAGGGCAAGTGCTAACCGGGCCTCCCAAAACAGAGACGCCACGCAAAGGTCGAGCAACAGAAGGGGGAAAAACACCAGGAAACCGACTCCGAGGATCCTCATTAGGCCAAAAGACCTCCGTTTTATCGACTCCGTTTTATTATTATTATTATTATTATTATTATTATTTTTTTTTTTTTTTTTTTTTTTTTTGAAGAACGCAATTTTTATTGATATATAAACACAGTTTACAAGAAATTGGTGGGGAGCCGAGATACAATCTGGGCCCCCACCCCCTTCGCTACTGCAAAGCTAAGTCGAACAAAAATGTAAGTGGACATCCGAGCCCCTGCATCATGGGAGGCAGAGAAGTTCTGAATCCGCTTAAGTAAAGCTATAGCCTCCGAGTCCAACTCCCCCAACGCAGAGAAAGAGAACGGTAGGAAACCATACCCAACCGCCAAGACAAATCCCCTCAGATCTAGCACACTTCAAGGCCGAAAGATCAATGACAACCCATCAGCATTACCTAACGGTAGTTGCATTATTATTATTATTATTATTATTATTATTATTATTATTATTATTATTATTATTATTATTATTATTATTATTATTATTATTATTATTATTATTATTATTGTATTGAAAATGAAGGTAGTTGCATTAAAACTTGCAATTAATAACTTACATAGTTTTTATATTTTCAAAAGACTTTTTCACATCCAACATTTAATAGGTAGTTTTTATTTCTCAATAAATATTTTATATTTCAAAACAACCATTAAAAAACATAATAAATGAGATTGTCATTTCCAAGTAGTTTATTAACGAATTAATTTGCTGAAATTAAATTATGTGGATATGTTACTTTGCATCTATATCTCGTCACCGTTTGTTATAAAATGGTCATTATTGGTCATAATGGTACCGTAACATATACAGAGTATTAAATAAAGTTTATATTTTTCGTAACATGTATTGAATGTGGTTTATATTTCCAAAACCACATGTATCTAGTCACTACATGAAATTTATTACATATAAGGTATTAATATCAATTTAAAGTATTGATGCCAGTTTAGATAAATCCTTTATACAAAGCAATCACCACAGGGACACTTGGCACCCTGTGGTGAAACTTTGACTTTCAAGATGGGGCCCATTTATTTTGCTGCAATTTAATTCATAGAGTAGCAGTTACATTGATAATAAATTGATACAATAAATCACAGTAGCAATCCCAAATAAATTTTATTAATACATCAATTACTACATTACTTAATACTTTAATTACATTAAATCACATTAATACATTCAATAATTAAAATTAAAACTAGTGGCGTGCCCCGTGGAATCCACGGATCGAGTCCCTCACATTTCAATACGTATTTCTTGTGGGTTGTCAATTGTGTTTGTGCATGTAAATATTATAGTCACTAATAATTATTAATTTGCATCTAAAATTTTAAAATAATCTCTTAAATTGATAGACATAATATGAATTCTAGGCTTTAAACATCGAAAATGTCACATATTATGTCGACTGCATGTTACATACTATGTACTACACAATCGGACAATTAATGAAATCATAAATTTTCCGCAAAGGTGCAACTGCGCCTTTGATGCTAAGATGAGCGCAAATCATAACACCAAGAGTTAGAGCTCAAAATTAATGGACTTTTACTCCTAAGGACAATTATGAAATTGTTTATGTATTGAAGACGTGTTTTATTAAATGAGAAGAAATTAATATTGTGTCCTAGAAATGTGGAGGAATGTTACTACTGTGTCATTTTTATTGTGAGTTGTTCCCAGTTACACATCGTTCCATTTGTAGTTTTTTCTTTATTGTTTTCATAATTTGTGAGTTTCCTTCACTTAGTTGTTGTTGTGTCTCCTTTGTGGCGCTGTGTTTATCGTTTCTTCTGTGTCTTTCTTTCATCGCTTGTGTCGTCCTTTCTTGTCTGGATTTATATTTGTTGTTAATTTGTTTATTTAATTGATCATTATTAATGCATTATATATCGATCGGAATGTATCAAGTTTTATATATCATGTTATTAATTACGTTATATGAAACTGCAATGAGGTATGCTTAAAATATAATTTGAAATGCTTTAAGTCTTAATAATCTTGTGTTATGTAGATGCTTTATGTGTGTTATGCTGTAATTACACATGTATATATATAATAATGTTACTCCGTATATTTTACTTGCTATGGGTTTATATGGCTTAGCGTGTGCGGGATGGAATCAAGTCTTACGGGATATACGTAGGTAACCCGAGGTTAATTGACGATGAACTTCAGGGGATTGATGGTCTTCTTTTGCATTTTGAGAAATGCTAAATTAATAACCATGGATATTTATAACTCTGATTATGTATTTTGAGTTGTAAGACGATTGCAGCTGGGTTTGTAATACAAAGTACGTAATTAATATTTCCGCCTAAATTTAATTAGGTCACAAAAATCGGGTTGTTACAATAATAATTAAGAATAAAGATCAAATATATTGCGTACATTCGAATAGGAGATACAATTTTTTATAGTCACGTATAATGGTGGATACATTTCTTATTTATATAATACTAAAATGATTCCAAAGAAGTTTTCAATAGTTTTTGAGAAATTCATCGAGCACTTTTCACCTTTAAAAAAGTATATGTTCATTTTTATACATCAAACTTAATATGATATTTATATTAAGTAGGTATGTTAGATTACTTATTGTATGTTTTTTTTCATATATTTCGAATATGTTTAGATTAATTTATAAAATATAATTTAGAACTTATTTCATAATAATCATCATCAAATTTTGTAATTTTATGTAACAACCCGGTTTTTCGTGACTTAATTAAACTAAGGCGGAAGTATTAATTAAGTACATATATTACAAAAACCAGCTGTCATTGTCTTACAACTCGATATACATAATATGAGTTAAAGATAAAGTAGAGTTATTCGATTACATTCTCTCAAAACGGATTACAAAATAAGGTAGACCATCCCCAACATGATTATCGTTAGTCTCAGGGTACCTGCAACCGTAAATCCCGCATCACTCTTTCTATACATGCATTTCTAAACATATGCGATATATATAATAAATAAATAAAACAAATAGTAAGCAGGCAAGCCAAAAACATATAAGGGAACATGATGATTCCAACATAAGCATACGTCAAGTCATATAGTCATAAAACATTCCTCGATAATCATACTCAACAATGCAATTTCAATTCAAGGACAACGTCATTCAGACAATAACCAACCAAAACAAGGAAATACATCCATCATACGTTAACTAATGAGTCTTCGTTAGTAAGGCGGAAGCATGCAGACCTAATAAGCATCCGCGCAATAGCGATCAGGGCCAAACAGAGTGGACGTGTCTGACAGGCTAAGGATATCTAAGGTAATAAGGACAGCCAAATCCCTTGTCTAATGTATGCATACACCACTATAGATAGGATCGTAGCATACTCGCCCTTCGAGTAAGTAGTCACCTAATAATTCGACTATCACCAAAGACGGGCACCCCCGGGTGGGGCTGGATTTTCCAATTACCGTAGTATGGGCTCACGGAGATATCAAGTATGCCCCATCCCTAAGGTTGTATATCCCGCACCGAAATAATAATTTTAAAAATTATTAGATCGTCTTTAGCAACTCTGGGAGGGAGCTAAAGTCCCCATAGACAGCTACCTCATTAACTTCGAATTCAAGAGTCGCGACATGGCGAACAATCCAAGTATTTTATCAAGTACTTCATTTTCTCAATTTCTTATTTCCTCGTTTATTCAAATCAAGTGACAATTCTGAAACTTAAATAATATCGTCGAACTTTGTATAATGAAATATTAGTTCTAGCAGTTCTTCAGGTAAGCAGAACACATAGAAAGACTTAATGATTTATTTTGAGTCCGTTCGTAAATTTTAAATATTTACACTATTCATCATTTTACTATTCATCATTTTACTATTCACCATTTTACTATTCATTATTTTGTACGTATTTTTATACGTATTCGTATTTTCGTATTTCGTATTTTTACGTATTTTTATACGTATTCGTATTTTTATACTTCGTATTTATACGTATTTTTATACGTATGCGTATTCTTATACTTGTATGTATTTTTATATTTTATACATATTTTTATACTTAGGATATTTTTAGGTATAAAACTAAGTTTTTATTTACTAAGTATAAAATTCTAGTTTCAAAGTCGTTAAGTTCGTTTTGTATTTAGTGATTTGAAATATTATTTTAAAAGCGAAACTCGGTTAAGTTTAGTCATATATTTAACTAAAATTTTAACGGTTTCCATTTTTAGCGAGGTTGTCGTAGTTCATTTTAAATAGTCCGTATGTCCACATCCATATTTAAGCAAAGGTAGTAGCACTTGACTTTGTTCATTTTAACAAATGTAACGTTTATTTTTATCGGTTTTGTTGATTCTTTTTATTAACGATTTATTATACAATCTAGTATAATCCTAATTACTATTCAACTTTAGTGACTTAGTTACAAATTCATTTTGATCAATTTTGACCCACTTTAAATACAAAAACCGTGGCCCCTATTTTATTTAGCTATTTATTTCTTTTTATGTTTTTATTAATAATTCATTACTTAAACTAATTAAATTACTTAAGTGATAAAAATAAAAAGTGACAAAATTCATTTTAGGTCAAATTTAACCCTAAAACCGTGGCCTCCATTTACTTAGGCAATTTATTTTCGTTTTCTAATTTATCGGTTTTCGGCTTAAAGTTTTTATATTCTAATCATTTAAATTATACTAAAGTGATTTAACTAGTTTACAAATTTCACTAAACATTTTATTATATTTATGAATAGTGTTTTTACTCACTTTAAATTTCTAACTTTTATATTTTAAAGTTTTAGTTTATTTAACTTATATATTTAGTTTTGTAATTAATTACTAGTTAATAAAAACAATAACTAACAACTAACATATAAACATTATAAATCAAAACATGCACACAAGTGAAGAACACATGAAGATTAACATGAACACTTATAAATTTCATATGAACATTAAATACTCAAATTTTCATATCATCATATAAATTTCTCAAATTTTACTAGTAAGCTTATTTAACCTAAACTAACATAATGTGTTAATTACAAAAATTAAAACTAAAAAATTTGTCCAAAAGAGCAAGGAAAACCGTGGCCCCTTGTATATTATTCATAAATTTTATTTTTGATTTTTATACTTCTAATTCAATAGCTATTTTCCTTTATATCATATATGTATTTAACCTAAGTGAAAATCATAACAAAGCATTAACAAACAAAAGTAATTTACTTCAAATACAAAAATAACAACAATAATTTCAAGCACATAAATACTTTAAAACATTCAAATTTCATAACAATTTCATTTTAAGTCCAAAACATAAACTAATTACATTTTTATCTACTCCTTATTTATAGTCTTTTAAGCATGCAATTAACAAAAATTAAACCGAAAAATTTAGTGAAAAATTAGGTGAATGCCGTGGGGTTTTACTAGATCACACAAATTTTATTTTTCGATTTTTATCTTCTAATTTATCATGCAATACTTAGGTGATATATAAATCATGCATACACTCAAAACACAATTAGGAAAATAAATTGTGCAAGGCAAATATAGTGTGCGGGTGCACCTTAGTTAGTTAGGAAAAGAAAAAGCCTAGCAATTATCGGGATCGATAATATGGTCGAAGATACTTAGATCGATGGTTCCACCTTGCTCCTCTTCTTTGGAAAGATTAGTACATAGAAATGAAAACAAGCAAGTTAGTAATTTATTTTAAACTAAACTAACTAAACTAAAAATTTAAAGTGTAGTATTTGATGTTTAAGTGAGGTATAGTTTTTAAATGATTTTAATTTATGTTATTAATTAATCTATATATACATATTAAAAAACAATCTACAACCTATGACTCCAAAGAAAACATTGAAAAAACCAACCCAAAAATTACCTCCTCCTTCCACGTCAAACCAAATTGCCACGTCAAATTAGAAACCAAATTGGAAAGGGCAGCTCTCCCGCCTCATCCTCCTTCGTGTCCTTTGATCTTCCTCCACCTTTAGAGCAAGTACAATGGAAGAACTATATATATAGTTCTTTCTTTTTCCAATACATTTTTATGCAATTTAAAATTTAAAGACTTTTTAACCCAATGAAAAAACTTTTTAATTTGTTCTTAATTGGCCCCACTCCTATTTTTATTCACCAATAAATTATTTTACTTTACATTGTAACTTGAAAAAACTTAGTTCTTAAATAAGAACCTAGTTCTTTCCTCAACAAACTCAATAATCATCACAATGGAAAGAACTTTATTTATAAAGCTCTTATTGAAGAACCCAATGCAAAAACTCACCATTGTACTTGCTCTTAGTGCTCTACTTGCGTAGTAATAATTGTGATAAATCATAAAGGCTGTGAATTGTAATCAATATGCGATTTCAAACGTCCTTTTTATTCACTTCAACCATGGATGTCATTCTTTTATCGGCTGCCATACCCATTGCAACCAGGTATGATTTTTTTAGAATGGTTTTAGAGCAGGTAATTTTTTTTCGGGATCACAAAGTCTCGTGTAAGGCGGTCTTATTACAATGTGCTGGATTGATGAGTTGATTGATGTATATATTGAACTGTTTTTGTGTGTCCATGTGTGTGTGTTGCTTTATGTTTTGAGGTGTTGGTTAGATTGCAGTTGTTACTCGGGTACTTCGTCAACTTGAATCGTTGCAGAATAACTTGGGAGCCTTTCGTGTTATGTGATTGTGTTTGTGTTTGCTTTTGAGTAGAAATTTTAAGATTGCTGAATGAGTAGCGTGTCGATTTGTGGATGATTAGCATTTGCTTTACATGTTTTTTTTTGGTCAAGAATGTCACTTTAGTTTGCAGTTTGGTGGGAATGATCTTGAATTTGCTTGGATACATTGTATTATTTACAGTGCAATTTTGCCGATTGCATCTAGAAGTCAAAAACGTCCTCATTCAATTTATTTTCGTTTGCGATCAATTACCAACTTTCGATTTAATTCAAGGACTTACCAGCAAATTAAGAAATGGGAACAGCGTCGAAGAACTCCGACAGCAGCTACCATGGCGACAGTGGCGATGACGAAGAAGACAACAACAATTCCGCCGGTTTCTCTGAAAATGCAGAATTACAGCCAAAATGCCGACTTCATTCCTCATGTTTTTGGCTCTGCTCCTTTAGTCGGTTCTTGGGACACATCCAAAGCTGTAATTTTTTCTTTCATTCATTCATTCATTCATTCTCAAACAAGCATATGATATGATTCATCTTCATTTATTATGTTTTTGAATTGTTGAATTTTAAAATTGTTGTTGATTTTATTGATTAATTAATTATTCAGTTGCCTATGGAGCGTGAGTCTACTTCAATGTGGGAATTGAGTTTCGTCGTTTCGCCTAATCATGGTGTGAATTCATTCTTACTCTCTTTTGTTTTATTTGAGTATTCATTCCTACTTTTGGTATTCATTTTCGTTCCGCCTCCTTCTGCCTTTTTTCTTTGAATCCTTATACCCTTCATCCTGGCATAAACACCACCACCATGTTGAAGCCATCACGAATTGGGCATTTTGGTTCAGTGAGTATTGCATTGTTCAAGCATATTAATTTTGTTAGTTTAATTGGTTTCATTCTTCTATATCAATTGTTTCTTTAAATTAGTTTGGATTTTGACATAGAATAGATTTGTGTTGTTATATATTGGATTTTATTCATTGAATCGAGGTTGTGTTGATTATACTGTTGTTTTTTATTCCGATTTAGACGTTGCTCTCGATACTCAGTTCCATTGTACTCTTATATGGAGTTGTAACATTACCATTCTCTGTTTGAGAGGGTATCAATATATTCCTGTCAAGGTTTGTGCCTACTGAAAATTTACAGTTTCGTGATGAATCCCTCACATTTAAAGTAATTTTCTGCTGATCTCAATTGTTTATTTGAGCTTCTGGTCTCAGCTCTTTACAATGATTGCAGCATTGTTGATTTTTCTCAAAAACTTTATTTTCAGCAACACTTGGCCATGAAGAATTTCGGTGCTTACTCCTATCTGACTGACTATCATCTTTTGTAGAATGTATGTGCTTGTGTTTCTATTAGTTTTATTTTTCGTTTATTTTCCTTCTAAAACAAATTTATTATTTCCCCGCAACTAAATCTAGAATTTTGTGTTTATTTTTTACGTTCTGTTTGTCATTATATTTATGAGCTACGTATATGAAGTGGTTTGCTTTCATTTGCAGTCGCGACCAGGAAAAAAAAATAAAAATAGCAAAAGCAGCAGTGGTGACGATGTATCTACACGAAAAGTAATTCAAGCAATCATCAGCTAAAGCTAAAATGAATGTCAAAAGAAAAGCAGATATCATTATCTTTCGATATTAGTTTACCCCATTGTTTGCTTGTATGATTACTGTCCCCCTCCTATCGTTGATAGAAATTCTATATTTTTATTTCCTCTCTTTGTAGTTTGTTAACGCTGAAGATTGTGAAGATAAATTAATGATTGGCGTAATGACAGTTAATGGGCCTCGGATACTCCTGCCCCTGCTGCTACAGTTTAAGGAGATTATTGGTCCTCTGCTCCAGGTTAGAAGTGTTTGAATATTATCATCCGACTAGCAAAAGCTTTGAACATTTATATGGTATCTCGCTGTTGTTATCGTAGTACTGATGTGTAACTAAGACGCGTTCGCTTTGTTTTCTCGTGTCGCAGTCAAATTTTCGGGTGATGGTTGGTATGAGAATGCTACTGTTGTTGCTTATGTTCCTATTATTACCTTAGCACCACCTGCAACTGAGTGTTCTCTTGAGTGAGATGAATTTTTTGGTTCGAGTAAGTGTTGAGAATTGGGTATTGGAGTTAGTCTTGGTCGCTTAGTTGTAGATGATATACCCAAACATCCGACATGTGCTTAATTTTATGGTCTTAAATTTACGATAAATTGATCACTCTATTATGTATTTGTGGTTAAAGTTCCCCAGTCATTTGTCACCTGTTCTTTTGGACTGGTACTCTTTAACTACTACATCTGAGTTGTTATAAAAGAGATAAAGAGAATGGTTTTTTCTTTTAATTAAATTTGAGTTGGTCCAAAAAAGAAAAAAAAAAAGATAGATTATAGACATTGGAAAAGATTATAAATAGTAAATTTTGGGAACTTTAGGGATGTGGAGTTTTTGCAAATTGTAATCGGTCTATTTGAAGTTAACATTTTATATTTGAACTTTTAATCTTAGTTCTTACAGTGATTGCAGCATTGGGGAATTCTAGCACAAAATGAAGCAGATGTAAGATCGTCGTCATGTATGGCTATATATGTTGATCAAAATCTTTACAGCAAAATTTGGCAACGAAGAACTATGGTAGTGTCTCTAATAAGTTTACTGGTGCGCAGTTTTTATCTCCTTTGAGGTGGCCTTTTTTAAGCTAAAAGATTGATTTGCTGTTGAAAATTTAATTTTATTTAATTTTTTGTGTGTAATTTGATTTTTTCTGATCGTCATGTGTTGAATCTACACCAAATCGGACGCCACTCTTACCAAAGATTTGCATGTCGAACAGGTACAACTTCGTTTGTGTGTTTCATTTTTATTACTGTTTCTTAAATCCTCCCAAAATAGAAAAGTGACTTATTTTGGGTGGCTATCCAATAGTTTTAAGGAGTATCTAAGTTTGTTTTGCCCTTACGGGTGATTCATGGAGTTTATGTTGGAACGTTCAGCTTTACGGTGACTTTAATTAAGTTCGACTTTGTTTTCACAATAGCTATTTACAAGAGAATGGAACTTAAGTTCGACTTTGTTTTCACAATTAATGAAACTTCTTACATTTCACCAAAAAAAAAAAAAAAAAAAAAAAAAAAAAAAAAGTAAAGGTTTTAGCTAATGTAAAGTTGTACATGCATTTAATCAGTCTAGAACTAAAACTATGTACTCATAAATTATTTCTCCGTTACTTTACTATATATTAGCTGAAGTTTGGCCACAAGGGTAATTTTCACCAGAAGTAAAAGAGAAAAAGGTACAAGTTTCAGTTCGATCCCAAAACAAGGTAACAACAAATAAGCCATACTTCAAAATACCCTTTTTGTTTAGGCTTATACTTTTGTCGGAAGTACGTTGAAAAATAAATGTGTATGTTAACTGGTTAGTGTGTTGGTGCACACATAGGCACAAACCCCATGTATTAAAAACACAAACTTTAACTGTGTAATCACCAACCCTCAGGTAAGATCCTTTTTTGGGGTTTTTGACAGTATAGTTTTTTCTCCGAAACCATATATTTAAAAGTGCAAGACACATCATGAGTGTTCAATACAGATCATTCTTACCGGTATAGGGGTTAGGGGTTGTGTTGTTGTTGGTGGTAGTTCTGCTTGAATATTTTTCTTCCAATTTCCCATTTATTTTGAGAAAAGATCATTATCATTAATAAAAAGTCATACGACATTTACAACATATGTCAAACTCAAACGGATAAAAATCGATTACAATCATAGAAAATAAATTCTTGTTCAAAGACTGATCCACTGCAACAGAGTCTCCATCATCAATAGTTTATGTTAAATCCTTATAAGCATGAGATTAGAAATGATTTCTTCAGTCCGTAAGATTGTGTAAAGATTATTTTTTAACATGAGATTGTGATACTTTCAAACGGGTTTTGAACACAAGAAAAACTGTACGCTAATTATATGTTGATTGAACAACTAATGAATAAACAAACTTAAAAAACAAATGCATAAACACAGAAGAAATATTATAGATGTTCCGTGATTTTCACGGGCCGCACCACTAGTTGTAAGTAAAAAGAGGAAATGATTACTAACTATAAATGGTGAAGAATTTATTTAAGTGTTCTAAGAAATTTAAGACAAGAAAAAGAAAGTTTAAGGAAGAAAAGAATTAAAGAAGATGAAGATCTTCATGAAGGCTCAAGGTTGAAGATGAAGTTATGCTTACAAGTGTTCTTGAGTTGGTTTATTTAGAGAGAAAATGAGTGAGTTTTTACTTGTGTTGTGTGTGAATGAAATGTAGTAGTAGTAAAATGTATACTAGTAAAGTATGTATTAAGTTTAGTATTTAGAAGGTATAATGTTTAAATTTAAATAAGCTAAATGTGATGATGAAAATATAGATGTGTAAGAGATTATAGGGTGGCTTGTGTAAGAGAAAAGATGAGCTAAAAATTGGTCATATTTGACCCTAGGTAAGTCGGCCAACTTGTGATCAAGTGGGCTCGATTTTCGTTTTTGAAATTTTCGATTTACGCGCACGCGAAAAGTCTCGAAATAAAATATATGATCTTAAAATAATGTTTCGAAGTAAGATCGAAAATAAAAATGAAATTAAACCGCAAAAAGAGATCAAAAGAAAAATTGGGTTTAAAATCCTCGAAACTTTGAATAAAAATTATTTGGTCGAAATACTTATTTTTTTCGTTGAATGTTATCGATTTAAAACATTATAATCAAACATCAAAAATTTTATCAGTTTAAGATAAGCGTGACTCATTATTTCGATATTTAGCGAAAGTGTTAGTTAAATAGAATCGAAATAGTAATTTGTTATTAATATAATAAGATTTATAAATAAAGATCAAAATGATTAAATTAAAAGTTTGATGTTAAGTGTTGAATTTGTATAAGAAAAATGGAAGAGGATTAGGTGACTTAGTCACCCAAAGTGGCTCGGCCCACTTGGCCAATTTCGCCTCGTTTTGCGCGCCGAAATTTATCGTAGAAAAATTAGTCGTCGATTCGTCATTTTATTTATCGAGTTCGAATATGTAAAAATAAAGTTCAAACTCGAAGTATATCAAAAATAGTTTTAGTTCAGGTGCGATGAAAATTGTAGTGTTTGAAATCGTTGACTTGAATTTCAACGACGAGAAAAATTATAAGGGTCCACTTTTATTTGAAAATCAAAAGTGTTCGAAATTGAATTTTATGAATAAAAGGTTTTACTTTTATCTTTATGAATAGTAAACTAGGCTTGACCATTTTGAAATTTGAAAGACGATATAAGTTTTGTGTTGACTTTTATAAAATTTTGAATTGTGTTTCTTTTTTATTTCTGAATATAATACAACATACTTTATTTTTCAAAATTTTTATATTTGGATTTAGGAATTTTTGTATTATTTGTCGAAAAAAAAAACAAAGAAAAAAAAAAATTCAGACGCATTTTTATTAAAAGGAAAAAGGATGAATTTAATTTAAGGAATTAAATTCTTTTATAATATTGTGTTACGAAAACACGGGGTGTTACAATCCTACCCCCTTAAGAAAAGTTTCGTCCCCGAAACTTGGATAGGGTGGATAACTGCTCGAGGTTTAAACAAGGCAGTTAGAGAGAATATTGAGATTTTAAAAATTTGGATAATAACATTTGGTTTTGTTGGAAAAAGACTTTTTGGAAAGTTTGAGTTCTCTTTTTAATATAGAAACGCCGGACAGAGTGAAAATATTAGAGAACAAAACCGCGTTTGATTTATTAATGAGATATTTAAATAAATATAGAAATGTTACTAGAATGTTATTTTTGAAAATGACGCGAAAGAGATTCACAAAAAGGTAGGGCCTAGAAGTTTTGTACGGAATTAAATTAAAATTAAAAATAATAAGAGTTTTAGGAATAAAAATAATTTATTTAAATTTGAAAATAAAATCTAACCTTAATATAGGTTGACATAAGAACTTTTAGGATTTAATTAAGTTTGTGATATAATCAAATTATTATCCTACCCCCTTAAGAAATTTTAAACATATATACATTATATTATTATCGTTACTTTTAATGATCACATACATAAAGTATATAGCCTTATGAAAAATGGCATTTAGGGAAATGTGTTTGCTTTTGAAAGAAGGCACATGTTTAAGGACATGTCGGTCCAAAAATTGTGTTATGTGTTTGACCTTGATACATTGCATCCTAAGGGTAGAATCTCCTTAGTTGATCTAGGCCGCTTGTTGCTACTGCTTGGTCTTCGACTTGGATTTTCAAAGACTTTGTCACTTGTTGGTGTGCTTCGATGCTTCTTGCCCTTGCTTGCTTCGCCACTGGCCAGAGGGTTATTTTTAGGCTTTTTTTTTTTTTTTTTTTTTTTATTTGTCTCTTGCTTCAGAGCTTCGAGACATTCTTGCCTTTTTTTTTTTTTTTTTGCCCTTCCTCTCCGTTTCTGTTTTTGCTTTTTTTTGTATTCTCGTTTGCATTTGAGAATATGTCACACCTTTTGTGGCCTGGGCTTATGGTTTGTCCTTGTTAGACCTTGTGGTTTGGTGGTCGCTTGTGATCGTATGTCTATCACGCCAGACCCCTCTGACAGGTGCGTTTGCTTATTAGGCACGCGATTGAGTACGCGGAGGGCGATCCAGGAATACTCGTACCTCTGGTCATGATCAAATTCATGATCACTGTGGAGCTCCAAATTAATGGATCCTCCTCCAAAAGCAGCGGAGTAGTAGACCACAAGTTGACTACCAGACCTTAGGTGTTTAGTCGTCGGAAGCCTTTTTGTCTTTGTGTCTTGTATTGTTGTTGTCCTTGACCTTCGTATCTGGTCCGGACCCCCTTCGGATGGCTACTCCTAGGATGCAATGTATGTCGGTGTATAATGAATTTTGTGTAAGAAAAAGAAACAGGGTTGTGGGCAAACTTGTTCCTTTATCGATTTGTTAAAATGTCGTTCCTCATAGACTCGACTGTCTTAGACTGACAGAGATTGACTCGATGCTTAGAACTTGACCCTTATTAAAAAGTTGCAGGTTGCTTGATGAGATCGGCGAGGTTGTTGATGATGCTTGGGTGGATGCCTCGTCGGTTGCTTGAGGTGCACGCGTCTCGAATATAAGCTGGTGTCTTCCTATCGAGGATCGGTTCACGCATAGTTAGACTCGTCTCGTGGATATGCGAAAAATGTTTTATGTTTTTTTTTTGTTTTTTTTTTTTTTTTTTTTCAGAAAATTCTTTTAAGCTTGAAAAAGAAAGTTTTCAAAAGGTTTTAAGCTAAAGGAAAGCTTTTAAGGCGAGAATGCATGCGCGCATCTTGCCTCGACGTTAAAAATGTTTTTGCTTTGCATCTGCCGAGCCCATGTTAACGGTTCATCGTTAAGGGCTCGAGCCTGGATGCATGAAAAAGGATTCGACTTGAAAGCGTTTAGCTAGTTAAGTCGAGGATGCATTTATTGTCGGTGTTCATTTTAGCTCATTTTTTATTTCAGAAAATTCTTTTTAGCTCGAAAAAGGAGGTTTTCAAAAGGTTTTAAGCTAAAGGAAAGCTTTTAAGGCGAGAATGCGTGCGCGCATCTCGTCTCGATCTTAAAATGTTTTTGCTTTGCATCCGTCGAGCCCATGTTAACGATTCATCATTAAGGGCTCGAGCCTGGATGCGTGAAAAAAGATTCGACTCGAGAGCGTTTAGCTAGTTGAGTCGAGGGTGTTAAATGTAGAGCCTAAGCCGTGTGATCTAGGGGAGTGAATCTGCGAGCTCGGGTTTTATTCCTTGCTTGGTTTTTTTTGCTTGTTTTGTAAAAGAAGATTTTGAAAAGTGTTTTTTTTTTTTTTCAAAAATTTGTTGTGTGTATTGTTAAAATAGCTCGTCGTGTTTTGACAAAATATTTGGAAGACTTTTGAGTTGGAGACGCGTTGACACGTTCCCCGTCTCGATGTAAAAGATGTTTTGTGCTTGAATCGTATGGGTCCGTATTAACAGTATGTCATCATGGGCTCATTTTTGGATTGCAATAAAATGTTTTGGATCCGACTTAAGATAACTATAGGCTAGTCGAGTCGGGGATGTTAAAGCGTGGTGAAAACGGGACTGCTCATTTTCACGTGTTTTGTTTAAAATGAATTGAGTCAAATGATTATATGTCAGTCGATTGAATGCAAGTGACGGGATTGGGTTTGACCTTTCCCGGGTCTTGTTTGTTTGTAAGAGATGCTTGTCAAATCGAAATAACTAGAGGTCAATCGACTCGAGGGAAGTTTTGCAAAAATGTTTGTAAAAGGCCGAGATCGTTTGTTTTGAGTAAGTTCCGCAGGAATATGTTGATATTCTCGGGTTTTGCTTTTTGAAAATATTTTTGCTATAAATGAATTACAGTGACCATGAGTCGTGTAATCCATTTACGTTTTTGAAAGGCCTTGCGAATGTAGTGATTATTCGCGGGCGTTTTTAAAGACTGTGTTTTCGTGTTAAACTGAAATGACTATAGGTCAGCCGGTTTATACGGAAAAGTTTCGAAAAACGTTATTTCAAAAAGTTTGCAAAAAGAATTGCTCCTCTTAGACACGGGAGGCTTTTTGAGGTAGAGCCGTGTTGACACGTTTCTAGTCTCGATGTAGTAAACAATTTTGTATGATCACGTCTGGTCAGCCCAAGTTAGCGGTATGTTGCTTGAGGGCTCATCGTTAGATTGTGATTTTGAAAAGGATTCAAAACGAAGTAGCGATAAACTAGTCGATTTGAGGATTAAAAAACGGGTAAAAAGCGAATGTTGTTTTTTACGAGTAATTAATAGGGGACGTCGAGTCAAAATGGCGATGGGTCATTTGGCTTAACATGCAAACAAATGGGTTCGTGTCTGGACAAACCCGTGTTTTTGTTTATTTTTGAGAGAAAAGTTCGTTTTAAGTCGGGGTGACTAGCGGGTCATTCGGCTTAGAGCTATTTCTAACGTAAAGGTGTTTGCTTTGCTTAAAATATCCGAAATAAGTTGACATTTCCGGGTTTTGTTTTGTAAAATGTTTTGTGATAAATGTATTATGGCCATATGTCAGTCGTATAATTCATTTATGTTTTGTAAAAGATCGGATATATAGTTATTATTTCCGCGCGATTTTGAATATCGTGATGTTTTGTTTATCGGGTTCATTTGACTATAAGTTAACAAACCTGACGTTATGTTTTGAAAGTATGTCTTTTGAAAAATGTTTTGAAAACGTATTTACGAAAAGACGTTTTGAATGTGTAATGCTTTGAAAATGATTTTGTATGCATTTGTTTATAAGACGACTATAGTGAGGGTACTATAGCTTCGCATTTGTACGTATAGACACGGGTTTTTGGCTTATCGGGTAAGGTTCCCTCCAGTCATTCCCGCAACGTTTGGGTAGGGTTATCCGCAAGATTGCACACGTTTAAGTGTGAATTCAATACGGGTCCTAGAGCGTCCGAGTTTGACCTGCTACGATCGTTTGTACGGATGCCGTACTTGTAATCGTGGAGGGGTGAGAGATCGACGTGTCCAGAGTAATCTCGCTTATGAAGCAACCGTTACTAGGGGCCGTCCCTCGAGGAGTGTGGTTATGAATCAGGAGGATTCGACTCAAACGGTTGCATGTGCTCAAACATCGAATTTTAAAAACTGTTTTCAAGTTTTCAAGTTTCACCTCTTGTGTTTTTAAATAAAAGAAAAAGCTAATTTTCTTGAAAAATAAAAACAGTTCGTCCCCAGCGGAGTCGCCAACTGAAGGTACCGGGAATCGTGCTAGCTCTCGACGCCCCGCGCGCGCCCGCCCTCGTGAAATGGGACGGAATGCGCCTCGCGGGAAGAAATGCGTTACCGCGTCATGGAGCGGCGCGTAGGAAAAGTGTTGCTGTCGCGGGTCATTCGCTCGATTAGCTATGGGGGATGTAATTGAGTAATTTGTTTAAAGCATTTTAAAGAAATATTGAAAAATCATTAAAAAGCCGTTTCTCGGAGTCGCCACCAAATTATGGGGGAATTTGGACCCGTTCGGCGCGTCTTGGACTTAAAGACACGAATCTTAGAGTTCAAGGTGCGTCAATACCTATCCGTCTAAGGCAATTGTGAAACCAGAGCGGATTCGGGGTGAGGGTACTCTCCAAAAGTTTGTCAAAATGCATTATGAAAACTATAATTGAAAAGCCTACATAAAAGTAGCTATTATTAGCTTGAAAACAGTGTATTATTCGATGTTTGAGCAAATGCAGACCGCTACGTACAAGTGCGATATGTGACTCGATAAATATGCGTAAAAGCAAATATATACGTCAAAACTATGACGGGTTGCTATAGGAAATGTGCACAAAAATGATAATTCATTATTTGAATTATCAATTAAATGCTATTTTCCGACTCTCATGCGTGTGTAAAAGTTTGTTAAACACCCTCAGTTTTACATGTTTTAAAACTAATGAAGACAATAAAAGTTTTGTCGAAATCATGTTTAGTCCTTTAATGCATAAATGAGAATTTGCATAATGTAAAAGTGAATCCGTTTGTTCATTTTTAATTGTGTCGTTGCTTATGCGATATTGGCGAGGTTTAAGACGGATTAGGAATCCGAATCGCTACAACCGTATTACGAATATAGGTTCGCAATGCCAATACCGAGTCGGGTTAGGAACCCGTATGAGTCGAGTATACGTGAGGCGTAGTGTGAGAATGAGAGTGATGATAATTCATGGTTTGAAATGGTCGAATAAGGGGTGTATTTATAGGGTTTTGAGCCGCCATTTTGCCAAAACAAAATAAAAACAGCCAGTGAACTGGCGATTTAAATTTAAATCGCCTGTTCACTGGCGATTTAAATTTTGTTTTGTAGACTTGTGACGTGTTTGTTGCTTGCGTATGTGTATGATGTATGTGTATATGTATGTTGCTTAGTGTGTTTGTGTTGGTGATTTGTTTTGGCCGACCTATTTGGGTCTGTTTTTGTGTTTCGTGTTTCGTGTTTCGTGTTGCGTGTCTTTTTCGGGTCTCGGGCCGAAAATTGTTTTTATCTTGTATTGACTTGTTTTTGTGAAATGTATTTAGACGTGAGCTTGGCTTGAGCGTCTAACGCCTTGGAAGGCGTGCTCGGGTGTTTTTGCAGGCTTTTTCGTATTTGAAAAGGCTTGCTTTTGTGTTTTGTGTTTTGTGTGTTGTATGGCTTTTGTTTGTGGGCCTGTTTTTGTTATATAGGCTTGCTTTTGTGTTGGGTCGGTTTAAATAAAATAACTAAGCGAATACTCATTTTACACGACATGCAAATAAATCATTTTACGCATTAAATGACTTAAAATGTTTTTGACAAAATGTACCGTTTTGACATTACGTTAAAAACATGCTTTTTTTGTAAAAAGTCCATTTCATCATAGGGTTTTTGTTTGGGGGGTACGGATGCGGGTATCTACATAGGGTACCATTGTGCATGTGACCTAATTGGATCGGACTAAATTGGTAGAATATTCTAAATATTCAAATCATAAGCGGGCTCTAGCAAGATATTATAACAACCCAATTTATCTGATTATCATAATCTCATATTTGGTCCATGACTTCTATGAAGTCAATGCACAATTGTTGACGGACACCTAGTATCCCCAACACCCCCTTAGCTATAGCAAAGCTAAGTCTAGCAGAAATATAAGCGGCAACACGATCCCTTACATCATGAAATGCAGATAGTTTTTGTATCCGCTTGAGCAAAGTCACAACATCCGAATCCAGCTTCCCAAGCGTAGAGAAGGAGAATGATAAAAAATACCATAACCAGCAGCTGCGCACAAATCCCGGTACTTAACATACTTACGCAGACCAGCATCAACAACCACCTGACCAGTCATGAACCTGACCATCCTAGACTGAGTCAAGGGGGATGATCCGGTCAGGTCGAAACACACATCCCGGCCCTTGTCCCAAGAATGAAGAAGCAAGTCCGCAGGACGAAGAGATCCTCTCTAACCATCAACCTGGCCGATATCAACCTCCTTGGAAGCGGAAATGTCAGCCCTGCGAAAGATGTCCAATAAAGTATTACGGACGAGGTTATGTAAATGCTTAACACTCACAATACCAGTACGAGAAACCGCATGATCACCAAAAACATCAACATCAAACACCCGAGAGCAGGGGCAATTTCAGACTTTTCGAAATATGGGTGTTGATTAAACTTGACAAAAGGGTCCGTTCGGTTATATGAATCGAGAAAAAAATATCGGCGGTATAATATGAGTCGGATAAAAGTTAAAATTCAGATCAAAACAAGTTTTTAAGGTCTTTTTTTTAGAATTATTTGGTAAATTAGAGTTTTTTTTTTTTTTTTTTTTTTTTTTTTAAAGAATAAGAAACATAATATCACAGCTTTGGTTTAGAAATAAAATTATTTTTACTTATGGGATGCATGTACACTCGAATTTTTTTAAGCCACACAACGTTATTGCGCGAGGTATTTTACCTGATTAACTTAATTAAAAGAAATGAGTCATAGAACAAAACGACATTTGAGGTGGCATTTTCAGTGAACTAAAAAAGATCGCTTAAGATGGTGGTTTTAAGCGAAACAACAGAAAAAGTAAATTCAAAAAAATTAAAGAAACAAAAAAACATCATTGCGAAAGGCGTTTTTCGAAATTAAGTTTCTAAATATAATACTATGTTTATCTTGGTCGAAAATAAAGTCTAAGCCTAAATTAAAAAATAAAAATTATTAAATAAAAGAAAGGATAAATGCACAAGAATAATCCCAACTAACATTTATCTTCCAAAATAATCTCAACTCAAAATAATCTCAGAATAATCCCAACTATTGAAAGTTATTCCAATAACATATTTTCGTTAATTTTAACTGGCTGAAATAGGTATAAAATAAAGTCAAACCAATTTTAATTTTAGATAGAATAAGAGTGAAGAAAAATTTAAATCGGTTTAACTTTCTATTGTACCTGTTTGAGTCGGTTAAAATTGACGAAAGTATATTATTGGAATAACTTTCAATAGTTGGGATCATTATAGAATTATTTTGAGTTGAGATTATTTTTGGAAGATGGGTGTTAGTTGAGATTATTCTTGTGAATTTATCCTACAAGAAAAGTAAGGAAATTGTTAAATTAAAGTAGGTAAAATGTCTTGATAAAAGTGAGTGAATTTGTGAAAAAGAGATCTGAATATAATACAGAAATCCTGACTCATTATCATTTAACTGCATGTGGTTTAATGGTAGTAGATTTGATTTGTGAGTTGTTGATTAGGAGTTCAAATCTCTTGAAATGCATATACCTGTCAATTTATTCAATGGATTGTCATTTATTTGGTTCAAATCCAAAATATTTTGAATCCAAATATTGTGATTTATAAAACAGTGGATATACTAGGAATTTGAATTTAAAAATTAAAAACATATTTCCAAACGGATCATTAAGAGTCTCAATATGATAAATTAAAAGTCCAAATGAATTACATGATTGTTATTGCACAAAGATTTGATATTATATATATAATATATAATTATCCTTCATTCCATTATGTTACCAAGAATTATAATTAAAAATATATTCCCTTTTATACCATTTTGTTTATTCAAATATCCCCTTATACGTTTTCTTTTTTCACAACATAACACTTTTGCTTCAAAATCACCCCCAACAACGAAAATTATTACTTAGAAATGGCAACCAAACATATTTCAAGGTACGCCACTTCCAAGTTACAATCATCAATACCTAAAATATGTTGACACCCCTCAAAAATTCTTATTTAAGGGTGTAATTATTTCATTTTTAGTAGCATTTTTGAAATTGGAGGCGATTTTGAATCAAAAGTGTCATAAATGGAGATTATGTTATAACAAACCATTTAAGAGGATTACTTGGAAAAATTGTTATAAAAGAAGTGTTATGGATAATGTATTAGTGTGGATGTACGTCGGGCCTAAAGCCCGTTAGTTATCTTATCCTATTAGGGTTTGGATGAAACCCTCCTTTTCTATGTACTATATATATACCCTTCAAAGGATGAATGAAAGACAGATCTATCTATTCTCCTAATTACCTATCTTATTCTTATTATTTTACAACACGTTATTAGTACGAGACTCTATGTAACTGGGCAAATATCATATCTTATTCTATTATTTGGTATATTCAGATCTGGTAACTGGAGGTTCCTATCAGATCTTATTTTAATATTTAATAATACTTGAGGTACGTTTGTATAATTATTCTCAATAGTAAAATTCGCTTAAACGGTGATAAAAATTTCTAAATAAAATATACACTGTCCAAAATTTTGGTAGTATAGACTTCATTGACCACTCTAGGTTCGTAGCCAGTTACGTTTATAAAAACATTAGGACCCTCGTTTGTAAGTTGCGAGAGCCCGCATTCGAGACCTAGAGGAGCTTAAGACCGAGAGGCCGAGCGTTATCCTTAGCATGCGCGATACCTACTCAACCCGATCATCATTCCTTGACCTTGACTGACCCATTGCCTAACCCGACTTCCTAGACTTTCTCCATATCGTTTAAACCCTTACCTTCTCGCTATAGCTCTAGTAAACCAAACCACACTCGAACCGAGACTAGAATCACCCAAAATAACCAACATAAGCGACCTTCTCCCTGTGGATTCGACCCGACTTACCCTAGCTACTCTAGTGTTGAGTTTGGATTTATTTTTGATTAGGAGAGTGCGACAAATCCTATCAAATTTTGGCGCCGTTGCCGGGGAGACGGCTTTGTTTTCTGTTGTTATTTGGTTCTTTTCTCATTTGTTACTCTTGTCTCAAGGAACCTCAATTCCTTGAGGCCGTTACTTATAGCTTCCTCGAGTGTTGTGCATGCCCAGGTTATCACGTACGTCTCAAAAAGGCTTGGCAATTCCATTTGACCCGGAGCCGGAGCGTACATTCTTAAGGCGCAAGAACTTGCTTAAGGACTTGGAAGCTACTGTTTCCCCTTCTACTTCATCTCACATTGAACTCGTGCCCGAAATAAAGAAGATGGTAAAGCTATCGGATCATTCACGGCCGACCACGGCTCAAGTTCCAAGGGGCAATGCTATGCCAACCATAGCGGCCAACAATTTTGAGGTTAAACCCGCTTTTATTAACCTCATCGAGCGTAGTCAATTTGGGGGGAGTCCCGGTGAGGACCCTAACTTGCACATCCAAAATTTCTGCGACTATTGCTCTACAATAAAGCAAACGGGTGTAACTCAAGACCAAATATGGGAGATGCTCTTCCCATTTTCCCTCCGAGACAAAGCCAAGCTGTGGCTTAATTCCTTGAACCGGGTTGCGCTTGCCATCACCGATTGGAACTCCTTGGTTTTAGCATTCTACCAAAAGTACTTCCCTCCGGAGAAGACCGCAATGTTAAGGAGTTAAATCACGAGCTTTAGGCAAAGGGGAGATGAGTCTCTCTTTGATGCATGGGAACGGTATAGGGAGCTCCAACGTCAATGCCCTCACCATGGCATGGATAAATGGTTTATCGTTATGCAATTCTATAATGGGTTGTACAATGAGTCTCGCCAAGTGCTAGACTCCGCCGCTAATGGGAGGTTCGATAACATTGATGTGGAGGAGGCCATTGACACGATAGAAGCTATGGCCATCCATAATGCTCAATATGGTAGCTCGAGGAACGTTCCTAGAAGCGGAGGTAAGAACGATGGTGATGTGGTGGCTATGCTTTCGGCTAAGATGGATGCTATGACCGCGATGATGATGAGTCACATGCAAGCGGGTTCCTCAAACGCTAGTGGACAAACGGTAGCGGCTATGCATACTTCTGTGGACAAGGGAATTTGATCCACGCGATGTTTTATTTCAAAAACATGTTCATTTGAAAAGAGAGTCGCCACTAAATTTTATATGGAATTTAGAAAACCAATTTTAGAGAAAATGAGTTCGTGTGAGTTTACGTGTTAGGAAGTTTAAAAGAATTTCATTAATTTAACGCCTAACCCCGCCCGTCGTAAAGACGGTCTCTACTAAGTAAAACCATGGCTATTACGAGTACACATGCGGATATGCAAACAACGTTTTAATCCTAAGCAAAAATATATCCATTCTAGGTCGTTTAATGCACACATAATTTCGTCAAAGTTATTTAACATGGGTTCATTTACTATTCTAGCAAACAAAGAAAAGAAGCAGAAATAGTTACCGACAGCATAAAATAGATTAACAAACGTTAGCGGCAAATAAATAATCCGACACGACTAATATATAACCAGACATGAACAACTAACACAAATAACAAAACACCACACACAAATACGAAGAAATAACTAATATACACATAAATGCATCCAAACGTACAAGAGCCTAAAACGTACAAATATAAAGAAGCAGCATGAATTAATCTAACACCAATAGCACTACACATAAAACATACAAATAAAGAAGCAGCATGAATAAAGAAGCAGCATGAATTAATCTAACACCAATAAATACTCCATACGAATATAAAGAAGCAACCGACACACGTACGAATACAAACAAACACATGAGGGCCTAAAATAATCAAACGCAACTAATGAACACATAAATATAAGCAAATAACATGGGTACTTAAACACGGTATACACAAGCCTAAATTATACAATCCTACGCAACACAAGATTTAACAGATGAAGCAAAACCGACAGCCAACAGAGCCACGCAAACACTAAATAACGAAACGAAATCATGAAAACTAATCTAACCATACACGTGAATTACAAATCTGGAGAAGCATGACAGATCAATTTCTCAAGATAATTAACGAAACTACACATGAATAAAGTCTAACCAGGCAATACACTACACATGAATAAGCTAGTGAACCAAACAAGATCAAACCAACGAGGAATCTCCAATTATATTACTCAAGGAAATCGAGCACGCATACTAAATAAACAATGGACGCGACATATTCATATATACATATCAAAGTCATGCCAAAGATATTAATCCAAAACGAACGAGAAAAACAAGAGCTACGACGATAAACAACAGGGCGACAGAAAGTGATAAAAAAACGACAGAGGGCTATAAAACGATAAAAAACGATAACTCAACAAAGTAAAAAAGAGAATTTTTGCACCCTCAACTTACATGTATCGTTGACCAATTCTTTGAGTCGTAATCGATTGTAAGATTTTATCCCAAGGGGCCGTCGTCGACGAAAACCAATTGTAAAAACCGTAACTTTGAGTAAAACTGACAGCAATTTTCAAAAGCTTGTAACTTCTTCGTTTCTCAACGAAATTTCGAACCGAAAGATGTTTTGGAATCGTGGTAAAGTGAACTTTAAGATTTTGTAAAGAAATCAGAGTGAATATGGTGTTTTCAACACGAGAAACGGGGATGAAGAGGTAATAGCTGAATGAAAACTGAAAACGGTGCTCTGTTTTCGTGCAGCTATCTCGACTTCTTCTAGGGTTCTTTTTGTGACTTTTATTATGTATGTATGCTGTATAATTCGTGTCCTTGAATGCTTATGGTGGGTGTCTATATATAGTGACAGAAGGTAGGGTTTTTAAGGAGGAAAAGAGCAGCTATGCCCCGTTTTTAAGAGAGCTGCTGTCCACGGTTTGCTCTAGGGTTTTAGGGGGGGTTTTCTAGAGGGTTAAGCAAAGGTGAATGAGTCATGAGGATCAGGTCTGGGCTCTTGTTCATGGGCACAGTTTGATGGCCAAAAAGTCGGGTTTTGGGTCGTTTTTGGGCTGTCAAAACAGGGTACGAGGATGGGGGTTCTGGGTCGTTTTTGGACAGGTTTCTTGGCTGTTTTCTGGCCTGGTTAATCGAAGGGGAGAATGGGTAGAGAAAGCCTCGAAATTCGTGTTGAAACGGGCTCAAAATCGTTCTTAAAATCGGGCTTAAAACGAGCTTTAAAACTTGCTGTTAAGAAAACGAATTCGTTGAATACGATTTAATAAACTGTTTTAAAAGCACGAGAAACGACTTTTCAAGTCAAATATTGAATTTGTAAAAGCGACTTTTCAAATCAAAATACTTAAAATGATTTTTCAAATCGAAACGTTTTATTTTCAATAAAACACTACTTGCGACAAAATAAAATTTGACAGAGCTTACTAAATCAAATATCTTTCGAATTTACAAACATCAGGCCGACAAATGCCTTGGCTTACATCGTAAAACGAACTCAAATAAATGATACGAAAACACGTTGTCCTATCATCATAGGGTATTTGTCGGGTTTTCTATAAATTTCCATATCGACAGATACGGGTATCTACAGAGCCCCCACTTTGACTAAGGCTTGGACAGGCGAAAGTCAAAGTAGACTCTCGAGTCGATCACAACTTGAGAGCCTCACGGGTCGTTTATGGTCCCTTAGACCTGTGTATATAAGCTCACCAGCCATAAGAAGAAATCATACCTGAAACTTGATCATGGACGCTTTCATTTTCTGAAAGCGTGGGTTGAGCCTTATCCTCAGCGCCACGATTCATTATGACGAATCAAACCCGTATCGTAGTTCGAGCTCACCGCCCGTAGCCTTCACGCTTCGCCCAAACAAATGGTATTTGTTTACTCGATTGAGTAAAGCGTATATCTGCATTCTCTTTGGAAGTGTCACTTCTTTTTGCTTCTGCTAGTACTTCTTCATTTCGGGGATGTCATCCCGCCGTCTGGTCTAAGGTTGATGACTTTAGAGCCCCCGGTTGGAGCGTTCCTGCTCAATCTTAACAACAAATCATAGCACACGACTCACGTAGTGAAATCTGCGACTTTTGAAACAAAAAGGATGGATCATCGATCCGAGCTGCGAATTTTATTCGAAAATGGGTCATCGACCTGCTTTTTACAAAAGAGATGGATCATCGATCCGAACTAAGAATACTAATTTGGAAATGGGTCTTCGACCTGCTTTTTTTAAACAAAAGGGATGGATCATCGATCCGAACTGAGGATATTAATTTGGAAATGGGTCTTCGACCTGCTTTTTTTTAAACAAAAGGGATGGATCATCGATCCGAACTGAGGATATTAATTTGGAAATGGGTCTTCGACCCGCTTTTTAAACAAAAGGGATGGATCATCGATCCGAACTGAGGATATTAATTTGGAAATGGGTCTTCGACCCGCTTTTTAAACAAAAGGGATGGATCATCGATCCGAACTGAGAATTTTAATTTGAAAATGGGTCTTCGACCCGCTTTTGAAATAAGGTGGATGGGTCATCGACCGGAAACCGTAAACATCTTTTGAAAATGGGTCGTCGACCCGCATCTTGAAAAGTGGATGAGTCATCGACTCGAACTATAAACATCTTTTGAAAATGGGTTTTCAACCCGCATTTTTATTTAAGTGGATGGGTCATCAACCCGAAACCGTAGACATCTTTTGAAAATGGGTCGTCGACCCGCATTTTGATTTAAGTGGATGGGTCATCAACCCAAACTATAAACATCTTTTGAAAATGGGTCTTCAACCCGTATTTTTAATTTAAGTGGATGAGTCATCGACTCGAACTATGTTCATCATTTGAAAATTGGGGCCATCGACCCGTATTTTGAGGGAAAAGGTGGATGGGTCATTGACCCGAGCGGAACACGGCTTTTGAAAATGGGTCATCGACCCGCATTTTGGAAAGTGGGTAGGTCATTGACCCGTATAGCAAATTTCATTTGAAAATCGAAAGACGTCATCGACCTGAACTTTGGATTTTGAGCACCTCGAATAATTCGGCCATTAACATAGTTTAAAAACATCGTTTTTAAAGTGGATTGCGGGTCCAACCTAGACTACAAAAATTACTTGGAAATTGACGTGGCCCGTGGGGTATTGGTTAGCATGCATCAAATCGAATTGGGTCCTCGACCCGCATTGTAAACATCATTTTTAAAAATCAAGAAGAGTCATCGACTCTGAATGTAGACATCATTTAGAAATTGAAATGGGCCATCGGCCCGCAAGCATCATTTTGAAAATTGAAGTGGGTCATCTGCCCGAATTTGAAATTTGACCTCGAATCATCGACCCAAACTTTGCAAAAAGGTTCTTGAAATGTCTGATATTTTGAAATTAAAGCACGGCCAAGTAAGCATGAGATACGACTCGAATGTGACATGAATGCGACAAGAACGTGACATGAGTAACTGACATTTGAACGTTCGACCATGACCGACTCGACCTAAGACAACGTTTCAATGACGAGTAGACTAGTAACTGTGCAGGGTCTTCTAGGATGGTTGACACGTGGTTTGAAATGGACGTGGGTTAATAGTATCATGTTCTCTCCCTAAGCAAATTCTTTGTCGAAACGCAAACTAACTGTCAAAGTAAGCATATTTGCCAATTTCCGTTAAGAAAAAGATCACTCCAAGACTGGACAATTACTTATCAGAACATTGATTCTCATCTCAATCTAAATCGAGCACTTGGACAGACTCAACAAAAGTTGCTTCATTTGGACTTTGTAAAGACCCGTAAAAAATTGACAAGATGACATATTAGATGATGGGCGGTGGTGGATTGTATCTCATATTCTAAAGGATTGCCTACATATTCGCGTGGAGCGAAATCAAATCCGATGTAGTTCGATCAAGGTGCATAAACATGGCAGTTTTTTTTGTGTGTAGCACTCGCAGGTTTCACCTAAGGTATCGTGTTGTATCTCGTTCTAGCCTGTGAAGTACTGCCGAATCCCTTGTGGACCCTAAATGCTTGGGTGCAACTACATAAGCCAATGATTCTCGGAATTCTAGACTATGCCTTCATTGCCGTTTTGAGAACGACTTAAAAAAGAATTGATGGTACTTTCTGACCGTTTTGGCTTTGCCCTTCATTTTGACTTTGATCTTCGACGTGTTGCCACTCAATTTCTTGTATTTTTGTATTTTTGTTTGCGTTTTTGAGAATAGGCCGTACCCTTTGTGGCTTGGGTCTGTTCCAACTTTGCTAGACGTCGCAGTGAGCTGTCTCATGTGGTCGTATGTATATCACGCCGGACTCCTCTGACAAGTTCGTTTGCTTATTAGGCACGCAATCGAGTGCACGGAGGGCGATCCATGAGTATTCGTACTTTTGGTCGCGATCAAATTCATGACCACTGTGGAGCTCCAAATTAATGGATCCTCCTCCAAAGGCAGAGGAGTAGTATACCACAAGTCGACTACCAGAATTGAAACTCTTTTGTTTTGGTTGTCGGAAACCCTTTTGTCTTTGTTTTTGTTTTGAGTTGGTGTTGCACCTTACCATTTAGAATTGAATACGTATTTCTACCCCAGGGACACCCTTCGAGTGCGTTGTGCATTTTCATCAGTTGGATTATGGAAGCAAATTAGAGACAAGATCAATTTCATTGATTTTGAGAAGGAGTAAGAAATAATTGTGGAAAAAGGAATCTCAGACTCAACTCAGACATAAGACTTGAATACGAATTCTGACTTATAATCATCAACCCCGGCTTTGAACCTTTCTCCTTTCAGGAGTTGATTCAGATGCTTGGTTTGAAGGTTACCCCACTTTTGCTACGTGATTTTGACTTGAGGAGGAAAATACGCGACTCGGGTTCAGAAATCGACACGGTTTCGACACTATTTGTAAATTGGTAGAGGTTTCATTCTATTTAACAACTCGGATGCAAATGGACTGGACCAAATTAATCATGAAAGGACTCAGAGCTTAACGACATGATCTACGACCTAACTATGCAAATGCATGCGACATATGGACTTGAAGACAGACTCACGGTATGAGACTTAGACCCAACTAGACATGGACTTGAAGTGATTAGCTCGTTTGGACCGATAAGTTTCTAAGGCTTATACAAAACTTTCAAAAATAGCCTGGATAAGACGTTGTTGTGCCCTGACTCAAAACTAAAAAATGACATGCATGACTTGGGCCCAAGAGTAGGCCTGGGTGACCCAACTAGGTAAATCCTCTAAGACTTTTGGATGGACTAGACTTACTATACACGGCTTAGGTTTCAACTAGACTCGACTCGGTGCATTTCATGCTTACTCGCGACTTGAAAAAGAAGCCTATTTTTGAAGTTGAGGTTTGAAATGGGCAGCACTTCGACTACCAGAAAGCTTACTTGGTTCGAAAATTCTAGTCCAACTAGGGCTAGGTTTTTACCTTTGGAAAACTTCGTTTTGGTTGGAAAAAATCTATTCCCAAATGGGTAGCATTTCAAAAGCGTTCGAGATTATTCTAATCCTAAACGTATAGCATTTCAGCTTAAAAACTATTCTTTTTTCAAAAGACGTAGTGTAAAAAAATCGTTCGGGATTAATCTAATCCTAAACGGGTAGCATTTCAGCTTGAAAGGATTTTTTTTTCAAAAGAGTTAGTGTTGGGAACTGTTCGAGATCATTCTAATCTTAAACGGGTGGCATTTCAACTTTAAAAGGATCTTTTTTCAAAAGACTTGGTGTTGAGAATTGTTCGAGATTCTTCAAATCCTAAACGGGTAACATTTCAGCTTAAAAAAGATCTTTTTTCAAAAGACTTAGTGTCGAAGACTGTTCGAGATTATTCTAATCTTAAATGGATAGCATTTCGGCTTATAAAATGATTTTTTTTTCAGAAGATATCTTTTTTCTAAGGAAAAAAAAAAAAAAGTTTTAGGATTTTCTAATCCTAACGAGGAGCATTTCAGCTTAGAAAAGATCTTTTTTTCAAAAGAGGTAATATCGAAAATTGTTTAAGATTATTCTAACCCTAAACGAAAGGCACTTCAGCTTAGAAAAGATCTTTTTTCAAAAGAGCTAATATCAAAAATTGTTTAAGATTATTCTAACCCTAAACGGATAGCATTTCAGCTTAGAAAAGATCTTTTTTCAAAAAAAGCTAAAGTCGAAAATTATTTAAGATTATTCTAATCCTAAGAGGAAAATTATTTAAGATTGTTCTAATCCTAAACGAATAGCATTTCAGCTTGGAAAAGATCTTTTTTCAAAAGAGCTAATATCGAAAAATGTCTAAGATTATTCTAATCCTAAACGAATAGCATTTCAGCTAGGAAGAGATCTTTTTTCAAAAGAGCTAAAATCGAAAATTATTTAAGATTATTCTAATCCTAAACGAATAGCACTTCAGCTAAGAATGGATCTTTTTTCAAAAGAGCTAATATCGGAAATCTTTTAAGATTATTCTAATCCTAAACGAATAGCATTTCAGCTAGGGAGAAATCTTTTTTTTTTTAAGGAAAGCATTTCAGCTTAAGTCAAAAGTCGTTTCAAAAGAGATAGTGCCGGGAAAAAATTTAAGATTATTCTAATCCTAAAAAAAGACAGCATTTCAGCTAAAGGAATGAATTTTTTTTTTTTTTTTTTAGGAGGAAAGCATTTCTGCTTAAGTGAAAAAAAAATCGTTTCAAAAAAGATATTTAAGATTATTCTAATCCTAAAAAGACAGCGTTTCAGCTTAAGGAATGATTTTTTTTTTTTTAGAAGGAAAGCATTTCAGCTTAAGTCAAAAATCGTTTCAAAAGAGATGTTTAAGATTATTCTAATCCTAAAAAGACAGCGTTTCAGCTAAGAAAAGATTTTTGGAAAATATTCGATTGAAAAGATGACAGTTTTGACCAAAAAAGACCAAAAAACAAGGCTTTGGAATTCATAGAGCATTTAGTCATACGCAGTTCAAGGATGCAATGCATGAACTAGACTATTCTAAGTCTCAAAAAAGGGTCAATGCCAATGATCCCACGTTGTTAGGTAACCTACGCAACCACCATAAGTCCGTAACTATATGGCGAGAGTGCAGTCGCTAACCTCGGCGGGACCACCTTGATATTTAAATCAGGCACAGTGAACGTCATTTCCCTACTTTGAGGTCGACCCAAAGGGAGAAATGGTTCGAATCCTAACAGTATGATGCGTAAATAACATAAAAAAAAGGTACTCTAAATAGCCATCGTTTTACTTTTCAAGTTTCACTATCCCCAGCGGAGTCGCCAAATTGTGGACAAGGGAATTTGATCCACGCGATGTTTTATTTCAAAAACATGTTCATTTGAAAAGAGAGTCGCCACTAAATTTTATATGGAATTTAGAAAACCAATTTTAGAGAAAATGAGTTCGTGTGAGTTTACGTGTTAGGAAGTTTAAAAGAATTTCATTAATTTAACGCCTAACCCCGCTCGTCGTAAAGACGGTCTCTACTAAGTAAAACCATGGCTATTACGAGTACACATGCGGATATGCAAACAACGTTTTAATCCTAAGCAAAAATATATCCATTCTAGGTCGTTTAATGCACACATAATTTCGTCAAAGTTATTTAACATGGGTTTATTTACTATTCTAGCAAACAAAGAAAAGAAGCAGAAATACTTACCGACAGCATAAGATAGATTAACAAACGTTAGCGGCAAATAAATAATCCGACACGACTAATATATAACCAGACATGAACAACTAACACAAATAACAAAACACCACACACAAATACGAAGAAATAACTAATATACACATAAATGCATCCAAACGTACAAGAGCCTAAAACGTACAAATATAAAGAAGCAGCATGAATTAATCTAACACCAATAGCACTACACATAAAACATACAAATAAAGAAGCAGCATGAATTAATCTAACACAAATAAATACTCCATACGAATATAAAGAAGCAACCGACACACGTACGAATACAAACAAACACATGAGGGCCTAAAATAATCAAACGCAACTAATGAACACATAAATATAAGCAAATAACATGGGTACTTAAACACGGTGTACACAAGCCTAAATTATACAATCCTACGCAACACAAGATTTAACAGATGAAGCAAAATCGACAGCCAACAGAGCCACGCAAACACTAAATAACGAAACGAAATCATGAAAACTAATCTAACCATACACGTGAATTACAAATCTGGAGAAGCATGACAGATCAATTTCTCAAGATAATTAACGAAACTACACATGAATAAAGTCTAACCAGGCAATACACTACACATGAATAAGCTAGTGAACCAAACTAGATCAAACCAACGAGGAATCTCCAATTATATTACTCAAGGAAATCGAGCACGCATACTAAATAAACAAGGAACGCGACATATTCATATATACATATCAAAGTCATGCCAAAGATATTAATCCAAAACGAACGAGAAAAACAAGAGCTACGACGATAAACAACAGGGCGACAGAAAGTGATAAAAAAAACGACAGAGGGCTATAAAACGATAAAAAACGATAACTCAACAAAGTAAAAAAGAGAATTTTTGCACCCTCAACTTACATGTATCGTTGACCAATTCTTTGAGTCGTAATCGATTGTAAGATTTTATCCCAAGGGGCCGCTGCCGATTTAAAACCAATTGTAAAAACCGTAACTTTGAGTAAAACTGACAGCAATTTTCAAAAGCTTGTAACTTCTTCGTTTCTCAACGAAATTTCGAACCGAAAGAGGTAAAGTGAACTTTAAGATTTTGTAAAGAAATCAGAGTGAATATGGTGTTTTCAACACGAGAAACGGGGATGAAGAGGTTATAGCTGAATGAAAACTGAAAACGGTGCTCTGTTTTCGTGCAGCTATCTCGACTTCTTCTAGGGTTCTTTTTGTGACTTTTATTATGTATGTATGCTGTATAATTCGTGTCCTTGAATGCTTATGGTGGGTGTCTATATATAGTGACAGAAGGTAGGGTTTTTAAGGAGGAAAAGAGCAATATGCCCGCTTTCAAGAGAGTCATGTCACCGGTTTGCTCTAGGGTTTTAGGGGGGGTTTTCTAGAGGGTTAAGCAAAGGTGAATGAGTCATGAGGATCAGGTCTGGGCTCTTGTTCATGGGCACGAGTTTGATGGCCAAAAAGTCGGGTTTTGGGTCGTTTTTGGGCTGTCAAAACAGGGTACGAGGATGGGGGTTCTGGGTCGTTTTTGGACAGGTTTCTTGGCTGTTTTCTGGCCTGGTTAATCGAAGGGGAGAATGGGTAGAGAAAGCCTCGAAATTCGTGTTGAAACGGGCTCAAAATCGTTCTTAAAATCGGGCTTAAAACGAGCTTTAAAACTTGCTGTTAAGAAAACGAATTCGTTGAATACGATTTAATAAACTGTTTTAAAAGCACGAGAAACGACTTTTCAAGTCAAATATTGAATTTGTAAAAGCGACTTTTCAAATCAAAATACTTAAAATGATTTTTCAAATCGAAACGTTTTATTTTCAATAAAACACTACTTGCGACAAAATAAAATTTGACAGAGCTTACTAAATCAAATATCTTTTGAATTAACAAACATTGTGCTGACAGCGCCCGGCTTACATCGTAAAACGAACTCAAATAAATGATACGAAAACACGTTGTCCTATCATCATAGGGTATTTGTCGGGTTTTCTATAAATTTCCATATCGACAGATACGGGTATCTACAACTTCCAATGACCCGACTTGTGGGTCATGTGGCGTTTCCGGTCGTTCTTCCTTAGAATGCCGAGGTATGTACCCTGTTCACGCTTTTCAATCTCATCAAAACAGCCCTTACTCTAATCATTACAATGAAGGCTACAAGAATCACCCCAACTTGAGCTACAAAAGCCAAAATGTCTTGAATCCTTCACCACAACAACCACAATACCAAAACAGCCCACAAAACTATCCTACACACAACACTCCACAAAATTTCAGCCCTTATAATCCTCCACGACCATATAACCCCCCGGGCTTCAATCGCCCTAATTTTCAAGCTCAAAATGTCCCACCACCCGTGCAAGCCGCGCCGGTCCCCGATCCAATGAGTGCAATGCAAGCCATGATGATGCAAATGGCTAAAAATCAAGAAACGATGATGGCTCAAATGCAAAAGAGCGATCAAGCAAAGGACTCGGCCATCAAAATGCTCGAAACGCAAATGGCTCAACTTGCTTCCTCAAGTTCTCAACGGAAGCCGGGTGCTCTACCATCGCAAGGACTCAACCGCAACAACATGAGTCGATCAACGCCATTTCTTTGAGGAGCGGGACAAGCTACGATGGTCCACCAATGCCTACGGTGGTAAGTGAGGTAGACCCTTCTCTTTCTCCTAATAATTTGCATGCTTCTAGTGATGGTTTTGCAGGAACGAGCACGAATGGAACCAAAGGAGGAGGGATGGCCGTGGATGGGGGTGGCAAAGGAGACCAGGCCGTGAGTGGTGATGGTGGTGCAGCCGTGGGTGGACAAGCCACAGGGGCCGAGAAGAGCAACAAGAACAAGGAGGCGCAGCAAGCGCAGAGCAAGCCTGTCGAGCCGCCGATTCAAATCAAACTACCATTCCCGAGTCGAGTGGTAAAATCAAAGCTCGATAGTCAATTTGGTAAGTTCATGGAAGTCGTGAAGGACTTGAAGGTAACTGTACCCTTTACTGAACTTGTCACACAAGTCCCTGCGTATGCTAAATTCTTGAAAGACATCCTCACTCGAAAGAGATCGTTTAGCGAGGTCGAGACTGTGGCTTTTACCGCAGAATGTAGTGCTCTTTTGCAAAACCAGTCTCCTCCTAAGCTAAAGGATCCAGGTAGTTTCTCCATACCTTGCACAATTGGCACTGTTTCTATTTCTAACGCTTTATGCGATTTAGGTGCAAGTGTAAGCGTTCTGCCTTACTCCGTATGCGAGAAACTCAACATGGGGCCTTTAAAGGTTACGAACATCACTCTCCAGATGGCGGACCGTTCTGTCAAACGCCCTTTAGGTGTTTTGGAGGATGTTCCCGTCAAGGTCGGTAAATTTTTCATCCCTGTTGACTTTGTTGTTCTTGACATGGTCGAAGACTCCCAAATTCCTATTATATTGGGTCGGCCTTTCCTGCACACTGCTGGTGCAGTCATTGACGTCAAGAACAGCAAGTTAACGTTGGATGTTGGAGGTGATTCAATAACTTTTAACCTGTCGAACGCTTTAAAGCGCCCAATGTTAGAGGAGCATGTCTTTGCTGTCGATGTTGTTGATGAATGTGTGGATGAGTACTTACCTCAAGTCCTCGAGAGGGACCCTCTTGAGGCCGTGCTTTGTTGTGATGTGATCGCAGGTACTTTAGGGAGGACGGATGCGGGTAGAAGTGTGATCACAGACAACGTGCATGCTGTTGGATGTGCTGAAGGCCGAGCTGCTGTTTTGGGCCGAGCTCTTGGAGAAGGATATGATGATGGACTTGATGATGATGAAGAGGATGATGGTAGTGGGTTCGTCTACGACGAGACCCACGGATGGTGGTACTTCTAGTACCCGTTGCTAACCCCCCGTTTGAAGCCGGTTGGGGGGGACGTTTTGCTTTGTATATAACTTATATGTACTTTATTTTTCTCTTGAGACTTTTATCGTTTTTCTCCCTTTATATTAAGGTCCCTGGTTGATGTGCTTTAGGACACATTGGGGACAATGTGTTGTTTGGTTTGGGGGGAGGAACGCTTTGCTTTATTTTTACGTTTTCTTTTTCGTTTTTCTTTTCCCGAAAAATCACAAAAATCCAAAAAATCTGAAAATTTCAGAAAAATACAAAAAAATCAGAAAATTCTCAAAAATCACAAAAATACGTATCCCGTTCCGTTGTGCGAGCTTGTTTTTATCTTGAATTTTCCCGACATCCCTCCCCTTGTTTGCTTTGAGCTTTGGCATGATTTACATTGATGGTTTAGCGCTACGGGGATGTTGAGACGCGTTGCAGATGATGGCATGTGCTTTTACTGTTTGGCTTTATCATTTCATGGACTGTAGCTACTTTTACTGTGAGGTTTTTAGCCTCCTGCGGCCGGTTCATCTATCCCGGTCCCCGTGCTTATTTTGTGAGTAGTTCTCCTCGTGGGGTACGTAATATTAACACGCATAAGTGTGGCCCTTATCCCGTTTTTTCCCACGATTTTGTCACTTGTTTATGCATATGAGGCTTTAGTTGATTTCCTTTCATTCACCATGTTCTTGCATTATTTTTATCCTCTCATATATGATCCCTTTACCCTTATACACATGAGTTTGCTAGCTACATTGCCATATAGCCTACCCTAGCCTTGCTAGTTACCGCTTTGCTTACTCTTGTGCTCGTTCTTTGGGTTTTGATCATGCTACGACTTGCTGACGTCGTTTGCTTGAGAGTGTTGGTGAATATGAGTCGGGATTGCTGTTTCCCCGACCTTTGATGAGGTTTTCCGCAACTATAACTATGTGAGTGTGCTCTTTGCTCAAGAAAAAAGAAACAAAAATCTGAAAAAAACAAACACAACACAAAAATACAAAAAGAAAAGAAAGTGTGTGCAAAAAAATGAGAAGTTGTTGTTGTTGTTTGAGTGAGCACTTGAAATTTGTTGCTATGTTGCGATGATGTATAAGGCGACCGATATGCTGCTTTCGGTCTATTTTTTTCATGAGATTTGGGTTCTTTGTTGGTTGGACGAGCACTTGAGTAGTATTAGTGGTTTCTAGTGGCTTCGCTCCACGATTCCATAATCATTTGACTCACCTTCTTGCCCTTCACCTCTCTTTGGCCTTTACACCTTCATTTCCTATGTAAGCCCTCGTGTTTGCTTCGTTTTTGTGACATTATTTGTGTACGGGAATGCGAGATTTGGTCCACATTAGATTGCGGGCGTGCTTCCACTAGTCGAGTAGGTGAGTGTCATCACATATATCACCTTGATCATCATTTGAGTAGAGTGGAAACCGCGAGAGGTCCGTGATTTGATTGCTAGAGAGCCTTTGTTTAAGCCATGCTATTCATCCTGCGCCGTCTTGTAATTCTCATCCGTTAGCTTGCTAATTTCCATGCGTCCCATGTTGACTCGGGATTTATTGCCATTTGCTTAAGCTACTTGCGGTTTGGTGATTGTTTAGGGAAGTCTTCTTATGCTCGCTTTGTCCTCTTTTCTCTGTCATGTTTGGTTGCTTGAGGACAAGCAACGGTTCGGTTTGGGGGAGTTTGATGTGTCTAATATTTACTTATATATAGCCCCCCGTTCACGAGCTTTACTTTGCGATTCTCGTACTTTTATGTGCGTTTCAGCTCCTATTTCTCTCCGTTTTGGCTCTGCAGCGTTTTTGTGTCTATTTTGTAGGTATAAGCGCTAATTTGGAGTTTAGGATGCTTCTCGAGAAGTTTCGTGAAGTTTCGTGAAGTTTTGAGGTGATTCGAGTTGGTTTCGTTGCGTTTCGCTTGCGTACGAGCCTCGTTTCACTAAATGAAGGTGTCCCGGGACCTCGGGACGGGATTTGAAGTTCATATTATCATCCTAAGACTCGTCCCTACTCGTGAGCCTCGTCCCTTAGCCTTGGGACGACAAAAAGCAAGAAAAAAAGCTAAGTACAAAAAGGGACCAAAAGAGCATGAAAACTGAACAACACGGGACAGGTGTCCCTGAAGGTCATCCCGGTCGGGATGGTGGTGTCCCGGACGGGACAGTGGTCCCGGACCCCAGGGACGAGTGTGCCTTTTCGTGTGCTTAAATTGTTTCGTCTATTTGAAGGCCAAAAAGATCATATTTCGTCCCATTCTTTTTCCTGCATTTTTATAACACTTTAAAGTTCATTCTCAAGAATTCTTAGGTTTCATACTTTTATATTTTTGTAATTTAAATTCCCGACTCGGATTACTCTAGTTTTGATCATCTATTTGGTATTTGTTGGCTTGTTCATCATCTTCTCCTTTGGTTTTTCTGATTTTGGTATTATAATTCTTCTCCCTTTTGCTTGTGATTTCATTTCTTGTTGTTCTTAATCATGTTTTCATTATTCTCCTTTGCTTTGATTATCAATTATATCATGTGTGAGTAGTTTTATCATCTAGGGAGAAGGGTGAAGCATGGGTGATTGTTTTGGTTGATGTTTGTGATCTTGTTGAGTTAGGTTTTGTCATGCTTTGTTTAGTCTTTGCTTGATTGCTCTCGTCGATTCCTTGATCACGTTTTAGCGAGTATCTAGCACCCTTGAACTTAAGAATGAAAGCCTAGTTCTAGGGTAGGCGCGAGACTAAACATTAGGACCCTCGTTTGTAAGTTGCGAGAGCCCGCATTCGAGACCTAGAGGAGCTTAAGACCGAGAGGCCGAGCGTTATCCTTTGCATGCGCGATACCTACTCAACTCGATCATCATTCCTTGACCTTGACTGACCCATTGCCTAACCCGACTTCCTAGACTTTCTCCATATCGTTTAAACCCTTACCTTCTCGCTATAGCTCTAGTAAACCAAACCACACTCGAACCAAGACTAGAATCACCCAAAATAACCAACATAAGCGACCTGTGGATTCGACCCGACTTACCCTAGCTACTCTAGTGTTGAGTTTGGATTTATTTTTGATTAGGAGAGTGCGACAAATCCTATCAGACTGCAAATTGTCGTTTACGACCTCGCAAAGAGGAATGCTTGACAATCGGTTTACAAGAATATCGTCAATAGTGATGAAATGGCCTGGTTGTTATCACAAGACATCTGCTAGTAGAGCCAGTGGGTGGAATGAAGAACAAGTTATGAGTGAGGCGGTAATTTTGTATGGACGCCAGAAGTTCAACTTGTTCCATGCTTGGGACATGCTGAAAGGTTATCGAAAGTAGACGGTTACGACATGACCATATGCAACAACCGCTTCTAAAGTGGGTGTCGTTATTGAGTCCTTCTCTGATGTTGATAGTAATAGTAGTGGTAAAAGAGTTAGACTTAAAGATGATAATTATTTTTCCCCTATCTCTATTGATAGTCATAATGCTTCTATCCAACGTCCAAAGGGTAGAGAAGCTACTAAAAGAAAAAAAAAGAGAAGAAAAAAGTGAATGCTGAGTACGAAGAAATGAACCAAAATTTTCATAGACTGGAACAATTGTCCAATCATGATCAAGTTTTTGAAAGGGAAAAGTTAGAAATAAAGAGGAAGAATGTCGATGTAGCTTTGCAACAGATGGAGTTAAAGAATAAAAGATAAGAAATGAAGAGAAAGGACCAAGAGATAGAACAGAGAAAGAATGATTGGGATATGGTTCAAAGTTTGCTTCAAACTCCATCGTCCCCCCCCCCCTCCTCAGTTACAGAAGATGAAGTTTGATTTGTTTGAAAAATTTAGTGGTAACTAAAAATGTTTGATTGTGCTCGTTAAAAAAAAATAGTAGATTGTCTAATTTATCACTTTAATCGGTTTAATGTTTGCTAAAGTCGTTTATTGATTTACCACTTTGGTCGGTTTAATGTATTATGTTTTAATACTTTTAATAAGTTGTATTAATTAAGTTGAATGAAATATGTTGTCTAATGTCTGTATCGTAACTGCTCTTTTTCAACTTCTTATTTCAATAGTGACGAGACAATATTGAATAGACATTGACTTAACTAAACGATACAGTAAAAACTTGACTTGACGGTACAATACAATGGCTTGACTAAACGTTACATTAAACCAACTAAAGTATTGAATAATGACATGATTAAACGGTACAATATAATGACTTGACTAAACGGTACTGTGGAACCCGGGATCGGACGAGGGACCCAACTCGGCGTCTTGCGTAAGGGCGATTAAGGTTAAAAAGATTAAGTTAGAAAAACCTTTGAAAACTGTTTGGAGTCGCCACCTAATTATCGCGGAAATTAGGAACCTACTATCATGTCCTAAGCCTAAAGACATGTCCTAGATTTTGGAGCACGCCGACACCCCTAGATCTAAGGTCGTGAAACCAGATTGGATTCGGGGTGAGGGTACTTTAGAAAAAGAGTAATTGAATTAATGATTTATGAAAACCTTTTAGAAAAGCCTATGTAAAAATAGCCTCTACTGACCTAGAACAATCCAAGTAAGATGATATTTGAGCTAATGTTATCGCTACGTACAAGTGCGAAAAGTTTGTAAAAGAATGCAGATGCATATGCAAAAAGATTGTTTAAAACCCTCAGTTTAGCATGTTTAACTTGTTAACGAAAACGGTTCAGTTAAAGGTCGAATTCATTGTTTAAGTTGATTTTAATGCAAAATAAGAAGGTGCAAGATGCATGCAATTATGTAGATACCCGTATCTGTCGATATGGAAATTTATAGAAAACCCGACAAATGCCCAATGATGATAGGACAACGTGTATTTCGTGTCATTTATTTGAGTTCGTGTTACGATGTAAGCCGGACGCTGTCGACATAGTTTTTTTGAATTTAAATGATATTTGAATTGATTTGCTCTGTCAAATTTTTGTCTCAAGTTTGTTTTATTGAAAATAAAATATTTCGATTTGAAAAATCATTTTTAAGTAATTCGATTTGAAAAATCATTTTTACAAATTCAATATTTGACTTGAAAAGTCGTTTCTCACGCTTTTAAAACAGTTTGTTAAATCGTATTCGACGAATTCGTTTTCTTAACAGCAAGTTTTAAAGCTCGTTTTAAGCCCGATTTTAAGAACGATTTTGAGCCCGTTCCAACACGAATTTCAAAGCCCTTTCTACCCATTCTTCCCCTCGAACACCTAGACCAAAACCAAGCCAAGAGAGCTCGAAATACAGCAGCCCAAGCTCACCCAGAAAACGTCCCAAACCCCCACCCGTGCTCTGTTTTGGGGCAGCCCAAATTCGGATCAAAACCCGACTTTTTGGCCATCAAACTCGTGCCCATGAACAAGAACCCACACCTGACCTTCATGACCCATCTAGCCTTGCTTAACCCACAAGAAACACCACTCAAAAAACCCTAAAACGAGCCTTCATCAGCAGCTCTCGAAGAGAGGGGAAAAGCTGCTCTTTTCCCTCTTAAACCCTACTTTTCAACCCTATATATACACACCCTCCACAAACATTCAAGAGATACGAAATATACAGCATACACACACAGCCTTGAGTCACAAAAAGCTCCCAGAAAAACCCTCAAAGAAGTCGAGATAGCTGCACGAAAACAGAGCACCACTTTCTGTTTTCATTCAGCTATCACCTCTTCATCCCCGTTTCTCGTGTTGAAAACACCAAAGTCTCTCTGATTTCTTTACATAATCTTGAAGTTCACGTTACCACGATTCTAAAACATCTTTCGGTTCGAAATTTCGTTGAGAAACGAAGAAGTTACAAGCTTTTGAAAATCGCTGTCAGTTTTACTCAAAGTTACGGATTTACAATTGGTTTTCGTCGACGACGGCCCCTTGGGATAAAATCTTACAATCGATTACGACTCGGATATTTGGTCAACGATACATGTAAGTTGAGGGTGCAAAAATACTCTTTTTATTTTGTTGAATTATCGTTTTTTCATTTATTTAGCCCTCTGTCGTTTTTTTTTTATCTTTTTCTGTCGCTCTGTTGTTTATTGTTGTAATTATTATTTTATCATTCAACTTTGGTTTACGTTTTTAGTATGATCTTGATGTGTATGTATGAGTATGTCGTATCTCCCTTGTTTGCTTAATACGTGTGCTTGATTTTCTTTGTAAAGTATGATTTGAAAATTCGTCATTAGCTTAATTTTGATTAGTCCCTTAGCTTGTTATATGTTTTGAGCCTGCTCCTGTTAGTTGTGTCAATTGTCTAGAATTAATCTATCATGCTCTTCCAGATTTACGATTCACGTTTGTATGACTAATTTTTGTGACTTTAACCTGTCGTTTAGTATGGATTTTATAGTTTGCCTCGTTCATCATATAGAAGTCGTGTTTGGCATGGGTCTGTTGGTCGCCGTTTTGTCTTGTTCGTTAAATCTGTTATGTGATTATTTGACATGTTTGATTGTATAGTTTAGGCCCTCATATGCCGTGTTTAAGTACTCGTGATGTCTGCTCATATCTAGTTGCTCGTTAGTGGCGTTTAGCTACTTTAGGTCCTCGTGAATTTGTTTGAAAGTGTGTGTATATCAGTTATTTTGTTGCGTCAGCCTGTTATCTAAGCAAACTTTATTCATGTTCAATTGTGTTAATTGTCTCAAATCGATTTATCATGTTTCTCTAGATTTATAGTTCATGTTGTACGTTTAGGTTAGTTTTCATGACTTCGTCGCGTTGCTTAGCGTTTGTGTGATAATTATGTGTCGTTAATCCTATACATGGTTCTGCTCGCTTTTGCTTTCGTGTTGTTCGTTAAATCCCAAGTCGCGTAATTAAGTCACGTGTTGGTTTGCATGGCTTAGCCTTTCGTATATGTGCCCGTATTAGTATGTATTTCTGTTGTCTCTTATGTTCGTGTGTATTGGGTCATTTGAGCACTAGCTTGTGTGACTATTGGTTGATTACTAGTTGTACCCACACCATTTGTTTACGTTTGTGTTTATTTAGTTGTGTCTAATTGTTAATTAGTACGTTTGTTCGTGTCCGTTACAATTTGTGTGTGTTTGCTATTTCTTTATGTTTATGTTTAATGTTTAATTATTCATGTTCAGTCATTCGTATTTGTTTGTAGGTTAGTCGTGTTTGATTTTTTTATTCGTTTACCGCTAACGTTTGTTAATCTATCTTATGCTGTCGGTAAGTATTTCTGCTTCTTTTCTTTGTTTGCTAGAATAGTAAATGAACCCATGTTGAACAACTTCGACAAATTTTTGTGTGCATTAAACGACATAGAATGGATGTATTTTATTTAGGGTTAAAAACGTTGTTTGCATATCCGCATGTATACTCATAATAGCCATGGTTTTACTTAGTAGAGACCGTCTTTTCGACGGGCGGGGTTAGGCGTTAAATTAATGAAATTCTTTTAAACTTCCTAACACGTAAACTCACACGAACTCATTTTCTCTAAAATTGGTTTCTAAATT
The DNA here is from genome assembly GCA_023091065.1 of Dianthus caryophyllus. Classification (NCBI taxonomy): domain Eukaryota; kingdom Viridiplantae; phylum Streptophyta; class Magnoliopsida; order Caryophyllales; family Caryophyllaceae; genus Dianthus; species Dianthus caryophyllus. Next base: position 11,481,795 of record CM041520.1, read on the forward strand.
CCATATAAAATTTAGTGGCGACTCTCTTTTCGAATGAAAATGTTTTTGAAATAAAATATCGCGTGGATCAAATTCCCTTGTCCACAAATTAAAATAAAGTTCAATTGTCCATTGGTTTATTTTAAGAGGTCGGTTGCTTATGCGACTTTGGCGTGTCATCGGATATGGAGTGTACCCAAAGTAATAAGAACACTTGGAATGCAAGCGCGCTCGGTGCCAAAGCCGGGGGGGGGGGGGGGGTGCTAGAGTGTAGTCCCCTTTGTTAGTCCATAGAAAATAAGAAAAAGCTTTGATCCAAGTGGATCGGTACCCACCTGGTCCTGACGCTTCAGATCTGGGCAGAGCTTCGCTTCTTGAACTAAAAAGGAGGATGAATTCAACTAGGGATGGTGTGTTGAACTCAAGGATTTGAGTGCTTGAGGCTTTGAGGGAGTTTGTGAAGTGTATATGCTGTGAATTCCGGGTGTAAAAGTTATGTTTCGAGGTCAGGTATAGGGGTGTATATATACTAAAACCCTCGGAGAAATTAGAAAAACCGGGGATAAAACAAGGCAGGCAAACCGCATAGGCTTATGCGGTTGGCCGGGGAAACCGCATAAGCTTATGCGGTTGCCACCCCAAACCGCATAAGGCTATGCGATTTGGAGGTGTGGTTTCAGGCCTGCTTTACAAGTTTCGGTTTGATAATATCTTTGAAAGATACAGTATAATCTCGAGCTTGCACGTCAAGAAAACAGCTGAGATATTTCTGAGATATTTATGATGTTCAGGGCTTTGGAATGCGGGCCAAAGGCTGGGTTTGGGCTCGGTTTTGGGCCCGAGACCCGAAAATATAAAAAAGGTGTATTTTGTAGAGTTTTGTGAAATAAGGTAAGACGTGAGGCTATATTTTGTGTGAGAGGAGGCTAAGCAGGGGATTTAGCCACCGGGCCTAAATTTAGGAATTTAGGAATGCTGAATTAGGCCTTGTTAATGTAAAAGGGCTAATTGTAGTGCAAATGCGAAGCTCATGCCAAATGAAGCAGGACGTGGACCAAGCTAGACTCCAAATGGACAAGATGAATCTTTATTTAAGTATGATGTGAAGCGACCTAAATCATTTTAACATTTCAAAACGACTCAAAATGAATCCGACAATATTAGAACCGTTTAAGTTAGCGTTAAAACATGCGTAATAAAAGTCCGTGTTACATCACAGGGTTTTGTTTGGGAGGGTACAGATATGGGTATCCACAGGTACAATATTGAATAGACAATGACGTGACTAAACGATATAGTAAATGTGGAAACCCATATCCGTACCCTTCCAAAACAAGCCCTGTGATGTAACGGACATTTAACACGCATGCTTTAACATTGACATAGACGATACTAATTATGTCGAATTCAATTAAGTCGTTTAAATGTCAAAATGAGTCGAAATGTATCATGACGCTTAAATTAATGTCCTTTGGTTCATTTAGAGTCTAGCTTGATTCGCGTCTCGATTCAGCTGGCATGAGCATCCCCTTTGCAATTTAATTGGTCCTTTTACATTTACAAGGCCTAATTCAAATCTCCTAAATTCCTAAATTTAGGTCCGGTAGCTAAAACCTCTATGTAGCATTTTCATTCGCAAAATACGACCTCGCGGGTCTTCCTATATTAAAATATACAACCAAATACACCTCTTTCACATTTTCGATTCTCGGGCCCAAAACCGAGTCCGGCCTGCTCTTGGCACGCATTCCAAGGCCCTGAGCTCTCACAAAATATATTGTATAGCTCCTAGAAGACTTACACACGGTATTCTTGGCCTAAGCAAGAGATTAAACCGTATCTTTCAAAAATACGTCAAATCGAATTTAGGAAAATACGAAAATCAGCAATCCAGCCCGACCTTGTAACCGCAAGCTACCTTGAGGTTTGTAGGGTGGGCCGTAAAGTACTTTGCGGTTTGTCCTCCGGGCTTTTTCCCAATTATCCTATTTACTCTGAAACCTCTACTATAAATACCATTCAACAACCAACACAATCGGACATCAATTCATATGTTCTACACATCAATAACACTACAAAAAAACAGTCAAAATGCGACGGACGAAATCCGTCGCAAAAGGCCTATATCCATCGCAAAATGGACATTTGCGACGGATTCTGCTACTAAACAGGCCCGTCGCAAATATTGGTCGCAAAAAATCATTTTGCGACGGAAATGTCGGTCGCAAATAACTTGCGACGGTCAAATCAGTCGCAAAATAATCCGTCGCAAACATTATAACTTGCGACGAAAATTCCGTCGCAACACTTGTGACGGATATTCCGTCGCAACACTTGCGACGGATATTCCGTCGCAACACTTGCGACGGATATTCCGTCGCATAAGAAAACTTAAAACTTATCAACTCAAACATAATAAACAAATTCAATTAACTCATTATTTATAACTAATTCAATTATTTATAATAACTTAAAACTTAACATAATCACTCAAACTAATCAACTTAACATACATTAACATCATAAACTCAATCAAATTAACTTAACAAAACTAATCAACTCAAACATAATAAACTAATCAACTTAACATATATTAACCCTAATATCAAACTTAATCAAATTAACTCAAACTAATTAAATGAAAACTTAACATAATAAACTTAAATTAACATAATAAACTAATTAAATCAAGTTATTTTCACACTAAACTAGTTAATTACAAAGAAAAATTATAAAAAATCATACTCTAATTAATTTGGAGAAAGGATTTCGCCGGAGTACGGAGGCCGCCGGAGGAGATAGGGTCGCCGGAGAAGATAGGGTCGCCGGAGTACGGAAGCTCGCCGGAGTTTAGGGGTTGGCTAATGGGACGGACGAATTACGGCGATTTGGGGCGGTTTTTTGTTTTTTTTTTTTTTAAAGTCCGAAACTAATGAGGAAGGTGAAGGTACCGGGAATTTTGGGGAAAACCTATCGACGCCCTGTGCGCGCCCGACCTCGCCTCGTACGGGGGCGTAGGGCGCGGAATGCGCCTCGCAGGAAAAAGGGGTGCGAAGTTTGCTAAAAATGGGGGAGATCATTGCATGAATTTGTGACCAAAAAGAAAAGTAGAAAATCCTTTTTGAAAATGTATTTTCGGAGTCGCCACCAAATATTAAAGGAATTTGGGACCTATTCAACGCGTCTTGAAATACAAGACACGAATGTCTCAGATTTCAAGGTGCGTCGATACCTATCTATCTGAGGTTTGAAACCAGAGAAGGGGTTCGGAGTGAGGTTACTTTTCGAAAGTTTTGACAAAGTGTATTTTGAAAACAGCAATCAAAAAGCCTACGTAAAAAGTAGTCTCTACTAATTTGAAAACATTTGCTTAATTTCGATATTTGGGCTAAAAGTCACGCTACGTACAAGTGCGAATAAGTATGACTCGATTAAAATGTATAAGTAATGTAAATTGTCAAAAAAATGACATATTGCTATGGGAAATGTACGTTAAGTAATAATTTATTGACTAAATTATTACCATAGACGTTATTTTCCGACCTTGTATTTTGACTCTTTAAGAATTTGTGAAAACCCTCAGTTTTGACATGCTAAAAGACTCTATGAAACGGTACAATTTAGTGTTGGATCCGTGATTCTAGTCGTTTATTTAATGCATGAATGAGGACTTGCGTAATTATAAAAGTGACGTCGGTTTGCTTTTAGTGATAATGAGTCGTTATTTATGCGATATTGGCGAGGTTTAGACGGATTATGAATCCGAATTGCTACAACCGTATTACGAATACGGCTTCGCTAATGCCAATATCGGGTTGGGGTTAATGTAACCCCTATTGTCCGAGTCTCAAACGTCCAAAACGTAGGTAAAATGTTTACCTTTTGAAAATGCAAAGACGGTATTTTTGAGTGGATTTTAAGTGTATTTTGTGAATAGTGTATGTGTGTTAAAAAACCGATGTTTTGAAATGAATGAAGGGGGGTGGCATTTATAGAGGTTGGCTGGTTTGAAGGTAAACAAAATATAAATCGCCTGTGTACAGGCGTTTTTTATTTTGTTTGGGCTGGATTTTGAAGGAAAAACAAAAGGCGGCTGGAAGGAAACAAAATAATAATCGCCTGTTACAGGCGATTAGAATTTTAATCGCCTGTCAACAGGCGATTTTATTTTTGTTTTGGTGGACTGTTATGCCGTCTTTAGTTTATGTGACGTATTATTGGGTGATGATTATGTTTTGTGAGGTGTTTTAACGTGTTGGCTAAGTATAATTTGAGCCTAATCGGTTTTTGGTCCAATTTCGATTTTCGTGCTTCGGTTTTTGTCGTGTTTTTCGGTTTTGGCTCGAAATAATATAATATTAAAGTATATTATTTTATGGTTTTGTAGAGTCTAATTTTGTGAAAATGTGACACGGGACGCACTTTGGCCCGTTTTGCGTGTTGCGTTAGTGTGCGTTTTGGGTCGTTTTTGTGAGTTTGGGCCGTTTTATAGCTAGTTGGGCTGTTTTTGTGGCTTGGCTTAATAAGACGTTCCTGTATCGTGCTCGTGTTGTGCTTATAATGACTAAGAGTGACATTCATTTTTATGATTATGCAAATCCAAATTAATACGTTAAAAATGACTAAATACGTTTCAGACACTTTTGTACCGTTTCGACTCTTTTAAAAGCATGCATGAAAGTCCTTTTTGTCATCGGGTTTGTTTTTTGGGGGGTACGGATACGGGTATCTACAGAGCCCCCAGTTTGACTGAGCTTGGACAAAGCGTTAGTCAAACTTAAAGATAGTATCCGGACCATTACAGTCTCGATACTACCCGGCGGCGCTAAGCATGTGTCTTATGGGAGAGACGAGGACTTAGCGTCGGGAAATGCGGGGAGGGACGACATGTTTTTAAGGACATGACGGTCCTACATGTTTAAGGGCATGTCAGCCTGTATGTGGCCTGAGTACTCCCACTGGCGTCTTGTTTGGGCTCCTGTTTTGCGCTCCTTGCTTGTGCTTTGCTTGCGCTTCTGGCTTGCGCTCCCTGCTTGTGCTTTGCTTACGCTTCTGGCTCGCGCTCTTTGCTTGTGCTTTGCTTGCGCTTCTGGCTCGCGCTCTTTGCTTGTGCTTTGCTTGCGCTTCTGGCTTGCGCTCTTTGCTTGTGCTTTGCCTGCGCTTCTGGCTTGCGCTCTTTGCTTGTGCTTTACTGCGCCGGCTTGCGCTCTTTGCTTGTGCTTTGCTTGCGCTTCTGGCTTGCGCTCCTTGCTTGTGCTTTGCTTGCGCTTCTGGCTTGCGCTCTTTGCTTGTGCTTTGCTTGCGCTTCTGGCTTGCGCTCCTTGCTTGTGCTTTGCTTGCGCTTCTGGCTTGCGCTCCTTGCTTGTGCTTTGCTTGCGCTTCTGGCTTGCGCTCCTTGCTTGTGCTTTGCTTGCGCTTCTGGCTTGCGCTCTTTGCTTGTGCTTTTTTGCTGGACGTCTCGTAGAAGAGGTTACGCATTTTGGTGTTTCTCATGAAAAGGGCTAGGTTTTTATGAACGTCTCGTAAGGAGACTACGTGTTTTTGTGTTTCTCATAAAAAGGGTTAGGTTTTTATGAACGTCTCGTAAGGAGGCTACGTGTTTTTGTGTTTCTCATAAAAATGGCTAGGTTTTTATGAACGTCTCTTAAGGAGGCTACGTGTTTTTGTGTTTCTCATAAAAAGGGCTAGGTTTTTATGAACGTCTCGTAAGGAGGCTACGTGTTTTTGTGTTTCTCATAAAAAGGGCTAGGTTTTTATGAACGTCTCTTAAGGAGGCTACGTGTTTTTGTGTTTCTCATAAAAAGGGCTTAGGTTTTTATGAACGTCTCGTAAGGAGGCTACGTGTTTTTGTGTTTGAGTTGAAATTGTGTTTGAAATGGGTTGAAAGTGTATTGGGCCGAGGAAAACCAGCCCCATATAAAACTGAAACCCATAAAATAAAATTATAATCGCCTGTAAACAGGCGAATTAAATTTTAATCGCCTGTTTACAGGCGATTAGATTTTTGTTTGGTGTTTTTTGGTTAAAACACGGGAGAGAGAGGGAGGTTATTGATTTTATCCGAAAAATAAAAACAAAATCAAAACCCTCTAAAACTCGTCTTGGCGATTTTCTTGATCAAAAATCGATTTTCCGACTCCTACAATTCGTCATGGATCAAGGTATGTACTCAACTCACTTGGTTTTTCGTGTTTTGAATTTGGTTTGAGTCGGTTTGAGCTTAAAAACCGTAATCTAGGGTTTTGGGTCGACTTTTGTTGGTTTGATTCGAGTTTAGCTCTCATCCTTGCTTAAAAACGTTAGCCATGGTTAGTATTGTGCTTGCATAGCTTGTCTTGCTGTTGTTGTGTGAAAACCCGGCTTGTGGTCTCGATTTTCGTGTGCTTTGTGTGTGAGGGGCATTTTGGTCATTTTTGAAATCGTCTCGAAAATGGCTCAAAACTTCAGTATAGCTTACCCATTAGTAGTATAACGTGTTGGTGAGTTCGGTTTGTTGAAATGGGCGTGAAAAGCGGTTCGCTTGGGTAAAAACCGTGTGAAAGGAGGGTTTTGTCGGGGTTTTGCTCTGTTTTCGTTGCTCGAAACGATCCTGATTGGCTTGGTTGTTTTAGCAATGTTGTAGTATGCTAGTGTGGAAGTTTGGGTGGCTTGTGTGCGAAAAACGGCTCGAAAAAACGTCATTTTCGTGCATTTTGGTATAGGGGTCGATTTTTGGCTCGAAATTTTCGGTTCTGAAACTTGCTCAAATCTTCTGTATTGTGTTGTTATGGCCAGTGTGGTACACATTTGGCTTTGTTTTGTAGGAAATGTGTTGTTTGGAGGTGTTTTGGAGTGTTTTTTTGTAGTTTAGGTTAGGTTTATAAAAAACCGTTTTTCCTCGCTTTTCGCGCTTCAAGGGCTGAGTATATCGTAATGTATGTCATATGGGTTGGTTAGGGGGTTGTTTTGTGGGAAGTGAGGGCTTTCTGGTTGAGTTATGGTCAAGAAAAGGCCGTTTTTGTAGTTTGTAAGCGTTTTGTAAAAGCTATTTAGTCGAGGTGTTTGGGACATCGCTTTCGCATGAAAATTTTTGTACGTGTTTATTGTGATTTATGGGTTGGGTCTGTCTCAGAAAAAATGGGTTTTTGGCTTTCTGTAGCGTTTTTCCTTTTTCTGCTATTTTTAGGTTAAAAAGGCATGTTCTGCTATTTTGGCCGATTCTCTGCTGCTTTTGCGCGTGCTTGCTCTTGACTTGACTGTGTAGGACGTACATATCGTATATGTCTCATGTAATTTTATTTTCTGTGCTTCTGCTTCGCTTTGGCCTTATCTGTGGATAATGTAGGCCTTAATGCTCGCTTTCTGTTGTTTTTGCATGCTTCTGCTTTCCTTAATGATTTGCTGCTGCCGTTGCCTGAGTATGCCTTTGAATTTTGTGCAGGTGATCCTGCGCCTTCCGCACCTACTTCCAGTTCCATAGACCGGGTCTTGGCCGGTGTTGACTTTACTGTTCCGACGGACGGGCGTACCCCTGCTTCGGGTATGCCCGCGCCTTTGGAGGTTTCCGATGGTCCGTCTCAGTCGGACCTGTTTAGAGCTTTTCCCCCTCAGACGCCGGGGGCTTCTAAGACGCTAGGGAGTGAGTTCCAGGGCGCTGCTGTGGAGTCTCCAGCCTTTTCTGCTAGTGGTGCTGGCGCTGTTAGTGCGTCGTCTGGGCCTTCTACGAGTGGCTTGGGGCACGATGCTGTCCCTGGAGGTCCTGAGCCGTCAGCTAGTGACGCGGGTCGTGACGCTGCTACGGAGTCACCTGCTTTTTCAGCTAGTGAGGCACGCGAGGAGACTGCTGCTGAGCGGACGCGGTCGTCTGGTGGTGCTAGCGGTAGTGGGGTTGCTACCGAGTCGTCGAGGTCTCCTGCTGGTGGCCGAGGTCAGGCCCAGGGTGTCGTCTCAGTCTCTTTACAGGGGCGCGGACGTGGCGCTACTGCGGAGTCGACTGAGGCTTCTGGAAGAGGCCGAGGTCGGAGTGTCGTCCCAGAGTCTTTGCAGGGGCGCGGACGTGGCGCTGCTATGGAGACGTCTGAGACTCTTGGGGGAGGCCGTGGTAGAGGCCGAGGTGCAGCTGTGTGGATACCCATATCCGTACCCTCCCAAACAAAACCCTGTGATGTATCACGGACTTTTATTACGCATGCTTTAACGTTGACTTATACGGTTCTAACTAATGTCGAATTCATTTTGAGTCGTTTTAAATGTTAAAATGTTTAAGGTCGCATCACATCACACTTAAATAAACGTTCATTTTGTCCATTTGGAGTCTAGCTTGGTCCTCGTCCTGCTTCATTTGGCATGAGCTTCGCATTTGCACTACAATTGGCCCTTTTACTTTAACAAGGTCTAATTCAGCATTCCTAAATTCCTAAATTTAGGCCCGGTAGCTAAAACCGCTATTTAGCACCCTCTTACACAAAATACAGCTTCACGTCTTAGCTTATTTCACAAATCTATGCAAATACACCCTTTTACATTTTTCCGGGTCTCGGGCCCGAAACCGAGCCCAAACCCAAGCCTTTGGCCCGCACTCCAAAGCCCTGAACACCACAAAATATCTCATGATTATCCTAGCTGTTTTCTTGAGCCACACGTCCAAATTATCACGTAATCTTTGAAAGATTTCGTCAAACCGAAACTAGGAAATTAGGCCTAGAACCACACCTCCAAACCGCACAGCCTTATGCGGTTTGGAGGGGAAACCGCATAAGCTTATGCGGTTTGCCCTGGCAACCGCATAAGCCTATGCGGTTCCTCGGCTTGTTTTTATTCCCTGCTTTCCTAATTTCTCCGAGGTTTTTAGTATATATAGAGCCCTATACCCGACCTCATAACACACAATTTGCAATCAGAATACATCTCTCTCTCTCTCTCACAAAACACAATTTATCATCAGATTTCACATCTTACACACTTCTAAACACCCTCAAAAGCCTCAAGCACTCAAATCCTTGAGTTCAACACACCATCCCGTGTTGAATTCATCCTCCTTTTAAGTTCAAGAAGCGAAGCTCTGCCCAGATCTGAAGCGTCAGGACAAGGTAGGTACCGATCCACTTGGATCAAAGCTTTTTCTTATTTTCTATGGACTAACAAAGGGGACTACACTCTAGCGCCCCCCCGGCTTTGGCACCCGAGCGCGCTTGCCTTCCAAGTGTTCTTATTACTTCGGGTACACTCCATATCCGATGACACGCCAAAGTCGCATAAGCAACCGACCTTATAAAATAAACCAATGGACAATTGAACTTTATTTTATTTGCATGCATCTTGCACCCTTTCTGTCTTGCATTAAAATCAACTTAAACAATGAATTCGACCTTTAACTGAACCGTATTCGTTAACAAGTTAAACATGCTAAACTGAGGGTTTTAATCAATCTTTTTGCATCTGCATCTGCATTCTTTTACAAACTTATCGCACTTGTACGTAGCGATAACATTAGCTTAAATATCATCTTACAAGGATTGTTCTAGGTCAGTAGAGGCTATTTTTACATAGGCTTTTCTAAAAGGTTTTCATAAATCATTATTTGAATTAACTCTTTTTCTAAAGTACCCTCACCCCGAATCCAAACTGGTTTCACAAGCCTTAGATCTAGGGGTGTCGGCGTGCTCCAAAATCTAGGACATGTTTTTAACTTAGAACATGGTAGCGAGTTCCTAATTTCGCGATAATTAGGTGGCGACTCCATACGATTACTTAAAGGTTTTTCCAACTTAATCTTTTTTAACTTTAAAATCCGCCCTTAAGCAAGACGCCGAGTTGGGTCCGATCCCGGGTTCCACAGTTTGGCGACTCCGCTGGGGAGATCTTATTTTTAAAAATTAAAACTAGCTTTTTCTTTTTAAAAATAAGGAGGTGAAACTTGAAAGCCTTGAACAATCCTTGTATACATATTTGAGCTATGCACATTCGTTTAGAGTCCATTCCTTTTGGAATCTAGGCACCCTTTACACCCTTGAGAGGTGGTTCCAACACGCAGGCTTGTCCACTCGATAAAGCACGTGCAGGACTAACTTTCCTCTCTCCCCTCCACGGCTTGCCGTAAACGATTATCTCGACCGCCCCAGTGCTCCCTCTAGAAAACCTATCGCTCCGGCGTAAGGAAATGGAGGGGTTAAGTATCTGCCAAAGCGTACTCGAGGTAGTTGGAGGTGTACCCGACTGACTCATTTTTCACCCTTTTTGAGTCATACGTACAAGTCCTAGGCCATGCACTCCATGGTCCTTTTCAAAACAAGCATATGCATTCATATCTTCGAAAACTCGCCTAAAACGTTTCAAAGATAAATGAACCTAACATCTAACACCTTTTCAAACAAAACTATCGCGAATTTTTGAAACAAGCTCTTTCAAAACTTCCCTTTCTCACTAACAAGCAAAAACCCGAGTAAGGACTAAAACCCGAGCTCGTGGCTTTCAATCCTCTAGGTCACACGGCCTAGACTCTATTTAACATCCTCGGTTCGACTTGCTAATCACTCTCGAGCCGAATCCTTTCTCTTTTACACATCCGACTCGAGCTCACCTCGGTAAATCACCGATACCAGTTTGACGGGTGCAAAGCAAAACGTTTTAACATCGAGACGAGACGCGCGCACGCATCCTCGCCTCAAAAGCTTCCTCTAGCAAAACCTTTTTCGAAAATCTCCTCTTTTTCAAACTTAAAAGGTCTTTCTAAACAAAGAAATGAGCTAAAATGAATGCCTAAAATGAATGTAAGTCTAGTGGGTCGAGTCGTGTCACTAATGCAAAGCGAAATGCAGGTCTCAGCTGATTACTCACCATGAATCGCATCATCACCCCTTCCTTCAAACGCTCCTCAAAGACGGCTAACCTCAACAAGCTGAAAACCCTCCGTCACCGCATTGATCAGCTCACCAAAAACATTGACAACTTGAAGGCCTTGCATCAATTCGAAGTTGCACGTTTGGAACAACGCTCCAAGGCCAACAAGCATGTCTCCCTCCACACTCTCGTCACCCAACTCCAAAAGGACGAGGAAGATTTTACCCAATATCTCGTCCGTTGGAGAGGATTACTTGCTCGGGTTCGGAATCCTCCGCACGAAGACGAACTCATGTACACATTCCTCGGTAGCCTACGACCCGAATGGCGAAAACATTTTGATTACGGCGACGCCGATAATTTCGAAGAACTCATTGAAATTGCCCTCGGAGCCCAAAGCAACCCCACGATCTATGACAATCCGGCAATCTTCCTCGGATCAGCACCCGTCATGGATTGCTCCTACTTGGTCACACCCACCAACAACCAAATCAATGGGGTCTGGTTCAGTGATGACGAAGACGAAGAGTGGCCACCCACTAACAAAACGTAGCTCAACTCTCGACTACTTCTTCCTCGAATAAAAACAAAAGCAACAAGAAGGGAAAGAAAAAGAAGGGCAAGCAGTCCGAAAGCAAAGATCAAAAAGAAAAGGGCGAGCAGTCCGAAAGTAAAGATCAAGAAGAAAAGGGCAAGCGGCGAGAAGGAAAAACCAAGACGAGGTTTCACACCTCACACGCTCGATCGTCCTTATCAAAATATTTTCACCGACGAATACGCCAAAAAGCAATCCGGGCTGAGAAAGGCAAGGCCGTACTCCAGGAAGACGCTCCTTCCACAAGCACACCCTCTACATCCACAGCAATCCCACCACCAAACACGAGTGAAGTGCTTCAAAAGCAACTCACTCGCACAAAAGCCGATGTTTCAATCTGGGCCCTTCTACGAGACTCAGCTGAACATAGGAATGCATTCATCCGCGCTCTACAAATAGCATGCGCAGACGCTGAGATCTCCCCAGATCAAATGGTCAGCCATGTCACTAGGGATTGGTTACCGGGGGCTATCACCTTCTCAAACGACGATCTCCCCGCATTTGGATCAAACCACAACCTCGCCCTATACATCAGCGTTGAATGTATGAAGAAAACTTTGCCCGTGTCCCTTGTTGATAACGGCTCTGCAGTCAATGTTTTACCATTGGCCACCGCACACCGTCTCCGCCTATCCGACAAAGACTTCACCCCAAGCATGGACGGAGTCAAAGCTTTCGACGGAACCCGACGTCACGTGAAAGGAACCATTTCTCTTCACATACGCACTGGTCCCATAGAAAGAAAAGTCGAGTTTCAAGTCATCGACATGACCCCTTCCTATAACATACTCCTAGGACGACCATGGATTCACTCCACCAAGGCCGTAACTTCTACTCTACATCAAAAGGTTAAAATCCCTCTCAACGAGGAAGTCATAACCTTGAATGCCTCAAACTTCCGAGCCCTTTTCGATACACCAAAAGAGCCCGGTCTGCCAAAATTGTGGTGAACCATGAAGACTTATGTGGTTTCGACTTCGAAGTTGGCGCCATCACGCGTGCCCCAATCAAAACCTACAAACCCTTCAAAACAACAAACAACAATAGTCTTTGGCTCACCATGGGCCTAGGCTACAAACCCAAGGACGGTGACCAAGAGCGAATGGTCAAAGAAGTCCAAAAACGAAAGTCAACCCACAAGGTTACCCTACGACCTTACATCCTTGACTTAGACGCATATTTCACCCCAGGAGGAAAAGTCGACGGAAATACCTCCCTTCGAGACCTCATCCATACATCCGAAGCCTGCTACTCTAGTGAGGTCGAGCATAATGCACCTCGGACCTCACCGGGCATAAAAAATGAAGAGATCGTCGCCACTATCATGCGTGATCGACGTTTCGACCCTAACCAACTGATAGCCGACGCCACTGATAAAACCCTTAATGGATGGTATAAAACGCTGAAATGGACTGACGCACAAGGTCATCACTTCCAGCTTATCACCGGTGAAGGACCACTTTTCGACCACATCACCAACCTCAAAAACAAAGAGGCAAGCACCCCAAGCAACTCGAGCACCCCAAGCAACTCGAGCACCCCAAGCAACTCAAGCACCCCAAGCAACTCAAGCAGCTCAAGCAGCTCCTCAAACAGCGAAGACGAAGAAGAAGAAGAAGAAATTCTTTTAACTTCTAATGCTCTAAGTGTCGGGTCACCTGTCGACCCATCTATCCTAGACTCTAGCTTTAGTTTAGACTTTCTTTTTACGGAGGCTAGCTCCAAGCAATTTTCTGAATTGTCGAATAATTCTTCTCGAAATAATGAAGTGAATAAATTTGCTTACGCCTTGTCTCAAGCTAAAACAAACAACAAAGCACAAACATCTAACAATCAACGAACAACAAACAAATCAAAAGGCACTAACTCATGCGATAAAAATGAACAATCTCTAAACAAATACATTGCAAACATTGTCTCTCCCAAAACACAGGACCCTATCATCGAGGAAACCATAACCATAAACGTGGGAACCCCCGAAGAACCAAGGGAACTACAACTAGGAGCCTCACTAGACGAACACGAGCGCACCCAATTTACACAACTCCTAAGCGAATTCAAGGACGTATTCGCTTGGTCATACAAAGACATGCCCGGCATCGAACGAAGCATCGCCGAGCACCGCATCCCCATCAAACCCTAAGCATAAACCCATCAAGCAAAAGCTAAGAAGACTACGTCCCGAATGGTCCCTTATGGTCAAGGAAGAAATCGAAAAACAACTACAAGCCGGTTTCATCCAAGTCATCGAATATCCTGAATGGGTCTCGAACATGGTCCCAGTCCTGAAAAAGAATGGCAAAATTCGAGTATGCGTTGACTTTCGCGACTTGAACAAAGCTAGTCCTAAAGATGACTTTCCATTACCCCATGTGGACGTCCTAGTCGACAACACCGCCGACCACGCCCTCCTATCCTTCATGGACGGTTACGCAGGCTACAATCAAATCAAAATGTCACTGGAAGACATGGCAAAGACGGCCTTCATTACACCGTGGGGGACATATCACATACGCTTATGCCCTTCGGCCTAATCAATGCTGGCGCTACATACCAACGCACCGCTACAACCCTTTTACACGACATGATGCACAAAGAAGTTGAAGTTTACGTCGACGATATGATCGTAAAGTCAAAGGAAAGGAGCGATCATATCACCAACCTCCGCAAATTCTTCACTCGCCTACGGCAATACAAAATGCGCTTAAATCCCCAAAAATGTACTTTTGGAGTTAAATCCGGTAAACTACTAGGACACGTAGTGAGCCAAAGAGGCATCGAGGTCGACCCCTCGAAAGTCAAAGCAATCCTCGAAATGCAACCCCCGAAGAACCTCGACGAGATTCGAAGTTTCTTAGGCCAAATCCAATACATCTCACGCTTCATCAGCAAACTGACCATGATATGTGAACCAGTTTTCAAGAAGCTCAAGAAAACCGACCACGTTGAATGGGACGAGGAATGTCAAAAGGCATTTGACAAGGTCAAAGAACTGCTAACTAACCCGCCGGTTCTACAACCACCCCAAGAAGGTTTACCCTTATCCTTATACCTTACAACAACACCCACCGCCATGGGCGCCATGCTCGCTCAAGAAGTCAACGGCGAAGAACGCGCGATCTACTACATCAGCAAGAAGTTTCTCGATTACGAAACTCGATACTCACCCGTCGAGAAGAGTTGCCTAGCCTTAGTATGGTCATCCAAAAAACTCCGTCACTATATGCTAGCACACCAAACAAGGGTATATTCCACAATGGACCCCGTAAAATACCTCTTCGAGAAACCTGTACCTAACGGACGAATGGCCAGATGGACATTGCTCCTAGCCGAATTCGACCTTAAGTATGTACCCCTCAAAGCAATTAAGGGACGAGCAGTCTCCGATTTTCTAGCCGAAAATGCAATCACCGAACAACCAATCATAGACACCACATCCCTTCCAGACGACGGGATTTACAACATCAACCAAGAACAATGGGAATTATACTTCGATGGCTCCTCCAACTATCGAGGATGTGGAGTAGGAATACTTCTCATATCCCCAAATGGCGAACACACACCCTTATCCATTAAACTGGACTTCGACGTAACAAACAACGCTGCAGAATACGAAGCATGCTTGCACGGTTTCCAAGCAGCGCTTGTACTCAACGCCCGCAACATAAGAGTCTATGGGGACTCCTCCCTCATAATCAACCAAGTATCCGGAGCATGGAAGATACTTAATGAAAACCTGGCACTATACCAAAGCAAAATACAAGAGCTCATAAACGAATTCTACCACGTAGAATTCATACACCTCCCACGCGAAGAAAACCAATTCGCCGACGCGCTATCCAAACTCGCGTCCCTAATCAACATACCCCCGGGGATGGAAACTCTACCCATTGTCGTGGAACGACGGAACGAACCTTCATACATCTGTGGCATTGAAGCCGAGGAAGAACAAACCGACCCTTGGTACCAAGCAATCATCAACTACAAAACAAACGGCGAATACCCGCCAAACATTGACAAACGAGCCAAGCGAGCCCTACGCCTATTATCGTCACAATTCGTGCTGGAAATGGGCAAACTACTCAAAAAGACACCCCAAGGCACACTACTCTTGTGTGTCGATCACAAAAAAGGACACGAAATCATGTCCCAAGTACACGATGGCGAGTGCGGACCACACATGAACGCACGAGCCATGTGCAAACAAATCATAAGGCTAGGATGGTACTGGACAACCATGGAAGCCGACTGCGCGAAATATGTCAAACATTGTCATAATTGTCAAATCTTTGCAAACGTACAACACATACCTCCTTCACCACTATACAGTTTAACCTCGCCATGGCCTTTCTCCACATGGGGAATTGACGTCATTGGCAAAGTACAACCCGTAGGAGCAGGAGGACACTGCTTCATCCTCGTGGCCATCGACTATTTCACCAAATGGGTTGAAGCCGCGTCGTACCGCAAGCTAGGCACAAAAGTAGTCGCAAAATTCATACAAAACAACATCATTTGTCGCTATGGCATACCACACGAGTTCATTAGTGACCAAGGCACGCACTTTCAAGGAGAAGTCGAGCCACTTCTTCTCAAATACAAAATACAACGACACAAGTCATCACCCTATCGACCGCAAACCAACGGCGCAGTTGAGGCAGCAAACAAAACCGTCGTATCAATCCTCAAAAAGATGATCGACACCTGCCACGACTGGCCCCACAAAATCCCATTTGCATTATGGGGATATCGCACCACAATCCGCACACCCACAGGCATGACACCCTATTTCCTAACCTACGGGATGGAAGCCGTTCAACCCGTAGAAATCGAAATGCAATCCCTTCGAATCCTCATGGAAGCAGACATTCCCGAAGCCGAATGGGCACGCGAACGCTACGAACAACTCATTCTCTTAGACGAAAGACGACTACATTCACTAAGTACAGTCCGAATGTATCAATCTCGCCTACAACGCGCCTACAACAAACGGGTCAAACCACGAAACATTAAAGTGGGTGACCTAGTACTCAAATCCGTCCGAGCACCATTACCAGTCGACCCAAGGGGGAAATTCAAACCCAATTGGGCCGGACCGTACTTGGTCAAGGAAATCCATCCCGGAGGAGCCGTGAAGCTAACTGACCTTGACGGTCAAGACTTCCGACTGCCAACAAATCTTGATCAACTCAAGAAATACTACCCTTAAACAAATTTGCAATGTACTTCACAAAAAGGACAAAACTCGCTCTCGCATGAGTGAACTACGCTCGGTTTGATTCCACGCACTGTGGATACGTAGGCAGCTTTGCAAAGAGCTCAACCGAATCACACGAACTACGCCGGTTTGATTCTGTATTCAAAACGCAGATACGTAGGCAGCTTGTCAAAAGTACAACCGAACCTTTTCTAGCACGCATGCCCAAAGCTTAAAAAGGTCGAGGGTTTTGCACTCACAAAATGACACGCTCAAAGCTTAAAAAGGTCGAGAGCACAGTCAACACAAAACACAAATCCAAGTCCAAAGCTTAAAAAGGTCGAGGATTTAAGACAAAACAATTCAAAGCGCACAAGTCCAAAGCTTAAAAAGGTCGAGGATTTAAGACAAAACAATTCAAAACGCACAAGTCCAAAGCTTAAAAAGGTCGAGGATTTGAGACAAAATACAAGTGTTCGAAGCTTAAAAAGGTCGAGAACATTTCAAAACAAAACAAAGAAAGCAACGAGACAAGACAAAAGCAAATCAATTCTATTTTATTACTTTATTTAGAATTTTCCGCAATTTAGAAAGGAGCTAGGAACAAGCCTCCTTAGCCCTTTATTCAAATCTAAAACATGTGTTTAAATAAAGGAATCTTTCTAAACTAAACAAAACAAACTACTCAAGCCTTTTTCTGACGCTTCGGGTTGACCTCTTCATCTTCAAGAGGCCGATCCGCCACAACTTTCGACCTAAGGACGGGAGTAGATCTCTCAAAACACTGGGGCTCGATCGGATCCTCATCCCGCTTCAACTGGGCTCCTCGATCCTTGGCCTAAGCGATCTTTAACGGTCACCTTCGGTCCAAGCCTTTCCCGCCCGGTCTCGAAGAAGAAACACTGCACCAACAGATAAAGATCACCATAGTCCCTCCTTTCGCAAGACCGCCTCATACGCCAAGGAGGGCCTTGGCCCATTCTTTTCCCTCCTCCTTTGATTCTCACGTTCCTTAGGATCATTGGAACGGTACCACCGTGTATAGAAGTCCGTAACACGGCTAGACTCTATATGCTCCGGCACAGCCCAAGTAACACGATCCGACCACCCTCGGATCCAAGCATCAATCATCTGGTTGTTTAGGACAACAACCCCTCCAACCTGCGTATCCTGATCCGGAATAGTCTGCGCAAGCCCGATTTGCCTCTTCAAGCGAAGAGGATGAATCCATACACCCCGTTCAAAACCGCACAACATCAACCCGCGAGCCGCGTTCGCCACCGACGGTGCCGTTACCTCCGTAATACCCCACCACGAAACATACCAACGAATGCTGCTCTCCCTCACGAACCCCCGGTAGTAGTTGAGCGAACGCTCCCGAGGGTTAGCCCAATCCATCTTCCGAGACGTCGTCCCCGCCGCCTTGAAGACACTTCCAAGGGGAAGAGCTCTATACACACTCAGCCTCTCCATGAGCCAAACGTTGAGAATCCTAGCGCAACCCCTGTACGAGCTCAGACGATTAGCATAACGGTCGTCTAAGCCCAGTATAGTCTCCGCTAGGATCAACGCAGAAGGATCATGTCCCCTCTCCATCTCTTCGACAACACGAGCATACCTCGCGTTCCCGAACACCCCGTCTGGCATGGACCCCGCAAAAGCATAACGATGAACCAAACAAAAAGCAAGGGCCCTCCGCCTAGAACGGTCCGAAATACTAGTATCAGCCTTATTCATATATCGTTGACACAAGAGAAGCATGTTTACCTTGCCTCCCTCAAACAAACCTGCAGCATGAGCGTTTGTCATCCCAAGGAAGTTTCGCAACATCCCGTTGTAACAAAGCTCACTCCTCACGACCACAGGAGTAGTCCGTTTCGACCATCCAGCAATGGCCGAGAACTCCTCCATCAAAGGGCACACCTCTCCCCCGGGAAACCTAAAAACATGCAAGCTAGGATCCCAATAATCTAAGCACGAATCAAGGAAGTCTACATCGACTTTCATTTGACGAAAGCCAATAAATACACCCGCACCGTCATCATACACCGCCTTCTTCATTGCCGAACTCAAGGAAGACGTCCACCTCTTCAAAAGAGCATCAAAATGCTCCTCCATTTTCTTGGACACAAAAACAAAAAAAAAAACTTTTATAAATATACCCAATATATTTGTGAAAGCAAAATCCTAAACCAAAAAACACAAAGAAGAGAAGTGATTGTGAATGAAGATTATGGCACGCACCCCCTCTCCTTATATAGGAAAACAATGTCCGAAATATGGAAATACAGCGCTAGCAGCCAGGCCAGCAAACCGCATGGCTCTATGCGGTTTGCACACCAAACCGCATAAGCCTATGCGGTTTTCCCCTGCAGCCGCATAAGCCTATGCGGTTTCAGGGGCTGGTTTTTCTCAAAATTTTCCTAATTCCGTCTTTCCTAAAACACTACAACCTACTTTGGGCTACGACATTCTTTCGTTGTTCCCCATACATCAACATCACGCTTCACTTTAGCAATTCCGATTCTTACCACGAGTCAACGCATAACATTTTTCGCATTCACACGAGCTCATTTCGCATTTAAAATGAACTTCTTGCAAAACATTTTCACAATCTAAAATGAACATCAATGCATCCCACTCGGGAATCATATCATTTTTCAAACAAGCCCACCAAACAGGTTTACCGACGAAGTTCAAGCTACAACAACAAAGTTCAAAGTTCAAGCTACAACGACATGTACATAAAGGTTCATACAATCTTTAAATACACAAATTCACTCGGGGTGACGGCGCCGATACTCGTCGAACTCACGCCGAATCTGAGCCGTCTCAGCTCGGCTCTGACACAACTGCGCTGTCTGCTCAGCCCAAGCCATCCTCCACCTGTTGGCTATACGCCATAGCTTCTTATGCGCCTCCTTAGCCACCTGTGAAACACAACACAAACACAGTTCACACTTTTCTCCATTTTGCCTTAATTTCACTCAAATTAAGTCAAACTTAGGGGGGAAATTTCAAAACAAACGCAGTCCACCCCACTTTACCTTAATTTCACCCAAATTAAACCAAACTGGAGGGGATAACACAAAAACGACTCTCACAAGTTTGATCATCGATATACTTCATACCTCGATCAAACTGGGGGTTTACACACATACATACAATCACACAAGTACATACCTTCTTCACCTTGCTCGTCCAGCTGTCCATGCCCGCGTCGATGAGTCACCGCAAGTACGTCGGCGAGAACAAAGGTTCGACGGACGCCCGAACCATCATACTCGATAGTAGTAGGGAAGTCATCAGGCTGCTCTGCCATCTCGGGATCAAACTCCTGCAAAACAAATACAAAACGCACACGTCAGGGAAATTTTTCGCAAAAGTTACCCTACGCACCCCCAAACACCGAAGCACACATACCTCAATCAGGCCACAAGCCAGCCGAGATCGAGCAAAATGGGCATAGTCTTCCCCAGATGCAGGAGGCTCACCGACTCTCCTCTCCATACAACGCTACGATTCGAGCGAAACCCTCGCTCAAACAGACCCTCGGCGGATCTCAGGCACCACCGGGCTGCCACCCTGCCTGAAAGACCAAACGCTCTCCAAGGTACCAAACCGATCCATACGGCGTCGCTATGTATAGGCGCTGGGTCTCTCGCACCGCAAACCTAGCCCCAATGCCCTCAGGAATATCCCTGTACTGGCCCCATGGGAATGGCACGAACTACAAACAAAGACAAGACAAACGCGCTCACAAATACAGATACAATACAATCATTTTAAGTACACCTTATTTAAAATGGTTCAAGCACAAACCTCATCAAATCGCATTCGGTTCAGACGATCCCTAACATCATCATACGACCAATTAAATGCAGCACGGTTACACCCCAAGTGCACGCATCACGGTACTCCCTCACGATCCGCACAGCATGTGGGGGGAGCAAAAAAGGAAAGTGGCTAAGAATCCACGACTGCACACAAGAAACAAAAACATGTTACAAGGACAAAAGACAACAAAAATGAACAACAATGCACCTAAGACAAAAACAAAATCAATACGCACCTCCATCAAGAAGCCAGGCGCGACTAAGGACAGTCGCGACCCCCGATCCATGACCCGCGGTCTCACAGCATCATGCAAAAACGAATGCACAAGCCCAGAGACGGCGTCACCCAGTCAAACGTCCCAATTGCATTCCAATCCAGGAGATGCATAAGGACCGATGTCGATGCCCGCTCACCCTTGTCGCCGAAGTACACGGCGCTCACAAACCACCACAACCACATACGAGCATTCTGCTCGTCGCTCCACTCCGAGGGGCCATACTCGGTCTTCCCCTCAAAGTACTCCAAGATATAGCTCGTCTTGAAGGTATAGGGGGCGACCACAAATCACCTCGAACCACCGCCAACCGCGCGGCCACAACCTCGCCCACAACGGACGGCGCAAACTCAAAATCCATGTCGCGATCCCCGAAGCGGCACCGGGTTATGACCGGCGTGCTCGGACAAGGTAATGCCGCCTCAAAGCCAGGCATATGGAACGTCGTCGTGGTGTCCCAATACCTATCCATGAAGGCCCCGATCAACATCGGGTTCGTGCCGCTTCTTCCTCGCAATCTCCCTCCAATGGCCAACCAACGGGCCAAAAGCACTACGCAACACCCAAGCTTGCGCCCTCGGCGGAAGCCTCTCCTCAAAAGCACACATTGCGGACGAGACGCCCGAGAAAGTCCTCATCGGGCCCTTATCCCAACCCATCGTCGCTCGATAGGAAACATGTCTCTCCGGAGCAAGCAGAAGGTTGTGACCATCCCAACCCTTCGCGAAAGCCCTGTTCGCGCGTGACTTTCGCGGCCTAGAGCTACTCGCCCTAGGCGCAACCTCCTCGACCTCCTCAGCAACCTCCATCTCGGCTTCCAGCTCATCCACCAGCTCTTGAGCAAGCTCGTCCTCAGGATCACGCACAGGAACATTTCTCCCACGGCCCCTACCTCGTGACTGACCACGTCTCGTGGGCAGATCACGAGGGTCAGCTTCCCTCTCACTACGAGTACGCCTTAAGCCACTCGAGCTAGAGGCTCCCTCAGTCCTCGAGCTAGCACTCTTGCGAGATCTCGACCTCGTAATACGACTAGAACCTTCCCCTGCAACCAAACACAACCATTACATACAGCTATAATACATGCAAGTATACAACTTGGCACACACATACGCAAATACACACAAATAATACACACATAATACATATACATTCCCTTAACACATTACACTATACGCCCTACAGAGCATTTTTAGGCCAAATTCATAATTAAGCCAAAAACCGTTCTCTACATTTCAAAATCACAACTTTATGGTTTCTACGCGCCATAATAGTCCCCAACAACAACCCATTACAAGCAATTGCATTTTGGTCACTCCGATCAAAAACCCCCAATTCGCCTTATTTACTCCGTATAACTACGACTTAAGACGGCGATTTGAAAGCTTTAACTCGATATTCTCGCAAAACTAACGTTATAGGCATGCTATACTCGCTATGGGCATCCTACACCGAAGTTTAATTGAAATTCCGGGTCGGAAAATCCGGGTTCGTTTTCGGGCCCGAAACCTAATTTGGACGTTTTTCACACAAAGACGGTCTAAGTCACAATCAATTCACACATACACGTTCGCATGGCATAATGCAACACAATGACGTCAATTTCAAGCATTCAAACGGCAAATTTCAAGCAAAACTCGGGTTTTCATTCAAAACCCGTCTTTTCAACATTTCAAGGCAAAACTAGCTAATTACAACGACAAATAACGTAAAAGCAAGTTAAAATGGAGCATTACCTCGTTCCATAGCAAGGCAACGCAAGAAAAATGAGCAAAAACGGTTGAGAAATCGAAAAATGGTGTTTTTTTGAGTTGAAAACCGAAATGAAGTATAATGGCAAACTTACGGTGCTCTCGTGCCTTTATAACCCCCTACAGCCAACAGGGAAAACCGCATAACCTTATGCGGTTTGCCCCATGAACCGCATAAGGCTATGCGGTTCCTGCCCCTGGTCTTTCTCGGATTTTTCTCGTTTTACGCCTACTTTTCGATTCCTAACTCATCCTAGCTCCTATGCAACTTCAAGTACGTCCCATGCTTGGGTCAAGGCGTCACCTACAGTCCGCTGTACGCGTATATCAAGCATTTAATACACGGTACAGAAGCAGAAGCACGAACGCTCTTCGCGAGCATTACATCATCTTCTCCTCAACAAAACGCAACCATGCGTAACCACGACTACATAGACACTCCTCGGCAAGCCCAAGCACAAGCACTCCGCAATATACACCTAACTCCAAGCATTTCACTCTACATAGACGCTCTTCGGCGAGTTCAAACACAAGCATTACACAAACGCTCTTTCACGAAGCCTACACTAGCACTTACCCAAAAATCTTACAAGCACATGCACCCCTGCACTTCAGCCCCTTATACACATGCAATACGAAGACATTACAAGCACCAGCACCAAGCATCCGACGATACCAAGCACATACAAAGGCACCATCAACGACAGTACAACAAGCACGACGCAGACATCAGCAGGCCGGCAGGCCCTTATAGCATGCACGGACCGCCAAGTCCTTAAAATGCGCACGCCCCTCCCCGTTTAGCCCGGTTCGAAGTCCTCGTCTCACCCATGGACACATGCTTCGTTCCGCTGATCATATCGAGACTGTAATGGTCCGGATATGGTCGTGGAGTTTGACTAGCGCTCTAGTCCGAGCTCAGTCAAACTGGGGGCTCTGTGGATACCCATATCCGTACCCTCCCAAACAAAACCCTGTGATGTATCACGGACTTTTATTACGCATGCTTTAACGTTGACTTATACGGTTCTAACTAATGTCGAATTCATTTTGAGTCGTTTTAAATGTTAAAATGTTTAAGGTCGCATCACATCACACTTAAATAAACGTTCATTTTGTCCATTTGGAGTCTAGCTTGGTCCTCGTCCTGCTTCATTTGGCATGAGCTTCGCATTTGCACTACAATTGGCCCTTTTACTTTAACAAGGTCTAATTCAGCATTCCTAAATTCCTAAATTTAGGCCCGGTAGCTAAAACCGCTATTTAGCACCCTCTTACACAAAATACAGCTTCACGTCTTAGCTTATTTCACAAATCTATGCAAATACACCCTTTTACATTTTTCCGGGTCTCGGGCCCGAAACCGAGCCCAAACCCAAGCCTTTGGCCCGCACTCCAAAGCCCTGAACACCACAAAATATCTCATGATTATCCTAGCTGTTTTCTTGAGCCACACGTCCAAATTATCACGTAATCTTTGAAAGATTTCGTCAAACCGAAACTAGGAAATTAGGCCTAGAACCATACCTCCAAACCGCACAGCCTTATGCGGTTTGGAGGGGAAACCGCATAAGCTTATGCGGTTTGCCTGCAACCGCGTAAGCCTATGCGGTTCGTCGGCTTGTTTTTATGTCCTGCTTTCCTACTTTCTCCGAGGTTTTTAGTATATATAGAGCCCTATACCCGACCTCATAACACACAATTTGCAATCAGAATACATCTCTCTCTCTCACAAAACACAATTTATCATCAGATTTCACATCTTACACACTTCTAAACACCCTCAAAAGCCTCAAGCACTCAAATCCTTGAGTTCAACACACCATCCCGTGTTGAATTCATCCTCCTCTTAAGTTCAAGAAGCTAGCTCGCCCAGATCTGAGCGTCGAGGACAAGGTAGGTACCGATCCACTTGGATCAAAGCTTTTTCTTATTTTCTATGGACTAACAAAGGGGACTACACTCTAGCGCCAGGCTTTGGCACCCGAGCGCTTGCCTTCCAAGTGTTCTTATTACTTCGGGTACACTCCATATCCGATGACACGCCAAAGTCGCATAAGCAACCGACCTTATAAAATAAACCAATGGACAATTGAACTTTATTTTATTTGCATGCATCTTGCACCCTTTCTGTCTTGCATTAAAATCAACTTAAACAATGAATTCGACCTTTAACTGAACCGTATTCGTTAACAAAGTTAAACATGCTAAAGCGAGGGTTTTAATCAATCTTTTTGCATCTGCATCTGCATTCTTTTACAAACTTATCGCACTTGTACGTAGCGATAACATTAGCTTAAATATCATCTTACAAGGATTGTTCTAGGTCAGTAGAGGCTATTTTTACATAGGCTTTTCTAAAAGGTTTTCATAAATCATTATTTGAATTAACTCTTTTTCTAAAGTACCCTCACCCCGAATCCAATCTGGTTTCACAAGCCTTAGATCTAGGGGTGTCGGCGTGCTCCAAAATCTAGGACATGTTTTTAACTTAGAACATGGTAGCAGGTTCCTAATTTCCGCGATAATTAGGTGGCGACTCCATAACAGTTCTTAAAGGTTTTTCCAACTTAATCTTTTTTAACTTTAAAATCCGCCCTTAAGCAAGACGCCGAGTTGGGTCCGATCCCGGGTTCCACAAGCTGCAGGGTCTCCGCGGGAGCGTGGTCGTGGCGCTGCTTCAGGGGTGCCTGCGGCTCCAGGAGGGGGCCAAGGCAGAGGTCGTGGTGCTGCTGCGGGGTCTTTAAGGGGTCGTGACCACGGCGTTGCTTCAGGGGCGCCTGCGACTCCTGGAGGGGGCCAGGGTAGAGGTCGTGGTCGTGACCGGAGGAACCCGAGGCCGAAGCGCAAGGTTGGCGAGGCTTCTAGTAGTGCTGAGGGTAGCGGCAGGCCACGACGTCGAGCTCGTGCTGCTGCCGAGGGTGGTGACCGGGACGAGGCTGAGCTCGCCGGTGTTTTTGAGGAGGTTGGAGCAGGGGGAGCCCCTGTTGAGGTTACGCGGAGGCGTGGTCGTCCTCGGGGTCCAGGGAGCCGTTACGAGGATCCCTCCGAGTCGGAGGAGTCTTCGAGTGACGAGGCGAGCTCCCGACGAGGCTACCGAGGCTATCGCTAGGGCCGCCGCTGGGGTCAGTCCAGACCAGGTTGATGCAGCCGAGGAGGAGGCTGAGGCTGAGGCCGAGGCTGAGGGTCGGTGGGGTCGTGCCCAGACGGAGGCGGCCGCCTTGAGGCTGCGACGGAGGTTTTCATGGGGATGGTTGACGAGCTGGGTGAGAGGCCTAACTATCCCCAGGGTCCGCGCTTGTGGTCGCAGGTGGCCAAGGATTGGGATGGCGTGAGCTTGGTTTGGAGCCAGTTGGAGCACCTGTCGATCCGGGTGAAGGTCGGCTTTCCGTTAGGGACGATGAGGACCTTCTCTGGGTTTCGGACGGCGTTCGACGTGTTTGACGGGAGGCTCACACATGAGGAGCGGGACATAGCGCTCGGGACGGCTTTTGGTCCCTTGGTGCAAAAATGGAGAGAGGTGCGGGGTAAGCGTGTGAACTCGCGTCTTGCTGTGCTCCGGGCGTTGCTGGATAGGTTTTGGGATACGACCAACACCTTCCACATGCCTGGGTACGAGGTTGGCGTGACTCCTTCTTCGTGGGCAGTTGTTACGGGGCTGCCTCATGGTGAGGGCGTGCTTGACTGGGGGCGTGAGCGACCTCCTATCGATAGCCCACGAGTCGTGCGGTTGATTGGTGACGGGGTCAAGTGCGGGGTAGGCGAGGAGCATACGTTCCAGCCTCGTACTGTGTGGTTTGCCGACTTCTTCGAGGGGAAGAAGAAGAAGAAGGGGTCTACTCGAGCGAGCGCTGAGCAGAGGGCCCGGCTGTGGTTGTGGTGGTTTCTGACGGCCACCCATTTTGGCGATAAGAGGGAGCGAGCATCGACGGTCGTGCTGATGGCGCTGTCGGACATGACACGTCTGGGCGAGTTTGACTGGGTCACCCCTGCTCTAGGGTTGCTGATCCGATACCTGAGGGACGCGGTGCGCCCTGATCGTATTGACGAGGATTCAGATGTGTCTCTCGTGGGCCCTGGTCTTCTGATGAAGGTAAGGTTTGATTTCGCAGGGTCTTGTTATCTCGTTTCTGCTTTTTCTTTCGTAACGTTGTATTCTGATTGCTTGCAGTCTTGGTGCTACGCTCACATCCCCTCTCTGCTCCCGAACACGTTCCAGGTGACGGCTACGTACCCGGCCTTCCATGTAACACCCCGGCCCCAACTAAAGGCCGAAATGTCATTCACGGTAGCTCGCCAGGCTGCGTACATCGCCCACAGACCAACACGGGCCCTTTCCAGCGCACTTTGTCCTCACTCGTGCGCATCCTGAGAACTTCCCAGGAGGTCACCCATCCTAAGACTACTCTCCAGCAAGCACGCTTAACTGAAGAGTTCTTAAGATGAGCCACCAGAAAAGAAGATGCATCTTGTTGATATGAGTAGTACTTACAATCCTTTTAAGCACTATGTCACCTGAGCTCATCACATGGACCACTTCAACGGGGAACCCGGCCCGAATAACCTCGGACAACACCGGGTGTTACACACCCCCACTTGAAGAACGCAACGTCCTCGTTGCGCCTGGTAGCTACCAACAATATAGCATTCCAGAATCCTCCCCAGCTAGGTGCGTACCTGGCCAACAAGACACAGGATTCGACCACACGGTCGCCGGGTTGCTCTGATACCATTTGTAACACCCCGGCCCCAACTAAAGGCCGAAATGTCATTCACGGTAGCTCGCCAGTCACAGACATCGCCTACGCCGCACCAACACGGGCCCTTTCCAAAGACTTTGTCCTCACTCGTGCGCATCCTGAGAACTTCCCAGGAGGTCACCCATCCTAAGACTACTCTCCAGCAAGCACGCTTAACTGAAGAGTTCTTAAGATGAGCCACCAGAAAAGAAGATGCATCTTGTTGATATGAGTAGTACTTACAATCCTTTTAAGCACTATGTCACCTGAGCTCATCACATGGACCACTTCAACGGGGAACCCGGCCCGAATAACCTCGGACAACACCGGGTGTTACATTCCATGGGTACGTGACAGCGGATCGGAGGGGTATTGGCCTAAACTATGACGCGGCTCGCGTGCGCTTCAACGGGATGACCATGGATAAGGTAAGGGTGATTGTGTTTTGTATTTTGGTATTTTGTAGCTTGTTTTTGGGTTTGTGTTTGTTTTTGTAGTTTATAATTTGATCTTGTTTTGTAGTTCGTTCGCGACCCTTGGAGGAACTTTACCGGTGTCCCTGAGTCGATTGCAGCCCGCTTTGGCCCCCTTGACGGACGGCGGCTGTATATTGAGACTCAGTACGGCTCGTACTGGCACTTGGGTGAGCGTCTGTCTGCGCAGACGGGTCGCGGTGGCTTCATCGTACCTGCACCTCCGCCCTCGGTTTTGTTTGTGGAGACGCCCGACGCTAATGAGCGTCGTGACGTGTATCACGGTCGGTCAGGCTCCTGCTGCGGTGGTGAGGATTACGTGACGTGGGCACAGCATGCCCTTGCTGACGCTGTGATCGAGGTATGCTTTGCTGTTCCTTTTTGCTTATGTGTTTTGGTTTCAGGAAGCAAAAATTCACCCTATTTTTGTTTTGTAGCGACGTGATCCTGACCTTGAGTTCCAGCCTCCTCCGTTCGTCGAGGATCTGCTGGTTGTTCACGAGGGTTGCCAACATTCGATCGTCTTTGAAGCTTGTCTGCGTAGTCAGCGGCCAGTGCGGAGAGTTGGGATCCGCGCGTGAAGAAGGTACTCACTTTCTTCTTTGTACAGCATGAGTATTATGTAGTATAGCCCCCAGTTTGAATTAGATTTTTTTTTGTAAAATCATTATTCAAACTTTATTAAAATAGCTTCTTATTATAGCCCCCAGTTTGAGTTAGATTTTATTGTAAAATCATTATTCAAACTCTGTTGAAGGAGCTTTTGAATATTGCCCCTGGGTTTGAAAGCTAAGTGGATTTCTACCTTTGTGTGCAGGTGACGGCCGAGGTGCACAGGAGGTTGTGGCGAGCAGCGAACCGTTGGCGAGCGGTTGTGAACGAGAAGGTGGTCGATGCCTGCAGGGGGCAGAGAGAGGCGACCGACGCTCGACTGGAGTTAGCCAGGGTCAGGGCTGAGGAGGGTGCGAGGTCGCGGGCCAAGCTAGAGGCTGCGCATGCTGAGGAGTTGGCCAGAGGGCGGAGCTTGAGGGTCGGCATGCAGAGGAGCTAGATAGGGCGCATGCCGAGATTGACTCCTTGCGTGCTGTCTTAGAGCGTCGTGACCAGTCGCAGTAGGCTTGGACTCGTGTATATATTTTGGACTTTGTATTATGCGTATTAGTATTTGTTTGTAATGGTTTATGTATTAGGACTTGTGTATGGCTGTTTTTTTTTGGACTTGTGGGTGTTTACGGGTATATTTTGGTTATTTTGTCTTGTTGCGAAAAATGCATTCCTGCGTCGTAGCCGGGTCTGAAATCCTTGCGTATTTGCTTGCCGAGCGTACCTGCAAAAAGTTGTTAGTCGTAAAAGCATATATACGTGCCTCGATTGAGACTGACTCGTTTAGGATTTAAACTAAAAGAAAATGCAAAGTTTTGAAATACGCTGTTTAGAAAATATTTTAAATTCGTGAAAAGACGTTTTTGACATTGTAAAAATGTGAGCTAAAACGACGTTTTGAGACGAAAATTGTGAATGCGAAAGTCGTATTTTGTGTTGTTTTTAATCTTTGTGTAATTATCGTGTTTTGCGAATATGAAAAATACGAAAGACGGGAGCTGATTACGCAAATCGAGACGACGCGACGGGACCAATTCAGTCGGCCATGAGGTCGGTAAAAAAAGTAATAAAGGGTAATAAGTTAAAATTTAGGGCGTAGGTGTGTAAGAAGTGTAAGAAGTCGAATAATTTTGTCAGGGAAGAAAACATAATCGCCTGTAAACAGGCGATTTAGTTTTTAATCGCAAAACAGGCGATTAGATTTTTGTTTTGTGGTTTTTGTTTGATTTCTTTTAATCGCTTGTTCACTAGCGTTTAAGTTTTTGTGTTGTATTTCGTTTTGCAAATCTCGGCTATAAAAGGAGGGCTAGGTTAACTCGTTTCATTCATCCTTTCATCTTCCCATTCTCGATATTCCAAGAATATTCAAAATATTTACGGAACGTTTGTCGAATTATGGAGAATTTTGAAGGGAACTTGCGCCGTTGGTGTGCGTCATTGTCGGGTATCGAGGAGAAGGACTTGAAAGATTTCGGTATCGGGGCATTTCTTTGGCTGAGGCAAGTTCAAATGGAGCCCGAGTTCCTGGATGCGTGTCTCGACTATTGGGACTTGAGTTTCCACGTGTTCCGCTTTCCTGGCGGGGAGGTCTGTCCATTGGTCGAGGAGTTTGGAGCCATTGGTGGTTGGTTGCGAACTAACATGCCCGTGTGTGTTAGACCGGAGCCTAGGTATAAGAGGCACGTGCAGAACTACCTTCAGATGACTCATGTGGAGACGGAGGAGCTATTTGTTGGGAGTCGTATCAAACTCAATTGCCTGTGCCAGCGGTTTATGAACCGCGAAAATGAGACGATCTCCTTTGGTGCTAGGAAAAGGGCGTTGGCATTCTGCTTAGTCCACCGTTACATGTTTCCTGATTCTTTGTATGAGGGAGCGCTTGGTGATCCTCGCTTAATCACTGTCGTCCAACAGATGGAGTATGGTTGTAACCCTTCCGCTGTTATCTTGGCTGAGACGATCCTGGGCTTGGATGACCGTGCTTGCAATAGGGAGCGTCCGTACCGAGGATGTCCCCTGATCCTCCAGGTGTGGCTGATGGAGCGTCTGAGTGTGCTGGGCGATATCGGCTTTGACGGGTCAGATTATGCCGGGGGTGTGACTAATCGTTACATTAGGTGGTTGGACCCAAACCATCGTTCTGACGATTACTTTCCCGAATTTGTGAGGTCGTCGGCCATTCGCTGGTCGGTGCCATGGTGGGGGATAGTTGACGTTACGGCTAGTGCAGCTGTTGATGGTTCCTCTGGAGTCCTCCTTTGCGGGTTTGACATGGGTGTTTACATCCATCCTTTGCGAGTGAGGCGACAGATAGGGTGGGCACAGTTCATCCCTGGTCAGGACACTAAGGAGCAGGGCATGCTTATGTTGACTAATGATATAACCGACGCCTGGGCGAGCGGATGGATTATGCTCCCCAGGTGGCCAGTGGCTGGTATTCCTAGGACGACTCGGGTATCACAGGCCTATGCTAGGTGGGCCGTTTCCCAGAGCCCCCATAAGAGGTCACGCCTTCGTGCCCTAGAGCTCAACGGGCCTCCTCAGATGTCTGCTTATGACCCGGCCTGCTTTGGACGTAACAGTGGTGATGGCGAGGGTTCGAGTTCAGAGCCACTCTCGGCCGCTGAAAGTGTGTTCGGCCGTCGGCATATTCTAGGGTCGGGTGATCAAGGTTGTTATGGCAATGTTGGGGATCGCCGTAGGGGTTGAGGGTCGGTGCTCCCTGGTTCAGCTTGAAAAGGGTTCAAGTCCGCTTGATAATGAAGGGAACCTAGAGTTGTTTATGTGTGTTTTGTTAGCATTATGTTAATATTATGTTGTATTATGTGTTGTACTATGTAATATATTATCTATCCTAAACCCGATGTACATGCCGGGACTTGTATAAGTATTGTAATATATATTATAGTGTTGTTAGTGTGGTTTATGCTCCTACGTTTGAAAAATCCAAAATGTAACCGTTCTTTTTAAGATTAATAAAAATCAGGTTTTTTATTTACGACTTTGCCTCATTTTACTTGTTATTCTGTGTGAAATTCCTTGGCTCTAATCTCTTTTTCAAAGTTTAGAATGCAAGCATGTTTTTTTTTTTGTTTTTAGGAAATTTTTGTATTGACTATTCTCTCGACTTTTTTAAGCTTTGGGTTTGTCGTTTTTGTGTTGAATATCGCCTTATGTTAACCCATTAGGTTACGAGACGGTTTTTGTGGTGACTATGTCCTTGACTTTTTTAAGCTTTGGACGTGTCTTTTTTGTGTTGAATATCGCCTTATGTTAACCCATTAGGTTACGAGACGGTTTTTGTGGTGATTTGCAAAGCTGCCTACGTATCCACGAAAAATGGAATCAAACCGGCGTAGTTCGGGAATATAGGTTTAGGGGCATACCGGCCCATGAGTTGTGTTTGCTTTTTTTTTTTTTTTTTTTTTTTTTTTTTTTTTTTTGTGGTGAATGTGCACGTTTAGGGCATGCCGGCCCAAGAGTTGTGTTTTGCATGGAATGCATGTTTAAGGGCATGCCTGCCCATGAGTTGTTTATTTTGGAAAGGTTCGTGTTTAAGGACCCGTCGGTCCATGAATTGTTTTTTGTGGAAGATGCACGTTTAGGGGCATGCCGGCCCATGGAGTTTGCTTGATCTGTTTTTGTGAGGAATGGGCACGTTTAAGGGCATGCCGGCCCATGGATTGTTTTTGCGGAAAGGTGCGTGTTTAAGGACCCGCCGGTCCATGAGCATGTTTAAGGACATGCCGGTCCATGGTGTTTGATTTTTAGAAAATTTGTATTTTATATATACATTGCAAGGGGTTTTTAGGGATAGTATTTCTTGAGTTGATCGAGGTTTGTGGCGAGGTTGAACTCTTAGCCGTCGAGGTCGGTTAGTTTGACTGCTCCGCCCGTGTAGATCTCCTTGACGAGGTAGGGCCCAGCCCAGTTAGGCTTGAACTTTCCTCGTGGGTCGACTGGGAGTGGTGCTCGAACTGACTTTAGTACGAGATCCCCCACTTTAATATTTCGTGGCTTAACTCGTTTGTTGAAGGCTCGTTGTAATCGTGCTTGGTACATTCGTACGGTGCTCAGGGAATGAAGTCGGCGCTCGTCTAAGAGCATGAGTTGTTCGTTTCACGGGCCCATTCTGCTTCTGGGATGCTACTTTCCATTAGTATGCGTAGTGATTGTATTTCTACTTCCACTGGTTGGACGGCTTCCATGCCGTAGGTAAGGAAATAGGGGGTCATGCCTGTGGGTGTGCGAATGGTAGTGCGGTATCCCCATAATGCATATGGTATCTTGTTGGGCCAATCTTTGCAACTGTCGATCTTCTTCTCGAGTATGGTGATGACTGTCTTGTTTGCTGCTTCAACGGCTCCATTGGTTTGGGGTCTATAGGGTAAGGATTTGTGATGTTGTATGTGGTATTTTGTGAGTATAGCTTCTGTCTCGCGCTGAAAGTGCGAGCGTTGATCGCTGATGAACTCGTGGGGGTATGCCATATCGGCATATAATGTTTGTCTGTATGAACTTGGCGACTTCTTTGGAGCCGAGGGTTCGAAAAGATGCTGCTTCTACCCATTTTGTAAAATAGTCGATTGCCACTAGTACGAAACAGTAACCTCCTGCTCCGATGGGGTGGACTTTTCCTATCACGTCAATGCCCCAAGTTGAAAAGGGCCAGGGTGAGGTTAGGCTGTATAGTGGTGAAGGGGGTACATGTTGGACATTGCTGAAAATTTGGCAGTTGTGGCAGTGCTTGACGTATTGGATGCAATCTGCTTCCATGGTTGTCCAATACCATCCGAGCCGTAGGATTTGCTTGCAGAGTGCCCGAGCATTCATGTGGGGACCGCACTCGCCATCATGGACTTGCGTGATGATCTCTTGTCCCTTTTTGTAGTTGACACATACGAGGAGCGTGCCTTGTGGTGTCTTTTTGAGTAATTGTCCCATTTCTAACATGAACTGGGAAGCTAGGAGTCTAATGGCTCTCTGACCACGTTTATCGGTGTCAGGTGGATAAGTGCTGTTTGTTTTGTAGTTGACTATGGCTTGGTACCAGGGCTCTGTTTGTTCGGCTTCGTCTAAGTAAACGGTATGGATGTATGCTGGTTCGTCTCGTCTTTCGATGATGATGGGCAGCAATTTCATGTTTGGTGGCATGTTTAGGAGGGATGAGAGTTTTGACAGTGCGTCGGCAAATTGGTTTTCTTCCCTTGGGAGGTGATAAAATTCAATGCAGTCGAAGTTGGTTAGGAGTTTTTGTACTTCTGTTTGGTATTTGGTGAGGGTTTCGCTCATGATCTTCCATGCCCCGGTCACTTGATTTATGATGAGGAATGAATCTCCATGCACGCGGAGGTTCCTTATTTTGAGAGCGATTGCTGCTTGCAGGCCGTAAATGTAGGCTTCGTATTCTGCGGCATTGTTCGTGACACTAAAATCCAGCTTGATTGAGAGCGGTGTATGGTCACCATCTGGGGATATTAGGAGTATTCCTACTCCGTAGCCACGGTAGTTTGATGCTCCGTCTAAGTATAATTGCCAGTATTCCTTTTCTACGGCAAAGATCCCCTCCTCAGGAAATGACATTGTTTCGATCATGGGCTGTTCGATGATAGCGTTTTCTGCAATGAAGTCGGAAACTGCTTTTCCCTTGATTACCTTCAGAGGGAGATACTTGAGTTCATACTCGGCGAGAAGCAGAGTCCACCTGGCCATGCGTCCGTTTAGGACCGGTTTTTCAAATAGGTACTTGAGAGGGTCCATTAAGGAGTATACTCTTATCGTGCTTGTGAGTAAGTAGTGTCTGAGCTTTTTGGTTGCCCAGACCAGCGAGAGGCAGCTTTTCTCGACTGGTTCATACCGAGTTTCGTAATCGTGGAACTTTTTGCTAATGTAGTAGATGGCCCGTTCTTCGTTGTTGACTTCTTGGGCGAGCATGGCACCCATGGCGTCTGGCGTGGTCGTTAAGTACAGTGATAGTGGCAAATCCTTTTGTGGAGGCACCGGGTGGATTTGTAAGCAGGCTCTTGACTTTGTCGAATGCTTGTTGACAGTCGTCGTCCCATTTCGTGTGCTCTTCTTTCTTTAGCTTCTTGAAGATTGGCTCGCAAATCCTGGTGAGTTTGCTGATAAATCGGGAGATATATTGGACTTGTCCCAAAAAGCTTCTTATTTCGTCGATGTTGCTTGGCGGCTTCATACTCATTATTGCTTTGATTTTGGTCGGGTCTATTTCGATCCCGCGCTGGCTTACTATGTGGCCTAACAACTTGCCTGATGTGACCCAAAGGTGCATTTTTGTGGGTTCAATCGCATCTTATACTGCCTTACTCTGGTGAAGAACTTGCGGAGGTTGGTGACGTGGTCATCCCTTTCTTTTGAGTTTACGATCATGTCGTCGACGTATACCTCAACCTCCTTATGCATCATGTCGTGGAGCAAGGTGGTAGCAGTGCGTTGGTAGGTAGCGCCGGCATTGATGAGCCCAAATGGCATGACTGTGTAGCAGTATGTTCCCCAGGGGGTTACGAAAGTTGTTTTTGGCATGTCGTCTGCTGCCATCTTGATTTGGTTGTATCCTGTATAGCCGTCCATGAATGACAGTAAGGCGTGGTCGGCTGTATTGTCGATTAGAATGTCCATGTGAGGCAGTGGGAAGTCATCTTTTGGGCAGGCTTTGTTTAGGTCTCGAAAGTCGGCACATACTCGTATTTTGCCGTTCTTCTTCATAACCGGGACCATGTTGGAGAACCAGTCTGAGTATTCGATGACCCGGATGAACCCAGCTTGTAGTTGCTTTTGGATTTCTTCCTTGACCATGAGAGACCATTCTGGTTTGATGCGTCGGAGTTTCTGCTTGACCGGTTTGCTACCTTGCTTAATCGGGATGCGGTTTTCTGCTATCTCGCGGTCGATGCCGGGCATGTCTTTGTACGACCATGCGAAGACGTCCTTGAATTCTGTGAGGAGCTTGGTGTAAGTGATCCTTTCTTCTGTGCTTAGAGAAGCCCCCAGCTGTAGTTCTCGAGGTTCTTCAGGCGTGCCTATGTTGATGGTTGTTGTGTCTTCAATAATGGGGTCCTGTTCGGGTTTTGAGACAATGCTTGCAATGTATCTATATAATGCAATGTTATTTTGTTTAAAATTATCGTATTTATTAGAATATGTAGATTTTAATTGAGGCAAAGAGTAACCAAAAACTTTCATGTTATTAATGTTATCAAAAGCGGTTACATTTGAAGATAGCTCAGACGAGGGAGCTTTGGATAACCTTAAAGACTCTAGTTCTTGAGCTAAATTGATTACATCGGGGAGATAACCCGGGGGTTTTGTTGGGGCGTAAGACTTAAGATGACGACGAGGGAGCTTAAACTCTATGATGGTCTTTTTGTTGAGGGCATTGTCTTCATCTTCGTCGGAGTCGGAATCTTCGAAGGTATAACCTTGACCGGTAGTGATTTTGAAGGTGCGGTCTTGTTCGTCGGTCCCACTTGAGAGTTTTTGACCATCCGTCGTGCGTCTTTTCTTCGAAGGGGATGATTAGGTCTGTGGGGTTGAAGTTGTGGCTGCGTATGATGTCGGAGACGAGTTCGATCCCGGCGATGGTGTATGTGGATACGTCCTTAGGAATTCTGCTAGTGCCCTCTTTGAAGAAGTAGTTGCTGGGGAAGATGTGGTATGGCTGCATGTGGAAATCGTGATATCTCTTGCGGTTATTGTATGATTCCCAACCACGAGAGACTTCGTATGACCAGGGTACATAAGATAGACCCATGGTGGGCCATTTGTTGTCGTTGTCTTTGGCGTAGAGTGAAGTGATTTTTTTCTTCGCGAGTCATGGTACAGATGCTGAAATCGAAGTCGAAACCACACATGTCATCGGCTGGATCGGCGTTTATCTCTGCGGTACTGTTGTTAACCTTATGTTGTTTAAGAGTAGCTCGGAAGTTTGAGGCGTCGATGGTGACAATCTCGTCATCTAAAGGTATCCTGACTTTCTGGTGCAGGGTTGAGGTGACTGCTTTGGTAGCGTGGATCCAAGGCCTACCTAGTAGCATGTTATAAATCGGGGGTATGTCGATGATTTGGAACTCAGTTTCTCTCATGACGGGTCCTGTCATGATGGGGAAGGAGATGGTTCCTTTTATGCTGCGCCACGTTCCATCGTAATCCCTGACGCCGTCTGTACATGGGATAAAGTCATTTTCCTTAATTCCCAGCTTCTTGGTTGTCTCAAGGGGCAAGACGTTGACTGCAGATCCGTTGTCGATGAGGACGACTGGCAATGTCATGCCGTGGCATTCCACGTTGATGTAGAGAGGTAGGTTGTGCGCTCCACCGAATGGAGGGAGGTCTTTATCCGAGAAGGTGACGGCGTTAGCTTGCCATTCACGTGTAATGTTACTGATAAGTTTTTCTGGAGACATTTCCGATGTCATTGGGGTGACCTGTAAAGCTTGGTAAAGGGCTTCGCGATGTCCCATTGAGTCCCTTAAGAGTTGCCAAATTGAAATGTCTGCCTTCGTTTTGTGGAGCTGTTTGTGGAGCGCGTCCCCGATCTCAGGTATAGGTAAGGGTGCTGGGGTAGTGCTTGATGATGCTACGTTACTCACTGGCGGTACAGGCGTAGGAATAGTGTTGGGCGATGATACATGGCTGGTTGGTGGCATAGGAGCAATGCCTGTGGGTAGCGTAGTAGAGCTTGTAGGAGCGGTGCTTGGGGGTGGGTTTGCGGCAGGCGAAGTAGGTGGCGTATCTTCGTCTATGATTATTCCCTTGTTTTTCTCTTGAGCGGTCAACCTTGGCGGGAGATTTTGAGGTTCGAGTAATTCCAGAGAAGCTCGGTATGGGCGCCCAGAACGCGTTAGGTAGGCTACTTCATCATCACTATCCGACAGCCTAAATGGGTATTTGTGACGTAATTCTCCGTATTTGCCTGGCGGGCGGCGAGGTTGGGTTTCCTCCTCGTAAGGTTTATTTTGGAGGCACATGCGGATGTCATCATTGTCGGCTTTATCCTCAGGAGTATTCCAGATGCCGTTGACTTCGTGATCACTTGAGATGATCAGATTAGAGCAGTCGATGATGGGATGTGTCCCTATAAATATAGCTTGGTTATGCAGCGGATTGAGCGGGTTTGAAGGCTTAGGGCTCGGGCTAGGCTTCACAATAGTATTGTCATCGATCAAGTCCTGAACTATGTTCTTTAGGCGAAAACATTGCTCGGTGTAGTGCCCTTTTCCTCTGTGAAATTCGCAGTATGCGTTCTGATCCCATGACTTCGGTTTCTTGTCTGGGGGAGGCTCGCTAGTAGGTCCTATGGGTTGAAGTACATTGCGGCTCACAAGCTTCTGTAGTGCCTTTGAGTAAGTCATGTATATTGGGTCAAAGTTTCGTCGTGCTTTTAATGAGCTAGGACCCGCGGGTGAGTATGATGCTTTTGGCGGAGACGCGACAGGCCTTGGGGGTGTCGTAAAAACCGGTGGTGCCTCTAGTGCGTCCAGTGCGTTGATAGCATGTATGGGCTCGACTTTGGCAGCGGCTCGAGACGAGCTTCCTTGATATCCCCGACCCGTACTCTTATTCCTATTTTCTTTGCGGAGGTCGTCTTCAAAGAGTTCACCGACGACGCTGAGTGTTGAGAAGTTGTCGAAATTCCCGTACCGTAGGTGCTGCTGGTATGCAGGGGTGAGGTTGTTGATGAATTTAGTGATTAAATCAGTGTCCCTTGGGCGATTGGGTATTTGAGCACAGAGTTTCTTCCAACGTGTCAGGTACTCGGTAAACCCTTCACTGTCCTTCTGAGTCAGGACCTCCAGAGTGCGTAGTGAGACTTGGATGTCGTTGTTGTCCCGGTACTGTAAATCGAACGCAACCGTTATGTCCTCAAAACTACCGGTTTTATGCGGCTCTAAAGCATAAAACCATGCCCTGGGTTGTGCGTCCAGTGATTGCGGAAATAATGTGGCCCATGCGGGGGGTTCGACACCCATGATGGCCATTTTGGCTTTGAAAGCTTTGACATGTACGAGCGGGGTTTCGTGACCTTTGAAGATGAGAAGATCGCTGAGTGCTAGCTTCTCTGGTAGCATGGACCTGACATTCTTTGGGATGTGCTCGTTTTCTTGGTGTATGGAGTAACCCCTGGAGTTGGTAAGGCGTTCTTCCATGGTTCGAATCCTTTTTGCGTTTCGTTCGGATTCTTCGGCGAGGCGTGCGGCGTTCTTCTCTGCCTCAAATTTTTTCATAATAGCCATTTGCTCCATTGTTGCGGTGAGGCTAACTATTCTGTCATTGAGTTGTCGGACTTGCTCGGCAGTTACCTCTGGGGGGTGGCGGCGGTCCTCCGAATCCTTCATCGTGCTGAAAGGCCATGACAGGTTTTGGTTTTGATTTGTTGTAGGCGCGCTTCTTTGGAGGTGGTGGTGGGTTTAAGTGACGGTTCTTGGTTCGTCGTGTATCCAGTTTTTGTTCAATGGGAGGTTTGTTGTGTATCCCGGGTTTTTTCAATGAGTGGACCTGACAAAGTTTTCAAACTTTTAGTGATTCTAAAAGGGAAGAAAAGACTCAACGAAAAATCGCATTCACGATCAAAAGAAGAGTGAAAAGTGTAAAAAGAAAGTGGGTGCATGACTCGACTCGTGTTTTTAGCTTTTGAAAAAGACACGGGAAGCTTTTGAGGTAGGGACATATTGACACGTCCCTAATCTCGAGGTAGGAAAATTTGTATGATTATAATCAGATTAACCCAGTTTAGCGGTATGTTGCTAGGGGTTTATCATTAGATTACGATAAAAAGGATCAAACTGAAGTAGCGATAGGCTAATCGATTTGAGGATGTTAAAATTGGGTAAAAGGCGATCACTTGTTCGCCTTTTATGTGTGACTCAGGAAATTAAATCAAAATGACGATAACTCACTTGATTCAATCATTTAAATCAACGGGTTCGTATCTGAACGAGCCCGCGTTTTTTGTTTTTTCTTGAGAGAAAAAGATCAATTTAAAATCGGGATGACTAACGAGTCACTCGACTTAGAGCTAATTCTAATGTACTAAAAGTTAATTTCGTTTAAAATCTCCGAAATGAATTGACATATTCGGGTTTTTGCTTTGTGAAAAGCTTTTTGCAATAAATGTATTATGACGATACGTCAGTCGCATAATTCATTTACGTTTTGAAAAAGATCTGGGATATAGTGGTTATCCTGGATCGGTTTTAAATGCAGTGGCGTATTATTTGTCAAACTCAGATGACTATAGGTCAAAGAGTCTAACGGCGTGTTTAAAAAAGTATGACCTTTTTGAAAAAAGTTTGAAAAAGTAATTTCAAAAATGGACGTATTTTAAAAGTATAATGCCTAGGAAATGTTTTTGCATGCAATGGTTTTGAAAGACGACTATAGTGAGGGTACTATAGCTTCGCACTTGTACATATAAACACAGGTTTTTGGTTTATAAGGTAAGGTTCCCTCCGGCCATTCCCGTAACGTTTAGGTAGGGGCACCCGCAAGATTACACACGTCTCAGGTGTGAATTCAAGACGGGCCCTAGAGCGTTCGAGTTTGACTGGTTACGATCGTTTGTACGGATGCCGTACTTGTAATCGTGGAGGGGTGAGAGACTGACGTGTCCAGAGTTATCCCGCTTATGAAGCGAGCTTTACTAGGGGCCGTCCCTCGAAGGGTGTGGTTATGAATCAGGAGGATTCGACTCAACGTACTTTTGCCCAAATATCGAAAACGTAAATGTTTTCAAAGTTTCAAGCTTCACTTCTTTATGTTTTTAAAATAAAAGAAAAAACTAGTTTTTCAAAAATAATAAAAATCATGCTCGTCCCCAGCGGAGTCGCCAGCTGAGGGTACGGGACTTGGGGTGATCCCTTCTCGACGCCCCGCTCGCGCCCGCCCTCGAGAATGCGTCATGGGGCGGAATGCACGGCGCGGGAAAAAAGGTGTTGAATTTGCAAGAAGCTCGCTCGCGGGAGCTTCGCTTTTTAGGGCTTGGCTCGCTCGAGCGTTCTTTTGCTTAATGGGGGAACGTCATTGCATGTAATTGTGACAAAAGAAGTATAAAATCCTTTTTTTTTGAAATGTATTTTTGGAGTCGCCACCAAATATTAAAGGAATTTGGAACCTATTCAACGCGTCTTAAAATATAAGACACGGGTGTCTCAGATTTCAAGGTGCGTCGATACCTATCCGTCTGAGGTTATTGTGAAACCAGAGAGGATTCGGAGTGAGGTTACTTTTCGAAAGTTTTGACAAAATGTATTATGAAAACTGTAATAAAAAAGCCTACGTAAAAGTAGTCTTTACTAGTTTGAAAACAAACGCTTTAATTTCGATATTTGGGCTAATAGGACGCTACGTTCAAATGCAAATATATGACTCGATAAATATGTAAAATAAATGTAAGCCGTCAAAGCTATGACGATTTGTTATAGGAAATATACGTAAAATTACTAATTCATTGTATTTGAATTAATAACTAAACGTTATTCTCCGACTAGTGTTCAATTCTAAGATTTTATAAAACCCTCGGTTTTGCATGTTTAAGAGACTAGTTGAAACGGTACAGTTAAATGTCGAATCCGTGTTTTAGTCGTAATTTAATGCATGAATCGAGAATTTGCATAATGTAAAAGTGCGTGCTTAATTTAGTGATTTTGAGTCGTTTATTTATGCGATATTGGCGAGGTTTAGACGAATCATTCGATTCGAATTACTACAATCGTATTGCGAATACGGGTTCGTTAGTGCCAATATCGGGGTGGGTTAAAGTAACCCTATAAGTCTCGAACGTCCAATCGGAAGGTAAAATTTCTTTACCTTGAAATGCAAAGACGGTTTTTAGAGTGGAAATTTATAAGTGCGAGAGGCTTATTGTGAGTATGATTGACGATTGATGATGAATGTATGTGAATGTTGTGATAAATGATGTTTTGATATGTAAATTGTGTGTTTTGTGATCTTACAAGGGCTGCTATTTATAGCAAATGTTTCGTGTTTTATGCCTAGTTGCTCAGAAAATCGCCAGAGAACCAACGATTACTCACAAAATCGCCAAAATGTCAGAGGGGAGGGGGAAAATCGCCAGAAGACTGGCGATTTTCATGAAAATCGCCAGTATTCTGGCGATTTTCAGCCTCCTCTCTGACAGATTTGTAGCGCCGTACACGTTATCGTAGGTGTGTAAGATGTATTTGGCGAGTTGGTGAGTTGATTGACTTTTGAGGCCTGATTGTCGACTTTGTACAAGTTGACTAATCAACTTGACTTCCTTGGCTCGATTTTCGTATTTCGCGTTTCGTGTTTCGGTTTTTTCGTCGTGTTTTTCTATTTTAGCTCGAAATAAAATAATATTGTAATATATTATTTTACGACTTTGTGGGATTTTGTTTCGTAAGGATGTGACCCAGGACGCGTTTTGGTCCGCTTCGGGTGCTTGGGCCTTCTTGTGTGCCTTGGGCCGTTTTTGTGTTCTTGGGCCATTTTGTGAGGCGTTTTTGTGTCGTGCTTGTGTGTATTGTGTCGACTTACGATTAAAATGACCAAATTAATATTCATTTTTACGAAATATGCAAATTCAAATTAATACGTTAAAAATGACTAAAATGTTTTAAACACTTTATGTACCGTTTCGTCTCATTTTAAAACATGCATGAAAGTCCTTTTCGTCATCGGGTTTGTTTTTGGGGGGTACGGATACGGGTATCTACAGAGCCCCCAGTTTAGCTGAGCTTGGACTAAAGCGCTAGTCAAATTTAGAAGATAGTATCCAGACCATTACAGTCTCGACACTACCTGGCGACGCTAAGTATGTGTCTCGGGGAGAGACGAGGACTTAGTGTCGGGAATGCGGGGAGGGACGGCATGTTTAAGGACATGACGGTCCTGCATGTTTAAGGGCTTGCCAGCCTGCTGTTGCTCGGATGTAGCTAGGTCGTCTCCTGCGTCCGTTGTGTGCTTGTTGCATGCTTGCTTGTGTATCTGTGCTTTGACTTCCTTTTTCGCAGAGGGCATAAGTGTTTGCATTCATGATATGCGAAGAAGTCTGCGTTTCTGTGTTCTTGAATAAGAAATGTGCATTTTGTTTTTGTAAAAAAGTGTGTGTGTTTGAGAAATATACGTATTTGACTTGTGAGGGGTGTACATATTTTGATTTGTGACTCGTAAAGAGTGTATTTGTTTTGAAAATTATACGTATTTAACTCGTGAGGAGCATACGTATTTTGATTTGTAACTCGTGAAGAGTGTATTTGTTTTTGAAAATTATACGTATTTAACTCGTGAGGAGTATACGTATTTTGATTTGTAACTCGTAGAGAGTGTATTTGTTTTGAAAATTATACGTATTTAACTCGTGAGGAGCATACGTATTTTGATTTGTAACTCGTGAAGAATGTATTTGCTTTGAAAAATATACGTATTTAACTCGTGAGGAGCATACGTATTTTGATTTGTAACTCGTGAAGAGTGTATTTGTTTTTGAAAATTATACGTATTTAACTCGTGAGGAGTATACGTATTTTGATTTGTAACTCGTAGAGAGTGTATTTGTTTTGAAAATTATACGTATTTAACTCGTGAGGAGCATACGTATTTTGATTTGTAACTCGTGAAGAGTGTATTTGCTTTGAAAAATATACGTATTTAACTCGTGAGGAGCATACGTATTTGTTTTGTAACTCGTGAAGAGTGTATTTGTTTTTGAAAATTATACGTATT
This sequence comes from Dianthus caryophyllus, assembly GCA_023091065.1. Lineage (NCBI taxonomy): Eukaryota > Viridiplantae > Streptophyta > Magnoliopsida > Caryophyllales > Caryophyllaceae > Dianthus > Dianthus caryophyllus. Next base: position 11,524,785 of record CM041520.1, read on the forward strand.
TAACTCGTGAGGAGTATACGTATTTTGATTTGTAACTCGTAGAGAGTGTATTTGTTTTGAAAATTATACGTATTTAACTCGTGAGGAGCATACGTATTTTGATTTGTAACTCGTGAAGAGTGTATTTGCTTTGAAAAATATACGTATTTAACTCGTGAGGAGCATACGTATTTTGATTTGTAACTCGTGAAGAGTGTATTTGTTTTTGAAAATTATACGTATTTAACTCGTGAGGAGTATACGTATTTTGATTTGTAACTCGTAGAGAATGTATTTGTTTTGAAAATTATACGTATTTAACTCGTGAGGAGCATACGTATTTTGATTTGTAACTCGTGAAGAGTGTATTTGTTTTTGAAAATTATACGTATTTAACTCGTGAGGAGTATACGTATTTTGATTTGTAACTCGTAGAGAGCGTATTTGTGGGTTAGTAGCGTAATGGGCCAAAGGAATCAGCCCAAACTAGAAAAAAAAAAAAAAAAAAAGGCTGTGACCATCATAGAAATCTCCAGTATACTGGCGATTTGTATTTTAATCGCCAGTGTACTGGCGATTTAATGTGTGTGTGTGCATTTTGTTTCAAAAACACGGGAAGGGGGAAGGTTTGTGAGCAGCCGAAAAACAAAACACACACACATCCTAATCGAAAAACTCGTGCTTGGCGATTTTTCAACCAAAATCCGTGATTCCGCCTCCTACGATTCGCAATGGACCAAGGTATGTACTCAATCAAGCTGCTATTTCGGGTTTTGAAGTCGGTTTGAGTCGGTTTTAACTGAAAATTCGTTTTTTTAAGGGTTTATGTTAAACCGCTTTGCATGATTCGAATTTTGTCATTATCGTTGCTTGAAAACGATACTTGAGAGTAGTAAGAGGCTTGTCTTGCTGTTGTTGGTGATTGTATGTGAAAAACCCGACTTGTGGGGCTGATTTTCGTGCATATGGTCAAGGGTATTTTGGTCTTTTTTCGTTTTTGTCTCGAAACACGCTCAAAATTTCAATGTTGGTTACCCATTAATAGTATAATGCAGGGGTGAATTTGTTTTGTTGAAATAGGTGCGAAAGGCGGGTTTTTTTGGGTGAAAAACCGTGAACAAGGGGGGGTTTTTGGTAGTTGTGCTATGTTTTTGTCGAGCAAGGCGATCTTGAGTGGCTTCGTTGTTCTTTAAACATCCTTGTATGCTAGTGATGAGGCTTTGGGTGACTTGTGTGTGAAAAACGGTTCGAAAATCCGTAATTTTCGTGTGTTTTTGTGTGGGAGACGGTTTTTGGATTGAAATTTTCGGTTCCGAAACTTTGTCGAAAACCTTCGTCTTGGGTCGTGATGACTTGTACGGCGTATGTTTTGCTTAGTCTTGGTGAGCACGCGTCGTTTGGAGGTGTTTCGGGGTGTTTTGGAGTGTTTTTGTGTAGTCGAGCTAGGCTTCTTGAAGCCGTTTTTCTTGCTTCCCGTGCTTCGGGTTTTGGACGTATGGTCATGTAGGCTGTTTGGGGTTGGCTAAGGTGTTGGCTCGTGGGAGTTTAGGACTTCCTTGGTCAAGAAAAGGCCATGAAAACGTCGTTTTTGTAGTTCGCGTGCGTTTTACAAAAGCTATTCAGTCGAGGTGTTCGGGACATGATTTTTGTATGAAACTTTTTGTGGGTGTTCATTATGACTTGTATGTCGTATACGTGTCATGAACTGGGTATTCCTGTGTCTCTGCGCCGTTTTAGCCTTATCTGTCAAAAATAAGCCTAAAGCGTATTCTCTGTTGCTTTGCTTGGTTTTTGTCATCTTTTGTACTTTCTGGCTCTTTGTATTGGTCGTGTATGACGTATATGTCGCATAATTTATGCATTTCTGTACTCCTGCGTTGTTTTGGCCTCGTCTGTCGAAAACAGGCCTAAAGCCTTTTCTTTTTTATTTTTTATTTTTTATTTTTTTTTATTTTTTTTGCTGTTTTGTCTGCTTTTCCTTTGCTTTTGTGTATCCTTGCTCTTTGAACTTGAACGTGCGTGGCGTGTACATCGTATATGTGTCATAAAACATGCATTTTCGCGTCTCTGCTTTGTTTTAGCTTTTTCTTGTCAAAGATAGGCCTGAAGCTTGCTTTTTGCTGTTTTGCTTGATTTTCCTCTGTCTTTGTGCATTCTTGCTCCTTGGATTAAATGTGTATTAATGTAGATATCATATCTGTGTCATGAAATACGTATCTCTGTATTTCTGCTCCTCTTTTAGCCCTTTCTGTCAAAGATAGGCCTGAAGTTTGTTTTTCTGTTGCTCTTGTACATGTGCATTCTTCTGTTGGTCATGAACTTGCTTTGACTGGATTGTATTTTGTCTTATCATATCACTGCATTGCTTAAAAGCATTTCTCGAATTCGTGCAGGTGATCCTGAGATCGTGATTCCTACGACCAGCGCTATGCAGGATGTCATTGATAGCATTAATTTTGCTCCCACAGGGGAAGAGCGTACTGATGTGAGGCGAGTTTGCGAGCCTAAGAAGCGGTTTTTAGTGGAGTTTGAGCAAGTTTTGAGGCACTCTTGGTGGTGTTTATGGATAACTCGACGTATCGATCGTTTGTTGCAAAATATGCCATTTAGTGTGTGAAACCGAAGACTTGAAGAATTGGCGTAAAACGTATCTCATGCAAGTTTCGGAACGAGTTCAAAAGCGCAAATCAAAAGACGAGTTGGAATGTCATCCTAGCCACCATGCCTACATTTGAAGACCCACGACGGACCATGGAAACGGAGCGGAATGCAAGCGACGAGATTTGGAGCAAAACGAGTGAAAAATGCAAGATCAGCCGAGAAAAGCGAGTCGCTCCTGCAGAGGAGCTGCTCGCCCCATAGAGCGGCTCGCTCTTCAACAAGAGCGGCTCGCTCCTCATGAGCGGCTCGCTCCCCCCTTAGAGCGGCTCGCTCCCCCTGTTACGTGTTTTATTTTCCGTATTTTGTATTTCGACCCTTTGTTTTATGGGAGTATATATACTTCCTTTCTTGAAAAACCCTACTTATCTTTGTTTTAGGCAGCTTTAGAGAGAACATTAAGGGTGAGATTAGGTTAAGTTTTCAAATATTTTCTCTTTAATTAGTTTTAATTTAATGTTTATGGATTTTCTCAAGAATTTGGGTTATGTTTGTATGATCATGGGTAACTAAATTCCCTTGCTTTTGGTGTAATCTTTGGGGTTTCAACCCTCCTCTTGATCAATGTGAGAAAGATTTCATCTTTACTATTTCATTTGAGTATTTACTTCTCTTAATGCATTGTTTTTACATAATTCTTGGATTTGTGACTTGTGTTGATTCTATTGTTGCATTTCCTTGAATTATATGCTTGAGGATTTTGGTTGTTCATTGTTTGAATGCTCTTAATCTTTCTTGTGTGCATTATTATCATGTATTATGTGTGGTATGTCGATTCATCCTCTTATAATCATGATTTGAGAAGTAAAGTTTGAATCTTTAATGTGAAACTATTTCATGCCGATTCTTGAATGTGTTTTCATTAAGTTTTCTTACATTCCTCTTATGTTTACTCTTGCATGAGTTGCATGAATGCATTTGTATGCGGTTTCATCGTGTTTTTAATGCAATTTGTACCTTGGTTTGCCGATTCATACTTGGGTATGTTCATGCATTGTAAGTGTTTGAGGAATTGCTCGAATGAGTAGTAGTTACATATTTAATACTCACTTGATCATTTGGTGTGCGTTGAAACCTTGTGTGATTACACCGAAAGTGCCCTTCTCATCTTGTTAATCTCATTTTTATTAATTGCATTTTAGTTTTCGACTAAATCAACCTTATAAAATCCCCCTTTGTTTACTTTATTTTGTTTCGTGACATTAGCCTTGTTTATTCCTTCCCTTGGGTTCGACCCTATTCTTACCACTTTATTACGTTGTTTTGTGTGAATCGAATAGGTTTATAAATTGTTAATTTGACCCCTTTTATTAGCGACGTAAAAGGCGCGTCAAATTTTGGCGCCGTTGCCGGGGAGGGCATTAGGCTTTCTTAGTTTCTTCTTTGTTAGTAAGTTAGTTAGTTTGTTAGTTTGTTATATTCCTTAGTTAGTTTTTCTTTTACATAGCTTTGTAGTATTTATTGCTCTCATTGAATTCACTAGCATAGTATTTATTACCATTTTCATTATTAGTTTGTTAGTATTTATTACTCCTTGTCACCCAAACTTGAGTCTCACTCAAGTGTTGGGTAGAATTTTATCTCTTTAGTGTTGTTTTTATTTTGTAGGTTCTTTCTTCTTGCATGTACCCAACTCGGTCATCTCGAGCTCCCATTGCACCCATTGATCTAGAGATCGAAAAGACGTTACGAGATCTTCGTCGATTAATTGGTGAACCTTCTACGCCCGACGATATTGTCTTCGATTTGGATAGCGAAGGAGACATCGTAGACGAGATTGAGGGTTTTCATAACATATTTGCCGTACCCGAAGAAGAACCTCAACCCTTGAATATGGCGGGTCCACCCGACAACCGCACTTTGAAGCAATTAACGGCACCCGATCTCACTCAACAACCATTATGTATCACTTTTCCGGAGCATGAAGACGGTCATAACTATGCCTTGAAATCGGGCATCATACATCACCTACCCGTATTCTATGGTAGAGCCGGTGATGATCCTAACCGTCATCTTGCGGAATTCCACGTGGTTTGTAGTACTATGATGCCGGAGGGAGTAGACGAAGAGGACCTAAAACTCCGGGCTTTTCCTTTTACACTCAAGGACTCCGCTCGAGATTGGCTCTACTATCTCCCGTCTAACTCGATTACGACATGGCAAACAATGAAACAAATCTTCCTCGCCAAGTACTTCCCCGCGTCCCACTCTTCTATGCTCAAAAAGCAAATCTCTAACATTGAGCAACTAGATGGAGAAACGCTTTATGAGTATTGGGAACGTTTCAAAAGGATGTGCGCGAGTTGTCCCTACCATGGGTACGACCAAGGAGATCTTATTATGTACTTTTTCACCGGGTTACTTCCCGATGAAGCTAAGATGGTTAATGCGGCGAGTGGGGGAGCCTTAGTGAACAAGACCGTTGAAGCGGCTACTACTATAATTGAGGAGTTAGCGGCGGGCTCTCGTCATATGCGAACCAAGTCTAAACCTAGGGGTGTGCACATGGTCAAGGAACAATCTTCAACTCAAGATTCAAAGCTCATGGACGAAGTGAGTTCTTTAACCGCCATGGTTAAGGAGTTAATGCAAGAGAAGTCGGGAAATCGAGCTCAAGTGTGTGGGATATGTGAATCTCCAAACCACCCTACTATGATGTGCTCTCAAATGGGGGAAGGAGACCTAGAGGAGGTGAATGCGGTTGGTGCGTTTGGTAATCGGCCTCCTCGACAAAATTATGACCCTCATTCTAATACCTTCAATGCGGGGTGGAAGGATCATCCCAACCTTCGGTGGTCCAACCAAGAAAAGCCTCAAGAATCGAAGTGGAATCAAGGGCAAGGAGGTAACTACTCTCAAAATCCTCAATACTCACAAAACAACCGATTGTCCAATCCGAGACCTCAATCTCAATTCAACACATCGAACTCCTTTCAACCCAAACAAGCACCACCCTACAATTCTCAACCACAAAATCATCCCTCTAACCCTTCTTGCTCAACCCAAGGTGTGTCGACCGAGGAGTTAGTTCGAAATTTGGCGCTTTCCGTTAATACAATGCAAGGGAACTTGACCACTTTGCAAACCACCATGCTTCAAGGTCAACATGAAAACAAAGCAAGCATCTCTAACTTGGAGCGCCAAATGGGTCAAATGTCGAGTGCTATTGGTCGCCTTGAGGCTAAGGACTCGAACAAACTTCCTCCCACCGTTATTCCGAACCCCAATGTGAGTGCGGTTTCTCTAAGGAATGGGCGACAATTGGAAGAAGCGGAAAAGAAGAAAAAGAGAGCTAGGAACTCATCACCTAGCCCGGATCCGGTTAGAGAGGAAGAAGAAGAGATCGTGGTCGAGGATAATGAAGTTCGTCAATCACCTCAACCTCACAAGGGAAGTCATGTGGATGAAGTCCCACCTATGGGATCACCGATCTACGAACCGGTTGCTCCATTTCCTTTAGCTCTCAAGGAGACGCGGAGAATCGAGCAAGACAAAGACATCTATGAGACGTTCCGAAAGTGTGAGGTAAACATCCCTTTAATTAACTTGCTTAAGAGTGTGCCTCGATATGCTAAGTTCTTGAAAGACTTGTGTACGGTTAGGCGTAACAACAAGCTTAAGGCCACCAAGAAGGTGCGGGTTAGTGAACATGTCTCGGCTATTTTCCAAAAGAAATTGCCTCCGAAATGCAAAGATCCGGGCATGTTCACTATACCATGCACAATCGGGGATAAGAAGATTGCGAATGCTATGCTAGACTTAGGAGCTTCCATTAATGTCATGCCGTTCTCTTTGTTTGAAACGTTGAATTTGGGTCCTTTGGAGAAAACTAGCATAGTTATTCAATTGGCGGATAGGTCGAATGCTTACCCGAAAGGGATTGTTGAGGATGTGTTGGTTGAGGTGGGGAACCTTGTGTTTCCCGCCGATTTCTATGTGTTGGATATGGATATGGATCGTTATGCCGCCTCTATGCTTTTAGGTAGACCGTTTCTCAAAACGGCTAAGACTAAGATAGACGTAGCTAGTGGATCGTTGACTTTGGAATTTGATGGTGAAGTGATGAATTTTAATATCTATGATTGCATGAAGTATCCACCGGATAATCATTCTTTATGTTTTATGGATGTGATTGATCCTTTGGTTGAGCAAGCTTTCGATTTGAATGGTTATGATGAGCTTGAAATAGCGCTTTTTAATAGCTTAATGAATGATGATTTGAATGCCGATCTTGCCTTTCCTTTGAGCTTGCAATCTTTGATATGTGATTTGGGGGATGGGGTTGAAAATTTGAGTTTGGATGAATGTGATATGAATTTTACAGGCGAAAAAACAGACCCGCCCCTTAAAGAGAGCTACCCGCTCCTGGGGAGCGGCTCGCTCCACAATGGGAGCGGCTCGCTCCATTGGAGCGGCTCGCCCCTTCCCCTGGAGCGGCTCGCTCCCTCTGCTTCTCCGTATGATATTTGCTCGTTATTTGTTGGTACTAACCCCCCTCCACTAGCATATGTTAGTGAGAAACCCGTCCCTTCAGTTTTAAAGGCCCCGGAGGTTGAATTGAAGCCGCTCCCAAGCCACTTAAAGTACATCTTCTTGGGCAAAGACGAGACACTTCCGGTGATTATCTCAAGCAAACTCACTTCCGAGCAAGAAGGTAAACTTTTTGATGTTTTGGTTGAGCATAAACTAGCGATGGGTTGGACGGTAGCCGACATACGAGGTATTTCTCCCTCTACTTGCATGCATCACATATACTTAGAGGAGGAGTCGAAACCGATTAGACAACCTCAAAGGAGGCTTAATCCTCCTATGATGGAGGTTGTCAAGAAGGAGATCCTTAAGCTCCTAAGTGTCGACATGATATACCCGATTTCGGATAGCAAGTGGGTTAGTCCGACCCAAGTTGTCCCTAAGAAGTCGGGTATTACCGTTGTTGAGAATGACAATGGGGAAATGGTTCCCACCCGAGTGCAAAATGGGTGGAGAGTATGCATAGATTACCGTCGTTTAAACGCGGTGACTAGAAAAGATCATTTCCCATTGCCATTCATTGATCAAATGCTCGAGAGGTTGGCGGGGCGTGCCTTCTATTGTTTCTTGGACGGGTTCTCGGGATATTTTCAAGTCCCAATTGCTCCCGAGGACCAAGAAAAGACAACATTCACATGCCCATTTGGCACATTCGCCTATAGGAGAATGCCATTCGGGCTATGTAACGCTCCCGCCACCTTTCAAAGGTGCATGATGTCCATATTCTCCGAATATGTTGAAGATTTCATCGAGGTCTTCATGGACGACTTCACCGTTCATGGAGATTCTTTCGATAGGTGCCTACATAACCTAACATTGATGCTCAAGCGTTGTATTGAATCAAACCTCGTTCTTAATTCCGAAAAATGCCACTTTATGGTGGAAGAGGGCATCGTGTTGGGTCATGTAGTGTCATCTAAGGGACTTGAAGTGGACAAAGCGAAAATTGACACTATCAAGTCCCTACCTTATGCAACTAATCTTCGCGAAGTTCGTTCTTTCTTAGGTCATGCCGGCTTCTATCGACGTTTCATTAAGGATTTTTCTAAGATCGCATCACCACTTTGCAAATTGCTCCAAAAAGATGTGGAATTCGAGTTCGATGAGAAATGCAAGCATGCCTTTGATGAGCTCAAAGCGAAGTTAACCACGGCTCCCATCATACAACCTCCTAATTGGGAACAACCGTTCGAAATCATGTGTGACGCAAGCGACTATGCGTTAGGAGCGGTTCTAGGACAATCCGTTGGTCGAGCTACTCACGTGATTTACTACGCCTCAATGACATTGAATGAGGCTCAAAAGAACTACTCTACCACCGAGAAAGAGCTCCTAGCGGTTGTCTTTGCTTTAGAACGCTTCCGACCTTATTTGCTTGGCACCAAAGTCATAGTCTATTCCGATCACGCCGCGTTGAGACACCTCATGACGAAGAAGGAGTCGAAACCAAGACTAATAAGGTGGATATTGTTGTTAAGTGAGTTCGATTTGGAGGTAAGGGATAAAAAGGGATCGGCAAATGTGGTTGCGGATCACCTAAGTCGCATCAAACATTCCGAGGATAGCAAGGAGGCTCAAGAGCCAATCAAGGCCCTTTTTCCCGATGAACACCTTCTCTCAATCAATACGATCACTCCTTGGTATGCCAATCTAGTGAATTACCTCGTTACGAAGCAATTTCCACCGAATTTGTCAAAGGCTCAAAAGGATAGAATCAAGAGTGACTCCAAAAACTATGTGTGGGATGATCCTTATCTTTGGAAGCATTGCACAGACTTAGTGATACGGAGATGTGTACCCGATAATGAAATCTCGCCAATTCTCGATTTTTGCCATACCCAAGCTTGTGGAGGGCACTTTGGAGCTAGGAGAACCGCTCACAAAGTCCTAAATAGCGGTTTCTTTTGGCCGAGTCTTTTCAAAGATGCTTATTCCTTTTGCCAAACGTGTGATCGGTGTCAAAGGGTTGGCAATATATCGAAAAGGAATGAAATGCCGCAACAACCTATGTTATATTGTGAGATCTTCGATGTTTGGGGGATTGATTTCATGGGTCCGTTTCCGAATAGCAATGGCAACCTCTACATTCTTCTTGCGGTTGACTATGTATCGAAATGGGTGGAAGCCAAAGCCACTCGGACCGATGATGCAAAGGTTGTAGCGGAGTTCTTCAAGTCAAACATCGTTTCACGCTTTGGCTTCCCGAGGGCCATGATTAGTGACCGCGGCACTCACTTTTGCAACCGGGCCATCGAAGCACTTCTCAAAAGGTACGGAGTTATACACAAGGTGTCCACCGCTTACCATCCTCAAACAAATGGTCAAGCGGAGGTTTCTAATCGGGAAATTAAGTCCATACTTGAGAAGACGGTGAAACCAACCAAGAAGGATTGGAGTCAACGCTTGGAGGATGCACTTTGGGCTTACCGTACCGCGTACAAGACCCCTCTTGGGATGTCCCCGTATCGCCTAGTCTACGGGAAATCATGCCATCTCCCCGTAGAAGTGCAACACAAGTCATATTGGGCGGTGAAGAAGATGAATATGCACTATAATGAAGCGGGTGACTTGCGGAAGCTTCAATTGCAAGAGCTTGAGGAGCTAAGGAGGGATGCATTCGATAGCGCGGAGACGTACAAAGCACGGACAAAAGCAATTCATGACAAACTCATCTCCCGGAAGAACTTCAAAGTCGGTGAGAAAGTCCTTTTGTATCAATCCCGCCTTCGTTTATTCCCGGGCAAACTTCAATCTCGATGGCTCGGACCTTTTGAAATTGTTAATATTCATCATTATGGAGCCATCGAGATTAGAAGTTTGACCACCGGGAAGGTCATGAACGTCAATGGGCATCGACTCAAACCGTATCATGAAGGTTTTTCAAAGCAAGGGTTCGAGGAATTCATTCTTACGGACCCTATTTACACGGATTGAGTCGATGCCGTGTCGGGCCTAAGACGTTAAACAAGGGCGCTAGGCGGGAGGCAACCCGACCAATCTATTTTTGCATAACCTAGTTCATTTTAGTAGTAGTAGAGTAGCATTTGCCTTGTAGTTTGCTTATTTTGTAGGGACAATCACTATTTTTCACAAGAACAACGCTTCACGCTTCCCGAGGCATGAAAAGGCGAGAACCCGAGAAGGCAATGTCATGGGTGTCATGTGGGAGGTCAATGCCGCTCAAAAATGACCCGCTCGGGAAAATTTGGACCAAGGAGGGCCCACTTCCAAAAACCAATCAGACGAAAAAATGGCCTCGCCCCTACAAAGGAGCGGCTCGCTCCTGAGGAGCGGCTCGCTTGGATGCTGGAGCGGCTCGCTCCTCCAAACTTCAAAGAGTTGCAAAAATGTCGCACAAAAACAAGACTCGCCCCCCATGAAGAGCGGTTCGCCCCTTGGAGCGGCTCGCTCTCACTCTGGAGCGGCTCGCTCCCACCGAATTTCAGCATATTTTTGTTGTTTTGGTCGAGCTCTTTCTTCCTCTTTCCTTCATTATTTCCTTTGCTTTAAACCACACTTTCTCACCCTAAAATCACCCCTAAGCTCGAAACACCCTCAAATCTTCACCAAAATCACTCACATTTGTTTCTAAACTTCATAAAATCAACCCAAATCCCCCTTATTCCTCATCAAAAACCATCAAAAACACTAATTTTGACCCAAAAATCGATTTTTCCACTCAAACCCTAATTTTTCAAAAATCGATTTTCATCCAATTTCAAGCTTCAAAGTGGGTTATTAATGGAGTTTTTGGGTTCCTAGATGCTTGGACTTCAACAACATTGCAAGTTTGAGCCTTGAAATCAAGAGTTGGTATAATTTTCGACCTCCCCCTTGTTTTACCCGAATTTTTGTATTTTAGGGTCTTTTAGGTCGATTTCTCTTGTATTGTCTTGGTATAGTTGTCGTTGTTTGTTGTTGGTTGAGCACTTTGAGGTGAAATTTAGGTTGTGCTCATTGTAGAGTCGGTTTTTGGTAGAGTCGGTTCGTAGTGCACGCCACGTGTTTGTTGAATTGTCTCTTAGAGTTTGTTAGGGTGTCTCACCGTTTTTCTTCTCTAAATTGTCATCATGAAAAGGTTATTTGGTAAAAAGAAAGGTTCTAAGCGTCAAAGGGGCGAGGAACCCTCGGCTCCACCTCCTCCGCCCCCTTATAAAGCTAGCGAGACTCTCGACAAGGATGATAAAGCGCGTTTTCGAATAATACAAAAACGAATTCTCTTGTCAACCCGTTTCTTCCATGTCGAGACTCTCGAGGCTCTAGGTCTAGATGGTCACATTCTTTTCATGTTAGAAAAGGGAGGGTTAGGCGGTCTTTTTAATCGTAGTGCCCCTACTTATCGCCAAATCACTCTCGAGTTTATTGCGTCTGTCAAACATGACCTCTTGCCAAATGGGGAACCCGGTGTCTCTTTTCAAATAGGTGGTCAAAAGAAACATGTGTCCATGGACGATTTTAGAGAGGCCTTAGGTGTCACTTTGCCCCCGAACGACTTTTGTAGAGCCCAATTGGGTTTCAACACTTCCGACTTTTGGTATGCGATCACGGATGGGGATCGTAAGACGAAAAATGACAAGAATAGCACTATCCCCCATCCCTCCCTTCGCCTTATGCACCGGTTCCTAAACATGACCTTTTTGGGTCAAGGTGAGCCGACTAAGGCTATAAATTCGAGCATAAAGTACTTGTGGTGTGTGAGTCCGGAGGGGGAGGGAATTCCGGATTGGGCGTCAATGTTCATTGCGAGTTGTCGAGCACAATATGCCCCCTCTAAATCCGGTAAGATTCCTATGGGAGGAATGGTCACCTTGATTGCCGAGCACTTTGGTATCCCGATACCAAATGACACGATGGTTCCTGGTGGGTATTTGTTTGACATAGCGGGTTTGCGTGATTGTCGCGTCCTTAACGCGGGCATATGGCTTTGGGGGAAAGACCTACCCTACATGTGGCTCCCTAGGCCACCAAACTCTCGACCCTTAGCTTGGGGGGATCGAGCTCCCCTCCTCTACATGCCTCCGGACCGTGAATATGAGTTTGCTATTCGCCAAGCCCGCGGCTTGCTTGGTGATGACGAGGAGAGGGCACCTAGTGAGGAGGAGCCGGAGTTTGTGGATTTGGAGGATGATGAGGATGATGACGCGGAGTACACTCTTGACAAGGGTGATGATTTGAGTGGTGATGACGGTGGGGGGGATGCGGTGATGCGTGATGCTCCACGAAGAGCGGATGGAGCTAGCGGGAGTGCGTACGGAGGATATGGGTTTGCTCCTCCTCGACATTCGAGTTATACGGGGGAGACGCAAAGGATGTGGGGGCCGGATGGGCTTCCTAACTACGATTTGCCCCCTTTTCAACCAACTCCGGGCTCATGGTGGCCCGAATATCGAGACCGAATGTTCACTATGGAGAGCAAAGTGGGCATTACTTATGACATGACTATGGCAATGCATAACATGCACATTGCCAATGAAACACCCAATTATAACCCGGTTCCTCAATCCCGTTTTGACGAGTTGCACGCTTTGGAGGTCACCTACGCCGCTAGAAGAGCGGCCGAGAGAGAAATGAGGCGGAAATGGAGAGAGGAGAGGAGGCGAGGCGAGCCTTCGGGCTCGGGAGGTGGTGATTGAGTGTTTAGTCCCTTCCCTTTTTGCTTGTTTTATGATTTTACCGATATGCTTTGAGGACAAAGCAAAGATTAAGCATGGGGGAGGGGTTATGAGTGATGTAGTGAGCTTGTCTTGTGATATATGTGATATATGTATATATTTTTGAGTGTTTTGCTTTATGCATCTTTACTAAAAAAAAAAAAAAAAAAAAAAAAAAAAAAAAAAAAAAAAAAAAATTGAAAAAGAAAAAAATACAAAAATATGAAACCCCGATAGGTTGAAAACCCGAAAGGGCGGCCTATGCAAAATTTGGGGGGCCTCGCCTTAAGGATGCCGTAGTATGCATCTTTTTGGCAAAGAAAATCGAGGTCAAAAGAGCCGCAAAATGAAAAAAAATGGGCCATATTTACCTCCTAAGTATGAGGCTAATACTAATATCCCGTACTATGGGCTTTGATCGTTTAATTGGCTTGTTTTATGACATGTGCGGTGATATAAGTTGTGGTGTTCGGAGGGAGGAAGGGTAGGAGCACTTGGTGAGGCCTTTGGATGTTAAGAAGGCTTGGTTTTTGTTTTTAGGGTGCTCACCAAGTGGGGGGACATAAGGAGGGGAACTTGAGGAATGCTTTGGTTAAGGTGAGGCATTTCTCCTACTACTTGGAGTTGAGTTGACTTTTGTTGGAAGGTTTCTTTGTCGAGGGAGTTAGGAGTGAGGGGATTGGAGTCGGTGGACATCTAGTGAGGATCTTGAGGGAGACCTAAGGAGGGAGAAGTGAGGATAGGAACATGATAGTGAGGGAGAGATAAGAAGGTAGGGGTGTGAGAGAAGAGAGTGGGAAGAGCCTTGAGTTAAGGCGTGTTACTTGTTTTGCTCGGGACGAGCAAAAGGCTAAGCATGGGGGAGTTGATGTGAGGCGAGTTTGCGAGCCTAAGAAGCGGTTTTTAGTGGAGTTTGAGCAAGTTTTGAGGCACTCTTGGTGGTGTTTATGGATAACTCGACGTATCGATCGTTTGTTGCAAAATATGCCATTTAGTGTGTGAAACCGAAGACTTGAAGAATTGGCGTAAAACGTATCTCATGCAAGTTTCGGAACGAGTTCAAAAGCGCAAATCAAAAGACGAGTTGGAATGTCATCCTAGCCACCATGCCTACATTTGAAGACCCACGACGGACCATGGAAACGGAGCGGAATGCAAGCGACGAGATTTGGAGCAAAACGAGTGAAAAATGCAAGATCGGTAGAGAAAGCGAGTCGCTCTGCAGGAGGCTGCTCGCCCCATAGAGCGGCTCGCTCTTCAACAAGAGCGGCTCGCTCCTCATGAGCGGCTCGCTCCCCCCTTAGAGCGGCTCGCTCCCCCTGTTACGTGTTTTATTTTCCGTATTTTGTATTTCGACCCTTTGTTTTATGGGAGTATATATACTTCCTTTCTTGAAAAACCCTACTTATCTTTGTTTTAGGCAGCTTTAGAGAGAACATTAAGGGTGAGATTAGGTTAAGTTTTCAAATATTTTCTCTTTAATTAGTTTTAATTTAATGTTTATGGATTTTCTCAAGAATTTGGGTTATGTTTGTATGATCATGGGTAACTAAATTCCCTTGCTTTTGGTGTAATCTTTGGGGTTTCAACCCTCCTCTTGATCAATGTGAGAAAGATTTCATCTTTACTATTTCATTTGAGTATTTACTTCTCTTAATGCATTGTTTTTACATAATTCTTGGATTTGTGACTTGTGTTGATTCTATTGTTGCATTTCCTTGAATTATATGCTTGAGGATTTTGGTTGTTCATTGTTTGAATGCTCTTAATCTTTCTTGTGTGCATTATTATCATGTATTATGTGTGGTATGTCGATTCATCCTCTTATAATCATGATTTGAGAAGTAAAGTTTGAATCTTTAATGTGAAACTATTTCATGCCGATTCTTGAATGTGTTTTCATTAAGTTTTCTTACATTCCTCTTATGTTTACTCTTGCATGAGTTGCATGAATGCATTTGTATGCGGTTTCATCGTGTTTTTAATGCAATTTGTACCTTGGTTTGCCGATTCATACTTGGGTATGTTCATGCATTGTAAGTGTTTGAGGAATTGCTCGAATGAGTAGTAGTTACATATTTAATACTCACTTGATCATTTGGTGTGCGTTGAAACCTTGTGTGATTACACCGAAAGTGCCCTTCTCATCTTGTTAATCTCATTTTTATTACTTGCATTTTAGTTTTCGACTAAATCAACCTTATAAAATCCCCCTTTGTTTACTTTATTTTGTTTCGTGACATTAGCCTTGTTTATTCCTTCCCTTGGGTTCGACCCTATTCTTACCACTTTATTACGTTGTTTTGTGTGAATCGAATAGGTTTATAAATTGTTAATTTGACCCCTTTTATTAGCGACGTAAAAGGCGCGTCACGTACCCCAGTTTCCGAGTTGCGTCATCATTTAGCGACTTCTGAAGGTCCGTCTCAGTCTGATCTGTTCAAGACTCCTCCCGCTCTGACGCCAGGGAACGAGGTACAGGGAGCTGTTCCGGAGTCTCCTATACGTTCTGTCGGTGATCATAGTACTACCGTGGGGCCGACAGGGCCTTCTGTTGGCGATGTAGGGCGTACCGTAGAGACGACTGGAGTTACCGCGGGGCCTGCTGTGGAGTTACCTACGCCTTCTGTTGGTGAGCGTGGGGCTGCTGCTGAGCGACCTAGGCCTTCTGTTGGCGAGCGTGGAGTTGGTTCTGCACCTTTGCAAGGTGCTAGGCATGGGCGTGGGGTTCCTGAGCCACCGGTGTCGGTCGGGAAAGGCCGAGGTAGAGGTCGTGGGGTTGGGCGTAAGAATGATAGGCCTAGCAGGAAGCTTAAAGTAGCCGATGTCGCTAATAGTGCTGAGGGTGGTGTTCGGACGCGTGGTCGCCGCGCAGCAGAGGCTAGTGGTAGTTGCGAGCGAGGTGAGAGTAGTAGTGCTGGCGCTTCTGGTGAAGTGGGTTCTGACGAGGCTGGAGATGATCCTGCTGTTGATAAGCCGAGGCGCGGTCCTCCCCTTCGGCTTGAGGATGCTTTTGAGGCCATTCCAGAGCCCGAGGAGGAGCAGGAGGATGATGAGCAGGTTGCGGACGGAGGTGAGGTTGCAGGTGATGTTGGAGGTGGCGGCTATGCGCTGGCCAGTCTTCTTTGGTCTTTGATGGTCTTTGGTCTTTGGGTATTTCTTGCGCCAAGATATGTTTATAGGCGTGGTTGATGAGCTAGGCTTGAGGCCGTCATTTCCCCATGGGCCGAGATTGTGGGCAAATGTTGCCAAGAATTGGGATGGCGTGAGCTTGGTTTGGAACCCACTGGAGCACCTGTCTACTCGAGTGAAAGTTCGCTTCAAGTTAGGCATCATGAGGACTTTTTCTGGCTTCCGTACTGTCATGGACGCTTTTAACAAGAAATTGTCTCCCGAATCGCGGAAAATAATCCTTGACACGGCTTTTGGTTCGTTGGTGACGAAGTGGCAGGAGGTGCGTGAAAAGAATGTGAATGCGCACCTTTCTGTACTTCGAGCGTTGTTAGATAGGTTCTGGGATACCACTAACACGTTCCATATGCCTGGATACGAGGTTGGTATCACTTTCTCGTCTCTTGCGATTGTCTCGGGACTCCCCCACGGAGAGGAGATGATTAAGTGGGACAGAGTGCGTCCCGCTATTTCTAGTGCGGCAGTTGTTCGCTTGATTGGAGGCGGTATTAGATGTGCGAGGGAGGAGCGGAACACATTTCAGCCTCGGACGTCGTGGATCGATGACTACTTCAAAGGCCGTGGGAAGAAACGGGTGAGTGCTGCGAGTCATGAGCAGAATGCTCGATTGTGGTTATGGTGGTTTCTGTCGGCCACTCATTTTGGAGATAAAGGCGAGCGGGCATCAACTGCTGTTTTAATGGCGCTGAGGGATTTGTCTAGATTGGGTGATTTCGACTGGGTTACTCCTGCCATGGGTGTCTTGATTCGATATTGTAGGGACGCAGTTCGTCCTGATAAGATCGATGATGGATCTAGACCGTCCTTGGTTGGCCCTGGTCTGCTGATGGAGGTATGATTGCTTTGCTCTCTTCTTTTTATAATGTTTTATTGCTTTGCTTCTGTTATTCCCTCCTTTGGTGATGTATTTTTGTTTTTCGTAGTCCTGGTGTTATGCTCATTTCCCATCGCTGCTTCCTGATAACTTTGCCGTGACGGCGGAGTACCCTGCTTTTCATGCTTATGCGACGGCAAACAGGAAGGGTATTCGCTTGACTTATGATGCTGCTCGAGTGCGGTTTAACGAGATGACCGTTGATAAGGTAAAAGGGGTCTGTATTCCTTTTATGCTTTGTGTTGTTGCTTTGCTTGTGTTTGCAGATCTTGATTCATTTCTTGTTTTTGTAGTTTGTTCGTAATCCTTGGGCAGATTATGCGGATGTCCCTGCATCGATTGCGACTCGCTTTGCTCTTCGCGATACACAGCGGTTGTACATTGCGACTCAGTATGACTCGTACTGGTTTTTAGGCGAGCGTCTGTCAGCGCAGACGACTAGGGGTGAGTTCGTTGTACCTGCGTCTCCTCCTAAGGTCCTCTTTGTTCAGACGTCGGATGCTGACATTCGTCGTGATGTATATCGGGAGGGTGAGTCAGAATCTTTGCTGAGGCTGGATGAAGACTATCCGTCGTGGGCGCGTCTTGCTTTGGCGCCTGCCGTGATTGAGGTGTGCTGTTGATTTTGCGTTAGCTTGTGCATATCGCTTGTTTTAAATAGCAAAAATTGACCCTGATTTTTGTGTTTCGTAGCCGCGTGATTCCGACCTTGAGGCTCAGCCTCCTTCGTTTTATGAGGGTCTAGATTTTGAGCACGATGATGGCTGTCGGCATTCGATTGTACTACCTCAATGCTTATCCGCAGTGGCTGATGCTGGTATGGATGGTTGGAGTCCTCAAGTGAACAAGGTATGTCTTGTAGCTTATGTTCGCGTGTGCTAGCGTAGTATGTAGTGTATAGCCCCCAGTTTGAGTAAGGGTTTGTTGTAAAATCGTGACTCAAACTTTGTTGAAGTTGCTATTGAGTAGTTCCCCTATTTGCAGCAGGATTTTGTCCTAAAATCGGTAGTCGAATTTTGTTGAATCTGTTTTTGATTATAGCCTCTAGTTTGAGTAGATTTTGTCCTAAAATCGTTAGTCAAACTTAAATGAAGCTGCTTTTGAGTATAGCCCCCAGTTCGAGTTAGATTTTGTCCTAAAATCGTTAGTCAAACTTAAATGAAGCTGTTTTTGAGTATACCCCCCAGTTTGAGTTAGATTTTGTCCTAAAATCGTTAGTCAAACTTAAATGAAGCTGCTTTTGATTATAGCCCCCAGTTTGAGTTAGATTTTGTCCTAAAATCGTTAGTCAAACTTAAATGAAGCTGCTTTTGATTATAGCCCCCAGTTTGAGTTAGATTTTTTCCTAAAATCGTTAGTCAAACTTAAACGAAGCTGCTTTTGATTATAGCCCCCAGTTTGAGTTAGATTTTGTCCTAAAATCGTTAGTCAAACTTAAATGAAGCTGCTTTTGATTATAGCCCCCAGCTTGAGTTAGATTTTGTCCTAAAATCGTTAGTCAAACTTAAATGAAGCTGCTTTTGAGTATAGCCCCCAGTTTGAGTATATGAAGGCCGCATTTGTTTGTAGGTGGCTCTGGATGACCACAAGAATTTATGGAGGGTAGCTAACCGGTGGCGTGTGGCTTTTAATGATAAAGCGGTTGCGCTTTGCAAGGCTGAGAAGTACTCCCTCCTATCTATTCAATTGTTTGCATGGACCCACTTTTTCTCTCACAAAAAATGGGCCCATGCAAACAATCAAATGAATAGGAGGGAGTATGCGTCAGAGTTGCAGGGGGCTTTGGCGCAGAGTCAGATAGAGCTAGGGCGGGCCAGGGCTGCGGATGTTCAGCGTGAGCAGGAGTTAGCCGCCTATCGTGCTGAGATCGATTCATTGCGCGCAGAGCTTAGTCGTAGAGACCAAGCTAATTGATTTGGGATGTATGCTAGGATCGTAGGCTTATTTTATGGACTTGTTTCATCTTGTGGTTGTACTTGTGTTTGGTTGTATGTGTAGGAGTTCGTACAAGGTCAATTTTGTGACCATGGCTTGACGTGAGAGAGCCTTGTGACCCTGTGCGCGTGCTTCGACTATTTCGTATGGTTGTATTTTGCGGGAATTGTATGACGTTGATTTATGGTCATAGCTTGACGCGCGTATGTCCCGCGGCCTTGTATGCGTGCTTTGGTTATGTAGCAGGTTCACTCATTGATTATAGTAATCGTCCTTGTTGACGTGGTTTTCATAACCGATGATCTTGTGAGGTGTCATAAATTTCGCCGATTATTTTGCCTTGTTTTGTAGTATGACCGCTTGTGTCCTTGCTTTGCTCTTTTTGAAGTCCTTGTGACTTGCTTATCCGATGTTCCTGCATTAAATGGTTAGTCGTGAAAAGGAAATATATCTCGATTGAGATAGCCCTATTCGTAGGAAGTGTATGTATGTTTGAAATATGTGAAATATGCAGTTTTGAGCAAAAATTTTGAGTCCGTAAAAGACGCTTTTGACGCTCGTAAAAATGTGAATTAAGAATGTCGTGTTTTAACGTAAGGTTACGAAATACGACGATTAAATTTTTGTGAGACCGCAAAAGGTGTTTTTGACGTTCGTAAAAATGCGACTTAAGAACGTCGTTCTTTAACGTAAGGTTATGAAATGCGACGATTGAATTTTGTGAGACCGTAAAAAGGTGTTTTTGACGTTCGTAAAAATGCGATTTAAGAACGTCGTGCTTTATGAAATGCGACGATTGAATTTTGTGAAGTGTATGTGCAAAATATTTGTCGGGAATCGATGATAAAATGACACAATACGACGTAAAGCCGGATAGCGAAGACGTAATCGATAATACGCCGTAAAAAAAAAATGAGAGACAGCGGTGCGTAGGCTGTAAAAGTTCCTCTGCAACTCGTAGGCTGCAAGAGGGTGCGCAGTCGTCGCGTCAAATCTGTCGGAAAAGCATAGAAAATCGCCTGTATACCAACGATTTTCACTAAAATCGCCAGAAAACAGGCGATTTGAGTGAAAATCGCCAGTCAACTGGCGATTTTAGTGAAAATCGCCAGTTTTCTGGCGATTTTATGGTGTTTTTTTGCTTTCTGTTTTGATTTTTTGGCTAATCGCTGGTTTACTAGCGATTATACTTCGTGTCGTTGCCCCTTGAAGACGTTGCCTGTAAGAAGGACGCTCGCGTTAGTTCATTCATCCATTCCTCAATCACACTTCATACTGCGTCTTATTTTGCAATTTCATTACTCGCATTGTAATAGTATTCATAATATCCAGCAGAGCGTTGTCTTTTTTTGTGAGTAATGGAGCATTTGGAAGGACTTGTGAGAGTATGGTGTGCTATGCTGTCGGGGATCGAGAAAAGGAATCTCAGGGGCTGTGGCCTGGGTGTATTCCTAGGTTTAAGGCAGGTTCGGATGGAGCCTGAGTTCCTGGATGCCTGTCTATACTACTGGGACATGGCCTACCATGTGTTTAATTTCGCTTCCCTGGCGGGGAAGTTTGCCCCCTGGTCGAGGAGTTTGCTGCCATCGGAGGTTGGACCCGCTCCGTCACTCCGGTGTGTGTTCGCCAGGAGCTTGGTTATCAGAGAAATATGCAAAACTTTCTCAAGATAACGAGGCCCGAGACGGAGGACTTGTTCCTAGATGGGCGCTTGAACATCATTCGGTTTGCCAGCAGTTCATGGATTATGATAATGGGCACATTGGCGCTGTTGCTCGCAGGAGAGCCCCGGCTCTCTGCCTTGTGCACTGTTTCATGTTCCCTGATTCAGTGGACGCGATGGGGTTTGGCGGCGCGGCAGTGCGTTGTGCGGCGGATGGAGATGGGTACAACCTGCGGCGATCCTGGCGAGACGATCTTAGGCCTAGATGATCGGGCGTGTAACAGAGTGCATGCCTATCGTGGTTGTCCTCTCATTTTGCAGTGCGGGCCGATGGAGCGCGTTTGGCGTGCCAGAGCCATCCCCATGGCGTAACCTACGGCGGCGGCGTAACGGTCGAGGGCTTGAGGTGGATGGGTCCCGATGGCCGCCCTCATGACTACTTCCACTTTTGTGAGAACGTCGTCCATTCGTTGGGTTGTGCCATGGTGGGAGGTTACCTGCGTGGCGAACGCTGCGGTGGCGGCGGTCGCCGGTCATGCTATGCGGCTTTGACATTGGGGTGTTTATTCACCCCCTGAGGGTGAGAAGACAAATGGGCTATGCCCAGTTCATCCCAGGCCAGGATACGACGATCCAGGATCTGGTTGTGCTTAATAACCAGATCACTGATGCATGGTCGCGAGGGTGGATTATGCGTCCCCGGTGGCAGGTGGCAGGGATACCGGCCACGGTGAGGGTTTCGAGGTCGTATATCCGGTGGACTACGGCCACAACTACTCGCCAGAGGGCCCGCCTTCGAGCTATAGAGCAGAACGAGCCACCGTCGACGTCTGCCATTGATCCAGTACGTTTTGGTCGCGGGAATCGTGGGAGCTCGAGCTCTGGGAGTGCAGCGTCCGTGGAGACGGAGCTCAGTCATCTCGGCTTCATCATGGTTAACGCTCCGGGCCAGGATGGTAGCGATCGTGCCCCGCATATGGGTTGAGCCCTCCTTTCAGTCGATGGAAAATGATGTTTGCTGGTGTTGTTGTTTGGTTACTAGTTGTACGCTTGTTGTTGTTCTTCCCTAAACTTGTCTTGTTGGGATCTTGTAATGCTCGTTGGTAGTGATAATGGCGCAGTACTCGTGCTCCCATTTGCAAAATCCAAATGTAAATGTTTTCCTTCCAAGCATAATAAAACAAAGAAGTTTCTTTTGCGTAACTTGCCTTATTTTCTTTAAGGTTGGTGATATGAGTATTCTGAATTTTGTTGTGTTGGTTAAACCTGTAACATTAGTGTAACAACCCGGATTTTCAAACAAAATAAAATAAGCTTTTAAAAAGGATTTATAAGAGAAAGTGAATAAAAATGAAAGCCACGGTGGCGGAAACACCGTGAATCCGAGCTGTCACTCACGCAAACAACCTAATCAAATCAAAAAGACACAGTAAGCCTTAAGGCCTAGCAAAATGGGGAATAAATACCCCTTACAATCCCAAACGAACATAAGTATAAACCAAAACATAAAAGTCTAACAAGTCTAATGATTGAAACTATCCAAACGAATCCCAAGACTTCACACGAGTAAACCTAGCTACGGGTCTATCCTCACGGCTTCCTCACTTGTCAAACCTCAACTCACAGATACCGCCACAAAACATGTAATGACCACGGTCGATGGGAGTAACTCAGACGTTCTCCCAGCCATATTACATCACAATAAAGCTGACAAGTAAATTAAACAGCTCATAGGAATAATAACAGTAATAATAGTAATATTAATAAAATGTAACAAGCACAAGCTGTACAACCATTAATTAACAAAACCAAGTCAATCTCAAACTGTCATCAACCAAGTGACATACAACCATCATCAAACGCAAGAGAAAGCGCGGAGCACTGGGTAGCCACATAACCGTGAACCACCCCGGACCTCACCCTAACCGGTGATACCTCCAAACCCTATGGCGGAACCACATAACCGTGAGTTCCCTTTCAATGGATCCACCTAACCGTGAAATCCTCAACACTGTCTTAATTTGGCCAAACCTCACCATAACCGGTGACGACATACAACTTACCATAGTCTCTAACCATAACCGGTTGAGAACCCAAAAGGGCGGCATCCGTCCAACCTAGGACGTCGTAACTCCTCACGCACGAGCCATAACCGTACCCGTACGCACACTAGTCTCAAGCTTACAACAATCAACTCAATAACCTGAGTCAACTCAATCTCAACATCTTCCATCATCCAACATTATCAAACCAAACCAACATTATCAACAAATCACAATACAAGCTTATAACAACGACAAATACTAGTAATATACGGAGTATTCAGTACTAAAGCCAACATGTGATCATAATTAGGTTACTTACTAACTCAAGATACAACCTTTAGTGATCAAAACATCATAATTAACAATACGCATATGGTCACATAGCCTAGACATGCTTCTAGACTCAAAATAATATGAGACCGACTCCAAACAAGCAGATATGATCATATGAACACAACAACACCAGTAAAAAGGACCCTAAACACTAAAATAGTCCGAAACAGATAAAAATATAATTGTTTCGTAAATAAAAAAAAACATCAACTTAACTCATATTATTCTATTAAGATCTCCCTACGATACCTATCAACATAACTAATACTAATCCGTGTAACGTACTAATGCTAACTAGCTAAATTAATTAAATAATTGAATGATCTATTTTTCCCAAAGCACATATAAACACACGCTACAAGCATACATACTAACAATCATTATTACATATTACATATTTATCACGCTACAAGCATACATACTAACAATCATTATTACATATTACATATTTATATTCATACAGCCCATTTATTATCATTCATGAGGTACACACCTTAGTCCACGATATGCAACAAAGTTATACACATAATTTGCAGGAAAACAGAGCTATTCACCATTACACTCAACGAATTCAGTAAACAAGGAGCAATTAATCCCTGATCTATTAACTACTAAAGCCAAGGACATAGACTACGGATATACACACAACAAATACGTACAACATACACATAAAATCGCAACATATCACGACACATAAGCCTTAGAGTAATGTAATACCGAGTAACGTCATCACCGTTACCTTTTCGCGCTAATCCTCAATTGAGTCGTCCACCACGTACGTGTCAGCGTCAGGATCGTCCTGGTTCAGTCCTACGATCGATTAGGGAGAAAACGGGTATAAATAAGAGTTACGATATCGACGATCCGAGCGACTGAAACGAAACGGAGTATAGCTTACCTTGTTGAGAAGAGGATGAAGAGAGGATAATTATGACGCAAGAACGGAGTAAAACGGTTAAGAAATGAAGGAGAAAAGGAAGAAGAAAGAAGGGCGTTAATGGAGGGTTTATAGATGAAGAAGAAGACGACGACGATGGTAGGGAGTTTACACGGAGTAACTAATTAATTATTTAGGGTTTAGCTTTATATATATACGTTTTTAATATGGAGTATTAGGTTATCTTTTACTCTTATTAAAAATATAATACTTTTGATAAAATAAATAAATTTAATTTAACTCAACCAAATTTTAATTAAAATAGTTGAAAACATACAAATTAAGTTAAATGTGATATTTTATAAAATACTAGTACATATGATAATAAATATTTATAACCATAGAAAATATTATTAATTTTTACTATTTTACTATTATTTACTATTTTTATATTATAAAGCAATAATATTATTTTCCAAATAATTTATTAATTTTTAGTATCAAATAGCATTTAAAATATTATATAAATGAAAAGGCTCAAAATTAGCTTTAAAACTATTAAAATATAAGGTATTATGAAAAATAAATATAGTTTTAAATAAATTTTTGAATTAAAATATATTTTAATTTAACCCTAAAAACACGGGGTGTTACAATCTCCCCTACTTCAAAAAGTTTCGTCCTCGAAACTTGAAAAGAAATGATAAATAAAAGAAGAGGTAAGGAATTATTAAAAACGAAAAGAGATAAGAATGATGTTGAGGTTCCAATATAAAAAAGAACGAAAGGAAGTACCGAGTTAGCAAGAAATATACCAGTGACAACTTCAGGATGACGATCAGCTTCAGCTCGACTCATGACGAAGATACGACCCTTCTGAGCAGGAGGGTTAGCCTTCGTAGTTGCGGTAGATGGAACAACGGCGGAGGATGATCTAGCAGCAGCAGCAACGGCCGGTTTCTCGGCCTTAGGGCATGCATTAGCCTTGTGTCCCGGCTCTCTGCAGTTGAAGCACACGATCGGAGTTCCATCACATGACTTACCCGGGTGGTAAGCCTTCTTGCATCGATAGCATAGCATACCCGGCCCAGAAGCAACCTGAGCATGGTTCCCAAATGGTCGAGCCTCGAATCTCCCCTTCTTCTCAGCATGGAAGGAAGATTGTGGTACAAACGGCCTCTTCACAAACCTGTTGGCGCGGCCGCAGCGGCCTCTTCAGCCTGAATCGACGCATAAACGCTCAGAGCTCGGTCATAAGCCTGCTGGAACGTGGCAGAGGGCATTCCAGCTAGCACGGTCCTAACACCAAAGGACAGGTTCTTCTCGTATCGGCGAATGCGAGCAGCTTCGTCGGGAATGATGTGTGGTGCGAAACGAGCCAAAGCCGTGAACTTGTCAGTGTACTCCTGCACTGACATGGTACCCTGTACGAGATTAATGAATTCTTGCTCCTTCTCCCAGCGGAGCTCATCAGGATAGAAGCGCTTCTTCAACGCTTCGCAGAACCTAGCCCAGTTGAACCCAACCTGAGCCTGAAGGGCAGCTCTAGATAAGGCCCACCAGTTGTCGGCCTCCACCTTCAGATAGTAGGTGGCGATATCCACCTTCTGTGCCTCGGGGCACCGAGTTGCCACGAACAGCTTCTCGATCTCCCTAATCCAGCTCTCGAGCACAATTGGATCTGCCTTGCCATCATACGTAGGGGGATGATGACGATCAAAACGATCGAAGACGGACTGGTTGTTCTCACGTGCCTCCGTCAAAGCTATGATTGCATCCTCAATTCGGCGCATGCGTTGAAGGTCCTGTTGCGCGGCATTCCCATTTCTAGCCATCTGCAACACAAAAGCTTAGTTAATAGTAGCACTTACTAAACATGCTACTTCCAAACAACTACTCAAACGCACACAAAAGCCACGTAACCCCCTATTGTGTCTACCCAACACTCCACTCAAGGTTCTAAGTCAAATTCTACTCACTCATCTAGGAGAGTTGGGAGCGTGTTCGCTCTGATACCAACTGTAACAACCCGGATTTTCAAACAAAATAAAATAAGCTTTTAAAAAGGATTTATAAGAGAAAGTGAATAAAAATGAAAGCCACGGTGGCGGAAACACCGTGAATCCGAGCTGTCACTCACGCAAACAACCTAATCAAATCAAAAAGACACAGTAAGCCTTAAGGCCTAGCAAAATGGGGAATAAATACCCCTTACAATCCCAAACGAACATAAGTATAAACCAAAACATAAAAGTCTAACAAGTCTAATGATTAAAACTATCCAAACGAATCCCAAGACTTCACACGAGTAAACCTAGCTACGGGTCTATCCTCACGGCTTCCTCACTTGTCAAACCTGAACCCGCGCATACCTGCCACAAAACATGTGACAGCCACAGTCAGTGGGGAGTAACTCAGACGTTCTCCCAGCCATATTACATCACAATAAAGCTGACAAGTAAATTAAACAGCTCATAGGAATAATAACAGTAATAATAGTAATATTAATAAAATGTAACAAGCACAAGCTGTACAACCATTAATTAACAAAACCAAGTCAATCTCAAACTGTCATCAACCAAGTGACATACAACCATCATCAAACGCAAGAGAAAGCGCGGAGCACTGGGTAGCCACATAACCGTGAACCACCCCGGACCTCACCCTAACCGGTGATACCTCCAAACCCTATGGCGGAACCACATAACCGTGAGTTCCCTTTCAATGGATCCACCTAACCGTGAAATCTTCAACACTGTCTTAATTTGGCCAAACCTCACCATAACCGGTGACGACATACAACTTACCATAGTCTCTAACCATAACCGGTTGAGAACCCAAAAGGGCGGCATCCGTCCAACCTAGGACGTCGTAACTCCTCACGCACGAGCCATAACCGTACCCGTACGCACACTAGTCTCAAGCTTACAACAATCAACTCAATAACCTGAGTCAACTCAATCTCAACATCTTCCATCATCCAACATTATCAAACCAAACCAACATTATCAACAAATGACAATAGAAGCTTATAACAACGGCAAATACTAGTAATATACGGAGTATTCAGTACTAAAGCCAACATGTGATCATAATTAGGTTACTTACTAACTCAAGATACAACCTTTAGTGATCAAAACATCATAATTAACAATACGCATATGGTCACATAGCCTAGACATGCTTCTAGACTCAAAATAATATGAGACCGACTCCAAACAAGCAGATATGATCATATGAACACAACAACACCAGTAAAAAGGACCCTAAACACTAAAATAGTCCGAAACAGATAAAAATATAATTGTTTCGTAAATAAAAAAAAACATCAACTTAACTCATATTATTCTATTAAGATCTCCCTACGATACCTATCAACATAACTAATACTAATCCGTGTAACGTACTAATGCTAACTAGCTAAATTAATTAAATAATTGAATGATCTATTTTTCCCAAAGCACATATAAACACACGCTACAAGCATACATACTAACAATCATTATTACATATTACATATTTATATTCATACAGCCCATTTATTATCATTCATGAGGTACACACCTTAG
Organism: Dianthus caryophyllus; assembly: GCA_023091065.1. Taxonomy (NCBI): domain Eukaryota; kingdom Viridiplantae; phylum Streptophyta; class Magnoliopsida; order Caryophyllales; family Caryophyllaceae; genus Dianthus; species Dianthus caryophyllus. The sequence goes on from CM041520.1 coordinate 11,552,091, forward strand.
TCCACGATATGCAACAAAGTTATACACATAATTTGCAGGAAAACAGAGCTATTCACCATTACACTCAACGAATTCAGTAAACAAGGAGCAATTAATCCCTGATCTATTAACTACTAAAGCCAAGGACATAGACTACGGATATACACACAACAAATACGTACAACATACACATAAAATCGCAACATATCACGACACATAAGCCTTAGAGTAATGTAATACCGAGTAACGTCATCACCGTTACCTTTTCGCGCTAATCCTCAATTGAGTCGTCCACCACGTACGTGTCAGCGTCAGGATCGTCCTGGTTCAGTCCTACGATCGATTAGGGAGAAAAACGGGTATAAATAAGAGTTACGATATCGACGGCGATCCGAGCGACTGAAACGAAACGGAGTATAGCTTACCTTGTTGAGAAGAGGATGAAGAGAGGATAATTATGACGCAAGAACGGAGTAAAACGGTTAAGAAATGAAGGAGAAAAGGAAGAAGAAAGAAGGGCGTTAATGGAGGGTTTATAGATGAAGAAGAAGACGACGACGATGGTAGGGAGTTTACACGGAGTAACTAATTAATTATTTAGGGTTTAGCTTTATATATATACGTTTTTAATATGGAGTATTAGGTTATCTTTTACTCTTATTAAAAATATAATACTTTTGATAAAATAAATAAATTTAATTTAACTCAACCAAATTTTAATTAAAATAGTTGAAAACATACAAATTAAGTTAAATGTGATATTTTATAAAATACTAGTACATATGATAATAAATATTTATAACCATAGAAAATATTATTAATTTTTACTATTCTACTATTATTTACTATTTTTATATTATAAAGCAATAATATTATTTTCCAAATAATTTATTAATTTTTAGTATCAAATAGCATTTAAAATATTATATAAATGAAAAGGCTCAAAATTAGCTTTAAAACTATTAAAATATAAGGTATTATGAAAAATAAATATAGTTTTAAATAAATTTTTGAATTAAAATATATTTTAATTTAACCCTAAAAACACGGGGTGTTACATTTAGATTGTTTTGAGGTATGTGATTTTGTGCTGAATGTCGGCAGTGCTTTTGAAAAGCTGCCTACGTATCCATGTAAATGGAATCAAGCCGGCGTAGTTCGGAGTTGTGTTTTGCTTTTTGTGATGTGCGTGCACGTTTAGGGGCATGCCGGCCCGTGGAATTGTGTTTAATTACACGTTATAAATACATTGCAAAAATTTTCATGGATAGTATTTCTTTAGCTGGTCGAGATTGGTGGCTCGATTGAACTCTTGACCGTCTAGGTCAGTTAATTTGACCGCTCCTCCTGTGTAGATTTCTTTGACGAGGTAAGGCCCAGCCCAGTTTTATGTTTCGTGGGTCAACAGGAAGTGGCGCGCGTACTGACTTCAACACTAGATCTCCCACTTTTATGTTTCGTGGTCGAATTCGTTTGTTGAATGCTCTTTGTAGTCGTGCTTGGTACATTCGCACAATGCTTAAAGAATTTAGCCTGCGTTCGTCCAGGAGCATCAGTTGCTCGTAGCGTTCGCGAGCCCATTCTGCTTCTGGGATGCTACTTTCCATCAGTATTCGTAGGGATTTCATTTCGATTTTCACGGGTTGCACGGCTTCCATGCCGTAGGTGAGAAAGTAAGGCGTCATGCCTGTGGGTGTGCGTATGGTTGTGCGATATCCCCATAGTGCAAATGGAATTTTGTTAGGCCAATCCCGACAACTGTCTATCATTTTCTCCAGGATGGTGACTACAGTTTTGTTTGCTGCCTCCATGGCCCCGTTGGTTTGGGGTCGATAAGGGGAGGATCTGTGATGTTGTATGCTGTATTTGGCGAGTATGGCTTCTGCTTCGCCTTGAAAATGTGAACCTTGGTCGCTTATAAACTCATGCGGTATGCCATATCGGCATATGATGTTTGTTTGTATGAATTTGGCAACTTCTTTTGAGCCGAGGGTGCGGAAGGATGCTGCTTCTACCCATTTTGTGAAATAGTCGATTGCCACTAGTACGAAGCAGTGTCCTCCTGCTCCGATGGGATGGATTTTGCCTATCACGTCAATGCCCCAAGTTGAAAAGGGCCATGGAGACGTGAGGCTGTATAGTGGTGAAGGGGGTACGTGTTGCACGTTACTGAATATTTGACAATTATGGCAGTGTTTGACGTAGTGAATGCAGTCTGCTTCCATAGTCGTCCAATACTATCCTAGTCGTAAAATTTGCTTGCATAGGGCTCTTGCGTTCATGTGTGGGCCACATTCGCCATCGTGTACTTGGGCAATGATTTTCTGCCCTTTCTTATAATCGACACACATGAGTAGAGCGCCTTGGGGTGTCTTTTTGAGCAACTGCCCCATTTCTAGTACGAATTGGGAGGCAAGGAGTCTAACGGCTCTTTTTCCGCATTTGTCGGTGTCGGGAGGATAGGAATTGCTAGTTTTGTAGTTAAGTATGGCTTGGTACCACGGCTCTGTTTGTTCTGCTTCGTCGATGTCAATGGTGTGGACGTATGCGGGCTCACCACGTCTCTCGACGACAATGGGTAGTGTGTCAACATTTGGTGGCATGTTGAGAAGGGATGAAAGCTTTGACAGTGCGTCGGCAAATTGGTTTTCTTCCCTTGGGAGGTGATAGAATTCTATGCAGTCGAACTCTGTCAGGAGTGTTTGTATTTTTGCTTGGTATTTTGCGAGGGTTTCGTTCATGATTTTCCATGCTCCTGTCACTTGATTTATGATGAGGAAGGAGTCTCCATGCACTCGCAGGTGCTTTATGTTGAGGGCCATGGCTGCTTGTAAGCCGTAAATGCAGGCTTCATACTCTGCGGCATTGTTGGTGACGTTAAAGTCGAGCTTGATTGAGATGGGAAACCCGGGGGTTCAAGTAAACTCAGCGAGGCTCTGTACGGACGACCAGAGCGTGTCAAGTAGGCTATTTCGTCGTCGCTGTCGGACAATCTGATCGGGTATTTGCGGGGGACTTTCCCGTATATCCCTGTGGGCCGTTGATCTTCTTCTTCCTCTTCTTCTGGAGGAAAAAGGTAGCCATTATTGTCTATCCGATTATCTTCCTCATCAGAACTATCCCAGATACCATTGATTTCGTGGTTGCTTGAGACAATCAGGTGAGAACAGTCGAGGATGGGGTGTGTACCTACGAAGATGGCGTGGGTATGCAGGGGGTTGAGTTGGTTTGAGGGTTTAGGACCCGGAGAAGGCTTCTCGATGGTATTGTCATCGATCAGGTCCTGAACTATGTTTTTCAGGCGGAAGCATTGTTCGGTGTCGTGTCCCTTTCCTCTGTGGAACTCACAGTAGGCATTTTGATCCCATGATTTAGGCTTCTTGTCCTGAGGGGGCTCGCTAGTAGGCCCTAGGAGTTGAGGCACATTTCGGCTCACGAGTCTTTGCAGTGCCTTGGAGTAAGTCATGTAGATTGGGTCAAAGTTTCGTCGTGGTTTTGACGAAGTCTGCCCGGCAGATGAGTACGATGCTTTAGGAGGAGGCGCAGTGTATTTTGTTGGCGTTGTGTAAGTTGGGGAGGCCGCTAGTGCTTCCAGGGCGTTGATGCAGTGGACTGGTTCAGCTTTAGTGACGGCTCGTGATGAGCTGCCCTGGTAACCTCGGCCTGTAGCCTTGGTTAGTTTTTCTTTGCGGAGATCATCTTCAATTAATTCACCCACAGCGCTGAGTGAGGAGAAATTGTCAAAGTTGCCATAACGCAAATGCTGCTGATATGCAGGGGTTAGGTTGTTGATGAACTTGGTGATCAGTTCCGTATCCTTAGGGCGGTTGGGTATCTGGGCACTAAGTTTCTTCCAGCGCGTGAGGTATTCAGTGAAACCTTCATTGTCCTTTTGTGCAAGAACTTCCAGAGTACGTAGCGAGACCTGAGTATCGTTATTGTCATGATACTGATTGTCGAACTGGACCGTGATATCTTTGAAGGTAGTAACCTTGTGTGGGTCCAAAGCATAGAACCAGGCTCTAGGTTGTGCGTCCAGAGAATGCGGGAATAGGGTGGCCCAGGCTGAGGGATCTACGCCCATGACGGCCATTTTAGCTTTGAAATCCTTGATATGCACCAGCGGACTTTCATGACCGTTGAAGATGGGGAGATCGCTGAGTGATAGCTTGGCAGGTAGCAAGGACTTGACGCTTTTTGGGACGTGTTCAGTTTCCTCATAAATGGAATATCCCTTTGAATTAGTGAGGCGTTCTTCCATTGAACGAATTCTTTTGGCATTTCGTTCAGCCTCTTCAGCAAGGTACTTGGCATTTTTCTCAGCCTCGAGTTTCTGCATTGTGGCCATCTGTTCGATTGCAGCAGTGAGACTAAGGATTTTGCTGTTGAGCTGTTGAACATGTTCTGCGGTAACCACTGACGGAGGAGGAGTCGGGGTTCCTCCGACATTTTCTTCATTGTTAAGTGCCATGACAGTTCTTGGCTTTGATCTGTTGTAGGTACGTTTCTTTGGAGGTGGTGGAGGGTTCAGATGACGGTCTTTAGTACGTCGCGTATCCAGGACTTTTTAGGGAAAGGACCTGCCAGAGTTTCAAACCTTAGTGACCTCCAAAACAAAAATAAAAGACTCAAAGAAAGGTCGCATTTGTAGTAAAGAAATGGTGGAAGCGTGAAAGCGTGTGCAGGACTCGACTCGTGTTTTTAGCTTAAAAGACACGGGAAGCTTTTGAGGTAAGGATGCGTTGGCGCGTCCCCAGCCTCGAAGTAAATAAAGTTTGTATGATCACGATCTGATTAACCCAAGTTAGCGGTATGTTGCCAGGGTTTATTGTTAAATCGTGATGTAAAAAAGAATCAAACCAAAGTAGCGATAGGCTAGTCGGCCTGAAGATGTTAAATTCGGTAAAAAGCGGCTGTTGTCCGCTTTTTATGTGTGACACAGGACGTCGGGCCATAATGACGATAAATCACCAGACCTGACATGTAAATCAACGGGTTCATGTTTGAACGAGCCCGCGTTTTGTTCATTTTTCGAGAGAGATAGTTTGTTTGAGTCGGGATGACTAGCAAGTCACTCGACTCAGGGCTATCTCAAAATGTAGAGGTGTTTGTCTTATTGAAATATCCGAAATGCATTGACATTTTCGGGTTTTGCTTTGCGAAATGTTTTTGCGATAAATGTATTATGACGATACGTTAGTCGTATAATGCATTTACGTTTTGTAAAGGACAGGAAATGTAGTGATTATTTCCGATCGGTTTTGAACATCGTGACGTGTTGTTTGTCTGGTTCAGTTGACTATAGGCCAATGATCCTGACAGTATGCTTAAAAAGTATGCTTTTTTGGAAAATGTTTGAAAATGTACTTTCCAAACAGACGTAATGTGCCTTTGAAATGTTTTTGCATGCATTTGTTTAGAAGACGACCATAGCGAGGGTGCTATAGCTTTGGATTTGTACGTATAGACGCGGATTTTTGGCTTTCAGGGTAAGGTTCCTTCCGGTCATTCCCGCAACGTTTGTGTAGAGTTATCCGCAAGATCACACACATCAGTGTGGATTCAATACGGGGTCTAGAGCGTTCGAGTTTGACTGCTACAATTCACTTGTACGGATGCCATACTTGTGATCGTGGAAGGGTGAGAGATTGACGTGTCCAGAGTATACTCGCTTAGGAAACGAGTTCTTACTTGGGGCCGTCCCTCGAAGGGTGTGGTTATGAATCAGGAGGATTCGACTCAAACGTACTATTGCCCAAATATCGAAAGCAGAAATGTTTTCAAAGTTTCAAGTTTCACTTCTTTATGTTTTTTTTTTAAAAAATAAATTGAAAAGCTAATTTTCAAAATAAATAAAATAAAAAAAAACATGCTCGTCCCCAGCGGAGTCGCCAACTGAGGGTACCGGACTTGGGGTGATCCCTTCTCGACGCCCCGCTCGCGCCCGCCCTCGAGAATGCGTCATAGGGCAAAATGTAACACCCCGGCCCCAACTAAAGGCCGAAATGTCATTCACGGTAGCTCGCCAGGCTGCGTACATCGCCCACAGACCAACACGGCCCCTTTCCAGCACACTTTGTCCTCACTCGTGCGCATCCTGGAAACTTCCCAGGAGGTCACCCATCCTAAGACTACTCTCCAGCAAGCACGCTTAACTTAAGAGTTCTTAAGATGAGCCACCAGAAAAGAAGATGCATCTTGTTGATATGAGTAGCACTTACAATCCTTTTAAGCACAATGTCACTTGAGCCAACACATGAACCTCTTCAACGGGGTACCCGACCCGAATAACCTCGGAAAAACACCGGGTGTTACACACCCCCACTTGAAGAACGCAACGTCCTCGTTGCACCTGGTAGCTACTTACAATATAGCATTCCAGAATCCTCCCCAGCTAGGTGCATACCTAGGATTCGACCACACGGCTAGGTGCGTACCTAGGATTCGACCACACGGTCGCCGGGTTGCTCTGATACCATTTGTAACACCCCGGCCCCAACCAAAGGCCGGAATGTCATTCACGGTAGCTCGCCAGGATGCGTACATCGCCCACAGACCAACACGGGCCCTTTCCAGCGCACTTTGTCCTCACTCGTGCGCATCCTGAGAACTTCCCAGGAGGTCACCCATCCTAAGACTACTCTCCAGCAAGCACGCTTAACTGAAGAGTTCTTAAGATGAGCCACCAGAAAAGAAGATGCATCTTGTTGATATGAGTAGCACTTACAATCCTTTTAAGCACAATGTCACTTGAGCCAACACATGAACCTCTTCAACGGGGTACCCGACCCGAATAACCTCGGAAAAACACCGGGTGTTACACACCCCCACTTGAAGAACGCAACGTCCTCGTTGCGCCTGGTAGCTACTTACAATATAGCATTCCAGAATCCTCCCCAGCTAGGTGCGTACCTAGGATTCGACCACACGTCTAGGTGCGTACCTAGGATTCGACCACACGGTCGCCGGGTTGCTCTGATACCATTTGTAACACCCCGGCCCCAACTAAAGGCCGAAATGTCATTCACGGTAGCTCGCCAGGCTGCGTACATCGCCCACAGACCAACACGGCCCCTTTCCAGCACACTTTGTCCTCACTCGTGCGCATCCTGGAAACTTCCCAGGAGGTCACCCATCCTAAGACTACTCTCCAGCAAGCACGCTTAACTTAAGAGTTCTTAAGATGAGCCACCAGAAAAGAAGATGCATCTTGTTGATATGAGTAGCACTTACAATCCTTTTAAGCACTAGGTCACTTGAGCTCATCACATGGACCACTTCAACGGGGAACCCGGCCCGAATAACCTCGGACAACACCGGGTGTTACACAATAAAATAAAGAAGTAAAAGGTTCATAAAAGAAAATGAATAAAAGTGAAGGCCACGGTGGCGGAAACACCGTGTAATCCGAGTCGTCACTCACTAAACAACTAAACAACGATAAAGAGGTAGGCCTTGAAGCCTAATAGTGGGGAGTAAATACCCCTTACAATCCTTAACCAAAACGAGATAAAAATAAAATAATAACAAGTCTAAACCAACAAGTCTAATCCAAGTTCCTCAACATAAGCTAGCTACGGGGTCAATCCTCACGGCTTCTCACACTTCAAAACCCGAACCCACGCTAACCTGCCACAAAAGAAAGTAACAGCCACAATCAGTGGGGAGTAACTAAGTGCTCCCCAGTCATATTTCAACATAATCAACACAAACAACAATACAACCCAAATGCACAACCAACATAGGTCATCCTCAAGCTAACCCAATAATCAACTAACTCAACTTGCGACCTATAATCAAAGTATAAACAAATCAACCATCGTACAAACCATACAACCCCAAATACAATTAGTTCAATATAGTTAATCAAGCTCAACTTAAGTAATCCAAGTTCAACCTGTCATCAACAAAGTGACAGTCAATAATCAACAACCTGAATGTCATCAACAAAGTGACAAACAATAACAACAACCAACAATCAATCGCAAGAGTAAGCACGGAGTACTGGGCGCTACAAAACACCCCGGAACGACAAAAGTCCCAACCCTATGGCGGAACGACAAAAGTTCCTCAACTGTCTAAATTTGGCCAAACCCACCGCGACAAAAACGGTGTCGACATTCAAATAACCATCCCTACAAAAGAGTGGCGCCCCTACAAAAGAGCTTTCAATAACCATAGTCTCAGAGCCGCGACAAAAACGGTTGAGAACCCACGACAAACGGCACCGTCCTACAAAAGACGTCGTAACTCCTCACGCGTGCGTGCGAGCGATGCCGTCACGCACACTCAACTCAAACATACAAACAATTCAATTCAACCCCGAGCCAACTCAAAATCAATATCAATTCAATAAACTTTAAACTCAAATCATCACAACATCCATCTTAACTCAATAGCAACATAGTTAACCATTTACTAACCATCCATAACCATCCTGAACATTACAACGACCAAACAATATAGTAAACAACTTAATACTTTGAGTAATAATCGTAAGAACCCAATAATAATCCAAAATAAACCATCATAATACCCAAAGTTATCATCTTTAATCGATTCGATGACAATACAATCAATCTCAAGTCATTCAAACATCCCAAATCATAAGATTAGACTCAATAGTGTGAAACCGACTCCAAAACATCCCAAGTTCATAGCTTTACATCACATACAACCCAAAGAATATATTTTTGTAACCATACAAACAATCAAAGCATCCATAATCAATACCATGGTCTCACACATGTCAAAATATAGCTAGGACTACACCCAGTTACCTTTTACCGCTCCAAAACCAAGTTAGCCTTCCTTCTCGTCGATAAGAATGGTGTCTCCTTCCTCAAAATCACCTTCTCCTTTGAATACCCAAGCCAAAACACACAAGCAATGAATACACAACATAATAACACATAAAATAATACAAAATCAGAAAAATAAAAGAACTAAAAGAAGTCATATACCGAGGGAATAGACTAGGGAAGATTTAGGGCTAAAGGAATGCAAGAAAAGATGATCAACAATGGAGTTTGATGAGTTTTGAGAGAGTTTTTGTGAGAGAATTATGAGGGATGAATGAGGATGAGATTAGGGATGAGATTAGGAAGATGCAAAACTGATTTGGGAGCTAGGGTAAGGAGGGAATGAAATATTATAATGTCTTGAGCAAGAAGCAAACCCAAAAAAGCCCTAAAACTCTACCCGATTTGAGGGTTCGGCTCGGCCCATGGGAGAGCGGTTCAAACTGACTCCTGAAAGTTTGGCAGTTGCGACGGCATCGGAAAAATACGCAGTTTAGCCTTTTGAATCACCTGAATCGGAGTCCGTATGAGGAAATTACACCGTTTTTAAGCTAATTACTCCGTTTTTAAGTTCTGACTACAGTCTCGCTTATTCCTCTAGCCAAAAATAACAAAATTAAGAGAAATGAAATACGAATTTAACGAAATGAATTATTTAAATAAAAGGGGAAAAGTCGGGGTGTTACAATCTTACCACCTAAAAAGAAGTTTCGTCCTCGAAACTTGAGAACAAAACGACACCCAAAACAAATGAGGAAAAGACTACTCCTAACGATTCCTATTCTAAGAACGACTAACTCTACTCACCCCAACAACAAAAGGATAGCTCTCCTAGCCTAGGTCGACTCCACCAAACCACACGCACCTCCAAGACAAGCGCACACTCAGACCACTAGTACGCACAAGGTAAGCAGCTACGACGGATCTCCCCAAAAGAAGTAGGGACACCTAAGAATAGGAATTAACATGGAACAGTGTTTTCTCGTGGAAGAGTAATAAGAGTATCCACGAAATTAGAGGAAGTGAGCTAAGCTTTCTCGATCAACATAGCGGAAGTGAATGACATAAAGGCACCAATATCACTATAGCATCCTTGAGTTTGCGGATGCGTTGCAAGTTGTTGTTGGCTCCTCCTCCGTTTCTGGTCATCTGCAACATAAAAGCATAGGTGATAGCGGCATTTTACTAAGCATGCCACTTCAAGTAACTACTCAAACGCATACAAAACAACATAAACCACCTAGTGTGTCTACCCCAACGCTCTCACTCGGTGTTCTAAGTCAAATCCTACTCACTCGATAAAGAGAGTTGGGAGCGTATTCGCTCTGATACCAACTGTAACAACCCGGATTTTCCAATAAAATAAAATAAAGAAGTAAAAGGTTCATAAAAGAAAATGAATAAAAGTGAAGGCCACGGTGGCGGAAACACCGTGTAATCCGAGTCGTCACTCACTAAACAACTAAACAACGATAAAGAGGTAGGCCTTGAAGCCTAATAGTGGGGAGTAAATACCCCTTACAATCCTTAACCAAAACGAGATAGAAATAAAATAATAACAAGTCTAAACCAACAAGTCTAATCCAAGTTCCTCAACATAAGCTAGCTACGGGGTCAATCCTCACGGCTTCTCACACTTCAAAACCCGAACCCACGCTAACCTGCCACAAAAGAAAGTAACAGCCACAATCAGTGGGGAGTAACTAGGTGCTCCCCAGTCATATTTCAACATAATCAACACAAACAACAATACAACCCAAATGCACAACCAACATAGGTCATCCTCAAGCTAACCCAATAATCAACTAACTCAACTTGCGACCTATAATCAAAATAAACAACCAACCATCTTACAAATCATACAACCCCAAATATAATTAGTTCAATATAGTTAATCAAGCTCGACTCAAGTAATCCAAGTTCAACCCGTCATCAACAAAGTGACAGTCAATAATCAACAACCTGAATGTCATCAACAAAGTGACAAACAATAACAACAATCAACAATCAATCGCAAGAGTAAGCACGGAGTACTGGGCGCTACAAAACACCCCGGAACGACAAAAGTCCCAACCCTATGGCGGAACGACAAAAGTTCCTCAACTGTCTAAATTTGGCCAAACCCACCGCGACAAAAACGGTGTCACCGCGACAAAAACGGTGTCGACATTCAAATAACCACCCCTACAAAAGAGTGGCGCCCCTACAAAAGAGCTTTCAATAACCATAGTCTCAGAGCCGCGACAAAAACGGTTGAGAACCCACGACAAACGGCACCGTCCTACAAAAGACGTCGTAACTCCTCACGTACGTGCCAGAACAGTACCCGTACGCACACTCAACTCAAACATACAAACAATTCAATTCAACCCCGAGCCAACTCAAAATCAATATCAATTCAATAAACTTTAAACTCAAATCATCACAACATCCATCTTAACTCAATAGCAACATAGTTAACCATTTACTAACCATCCATAACCATCCTGAACATTACAACGACCAAACAATATAGTAAACAACTTAATACGGAGTAATAATCGTAAGAACCCAATAATAATCCAAAATAAACCATCATAATACCCAAAGTTATCATCTTTAATCGATTCGATGACAATACAATCAATCTCAAGTCATTCAAACATCCCAAATCATAAGATTAGACTCAATAGTGTGAAACCGACTCCAAAACATCCCAAGTTCATAGCTTTACATCACATACAACCCAAAGAATATATTTTTGTAACCATACAAACAATCAAAGCATCCATAATCAATACCATGGTCTCACACATGTCAAAATATAGCTAGGACTACACCCAGTTACCTTTTACCGCTCCAAAACCAAGTTAGCCTTCCTTCTCGTCGATAAGAATGGTGTCTCCTTCCTCAAAATCACCTTCTCCTTTGAATACCCAAGCCAAAACACACAAGCAATGAATACACAACATAATAACACATAAAATAATACAAAATCAGAAAAATAAAAGAACTAAAAGAAGTCATATACCGAGGGAATAGACTAGGGAAGATTTAGGGCTAAAGGAATGCAAGAAAAGATGATCAACAATGGAGTTTGATGAGTTTTGAGAGAGTTTTTGTGAGAGAATTATGAGGGATGAATGAGGATGAGATTAGGGATGAGATTAGGAAGATGCAAAACTGATTTGGGAGCTAGGGTAAGGAGGGAATGAAATATTATAATGTCTTGAGCAAGAAGCAAACCCAAAAAAGCCCTAAAACTCTACCCGAGTTGAGGGTTCGGCTCGGCCCATGGGAGAGCGGTTCAAACTGACTCCTGAAAGTTTGGCAGTTGCAACGGCGTCGGAAAAATACGCAGTTTAGCCTTTTGAATCACCTGAATCAGAGTCCGTATGAGGAAATTACACCGTTTTTAAGCTAATTACTCCGTTTTTAAGTTCTGACTACAGTCTCGCTTATTCCTCTAGCCAAAAATAACAAAATTAAGAGAAATGAAATACGAATTTAACGAAATGAATTATTTAAATAAAAGGGGAAAAGTCGGGGTGTTACACGGAATGCACGGCGCGGGAAAAAAGGTGTTGAATTTGCAAGAAGCTCGCTCGCGGGAGCTTCGCTTTTTAGGGCTTGGCTCGCTCGAGCGTTCTTTTGCTTAATGGGGGAACGTCATTGCATGTAATTGTGACAAAAGAAGTATAAAATCCTTTTTTTTTGAAATGTATTTTTGGAGTCGCCACCAAATATTAAAGGAATTTGGAACCTATTCAACGCGTCTTAAAATATAAGACACGGGTGTCTCAGATTTCAAGGTGCGTCGATACCTATCCGTCTGAGGTTATTGTGAAACCAGAGAGGATTCGGAGTGAGGTTACTTTTCGAAAGTTTTGACAAAATGTATTATGAAAACTGTAATCAAAAAGCCTACGTAAAAGTAGTCTTTACTAGTTTGAAAACAAATGCTTTAATTTCGATATTTGGACTAATAGGACGCTACGTACAAATGCAAATATATGACTCGATAAATATGTAAAATAAATGTAAGCCGTCAAAGCTATGACGATTTGTTATAGGAAATATACGTAAAATTACTAATTCATTGTATTTGAATTAATAACTAAACGTTATTCTCCGACTAGTGTTCAATTCTAAGATTTTATAAAACCCTCGGTTTTGCATGTTTAAGAAACTAGTTGAAACGGTACAGTTAAATGTCGAATCCGTGTTTTAGTCGTAATTTAATGCATGAATCGAGAATTTGCATAATGTAAAAGTGCGTGCTTAATTTAGTGATTTTGAGTCGTTTATTTATGCGATATTGGCGAGGTTTAGACGAATCATTCGATTCGAATTACTACAATCGTATTGCGAATACGGGTTCGTTAGTACCAATATCGGGGTGGGTTAAAGTAACCCTATAAGTCTCGAACGTGCAATCGGAAGGTAAAATTTCTTTACCTTGAAATGCAAAGACGGTTTTTAGAGTGGAAATTTATAAGTGCGAGAGGCTTATTGTGAGTATGATTGACGATTGATGATGAATGTATGTGAATGTTGTGATAAATGATGTTTTGATATGTAAATTGTGTGTTTTGTGATCGTACAAGGGCTGCTATTTATAGCAAATGTTTCGTGTTTTATGCCTAGTTGCTCAGAAAATCGCCAGAGAACAAACGATTACTCACAAAATCGCCAAAATGTCAGAGGGGAGGGGGGAAATCGCCAGAAGACTGGCGATTTTCATGAAAATCGCCAGTTGGCGATTTTCAGCCTCCTCTCTGACAGATTTGTAGCGCCGTACACGTTATCGTAGGTGTGTAAGATGTATTTGGCGAGTTGGCGAGTTGATTGACTTTTGAGGCCTGATTGTCGACTTTGTACAAGTTGACTAATCAACTTGACTTCCTTGGCTCGATTTTCGTATTTCGCGTTTCGTGTTTCGGTTTTTTCGTCGTGTTTTTCGATTTTAGCTCGAAATAAAATAATATTGTAATATATTATTTTACGACTTTGTGGGATTTTGTTTCGTAAGGATGTGACCCAGGACGCGTTTTGGTCCGCTTCGGGTGCTTGGGCCTTCTTGTGTGCCTTGGGCCGTTTTTGTGTTCTTGGGCCATTTTGTGAGGCGTTTTTGTGTCGTGCTTGTGTGTATTGTGTCAACTTACGATTAAAATGACCAAATTAATATTCATTTTTACGAAATATGCAAATTCAAATTAATACGTTAAAAATGACTAAAATGTTTTAAACACTTTATGTACCGTTTCGTCTCATTTTAAAACATGCATGAAAGTCCTTTTCGTCATTGGGTTTGTTTTTGGGGGGTACGGATACGGGTATCTACAGAGCCCCCAGTTTGGCTGAGCTTGGACTAAAGCGCTAGTCAAATTTAGAAGATAGTATCCAGACCATTACAGTCTCGACACTACCTGGCGACGCTAAGTATGTGTCTCGGGGAGAGACGAGGACTTAGTGTCGGGAATGCGGGGAGGGACGGCATGTTTAAGGACATGACGGTCCTGCATGTTTAAGGGCTTGCCAGCCTGCTGTTGCTCGGATGTAGCTAGGTCGTCTCCTGCGTCCGTTGTGTGCTTGTTGCATGCTTGCTTGTGTATCTGTGCTTTGACTTCCTTTTTCGCAGAGGGCATAAGTGTTTGCATTCTTGATATGCGAAGAAGTCTGCGTTTCTGTGTTCTTGAATAAGAAATGTGCATTTTGTTTTTGAAAAAAAGTGTGTGTGTTTGAGAAATATACGTATTTGACTTGTGAGGGGTGTACATATTTTGATTTGTGACTCGTAAAGAGTGTATTTGTTTTGAAAATTATACGTATTTAACTCGTGAGGAGCATACGTATTTTGATTTGTAACTCGTGAAGAGTGTATTTGTTTTTGAAAATTATACGTATTTAACTTGTGAGGAGTATACGTATTTTGATTTGTAACTCGTAGAGAGTGTATTTGTTTTGAAAATTATACGTATTTAACTCGTGAGGAGCATACGTATTTTGATTTGTAACTCGTGAAGAGTGTATTTGCTTTGAAAAATATACGTATTTAACTCGTGAGGAGCATACGTATTTTGATTTGTAACTCGTGAAGAGCATACCGTTTCGTCTCATTTTAAAACATGCATGAAAGTCCTTTTCGTCATCGGGTTTGTTTTTGGGGGGTACGGATACGGGTATCTACACCAGCTGAAGGTACCGGGAATTTTGGGGAAAACCTATCGACGCCTACTTGCGCCGACCTCGCCCGTCTTGGCGTAGAGGCGCTGAATGCTCTCGCAGGAAAAAGGGGTGCGAAGTTTGCTAAAAATGGGGGAGATCATTGCATGAATTTGTGACCAAAAAGAAAAGTAGAAAATCCTTTTTGAAAATGTATTTTCGGAGTCGCCACCAAATATTAAAGGAATTTGGGACCTATTCAACGCGTCTTGAAATACAAGACACGAGTGTCTCAGATTTCAAGGTGCGTCGATACCTATCTATCTGAGGTTTGAAACCAGAGAAGGGGTTCGGAGTGAGGTTACTTTTCGAAAGTTTTGACAAAGTGTATTTTGAAAACAGCAATCAAAAAGCCTACGTAAAAAGTAGTCTCTACTAATTTGAAAACATTTGCTTAATTTCGATATTTGGGCTAAAAGTCACGCTACGTACAAGTGCGAATAAGTGTGACTCGATTAAAATGTTTAAGTAATGTAAATTGTCAAAAAAATGACATATTGTTATGGGAAATGTACGTTAAGTAATAATTTATTGACTAAATTATTACCATAGACGTTATTTTCCGACCTCGTATTTTGACTCTTTAAGAATTTGTGAAAACCCTCAGTTTTGACATGCTAAAAGACTCTATGAAACGGTACAATTTAGTGTTGGATCCGTGATTCTAGTCGTTTATTTAATGCATGAATGAGGACTTGCGTAATTATAAAAGTGACGCCGGTTTGCTTTTAGTGATAATGAGTCGTTATTTATGCGATATTGGCGAGGTTTAGACGGATTATGAATCCGAATTGCTACAACCGTATTACGAATACGGCTTCGCTAATGCCAATATTGGGTTGGGGTTAATGTAACCCCTGTTGTCCGAGTCTCAAACGTCCAAAACGTAGGTAAAATGTTTACCTTTTGAAAATGCAAAGACGGTATTTTTGAGTGGATTTTAAGTGTATTTTGTGAATAGTGTATGTGTGTTAAAAAACCGATGTTTTGAAATGAATGAAGGGGGTTGGCATTTATAGAGGTTGGCTGGTTTGAAGGTAAACAAAATATAAATCGCCTGTGTACAGGCGTTTTTTATTTTGTTTGGGCTGGATTTTGTAGGAAAAACAAAAGGCGGCTGGAAGGAAACAAAATAATAATCGCCTGTTAACAGGCGATTAGAATTTTAATCGCCTGTCAACAGGTGATTTTATTTTTGTTTTGGTGGGCTGTTATGCAGTCTTTAGTTTATGTGACGTATTATTGGGTGATGATTATGTTTTGTGAGGTGTTTTAACGTGTTGGCTAAGTATAATTTGGGCCTAATCGGTTTTTGGTCCAATTTCGATTTTCGTGCTTCGGTTTTTGTCGTGTTTTTCAGTTTTGGCTCGAAATAAAATAATATTAAAGTATATTATTTTATGGTTTTGTAGAGTCTAATTTTGTGAAAATGTGACACGGGACGCACTTTGGCCCGTTTTGCGTGTTGCGTTAGTGTGCGTTTTGGGTCGTTTTGTGAGTTTGGGCCGTTTTGTAGCTAGTTGGGCTGTTTTTGTGGCTTGGCTTAATAAGACGTTCCTGTATCGTGCTCGTGTTGTGCTTATAATGACTAAGAGTGACATTCATTTTTATGATTATGCAAATCCAAATTAATACGTTAAAAATGACTAAATACGTTTCAGACACTTTTGTACCGTTTCGACTCTTTTAAAAACATGCATGAAAGTCCTTTTCGTCATCGGGTTTGTTTTTTGGGGGGTACGGATACGGTATCTGAGCCCCGCTTGACTGAGCTTGGACAAAGCGTTAGTCAAACTTAAAGATAGTATCCGGACCATTACAGTCTCGATACTACCCGGCGGCGCTAAGCATGTGTCTTATGGGAGAGACGAGGACTTAGCGTCGGGAAATGCAGGGAGGGACGACATGTTTTTAAGGACATGATGGTCCTACATGTTTAAGGGCATGTCAGCCTGTATGTGGCTTGAGTACTCCCAGCTGGTGTCTTGTTTGGGCTCCTGTTTTGCGCTCCTTGCTTGTGCTTTGCTTGCGCTTCTGGTTTGCGCTCCCTGCTTGTGCTTTGCTTGCGCTTCTGGCTCGCGCTCTTTGCTTGTGCTTTGCTTGCGCTTCTGGCTCGCGCTCTTTGCTTGTGCTTTGCTTGCGCTTCTGGCTTGCGCTCTTTGCTTGTGCTTTGCTTGCGCTTCTGGCTTGCGCTCCTTGCTTGTGCTTTGCTTGCGCTTCTGGCTTGCGCTCTTTGCTTGTGCTTTGCTTGCGCTCCTTCCTTGTGCATATGTCTACTAATTTATCGTTAAATATGTCATCATTTTGGAGGGATATCTAAAATGGAAGAGTGACGGGGTAATTATGAAATTTAAAACTTTAATTAATTTATCGCTGAATATTATATGTATATATGTCTACTAATTTATCGTTAAATATGTTATTGATTTAGAAAACGAAGAAAAAGTCGGAGACGCAGAAGAAAAACCGTTGCGCACAGGGGGAAGGTGGAAAAGCTGCGGGGACACACACAATGGGTCGACAAGATATGATGCAATATGTCGACAGAGCGGTTCGTATTATTAACTTTAATTAATTATTTATGTAACCGTTAATTAATTTATGTTTTTTTATTTAATAAGTAACCGTTAATTAATTTCTTTATGTACAGTGTGCAGGAGCGAAGACGCCCTTGTCTGTCCCCGAGCTCGTAAAGAAGTCAAAGACCTCCAAGAAGAGTGGCGGTTTCATAAGTCGAAAAGTGAAGAGTATATTTGTAAGACTTCATTTATACTTAACTAATAATTTTTTGATTATATTGTTATTTACGATCTAGTTAAATTAACGAGTTTTATATTTTGAATTTTATTATTAGGACCGCTTCAGACCACGAGTGGAGGAGGTCCAGAATACCCAGCCTGACACTCCCGTCGACGAGAACCGATTGTACTACGAGGTTGTCGGCGGACACGACAAAAAAGGACGTGTCTACAGCACAGGTTCTGCGACTCCTATGTTTTACGAGCGTCCACCCCCTCGTCACTCTTCTGCTGGGGAGCAGTCCACGTATACTCCCGGCCTACTGACCCGCCTTACAGACGAGAACCGATCAATGAGTCAGAGGTTGGCGGCAATTTAGCAGTACATCGAGTCTCAACGCCTAAATACGCAGCCGCCTCCGACTTGCAACCAAGGGGATGACTTCTTCAGAAGCGGACCCTTTGGCGGTGACGGCGCTAGTGGAAGTGGCGGGGCAGATTTAGGGTTGTGCTGATTACGTTTGTTGTTAAATTTTGAAAACTGAAACGGTTTAACTTATTAGACTGTGTATTTTGGGTGTCTTTAACGGACATCTTATGTTAATATATGTTAATATATGGGTGTTGTGTGTTGTGTGTTGGCTGTTGGCTGATTGGGTGTATTTTGAGTGTATTGAACACCGTAAATGGATTGTAAATGCAGGGTTTAGTGGGGAAAAAAAAAAAATTTGCTACGGCAAAATGCAGCACTATTTACGACTGATTTTTACGTCCGTCGCAAAAATTATTTGCGACGGAATATTCCATCGCATAGGATTATTTGCGACAAAAAAAACCGACGCACACAGTTCGTCGCAAATTCCGTCGCAAATGGCCATTTGCGACGGATTTAGACCATTTGCGACGGAATATTTCCGTCGCAAAACAGCTGTAATTTTGTAGTGAACAAAACGGAGTTTATTTTAAGTTTATGCACTAGCAATCTTCATCTTGCATTAAATCAACTTAACAATGAATTCGACATTAACTATACCGTTTTCGTTAACGAGTTTAAGCATGCTGAACAAAGAGTTTTAACAATATTTTTGCATATTGCATTCATACATCTTTTTATAAACAATATCGCACTTGTATGTAGCGAATTACTTCAGCTGAAATATCATCAATGGATTGTTTTTAGGCTAGTAGTGGCTATTTTTAAAATATGTTTTTCTAAAAGGTTATCATAAAACAAATTGAATTAATCTATAGGATAGTACCCTCACCCCCCAAATCCGAATTTGGTTTCACAATAGCCTTAGACGGATGGGTGTCAACGTGCCCTTGACTCTAAGACTTGTCTTAGAGCTCAAGACACGTAGGCGGGTTCCAAATTATCGTATAATTTGGTGGCGACTCCAAAGCAGTTTTAAAGGTTTTTTTTTAACTTAATCTTTTTAACTTAAGTACCTCCTCTTTATTCGCCAAAACACCCTTAAGCAAGACGCCGAGTGGTCTCCGCATCCCGGTACCCACAGTAAAATAAATGCTTCATAAGTGAAATTCAAACACAAGAAAATAAAAACAGACAATAATTGTCAGTACAATACTTCTAATTTTTTTAAGAGTCTGATGCGTAATCAGAATCTTCTTCATCCCTTGGCATCCAGATCTGTTTCTCCAGATAAAAAAAATAAATGGAGTAAACATATAGGTCATCATACGGGCCTTTGAATATATTTCCACCGCCCTGACATAAGTCAAATAGAGTGCCACTTGGGATAATATTTTCACATCTTTTTAGCAGCTGCACGACCTCACCCTCCAAAGTTTCAAGTTCTTTGTATTTGGTATCTACTGTTTCTAAACAGCATTGAACATAGTTTATAATCAGAAAGATGATGAATGTTGTTATAATGACAAAAATAAAATAAAAAACGCATAAAAAAAATTCAACTTCCATTATTGGTGATAGTAATCATACCTCAAGTTATGTTGTGTTGCTCAACATAACGATGAATCTTGTTGCAGTGATGATTCATAACACTACCTACGGAAAAAAGAATTTCATTTTCTTGGTTAATCAGACTCCAAATAACATGATTACACATGACCACCAATAATCGATCAAAGAGCAATGGAATTCCAGCGACCGTGCGATCAATCTTCGATTGAAGAAAGTTAACTTTTTGGATGTTGTTCATAGACATTGTAGCAATAAAATCACCTTTATATATAGAGAAAAATTTATCAGAGATCTTATCAGAAATCTTACCAAAAACTTATCAGAAATCTTATCAGATTTCTCTATCTGAAATCTCAGGGAAGATCTGTCCTATTTAAAATCTTATCAGAAATCTCATTTCAGGGAAGATCAACAAAGCCATCCATAATACTCAAGGTTATTGCCTCACAAGATTTGTGGAGATGACATTCTTTTTTTGGTACCCCGGGTGCATTGAACGATATCAATGTGCTTCATCGTTTACCAGTATTTGATCATCTTCTAAACGGGAGAGCCCCACGTGTTAGTTATTGGGTTAACAGTACTCAGTATACTACTCCCTCCCTTCAAGTCCAAACACTACATGATGTCATGGTCCATTTGTCGAGACGCATTTTGCAACGGTAATATCTATAGTTACGTATTATAAAAAATTATGCACAATCAATTTTAATATTGTACTTAAGAAGACGAACAAAACAAAATCACACATGACTATATTCTCAATTATATATCAACCACAATATCGAAAATTACTCGAGTACAGGAATAGTGGCAAATAGTGTTATGTAGTGTTTGGACTTGAAGGGAGGGAGTACTGTTTATTATCTAACAGATGGAATTTACTCTAGATGGCCAACTTTTATCCCATCTATAAGACATCCACAAACATCTAAGAACAAACTATTTTTTATAAGGCAAGAAGTGTAAGAAAAAATGTGGAACGTGCATTTGGTGTCCTCCAAGCTAGGTTTACTATAATTCGTAAACCAACACTCTCATGGGACGAGTTGTTATTGCATAAGATAATCACAGCTTGTATTATACTTCATAATATGATCGTAGAAGACGAACGTGATACATATGCTGGTTATAACAATGAGAACGAGTATGTGGATCAACATGATGAAGGAACATCAACAACAGTTCAACAACCGGAGCACGCCATGGGGTATATTATTGATATACATGATTTTGTGGAAAATCACAATGTTACGGAATGCCGGACTAATCATTTATCTCTTAGAGATAATCTTGTTGAAAATATCTGACAAAAATTTTGCCATCATTTGGATTAAGCTTATTAATTTTATTACCTCCTTAGTTTAATATTTTAATGTCGTAAATTCTTTAATGTCATTTGAGACCTATCTAAAACTTTTAATTTTTTTGGATGTAAAGTTTTTTGTATAATATATGCACCTTAAATTTACATTTATTCTTTTAATAACATTAAAAACGACAAAAAAAATATGGAAATAAAAATTATTGTCGTGTTATAAAATTGGACTTAAAAAAACCGCGTTAAAAATCTAATTACAAAAGACTATTTTTTTTAGTAATATTTTAAGATGTTAAAAAATACTCTGTGTTATGAATATTTTTAATAAAATTTGATGTAATTAAAATATTTGGGTAAGTGGATTTTGATGTAAAATGTGTTGGGTATTGTAAATAAGGAGAGAGAAATAATAAAATAAGTGGAATAAAGATTTATGGGTGTCAGGTGTTTTTATGTTGATGAAGATGAAAAGTGAAAATTTGAGGTGAATGATAAAATTAAAGAGAGAAATAATAAAATATATGGGATGAAGATGAAAAATTGAAGATGGGTGTAGATGGTCTAAGCCCAACTAAAGCCCGCTCATGAGTGTGATGTTGTTTGTTTTATCATAATGAAGAGAAATTACATATTTAATTTTAATGCTCATGTAGTTCAGTTCAAATTCATCATGAGGATCCACAACCGTTATTATTTAATTGTAGGTGTGCATTCCTCCAATCATAGCCATTTATTTATTTTACAAATTCTGACTTACAACGATTGCAAACAACCATTTAATCAATCTTGTGAAACGAATTTAAATATAACTCTTTTGAACTCAATTACATTAACTAATGTAATTATAACCTCCATCCTCTCCCATAAAAGTTGCTAACATATAAATAACATTTTTATTAATATAATTATACTTTTTGGTAGCCACTATAATTTCATAATTTTTACTAATATTGTTATATTTATAGTATTTATTTTGTTACCATAACTCATTTTTTTTAAAAATGTATATACTATTTTATCATTAAGTCACACTTTACATCTTATGAATTTTTTTTTTTACTGTATATCACTTCATCAGATTATTAACATTATGTCATTTTGTTACCACCATAACGCCATTTTGTTACCATCAAAACGTCACTTTACATCTTATGATGTTTTTAACTGTGTATCATTTTGTTACTACCACAACGTCATTTTGTTACCATCAAAATGTCATTTTTTAACCATTGTCACAATAATTTCTTTTGTAACCATTTTCTTACCATAAAAAAGTTATTTTGTTAATTACCATATATTTGACTTTTGTAACCACGTTAAACTCATTTGGATAGTGTAAATTTAGTATCCTCTAATAATTCTCTTCAAAGTCTTCAATAATGAGAATTTTTATGTTTGTCTTTTACAATAATTTTGATTATCTAATTTTTTCATGTCTGCCCTTCGCTGGATCTTTTGTTTTGTCGACCCCTTTTTGGGAGGGCAGTCATCGTCTCAAATCTCTCTGATACGCAAAATAAATACATCACACAATCAAATCAATTTTATCGTCTCAATTTATAAATACTATATATACAAACCTTTTAGTTGCCATATATATATATATATATATATATATATATATATATAGAAATAGATTCAACAAAGTACTATAAATTTTGGAAGTACTGAAAGTACTGAGTTTGAAATACCAAAAATTCGAAATACCAACGAAAATATTTGAAATACTAACATGAAAGTTTGAAATATCAAGAATTTGAAATACCAAGGGGTTGTCAGTAGGTCACGGCCAGAATTCTTGGTCTGACCGTGGGACAAACCCTTGGTATTCAATACCAATTTTTTTGATATTTCAAACTTTCATGTTAGTATTTCAAATATTTCCGCTGGTATTTCAATTTTTGGTATTTTCAACTCAAGATTTTCAAGATTCTCCTATTTAGTGGACTTCATATAACTTACCTCTATATATATATATATATATATATATATATATAGAGTCAAGTTCAATTAAGTTGACAAATATTGGTAAGCTGGCTACGGTGGTGAAACTGTTATTAATGTTTTGTGAAACTGTTGTTCTTTGTAAATGAAACTGTAAATTTAATACCAGACTAATAAAGAGAGAAATACAGTAAATACAGTTTCATTTACAAAGAACAACAGTTTCACAAAATATTAATAACAGTTTCACCACCGTAGCCAGCGTACCAATATTTGTCAACTTAATTGATCTTGTTTCTATATATATATATATATATATATATATAGATAAGATCTTTCAAGCCCTAAGTTTTGGGAAAGTCATTGAGTCCAGACATCCGCTTTGAGATTTTAACACAAAAATTTAAGATTTTAACACAAAAATTTAGAACTGCAAAATTCCAGAATATTTGAGATTTTAACAATGTTAAAATCTCAAATATTCTGGAATTTTGCAGTTTTAAATTTTTGTGTTAAAATCTCAAATTTTTGTGTTAAAATCTCAAAGCGGATTCAGGACTCAATGACTTTCTCTAATAAGTTGGGCTTAAAAGATCTTATCCCTATATATATATATATATATATATATATATATATATAGATAAGTTATATCAAGTCAGTGGCCAAGGGAAAGTCATCAAGTCAGAATCCAGTTTTTGGATTTTAACCAAAAAAAATTGGATTTTAACCAAAAAATTTTGCATTTCAAAAAAATTGGATTTCAACAAAAATTTTGCATTTTAACCCGTTTGTTAAAATGCAAAATTTTGTTAAAATCCAATTTTTTTGAAATGAAAAATTTTTTGGTTAAAATCCAATTTTTTTTGGTTAAAATCCAAAAACTAGAATCCTGACTTGATGACTCAAAATATTTACCTGACTTGCTTGAACCTCATTCTATATATATATATATATATATATATATATATAGATAAGATCTTTTAAGCCCAACTTATTAGAGAAAGTCATTGAGTCCTGAATCCGCTTTGAGATTTTAACACAAAAATTTGAGATTTTAACACAAAAATTTGAGACTGCAAAATTCCAGAATATTTGAGATTTTAACATTGTTAAAATCTCAAATATTCTGGAATTTTGCAGTTCTAAATTTTTGTGTTAAAATCTCAAATTTTTGTGTTAAAATCTCAAAGCGGATGTCTGGACTCAATGACTTTTCCAAAACTTAGGGCTTGAAAGATCTTATCTCTATATATATATATATATATATATATATACATATATATATATATATATATATATATATATATATATATAGGGTCAGGATCCTGTGCGCACCACCTTACGGTGCGCACCGTGCGCACCACCTGGGTACACAGATTTGTGTATTAGGTACACAGATTTGTATGTTAGGTACACAAATTCGTGTGTTAGGTACACAAATGTGGGTGTTAGATACACAAAAAAAGACAATTAGATACACAACAAAATACCAATAAACACACTGTTTTAATATAGAAATTTCCAACAATTTCAAGTTTTTTATTTATAATATCATTCGAGTGATGAATTATGGTTTGTAATTGCAATTGTGCTTCGTATTAATTTGTAATATATGTAATAGAAATAATTCTAGGTACACAATTAATTTGGATCGAGTACACAAAATTAGACTTTGGATACACCAATTGTGGTTGTACTCTGCAGCATGTGTTTCGAACTTCGAATTGAGGCGGTGGTCGTCGTGGTTGAAGGGGACAAGGTCGAAGGTGGTTTACCTCAGATTTGAAAAAGAGAGAAAAGACCACGACGGTGGTGAAAGAACAACGGCGAGTGAGGTCGGTGGGGTCGCTGGTGTTGGGTAACGACTATGGCGGTTGCGGATACTTGAACGGTGGTATTGGACGACGGTGGTACTGTAGACGGTGGCCAACGACTGTGAAAAGTAGAGGAGAGCGTCGCGCGCATGATAGTGACGGTGACAGGCGTGGACACCTAGACGTAGTGATGGCTCTCGGTGGCCGGTTGGTGATTCGTCGGTGGTGAGTGGCGGCCGCCATTAGAAATGGTGGCAGGTGGTTGAGGAGTTAGTTGAGGTAATTTAGGGAAAAAGATGACAGAGGATGATTTAGGGTTAGGAGGGGGTTGGGCTTTTTGTGTATTTTTGGAGTAATAATAAAGGGGTGCGTAAGTGCGCCTTAGAATGAGAGTGCGTCTGGGATCCTAATTCTATATATATATATCTATATATATATATATATATATATATATATATATATAGAGGTAGGTTATATAGAGTCCACATATAGAATAGAGTCCTAGAGTCCTAATCTAAGCCATTAGATTGTGAAGATCAACGGCTGAGATTAAATCTCAAAAAAGGTGTGGGACGGCCGGTCAAAATCAACAATTTCATTTTTTTCGTTGGAATTTCATTTTTTGTGGTTGGAATTTCATTTTTTTCGATGGCCGAAATTTGGACTGTAGGACTCTAATTTTTTTGTAGACTCTAATGATCCTATTTCTCTATATATATATATATATATATATATATATATATAGGTGGGATCCGGTGAGTCCACCTAAATATTTGAGTCTGTGGGTCCTAACATCGGCCGTTAGATCTGATAAAAATGAAGGGTTTAGATTAAGCCACGTTACCCATAACAAAACCCTTACAATCTTTTAGAAAAATCAACAAAGCGCACAATATCTTTCTCTCTCTAGAAACTGATTTTGAAAATCCTCCCTAAATCATGCTACAACTACACAAATCCATCAAACTCATCCTGATTTCAACTGTGAAGATCAATTCAGCAATTAAAATAAATTAATGTCGTTGAATTTGATTCCAAAATCAAAAGGTAAACTCTTTTCTGTTTTTTTTTGCACCTATTTAACTTTATGTTGATTGAGATCTGATATTTTGATGTTAATCTCATTGAATTAATGTTAGTTTTGATTAAAATTATTGTATGTATGTTTAATTAAAACGAAATGATTCGATTATATAAAAATTATCGAAAAATTGGTTGATTACGATGTGATATTCTGATGATCTTGTACTAATGTTGTATATATGTTAATAATAGATGATTTCAAACGTTTTTTTGATATGATATCAACAAAATCGAACTTATTAGGGATATTAATGGTATATTAGAGGTGTTCATCAGAATTTTTAAGTTTAATTTAGGGTTTCATATTCTCTTCAATGCAAAATTTAGGTTTAACATTCTTAACTGTTTAAATCACGAAAATTATACGTTTAGAGTTTTTTAATCATCAATACCTAGTTTTAGCATTGTTTAATTGTGAAATATCATTTGATATTATAGAATTAAATTTGTTTGACTATGTAATTGAGCAGTAGATAGTTTGTTCTTAGTTAATTGAGTACATCAGCCATATAATGTACTAAGTTGTGATATTGATGTGAAATTTTTTGTGATATTGTCTGTTAATGGTTGTGATATTGTCTGTTAATGGTTCTGATATTGTTACAAACGATTGTAACATTGTTTATCAATGGTCGTGATAATGTGTTGTGTATTATAACAGATATAAAGTATCAACAATAATTTTGAAGTTGAAAGTTTTCAATGGACCTGAGAAAGCACTGACATAAAGAGGCATCTAGCGACATATGATAGGGCTAAACAAGCATCAACTAAGATATCAAAGGGTGCGAATAAAAAGAAAGCGCGGCCATATCAAACAACCAAGTGTAGGGCAAAAATAAATAGTGAAAGAAGGTTGTGAGATACAGCGATATGGTGGTTTGTTGGAGCTGAAGTTAGCTAAAATATCCGTTGGAATTTTGACGTTGTTTTTTGAAGCATTTTGTAGACTACATATTATTTTGCATACAATGTGACAATGTTTTAACAAAGTCCGATTATGTTCACATTGAAGTGTGATATACATAAAGATATTTATTGTTTTGCATACAATTGGTGACGTATTGGAAATACTTTCAACACTGATATTATTTAACATGTATGGTGATATTGTTTTTGATAGGATGTGATATTGTTCATCAGTCTTGCTACATGGTATTGTCCATCAAATGTGATTTTGTGATAAGATTTCAAAAGAATAATGATATTGTTTCATAAAAAAAGTATGATATTGTTTATTATAACATGATATATTGTAAACACATAGGACTAACATTAGTAAAAGTACATTATTGGTTATGAGTTTTTACAATATTGTTAAACAAAACTAGAAAAATAATCCAAAAATGTTATCATGTGGGATGATAACCAAGAATAACTAAATTTCTATACGATAAATACGTTTAGTTGAAAACTTTCTAGGTACAAATCTAGACGCTGCTGCGTAAGCTTCAAAGAATTCAATATACTTATCAAACGTACTAATAGTTTGTTACTCTAGATGTGAATTAATTACAGGACACATTTATAACCCGCTCCGTAGAACATCCAAGAGTCCCCAAAGAAAGGTGATTTCCACCATGAACTTCAGCAACTTCCGGGGAAAGAGTAATAGAGAGAGAAGTAGCGGTTTCTTTCGGAGAGATTACGGCTGAGTCAAGAGGTCCTAGCAAAATAAATTGACAGAATTAAGAATCAGAATCATGTGATACTGTTAATTATAATGTATGATACTGTTAGTTAAATTGTATGATATTGTTAATTATAAAGTACGAGAACATACTAATTTAACATTATTTGGCTAAACAATTCAAATAAAAACAAAAATTAAGATTGTGTTATAGTCAATAAATAATTGTGCTACAATGAATTAGAAGATGTGATACTAAAACACATTAATGAACATAAATTTATGGAGAAAGTGTCAATATACGATGATAACTTGAATCAAACAAAAATCTAAGGAGAGCAAAGTAAACACAATGATGATTGCTACTAAACAATATGTAAATCGAGTAAACACAATTGAAGAACATGTTTTCAAACTGAAAAATACCATTAAAACAAAATAACAAACAAAAGATAATGCAAAACGTCAAATATTAGGGAATACCACACGAGGCAAGAGTAATACATGAAATAACAGTATAAACGATGTTGAAAAACATCAATTGAGACTAAAAACGAAAAACAATATTGAATCTTTGAAAGTCATAACACTACTCTGATCAAAACATCTCCTAAAAAAAGGCAAATCGAAAAACGATGTTGAATATCATCAACTCAGAAAAATTACATGAAAAATAATCACCAAACACCACAAAGAACGAAACATCTCCAAAAAAAAAGGCAAATCGAAAAATGATGTTGAATATCATCAATTCAAAAGAAATACATGAAAAACAATTACAAAAAACATAAATTTCAACAAAAAATCGAGTAGGAGACATGATTTATAAGAATGAGTGAAAAGATTAATGACAAGAAAAATAAAATCATGAATAATACCTATTATTGAAGATGAATTGCAGATGAATAAACAAATTAGATTTGTGTTTTAGATGAAATTAGTAGTTGAATATGAGTTTTTTTTATTGAAAGTAGATGAATATGGTAGATGAGCGAAGTGTAAATGACGAACAACGTGCGGAAGAGAGAGATAGTGAGGCTAGAGAGAGAAAGTGAATGAGGAGAATGAGTGAATGGCTGTTTATTTGGTCATATATATTACGTTAGTAAATAACTAATATACCCTTACTTAATCTCTTCAATCTCAGCCGTTAAATTTTCTTGATCTAATGGTTAATATTAGAACCCATGGACTCAAATAATAAGGGTGGACTCATTTGATCCTAATTCTATATATATATATATATATATATATATAGAATTAGGATCAGGTAAGTTCCATGCTTTTTGGTAAGTCCGTAAGTCTTAATCTGAGCCCTTAGATCAAAACAAGATGGAGGGCTGAGATTAAAAGGTAAAACCCTACCTTCCCTATCTCATTCTCACCACCTCCTCTCTCTCTCTCTAAACAACTCCCTCTCTCTCTAAACAACTCCCTCTCTCTCTCTTTTCATTAATCCCACCACCACCACCACCACCACCCCACGCACCAACCACCACCACCACTCCACCCACCACCACCGCACCAGGCACCACGCACCAACCACCACTGACGACCACGCACCACCACACCACGCACCCACCACCGGCGACGCTCCACCACCGCACCGCACCCACCACCACCACACCACGCTCCACCACCACACCACGCACCCAGCACCGGCGACACTCCACCACGCACCCACCACCGACGCTCCATTGATGACTCACAATTTAGTTTCTTTTTTTTTTTTTTTTTTTAAATTCTGTAATTTTTTTTTTTAGATCTTGTTTTTTCAAATTATTTTGGTGGTATTTGGTGGTGTGGTGGTGGCGACGGCGGCCGAAGGCCAAGGTGATTAGAGTTTTTTTTTTTTTTTTTTTTTTTTTTTTTTTTTTTACTTTTTTTAATTTGTACTTCTTTTATGGTGGTGGTGGTGGTGGTATGGTGGGGCGCCGGCGGCAGGTATTTAAGGTTAGGGTTTTTTTTGTTTTTTTTTTTTTTTTCCTTCAAATATGGTGGACTCTGATTTTTTGGTGGCGGTGGTGGTGGTGACAGGTGAACGGTGGTGGTGGTCGCGGACTAGGGCCCCGCTGTTTGAGTATAAAAGTTTCACTCGTATTGAACATCAGTTTCACTCGTAAAGAACAAGAGTTTTACCCGCATTATACAACTGTTACAAATTGTAATATACATCAGTTTCACTCGTAAAAGTATTAAATTACAAAAAAATTACCCTAATATTACATAAATTCAATTTATGTATTAAATATCACTTTTTATTTATTAAAAATCACACTTTAGTCTAAAGTTTCAATTTATTTTTTAAATAACACATTTTATTTATTAAAAAACACATTTTAATCTAAAGTTTCAAAATAAATTATTAATAGTTACAATCGTAAAACGCTAAAGTTACATTCGCAAAAGTCCGAAATTTGAAAAAATTTATCTTCGAATAACATAAATTCAAATTTATTTATTAAAAATTACATTTTTGTATGAAAATTACAGTTTCATTTACAAGTATTACAGTTACAGTTTCATTTACAAGTATTACAGTTACGGACTTACGGACTTATATATATATATATATATATATATATATATATATATATATATATATATATATAGATAAGATCTTTTAAGCCCAACTTATTAGAGAAAGTCATTGAGTCCTGAATCCGCTTTGATATTTTAACACAAAAATTTGAGATTTTAACACAAAAATTTGAGATTTTAACACAAAAATTTGAGACTGCAAAATTCCAGAATATTTGAGATTTTAACATTGTTAAAATCTCAAATATTCTGGAATTTTGCAGTTCTAAATTTTTGTGTTAAAATCTCAAATTTTTGTGTTAAAATCTCAAAGCGGATGTCTGGACTCAATGACTTTCCCAAAACTTAGGGCTTGAAAGATCTTATCTATATATATATATATATATATATATATATAGAGGTGGGATCTGGTACGAACTATCTCTCGCTACGAACCGTACGAACTAGGTTTACAGGTGCTAGATACATCATATAATACTCCAGTTACATTTTTTATAGTTGTACATACAATTTTTTCCCTCAACTTTTTAATGTATCTAACAATGAATTTAATGTAACCACAAGTAAATTTAATGTATTTAAAATGATTTTTAAGAAAAATACTTTTATTTTTTTAAGTATTATTAATTCTTTTATAATATGTATTCGGACTCGTATTTCTTGTATTTGAACTCGTATTTCGTGTATTTGGACTTATATTTCATGTATTTGGACTTTTATTTTATGTATCCGGACTCGTATTTAGTATGCTTAGGACTCGTATTTCGTGCTTAGGACTCGTATTTAGCGTGCTTAGGACTCGTATTTCAGCGTGCTTAGGACTCGTATTTCAGCTTAGGACTCGTATTTCAGCGTCTTAGGACTCGTATTCCATGTAACCGGACTCGTATTTCTTGTATTTAAACTCGTATTTCGTGTATTTGGACTTATATTTCATGTATTCGGACGTGTATTTCGTGTATTCGGACTTGTATTTCGTGTATGCTTAGGACTCGTATTTCATTAGGACTCGTATTTAGCGTACTTAGGACTCGTATTTCATGTAACCGGACTCGTATTTTTTAAGATACCCCAAATCATAAAGACTCATCACTCATGGTTGTGTGTATATAAAATTCAGTCAACGTTAACAACGAATGCAAAATGTTGAAATTTAATTTGAATTCATATGGACTTGTGCAAGTGAAAGACGTGTTTGAGTGTTGACCCGTATCAAACAGCTCACTAGAATCATTTGTACATTTTAAATTATCAAATATTAATTTCAAACACCGACGCCGTCCCCACCGATGGAGCCCTACCAAACGCACAAAGCCACCTACACCGACCTCCGTTAATGGACGCCGCATGATCGCCACCTCGACTCTGGAACCACCGCCGCACTTTGAGTTCCACCACAACCAACCGGAAATCGACCTCCACTGCCCCGATAGTTTCTCCTCCTCGCACTAACGCCGCAACCAAACCATCAGTGTCGTATGCTTGCCTTCGGTCTTCATTAATGGAGGGTGAACCACAGAAAGACCGTGGTGGAGGTGAGAGAGAACTCTCGTGGTGGTTGCCGACGAAGGGAGGTGAGGAGGACGAGGAAGGAGGATATGGCAGCGGTTGTAGTGATGGTGGTAGCAGCGGCGAGATTAGAGAAGGTCAGATCTAACACGTCGATTGTGAGTACGATCGATCGTGGTGCACCGGGGGTGGCTCCGGTTACACTCCGGCGAGAAAAGGACGACCGTGACGAGTGACGAGTGACGAGTGACGGTGGATGAGATTAAGAGACGGTGATAATGGTGTAGGTGTGACAGACGGTTCACGGTCGTTGAGGTGATGGTGGTGCCGGTGATGATGTTTCCGGTGAGGGTGGTGGCTCATGAGAGAGGGGGAAAATTTATTAGGGTTTGTATTTGTTTTGGTTTTGATTTTATGAACTACTCCCTAAAAGACTTAGAGTATGAGTGTTGGGCCTGCAAAGAATGGGCTTTCATTGATGTTTGGGCCGACAAACCCTTTGTGTAATTGGACTGCTGCGCTGTAGGGAGTAGTTCGTGAGTTCGTAATGAATGTGGAGTTCGTACGAGATCCCAAATCTATATATATATATATATATATATATATATATAGAATGAGGTTCAAGCAAGTCAGGTAAATATTTTGAGTCATCAAGTCAGGATTCCAGTTTTTGGATTTTAACCAAAAAAATTGGATTTTAACCAAAAAATTTTGCATTTAAAAAAAAATGGATTTTAACAAAATTTTTCATTTTAACTGGCCGGTTAAAATGCAAAATTTTTGTTGAAATCCAATTTTTTTGAAATGCAAAATTTTTTGGTTAAAATCCAATTTTTTTTGGTTAAAATCCAAAAACTGGATTCTGACTTGATGACTTTCCCTTGGCCACTGACTTGATATAACTTATCTCTCTCTCAAGTCATCAAGTCAGTGGCCAAGGGAAAGTCATCAAGTCAGAATCCAATTTTTGGATTTTAACAAAAATATTGGATTTTAACCAAAAAAATTTACATTTCAAAAAAATTGGATTTCAACAAAAATTTTGCATTTTAAACGGCCAGTTAAAATGCAAAATTTTGTTAAAATCCATTTTTTTTGAAATGCAAAATTCTTTGGTTAAAATCCAATTTTTTTGGTTAAAATCCAAAAACTGGAATCCTGACTTGATGACTCAAAATATTTACCTGACCTGCTTGAAC
Source organism: Dianthus caryophyllus (assembly GCA_023091065.1). Taxonomy (NCBI): domain Eukaryota; kingdom Viridiplantae; phylum Streptophyta; class Magnoliopsida; order Caryophyllales; family Caryophyllaceae; genus Dianthus; species Dianthus caryophyllus. The sequence continues at coordinate 11,584,799 of CM041520.1, forward strand.
CTCATTCTCTATATATATATATATATATATATATATATATATATATATATATATATATATATATATATATATATATATATATAGAGTGAGATCCTAGAGACCCTAACTTCAGTGAGACCTCGTGAGACCCCATGAAAATCACATAGTATGATTAAACCGAAAGCATAGGCTCGTCACTATCCATTATTTTAATTTGTTTTCACCATTAGTTGGGTTAAAAATATAAATTTCATATTAAAAATTTTAATAAAATATTTATGTCTCGGGTGAATAATATACTAGATACACAAAATTGATACTGCAGATACATTAAATGACGTAGTAGATACACCAAAAAAAATTAGATACACAAATAGATGTCGTAGGTACACCAAAGTTATAAAATGCATTTAACGACGATATAACGTGACATGATAAGGTAGTTATGAACCCCAAATATATTTCTTAGACCATAAATTAGATAATAAAGACAATTATGTCGAATTTTCGAAATAAAAACTTTTTTAAGAAGGGGTCTCACGAGGTCTCATCGAGTTGAGGGGTCTCACCGGATCCTAAATCTATATATATATATATATATATATATATATATATATATATATATATATATATATATATATATATATATATATATATATATATAGAGTTAGGATCCGGTACATCCTAACATCTTTGTACATCCTACATCCTAATCTAAGCCCTTAGATCAAAGGAATGGAAGGCCAAGATTGAGCCAAAAAAAAAAAAAAAAAAAAAAAAAAGCGCGCGGCCAAGTTTTGTTTTGATACTTTTAGTTCGAAATAGTGATACTTTCAGTTATCGTAAGTGATACTTTTTGTAGGATGTAAGACATAAATATTTTACTATAGATTTACAGCATCGTGATACTTTTAGTGTAACACTGTGAAACTTTTAGTGTAAATTAGTGATACTTTTAACATAATATTGTGACATAATATAAAATAAAGTGATACTTCCACATAATGTGACGTTACTTTTAACATAATATTGTGATACTTCTTATATTAACATTTGATACTTCTTACAATAAATTCATATATATATATTGAGTAATGAAACATTGTAGAATTAAAATCATAATGAATTCAACAACATCGTGATACTTCTTGTGTAATAATATGATACTTTCAGTTTAAATTAGTGATACTTCTATTTAAAAAAATAATATTACAAGCAACTCATTGAGACATTTCATCAAACACTTAGTGTACAACACACAAGAACACAATAATAACTTAATTGAACATAGTAGTTCCACCACATCAAAGTGAGATGACGATGAACGATCACGATCACGATGAACATCAAATTGAACGATGACGATAATGAGGTCGTAGATCGCAAAAGCTTCAGTTGATGATGAAGATGAATGATGATGAAAAACATAAAATTGAACGATGACGATATGAAAATTCAACATAAATCGATGCATAAATTGATCGAGGAGAATTATATTTTTATTTAGCACAATTAAATGTAGAAATTGGTAGATGAGAATTGAATGAAAAAAAAAAAAAAAAAAAAAAAATGAAAAAAAAAAAGAAAAAAAAAAAAAAAAGAAAAAATATGAAAGAAAAAAAAATCCACCCTCATAAAGGAAAAAAAATAAAAAAAATAAATCCCCCCTCATAAAGAAAAAAAAAATAAAAAAAATAAATCCCCCCTCATAAAGGGAAAAAAAACAAAAAAAAAAAATAAATTCACCCTCATAAAAAAAATAAATAAATAAACCTCCCCTCACATTAAAAAAAAAAAATAATAAATAAAAAATAAATAAATCTCCCCTCACCAAAAAACTATAAATCTGAGCCATTGGATGATCAAGATCCTAGGGCTGAGATTTGGATGTAGGATGTATAATTGTTGGGAGGATGTATAAGATCCTATTTATATATATATATATATAATTTTTGTTACCACAATCATGCATTTTTATTACCACGGTAACTATATTTGTTCACTTTAATTCGGTGACCAAAATTTATGAAATCAGCATACATATTCCAAAACCAACTTATAATCACATTCAATATAAACCTTTTTATTGCCATATATTGAACAAAAAGGGACAAGCTCAATTTTGCTCGGTTTGAGAAACGAGGTTGGTTTGGGTCCTAGGGCTCAAACCATGGCCTAAGCCATGATCCTTAAAGTCCTACCAAGTGATTACCAAGTGAATGCACAAAGAAAGACAAGGGAAATCAGCCCACACTTGGTAACGACAATCACATGCCTGTTTTTGTGAGCAATGAGCAATGTCACTTTCATACATTCTCCTTTTGGATGAGCTCACTTTGGGGACCATTTGAGAATCTTCCCATGAACCTAAGGCTCACATGGGACGTGAAAAACACAAGAGAAGGGCCAAAATATCAGCTGAATTCAAATTCAAAAGAAAAGCTCAACTTTAGTTAGTGTCATTGTCAATGATGGTCCTTGTATTGCTTTATGTGTTTATCTACTTTATTGTATTTGTTTCTTTAGTTTTATGATCATATTAGAGTAGTATTTGTACCTTCTCTTCTTGCTCACCAAGACTGAAATCTCAGCCCTTGGATGTCTACCTAAAGTGTAGGGAGTAGATGTAGTCAAATGTCATTTTCTAGTTTATGCATTTGTAACAACCCGGTTTTTCGTGACTTAATTAAACTAAGGCGGAATTATTAATTAAGTTCATATATTACAAAATCAGTTGTCATCGTCTTACAACTCATTATACATAATAAGAGTCATGGATAAAACAGAGTTTAATCTATTACAATCTCTCAAAATATAAAGAAGGCCTTCGAATCCCCTGGTGTAGATCTACAATCAAGTCTCGGGGTACTTGAGGTGGTCCCGTATTAACTTTTTCAGCCCCGCACATTCTAAGCAACACATATATATACATACAATAATGCAGTTCATAAAGCATAACATAAAACACTTCATTGAGTATGGCAATTAAATCATCAGATCATCTCAATTCATACAACATCTTAGTACATATATAAAACTTAAATCATAGCATTCCAGATATTGCATAAGCCGAAATCAATTCAATAAACAGATATGTGTGAACAATCATGCAATATCTCACGTAGCACGAGGGATAGTCGACCCTTCTCAAATCACAATATCAATAAAACTCACGAGTCTTGACTATAGAGTGGCTCGTGTACTTCCATAGTCAATCACCCATATGATTTCCTATTAAAGTGCACTAGTTACTCAAGCTCGTAAATCAGATCAAACACTAAGTAGCTTACATTACGACTACCTAATATCCAACGCAACATGGATAATCTAAGAAGAAACCCACCATCAGCCAACAAACCAGTAAGGATGGAAACATGCAGACCTAATAAGCGTCTGCGCAATAGCGTGCCGGTCACATCAACAGACTTTAAATGCTAAAGATATCAAGCAGGTAATAAGGAGGATCAGTCCCTTGTCTTTTGTATGCATACACCACCCTATTGGTGCGACTATTACACTACGACAGATTCCCCGGATGGGAATGGTCATTTTCCATTACCTCATATGGGCCCGTGAACGAATCGATACCCAGGGCGAAAATCACGTTAAATAACGACTAGGAGAGTCATTAAATTACCACTGGCAATACTTAGGGTGCCAAGTGTCCCCATATGCGGCTACCTTACCAACCCTGACCCTATAGCGCTTAACATCGCAGACACCCGAGTACTAATCATACAACGTTATAATCGAGGGGTATAATCTCATGTCAGGCCATGCCTTTTGACTCAAATCCTAAGTTGTCGAAGGAATATCGAGTATGAGGAATAACTCCCTCATTATCGGATTCAACCCAAACAACCGCAGAGAGTCTAAGGGTTCCCAAGTTAGAGTGGATAGTCAAAGTGAAGTCAATCATAGGTCAATTCACAAGGGTGGCGCGACAATTATTCTAAACATGTGACGAGAATATTAACTCTACGAATTTAACTCTTAATTCATTATTTCTCTTATTATTCAAAGGTCAGGTGACAGTTCTTACTAAATATTGTCGGCAAAGTTGTATAATAAAATTTTAGTTCTAGCAGTTCTTCAGGTAAACGGAAGCACATAGAAAACTTAAATATTTATTTTGAGCCCGTTCGTAAATTTTAAATATTTTTACTATTCATTATTTTACTATTCATCACGGTTACTATTCATCATTTTACTATTCATCATTTTATTATTCATCGTATTTTATACGTATTTTTATACGTATTCGTATTTTCGTATTTCGTACTTCTACGTTTTTTTATACGTATGCGTATTCTTATACTTCGTATTTCTACGTATTTTTATACCTGTACGTATTTTATTTGATTAAGTTAAATGATTTAGTTAATGTAACTAGGTTTTCTAATTATTAGTTTCTTTTAAATTTTCTATACTTAGCTTTTTTTTTTTCTAGAAAATCTAGATATTTTCCTTAAGTGTCAAATTGTAGTTTTATTTCTTAAGTATATTTTTAGTTTCAAAGTTGTTAAGTTCATTTTGTATTTAGTGATAAATAATTATATTTTAAAAGTAAGACTCGGTTATATTTAGTCATATACTTAACTAACTTTTTAGCGGTTTCAAATTTTAGCGATTTGTCGTGGTTTATTCATTTAGTCCGTAAGTCCAAATCCATATTTAAGCAAAGGTAGTAGCACTCGAACTTGTTCATTTTAATATATGTAACATTATTTTTAATCGGTTTCGTTGATTCTTTATATTAACGATTCCTTTTATAATCAAATTTAATCCTATTAACTATTCAAATTTAGTGACTTAGTGACAAATTCATTTTGATCAAAATTGACCATTTTAAAGTGGGAATGCCGTGGCTCTTTATTACTTAACATATATATTTTTTTTCTTTTGTTTTCATTATAATTCATTACTTTAACTAATTAAATTATTTTAGTGATAAAAATAAAAAGTGGCAAATTCATTTTTGGTCCAAAAATAAACCTAAAACCGTGGCCTAGTTATACTTAGGTGTTTTAGTTTTCATTTTCTAATTTATCGGTTTTTGACTTAAGTTTTTATATACTAATTATTTAAACTATACTAAAGTGATTTAAACTAAAATGTAACTTTGATTCAAAGTTTTATTTTATTTGTGAATAGTGTTTTTCCACACTTTAAATTTCTAACTTTTATATTTTAATGATTTAGCTTATTTAACCTATATAGTTAGTTTTGTAATTACTTACTAGTTAATAAAAACAATAAATAACAACAAACATAAAAACATTATAAATCAAAATATGCCAAATCATCAAGAACACATGAAGATTATCAAGAACATCAAGAACACACTTTCATATTTAACAATTTATACTTTATTTTCCTAAATTAATTTTACTAACATAATAACAACCATTTTAACCTAACTTAACATAACATATTATTTACAAAAATTAAAAGTAAAAATTTATCAAAAATAAAGCTAAATGTCGTGTGTATGTATTATTGTACATAAATTGTATTTTCGATTTTTCTTTACTTAACACTCATAGTTAACATTTAACATATTTTTACATACAAACTTATATATATTTAAAACTCATAAAACATAAATAAAACATATATACAACAATCTAAAGTATATGATAAAAATGATACCAAACATGCTTTAAATTAAACTACAACAATTCCATTTACAATATTATTAGTTATTATCATTTTATTATACAACACATAAACAACTAAACACACACATATGATAATAACACAATAAATATAACACATAAACATTTATAGAATGCGATTTACAAAATTTAAACTAGTGTGCGGGGACACCTCAAATTAGATGATTATCGTCGGGGATCTAAAATAAATTTTAGATCGGATTTTTCTTCACCCAAAAAAAAAACACCCATGATCTTCACCCATAATACTCATGAATGTAGTCTCCAAAAACCCACTAATAAGTTAAGAACACTTGTGATTTATTAAGGAATTATTATAGGTTTTATTTAATGGTTTTTTTTGGAAGAAAAAGAAAGGAAACAATGGGAGAGAATAGGGAGTAATTCTACGGTCAAGTGAGGAGGCAAGGAAGTCATTTTGGCTCTTCAAAACTTGTGAAACAAGTTGCAAAATTTGGATGTTAAGTAAATTAACAATTTAAGTAAAGTTTAATTAAAAGAAAAATAAACATCATCATCACAAAAGGCCACCAAAGTTTACACCACTATTTGACAAAGAGTTTGTCCCCCCGATATTTTAAAATGTTTCGTTTTTTCGAAAATCGTGTTACGAAATAATTCGGGTAAGAAATACGGTAAAAGTTCAAGTGTGCGCATTCGACGATTTTTCGAAATATCTTTACTTTAAAATTGTAAGACTAAAATATTTTATTTACTATTGAAGAAAATATTTAAAAGTTGAGGAAGTCGATAAATTTTCAAAGTAAAAGTTTTCGCTAAAAGTGATTTTAAACGATCGCAAAATATATAATTACTATATAAATTTAATTATACTATTAAATTTTATTTTATTTTAGATATACATTTTTAAAATGATTTTATGAAATAATGTAAGTGTTGTGTGAAAATGAAATGGTAGTATTGTATTTGTAGTGTATTTTGTATTAAAAATGTATAAACATTAAATTTAATAAGGCTAATTATAAGTGATGATGAATAAAGATAGGTGTGTAAGTAATAGATGCAAGTGTGTAAGAAAATAGGGTGGCTTGATTAAGGAAAGCAAGTGGAAAAAATTTGGTCATGAATGACCATGTGTAGGTCGACCACTTTAAATAAAATGGGCCTCGATTCTCGTTTTTGAAATTTTCGATTTGTGCGCACGCGAAAAGTCTCGAAATAAAAGATATGATATTAAAATAATGTTTCAAAATAAGATCGAAAATAAAAATGAAAATAAACCTCGAAGGGTGAATAAAACAAAAATTGGGTTTAAAACCCTCGAAACTTTGAATAAAAATTCGTTTGGTTGAAATACTTATTTTTTTTAATTGAATGTTATCGATTTAAATAGTTATAATCAAACGTCAAAAATTTTATCAGTTTAAGATGGTTATAACTTATAATTTCGATGTTTTGTGAAAATGTTAGTTTAATAGAATTGAAATAGTAATTAGATATTAATATAATATGATTTATTAAATACTAATAATCAAAATGATTATATGTTGAAATAAAAAAGTTGATGTTAAGTGTTGAATTTTTGTGTAAGAAAAATGGAAGAGGATATGATGGTTGACTTTGATTTGCGTGTTTGAAATCGTTGACTTGAATTTCAAAGACGGGAAAAATATAAGGGTCCATTTTTATTCGAAAATCAAAAATGTTCAAAATTGAATTTTATGAATAAAAGGTTTTACTTTTATTTTTATGAATAGTAAATATAACTTAACCTTTTTGAAATTTGAAAAGGCGATTAGTTTTGTGATGATTTTTATAAAATTTTGAAATGTGTTTCTTTTTGAATTCTAAAGATAATACAACATACTTTATTTTTCAAAATTTTAAATTTGGACTTAAGAAATTTAGTATTGTTTGGCGAAAAAAAAATTCAGTCGCAGTTTTATTATAAGGAAAAAGGATGAATTTAATTTAAGGAATTAAATTCTTTTATAATATTGTGTTAAAATAACACGGGGTGTTACAGCATTAGTTGTAGTTGTTGTAGTTTGTCATCAGATTTTTAGAGGCCTTAGAGCTGTTAGTTTTACCTGAATGTAAGGTCATTTTGTGACCCTTAGATTAGGAAGTAGATGTAGGGTTAAGATGCAAAGCTTTGGCCTTATATAAGCCAAGCTCTTCCATTGTAAAAATCAAATTATGTTTGAATGAAAAATTGAGAGATAGAATTGAACTCTTCTTGAGATCTCTTGGCTAAGTGCTAGAGTTGTATCCTAGAGTGGTTTAGTGGCTTTGTGCTTGAACCCTCGACCCTTAACCCTTGGCTTTTTTCTTTGGTTAAGTTACATTTCGTTTCCACAAAAAACCACAGAAAATATTACACCAAAAAAAAAAAAAGGCTATTTGATTGTGTTTCCTTGAGTTTTTCTTAAGGAAACTAGTGTATCCTTGTGTGTTAAGTGTGTTCCTTGAGTGTCTCTTGTGTATCCTTGAGTATGTCTAAATGCTTGAGTGTATTTCATTGTTTATTCACTAAAATTCCACAAAGTCGTCACAAATATAGTGAAGCTGCCTTGTCTTTTGATTGAGTGTTTTCGAGTGTTTTTGAGTGAACTTCGAGCCCTAGAATTTTCAATTCAACTTGGTTATCAGAGCTTTCAATTCAACTTGGTTATCAGAGCTTTGGTTAGAAAACACAAGTTCCATCCTTGTGTTAGTTTTGGTTTCAATTCATACATCGAAGATCCGAACTTTGTTTTACAAAATCAGTTTTTGTTTTCTTAGAGTTACAATGGGTCTAGCTTTTCCTTTTGTTTCTAAATCTTTTTCCTATGGTACCACATATGAAACTCCTAGTCGTGAGTCCATTTTTGAGTTCATGGAAAGAGTTGGGAAAGAGTTAGAGGCCAAAGTGGCTAGATTAAGGGGAAAGGCTGTTAATTTTGGTATGGGTAAAGGGATGGCGGTTTTACTTGACCCTCCTACTAGAACACCACCTTATGAGCCACCAATGAGAGACAAAGTTGTTAAGCCTAACACAACTCCTACACCACTAGCCTTAAACGTGGGAAATGAAACTAACCCTAGCCACAAAGAAACCATCACCCTCAAATTTTGTTCTCAATGTCAAGGATATGGCCACCTTGCTAAGGAGTGTCCTACAAAGAAAGCCCTTAGTACATTGGAGGTTGTTCATTGGGGGGAAGATGGAACTTTTTCTCAAAATAGGGTTATTCGCAAAAGTATTTAACGAAATAAGGTCCACTTGAAACTTATTACGCTCTATGGGTCCACGTCACCAAATTAATTTTTCCTCCAATTTTGTTCTCGAAACCGCTATGCAGAATAGCGGCTTCAATCCCAAAAGACCAAAATCGCTGTCCCACACAGCGTTTTACATACACCAAACTCCCACCAACCCTTTTCTCATGAACAATATAATGTTAAGACTAATTACGTGTCTTAATTCTCAAGCCCATGACTTCCAACTACTTTGCTCTGCCACATCATCTTAGTTATAACACATTTTGTTAGAGTTTGTATATAAATACATACAACAAACAAACTTGTAATTATTACATCATATACACTTTTAAAAATCAATAAAACCCCTTTTAATTTTGTTTGGCGTTCTTCATAAAGCTTCAATCACCATTAATCGAGGAACTAGTTTCTTCATATAAAACCCCCTTTCGGTTGTAGTTTGGGTCTAATGAACCCAATTTTGGAGATGGTATAGAAATTTTAGCCATGTTTAACTTGTAATTGTGAGATATCAGTTTATGTTGAGGTTTAAATACACAAAGATAGAAGCTTTAATTGAAGTTTTGATATTTTATGACTACTCTTGATATGGATACAAAGTAGGAGTTTGTAGAAGATTTAGTAGCAAATATGTTTAAAATATTTAGTAATATATAATTGTTGAATTAAGTAGAAATAAATGGAATAAGTAGAATATTTGGAGATTAAAATGGAGACATTTGTTAAGGTGGAAGGAATAAAAAGAGTGAGGAAGCTAAAAAGCAAGTAAATGGAGAATGAGTAAAAGAATGAGGAAAACATTGCACAGGTTAAGTGACGTGAGAAGGTGTGTAGAACAAAACGCTGTGTGGGACAGCGGTTTTGGTTTTTTGGGGACTGAAACGGCTGTCCTGCGTAGCGATTTTGAGAAAATATCGGACGAAAAATTTATATGCTGACGAGGACCCATAAAGCGTAATAAATCTCAAGTTGACCTTATTTCGTTAAATACTATTGCAAATAACTCTATTTTGAGAAAAAGTTCGGGAAGATGAGATCCTTGTTTGTGAGGATGAGGAGAATGATGCCCTTGACAGGGCTAAATCGTCACGCCTAATCAAAATAAAACCTAAGCAAACAACTAACAGAAGCTAGCGGTAAGCAGGGTCGAATCCACAGAGAGACAGGCAGTCAAGAGAATGCTCAGCTAATCTAGGTCAGTCTCAAGGCGATAAAATCGGTGTTTTAGGAGTCTAAACTAAGAACAGCAAATAAGATGGTCTAAAAATATATAAAAGGGAGATTAGGGCGTCGGGATCAATGTGACATCGATTCAGGAACTCAACTCAAAAGGAAATATAAATCAACTGAAGCTATGCAAGTGACTAGGTTTAAGAATACGCTCTCTCGAGTCAATATTAACCTTAAGCAAATTTAGCGGGCTCTCGCAACTTACTAAACTTAACTTATCAAATACGTGTGAGTCTAGTTTCAATTCGGCTTTCGATCTTAAACTGAAACAACCTAGGTTCAATTCAATAAAGGCGTCCCTAAATTCAATTGATAATAAAACGCGCAGGAAGAAATCAACTTGCACAAGTTCAATCAAAATAAGCAATTAAAACATGTTCCTGAACCAATTTCACAATCACCCTAAACCCTAATAGGAATTTAGCTATGCATAATTGAAATTAAAGCAAAACAATAATAAGAAGGAGACATGATGAATGAAACAATAGCAATTGAATAAAACCTGGAATTTTACGGAGTACCGACGGTTACAATCGAATCAATCTTGAACTAAACTAATTGAGTTTGAATGTTTTATGTAAAAGAGAGAAAAACTAAACTTAACCTAATGATAAAACTCGAAAATAAAGCATAAGGGTTTCAATCTCGACCTCAGGTCTTTTATAAGTTTCCAAATAATTCAACACGAATTAAAATAAAATCCGAAGAATAGGACATCAGGGCCGGCTGGCCGGCTGCCGGCCTGACCCAACCGGCCGGTTCACTCTGACTTGGGCCGGCTCTTGATCTTCAACTTTTAGCCCAACTCATTTACTTGGGCTTTGATTATTCGTTTGGCCTTTGATTCTTTGCGTCTTTGCTTGTATCCCGAGCTCTCGTACGAGCTCGAGCTAGGTCTCGTAGTCACGATACTAAACGTGCTCCAATCAACTTAGGTTTCGGCTCAGGACCGCCAAAACCTGCAAAATATAAACGAGGAGCAGCAGTATCGCAATATAAAGCAAATAACTCACAAACTAACAATGAATACGAGCAAATGCAAGCTAAATGTAACTAAACCGGGGGCATATAATGTATATAAATAACACGTATCAAATCCCCCAAACCAAACCTTTGCTTGTCCTCAAGCAAACTACCCAAACATAGCACATAATCACGAGGACAAACTAGTACAGGAAAGTGCAAACTCAAAGTCTCAAGCATCGTCATCTCATACAAAAGCGAATCAGATCAATACGTGCTTCCTCTTCAATAAATTGAAGAGTTAGGGAGCAAACTAAACAAATAAGAGTCGGCGGAACATAATGACGCAAACTCCATGCAAAGACTTTCGACCGTATGCATCCACTAAGACGCTGAGACTATAAATAATCTCACAAACATCGATACTAGGAAAACTACTCGAACTAAGCACGTAATCACCCAAAATGTCTCAAAATCACATCGAGCGAGGTTTCCAAGGGTTGTAATGTTAGGCTCGGGTCAAAGGGGTAAAAAGGTGGATATACGTATTTGGAAATGTGGAGCTCAACGGCTTAACAGCTGCATCTAAAATCAACAAACTCCTCCAATCACAATTCCTCCTCAACTCACCATTCAAAATAAACCACAACTCCCGTATAAGAATGATAAAACGTCGCTTCCTACTATCACTTCCGATCTTTTTATTGAATTGAAATAACATATAAACAAATCAACTCTTTCTTTTTTGTTTTGTTTTATTTTCTTTTCTCTTTTTCTTTTTCTTTTCTTTTGGATTTTTGCTTTTGTTTTTTTTTTTTTTCTGAATAAAATGAAACGAGATCGGGTGAAACTTTAAACATGTAGGAAAGCGCAAAATTAGCGGGAATACTCGCAAAACATCAACCCACAACTCCAACTCAAGCTAAGCAAATCACGGACTCAACCCACTTCCTTCCCAACCAAATACTCCGTGATAACTCAAAATCCCTAATGCAGCTGATCAGCCTGGGTAGGATAAATCAGGAATGTAGCTCAATATATATAATGTGGCTCAAGAAAAACAGGCTACAAAGGCTAAGACGGGTTACAAATGCGGGACCTAAGTCTAAAGGGTAGAAAAGTAGGCCATTTGGCTAATGATGAGTTAATATAAAATATCGTAACCAAAATCAAGTACCTCTTCGTGCAATGCTCGATCATTTAAGAACAAATAGGCTCAAACAAAGACATAGATTTAAGTTTTCATTTCACTAGTACGAGTATGTACAATGTCAAGTGGATGGGTAGTCTAAGAAACGCGCCCCGTCTAAGTCACATGTCCTATGTCAAATTATAAGCAAGTCTACTCAAATCACCTCAAGGATGAAAGGAAAAGGTAAGCAAAGCAAATCAAATCAACACAATCAAGAGACTCAACATAGCGACTAAGAGCGTATCTCAAGAGACACTAAAGCTAATCCTGCACAAAAGGTTACTAAGACGACAAAAGACACAAAAAGACTCGTATTTTGTTGAAATTTTTTTAAAACACACAAAATGAAAAATGCAAATGCAAAGCGCGAAAGTGCGTCCCTCCCCCAAACCAGAATCGCACATTGTCCTCAATGTGGAAAACAGCACAACCACAATAGCAGAAAAGGACAAAATAATACAGGGGTAGGAAAATAAAACGAGAAAAGAGGGTAATGAAGGCTCACATTATCAAGAAGAAGCTCCCCCAAACCAAAGCGAAGCATGGAGTGCGGCTATAAATCCACGAATATGCGTCCAAATCAGTCCAGCTATGTAGTACTTCGGAGCATCATACAAGAAGAAACGAAACACAACAACAGAGCGTGGGGGCCGGTCCAGACCGGCGGCCGACCGGCCGGCTCCCATGCAATTTTTTTTTTTCACGTTATTTCCTGTTTTTCAAAATTGTGCTACGGCCCCGGTCCGGGCCCGGCAGCCGGTAGGCCGGCTGGCATGCCTCCTCGTGAGCATTCTCAAAAATACTAAGGATCAAAAGTCCTTAAGTACCTGCGCGCTAAAATCACACAATAATAATACCCTCATCCTCGCGCGCTCAAGAAAACGTAAAAAGTCATCAAAACAAACCAAACCACAGTACAATAGAAATACAACATCATCGGGTTGCCTCCCGGAAGCGCTGGTTTATAGTCCCGCACGACTCTTCAATGCTCAAAATCAAGTATAATTAGGCCAAGGACGTTGGCCAGTCGCGACAGCTTCACTTGGCGAAACAGCATCCGATCGCCATAGAACTCTTCCCTCTCGCGGAAGAGCAGCATAATCCATCACGCACGGGACTCCATCTCGAAATGGTTCCCCAAATCGCCCGCATGCTCCAAGCGGCTCAATCCTAGGGCGTTCTTCTACAGCACTAGCGTCGTACAAATCGGTTTTCAGCAATTTTCTCTCCCCCAAACCAGCCTTGCAGCTATCCTGTAAAGAACTTGCACACAGAGAAAAGACATGCAAAACCTCCACAGAGTCTCCAGTAGAGTGAGACGGAGGTATAATGTCAATAGAACAAACCGACTCTAGACGCATAGGGGACCGCGGGGTACTAGACTGCGTGTAAGTCAACTTTTCACCCCCCACCGTGAACGCTAAGGTCTTGTTACCCACGTCAATAACTGCACCAGCAGTGTGCAGAAAGGGTCTCCCCAAAATGATCGGGACGTGGACATCCTCAGGTATGTCTAACACTACAAAGTCGACAGGGATAAAGAACTTTCCAACCTGCACAGGGACATCTTGTAGGATACCTAAGGGACGCTTAACGGAACGGTCGGCCATCTGCAAAGTAATGTGAGTGGGCCCCAAAGCTGTCATATTCATCTTTTGACACATAGAGTTGGGGATGACACTAACACTAGCTCCTAGGTCACATAAGGCATTCTTAACCACAAACTTACCTATGGAGCATAGGATGGAAAAGGCCCCGGGGTCACTAAGCTTTGGGGGTTTACCTCCCTGCAACCTAGTGCTAGCCTCCCCCACAAAAGCAACAGTCGAGACGTCGTCTAGCGTACGCTTCCTAGCTAAGACTTCCTTCAAAAACTTAGCGTACGCGGGGATTTGAGTCACAAGGTCAATGAAAGGAACATTTACCTGTAGAGCTTTGATGACATCCATGAACTTCTTAAACTTAGCCTCGGACTCTGCACCTCGTTGTCGACCGGGAAATGGAAGCTTGATCTGAATTGGGGGCGAGGGAGTAGCAACAGGAGCACCAGAAATAACACCCGAATCATCGTTTCCCGCGGCGAGTCGGTAGGTTGGATGGCCGCCGGCCGATCGGCCATTGCCGATCCTCGGATCATCATAGGACGTACCGCTCCTCAATGTAATTGCAGATGCTGTATCGGGAGGAGGGTGAGGAGGATTACCTTGCGATGGTAAGTAACCCGGTTGACGTGACGCTTGTGAAGTGGCGAGCTGCGCCACTTGAGACTCCAACATTTTTATCGCTGCGTCCTTAGCTTGCCGATCATACGCATTTCTTTGCGGCATCATTTCTTGCGACTTACGCACGTCGTCACTTCTTTGCATCTGCATCATCATGGCCTTCATCTCGGCCATAGGATCGGGTCCCGGGGTAGTTTGTGGTGGAATGTAGGATGGTTTTTGGTAGTTGGGTGGGGGCGTTTGGAAGTTCTTGTGAGGAGGGATGTAGGGAGCATTTTGGGGTGGTTGGGTGATCGGGTTAAGGACGTTTTGGTTACGATAAGATAGGAGTGATCGGTCGTAACCTGGCTGGTTTTGATAGGGCAGGTTTTGAGAATAGGATTGGTAAGCGTAAACCTGCTCGTGGGGTGCAGCATACCCCGAAGAATAACCCTGATTGTGCCCCGTAATAGCATTCACATGAGCACTAGAAGAACCACCACCATTCATCATATCAATCTTAGTAGTTAGCGCAGCAATCTGACTCGTGAGCGCGCTAATACTCTCCTTATCACGGTCTTGATGCGCAGACAGCGAATTACCCCTCGACTTCCCAAACTGAGATGAATGGATAGCCATCTCCTCAATCAAGCCCCAAGCCTTATCGTCGTCGACATTGTTGGCAAAACGACCCTCCGCAGCAGAATCCAAAATAGCACGACTCTCCGCATACAACCCGTTATAGAACGTCATAATAACCAACCAGTCGTTCAGCCCATGATGAGGACAATCCCGAATGAGCTTCTTATACCTTTCCCACGCCTCAGCAAGCGACTCGTCATAAGTTTGCTTGAAACCTAAATCTGACTCCGCATCTGATTGGTCCGCTCCGGTGGATAAAACTTTGAATAGAAAGCAAGAGCTAGACCCCTCCAATCAGTAATACCAGCAGCTGTTTTGTCGAGGTCCATGATCCACTCACGAGCTCGATCTTTCAACGAGAAAGGGAACAGCATTTCCCTTATTTGATTTTGAGTGATCCCGGCCTGCTTGATCGTCGAACAGTAGTCAGTAAACATCTGCATATGCCGACCAGGATCCTCGGTGGGATAACCACCAAATTGATTGCGCTCCACCAAATTAAGAAAGGCGGGGCGAATCTCAAAGTTGCCCTGTAAAGTAGCGGGCATCGTGAATCCATTAGGAATGGACTCCGTATTATGAAGCGAGTGACTGTAAAGCTTTGGCATGGTCACAGGCTCCTCTAGATCAACAGCAATGTGTATATTGTCCACTTCGTAGGACTGTTGTTCCGTACGAGATTCTTCGTCCGAAATTTGCACACTCTCAGTTGCGTAAGCCTCAGCGATCTCTTTGAAGAAATTACGTGTACGGTGAAAGGTACGCTCAGGTTCAGAATCAAAAGGGACTAAACCTGTAGGTGACCTGCGCATGAATAACTCAAGAAAACGATGAGAACGGTCTCAAGGAACTAGAGTTCCCTGAGACAAAAGAGAAATAAACCTAAACTAAGCAAACACTAACTAGCTAACCATCTCCCCGGCAACGGCCCCAAAATTGACAGGGCTAAATCGTCACGCCTAATCAAAATAAAACCTAAACAAACAACTAACAGAAGCTAGCGGTAAGCAGGGTCGAATCCACAGAGAGACAGGCAGTCCAGAGAATGCTCAGCTAATCTAGGTCAGTCTTAAGGCGATAAAATCGGTGTTTTAGGAGTCTAAACTAAGAACAGCAAATAAGATGGTCTAAAAATATATAAAAGGGAGATTAAGGCGTCGGGATCAATGTGACATCGATTCAGGAACTCAACTCAAAAGGAAATATAAATCAACTGAAGCTATGCAAGTGACTAGGTTTAAGAATACGCTCTCTCGAGTCAATATTAACCTTAAGCAAATTTAGCAGGCTCTCGCAACTTACTAAACTTAACTTATCAAATACGCATGAGTCTAGTTTCAATTCGGCTTTCGATATTAAACTGAAACAACCTAGGTTCAATTCAATAAAGGCGTCCCTAAATTCAATTGATAATAAAACGCGCAGGAAGAAATCAACTTGCACAAGTTCAATCAAAATAAGCAATTAAAACATGTTCCTGAACCAATTTCACAATCACCCTAAACCCTAATAGGAATTTAGCTATGCATAATTGAAATTAAAGCAAAACAATAATAAGAAGGAGACATGATGAATGAAACAATAGCAATTGAATAAAACCTGGAATTTTCACGAATGCAAGCGGATTCTGATCGAATCAATCTTGAACTAAACTAATTGAGTTTGAATGTTTTATGTAAAAGAGAGAAAAACTAAACTTAACCTAATAATAAAACCAGAAAATAAAGCATAAGGGTTTCAATCTCGACCTCAGGTCTTTTATAAGTTTCCAAATAATTCAACACGAATTAAAATAAAATCCGAAGAATAGGACATCAGGGCCGGTTGGCCGGCTGCCGGCCTTACCCAACCGGCCGGTTCACTCTGACTTGGGCCGGCTCTTGATCTTCAACTTTTAGCCCAACTCATTTACTTGGGCTTTGATTATTCGTTTGGCCTTTGATTCTTTGCGTCTTTGCTTGTATCCCGAGCTCTCGTACGAGCTCGAGCTTGGTCTCGTAGTCACGATACTAAACGTGCTCCAATCAACTCAGGTTTCGGCTCAGGACCGCCAAAACCTGCAAAATATAAACGAGGAGCAGCAGTATCGCAATATAAAGCAAATAACTCACAATCTAGCAATGAATACGAGCAAATGCAAGCTAAATGTAACTAAACCGGGGGAATATAATGTATATAAATAACACGTATCAGCCCTTGCTAGTGAGGATGAAGAGAAAGAGAAGCAAGAGCAAACTAAAATGATGGCGTGTAATCTTGTCAAAGAAGGAGGAAGCTCTACCAGTGTAGCTTCTAAGCCTCTAATTGAGGAGTTAGCCTCATCTACACAAGAGCATCCTAGTCATTACAACATAGGAAGGTTAGACAAGGAAGCCGAGTTAAGAAACCATGGTGATGAGGCTTTGGATTATGTGTTTCTAATGGGTGCTTGTCATCTCTTCTTAGAGAGACCTAGGGAACCGTGGGAGGATGAAGAAGATTTGGTCCATGGTAGGAAGAATAACACCTATATCTTTAAGGTTGGATGGAAGAAGGTCATACTTACACCCCTACCTTCTACTTTGAAGTATTCCACCCTACCCTCCATGGTTGAGCCTTGTAAAGATGTTATATTGAGTGGAGGATCAGAAATGAAACATGGGTTTAATGATGATAAGGTTGTATGTGTTCTCCTTCCCAAGGGATTCCCTAATGATCAAGAGTTGGAAGTTGGTAAGGATGTGCCCATTCACCTTGTTAAGGACAATCCTAAGGAACAAGGGGAAAACAAAGAAGGGGAGCTCAATAAAAGGGATGGATTTAATTTGAGAAGTTTACCTAAGGTCATGGAAAGGAGGTTCATTTGGACTGGGAAGACTGGTACAAGCAAAAGTTCAAGAGGTTTTTGAAATGGAAGTTCAAAGTGGGAACTAACAATAACAAAGGAATGCTATGTGGTCGTCCTAATCTAATCTACTCAAGTGGTTTCATGAAATGGGGATTCAAAGGAGGAACTAAGCATGACCAAGAAAAGCTAGGTGATGATCCGATGCAAACCTCACCTAAGCTCAAGTGTGAGGGACTTAGGGCTGTCCTAGGGCAGGAGCACGAGCCAAGGGGCTCCATGGGTGAAGGATTAGGTGAAGCTAAGCACAAACAAACGTACCAAGTCAAGGGTTTTAATTCATTCTTTCATGCTCTAAGTCATTGTTGTCCATTGAAGTCAAGCCATCCTAAGTCGAATTCTGATTTTGGAACCTATGAAGTGTGTCACCTCGGTGGTCTTGGTCCATTTCATGGTCAATAAAATTTTGAAAACCCCAAGAATTTGAGGACAAATCCTTTTCAAGAAGGGGAGATTGCACAAAAACGGGCAAACTCAATTTTGCTCGGTTTGAGAAACGAGGTAGGTTTGGGTCCTAGGGCTCAAACCACGGCCTAAGCCATGATCCTTAAAGTGCTACCATGTGAATACCAAGTGAATGCACAAAGAAAGACAAGGGAAATCAGCCCACACTTGGTAACAACAATCACATGGTTGTTTTTGTGAGTAGTGAGCAATGAGCAATGTCACTTTCATACTTTCTCCTTTTGGATGAGCTCACTTTGGGGACCATTTGGAAGTCTTTCCATGAACCTAAGGCCCACATGGGATGTGAGAAACACAAGAGAAGGGCCAAAATATCAGTTGAATTTAAATTCAAAAGAAAAGCTCAACTTTAGTTAGTGTCATTGTCAATGATGGTCCTTGTATTGCTTTATGTCTTTATCTATACTTTATTGTATTTGTTTCTTTAGTTTTATGATCACATTAGAGTAAAATTTGTACCTTCTCTCCTTGATCTCCAAGGCTAAAATCTCAGCGCTTAGATGTCTACCTAAAGTGTAGGGAGTAGATGTAGTCAAATGTCATTTTCTACTTTATGCTTTAGTCGTAGTTGTTGTAGTTTGTCATCAGATTTTTAGAGGCCTTAGAGCCGTTAGTTTTATCTTACTGTAAGGTCATTTTGTGACCCTTATATTAGGAAGTAGATGTAGGGTTAAGATGCAAAGCTTTGGCCTTATATAAGCCAAGCTCCTCCATTGGAAAAATCAGATTATGTTTAAATGAAAAATTGAGAGATAGAGTTGAACTCTTCTTGAGAGCTTTTGGCTAAGTGCTAGAGTTGTATCCTAGAGTGGTTTAGTGGCTTTGTGCTTGAACCCTCGACCTTTAACCCTTGGCTTTGTGCTTTGGTTAAGTTACATTTCGTTTCCACAAAAATCACAGAAAATATAACACCAAAAAAAAGAGGCTGTTTGATTGTGTTTCCTTGAGTTTTTCTTAATGAAACTCGTGTATCCTTGTGTGTTAAGTGTGTTTCCTTGAGTGTCTCTTGTATATCCTTGAGTGTGTTTGAATGCTTTAGTGTATTTCCTTGTTTACTCACTAAAATTCCACAAAATCGCCACAAATATAGTGAGGCTGCCTTGTCTTTTGATTTAATGTTTTTGAGTGTTCTTGAGTGAACCTCGAGCCCTAGAAGTTTCACTCCATATATACTCATTTTGTTACCACAATCATGCATTTTGTCACTATGATAACTATTTTTGTCACCAACGAAAATTTATCAAATCAGGTGTACATATTTAAAAAAAAAAAAAAAAAAAAAAAAAAAAAAACCCTCACAATCACATTGAATTTAAACATTTTTATTGTTACCACATATACTCATTTCGTTACCACATCTATTCATTTTGTAACCTTTATGAGATATACAATCAATTCATTACCAATAAAACATATTCATTTTGTTACCACGGATCATTAATTCTGTCGCCATTATAACTTAATCTACAAAACTTACGAAATCACAATCAGACCTAATAATGTTCAACTATCAAATTACATACACCAAATCCCCGAAAATTAGGTTTTAGATAACAAACACAAAATAATGATAATTTCGTACAAAACAAAAATTATAATCAGGATTACCTTTTACCATCTTCTACAAAAAAAAATGATACTTCCTCCATTCCATCTTTTTCCTCCTATTTACCCAAAAAAAAAATTCATCTTTTTCCTCCCATTTAGTTTCTATAAATGGACACCTACTTTTTTGTGGAACCTATTTGCAACACACCCATTAGTAGAGCTAGCAAGCTTGATCCGACTGGAGCGAACCGACCCGAACCCGAGCAAAACCGACCCAATAGGACCCGAAATTATACCGGCCTGAAACCGACCCGAACTGACCCGTAAACCGACACGACTCGATAAAGTCTGACTCAACACCGAACCTGACCCGACCCGAGATCCCCCGTAACCCGATTCGCCCGAGTTCATTTGATAGCTGACTCGGCCCGAAATGACCCGTGACCCGATTTGACCCGAACTTTGAAGATTTTAAAGAAATTTTGAAACTTTTTTTTTATTTTTATTTTTTATTTTTCTAAAATTTCAATCTTTCAAATATATACCAAATATAATATTTGACATTTTGAGATTGGAATATTTAAAAATTCAAACATTTGTTTGAAAAATATTAAGATTTCAAAATTTACTTTGGCGCCAAAATTTAAGCCTAAATTATTAGTGACCCGAACTTGACCCGAACCCGATTGACCTGACAATTTTAGCTGTAATGACCCGACCCGAGACCGACCCGAACACTGTAATGACCCGAATCGACCTGAACCTGATACGACCCCACCCGATACAATCCGACCCGAGTGACGCGATTTCCTACTCTACCCATTAGGCCATTACCCTTTATTTACTATTATTTTGTTATTCCAAGTGCCGTTTCCCAATGGGAGAAAAAAGATGGAACAAAGGGAGTAACAAACACAAAACAGTGATAATTTTGTAGTGAAAACCTTTAATAATCAATTAGCTTTTTGAAATTTGGGGTATTAGATTGAAGTAATCACCTTCCCTGAGTAAAAGAGGGGAAAATAAAATTAGGGGTTCAGTTTTTGCAAATTAGAGAGGCTGAAATGTTTAATGCGTAAAAAATAGGAGAAGAGTGGCTATAAAAACTTAAAATAGGGGTGATTTTTTAGGTATCCAATTATAATAAGAGGTAAATTCACAATCCAATTCAAGGATGAAATGGGTATGACCTATTTTAAGAGACTTACTATATTTATTTAGTTAAAAGATATAAAAACAAAATAAAATAAAGCTTAGAGAGATTTTAGGAGAAACAAGCAACTGCTTAGGTGCATTAACGATTGAGGATCTGTTAGTCTCCCTTAAAACGGGTTATATCCGTTTCATTATTGAAACGGATAGTAAATCTACTATATTATATAAATGGATACCTTATAAATATTCCTTTTTACCTTTTCAAACCCTCTCTCCACCCTTTTTTATGCAATAAACATTGTTCCCAATTTTCAAAAACTAAAACCCTAATTTTTATGAAGTAAATGTAATTCCCTCAACCTAAAATGTTAATTTTTGGCTAATTTGTTCATTATCTCTAAAAAGTTGTCATCAATTTGTATTTGTTACCAATTTTTGTAGGAGATGGTGAAAGGTAAGTAAAAGAATGATGTTCCTAAACAAAAAGATATGTTTCTGAACAATGCCGACAAAACCAAAGAGTCCTCTACGAGAGTGACGACGTCGATTCAGGTTTGAATAGTCATTTTAATGTATATTTAACTTATTTAATGTGAGGGTAACATCTGATCTAGGGCAATTTGATGTTTGTAATTTGATAGTTTAATATTATCAGTTCTAATTGTGACTTTGTAATTTTTGTAGATTAACTTAAACAGGCAACATAATTAATTACCGTGGTAACCGAAATCATGAATATATGTGGTAACAAAAAGGTTTTATTGGTAATAAATTGATTTTATTTTTCAAAGGTTACAAAAGAATAGTTGTGGTAACAAAATGAATATATGTGATAAAAAAAAGTTTATATTCAATGTGATTGTAATTTGGTTTTGGAATATGTAAACTATAATTTCATAAATTTTGGTCACCGACTTAAAGTGGTGACAAAAATACATATCGTGATAACAAAATGTATGATTGTGGTAACAAAATACAAACGTGAGACGATTAAATTGATTTGGTTGTGTAATGTATTTGTTTTCCGTATCAGAGAGATTTTACTTAGACAGGCAACATAATTAATAACCGTGGTAACAAAATAAATATATGTGGTAACAAAAAGGTTTTATTGGTAATAAATTGATTTTATTTTTCAAAAGTTATAAAATGAATAGTTGTGGTAACAAAATAAATATATGTGATAAAAAAAAAAGTTTATATTCAATGAGACTACACAAATTCTTGTTTAAGACCAAATATCCGTCTTAAACTTTAAGACGGGTCGGGTATAACCCGTTTTTCCTTTTATTATTATTTTTTTTTGTTTGAAATTTTTTTCAAGACCAATTTTTTTTTTTTTTTAAACCTTTTGTCGAAAATCGTGTTTATAGGGTAATTGAAAATGGTAACAAAGTATACCAAAATGGTAACATATTATACTATGTTTGTAACATATTATGAAACATAGAGAATAAAAAACTGTCATAATATTTGTTTAATAAGTTACCATAATTATATTATATGTTACCAAAATAGGTTAATATTAAATGATAAAATATTAAACTTTAATATAACATATTTGTGTTTGCATTTTCATATATACTAAAAAACTTGATAACAATTCATTAATAAATGATAACATAATATATTATTATCCAAACATAATTAATTTATATTCGTAATATGTATTATATTTGAGAATATGTCACCAATATAATATAGTATGTTGCCAATTTTATCAATATTGTTACCATTTAAAATTTGTATTTTTTTCGCTTTTTGAGTTAAGTTTTAAAAAAATTAAAAAATAAAAAATAAAAAAAATAAAAAGGTTAATGGGCCAAAACGGGCAAATTTGACCCGTCTTAACCTTAACACGGATCCTTTAGTCTTAAGGGAGACTTATTGATGTGACTATAAGTTGGTTTTGGAATATGTAAACTATAATTTCATAATTTTTGGTCACCAACTTAAAGTGGTAACAAAAATACTTATCGTGATAACAAAATGTATGATTGTGGTAACAACATACAAAAGTGTTACGATTAAATTGATTTGGTCGTGTGATGTATTTGTTTTTCGTATCAAGGGGAATTGAGATGAAGCTTGCCCTCCCAAAGAAGCTAAGGGTCGAAGAAAGAAAAGATCAAGCGAAGGACATGCATGGAGGAACTAGATGATCAAGTTATATATGTTAAATAAACAGAAAAATTCTCATTATTAAAGACTTTGATATATTAGATGATACAAAATTTACGCTATCCAAATGACTTTAACGTTGTTACAAAAGTCAAATACATGGTAACAAAATATCTTTATTTGGTAACAAAATTGTTACAATAAAAATTATTGTGACAATGGTTAAAAAATGACATCTGATGGTAACAAAATGACCTTATAGTACTAACAATATGACAAATCTATCTGATGGAGTGATACACAGCTAACAAAATCATAACATGTAATGTTTGACGTAATGATAAAATAGTATTTAGATATAAAAAAATGAGATGTGATAACAAAATAATTATTACAAGTATAAATATATGAAATTACAGTGGTAACAAAATGTATAATTCTAGTAATTAAAATGTTATTTAGTGGTTAACAACTTTTATTGGAGAGAATAGAGGTTGTAATTAGATTAATTAATTTAATTGGGTTAAAAATGGGTTATATTTGAATCATTTCACAAGATTGCTTAAATGGGTTGTTTGTAACCGTTGCAAGTAAGAATTTGCATATCATTTTAGGGTTTTTTTGGCAGCCATTTTAAGTTTTAAAGTCACTATATTTTTCAAAAAAAATTTGCATTTGTATTTGGTAGGTTCATTAAGTAAAAAGGGTTGTGAATTTAACTATTATAATGTGACGAATGAATATTGTTAGATTGTATCTAGTTATTGACAATCTGGTGAAAATGTTTTTTTTCACCGTAGCATAGTTTATTTTGTTAGTTTGTTAATGTTGCTTTCTGCTAATGTCAAATATAGTCAATGTATATAAAAATAGTATGATCACTATATATGGACGCTATAGTAATCACAATCAACTTACAATTTTACAAGAATTAAATGGTTTGATTTAATTATAGTCACTAATCTTTTATATTACGTAACCAAATGATATGAACTATGGTTACCTTTTTATTTATTTATTTATTCATTTATTTATTTATTATGGTAACTATAAGTAACTTTGATAGTAGACACTAGACACATGCGAACAACATTCACCTGATCCATTACAAAATTACAATAGTTTGGAGACAATATATTTTCTCAAATTGTATCTACTTATAAATATTTGGTTAATAAAATAATTATTGTACGATATCATTTTCTTGACTAACTTGATTTTAATATTATTTTTTATCAAAATTTCTTCAGTATCTGTAGTCACACTATTTCAAACAATGGAACCTATGATAATGGAAAACATAAATTAAATTAGGATATGATGTATTAAAATTACAATAAGTCTCATGTAAGACATTTTCACATTAAATTAATGTGAGACCAAAGACAAATCGCAGTTAAAAGGGTACAAAAATAGAAAACATATCTACTAAAGTAAATTATAGGGGTACTATAAAATTTATTAACAATTAATCGTAATTATCACTAAAATGGTACAAAAACTATATAATCGAGTACAAATAAGGCGGACTTACAATCATTTATTGTAATATTTGACTCACACAAGAATTTGTGTTAAAATTAAAAGGCAAATATTACCTTATATTACCACATTTATCACCGATATATTTAACATTAAACAAATACGGCGTAATAAATAAATATCATAGATAATTATCACTCTCAACTTCTTTTTCAACATCCATTTGCCGCTTCATTGTTATACGATAATTTTTTAAGACAAAAAATAGTACACATAAAATTAAGGGTTTTTCTATGGTATATTCCCGAGGTTTTCCATTTTCTATGTTGTACCCTCACATTTTCGATATATCATGATATGCCCTTAAAATTTAAAATTTGGCTATACATACCCCTAAACTTCATATTTATTCTCCAAATTAACCATCCTTAAACCCCCTTTTGTAACAACCTGGTTTTTTCGTGACTTTAATTAAACTAAGGCGGAAAATTAATTAAGTCTATTTATTACAAACCAGCTGTTATCGTATTAAAACTCTATATACATAGTACGAGTCTTAGGATGAAACAGAGTATATGTTTGATTACAAATCTCTCCAAAACAACGAAGTACAAAATATGGTAAACCATCCCCAGCATTTGATAAACATAAGTCCTCGGGGTACCTGCAGTTCATCTCGTATTAGTGTTTTCTCCCCCAACACAATCTAAACACATCGAATAAACCACGTAGTATAGCAATTATAGGCATGTGCGATATACATGACAATTAAATAAAGTAGATGGCAAGTAGGCAAGCAAAAACACATAAGGCAATCAGAATAATTCAACATGAGTATAGATCAAATCATATATCACACCACACTCATAACCAATCATACTCAACAATTCATTACCATCTCAATCATATTCGGGGTAGTCGACCCTTTTCAATTATACATATAGTAACATAACTCGCGAGTCTTGACTACAGAGCGGCTTGTGTACTCTCATAGATAATTATCAAAGTGCACTAGTGCTCGGACTGCATTACATCGGATCAAACACTAAGTAGCGTGCGTGATAACTACCTAATATCCAATACAACATGGATAATCTATCATACGTTGTCCTATGAACCACAACAAGTCGAGGATGGAAGCATGCAAAACCCTACAAAAGCAAGGCTGGCGATAGGTCACGGTACATCAACGGACTTTCTTGCCAAGGATACCACTAGGTAAGAAGGACGATTCAATCCCTTATCTAATGTGTGCACACACTTTCACTTAGAAACGACACAGTCCTCGCTATTCGAAAGAGTATGCTTTTCCTAACCAAAACGATTAATACCTAATGACATGGTCCCCGGATGGGATGGTCATCTTCCGTTACCTCGTATGGACCGCAAAACGCAACATTTATGCCCATTCAAGGGATGTATCGCACCTTGCCTAAAGACTATGAGAGTCATTAGAACGCCTCGATCGACCGAGAGTGAAAAGAGTCCCCATCTGTGACTACCTTTCTAACGATGGCACAATAGATTCAAGAACATGATGCATAACCCGAGTAATTAACAAGTACTCTCTTTATCATTTTCTCGTTCCTTTATTTCTCCAGTGACAGTTCATAATAATTAATAACGTCGAACTTGTATAATGAAAATTTTAGTTTAAGCATTTCTTCAAGTAAACGGAAACACAAAGGAAACTTAAATAATTTATTTGAAGTCCAATCGTAAATTTTTAAATATTTTTACTATTCACGTATTTTACTATTCACGTATTTACTATTAAATCGTATTTCACTATTCATCGTATTTTATACGTATTTTTATACTTAGTATTTTATTCGTGTATTTATACTTAGTATCTTATTTAGATTCTAAACTAAGCTTATTATTTTCTAAGTGTAGAATTCTAGTTTTAAAGTCGTTAGGTTCGTTTTTGTACTTAGTGATTTTTGGAAATATTTTAGGAGCCTAGTTTTAAAGTTGTTAAGTTCATTTTGTATTTAGCGGTTTTGAAATATATTTTAATCGAACTCGTTAAGTTCATTTTGTATTTAGTGATTTTGAAACATATGTAAATCAAAGTGGTTAAGTTCATTTTTATACTTGGTGATTTAAATGATATTTCAAAAGTAAAACTCGGTTTAGATTTAGTCGTATACTTAGCTAAAATTTAAGCGGTTTCAAATTTTAGCGAGGTTGTCGTAGTTCATTTTAAATAGTCCGTATCTCCATATCCACAATTAAGCATAGGTAGTAACACACGATATGATTCATTTCAATATATGTAACGTTTATTTTTATCGGTTTCGTTGATTCTTTTTATTAATGATTCTTTATACAATAAAAATATAAAACTAATTACTACTCAATTATAGAGATTAAGTGATAAATTCATTTTGACCAAAATTGACCCAATTATAATGGAAATGCCGTGGGTTATTTATACATAGCAACTTATTTCTTTTTTTGTTTTTCATTAATAATTCATTACTTTATCTATTTAAATTACTTAAGTGATAAAAATAAAAAGTGACAAATTCATTTTTAGTCAAAAATGGACCTAAATGCCGTGGCCCTTTATACATGACAATTTATTTTCGTTTTCTAATTTTATCGGTTTTTGACTTAAAGTTTTTATTTACTAATTATTTAGTTTATGCTAAGGTGACTTAAACTAGTAAACAAAAACGATAAATACTAAAACTTATTAAAATTTATAAATCAATCTTAGATATAAAATGAAGAACACAATGAAGATGTGAAGAACTTTAACACTTTTCATAAGAACATTATTTAGTCAAATTTTTATATGTTTATATAATTTTCTCAAATTTTTCATACAAGTCTAATTTAACTAGACTAAACCTAATATGTTATTTAGAAAAATTAAAACTAAAAATTGGTCCAAATAATTCATGTAAGCCGTGTATATATATATATGTTCCTAAATTTTGATTTTTGATTTTTATACTTCTAATTCATCAACTAATTTATTCTATATCATGTATACATTTAATCATGAGTGAAAAACATCTATAAACATTAACACACAAAAGAAAAATCATTATAACATAAGGATAACAATAATACTTCAAGAACACAATAAAACATTTTAACACATTTAAATTCATAACAAATTCATTTTAAGTCCTAAACAAAAACTAATTATATATTCATGTACATATTAGTCTTAGTATTTTAAGCATGCAATTTACAAAAATTAAAACGAAAAATTGAACAAAAATTAAGGGTTTGGCGTGGGTTTTGTTAGTGAGTAACAAGTTCTATTTTTTCGATTTTTGTCTCCTAATTTAACATATGAATGCTAGGTGATCATAAGCACAATAAATATAACACATAAACATTTCTAGCATACGATTAACAAAATTAAAACCTAGTGTGCGGGGGCACCTTAATTAGGTTAGTAGCAAATTTGTTTAGCAGTTGTCGGGATCGACAATATGATCAAACTGGCTCAAGTCGTCTTCACCACCTTGCTCCTCGTCTTTGATTAGGAGAGTACATAAAAATGAAATATAAGAAAGTTAGTAATTTATTTTACTAAGCTAGCTAAACATTACTAATAAAATTTATGTGTAGTATTGTTTTTAGTTTAGTTGTTGTTTTCATTTTAAAAGATTTCGATTTATGTTCATATTTTAATTGTATGTATATAGAGCAAGTGAGTACTAAATATAGATGATGAAGAGCTTATTTAAGTGTGCTAATTAATTCAAGCAAAGAAAATGAAAGATTAAAGAATGAAAAGGATTAAAGAGGATGGAAAAATAGATGTGTTCTTGAGCTTGCATGAAGAACAAGCTTACTTGTTCTTGAGTAAGATTTTATTTAGAGAGAAAATGACTTAGAGAATTTTGGTGTGTGTGTGTGTAGTGAACCGTATGTATGTAGTAGTAGTAGTAGTTTTGTTGTTTTGTTTTTGTAATGTAATATAATGTTTAATGTTTAATTAAAATAGGTTGTGATGATGTAATATTGTAGGATGGTAAGTGTTGGTAGTGTGTAAGAGATTAGACATGGTGCAAAAGTTGTAAGGAGTGGAAGAGGATAATCAAGGACCTTGGAGTCCAAGAGGGCCGGCCACTTTGATCACAAGTGGGCTCGGTTTTCGTTTTTGCAATTTTCGATTTACGCGTACGCGAAAAGTCTCGAAATGAAATATATAGTCTTAAAATAATGTTTAGAAGTAAGATCAAAAATTAAAATGAAGAAAAACGTAGGAAGGAATCCAAAACAAAAATTGGGTCTAGAATCCTCGAAACTTTGAAATAAAATCTTACTTGACCGAAATACATATTTTTTTCATTGAATGTTATCGAATTAAAATCATTATGATCAAACGTCAAAAAGTTTATCAGTTTTGAATAAGTGTGGCTCATTATATCGAGTTTTAGTGAAAGTGCTAGTTAAATCAAAAGGAATAGTAATCTTATATTATTATAATATGTTTTGTTAGTATAACCTAAATTGATTAAGCCTTAACCATTTTTGTTAGATTAGGATTAGGAGTAAGTGTAATTGAAAAAGGATTAGATGATTTAATCCTCTAAGTGGCTCGGCCACTTTGGTCAAGATTGACCTCGATTTGCGTGCCAAAATTTGTCGTTGAGAAAATTTGTCGTATAGTCTCTATTTGATTTATCGAGTTTGAATATGAAAGAATAAAGTTCAAATTCAAAGTAATTCAAAATGGTTTTAGTTTAGGTATGAAAATGACTTGTAGTGTATTGTATTAGGAATTTAATGAGCGAGGGTGATTAATTATTGATTTCCTAATTATAATTAGCTTAAATTAACACGGGGTGTTACAATCCTCCCCCCTTAAAGAAGTTTCGTCCCCGAAACTTAAAGTTAACTAGGTGGTTAAGGTTACCTGCGCTGAACAGTTTTGGGTATTTCTCCTTCATCGACGCCTCGGTTTCCCAAGTGGCTTGTTCGGTATTATGACCCCTCCAAAGGACTTTAATTAAGGGTATTGCCTTTCGTCTCAGGGTCTTGGTTTCCCGTGCCAAGATTTCCACCGGTTTTTCAGAGTACAACATATTAGGCTCGATCTCGATGACGTCGGGCGAAACGATGTGGCTTGGATCAGATCGATACCTCCGTAGTTGGGATACGTGGAAAACATTGTGTACTCTTGATAGGTTAGGCGGTAGTGCAAGTCGATACGCCACTTCTCCGATTCGCTCAAGTATCTCGTAGGGTCCAATATACTTCGGGCTCAGCTTCCCTTTTAAGCCGAATCGCTTTACTCCTTTCATGGGCGACACCTTCAAGAATACCTTGTCCCCCTTCTGAAATTCAATAGGCTTACGATGTTTATCAGCATACTTCTTCTGACGATCTTGAGCCGCCTGTAATCTCTCTCGAATGATTTTAATGTGTTCGATCCGGTCTGAATAGTGCTGTGGTCCTGGTTCCCACATTGTCGCTAAGCGTCGTCCCAACACACCGGGCTTCGACACTTCCTTCCATATAGAGCTTCAAGAGGGGCACATTTGAGGCTAGCATGGTAACTGTTGTTGTAGGAGAACTCGATTAAAGGCAAACTCTTTTCCCAGTTAGCGTTAAACTCCATCGTGCAAGCTCTCAACATGTCCTCTAAGGTTTGAATGGTTCGTTCAGTCTGGCCATCCGTAGCCGGGTGAAAAGCGGTGCTCATTTTCAACTGGCTACCTAAGGCTTCTTGCAACTTCTTCCAGAAATGGGACGTAAACCTTGCGTCCCTATCTGAAATAATATCAAGGGGCACACCATGCAATCTGATTACTTCTTTCTCATAGGTCTTTGCTAACTCGTCCAATCCCCACGTCTCTTTGATCGGAACAAAGTGGGCAGACTTTGTTAATCGATCTACGATGACCCAGATTGCATCCTTACCACTCGAGGTCCTCGGTAGTCCCATAATGAAGTCCATTGAGATTGAGTCCCATTTCCCTCGTGGTATCTCTAACGGTTGTAGGAGTCCTCCCGGTCTTTGATGTTCGAATTTCACCTTCTGACAAATCAAGCATTTAGCCACGTGTTCGGCTATCCCCTTTTTCATCCCGATCCACCAGAATCGTAATTTCAAATCTTGGTACATCTTATCTGACCCAGGATGTACTGAATATCGGGTGCTATGTGCTTCGTCTAAAATCCTGCGTTTTAGCGCTTCATTGTCCGGTATACACCATCTCTCTTTGAATCGAAGGCTCCCGTCAGGGTGAATTTTAAATCCTTGATCCGCCAGCGGAATCCTTCCTCGAATCGTTACTAGTTCAGGGTCTTCCCATTGTAGTGCTCGGATGTCGTGGAGTATCTCGGGTTCCACTACCATTGCATTTAAATCAGTATCATCGGACTGTACTAAGTCCAAATCCAATCTTCTCAAATCCTGAACGAGGTCGGATGGAATCTTCCAGATATTATTCAGTGAGCGTGGATTCTTACGACTTAAAGCGTCTGCTACGACGTTTGCTTTTCCTTCGTGATAGAGCAGTTCAATCTTGTAGTCTTTGATTAGTTCTAGCCACCTCCTTTGTCTCATATTCAGCTCTTTCTGCGTGAATATGTATTTCAAGCTCTTGTGGTCAGTGTAGAATTTTATGCTGACTCCATAAAGATAATGTCGCCAAATCTTCAAAGCGAACACAACTGCTGCGAGTTCAAGATCATGGGTTGGATAGTTCTTTTCATGCACCTTGAGTTGTCTAGATGCATAAGCGATCACCTTGCCCTGCTGCATTAGTACACATCCTAATCCATTTAAGGACGCATCACTATACACCTCGTATTCATCCCCGTCAGTTGGTAGGGCTAGGACAGGTGCGGTAGTCAGCCTTGTTTTGAGTTCTAGGAACGCCTTTTCACAGTCCTCGTTCCACACAAATTTGGAGTCTTTCTGTAGGAGTTTAGTCATTGGGCGTGCTACCTTTGAAAAGTCTGCACGATAAATCGCTGTAGTAACGGCCAAGCCCGTAAAGCTTGAACCTGCAGTGACGGTCTTTGGTGCGACCCATTCCTTTACGGCTTCTATCTTTGCTGGGTCTACCATTACTCCTTCCTTCGAAATCACGTGGCCCAAGAATGCCACTTCACTCAACCAGAATTCGCACTTAGAGTATTTTGCATACCATTTATCTTTCCTCAAAATCTCCAATATAGTGCGTAGATGTTCTTCGTGTTCTTTCTCGGTCTTTGAGTAGATCAGGATGTCATCTATGAATACGACCACGCAAACGTCCAGATATTCGTGGAAGGTCCTGTTCATCTGATCCATGAACACTGCAGGTGCGTTGGTGAGGCCAAAAGGCATCACTTTGAATTCATAGTGGCCGTATCTAGATCGGAACGCAGTCTTCTGTATGTCCTCCTTTCGTACACCTATCTGATGATAACCCGATCTTAAATCAATTTTGGAGAAAACACCTGCTCCCTTGAGTTGATCGAATAGGTCGTCTATCCTTGGCAAAGGATAACGATTCTTGATTGTAACCTTGTTGAGTTCACGGTAGTCGATGCATAGGCGCATACTCCCGTCCTTTTTCTTAACAAAAAGTATAGGAGCGCCCCAAGGCGAGACACTTGGTCTGATGAAGCCTCGATCTATTAACTCCTCCAATTGTTTCTTAAGTTCCTGGAGTTCAACTGGGGCCATTCGGTAGGGTGCCTTTGAGATTGGTGCGGTGCCTGGCAGTAGGTCGATTGAGAATTCTACGTCTCGTGCAGGCGGCAGGCCTGGCAGTTCATCAGGAAACACATCCGAATATTCATTTACAATGTGAATGTCCTCGATCTTTTGCTCGGCCTCCACTTTGTTGATGCTGCACAGAAATACTTGATGTCCCTTTCTCCCCATGTTCTGAATTTTCATAGCAGACACGAATCGCACTTTTTCCTTTGAAGGCGTATTTTGGTAGGTCACCACTGTTCCATTAGGGCCTTTCAATGTGATCCTCCGGTCTCGGCATTTGAACGTAGCATGATGACGAGTTAACCAATCCATTCCCAAAATTATATCGAATTCAGGAAGGTCGAATAGAATCAGGTCAGAGAGGAAGTTTGTGTGGTGAATCATAATTTGTACATTATTGTATTTTGCAGAACAAGAAATATTTTTGCCATTTGGTAGCGATATGTTAGTGCGTATTTGTTCAGGTTTTGTAAGTTTGGATTTTGCTAGAAATTTTGTTGAGATAAAAGATAAAGACGCACCCGTATCGAACAAAATAAAGCGTGCTGAATTAACCAAAAATTTACGGTGGCAGCGTCTACATCCCGACAGGTCCTCGACATCACCATCATTCTCTGACAAAGACATATACTCTCCCCGAACTCTTCTACGGTAGGCGGCGGTCCGTGTTCACTCTACCCGTTGTTCCTTTTTAGGCGGGCGTTTGCCTTATGACCTACTTCTGCGCATATGATGCACGTGATCGGTGCACCATTGCACTGTATCCCCGGGTGTAGTTGTTTTAGGCAAGAGCGACACTTATCGGACTCGTATAGTGGTAGAGGCTTTGGAGGATTGGGGGCAAACCTTGGCCTGGTCTGGGTGGAATTTCGAGCGAAATTGTAGGCCTTTGGTAACCCGGCTTGATGGGTTAGCTTTGTGGTAGAAAAGGTCGTTGGTAGTTAGGCTTCGAATGAAGGCGGCTCGCCACGTAAGGCGTAAACACTCTCTTTTTCCCTTTCTCCTGCTGCCGTTCTTACGGATTGGCCTTGAGATACATTGCCTTCTCATAGGCTTGGCAAAGTTCCGGCAATTGAACCCGCTCATGATCAATCAGAAGCGTAAGTCATACCCGAACATATCGGTTGGCGAGTTCTTCCTCATCAATCGTTATCTTAGGAGCAAATTTTGTGACTCACGAAACTTTTGGTGTATACTGCGATTTGCATATTACCCTGTTTCAAATTCCTGAACTCTTCTTCTTTGTTCCACCCGAGCTCTGCCGAAATACTTGCTCTCCAAAAGCGTTTTGAACTCGCTCGATTGTAGATTCCAGTGGGAAATTAGATCCGATTAGGCGCCACCAACTGCTCGCCTCTCCTTCAAGTAGTATGCCACCACATTCACCATTTACGTGGGGGTATCTTCTTTGAGCTCAGCCAGTTTCTCCATTTCCTCGATCCATTCGATCGGGACCACGCAGGATCGACGGATCCGAGTATGTTAAAGGGCGGTGTTTGGAGAATCTTTCAAATCTTGATCGATTGTTACCGCCCCCATGGTACTGGTGGGTATTCTGAGCAATCTTCATGATTGCGTCCTCAAAACCTCTCCTTCTTGCCTCCTCTTCGAGGAATTGTTGGTTAAGGTCATTGTCTGGAATATCGTTTTCAGCCATTCTGTAAAATGAAATAAAGACGAAGTTGTATGAATTTTGAGTAGTTAACAAGATAGACACATTATAAAATGCAAGGTAAAAGACATTTCATTGATAATGTAAAAGGATTACATCAAAAAGTTACAAAGCCTCCTAATACATTCTCTATGAAATGAACTAAGGTGAAAACTTAGATACAAGTTCAGCAAAATAACACAAAAGCTTAGATACATCCTCAAGAGTTATAAAATTAGATCGAGGATGACAAAAGATTTGTCCTAGATTCTAAGCAAACTTTGAGTAGTGGTATTCTTCCTCCGAGAAGCTGTATTTATACTTAACAGCATTAGTTGCGTCGCTCAAACCGAGCTTGAAATCCTCCCAGCTCAGGTAGTATTCACCCTCAAGAATAGCTGGGGAGCGTAGTCGTCTCCACCATGCTTTGGCCTCTTCATCAAGGCAAGCAGCTGCTAGGGAGGTTTTCCATTCCTCTCTAACCGAGTGTTCCAGGAACCTCGCATTCATACTCCTGATCCACGGGTATAGTGTCCCGCTAATTCCTCAAATGTCTCGGGCTTTCCTGCATGAACGCTTCGATCACGTCGGTATGTTCCGAGGATCGACGGAGGTGATCAGGAACTCGATGCTCCATATACGGAGTCTTAAGTGCCCTAGTCTTCCAGTCGATTTCCGAATCACTCGAGTCCTGTGATCTCTTCCATGACTTCAACTGTTGACGTCGTGCGTAGGCCTCGATGGCTTTCTTGCGAGCCTTCTCCTTTGGTGTCCACTCAGAGTACCTCTTACCGCACGGTAGTCTCATCTGAAATCAATTTGGATAAAATAATTTAAATGAGATTTGGAAGTACAAATATGTATGTAAAATTTTAAAATAATGCGTTAAGAAAAGCATACAACTAGGTAGTAACATAACGTCTCCATATATATATATAAACATATACATGGGTAGAATATTACATTTCAAAGGAATATAATACATAAGTTCACCAAACGTCACATCCAAATATAACATCCATAGCCGTAGGAAAAGAAGACGATATTAAGATCGTTCTTAGGATGGTTAAAAGTCGGTTACATATATTTTACAAATTGGAGTCAAATGACCCTAAATATGATTTGCAACCCTCAAGAGCCTCCCAGAGGTGAGATCCCTCTCCCATATGATTGGGGGTATGATGGCGTTGGGTGAAAATGGAGGATAGTCGCGCTCATATTCTTGAATCATCAAACTGTCGAGTAGTTCCTCATACTCCATCCACGCAGGTGGTCCCTCCACCCTCTGAAGTGGATCTGGATGGTACATGCGATCCATGTACAGCTCGTAATCGGAGAGAAGTCGCAAACCTAGAGGTGCCCAAAACTCATCGTATGGATGAAAGCTCTCAATCATGGTCAAACTGATGCCAATGCCCCTCGTGTGGTAAATCCTGCCCGTCATGAATCCATGAGCTTCCACATATCGCTCTATGTGGAGGGAATGGCTACGTATGTACTCTCCTAGTAACATCATCGGTGGACGTTGCGGTAAATTGTTACGGGAGTAACTGAAGGACGTCATCCTAAGGGCCCTTGTCAAACTAGAGTTAGCCACAGAGCAAATAGCAAGTAAAGATTCATAAAGTTCAGATTCTATCGCTCGTCTAACTAGTTTATTATTATTAGGTCGGTCCTTAAGATTCTACCCTTTTCTCACATCTTAAAATGATCTAATTTGTTATTTTAGCGATCTAGAGATTTCTAATTTATTATTTGATCCTATAAGTCTATGCCTGACATACGATATGAATGTCTGGCCCAGGTGTCGTCTCGCTATGTGAGATAACTTTAAGTCATTCACGGTCGCAAGACAGCTCTGATACCAACTGTAACAACCTGGTTTTTTCGTGACTTTAATTAAACTAAGGCGGAAAATTAATTAAGTCTATTTATTACAAACCAGCTGTTATCGTATTAAAACTCTATATACATAGTACGAGTCTTAGGATGAAACAGAGTATATGTTTGATTACAAATCTCTCCAAAACAACGAAGTACAAAATATGGTAAACCATCCCCAGCATTTGATAAACATAAGTCCTCGGGGTACCTGCAGTTCATCTCGTATTAGTGTTTTCTCCCCCAACACAATCTAAACAC
This sequence comes from Dianthus caryophyllus, assembly GCA_023091065.1. NCBI lineage: Eukaryota > Viridiplantae > Streptophyta > Magnoliopsida > Caryophyllales > Caryophyllaceae > Dianthus > Dianthus caryophyllus. Next base: position 11,621,047 of record CM041520.1, read on the forward strand.
ATCGAATAAACCACGTAGTATAGCAATTATAGGCATGTGCGATATACATGACAATTAAATAAAGTAGATGGCAAGTAGGCAAGCAAAAACACATAAGGCAATCAGAATAATTCAACATGAGTATAGATCAAATCATATATCACACCACACTCATAACCAATCATACTCAACAATTCATTACCATCTCAATCATATTCGGGGTAGTCGACCCTTTTCAATTATACATATAGTAACATAACTCGCGAGTCTTGACTACAGAGCGGCTTGTGTACTCTCATAGATAATTATCAAAGTGCACTAGCTGCTCAGACTCGTACATCAGATCAAACACTAAGTAGCGTACGTGATAACTACCTAATATCCAATACAACATGGATAATCTATCATACGTTGTCCTATGAACCACAACAAGTCAGGATGGAAGCATGCAAAACCCTACAAAAGCAAGGCTGCGCAATGGTCAGGGTACATCAACGGACTTTACTGCCAAGGATACCACTAGGTAAGAAGGACGATTCAATCCCTTATCTAATGTGTGCACACACTTTCACTTAGAAACGACACAGTCCTCGCTATTCGAAAGAGTATGCTTTTCCTAACCAAAACGATTAATACCTAATGACAAGGTCCCCGGATGGGATGGTCATCTTCCGTTACCTCGTATGGACCGCAAAACGCAACATTTATGCCCATTCAAGGGATGTATACGCCTGCTTGCCTAAAGACTATGAGAGTCATTAGAACGCCTCGATCGACTGAGAGTGAAAGAGTCCCCATACGCGGCTACCTTTCTAACGATGGCACAATAGATTCGCAACATGACAGACACCCGAGTAATTAACAAGTACTCTCTTTATCATTTTCTCGTTCCTTTATTTCTCCAGTGACAGTTCATAATAATTAATAACGTCGAACTTGTATAATGAAAATTTTAGTTTAAGCATTTCTTCAAGTAAACGGAAACACAAAGGAAACTTAAATAATTTATTTGAAGTCCAATCGTAAATTTTTAAATATTTTTACTATTCACGTATTTTACTATTCACGTATTTACTATTCGTCGTATTTCACTATTCATCGTATTTTATACGTATTTTTATACTTAGTATTTTATTCGTGTATTTATACTTAGTATCTTATTTAGATTCTAAACTAATCTTATTATTTTCTAAGTGTAGAATTCTAGTTTTAAAGTCGTTAGGTTCGTTTTTGTACTTAGTGATTTTTGGAAATATTTTAGGAGCCTAGTTTTAAAGTTGTTAAGTTCATTTTGTATTTAGCGGTTTTGAAATATATTTTAATCGAACTCGTTAAGTTCATTTTGTATTTAGTGATTTTGAAACATATGTAAATCAAAGTGGTTAAGTTCATTTTTATACTTGGTGATTTAAATGATATTTCAAAAGTAAAACTCGGTTTAGATTTAGTCGTATACTTAGCTAAAATTTAAGCGGTTTCAAATTTTAGCGAGGTTGTCGTAGTTCATTTTAAATAGTCCGTATCTCCATATCCACAATTAAGCATAGGTAGTAACACACGATATGATTCATTTCAATATATGTAACGTTTATTTTTATCGGTTTCGTTGATTCTTTTTATTAATGATTCTTTATACAATAAAAATATAAAACTAATTACTACTCAATTATAGAGATTAAGTGATAAATTCATTTTGACCAAAATTGACCCAATTATAATGGAAATGCCGTGGGTTATTTATACATAGCAACTTATTTCTTTTTTTGTTTTTCATTAATAATTCATTACTTTATCTATTTAAATTACTTAAGTGATAAAAATAAAAGTGACAAATTCATTTTTAGTCAAAAATGGACCTAAATGCCGTGGGCCCTTTATACATGACAATTTATTTTCGCTTTCTAATTTTATCGGTTTTTGACTTAAAGTTTTTATTTACTAATTATTTAGTTTATGCTAAGGTGACTTAAACTAGTAAACAAAAACGATAAATACTAAAACTTATTAAAATTTATAAATCAATCTTAGATATAAAATGAAGAACACAATGAAGATGTGAAGAACTTTAACACTTTTCATAAGAACATTATTTAGTCAAATTTTTATATGTTTATATAATTTTCTCAAATTTTTCATACAAGTCTAATTTAACTAGACTAAACCTAATATGTTATTTAGAAAAATTAAAACTAAAAATTGGTCCAAATAATTCATGTAAGCAGTGTATATATATATGTTCCTAAATTTTGATTTTTGATTTTTATACTTCTAATTCATCAACTAATTTATTCTATATCATGTATACATTTAATCATGAGTGAAAAACATCTATAAACATTAACACACAAAAGAAAAATCATTATAACATAAGGATAACAATAATACTTCAAGAACACAATAAAACATTTTAACACATTTAAATTCATAACAAATTCATTTTAAGTCCTAAACAAAAACTAATTATATATTCATGTACATATTAGACTTAGTATTTTAAGCATGAACTTTACAAAAATTAAAGCGAAAAATTGAACAAAAATTAAGGGTTTGGCGTGTGTTTTGTTAGTGAGTAACAAGTTCTATTTTTCGATTTTTGTCTCCTAATTTAACATATGAATGCTAGGTGATCATAAGCACAATAAATATAACACATAAACATTTCTAGCATACGATTAACAAAATTAAAACCTAGTGTGCGGGGGCACCTTAATTAGGTTAGTAGCAAATTTGTTTAGCAGTTGTCGGGATCGACAATATGATCAAACTGGCTCAAGTCGTCTTCACCACCTTGCTCCTCGTCTTTGATTAGGAGAGTACATAAAAATGAAATATAAGAAAGTTAGTAATTTATTTTACTAAGCTAGCTAAACATTACTAATAAAATTTATGTGTAGTATTGTTTTTAGTTTAGTTGTTGTTTTCATTTTAAAAGATTTCGATTTATGTTCATATTTTAATTGTATGTATATAGAGCAAGTGAGTACTAAATATAGATGATGAAGAGCTTATTTAAGTGTGCTAATTAATTCAAGCAAAGAAAATGAAAGATTAAAGAATGAAAAGGATTAAAGAGGATGGAAAAATAGATGTGTTCTTGAGCTTGCATGAAGAACAAGCTTACTTGTTCTTGAGTAAGATTTTATTTAGAGAGAAAATGACTTAGAGAATTTTGGTGTGTGTGTGTGTAGTGAACCGTATGTATGTAGTAGTAGTAGTAGTTTTGTTGTTTTGTTTTTGTAATGTAATATAATGTTTAATGTTTAATTAAAATAGGTTGTGATGATGTAATATTGTAGGATGGTAAGTGTTGGTAGTGTGTAAGAGATTAGACATGGTGCAAAAGGAGGAAGGAGTGGAGGAGGAGAATCAAGGACCTTGGAGTTCAAGAGGGCCAGCCACTTTGATCACAAGTGGGCTCGGTTTTTCGTTTTGCAATTTTCGATTCTGCAGACGTGAAAAGTCTCGAAATGAAATATATAGTCTTAAAATAATGTTTAGAAGTAAGATCAAAAATTAAAATGAAGAAAAACGTAGGAAGGAATCCAAAACAAAAATTGGGTCTAGAATCCTCGAAACTTTGAAATAAAATCTTACTTGACCGAAATACATATTTTTTTCATTGAATGTTATCGAATTAAATCATTATGATCAAGCGTCAAAAAGTTTATCGCTTTGAATAAGTGTGGCTCATTATATCGAGTTTTAGTGAAAGTGCTAGTTAAATCAAAAGGAATAGTAATCTTATATTATTATAATATGTTTTGTTAGTATAACCTAAATTGATTAAGCCTTAACCATTTTTGTTAGATTAGGATTAGGAGTAAGTGTAATTGAAAAAGGATTAGATGATTTAATCCTCTAAGTGGCTCGGCCACTTTGGTCAAGATTGACCTCGATTTGCGTGCCAAAATTTGTCGTTGAGAAAATTTGTCGTATAGTCTCTATTTGATTTATCGAGTTTGAATATGAAAGAATAAAGTTCAAATTCAAAGTAATTCAAAATGGTTTTAGTTTAGGTATGAAAATGACTTGTAGTGTATTGTATTAGGAATTTAATGAGCGAGGGTGATTAATTATTGATTTCCTAATTATAATTAGCTTAAATTAACACGGGGTGTTACACCTTTAGTTATTTTTCTTCCGAGTGTCTTTGTTTAACTTCTTTTTTACAAATTAACGCCAAATGACCCTATTAAATAAAAGTTTTCGAAAGCCACTCTTAATAACGCTTTTTTAACATGAAAAATAAGTTTGTTTCATAAATCATTAAATAACTTTATGCATGATTTTCTAGTCATCTAATATATAATTAGACATGTTAGCGTGTAATTGATTGCTATTATAAGCAAATGAATTGATCAATAAGCAAACTGTTGGATTATAGAGTCGTTTAATAGCTTAAATAAACGACCAAGTCAATGAAAACTAATAATTTGGTCATAACATAGACAACTTTTAAAGTTTAGAGGCACACCATGAAATATAGAAAAGGTGAGGGTACAACATAGAAAACGAAAATCTCAGGGGTACACCATAGAAAAACCCTAAAATTAACTACAGTGCAAGTTGTGTGAAAGATTAAAGGCAATGTTTCTGATACATAAATAATGACCACATTTAGGATGATCGTGAAAATTATTATTATTGACTACAACGCGACACTTCTATATCACTTAACAATGGTCACAATATACCACTTTTAATTTCCAGGCATGTGTCACTTTTATATGTAAAAATTTGAAAAAGAAGAAAAAAAGAAACACTTTACAAAGAAACAGTCGAAGTGAGAACTGAAATTGGTGGAAAGTAGTTTTTGATCCTCTTATAATTATTTAATTTTTTGTGTCACTTTTTTTAAATTTAGTGACATCTTTAATTTTGTGTTGGTTGTTTAATGTGTCCATTTAACACTATAAGATACAAGACGGTTTCATTACGTTCGTATAATAATATACTTACTCCTTATTGCAAATATTTCATGTAGGTTGGTCTGTGTACTCTAAATGGATCAAATACCAATTTGTTTCACGCTATCCGAAAAGATTTAGTGTTATTATTATTATTATTATTATTTTTTTTTTTTAAATAGCAACTAAATCCTAAAATATTTTTTTTTTTTTCTTTTTGCCAGATGAAAAGAAAGTTCATTACACAGACATTACAAAGGGGCATAAAAAAGTTCAAATAATGATGACAAAAATTCGTAGGTCCTCTTGATATATCAAGTTCTTATACATCCAACGACTCAAGCCAATAAGAATTTGTTTTCTTTAATTATTGTTAAATCTTAATTTTTTTTTCTTTTGGGAATTGTTGATTATTACTGAAGATCTATTTTTAAAGATGTACGTATGTACGATCAACAGGGTAATTCTATATACTGCATGATGCACTATGATTAATGGATATCCTTATCCTTAATTTACTAACAATTTTAAAAATATATCGTTTAAACATATTCATGATAATTAAGTATAAAAGACAATCAGTATGTGAGTTATTCCAAATAACCTATCTCTTATTTCCTCATTAAAACCAAATAGATCCAAGAACAAAGCATGATTTTCAATATAAATCTATCAATATAAATCTACTCTTATTTGATTTATTTTACTTCCTCCGTTAGAGTGATTTGTTTACCGTTTGACTTTTTTTGTGAGGAGAATTTGAGATAAATGTAAACAAATGACTGAGATAGAAGGAGTACCGACATTATTTTGATAGAGATTTAAGCTAAATACTTAATTGGCTAGGTACGCATAACCGCAAAAATATCAAATCGACCTCTATAAATCTTTAATAGAAATGATATCTGATTTCAAAATAGTAATGAATGCACACTCATTAATAATTTTAGGGCTAATTAACATAGAAACGTCTTTGCTAATGACCGTTGCATGGCTTAGACTACGTATAAATGTGTTTGACTAAAATACGTTTAAATAAGTTCTTTCAAAAAAAAAAAAAAAACGTTTAAATAAGTAGAATCCCATAATAATATATATTTGTAATAAATATGCCTAAAATTCTAAAAATCACAAATTAATAACATTTTTCGAAATGTATATTATATTATTATATCTGTCATTAATACCATAAATTCACAACTTTAGTGCTTACAAGCAACGGTAACTCGTGAATTCAGTCTTATATAATACAGTTCTTCCCAACAATTATTATTCTCTTACTAGTGTTAATGTGTTATCATATTTTCTTTTCGAAAAAAAATATATAGTAAAATACAATTTTTTTATTTTTTTTTTGTCATCTACAATTCATTTCACAGCAAATAAATGGCAATAATTCCAACATCGTTGTGCTTAGTTTTTATAGGATTTATGTTATGTTTATGTTCGGTGTCTCAAGGATATAAGTTATACGTTGGTGGAAGGGATGGTTGGGTGATTAACCCTTCTGAGAATTACGGTCATTGGGCTCAACGAATGAGGTTCCAAGTGAATGATACCTTAGGTAACACATTTTACTTTAATCTTATTTTCGCTAGATGATAAGTCTTTTTATAATTTTATTTTATACACCGGTAAAATTATATACTCCGTACTAAGTTAATATCTATAGAGTTGTTATTTTCTTTTTGAAAAGAACTATGGAGTTATTAATATTATACGTACGTACATAATTTTGATATTATACATTAGTCCTGAAATGTTGTGAATTTAGATATGATGTCACTTAAACCCAAAATATATAAAGTTATTATTTTAGAAAACAAATACGTATAATATGGATTGGTAACTTTCTCAATATAACTATACACATTCAAATCTAATACTCCACTCTTAGTATATAGTACTTCGATCCATAAAAATATAGAGTACAAAGTATATTTTATGGATTTATGAGAAATGTATTTCGTATGAGTATTAAGTAGAAATTAAAAAGTAGAAAATATTAATAATTGATAGGAGTAATAATTTACGAATTTAGTTGTAATTTCACACGACTCTCACTATAAGCTGTTTATTTTTCTAATATTAATTTGATTTTATTTTAGGGGTAATTTTAATTTGATTTGACAAGAAATTAACTACCCTACAAATATGTAAACCTATTAGTATAAAACGGATTATTGGTTTTTAAGTATAAAACATGTCAAATAGTTGAACTTTAAATAGATAAAGAAAAACATTTTGTTAATTTGTAAACATTTTACTTTTATATCTTATTTGATTTCTTGACTCATCTTATACGGAGTACATTAAAACGGATATATATACCCATTTATTCAAGAATTTATGATTATGTCTTATGGATTAATTGTTTTCTTTAAATTAACATGCCATCTAAATATATAATGACTAAAATTATAGCTTTTCAAGTGATGAGATGAAATATCTACCTAGGACCATAGACGAGATGATAATATTATTACTGCTTCATTTCCCTATGATCTTAATATTTGACTCTTTACCTTCTTTAAGATAAATTTAACGGTTGACTCTTTACACTCATGATTAAAATTTAAAAATTCGATCTCAAAAAGTGGTTGAGATTGACATATTATGTGCACTAGTGTACGCTTCGATTGATCTAAAATGTATAATTTGGTAAAAAACATCCAAAAGGTAACTTTTCAAATTCATACAACAACCTAAAATGTATGGTAGTTTCACTTATATACAAATAGCAATTTCATTGAATCAACATTTTCTTCGAAGGTTACGTAAGACGCATAACTAATTCACTAACATTTATATACCACTTCCGTATGCGTCACTATAAAACTAATTTTAGTATAATTTATAATGACAATGACTATGAAAATTTATACTTTATGTTTGTGATTAATAATGCACTAACTATTTTTATACGTTTGGTCTAATTTTAATAACAGTCATTTTATCACTTCCAAGCGGTAACATTAATCTCGTATAAGACCGTTTTATAAATACAACTCGTAACTTTTTGTTTAATCTCGTTAATTACAGTGTTCAAGTTCAAAAAAGGAGAAGATTCGGTCCTCCTAGTAACAAGAGAAAACTACGACAAATGCAACGTAAACAACCCAATAAAATCCTTAACAGAAGAAGAATCCGAGTACAAATTCGAGTCATCTGGTCCCCACTTCTTCATCAGCGGTAAACCAGACCACTGTAACAAAGGCCAAAAGATCATAACCGTAGTTCTTGCTGTTAGGCCCAAGCCCGGTCCAGTCCCGGCCCTCTCACCCCCACCCACACCATCAACGCCCTCGGCTGAGGCGCCAGCACCGGAGAAAGGATCAGAAACCCCGGTACTGAGCCCGTCTGGTGGTTCGCCAAGCCCAAGCCCAAGCCAGAAGAAAGACTCGGGTGCATTGCTTGATAAGGCTTCTGTGGTGGGTGTGGTCTTAAGTGTGGTAATTGGAGTCAATGTGTTTTTGGGTGGAATTTAAATTAAATGGGTTTTTCATTATGAAATTTAATTTTAATTTTGGTGTGGTTTAATAATAAGCCGGTAGTTCGGTACTAGGTGGTGTTTAGTTTGTACTCCCTAATATGTTATCATTTTCAGTCGATAAAGTTTCTTTTCATCGTTGTTTAATCTGTTATAAAGTTTCTTTTCATCGTTGTTTAACATACTGATTAAAAACTAGTTGTATGATGATAAGTTTTAATAAAATTTAGCCCTAAAAGACAATTTAAAGAAGAAATAAAAATTAATATGTGAAAAATAAATGTGAAAATTACACAATCTGTAGTTTTACATAAACAATCATCATAAGAACAAAAATCTAAATGGCAATTTAAAACAATTCTACGTAGTTCGAGTAAAAAGAAATTACTCCTTATTCAATCATTTACCAAAAAAATCATGAAAACAATGATCAATTTACCCCCAAGAAAATTTCAAACAAACAAATTCCAAAAACAGAGTTATCATCAATATCACAGGCTTAGCCGCTACCAGAACCATACTTCTTCTTGCCAAACAAGAGCTGCAACTTGTCATAACCAGCAAGCACACCAGCACTCGCGACAGCGCGTAGAATGTTGGCACCACCCCCCTTGTACAGCGACTTAGCACCTTCTTTTTTGATGATTTGCTGAAACGCGTTGTAAGAACTCTTGTACTTCACTGCTTCTCCTGAGGTCATCATCATCCGTCTTCTTACCGTGTCAAATGGGTATGACGACAATGATGCGCCTACTGTCACTCCCCATCCCAAGGCGAAACTTGCCACAAAACTATCCTGTTAACATCACACAAATATTCATTAGGTCTTATTCTTTACGGCTTATAAGAGTTTGAACTTATAGAAGCTAAACTTATTCGGAGTTGATTTTATAAAAGCTGCACTTATATAAGCTGAACTTATGCGAGTTGACTTAGGAGTTGATTAATATGAGCCGAAATTATATGAGTTGAAGTCTGTTTAAATTAAAATTTGTTGGGGTTTATAGGAGCTGAACTTATAAGAGTTGAACTAATTAGAGGTGAACTTATTAGAGCTGAACTTATTAGAGCTGAACTTATAATAGCTGAAATTAGTACTTAATTAAGGAAAAAACTTTTGAGATCGAGAAAGAGCATGAAGGGTGTACCTGCATTCCACCAATGAGCACCACGGGTTTGAGAGAGTCGTATAATCCAAAGTAGAGCCCACGGTAAGCTATGATTCCGATAAGTGCGGGTGTGAATCCACGGTAAAGTCCAACAATGCCGTCAGTTTTGTACGTTTTCTTGTACACGTCGATTAAGCCATTGAATTGCCTTTCACCAGTACCCTTTGCGGACTTTGCATCGTTAGCCAGTCGAGTTCTGGCGTAGTCTATTGAATAGACGAAGAATTGGGATGTCGCGCCAGCTGCTCCACCAGACGCCAAGTTTCCGGCAAACCATTTCCAGTACCCGTCTCTGTCGACCTTGTAGTTGAACAGACTCTTGAAGTAATCCTTGAACGCAAAGTTCAACGCCTATTGTACAGAAACATATACAGAGGTTAATGATGAACTTTGGCTTATATTTTACAATTGGTTAACAAAACGCTGCAAACCTGCGTGGGGAAGTATCTGATAACGTTAGCGGTGTTTCCTCTGTAAAGAGAAAGGATTCCTTCATCCTTGATAGTTCTCGCGAAACATTCAGTAATTCCGTTGTAGGGTTTCGACAATCTGCCAGATTTTATCATTTCGCCCTGATTTTGTATCAGTAGCTTGACTCGTTCGATGGGAGCAGCTGCCGTCTTTGAAATTGCAGCAGAAACTCCTCCCATGAGGAAATCAACCCAGAAATTCTTCTGCGATTTCTCTGATGCAGCAGCGACAAAGATTGGAGACGACACTCGTGACATCAATGCTGAGTTTGTACTCTGGGTTGAGTATAGCGCGGCTGCCAAACCTCCCTTTTTGTTGCTCAGATTTCGTAATGGAGACGGATTTTGGGATTCGTTTGCCATTTTTGTTGCTCTAAAATGTTACCTGCACATCCAAAAGTTACGACTGTTAACGAGACATAGTGAGACAAGGTGCTACAGTATCAGGCTATGCTGGAAACTACTCCGTAAATGATACTCGTACGTATCGTATGTAGCATAAAATAATTTGGCAATATTAATCTATGAGCTTTCGTTTGATTTACCGATAAACAGTTTTCCGATATTAGACTGCAATAATTACAGTATTGTAAAACAACGTTTAAAACAACAACAAAAATGCTCCAATAAAACCGTTTCACGCGTGCAACGGAGTATTTCCAACTAAAATGTGTCTATTTTAAGGTTTAAAGTGGCTATTTTAACGTTTAAAGTGACCATTTTATATAGATTTAAATTGGTCACATTTAGTGTTAAAGTGGTCACTTTAAGCATTAAAATAGTTACATTTTACTCATAACAACTCCGTCGCACGCGTGAAACAGTTTTATGTAAGACTTACTCTTAAAACAATGATTTGGAAACAAAAAATGAACGAAAGAAAACATATATTGACACAGATAAAGAAAAGAAAACATCGAACACTAGATCAACAAATTAAATTGAAGACTTGGGTTCAAATTTTCACAGAATAAAAACTCAAAAGGTTACGTTGGTCGGTATTACTAAAATTAAAAAGTATTCGCTCCATTATAAAATAAGTGACCACATTTTATTTTGAAAAGATTTAAGAAATGTTAATAAAAATAATTTTTTTTTAATATTTTTTATTAAAACTTATTATAAATAGAAATGATACACTTATTATACAAAGAGAACAGTTATTTTTTGACAGGTAATATCTAACTTGGTCAAATTTGAAACATGAAACATGAATAATGCATAAATGTTTAAGGTCAATCAACTTCATCATAACTCCAAAAAGAAGAACAAACCCACGACACATATACAAATAAAATAAATGATAAATGATTAAATGTTAAAATCACAATAACTAAATTAAGGGAGAAGAAAAATACCCCGCCAAAGTCGCCAAAGAAGAAGCAAACTAAACTACTCTAGGACACAACAACAAACACGTAAAATGCATTCGATTATAAAAGGGGGTAAACAGAGGGGATACGGGTCAAATTTTAATACTCCGTAGATAATTAGTTACTTCTACGGAGTAAAACCTAGTAATGGTCAAATTTGCCGCACCTAAACAATATGTTGAAGGCTTTTGACTTTTCTTTGTTATTTCCTACTCCCCGTCTCCCCCACCCTTAATTATGTTTTATACTCCCTATTAAAAGTTACGGAGTATTCTATTGCCTTTACATACGACGTTAATTCTCAGGTGAAACAAAAATTATAAATAAATCTATTAAAATTAATTATAGGGTAATAAAAAATTTAGTTACAATTAATCATAATCATCAACAAAAACTATATAATCGAGTACAAATGAGTTGGACGGTAAGTAATTATAATCCCCCGGTCCTTGGGTTCTCATATTATTCCAATATATAGACTTACATACTTGTGATACATTGTACAATGACGATAAATACAACGAATCTAATTCCTAGATACATGTGATTTATATTTACAATACATCTAATAAATGTATACAATTAATACACTAATACACCCCCGCAGTTGGAGCGGGAGAAGGCCAGACGCTCAAGCTGGATCGAAAACGGTGAAACAAGTATCGAGGAAGGCCCTTTGTCAAAATATCCGATTATTGATATTCAGCGGAGACATGAAGTACTCGGACGGCTCCAACTTGGACTTTCTAAAGAACAAAATGAATGTCGAGCTCGATGAGTTTGGTTCGCTGATGTTGATCGGGGTTGCTGGCAAGATAGACGGCCGAGATATTATCACAGTAGACAAGTGTAGCACGGCGCATGGGACGTGAAGTTCGAGAAGAAAGTTCCGGAGCCAGCTGGTCTCGGCAACAACATTAGCAACACCCCTATATTCGGCCTCGGCACTAGAGCGGGAAATAGTAGCCTGACGCTTAGAAGACTAGGACACAAGATTGTCGCCCAAAAAAACGCAGTAACCAGATGTGGAGCGACGAGAGTGTGGGCAGCCCGCCCAGTCAGCGTCAGAATAAGTAGTCAAAGATAAAGAGCGAGACGCGATGATCGTAAGGCCGAGGTTAAGTGCATCTTTAATGTAACGGAGGATGCGTTTCAAGAACTGTAAATGAGGCTCCTGTGGGGTATGCATGAAGAGGCACACTTGCTGAACGGCATAGGCAATGTCCGGGCGAGTAATAGTGAGATACTGAAGGGCACCGGCTAGACTGCGATAAAGAGATGGGTCACCGATAAGAGGTCCCGCAATAGCACTGAGTTTGGCACCGACGTCGACGGGCGTGGAGGTAGTGTTGCACATAGACATGAAGGCGCGACTAAGTATGTCCTCGACATATTTCTTCTGGGAGAAAAATAGCTCAAAGGCAGAACGAGTGACGACGATACCCAAGAAATGATGCAGAGTGCCCAAGTCGGTCATAGCAAATTCCTGCAAAAGAGAATCGATAATACGACGCAACAGTATCACACTAGAAGCAGTAAGAATAATGTCACCGACATATAATAAAAGGTAGGCCATATCAGAGCCAGAGTGGTATATAAAAAGAGAAGTATCACACACACTGCTCCGAAAGCCCTGTGAAAGAACATAAGTGGCAAAAGTTGGAACCAGGCACGAGGAGCCTGTTTCAGTCCGTAAAGTGATTTAAGCAGACGACAGACATGAGTAGGGGCTGCGGGATCAACAAAACCAGGCGGCTGATGCATAAAGACGGTGTAACACCCCGGCCCCAACCAAAGGCCGAAATGTCATTCACGGTAGCTCGCCAGGCTGCGTACATCGCCCACAGACCAACACGGGCCCTTTCCAGCGCACTTTGTCCTCACTCGTGCGCATCCTGAGAACTTCCCAGGAGGTCACCCATCCTAAGACTACTCTCCAGCAAGCACGCTTAACTGAAGAGTTCTTAAGATGAGCCACCAGCCTAAGACTACTCTCCAGCAAGCACGCTTAACTGAAGAGTTCTTAAGATGAGCCACCAGAAAAGAAGATGCATCTTGTTGATATGAGTAGTACTTACAATCCTTTTAAGCACTATGTCACTTGAGCTCATCACATGGACCACTTCAACGGGGAACCCGGCCCGAATAACCTCGGACAACACCGGGTGTTACACACCCCCACTTGAAGAACGCAACGTCCTCGTTGCGCCTGGTAGCTACTTACAATATAGCATTCCAGAATCCTCCCCAGCTAGGTGCGTACCTGGCCAACAAGACACAGGATTCGACCACACGGTCGCCGGGTTGCTCTGATACCATTTGTAACACCCCGGCCCCAACCAAAGGCCGAAATGTCATTCACGGTAGCTCGCCAGGCTGCGTACATCGCCCACAAACCAACACGGGCCCTTTCCAGCGCACTTTGTCCTCACTCGTGCGCATCCTGAGAACTTCCCAGGAGGTCACCCATCCTAAGACTACTCTCCAGCAAGCACGCTTAACCAAAGAATTCTTAAGATGAGCCACCAGAAAAGAAGATGCATCTTGTTTATATGAGTAGTACTTACAATCCTTTTAAGCACTATGTCACTTGAGCTCATCACATGGACCACTTCAAGGGGGAACCCGGCCCGAATAACCTCGGACAACACCGGGTGTTACAGACGGTCGGCAAGATCACTGTGGTGGTAGACATTTTTAACGTCAAGCTGGTGAATCGGCCAACCACGGAAGACCGCCAACCTGAAAACCGTGCGAATAGTGGTCAGTTTAAGAAAAGGACTAAAAGTGTCGTCACAATCAATGCCAACCTATTGCGTTTTACCGTTGACAACCAAACGGGCTTTATATCGCTGTAATTAGCCATCGCTATTAAATTTATGACCAAAAAGCCACAAGCAACGAATGACATTAGCATCATGAGGATAGGGTACTAAGTCCCAAGTGTGGTTCTCCTGTAAAACGCGAAATTCGTTCTGTACGGCAGCACTCTAGCTCGGCTCCTCCAGCGCCTGCCGCGGAGATTTAGGGATGGGGGATAGGGTGGGTTGGGTGCGGGTGGTGATGAAACGATGGGAGAGGCTAGGTCGATAACAGGAGGGGTAGGGTGGGGACTAGGAGTACGTGGTGTCGGAGGGTTAGGTGGGGACGGGGGGTCCGAGAGATGAGGGGTGACAGGTGGTGACTCACCGTAAAAGAGATGGGTGACGGGGGTAGTGGTGGGGTCAAGGAAAGAGTATGTGGCCGGAGTAGTCTATGAAGATTCAGCAAAAGGAAATACAGACTCATCGAATGTGACATGACGGGAAATGAGAATTTTACCACTAGCGAGATCAAGACACCGATACCCACGTTGTTGAGAAGGATAACCAAGAAAACACAATGAATAGACCGTGTGGAAAAGAGGTTGGGAAAACACAGACAACCAAAGACATAGATATGATCGTAAGAAGGGTTTTTGGAGAATAGGGTGGAAGTGGGAGATCGAAAGCGGAGTAATTTGGTGGGAAGAATGTTGTGGAGATAAACGACAGCGTGAAGCGCTTCAACCCATAAATGTGGAGGGATCGAGGCATGTGAGAGAAAAGTGAGGACAATCTCATTAAGACGACGGATCATGCGCTCGGCTTTTCCATTTTGAGGGGATGTTTGTGGACATCAAAAACGAAAAATAAGACCATTTTTCTTGGCGAAGGTATGGAAATAATTACTATCAAAATCACGGCCAAGATCGCACTGGAAAGATTTAATGGGACAGTGAAACTGCGTGCGAACATATGAGTAAAAAGAAAGAAAACGGTCATACACGTGTGATAAGCAATATTTTTACTGATTTTATACCCCACATTATAATTCTTATTAATCCGTTTTGTGGTTTTAATTAGTTAAAAAGCTCATTTCATGGTTAATTATAAATAAATCATCTCGGTTATGTTTTTATTGTACTTTACATATTTTGTCGAGAAAATGGTGTTGTGTTTTTGGTATAATTGTTTTGTAGGTATTACAAAGAAGAATTAAGATGAGTTGTAAAAGACGATAAGTTAAATTAAGTCGAGACGATAAGATAAACGGAGCGGAATTAAGTGGATAGAACAAAGGCCCAAAAGAAATAGAGTTCAATTAGAAAGAAAGCGCACCAAATATAAAAGAAGGCAACACCAACAGCAACAAAAAAGGGCAGCAAACAAAAATAGAAGGAGGGAACAATAGAATAGCGTAGAAAGTAGAACCGAAGAGCAAGTAGGGGGCAGCAGCAAGAGAATAAAAAGAAGGGCAAAAGAAGACAGAAGGAGATGAGTAGAGTAGACGGCAACAGTAGAATAGAAGGAGGGAACAATAGAAGGAGGGAACAATAGAAGGGGGGAACAATAGAATAGCGTAGAAAGTAGAACCGAAGGAGGGAACAATAGAATAGAATAGCGTAGAAGGAGGGAACAAAAAGAGGGAACAAAAATAGAAGGAGGGAACAATAGAAGGAGGGAACAATAGAATAGCGTAGAAAGTAGAACCTAAACCCTAAACAAAAATAGAAGGAGGGAACAATAGAATAGCGTAGAAAGTAGAACCGAAGAGCAAGTAGGGGGCAGCAGCAAGAGAATAAAAAGAAGGGCAAAAGAAGACAGAAGGAGATGAGTAGAGTAGACGGCAACAGTAGGAGTAAAGCACAACTAGAGCCAAATTCCTCCATTTTATTTAGTAATTTCTTCTCTCTTTTAATTAGATTTAGTTAAATTTAGTTTTTAATCATTAGTTTAATAGTTTAATTTACAAATTGTGTTAATTGTGTTTCAAATTGTTTTCATTTCAATTCTGGAGAACGCACTAGTATTAGGAAGGGGCGGTTCAATAGTTGTTACAGCTATTCTTGTCAATGGTAAAACTCTATTCGTTGCAAATGTGGGTGACTCTCGAGCTGTAATGTCCATAAATGGCAAGGCCAAACAGCTCTTCGTCGATCATGATCCAGGCACAGAGAAGGGATAAATCGAAAGCCGTGGTGGTTTTGTGTCAAATATTCCAGGTAACTAATGTTTTTTAAATCGAATCTTACTCTTTAGTCAAGTGGTGTATTCAACAATTGTTGCGAAATAACATGATATATTCAGAAAATAAAAAATGGATAGGAAAATGGAATTCAGAATTTCTGGACATGCACAAATTCTGATGATTTTGACAGTCCCTCGTGTCGACGGTCAGCTGGCAGTGGCAAGGGCATTTGGAGATAAAAGCTTGAAGCTACACCTTAGTTCTGAACCGCACGTGAAAATGGTAAAGATAGATGATAACATTGATTTTGTTATCCTCGCAAGTGATGGTTTAAGGAATGTTAGTTTTTACGTATTCATGCCGAACAACACTTAATGGTACATCTGTCAAGATATAACATAAAATTTACCATCTATGATCTACTGATTTTTATTTTGTAGATAAAATGTTAGTATCTCCACTGTGTTCTGAGCATTCTAAGACATGATTTGTTATATTTCACTCAAATCTTTCTTTTATGTTTTTAAGCACTTTTGCGCAACGTGTCAGTGAATGGGTCCTTAATTTGTATTCAGTTTGGAAGAGATGAAAACATATTATTTTTCTTTTTGGTAGAGGAAAACATGTATACTAGTGGAAAAAAACCTTATTGTGGCGGTTGAAAATAGCCTGTTATGGCGGTTTTGAAGAGACGTATATATGGGGGACGTATATTACAACTTGTGGCTAAATTACGTCGGTTTTAGTTATAACCGCCACAAAAAATGAATTTGTGGCGGTTTTTACTAAAACCGCCATAAATTTTTTATCTTTTAGTGTCGGTTTTTGTCAAGAACCGCCACAAAAGACCTCCCTCACCACATTTTGTGTCGATTTTATTAGAACCGCCACTAAAGCCTCGACACAATAGGTGTTTTTTGTACTAGTGGTAATACCCGGTGTTGTCCGAGGTTATTCAGGCCACTCCCACGGGGGGCAGCAGTGGGGAATCTTGGACAATGGGCGTACCCCATTAAAAAGATTCATGTGTTGGCTCACATGACATAGTGCTTAAAAGGATTGTAAGTACTACTCATATCAACAAGATGCATCTTCTTTTCTGTTGGCTCATCTTAAGAACTCTTCAGTTAAGCTTGTTTGCTGGAGAGTAGTCTTAGGATGGATGACCTCCTGGGAAGTTTCCAGGATGCGCACGAGTGAGGACAAAGTGCGCTGGAAAGGACTCGTGTTGGTCTGTGGGCGATGTACGCAACCTGGTGAGCTACCGTGAGTGACATTTCGGCGACCGTGTGGAGATCTTGTGTTCTTGTTGGCCGGGCCGGTATGCACCTAGCTGGGGAGGATTCTGGAATGTTATACTGCGGGTAGCTACCAGGCGCAACGAGAACGTTGCGTTCTTCAAGTGGGGTTGTGTAATACCTAGTGTTGTCCGACGTTATTCGGGCCAGGTACCCCATTGAAGAGGTTCATGTGTTGGCTCAAGTGACATAGTGCTTAAAAGGATTGTAAGTACTACTCGTATCAACAAGATACATCTTTTTTTCTGGTGGCTCATCTTAAGAACTCTTCAGTTAAGCGTGCTTGCTGGAGAGTAGTCTTAGGATGGGTGACCTCCTGGGAAGTTTTCAGGATGCGCACGAGTGAGGACAAAGTGTGCTGGAAAGGACTCGTGTTGGTCTGTGGGCGATGTACGCAGCCTGGTGAGCTACCTTGAGTGACATTTTGGCCTTTGGTTGGGGCCGGGGTGTTACAAAAACAGGGTGAGAGTGGATAGAAGACAGAGAACCGTCATAAGTCTTACTAATTAGTAGGGCTGAAAAGCTTATTCTCGTATTTTTGGTTGATGATGCATCTGATTGTCGATTGAGATCATATAGTGGAAGTTTTATATTTGGAGCTTGAAAGAAGTGGTTTCATTAAGATCTTATCCCTAAGTTTGACCGACAACCAAGAAATAGCCCATTTAATCGAAATAAGAATTTGATGCATAACCTGCAATTTATTCTTCGAAATTTTGCATATGCTGTAAAATTCTGATAGTTCGCATCTCTCATGTTTTTAACACCAAATGTGCTTTATAAATTGTACTTGGACTTACTTACATTTTACGTAGTACATTCTTGAAACGGAAAAGTTAATTTTAATGCAGGTGATGTCAACCCAAGATGTAACACACCGGCCCCAACCAAAGGCCGGAATGTCATTCACGGTAGCTCGCCAGGATGCGTACATCGCCCACAGACCAACACGGGCCCTTTCCAGCGCACTTTGTCCTCACTCGTGCGCATCCTGAGAACTTCGCAGGAGGTCACCCATCCTAAGACTACTCTCCAGCAAGGACGCTTAACTGAAGAGTTCTTAAGATGAGCCACCAGAAAAGAAGATGCATCTTGTTGATATGAGTAGCACTTACAATCCTTTTAAGCACAATGTCACTTGAGCCAACACATGAACCTCTTCAACGGGGTACCCGACCCGAATAACCTCGGAAAAACACCGGGTGTTACACACCCCCACTTGAAGAACGCAACGTCCTCGTTGCACCTGGTAGCTACTTACAATATAGCATTCCAGAATCCTCCCCAGCTAGGTGCATACCTAGGATTCGACCACACGGCTAGGTGCGTACCTAGGATTCGACCACACGGTCGTGGGTTGCTCGATACCATTTGTAACACCGGCTGACCAAAGGCCGGAATGTCTTTCACGGTAACTCGCCAGGATGCGTACATCGCCCACAGACCAACACGGGCCCTTTCCAGCGCACTTTGTCCTCACTCGTGCGCATCCTGAGAACTTCCCAGGAGGTCACCCATCCTAAGACTACTCTCCAGCAAGCACGCTTAACTGAAGAGTTCTTAAGATGAGCCACCAGAAAAGAAGATGCATCTTGTTGATATGAGTAGCACTTACAATCCTTTTAAGCACAATGTCACTTGAGCCAACACATGAACCTCTTCAACGGGGTACCCGACCCGAATAACCTCGGACAACACCGGGTGTTACAAAGCCGTGGATGCCATCAAACAAATCAAGGATGCACAGACAGCAGCAAAACATCTGACAGAAGCGGCTGTTATAAGGAAAAGCAAAGATGACATCTCATGCATTGTTGTAAAGTTTCAATGATATATAGGCTTTGTCGAAAGCTCAAACTTCTGCGATGTTAGATGTCTTAATGGCGTAAGTGATACGCATATTTGAGGTTGTGTGTATTATGCAAAGTAGACATGCTATAATATATATAAAATATATGCTATGATTATCCAGGAACATGTCTACTACTCTTGTACAATTGAAGATTTGAACCGCTTAAGCTTAACGAATGAGGTAATGTTCAGAGTTTTATTCCTTCATTCTTGTCATGAGCTGTTGTATCTCCGGACAGCCTCGAGCACTCGAGTAGTGCTCGTATATTGACACAGCTTGCTCGCTTAATTTGTAAATTTCACGCCGTATGTGAATGTTGACGACATCGATTAAAGCGAAGATCTGAAAATTCTTGCTGATTTATTTGTATGTATATCATCATCCGTGTTGATATATTGAGTAGAGTTCGTGACTAGACTGTTGCTATCTTATCGAGCATGAATTTATCCTTTGGAGGAGATGATCATTTTCAATGTAAAATAACAAGTGAAATACGGAGTACTCCTTCCCATTTCATACGGTTCTTCCCCTTTTATTTTTGGGTAAAAATTAGAGCTCCCACCTTTTATAAAATACATTTTTAAAATTCCTTCCTTACATTTTTTTTTTTTTTTTAAACTTCCACCTTATATGACTATAATATTCTAAACACCACCAAGTAGTCATTTTGTGAAATAATAATGAGGATTTGATGATGTGAGCTAAGACTAATTAATGAATAATCGTACGTTTAAGATTTACAAAAACATAAATTAGGGTCCGTGATAACCGAAGCGAATTTTATTTCACGTTTTACGGTGCCGGAATAAGGATCGGGTGGTGTTTTTAAAAATTGTGGTAAGAGTTTTGTTAAAAAATTATAATTATAATAGGTGGCTGTTTCAAAAAAGTGTATTATAAAAGGTGAGAGTTGCGAAAAAAACCTTAAAAATTAAGAAAGTAAAAGTGTGCGGTGGAAAATAGAAGATACAAAATGTGGAGTCCAAAAGTATAGAGACCATTTGTTGTGTTCATACTTCGTTGCGCGTATTTTCAATGAATTGAAATTATTTGTCTACAATACTTAATGCAATTTGAAGATAAAATTTCTCATATATTCAATCGAAAGATGAATTTTCTCAAAAGTATTGGGAACGAGGACGTGACCACCCAGGTCTCACCACCCTTACTTGACCACCCAGGTCGACCATCCACGCCATCGAACCACAAATATCGGTCACCCTTGTCAGCTGGCGGTCAAGACTGCAAGACTACAAGACCCAACAAACATCACCCCATCATAATTAACAAACAACCACCCAAAAAATCTCTAGGATGATTTGAATACATTTGATCTTGTGTAGAGTCCAAGGGCCCAACAATACTATAGAGGGAGGGTGAATAGAGGATGGTCCCCTTTAAAAAATTTTGCAACGGAAATATAAAATGCGTGAAAGTAAATGCGTAAAATAAAGGACACAAGGATTTAACGTGGTTCGGCCCAATTGTAAAGCCTACATCCACCCCTTCTTCTACTAATTATTTATCAAGAGCACCTATTACGGTCTAGCTTACAATAAACAATAAATAACACTAACGACTAACCCTAATCTTAGTGTGATGATCTCTTTTTCTTTCTTGAGAAATTAATGTCTTACAAATTGATTTTTCTTTCGTTACAAGTCTTTCAATTAGATGAAAATACAATTCAATTGTCTAGAGAGACTTATCGTAACTACGCACTTTTAGAAAATAAGAATTAAGAGCAAAAGTACACGGTTAAAAATGCTTTCAAAATCAAAGTAATTATTTTGCAAAAACAATTTGAAGAGCACGGCTTGAATAAAAGTATTTTGCAAAAATGTGAATTAAGATTATATTTGAAAAACTTGATTGTTTTGATGAAATGATGTCTAAGTACTTATAGTACTCGTGTGATTTTAATATCACAAATAAAAGATATTATTTTATTTTTACTTATCAAACAAGCAGATAATATTATGATAGTATTATGGTTTGATAAAACTTCCTAAGCTTTCTAATAAAAAAATTTAGCTAGTTGTAAAAGATAATTAGGAAGATATTAAAATAATTTGCTTTCCAAGAACGAATCTAGACAAGCTAGTTCAACTAGGAGATATAAGATATTATTTAGAAAAACATCTCTTGGAATATATTGTAGTAACCGAAAATATGGGTATATTCACAAAATAGGTTTCGACCAAAATATAGGTATAGTTAGGACAATTAGTCTCCCTTAAAACGGGTCAACCCGTTTTAAGTTAAGACGGATCAAATATGACCCGTTTTGGCCTCTTTTTTTTTCGAATTTTTTTTAAGACCATTTTTTTTTTTTTTAAAAAAAACCTTAACTCAAATAATGAATAAAACACAAATTTTAAATGGTAACAATATTGATAAAAATTGTAACATATTATATTATATTGGTGACATATTCTCAAAAATTAAAACATAATTAACCTATTTTAGTAACATATTATACAATTATGGTAACATATTAAACAAATGTTATGACAATTTTTTATTTTCTATGTTTTATAATATGTTACAAATATAATATAATATGTTACCATTTTACATTACTTTGTTACCATTTTCAATAACCCTATAAACACGAACCTATTTTGGTAACATATTATACAATTATGGTAACTTAATAAACAAACGTTATGACAATTTTTTATTTTCTATGTTTTATACTCTCTCCATTCATAACCAAAGTGCACTTATGTATTATGCACGGGTTATAAGAAATTGATTTTATAGTATTAAAAGGACAACTAGTGGAGTGAAAATATTAGTATTTAATGTTATTTGTAGTGAATATGTGGGCCCTACTAATATAATAGTATTATTTCTATACCCAAAAAAAGAAATGTGCAATTTGGATTTGAATGGCCAAAAATAGAATAGTTGCAATTTGGAATTAAATGGAGGGAGTAATATGTTACAAATATAATATAATATGTTACCATTTTACATTACTTTGTTACCATTTTCAATAACCCTATAAACACATTTTCCGACAAAAGTTTTTAAAAATAAATTTTGGGTCTCGAGAAAAAAATTTAAAAAAAAAAAAAAAGGAAAGATGGGTTGACCCGACCCGTTTTAAGCTGGAAACGGGTATTGCGGTCTTAAACGAGAATTTGTGTAGTTAGGACGTTTTTTCCAAATTTAATTATGGTATAGAATCAGTTATGAGGGAGTGTCTTATCATAAAAGATATTTTTGTAGAATTATAAGATATAAGAAATACTTTGCACATCTTTTACAATAAGATTTTCATATATTTTACTTGGTAAAATATATCCAAATCTAATTCAAAGATGATTCTCATATATGATCATAAAAATATAAAAGATGTTTAAGAAAAAAGATAATTCTTTAGAAAATGTTAGAAAAGATATTTATAAAACGTTTAGAGAAAACTTGTACAGCACTAATGTTACTATAACATGAAACCATGTTAGGGTGACATTACTGCTGAGATTTGTAGTGCATAGATTCGTTGAATCACTTTACAAATTTCGATCCTAAAGTCTTGACTTTATATGAAGCTTGACTTTGTCATTTTAGATTTCCTTCTTTTTCACTTCTTTTCGAGCTTTGATTCCTACGCATCATAAACATAAACAAACAACCGAGTAACATACAATAGAAATAAGTAACTTGACAATTATCAAAACTAAGCGTGGATACAACAAATTCCCCCTTTTTGATGATGTCAAGTCTTCTAAGATTTATTTCTATGGTCGTTCCCCCTCAATCGAATATCGTCTCGAAAATATGAGTCACAAGGAGAAGAGATATCTCAACTATCTTATGCCAACCAAAACCATTAGTGATATGTTAAACAAAACGACTCGAGAGAGAAACAAGATAAGAAACCAAGACAATGAAATTTAGCAAAGACAATGCGACAAATAAAATCTTAGGCGCGTTTCCCCCTCTTGACTTCATCGAAAAGGAAAAGGACTAGAATAATATTAAGCTGCAAGCACACATACGCAATATATAATGAAGTACACACGAGTTATATTAATTAAAAGCAACGACATTATCCCAAATTATTCCAAAAGCAAGCCAACAAAATAGAAATTGTTTTAAGGATCACCACACACAAACCGAATTAAATCATAACAAACAAACTAGAGCATAGTTATTTAGCAAAAGGACGACCCTAAAGCACGCTAAAAGTAATGGCTGATGAATGGAGGAGGTTAAAGCATTGTGGCAGCCCAAAAAACGACCAGCACAAGTCGCAAACTTCTGTGACGACTTCAAACACGGTGTTGACACTCCAAAAGGTATGCAGTCTTATCCACCTTGTCGGTTATGGTGCGTAGACGATCAACAATTTCAGCAAGGCGTTGAGATGGAGGGTTTGCGTGAGCTCGAAAGAGGTCTACCAGCTGTCCAACGTTTTCACTTAGTGTCGCACCCCGAGTATTGATCTTATTAATGTCTTCTTGAATGTACTTGACACTGTCTTGAATACGACCTAACTTATAGTCGACACTCCAAAGAGAGCGCCAAATCTCATCACGAGACTTGCCAAGCTCAGCCGCAAATGCACCAAACTTCGCTTCAACATCCACAGCCTCGGTTTTCGGTTGAGGAACTCCCTTCCCAATGTTCCCAGCGAGTTCCTCCAATCTTCCCATCATACGTGTTTTGAAAGCATCAAAACGAGACATCATAATAGCTTGTAGTTTACCCAAAGATTCCTCCATTCGTCCAGCATCTACTCTCACTCCCACACCACTTGTTTCACCACCACTGTCCACCTTCTCTTTACATGCCCTCTGCCGTGGCCCGTGAGTCACCTGCACTCCCTCCAAATTCATTCTACGAAGCAAGACGTTGTTCATTACATTGGTGGGTGTGCGTGTCAACGTGTTTTTGCTCACCACACACTTGATTTTCAAGAGCTTCGAGAACCACATTCCATAAGGAATAAGGAGAGTAGAGGAAGTGCGCAGACCAGTTAACTTAGCAAAGACGGTATTGACATGAGAAAAAATCAACAAAGGCAAATTCACCTTATCACCATTCAACAAATGATATAGAAAGCGGTTTTCATGAGCATCAACTCGTTGTGTACCACCCTTTTTGGGCAAAACAGCAGCATGCATAAAGTTCATTAAAAAACGAGCTAAAGGGCTAAGTTTCGACACAAGAACCTCGTCGGACAACTTAGCTTCGGGATCGAAGAATTGCTTATAGCTCAACTGTTCATCCAGCGTCAACCCATTCTACTTAGAACCCGAGAAACTCTCGACCCCTTCTCACGGTATCCCCCAAGCTTGACCGAACTCTTCCATAGTTATCTTGATTAGCTTGTCACCGAAATTTGCACACAATACTCTGTTATCAATGCGCAGAGTAGCCCAAACCTGAGCAATTTGAACCGGGGTAGATCACATGCGAACCAACAAGAAACTCCTTCCAACCTTGATGAGCAAGGATGTTGCTAAAATCACTCAAGTTATCAAGTTCATCATACCAAGAAATAGGATAAACCCGACTTGAGTGAAACGGGTAGCGCAACACCATGCACGCTTGAAAGTATTCCCGTTGTTTGAGTTGTGTATCCTCCACCGCCTCAAGAATGGGTTTGTTCTCGGCAATCATAAGCGTTTCCGGGTTGAACAACGGAGTTTGGGGATCGGTCTTGACCCGTTTTCCGGTGACCTCACCATCAGAGGACACGGGTGAAGCAAAACGGGACGATTCAGACGTGGAGACAGCCACCGACGATGCTCGAGTCTTCATGGTTCGTTTGGGAGTAGTGGTAGCCTTTTTGGGTGCCATTGATTTTAAATTTTTGAGGGTGATTTGATGGAGTAAAAAAAAAAAAAGAAAAAAGGGAGAGAGAGTAATTGTGGTGAAAGTGATGGTGGGTGAAACAGGGAGAGAGAGGGGATTAAATAAGGTGAAAGAAAAAAGGGTGTATGAGTGGTGGTAAGAGAGGGTGACGTGAGAGGGTAGGAAAAGGTAAGATTTTGTGAGATTTTTGGGTAAGAGTAAATAATATTTGGTAATATTTTCATGTCGGATACAATTATTTTGGAAGATTTTCTATATAGGAAGAATCATATATGAGCAAGAGTTTTATCTAGGGTAGAACTTAAGGTAAGTATAGCTTTAATAGGATATTATGAGTATATTGAAGATCCTATAAGGTTTTATTATGTACTAAGATTATACCATAATATATGTAGAAATAATCTCATTAGGAGAGCATAAATAAAAAATTATTTATACAAGATACGAAAGGAAATTGTTTTATTCGTGGAGTAATGAGATTTAGACATATGGCGTAGGGATAATCAAAGAAATAAAATAAGGATATTATCGAGCTAATAAAAAATAAACTAGAGTGCACAAAATTACGGAAGCATATAGAATTTCACAACTTAATACGGACATAGTCTCAAAACCAAAACTAGTCAACCATAGAGAGAAATCACGGCCCAAAATTAATCATCACTAATCAAGCCAATTTCAAGAAGTAATTTCTCAAAACGTTCCCTGGCTAAGGGTTTTGTAAAAATATCAATTTTTGATCTTCGGTTGGACAAAAAATTAGTTCGATATTACCTTTCTCTACATGATCTCTCAAAGAGTGATGACGAATATCGATGTGTTTGATCCAAGAGTGCATGGCCAGGTTCTTGGATATAGCTATGGTACTAACATTATCACAATAAATAGGTACGCTGTCAAATACTGCCCCATAATCATGTAACTGTTGTTTAAGCCAAAGTAGTTGAGAACATATCAGAGATGCTGCAATATACTCACTTTCAGTTGTTGATAATGCAACCGTAGCTTGCTTCTTTGACCCCCATAATACAATACCCGAACCGAGAAACGTAGCGGTCCCCGACGTGCTTTTTCGATTAATTGAGCAACCTCCATAATCCGCATCTGAATAGCCTTTAAGATCAAAATTGTCATACATAGGATAAAACAAATACAGATTCATTGTTCCAATTAAATATCTTAAAATACGTTTAACTGCCGCAAGATAAGATTCCTTAGGGTTTGCTTGGTACCTAGCACAAACACATACGCTTTGCATAATATCGGGTCGGTTAGCCGTGAGGTATAGAAGAGACCCAATCATGCCTCGGTACATGGTCTCATCCACGGCCTTACCGTATTCATCCTTGTCTAGTTTCGTAGTTGTAGCCATAGGAGTGGAAATAGTTTTACCATTCTCCATACCATACGTCTTGAGCAACTCTTTGATGTATTTTTGTTGATGTATCACAATTCCTTCTTTAGTTTGCTTGATCTGTAGACCTAGGAAGAAACTTAATTCTCCCATCATACTCATTTCGAATTCTGACTGCATTAGGTCAGAAAAAGCACTACACAAACTTTCATTAGTAGCACCAAAGATAATATCATCAACATAAACTTGAATAATTAAGATATCCGACCCCTCGGTTTTCAAAAATAGAGTTTTATCGACAGAGCCAAGTTTGAAACCATTTTTTAGTAAAAACTGTGATAAATGATCATACCACGCCCTAGGAGCTTATTTTAAACCATAAAGGGCTTTGTCGAGATAATGGACATGATCAGGAAATTCACACGTCGGGGGCATAAACCTTTGTAAGCGGCAAAGGCAATTAATAATCTGATAGATTCTAAACGGGCCACTGGTGCAAAGTTTTCATCGAAATTAATGCCTTCTTGTTGGTTATAGCCTTGCACCACTAGCCTTGCCTTATTTCTCACAATGACTCTCGAATCGTCAAGTTTGTTTCTGAAAACCCATCTGGTTCCAATAACCTTACGATTTGGCTGGAGGTCTAGATAGTAAGTGTCGTACATTGTTTTTCTCAAATTGTCGTAACTCATCTTGCATCGCGAAAACCCAATCGGAACCGGTTAGTGCGACTTTGATGTTGTTAGGTTCAATCATTGAGCGAAACGAATTTAGCACGCAATAATTATTCATGATGGACTTACGCGTTTGGATACCTTTGTTGTAGTCACTAAGCATAGCATCCGTAGGATGGGAACTTTGATGTTTTAATTTCTTAAGCGTTGTTGGCACATTGTTCGTGTTTTCATTTGATGGCACATTAACGTTATCTGCAACATTAGATGTTCCCCCTGAATTCAAGCTAGGTGTTACTGTTGATGTTACCTTAACATCAGTTTCCAAAGAATCATTAGAGGAGTCTTTGAGGTTAGATGATGAGATGACATCAACATTATCTTTAACTTGAATCCTATCAAAGTTTGACTTTTGAGCCTTTTCAGCATCAGTTCCTGTTGGAGTTAGTGTCCTCCACAGTTAGTGCAATAACATATATAAATCTCTAAAGTTACACATGGTACATTTTGTATTTAATCAGTTGATTAACGTTTATCGATAACGGTTGGCTTGCTAGATAAGTTTGACGTTATTGTCATACAGATGGCGGTGATCAACTGGTCCCTAAGAGTCACACCTAAAGGATGTGTTTGAGAGATGTGATTATTTGAGAAAATGATCATATCGATGCCTTAATTAATGACTAAAATGTTAGTTAGTGTTGTTGACTAAAATGTTAGTCAGTGTGATGAGGTTACTGACTAAAATGTTAGTCAGTGTAATGGTGATACGGCTATTTAATACAGATTAAATAATATTAGCTGAGACGAATTAAATTTAATTCGTAAATTGAATATAAAATGTTATATTTAATTATTGTGTATAATGCAAGCTAATTAAATATAAACCGTTATAATTAATTAGCAAATTATAAATATAAGGATATTTATAGTATATTATAGGCGGTCCATACAGATGACACTAGTAATATATTGCATTATATTATAAGCTAAAATGACCAAGAGAAAAGTGTCCAGATACATTACGTAAAATACACTTTGTATCTTGATCAACAAGTGAAGTATTTGAGGAGAATTATACTCCCCAAATACTTCTAAAGGGGCCGGCCATTAGGGCAAAATTAGGAGTATATTTACTTCCTAATTCTATTCAATTTCCTAACCTAATTCATTATTCATCACAACTAATATACAATACTTGAAAAAGCAGTTTTTCTCTCTAATAATTCTCTAGCAATTCTAAGGCATATCTCACACATATCTTGGGTGTTTCAATTAGGAGATACCATAATTTTGGTATTGTTCTTAGGCCAATTCAAAGGATTAAAAGGTTAATTCTTAATCTCAAATTCATGTTATGCAATTTCTATTTCTACTTTAAATCTTATAAAGTTTTTCATTATAATCCTGTGATTTAAAAGGTCTATATACCGATATAAACCTACAAGTGGTATCAGAGCCTTAGGGCATATGAAATTTTTATAAGGTTTTCATAAAAATCGATTTTGTATAATTTTAAACCAAAATTGTTGTTTGGCCATGTGTTTGTATGCTTTGGCCGTGAGTTTTTGTTCTATTTTTGGTTTGTTTTGGTCTCTTTGATTCATAATTATCGATGTTTTAAGATGTTAAAATTATCTCTTATGAATTTTGCATTAATTTTGATTTAATACCGATTGAATTAAAACTTAAAAGGACCAAATTTTTGTATGTTAATGAACATATCATGATGTTAATCACTAGATCTATCAGTTTAAGATGTTTAATTTAAAAAGTTAATTTGAATATCTTAAATCAATGTTTAATACGGATTAAAATTGAGTTTGTATTGATGTAATTATTAGCATAATCGAATTAAATCAGTTTAATTCGTTGTTTTTTAAGTTGGCCGAATTATTTTAATTTTTGGTAATTTTTTTTTTTTTTTTTTTTTTTTTTTTTTTATAATTGGCCGTGTATATTTCTAATTTAAAAAAAAAAAAATATATATATTTCGGTATTTTATGTTTTTGGCCGAAAAGTTTTTTTTTTTTTTTGGATATTGTGGAACCCGGGAACCGCGTTGAGGGACCCAACTCGGCGTCTTGCTTAAGGGCGGATTTTAAAGTTAAAAAAGATTAAGTTGGAAAAACCTTTAAGAACTGTTATGGAGTCGCCACCTAATTATCGCGGAAATTAGGAACCTGCTACCATGTTCTAAGTTAAAAACATGTCCTAGATTTTGGAGCACGCCGACACCCCTAGATCTAAGGTTGTGAAACCAGTTGGATTGAGGTGAGGTACTTTAGAATAAGAGTTAATTCGAATAATGATTTATGAAAACCTTTTAGAAAAGCCTATATAAAAATAGCCTCTACTGACCTAGAACAATCCTTGTAAGATGATATTTGAGCTAATGTTATCGCTACGCATTACAAGTGCGATAAGTTTGTAAAGAATGCAGATCTGAGATGCAAAAAGATTGATTAAAACCCTCGATTTAGCATGTTTAACTTGTTAACGAATACGGTTGATTAAAGGTCGAATTCATTGTTTAAGTTGATTTTAATGCAAAATAAGAAGGTGCAAGATGCATGCAAATAAAATAAAGTTCAATTGTCCATTGGTTTATTTTATAAGGTCGATTGCTTATGCGACTTTGGCGTGTCATCGGATATGGAGTGTACCAAGTAAATAGAACACTTAGAGTGCAAGCGTACTGGGTGCCAAAGCCGAGAGGGGGCGCTAGAGTGTAGTCCCTTTGTTAGTCCATAGAAAATAAGAAAAAGCTTTGATCCAAGTGGATCGGTACCTACCTTGTCCTGGCGCTTGAGATGCAGGCGAGCTTCGCTTCTTGAACTTAAAGGAGGATGAATTCAACACGGGATGGTGTGTTGAACTCAAGGATTTGAGTGCTTGAGGCTTTGTGAGTGTTGAAGTGTGTATGATGTGATTTACGGGTGAAAAAGTTATGTTTGAGGTGCAGTATAGGGGGTATATATACTAAAAACCTCGGAGAAATTAGGAAACTTCGGGGATAAAAACAAGCCAGAAACCGCATAGCCTTATGCGGTTGCGAGGCAAACCGCATAGGCTTATGCGGTTGCCCCAAACCGCATAAGCTTATGCGGTTTGAAGGTGTGGTTTTTAGTGTAGTTTCTGGTTAGGTTTGATAAAATCTTAGAAAGATTACGGGATAATCCTTGCTTGCTCGCCAAGGAAGAGACAGGATATTTACGAGATATTTTGATGTTCAGGGCTTTGGAGTGCGGGCCAAAGGTGGGTTTAGGCTTCGGTTTTGGGCTCGGGACCGTAAAAATGAAAAGGGTGTATTTGCATAGTTTTTGTGAAATAAGGTAAGGCGTGAAGCCGTATTTTGTGTAGAGAGGGACTAAAGGGAGATTTAGCCACCGCCTAAATTTAGGGATTTAGGAATCTTTGAATTAGACCTCGTTAATGTAAAAAGGCTAATTGTAGTGCAAATCTGAAGCTCATGCCAAATGAAGCGGGACAAGGACCTAGCTAGACTCCAAATGGACAAAATGAGCGTTTATTTAAGTGTGATGTGAAGCGACCTAAATCATTTTAACATTTAAAAGCGACTCAAAATGAATTCGACATTAGTTAGAAACGGTTTAGTTAGCGTTAAACATGCGTAATAAAAGTCCGTGTTACATCACGAGGGTTTTGTGTGGGAGAATGCGGATATGGGTATCCACAGAGCCCCGGTTTGGTCGAGCTCGGACTAGAGCGCTAGTCAAACTCCACGACCATATCCAGGACCATTACGGTCTCGATCTGATCGTGAGCGAAGCATGTGTCCATGGGTGAGACGAGGACTTCGAACCGGGCTAAACGGGGAGGGGCGTGCGCATTTTAAGGACTTGGCGGTCCGTGCATGTTATAAGGGCCTGCCCGCCTGCTGAATGTCTTCGTCGTGCTTGTCGTTGTTGATGCCTTTGTATATGCCTGGTGTCGTTGGATGCCTGGTGCTGCTGCTTGTAATGTCTTCGTATTGCATGTGTTGAAATGTGAAAGGGGCTAAAGTGCAGGGGTGCAGGTGCTCGTAAGATGTTTGGGTATGCGTGAGGTGTACAATTGAGTAGGGGTGCTTATGTAGATGTAGGTCTCGTGAAAGAGCGTTCGTGTAATGCTTGTGCTTGAACTCGCCGAGGAGCGTCTATGTAGAGTGAAATGCTTGGAGTTAGGTGTATATTGCAGAGTGCTTGTGCTTGGGCTCGCCGAGGAGTGTCTATGTAGTCGTAATTGCATATGATTGCCTTCTGTTGAGGAGAAAATGATGTAATGCTCGTAAAGAGCGTTCGTGTATACCTTACATGCCGTACATTAAATGCTTAATATACGCGTATGGCGAACTGTAGGTGACGCCTTATCCCAAGCACGGGACGTACTTGGAGTTGCATTAGGGCCAAGATGAGTTAGGAATTGAAAAGTAGGCGTAAAACGAGAAAAAACCGAGAAAAACCACAGGCAGAAACCGCATAGCCTTATGCGGTTCATGGTGCAAACCGCATAAGGTTATGCGGTTTGCCTTAGTGGCTGTAGGGGGTTATATAACACGAGTGAGGCCGTGTTTGTTGCTCATTATATCACTTTCGGTTTCTTGCTCTAAAAAACGTCATTTTTCGATTTCTCAACCGTTTTTGTTCATTTTTCTTGCGTTGTCTTGCTATGGCATCAGGTAATGCTCCATTCTAACTTGCTTTTACGTTATTTGTCGTTGTAATTAGCTAGTTTTGCCTTGAAATGTTGAAAAGACGGGTTTTGAATGAAAACCCGAGTTTTGCTTGAAATTTGCCGTTTGAATGCTTGAAATTGTCGTCATTGTGTTGCATTATGCCATGTGAACGTGTATGTGTGAATTAATTGTGATTTAGACCGTCTTTGTGTGAAAAACGTCCAAATTAGGTTTCGGGCCCGAAAACGAACCCGGATTTTCCGACCCGGAATTTCGATTAAACTTCGGTGTAGGATGCCCATAGTGTGTATAGCATGCCTTTAGCGTTAGTTTTGCGAAAATGTCGAGTTAAGGCTTTCAGATCGCCGTCTTAAGTCGTAGTTAGACGGAGTAATTAAGGCGAATTGGGGGTTTTTGATCGGAGTGACCAAAATGCAATTGCTTGTAATGGGTTGTTGTTGGGGACTATTATGGCGTGTAGAAACCATAAAGTTGTAATTTTGAGGTGTAGAGAACGGTTTTCGGCTTAATTGTGGATTAGGCCTAAAAATGCTCTGCAGGGCGTATAGTGTAATGTGTTAAGGGATGTATATGTATTATGTGCATATTATTTGTGTGTATTTGTGTATGTGTATGCCAAGTTGTATGCTTGCATGTATTATAGCTGTATGTATTGGTTGTGTTTGGTTGCAGGGGAAAATTCTAGTCGTGTTACGAGATCGAAATCTCGTAGGAGTGCTAGCTCGAGGACTGAGGGAGCCTCTAGCTCGAGTGGTTTGAGGCGTACGCGTAGTGAGAGGGATGCTGACCCTCGTGACTTGCGCACGAGACGTGGTCAGTCACGAGGTAGAGGTCGTGGGAGGAATGTCCCTGTGCCTGATCCTGAGGAGGAGGAGGCGGATGCGCTTGCTTTAGTTGACGAGATAAAGGCTGGGATGGACGTCAAGGAGGAGGCTGAGGAGGTCGAGGAGGCTGCGCCTTGAGCAAGTAGCTCTAGGCCGCGAAGGTCGCGCGTGAACAGGGCCTTTGCCAAGGGTTGGGATGGCCATAACCTTCTACTTGCTCCGGAGAGACACGTTTCCTATCGAGCGACGATGGGTTGGCAGAAAGGCTCGATGAGGACTTTCTCGGGCGTCTCGTCCGTGATGTGTGCTTTTGAGGAGAAGCTTTCGCCGAGAGCGCAGGCTTGGGTGCTGCGTAGTGCTTTTGGCCCGTCGGTCGGCCATTGGAGGGAGATTGCAGGGAGGAAGCAGACGGCGAACCTGATGTTGATCAGGGCCTTCCTAGACAGGTACTGGGACACCATGACGACGTTCCATATGCCCGGCTTCGAGGCCGGCATTACCTTGTCTGAGTATGCGGTCATGACGGGGCTGCCGTTCGGGGACCGTGACATGAGTTTTGAGTTTGCGCCGTCCGTTGTGGACGAGATTATGCTTCCGCGATTAGCGGTGGTTTGGAAGGTGATTTGTGAGGTGCACCACCTTACACTTTCAAGATGAGCTACATCTTGAAGTACTTTGAGGAAGACCGAGCATGGCCCCTCGGAGTGGAGTGGGCGTAATGCTCGTATGTGGCGTGGTGGTTTGTCGTAGCCGTGTACTTGGCGATAAGGGTGGCGAGCGTCGGCGTCGGTCCTTATGCATCTCCTGGATTGGAATGCAATTGGGACGTTGGTAGGTGACGCCGTCTGCAGGTTTGTGCATTCGTTTACGCATGGATGCCGTGAGACCACGGGTCATGGATCGAGGGTCGCGACTATCCTTAGTCTCGCCTGGATTCTTGATGGAGGTACGTGTGGATTTTGTTTTTGTTTTAGATGCACTGTTGTTTGTTTTTGTTGTCTTTGTAACGTGTTTTTGTTTCTTGTGTGTGCAGTCGTGGATTCTTAGCCATTTTCCTTTTCTGTTCCCCCCGCATGCTACGAGGATCGTGAGAGAGTATCCGTGATGCGTGCCAGAATGCGATGTAACCGTCTTTGCGTTTAACTGGTCGTATGACGAGGTTCGGGACCGTCTGAACCGGATGCGGTTTGATCAGGTTTGTGCTTGAACCATTTTAAATAGCGTGTACTTAAAATGACTGTATTTATGAGTGTTTGTTTTTATTTTTGCTTGTAGTTCATGCCGTTCCCGTGGGGCCAGTATGCGGGCATTCCGGAAGGCATCGGGGCGCGGTTTGCAGTGCGAGAGACCCAGCGTCTGTACTTGGCGACGTCGTATGGGCCGGTTTGGTACCTTGGGGAGCGTTTGGTTTATCAGGCCGGGTGGCCGGCTCCGGTGGTGCCTAGGGACCCGCCGAGGGTCCTGTTTGAGCGAGGGGTTTCCGCTCAGGATCGGATGGCGTTGTACGGGGAAGGAGAGTCGGTGAGTCTTCTCTGTCCTGGGGAGGATTATGGCCAGTTTGCTCAGTCTCGGCTTACTTGTGGGCCGATTGAGGTATGCTTGCTTCGTTTGAGGGTGCGTAAGGTAATTTTTGCGAAAAATTTCCCTGACGTGTGCGTTTTGAACTTGTTTTGTAGGAATTTGATCCCGAGATGGCGGAGCAGCCTGGTGACTTTCCTACCACCGTTGAGTACGACGAGTCGGGTGTGCGTCGTACCTTCACTTTGCCGTCATACTTGCCGGTGACCACTGACGCGGGCATGGACAGCTGGACGGGCAGGGTGAAGAAGGTATGTATCTTTGTCTTTGTATTTGTGAGTGAGCCCCCAGTTTGATCGAGGTATGAGTTATAGCGATGATCAAACTTTGTGAGAGTCGTTTTTTTGTGTTACCCCCTCGAGTTTGACTTAATTTGAGTGAAATTAAGGCAAAGTGGGGTTGATTGCTTTTGTTTTGAAATTTCCCCCCGAAGTTTGACTTAATTTGAGTGAAATTAAGGCAAAATGGAGAGAATGCGCTTTGTGTTTGAAATTTCCCCCTAAGTTTGGCTTAATTTGAGTGAAATTAAGGCAAAATGGAGAAAAATGTGAAGTGTTTTTGTGTTGTGTATCACAGGTGGCTAAGGAGGCTCATAAGAAGCTATGGCGGATAGCCAACAGGTGGAGGATGGCTTGAAATTTGGCAGTGCTCGGTTGTGTCGAGCCGGTGAGGCAGCTCGGTCGGCGCGAGTTTGAGCAGTATCGTCGTCGTCATCCGGAGTGAATTTGTGTAACATAGATTGTGTGAACCTTTGTGTACATGTCGTTGTAGCTTGAACTTTGAACTTGATTGTTGTTGTGAACCTGTTTGGTAAGCCTGTTTGAAAAATGAAATGATTCCCGAGTGGGATGCATTGATGTTGATTTTAGATTGTGAAAATGCGTTTGCAAAAAGTTCATTTTAAGTGCGAAATGAGCTTGCATGAATGTCGAAAATGTTATGTGTTGACTCGTGGTATGAATCGTTGTTGCTAAAGTGAAGTGTAATGTTGCTGCATGGGGAACAACAAGAGAATGTCGTAGGGTAGTGTAGATTGTGGTGTTTAGGAAAGACGAAATTAGAAAAGTTCATGAGAAAACCGCCCCTTGAACCGCATAGCCTTATGCGGTTTAGGTCAAACCGCATAGGCTTATGCGGTTTGGGAGTCTAACCGCATAGGGCTATGCGGTTTGGCGGCGTGGCTAGTAATCTTTGAGTTTCCATATTAGTAATATGTTTTGTATATAAGGAGGGGGGGTGCGTGCTATAATCCTCATTCACCATTACTTCTTTTCTTCTCTTCTAATACAAGTTTTTGCTCTCATAAATATATTAGGTATATTTATTAAAGTTTTTTGTATTCAAGAAAATGGTGGAGCATTTTGATGCTCTTTTGAAGAGGTGGACTTCCTCATTAAGTCCGGCGATGAAGAGGGCGGTGTATGACGATGGTGCCGGTGTTTTTATTGGCTTTCGCCAAATGAAAGTCGATCTTGACTTCCTGGATGCGTGCTTAGATTATTGGGATCCTAGCTTTCATGTGTTTAGGTTTCCCGGGGGAGAGGTGTGTCCTTTGATAGAGGAGTTTGCGGCCATCGCTGGGTGGTCGAAACGGACTACTCCTGTGGTTGTAAGGAGTGAGCTTTGGTACAACGGGATGCTGCGAAACTTCCTTGGGATGACAAACGCTCATGCTGCGGGTTTGTTTGAGGGAGGCAAGGTAAACATGCTTATCTTGTGTCAACGATACATGAATAAGGTTGATACTAGTATTTCGGACCGTTCTAGGCGGAGGGCCCTTACTTTTTGTTTGGTTCATCGTTATGCTTTTGCGGGGTCCATGCCAGATGGAGTGTTCGGAAACGCGAGCTATGCTCGTGTTGTCGAAGAGATGAAAAGGGGATATGATCCTTCTGCCTTGATTCTAGCGGACCATACTGGGCTTAGACGACCGTTCTGCTAATCGTCTGAGCTCGTACCGGGGTTGTGCTAGGATTCTCAACATTTGGCTCATGGAGAGGCTAAGTGTGTATAAAGCTCTTCCCCTTGGAAGTGTCTTCAAGGCTGCAGCGACGACGTCGCGAAAGATGGAGTGGGCTGACCTTCGGGAGCATTCATTAAACTACTACCGGGGGTTCGTGAAGGAGAGCTCCATTCGTTGGTATGTGTCTTGGTGGGGTATTACGGCGATTACGGCGCCGTCTGTTGCGAATGTGTCTCGTGGGTTGATGTTGTGCGGGTTTGAACGAGGGGTGTGGATTCATCCTCTGCGCTTGAAGAGGCAAATCGGGCTTGCTCAGACCATAACCGAGCAGGATACTCAGGTTGGAGGGGTTGTTGTGCTAAACAACCAAATGATCGATGCTTGGATCCGAGGATGGTCGGACCGTGTTACTTGGGCTGTTCCGGAGCATATAGAGTCCAGTCGTGTTACGGACTTCTATACACGATGGTACCGTTCCAATGATCCTCAGGAATGGGAGAATCAAAGGAGGAGGGAAAAGAATGGGCCAAGGCCCTCCTTGGCGTATGAGGTGGTGCGCGAAAGGAGGGACTATGGTGATCTTTGTGCTGTTAGTGTGGATGCTTCTATTTCGAGACCGGCGCGGGAAAGGCTTGGACCGAAGGTGACTGTTAAAGATCATCTGGGGTCAAGGATCGAGGAGCCCCCAGTCGAGCAGGACGAGGATCCGGTCGAGCCCCCAGGTTTTGAGAGATCTATTCCCGTTCTTAGTTCGAAAATTGTGGCGGATCGGCCCCTTGAAGATGAAGAGGCTAATCCAAAGCGTCAGAAGATGACTTGAGTAGTTTGCTTTGTTTTGTTTCGAAAATTTCCTTTATTTAAATACATGTTTTAGATTTGAATAAAGGGTTAAGGAGGCTTGTTCCTAGCTCATTTCTAAATCGCGAAAAATTCTAAATAAAGTAATAAAATAGAATTAATTTGCTTTTGTCTTATCTCGTTGCTTTCTTTTGTTTTGCTTTAAAATGTTCTCGACCTTTTTAAGCTTCAAACATTCGTATTTTGCCTTAAAATCCTCGACCTGTTTAAGCTTTGGATTTGTTTGTTTAATTTGTCTTGTCCTTAAGTCCTCGACCTTTTTAAGCTTTGGACTTGGATTTTTGTTTTGTTTTGTGTTGACTGTGCTCTCGACTTTTTTAAGCTTTGAGCGTGTCCTTTTGTGAGTGCATCGCCCTTGACCTTTTTAAGCTTTGGGCGTGCGTGCTAGGAAGTTCGGTTGCGCTTTTGACAAATTTGCCTCGTATCCAGCGTTTCCACGGAATCAAACCGGCGTAGTTCGTGTGATTCGGTTGAGCTCTTTGCAAAGCTGCCTACGTATCCACAGTGCGTGGAATCAAACCGAGCGTAGTTCACCCATGCGAGAGTGAGTTTTGTTTTTGAAATACATTGCAAAGTTGTTTGTGTTTAGGGGTAGTATTTCTTGAGTTGATCAAGATTTGTTGGTAATCGGAAGTCCTGACCGTCGAGGTCAGTTAGTTTCACGGCTCCTCCGGGAAGGATTTCCTTGACCAAATACGGTCCGGCCCAATTGGGTTTGAATTTTCCTCTTGGATCGACTGGTAATGGTGCTCGGACTGATTTGAGTACTAGGTCACCCACTTTGATGTTTCGTGGCTTGACCCGTTTGTTGTAGGCGCGTTGTAGGCGAGATTGGTACATTCGGACTGTACTTAGTGAATGTAACCGTCTTTCGTCTAAAAAGATGAGTTGTTCATATCGTTCGCGTGCCCATTCGCCGAGGAATGTCCGCTTCCATGAGGATTGAAGGGATTGCATCTCGATTTCTGAGTTGAGCGGCTTCCATCCCGTAGGTTAGGAAATAGGGTGTCATGCCCGTGGGTGTGCGGATGGTTGTCGCGGTATCCCCATAATGCAAATGGGATTTTGTTGGGTCGATCGTGGCGGTGTCGATCATCTTTTTGAGGATTGATCTGACGGTTTTGTTTCTTTGCCTCGGCCAGCCGTTAGTTTGTGGTCGGTAGGGTGATGATTTGTGTCGTTGTATCTTGTATTTGAGGAGAAGTGGTTCGACCTCTCCTTGGAAGTGTGTGCCTTGGTCGCTTATGAATTCGTGGGGTATGCCATAGCGACAAATGATGTTGTTTTGTATGAATTTTGCAACCTCTTTTGTGCCTAGTTTGCGGTATGATGCGGCTTCGACCCATTTGGTGAAATAGTCGATGGCCACGAGAATGAAGCAGTGTCCTCCTGCTCCTACGGGTTGAACTTTGCCTATGACGTCAATTCCCCAGGTTGAGAAAGGCCATGGCGAGGTCAAACTGTATAGTGGTGAAGGAGGGATGTGTTGTACGTTTGCAACAATTTGACAATTATGGCAGTGTTTGACATACTTTGCGCAGTCGGCTTCCATGGTTGTCCAGTACCATCCTAGCCTTATGATTTGTTTGCACATGGCTCGTGCGTTCATGTGTGGTCCGCACTCGCCATCGTGTACTTGGGACATGATTTCGTGTCCCTTTTTGTGGTCGACGCACAAGAGTAGTATGCCTTGAGGCGTCTTTTTGAGTAGTTTGCCCATTTCCATCACGAATTGTGATGATAATAGGCGTAGGGCTCGCTTGGCCCGTTTGTCGATGTTTGGTGGGTATTCACCGTTTGTTTTGTAGTTGATGATTGCTTGGTACCAAGGGTCGGTTTGCTCTTCCTCGGTTTCAATGTCACAGATGTAGGCGGGTTCATTCCGTCGTTCCACGACAATGGGTAGCATTTCCATTCCCGGGGGTATGTTGATTAGTGACGCGAGTTTGGATAACGCGTCGGCGAATTGGTTTTCTTCGCGTGGGAGGTGTATGAATTCTACGTGATAGAATTCGTTTATGAGCTCTTGTATTTTGTTTTGGTATAATGCCAGGTTTTCATTAAGTATCTTCCATGCTCCGGATACTTGGTTGATTATGAGGGAGGAGTCCCCATAGACTCTTATATTGCGGGCGTTGAGTACAAGCGCTGCTTGGAGACCGTGCAAGCACGCTTCGTATTCTGCGGCGTTGTTTGTAACGTCAAAATCTAGTTTGATGGATAAGGGGGTGTGTTCGCCATTCGGGGATATGAGAAGTATTTGTTGGAGATAGTGTCCTCCACAGTTAGTGTGATTAATTTATTAAATCTCTTACAGGATCACAAAGGATACTTGTATTTAAAATCAGCTGATTAACGTATATCGGTAACGGTTGGCTTGCTAGAAAGTTTGACGTTACTGTCATATAGATGGCGGTGATCAGCTGGTCCTTATCGGTCACACCTATAGGACGATTTTATGAAATGTAATGTGAATACATTGATGCCTTAATTATATCTAAACAGTTAGAAATTTGGAAATGTATTTGAATAATTATTTAATGTGATTAAATAGATTATTGTTATACGGTTACATAAATTGGTGGGTGAGCTGAATTAAGTGTTAATTCACATGTGTATAATAGTTATGAGCTACATTTATATTATAAATATATTTGATATTTATAGTTAAAATAATGCTATAAGCTATGTTATTTAATTTATTGTATTATACGATAATCAATTAATTAAATACATATTATACATATGATTTTATATGTATTGTACATATAAGATACTAAAAACAAAATACACACAATACACACACATTTGTGTCGTGTGATATGTATGTATTGAAGTTGTTTTTATTTTGTTTATTTTAGTGATAATAAGGTGGTTAATAGGTGGTTATTTACTACTCACCATCACTTAAATAACTCCCCCCCACTAACTAAGTAACTTACCCACTAAATACACTATTAAACTAACTAATCTACTCATTATATGATGATGAGAAAATTGGTATAGTGTGAGTGTGTGTGTCGAGTATATTGGAGAGAAAAAGAGAGAATTTGTTCTCATATTTTCCACTCATCTTATTTCCATATTTACTTCATATATTAATCGTAATATATACATCGTTTTCTAGCATAAACACAAGGCATTTCATAAGGCGTTTTGGGTGCAATTGATAAGAGATATTCTACTTTGAATATTGGTTTGTAAAACGTAATTCGGGTACGTTTTAGGAGGTTCTTAGGCCGTTTGTCGAAGAATTAGAAAGGTTATTTCTATTCTTTTCTAATTCATATTATTATCGTTTTGTATAATCTTGGGCATGTTAATACGATTAACATTTTAGTAGCAATATCGTGTTTCATATTTCTACAAGTGGTATCAGAGACAGGCTCAAAATGATTTTAATATGAATTAAAATTGAAAAATAAAATTGTTTATTTGTTCATAATTCATCTCGGCATTTTTTTTATTTTCGAAATTTTTGGGTTTAATTTAATTGTTTTAAATTGTTAGAATGATTAAATTAAATTGATATGCAAGTTTGTTATATGTAAATATTTTGATAAGATCATTATTTGAGATGTATAACACTCAATTTTGGTTTAAATGTGATTAAAATCAAAATAATATGATTATATGATAATTATAAAGTTTATTATATGATAATAAAATTTGTGACGTTATTTATGAAATTATATCATTGTCAATTTATTTTGCATATATTAAAAGTTTCGAAATATTTATATATATATATATATATATATATATATATATATATATATATATATATATATATATATATATATATATATACATGTCGAATTTTTTTTGTTAAATATGATTTAATAAGAATAATTGTTTATATATATGTGTGTAAAATTTTTTTTTGGCCGAAACAAAATAAAAAAAAAAATGTTTTTGTTTTTTTTTATTTGCATTGGCCGAAATCTTTTAAAATTGAATTAATATGATTGATTCATTTTGTTTTTAATTTGAAAGTCAAATTGATCTTGTTTTGAAATGCCTTATTGAATTGTCATAAAAGTGTTTATGATATATGAGTATATATGATGCCATTTATTTTAAAATAGTTTAAAATGATTATTGAATTGATTCATTATATGTGATATGTTGAATTAATTCTTATTTCTCAATTTATGTATGACATGATTGATTTTATGTTAATAGGTGAATTTTTATGAAATTTTCACTTAAACATATTTTTAGTAGGTGGTTTGTGTTTTTCATGCATTTGGATGTATGAAATTTTTGTTTTAGTTGATGAATGCGTTTATATTTGATTGCGTTTTATATCTAGTGTGGCCTAAGTTTTCTTTTAATTGCATTTTCGTAATGATGAAAATGTGATTTTGGGATTTTCACATCTCCAACTTGTAATTTTCTTTTATCCTAGATTATTTGTAAATAGGATTTACATTGTAATAGCTAGTGGTACAAGAAGAGGAGATTGGAGGTTTGCCATTCCTTTTGGTGATCCAAAGATGGAGGTTTTGGAGCTTTACTTTTGGAGTTAGGGTCCTTTCTTTCAAGGATTCCAATTTGTATTTTATAGGGTCCAATTTGATTGGATTCCGCCTTGTACCGTTTTTGATAGGCCACACTAGGTTTTATGTGCTTGTTTTATTCTTGTTTTTCGTCATATTCCGCCTAAAACAAACCACCTAAATAGATGAATATTGATTCATTCCCACGTGTTAGTTAAAATAGTTATAACATATGATGTTTTAACGTTTTTTAAACATATGATGTTTTAACAAGTCATCGTTCACTTAGACTCACCTATATTGTTCACTTAAATGAGTTTTTTAATGGATGATGAGATCTCATTCTTTTTTTTCTTTTAAAATTGAGATATAGTCTTTCTAAATCGAATCATTATGAATCCCTTGTTCGTCGGTGGGCATATAGGACCTGTTGTTAAATCCATGTGTACCCCTTCTACCTTGGGTAAGTAGTTGATGTCGATGTTAGTTGAACTCAACATTTGGTTTTCACTAATATGTGAGAATCGAAATGGACTATTAATAAATTTGAGAAATTTATGAACCAAGAGTTTTTAAAAGTTAAAAATTAGTCAAATAGTTGACTTATCGATTTATTGAAATTTGAGTCTTGGAATCATTTATATAATTCTTGAGTGGGATCAATTATATGAATGCTTTTAGTTTATTTACATGTTTTAAATAGACGCTTTATATTTGGTGATTGCTTATGTTTGTTTTATCTTCTTATATTGTAGATATATTTGTTGCTATTTCTGCATTATTATGGCTGATAATACTGCTACCCCCACTAGTCTTAGTCTTGACTAGGGAGTCATGGTTACGTTCCTTTATGGACCATGTCTCCTACAACCAAAACTATCGTCTCAAGTCAGATGGTAGTAACTTCACCGAATGGGAGGCGGCATTAAAGAATGCTGCCATCGCAGACGGAAAATTGAAGTATCTCATGGAGCCAATTCCGGCTGAACCTACTGCTCGATCTGGAGCTCAACGAACTGCATACGATGAGTTTGTTAAAGAAGCGGGTGCGATTAAGAACGTACTCATATATGCAATGGATTCACATTTGCAACGTCGCTTCATTTCCCAAGGTGCAAATCGCATTTTCACCTCGCTGACTAATGAATTCTCGCAAGCTCAGAATTGTTAGGTATGATGCGGTATGCGCTTCTTTGAAGCTAAGGCTGCAAAGGGCCAACTGTTAGCGCCCACATGCTTAATATGATTGAGAATGTGGAGAAGTTAGACGCTTGGTTGCAAGATTGAAGAGTCAATCATTGTTGATCGTATCCTACACTCACTTCATGATGGATTCACTCAGTTTAGGGTGAATTACAACATGAATGATATGAAGAAGAGTCTTCACGAACTTCATTCTCTGCTTGTGCAAGCTGAGAAAGATCTTAATTTGAGTGGGAGTCACAAGAAAGATGTTCTTGTGATACGATCTAAGGGAAAGGAAAGGCACTCTTTGCCTCGAATGCTAAGCGACCTCATTTCAAGAAGAAAGGTCAGCCTAAACCCAAGAGTGGTCCTGGGGAGTCAAGTCACTCAAAAGGCAAGAAGAGCAAAGAAAAGGAGGGAAAATGTCACCATTGCCAGCAGTCTGGGCATTGGAGAAGGAATTGTCCTAAGTACCTCGAGGACATAAAAGCTGGACGTGCGACAGCTCAAGGTATGTCATCTAATATTCACATGATAGAAATTAATCATGCAAGTTCCTCTGTTTGGGTATTTGATACTGGATGTGGTTCTCACATTTGTAATCACTTGCAGGGCCTCCGGACGTAAGACGCGTGGCTAAAGGCGATGTTGATTTACGTGTTGGGAATGGAGCAAAGGTTCTTTGCGGTTTCTGTAGGAACTTACATCTTGTTTTTACCTAGTGGTTTGGAACTTTGTTTGAATAATTGTTATTATGTTCCAAGTTTGTCAAAGAACATTATTTCAAGATTAACATGTTGGATGTTTATGGTTTTTCATTTATTATTAA
Source organism: Dianthus caryophyllus (assembly GCA_023091065.1). Taxonomy (NCBI): domain Eukaryota; kingdom Viridiplantae; phylum Streptophyta; class Magnoliopsida; order Caryophyllales; family Caryophyllaceae; genus Dianthus; species Dianthus caryophyllus. The sequence continues at coordinate 11,664,872 of CM041520.1, forward strand.
GAACAATTGTTGTACTTTTTCTTTAAATGATGTTATTTATGGTCAAGCGTTTTCCATGAATGGTATTTATGTTCTAGATCAAACGCAAGAAATATATCATGTGGGTAATAAAAAGGCTAAATTAGGTGATAAAGATCAAACGTATTTATGGCATTGTCGAATGGGACACATAAATGAAAAACGAGTAAAGAAACTCATTAAGAATGGGATTATTTCACCATTTGGTTATGAATCATTTGGTACTTGTGAATCATGTCTCATTGGAAAGATGACTCGTATATCTTTTAAAGGTATTGGAATGCGAGCCAGTGACTTACTAGGACTAATACATACCGATGTATGTGGACCAATGTCTGTCACAGCACGAGATGGCTATAGATATTTCATCACTTTTACTGATGATTTAAGTAGATATGGGTATGTCTATTTAATGAAACATAAAAGTGAATCTTTTGAGAAATTCAAGGAGTTTCAAAATAAGGTTGAGAACCAACTAGATAGAAAAATAAAGGCATTACGATCAGATCGTGGTGGTGAATATTTATCTAATGAATTTGATCAACACCTAAAGGATTGTGGCATTGTATCACAATTAACTCCACCTGGAACACCACAATTGAATGGTGTGTCCGAACGGAGAAATCGGACCTTGTTAGACATGGTTCGCTCCATGATGAGTCACACGGTTTTACCAGATTCATTGTGGGGGTTTGCTCTAAATTCTGCTGCACTCATTCTAAACCGAAGTCCGACTAAAGCGGCAGACAAAACCCCATATGAGATGTGGAAAGGAAAAGTTCCTGATTTGTCCTTTATTCGGGTTTGGGGATGTGAGGCTTACGTTAAGTGGAGACCTGACGATAAGCTAGGCCCACGATCGGTCAAAACATACTTTGTGGGATATCCAAAAGGAATGTTTGGTCATTACTTTTATTCACCTGCTGAACAACGAGTTTTTGTTGCAGCTAGTGCTAAATTCTTAGAGAAAGAGTTTATCACGAATAACCAAAGTAATAGGGTTTTTGAGTTGTCAGAAATCTCAGAACCAGACACTGCACATGTGATGGAGGAAGATATTCCTTCAACCTCCACTGCAGTAGCTATTCCTGCGGAACCTAGGAGGTCAAGTCGAGTCTCTTATCCTCCGGATCGATACATTGGTATCGTTGAAGAAGGAAATGGAGATGATTTATTACTTCTTGAAAGTAATGAACCGACTACCTACAAAGGTGCAATGACTAGTTCTGACTCGAAGCTATGGCTTGAAGCCATGCATTCCGAGATAGACTCCATGTACGAGAACGAAGTATGGGATCTGGTTGATTTGCCTGAAAAGGTTAGACCTCTTCAGTGCAAATGGATTTATAAGATAAAACGTTCACTAGGTGGACAACCAGATATCTATAAAGCACGACTTGTTGCAAAAGGTTTCACCCAAGTGCAAGGTTTACACTACGATGATATCTTTGCACCTGTCGTCATGCTTCGATCTATCCGGATTATCTTAGCGATTGCTGCATTTCATGATTATGAAATATGGCAAATGGATGTGAAGACCGCCTTCTTAAATGGTTATTTAGACGAGGAATTGTACATGGTACAACCCGAAGGCTTCACGGATCCAAAATATCCTAAGAAAGTATGCAAACTTAAGCGTTCCATTTATGGACTTAAGCAAGCATCGAGGAGTTGGAATCATCGATTTGACCAAGTGATTAAACAATATGGTTTTAAACGATCAGTCGAGGAACCATGTTTATATGTCAAATCAAGTGGGAGCTATATTGCATTCCTAGTTTTGTATGTAGATGACATCGTTAATAGGGAATCACATTCCTATGCTTTCTTACGTAAAGAATGGTTAAAGAATCATTTTCAGATGAAAGACTTAGGTGAACACGCAGAATACTCGGTATTCAAATCTATAGAGATAGATCCAAGAGAATGTTGGCGTTGAGTCAAGAATCTTATATAGATAAAATTCTTGAGAGGTTCAGTATGACGAACTCAAAAAGGGGTAATCTTCCGATGGTTCATGGGGTGCATTTAAGTAAGACTCAATCACCTAAATCACCAGAAGAAATAGAACGCATGAATCGAATTCCATACGCTTCGGCCGTAGGATCGATTATGTATGCTATGATGTGTACACGTCCAGACGTGGCATACGCACTTAGTATGACGAGTCGTTACCAAAAGGATCCAGGTGAAAGTCACTGGATTGCTGTTAAGAACATCCTTAAGTACTTAAGAAGAACTAAGGGTTGGATGTTAGTATATGGTGGAGACGAAGAGTTATGTGCAAAAGGTTTCACAGATGCTAGTTTCCAAACGGATAGAGATGATTCTAAGTCTCAATCCGGATTCGTTTTTACACTTAATGGTGCGGCAGTGAGTTGGAAAAGTTCCAAGCAATCAGTCACAGCAGATTCCACCACAGAATCTGAGTATATTGCAGCTTCCGAAGCAGCTAAAGAGGCAATATGGATGCGTCAGTTCTTACAAGGACTAATGGTAGTTCCTAGTGCGAATGACCCAATCACTGTTTATTGTGATAACAGTGGTGCCATATTCCAAGCTAAAGAGCCTAAATCTAGCAATAAGTCTAGACATGTGTTGCGGAAGGCTCATATGATACGAGATTACGTGGAGCAAAAGGAGATAGAGATTTGCAAGGTTGTCACGGATGACAACATAGCGGACCCTCTCACGAAGCCATTGTCATACAATAAACATGTTGAACATGTTGTATCAATGGGACTGAAGAGTGTTCCTGATTTTCATTAGTTTGTTTTTAGATAATGTATCTGTTAAAACTACTACTTTGTAATCATCAAAATTATTATTTTATATATCGTATTTCATGTGGATTGTGTGACAATTTTGAACGCCACTGAGTGAACTGATTTACTTTATATATGTTTTGTCCATAATCACCAAAGTGAGCTGATAACTCTAGGTGATTACATTGTGGGTTGATAGATGGTAGGTTCAATAACCATAAGGACATGTGATGTCTGATCAAACACATATCACGAGGTATAGAGGATCTTTGCGTAGGACATAGTGACCACTTAAATGAAGTCCTAAATGTCTGAACATTTTTGCACAGTCGTGGATAGGGCGTTCATTGTGTTCCTAGAGTCGATTCTTTTGACTCGATTGTTTCTTGAGATAAGAGCGCTTTGGGTGACTTTGGTTTCTTTCTCGTGGTCGCACCGTAAAGGAGGCCGAGTAGATTTTTTCTCGGGTCATTTAAATGCGTGCTTTAATCTGCAAGATTCGAGTCAAGGAAAATATCCAATCTTATCGTTTTTTTTAATCTCAGGGCCACTCGAGGAGTAGTAACTGAAATGCATGGCCATGCTCGAATGTTGTGAATACATTTGTATATCAGTTAGTTGCTCTCTAGTCGAGGAAACCACTCTTGATACGATCGCTTGGTAGATACGACCTTGCGAAAGTGCGACTTTGCAAATATGTCTACCATTGAGTGGGAGATTTATATGGATATGAGAATCGTTAATCACACAGTTAAGCACTTGTAGGACAAGTGGGAGATTGTTGGAGCTAGTGTCCTCCACAGTTAGTGTGATTAATTTATTAAATCTCTTACAGGATCACAAAGGATACTTGTATTTAAAATCAGCTGATTAACGTATATCGGTAACGGTTGGCTTGCTAGAAAGTTTGACGTTACTGTCATATAGATGGCGGTGATCAGCTGGTTCTTATCGGTCACACCTATAGGACGATTTTATGAAATGTAATGTGAATACATTGATGCCTTAATTATATCTAAACAGTTAGAAATTTGGAAATGTATTTGAATAATTATTTAATGTGATTAAATAGATTATTGTTATACGGTTACATAAATTGGTGGGTGAGCTGAATTAAGTGTTAATTCACATGTGTATAATAGTTATGAGCTACATTTATATTATAAATATATTTGATATTTATAGTTAAAATAATGCTATAAGCTATGTTATTTAATTTATTGTATTATACGATAATCAATTAATTAAATACATATTATACATATGATTTTATATGTATTGTACATATAAGATACTAAAAACAAAATACACACAATACACACACATTTGTGTCGTGTGATATGTATGTATTGAAGTTGTTTTTATTTTGTTTATTTTAGTGATAATAGGTGGTTAATAGGTGGTTATTTACTACTCACCATCACTTAAATAACTCCCCCCCACTAACTAAGTAACTTACCCACTAAATACACTATTAAACTAACTAATCTACTCATTATATGATGATGAGAAAATTGGTATAGTGTGAGTGTGTGTGTCGAGTATATTGGAGAGAAAAGGAGAGAATTTGTTCTCATATTTTTCACTCATCTTATTTCCATATTTACTTCATATATTAATCGTAATATATACATCGTTTTCTAGCATAAACTCAAGGCATTTCATATAACGTTTTGGGTGCAATTGATAAGAGATATTCTACTTTGAATATTGGTTTGTAAAACGTAATTCGGGTACGTTTTAGGAGGTTCTTAGGCCGTTTGTCGAAGAATTAGAAAGGTTATTTCTATTCTTTTCTAATTCATATTATTATCGTTTTGTATAATCTTGGGCATGTTAATACGATTAACATTTTAGTAGCAATATCGTGTTTCATATTTTTACAGTATTCCTACTCCACATCCTCGATAGTTGGAGGAGCCGTCGAAGTATAACTCCCATTGTTCTTGGTTGATGTTGTAAATCCCATCGTCTGGAAGGGATGTTGTGTTGATGATTGGTTGTTCGTTGCTTGCGTTTTCAGCTAGGAAATCGGAGACTGCTCGTCCCTTGATTGCTTTGAGGGGTACGTACTTAAGGTCGAATTCGGCTAGGAGCAATGTCCATCTGGCCATTCGTCCGTTAAGCACAGGTTTCTCGAAAAGGTACTTTACGGGGTCCATTTTTTAGTAGACCTTCGTTTGGTGTGCTAGCATATAGTGACGGAGTTTTTTGGATGACCATACCAATGCTAGACAGCTCTTCTCGACGGGTGAATATCGAGTTTCGTAATCGAGAAATTTCTTGCTAATGTAGTAGATTGCGTGTTTTTCGCCGTTTATCTCTTGAGCGAGCATGGCGCCCATGGCGGTAGGGGTTGTTGTGAGGTATAAGGATAGTGGTAAATCCTTTTGGGGTGGTCGTAGAACTGGTGGGTTAGTTAGCAATTCCTTGACCTTGTCAAATGCTTTTTGACATTGTTCGTCCCATTCAACGTGGTCGGTTTTCTTGAGTTTCTTGAAAACTGGTTCACGTATCATGGTGAGTTTGCTAATGAAGCGTGAGATGTATTGGATTTGGCCCAAGAAACTTCGAATTTCGTCGAGGTTCTTCGGGGGTTGCATTTCTAGAATTGCTTTGACTTTCGAGGGGTCGACCTCGATGCCTTTTGGCTCACTACGTGTCCTAGTAGTTTACCGGATTTAACTCCAAAAGCACATTTTTGGGGATTGAGGCGCATTTTGTATTGTCGTAGGCGCGTGAAGAACTTGCGGAGGTTAGTGATATGACCACTTCTCTCCTTTGACTTCACGATCATATCGTCGACGTAAACTTCGACTTCTTTGTGCATCATGTCATGTAGAAGGGTTGTGGCGGTGCGTTGGTATGTGGCACCGACATTGATTAGGCCGAAAGGCATGACCGTGTAGCAGTATGTGCCCCATGGTGTAATGAAGGCCGTCTTTGCCATGTCTTCTAGTGACATTTTGATTTGGTTGTAGCCTGCGTAGCCGTCCATGAAGGATAGGAGGGCGTGATCGGCGGTGTTGTCGACTAAGACGTCCACATGGGGTAATGGAAAGTCATCATTGGGACTAGCTTTGTTCAAGTCGCGAAAGTCAACGCATACTCGAATTTTGCCATTCTTTTCAAGACTAGGACCATGTTTGAGACCCATTCAGGATATTCGATGACTTGGATGAAACCGGCTTGTAGTTGTTTTTCGATTTTTTCTTTAACCATAAGGGACCATTCGGGACGTAGTCTTCTTAGCTTTTGCTTGATGGGTTTGTGTGGAACCCGGGAACCGCGTTCGGGGGACCCAACTCGGCGTCTTGCTTAAGGGCGGATTTTAAAGTTAAAAAAGATTAAGTTGGAAAAACCTTTAAGAACTGTTATGGAGTCGCCACCTAATTATCGCGGAAATTAGGAACCTGCTACCATGTTCTAAGTTAAAAACATGTCCTAGATTTTGGAGCACGCCGACACCCCTAGATCTAAGGCTTTGTGAAACCAGATTGGATTCGGGGTGAGCGTACTTTAGAAAAAGAGTTAATTCAAATAATGATTTATGAAAACCTTTTAGAAAAGCCTATGTAAAAATAGCCTCTACTGACCTAGAACAATCCTTGCAAGATGATATTTGAACTAATGTTATCGCTACGTACAAGTGCGATAAGTTTGTAAAAGAATGCAGATGCAGATGCAAAAAGATTGATTAAAACCCTCAGTTTAGCATGTTTAACTTGTTAACGAATACTGTTGATTAAAGGTCGAATTCATTGTTTAAGTTGATTTTAATGCAAAATAAGAAGGTGCAAGATGCATGCAAATAAAATAAAGTTCAATTGTCCATTGGTTTATTTTATAAGGTCGGTTGCTTATGCGAATTTGGCGTGTCATCGGATATGGAGTGTACCCGAAGTAAATAGAACACTTGGATTGCAAGCGCGCTGGGTGCCAAAGCCGGGGGGCGCTAAAGTGTAGACCCCTTTGTTAGTCCATAGAAAATAAGAAAAAGATTTGATCCAAGTGGATCGGTACCTACCTTGTCCTGACGCTTCAGATCTGGGCAGAGCTTCGCTTCTTGAACTTAAAAGGAGGATGAATTCAACACGGGATGGTGTGTTGAACTCAAGGATTTGAGTGCTTGAGGCTTTGTGGATGTGAAAGGGTGTAAGATGAGAATTTGTGGTGTAAAAGATGTATTCTGGTTGTGAAAGATGATGTCTCGAGGTTGGGTATAGGGGTGTATATATACTAAAAACCTCGGAGAAATTAGGAAATCGGGGATAAAAACAGGCCAAGGAACCGCATAGCCTTATGCGGTTGCTTGGGGAAACCGCATAGCCTTATGCGGTTGCCTACCCAAACCGCATAAGCTTATGCGGTTCGAGGGTCGGGTTTTTGTGTAGTTTCCTAGTTTCGGTTGAATTGTATCTTTGAAAGATTTCGAGATAATCTCAAACGTGAAGCTCAAGAAAACCCCTAGGATATTTCTGAGATATTTTGTGATGCTTAGGGCTTTGGAGTGCGGGCCAAAGGCTGGGTTTGGGCTCGGTTTTGGGCCCGAGACCCGAAAAAATGAAAAGGGTGTATTTGCATAGTTTTTGTGAAATAAGGTAAGACGTGAAGCCGTATTTTGTGTAAGAGGGGGCTAAATAGCGGTTTTAGCTACCGGGCCTAAATTTAGGAATTTAGGAATGCTGAATTAGACCTTGTTAATGTAAAAGGGCTAATTGTAGTGGAAATGCGAAGCTCATGCCAAATGAAGCGGGACAAGGACCTAGCTAGACTCCAAATGGACAAAATGAACGTTATTTAAAAGCGATGTGAAGCGACCTTAAACATTTTAACATTTCAAACGACTCAAAATGAATTCGACTTTAGCTAGAACCGTTTAAGTCAACGTTAAACATGCGTAATAAAAGTCCGTGATACATCACAGGGTTTTGTTTGGAAGGGTACGGATATGGGTATCCACAGAGCCCCCAGTTTGACTGAGCTCGGACTAGAGCGCTAGTCAAACTCCACGACCATATCCGGACCATTACAGTCTCGATACAGTTAGCGGAACGAAGCATGCGTCCATGGGTGAGACTAGGACTTCGAACCGGGCTAAACGGGGAGGGGCGTGCGCATTTTAAGGACTTGGGGTGTCTTTTTGAGTAGTTTGCCCATTTCCATCACGAATTGTGAGGATAACAGGCGTAGGGCGCGCTTGGCTCGTTTGTCAATGTTTGGTGGGTATTTACCGTTTGTTTTGTAGTTGATGATTGCTTAGTACCAAGGGTCGGTTTGCTCTTCCTCGGTTTCAATGTCACAGATGTAGGCGGGTTCATTCCGTCGTTCCACGACAATGGGGAGCGTTTCCATTCCTGGGGGTATGTTGATTAGTGACGCGAGTTTGGATAACGCGTCGGCGAATTGGTTTTCTTCGCGTGGGAGGTGTATGAATTCTACGTGATAGAATTCGTTTATGAGCTCTTGTATTTTGTTTTGGTATAATGCCAGGTTTTCATTAAGTATCTTCCATGCTCCGGATACTTGGTTGATTATGAGGGAGGAGTCCCCATAGACTCTTATATTGCGGGCGTTGAGTACAAGCGCTGCTTGGAGACCGTGCAAGCATGCTTCGTATTCTGCGGCGTTGTTTGTTACATCGAAATCCAATTTGATGGATAAGGGTGTGTGTTCGCCATTCGGGGATATGAGAAGTATTCCTACTCCACATCCTCGATAGTTGGAGGAGCCATCGAAGTATAACTCCCATTGTTCTTGGTTGATGTTGTAAATCCCATCGTCCGGAAGGGATGTTGTGTCGATGATTGGTTGTTCGTTGATTGCATTTTCGGCTAGGAAATCGGAGACTGCTCGTCCCTTGATTGCTTTGAGGGGTACGTACTTAAGATCGAATTCGGCTAGGAGCAATGTGCATCTGGCCATTCGTCCAGATTAAGCCGCAGGTTTCTCGAAGAGGTACTTTACGATCCGTTGTGGTATAGACCCTTGTTTGGTGTGCTAGCATATAGTGACGGAGTTTCTTGGATGACCATACTAAAGCTAGACAACTCTTCTCGACGGGTGAATATCGAGTTTCGTAATCGAGAAATTTCTTGCTGATGTAATAGATTGCATGTTCTTCGCCGTTTATTTCTTGAGCGAGCGTGGCGCCCATGGCGGTAGATGTGGTTGTAAGGTATAAGGATAGCGGTAGATCCGCTTGGGGTGGTCGTAGAACTGGTGGGTTAGTTAGCAATTCCTTGACTTTGTCAAATGCTTTTTGACATTCTTCGTCCCATTCAACGTGGTCGGTTTTCTTGAGTTTCTTGAAAACTGGTTCACATATCATGGTGAGTTTGCTAATGAAGCGCGAGATGTATTGGATTTGGCCTAAGAAACTTCGAATTTCGTCGAGGTTCTCCGGGGGTCGCATTTCAAGGATTGCTTTGACTTTCGAGGGGTCGACCTCGATGCCTCTTTGGCTCACTACGTGTCCTAGTAGTTTACCGGATTTAACTCCAAAAGTACATTTTTGGGGGTTGAGGCGCATTTTGTATTGTCGTAGGCGAGTGAAGAACTTGCGGAGGTTAGTGATGTGACCACTTCTCTCCTTCGACTTCACGATCATATCGTCGACGTAAACTTCGACTTCTTTGTGCATCATGTCGTGTAAAAGGGTTGTAGCGGTGCGTTGGTATGTTGCGCCAAAGATTGATTAGGCGAAGGGCATAATCGTAGTAAGATGTCCCCCACGGTGTAATGAAGGCCGTCTTTGCCATGTCTTCGAGTGACATTTTGATTTGGTTGTAGCCCGCGTAGCCGTCCATGAAGGATAGGAGGGCGTGATCGGCGGTGTTGTCGACTAGGACGTCCACATGGGGTAACGGAAAGTCATCTTTGGGACTAGCTTTGTTCAAGTCGCGAAAGTCAACGCATACTCGAATTTTGCCATTCTTTTTCAGGACTGGGACCATGTTTGAGACCCATTCAGGATACTCGATGACTTGGATGAAACCGGCTTGTAGTTGTTTTTGATGGGTTTGTAACCGGGTTTAATGGGGATGCGGTGCTCGGCGATGCTTCGTTCGATTCCGGGCAAGTCTTTGTACGACCAAGCGAATACGTCCTTGAATTCGCTCAGGAGTTGTGTGAAAAGGGTGCGTTCGTGTTCGTCTAGTGAGGCTCCCAGTTGTAGTTCCCTTGTTTCTTCGGGGGTTCCCACGTTTATGGTTATGGTTTCCTCGATGATAGGGTCTTGTGTTTTTGGGTGTACAATGTTTGCAATGTATTTGTTTAATGATTGATTTGTTTGTTCGTCTTCGCATGAGTTAGTGTCTTTTGTATCTTGTGTGTTGTTTGTTGCTTGTTGATTTTTGTTTGTTTGTATTTTGTTATTTGTTTTAGTTTGAGACAAGACGTAAGCAAATTTATTCATTTCATTATTTTGAAGAGAATTATTCGACAAATCAGAAAATTGCTTGGAGCTAGCCTCCGTAAAGAGAAAATCTAAACTAAAGCTAGAGTCTAGGATAGATGGGTCGACAGATGACCCGACACTAAGAGCATTAGAGTCTAAAAGAATTTCTTCTTCTTCTTCATCGTCTTCTGTGCCGCTGGAGCTGCTTGAGCTGCTTGAGTTGCTTGAGTTGCTTGAGTTGCGATGTAAATTGCGTAGTTGCTGGAGGAAGGTGTGGTTTTCCTCCGAGGTTTCTTGATCCTTCCTTGATCGATAAGATCTTGGATGGCGTGTTTGAGTTTGAGACAACTCTCAGTGCTATGCCCCATGCCCCGGTGGTATGCACAGAAGGCATTGGGGTCCCATGATTTTGATTTCTTTCTCATGGGCGGCTCGTTAATAGGTCCGATGGGTGTAAGGTAGTCCCTTTCGATTAGTTTTTGTAATGCCACAGCGTAGGGCATATAGAGTTTGTCAAAGTTCCTTGCGGAGCCATGCGAGTTGTGTATTTTTCGCCCTTTAAGAGTGCGTTCTCGAAGGGTACTTCGGTAGGCGGGATCTTCGTAGCTAGATGTGAGATCCTTTTCGATGCGAGTGCCAATTTCGATGAGATGTTCGAAGTTCTGAGCGTGGCAGAAGTGAAAGTAGTATCGCCAGGCTGGTCGTAAGCTGAAAAGGAAAGTGGATATGAGTTCGTCTTCGTGTGGGTGATCCGGTACTCGGGAAAGTAATTTCCTCCACTGTGTAAGATGTTTAACGAAGCCTTCGTTGTCTTTCTGACGAAAAGCTTCGAGGGTGTCGAGCGAGACTGGGTTGCTAAGTTCTTTTTGGACGCGACGTTCCAAACGTTCGACTGCGGTGCGATGTAGAGCTTTTAGGTGATCGATGTCTTTTGCAAGTTGATTGATGTGACTTATCACTTCGTCAGTGGGTAGCCAGTATTCGTCGTCTTCGTCGTCAGACCAGTAGACTGCGTTGACTTGGTCGTCGGAGGGTGTGATTAGGTAGGAACAGTCTAGTATAGGGATTGACCCCACGAAAATTGCATGGTTTCCAAGCGGGTTTTCGTTGTTTGAAGGCTTGGTGGGTTGAGATGGTTTGCTGAGCTTTCCTTGATCGATTAGATCTTGGATAGCGTTCTTGAGCCTAAAACAGTTCTCGGTGTCATGCCCCTTGCCTCGGTGGTATGCACAGAAGGCATTGGGGTTCCAAGATTTAGGCTTCTTGTCTTCGGGCGGCTCACTAGTAGGCCCGATCGGTTGTAGGTAGTTCTTCTCGACCAACCTTTGAAATGCCTTGGAGTAAGACATAAAGAGAGGGTCGAAATTTCTCTTCGCCTTAGGAGGCGGCGAGAAGGTAATTGCGAAAGCGTCAAGGGTGTCATCATCAAGGTTACCGACGGTACGGTTTTCGTCGTTCTTGACCGCGCGGGAGGACTTAGAGGAGCTCCCCTGATATGCATGGCCGGTGTATTTAGCCATGGTGCCAGTCCTAAGGTCATCTTCGATTTGAGTGCCGACCTTAGTTAGTTCTTTGAAGTTCTGAATGTTCTTTGTGCCATGTAAAATTGATACACGGGTCGCAGGTTATTTATGAACTTCGGTACGAGCTCGTCCTCGCGGGGACGGTTGGGGATTTGTGCGCTCAGCTTCTTCCAACGAGTAAGATAGTCGGTAAAGCCTTCATTGTCCTTTTGAGATAGGACTTCTAAGGTGCGAATTGAGACTTTAGTGTCTTCATTGTCTCGATACTGTCGGTCGAACTCGACTGTGAGTTCTTCAAAAGTAGGGACCCGTTGTGGGTCAAGTGAGTAGAACCACGTCTTGGGCACTGCTGCTAGAGAGTGCGGGAAGAGAGTTAGCCAATGTTTAGCGTCGACCCCTTTTATGGCCATTTGGGACTTGAAAGCTCGGATGTGAATGATCGGGCTCTCATGTCCTTGGAAGACAGGAAGATCACTAAGGGCGAGCTTGTTAGGGAGCTCGTCCTTGATGCTAGTAGGCACGTTTTCATTCTCCTTGTGGATGGAGTAGGTGCTCGAGACGTAGAGCCTTTCCTCCATGGCTTGGAGTTTCTTGGCGTGCCTATCGGCCTCTTCCTTGATCTTGGTTTCCATGCGTTCCACTTCGGTGGTGTGGGTGGTCAAAAGTCTCTCAAGGTCGTGATCGACTTTGTGACTTGGTTACTGAGCGCGGTAACCGTCATTCTTAGGCCATTTTGCGGGTGTAGGTTCGTTTCTTGTAAGGGATTACTAGGCGATTCTTAGTACGACGAGCATCCAGCTGAGGCCTGCATTTCACTTTGCATATTAGCGACACGACTCGACCCACTAGACCCACATTCATTCTAGGCATTCATTTTAGCTCATTTCGTTGTTTTGAAAGACCTTTTAAGCTTGAAAAAGGAGATTTTCGAAAAGGTTTTGCTAAGGGAAGCTTTTGAGGCGAGGATGCGTGCGCACATCTCGTCTCGATGTTAAAAGATTTTTTTTTCCATCCGTCGAACTGATATCGGTGATTTGCCGAGGTGAGCTTGAGTCAGATGTGTAAAAAGATAAGGATTCGGCTTGCGCAAGTCGAGTCGAGGATGTTAAAACAGAGTCTAGGCCGTGTGACCTAGAGGATCGAAATCCACGAGCTCGGGTTTTAGTCCTTGCTCGGGTTTTTGCTTGTTAGTGAAAAAGGAAATTTTGAAAAAGTTTATTTCAAAAATTCGCGAGAGTTTTGTTTGAAAAGTGTTAGTTTGTTAGATGTTAGGTTCATTTATCTTTGAAACGTTTCAAGCGAGTTTTCGAAGATATGAATGCAAGTGCTCGTTTTGAAAAAGACCATGGAGTGCATAGCCTCGAACTCGTACGTATGACTCAAAAAGGGTGAAAAATGAGTCAGTCGGGTACACCTCCAACTACCTCGAGTACGCTTTGGCAGATACTTAACCCCTTCATTTCCTTACGCCGGGGCGATAGGTTTTCTGAAGGGAGCAGGCGATCGAGATAGCCGTTCTGACAGCCGTGGAGGCGAGAGGAAAGCTAGTCCGGCATGTGCTTTATCGAGTGGACAAGCCTGCATGTGGGAACCACCTCTCGAGGGTGCAAAGGGTGCCTAGATTCCAAAAGGAATGGACTCTAAACGAATGTGCATGGCTCAAATATGTTTACTTGGATTGTTCAAGGCTTTCGAGTTTCACCTCTTTATTTTTAAAAAGAAAAAGCTAGTTTTAAGTTTTAAAAATAAGATCTCCCGAGCGGAGTCGCCAAACTGTGGAACCCGGGCACCGCGATCGGGGGACCCAACTTCGTCTTGCATAAGGGCGGATTTTAAAGTTAAAAAAGATTAAGTTGGAAAAACCTTTAAGAACTGTTATGGAGTCGCCACCTAATTATCGCGGAAATTAGGAACCTGCTACCATGTTCTAAGTTAAAAACATGTCCTAGATTTTGGAGCACGCCGACACCCCTAGATCTAAGGCTTTGTGAAACCAGATTGGATTCAAAGTGAGGTACTTTAGAAAAAGAGTTAATTCAAATAATGATTTATGAAAACCTTTTAGAAAAGCCTATGTAAAAATAGCCTCTACTGACCTAGAACAATCCTTGTAAGATGATATTTGAACTAATGTTATCGCTACGTACAAGTGCGATAAGTTTGTAAAAGAATCTTGATGCAGATGCAATAAGATTGATTAAAACCCTCATTTTAGCATGTTTACCTTGTTAACGAATACGGTTCAGTTAAAGGTCGAATTCATTGTTTAAGTTGATTTTAATGCAAAATAAGAAGGTGCAAGATGCATGCAAATAAAATAAAGTTCAATTGTCCATTGGTTTATTTTATAAGGTCGGTTGCTTATGCGACTTTGGCGTGGCATCGGATATGGAGTGTGCAGTAAATAGAACACTTGGATTGCAAGCGCTACGTGCCAAAGCCGGGCGCTAAAGTGTAGACCCCTTTGTTTGTCCATAGAAAAATAAAAAAAAGCTTTGGTCCAAGTGGGTCGGTACCTACCTTGTCCTCGACGCTTGGATCTGGCAGAGCTTCGCTTCTTGAACTTAAAAGGAGGATGAATTCAACACGGGATGGTGTGTTGAACTCAAGGATTTGAGTGCTTGAGGCTTTGTGGATGTGAAAGGGTGTAAGATGAGAATTTGTGGTGTAAAAGATGTATTCTGGTTGTGAAAGATGATGTCTCGAGGTTGGGTATAGGGGTGTATATATACTAAAAACCTCGGAGAAATTAGGAAATCGGGGATAAAAACAGGCCAAGGAACCGCATAGGCTTATGCGGTTGCCTGGGGAAACTGCATAGCCTTATGCGGTTGCCTACCCAAACCGCATAAGTTTATGCGGTTCGAGGGTCGTGTTTTTGTGTAGTTTCCTAGTTTCGGTTGAATTGTATCTTTGAAAGATTTCGAGATAATCTCAAACGTGAAGCTCAAGAAAACCCCTAGGATATTTCTGAGATATTTTGTGATGCTTAGGGCTTTGGAGTGCGGGCCAAAGGTGGGTTTAGGCTTCGGTTTGCCCGAGACCCGGAAAAATGAAAAGGGTGTATTTGCATAGTTTTTGTGAAATAAGGTAAGACGTGAAGCCGTATTTTGTGTAAGAGGGGGGCTAAATAGCGGTTTTAGCTACCGGGCCTAAATTTAGGAATTTAGGAATGCTGAATTAGACCTTGTTAATGTAAAAGGGCTAATTGTAGTGCAAATGCGAAGCTCATGCCAAATGAAGCGGGACAAGGACCTAGCTAGACTTCAAATGGACAAAATGAACGTTATTTAAAAGCGATGTGAAACGACCTTAAACATTTTAACATTTCAAACGACTCAAAATGAATTCGACTTTAGCTAGAACCGTTTAAGTCAACGTTAAACATGCGTAATAAAAGTCCGTGATACATCACAGGGTTTTGTTTGGGAGGGTACGGATATGGGTATCCACAGTTTGTAACCGGGTTTAATGGGGATGCGGTGCTCGGCGATGCTTCGTTCGATTCCGGGCATGTCTTTGTATGACCAAGCGAATACGTCCTTGAATTCGCTTAGGAGTTGTGTGAATTGGGTGCGCTCGTTTTCGTCTAGTGAGGCACTTAGTTGTAGTTCCCTTGGTTCTTCGGGGGTTCCCACGTTTATGGTTATGGTTTCCTTGATGATAGGGTCCTGTGTTTTGGGAGAGACAAGGTTTGCAATGTATTTGTTTAATGATTGATTTGTTTGTTCATTTTCGCATGAGTTAGTGTCTTTTGTATTTTGTGTTTTGTTTGTTGCTTGTCGATTTTTGTTTGTTTGTATTTTGTTGTTTGTTTTAGCTTGAGACAAGACGTAAGCAAATTTATTCATTTCATTATTTTGAAGAGAATTATTCGACAAATCAGAAAATTGCTTAGAGCTAGCCTCCGTAAAAAGGAAATCTAAACTAAAGTTAGAGTCTAGGATAGATGGGTCGACAGATGACCCGACACTGAGAGCATTAGAATCTAAAAGAACTTCTTCTTCTTCTTCTTCTTCTTCTTCTTCATCGTCTTCTGTGCCGCTGGAGCTGCTTGAGCTGCTTGAGTTGTGATGTAGATTGCGTCGTTGCTGGAGGAAGGTGTGGTTTTCCTTCGAGGTTTCTTGATTCTTCCTTGATCGATAAGATCTTGGATGGCATGTTTGAGTTTAAGACAACTCTCAGTGCTATGCCCCATGCCCCGGTGGTATGCACAGAAGGCGTTGAGGTCCCATGATTTTAATTTCTTTCAAATGGGTGGCTCGTTAATAGGTCCAATTGGCGTGAGGTAGTCCTTTTCAACTAATTTTTGTAATGCCACAGCGTAGGGCATATAGAGTCTGTCAAAGTTCCTTGCAGAGCCATGCGAGTTGTGTATTTTTCGTCATTTAAGAGTGCGTTCTCGAAGGGTACTTCGGTAGGCGGGATCCTCGTAGCTAGATGTGAGATCCTTTTCGATGCGAGTGCCAATTTCGATGAGATGTTCGAAGTTCTGAGCGTGGCAGAAGTGAAAGTAGTATCGCCAGGCGGGTCGCAAGCTGAAGAGGAAAGTGGATATGAGTTCATCTTCGTGTGGGTGATCCGGCACTCGGGAAAGTAGTTTCCTCCACTGTGCAAGATGTTTGACGAAGCCTTCATTGTCCTTCTGACGAAAAGCTTCGAGGGTGTCGAGCGAGACCGGGTTGCTAAGTTCTTTTTGGACGCGACGTTCCAAACGCTCGACTGCGGTGCGATGTAGAGCTTTTAGGTGATTGATGTCTTTTGCAAGTTGATTGATGTGGCTTACCACCTCGTCAGTGGGTAGCCAGTATTCGTCGTCTTCGTCATAACTAGACCAAACGGCATTGATTTGACCGTCGGAGGGTGTGATGAGGTAAGAGCAGTCTAGTATAGGGATTGATCCTACGAAGATGGCGTGGTTGCCGAGTGGGTTGTCATTATTTGATGGCTTGGTGGGTTGAGATGGTTTGCTGAGCTTTCCTTGATCGATCAGATCTTGGATAGCGTTCTTGAGCCTAAATCAGTTCTCGGTGTCATGCCCCTTGCCTCGGTGGCATGCACAGAAGGCATTGGGGTTCCAAGATTTAGGCTTTTTGTCTTCGGGCGGCTCGCTAGTAGGCCCGATAGGTTGTAGGTAGTTCTTTTCGACTAACCTTTGGAATGCCTTGGTGTAAGACATAAAGAGAGGGTCGAAGTTTCTCTTGGCCTTGGGAGGTGGTGAGAAGGTAGTTGCGAAGGCGTCAAGGGTGTCATCGTCGAGGTTGCCGACGGTGCGATTTTCGTCTTTTTTGACGGCGCGGGAAGACTTAGAAGAGCTCCCTTGATAAGCGTGGCTGGTGTATTTAGCCATGGTGCCAGTCCTAAGGTCATCTTCAATTTGAGTGCCGACCTTAGTTAGTTCTTTGAAGTTCTGAATGTTGCTGTACCTCATGTAGAATTGATACACGGGTCGCAGGTTATTTATGAACTTCGGTACGAGCTCGTCCTCGCGGGGACGGTTGGGGATTTGAGCGCTTAGCTTCTTCCAACGAGTGAGATAGTCGGTGAAGCCTTCATTGTCCTTTTGAGATAGGACTTCTAAGGTGCGAATCGAGACTTGAGTGTCTTCATTTTCTCGATACTGTCGGTCGAACTCGACTGTGAGTTCTTCAAAAGTGGGGACCCGTTGTGGGTCTAGTGAATAGAACCATGTCTTCGGCACTGCTGCTAGAGAGTGCGGGAAGAGAGTTAGCCAATGCTTAGCGTCGACCCCTTTGATGGCCATTTGGGACTTGAAAGCTCGGATGTGAATGATCGGGCTCTCATGTCCTTGGAAGATAGGAAGATCACTAAGGGCGAGCTTGTTTGGGAGCTCATCCTTAATGCTAGTAGGCATGTTCTCATTCTCTTTGTGGATAGAGTAAGTGCTCGAGACGTAGAGCCTCTCCTCCATGGCTTGGAGTTTCTTAGCGTGCCTATCGGCTTCCTCCTTGATCTTGAGTTCCATTCGTTCCACCTCGACGGTATGGTGGGTCAAAAGGCCCTCAAGGTCAGCGGTCAGCTTTGCAACTTGATCACGGAGTGCGTTGACTTCTTTGTTGTTGCCGGCCATTTTGCGGGTGTAGGTTCGTTTCTTGTAGGGGATTATTACACGTTTTTTGGTACGGCGAGTATCCAGCTGAGGCCTGCATTTCACTTTGCATATTAGGGACACGACTCGACCCACTAGACTCACATTCATTTTTAAGCATTCATTTTAGCTCATTTCTTGGTTTAGAAAGACCTTTTATGTTTTGAAAAGAGGAGATTTTCGAAAAGGTTTTAGCTAAAGGAAGCTTTTGAGACGAGGATGTGTGCGCACATCTCGCCTCGATGTTAAAACGTTTTGCTTTGCATCCGTCGAACTAGTATCGGTAATTTGCCGAGGTGAGCTTGAGTTCGGATGTGTAAAAGAGAAAGGATTCGACTCGAGAGTGGTTAACAAATCGAGTCGAGGACGTTAAAAGTGGAGTCTAGGCCGTAAGACCTAGAAGATTGAAATCCGCGAGCTCGGGTTTTAATCCTTGCTCGGGTTTTTGCTTGTTAGTGAAGAAGGAGAATTTTGAGAAAGCTTGTTTCAAAAATTCGTGATAGTTTTGTTTGGAAAATGTTAGTTTGTTAGATGTTAGGTTCGTTTATCTTTGAAACGTTTAAGCGAATTTTCGAAGATATGAATGCAAATGCTCGTTTTGAAAAAGACCATGGAGTGCATAGCCTCGAACTTGTACGTATGACTCAAAAGGGGTGAAAATGAGTCAGTCGGGTACACCTCCAACTACCTCGAGTACGCTTTGGCAGATACTTAACCCCTTCATTTCCTTACGCCGGGGCGATAGGTTTTTCCGAAGGAGCACCGGGCGGTCGAGATATAATTTGTTCTGACGGCCGTGGAGGCGAGAGGAAAGTTAGTCCGGCATGTGCTTTATCGAGTGGACAAGCGTGCATGTGGGAACCACCTCTCGAGAGTGCAAAGGGTGCCTAGATTCCAAAAGGAATGGACTCTAAACGAATGTGCATGGCTCAAATATGTTTACTTGGATTGTTCAAGGCTTTCGAGTTTCACCTCTTTATTTTTAAAAAGAAAAAGCTAGTTTTAAGTTTTAAAAATAAGATCTCCCCAGCGGAGTCGCCAAACTGTGGAACCCGGGAACCGCGTTCGGGGGACCCAATTCGGCGTCTTGCTTAAGGGCGGATTTTAAAGTTAAAAAAGATTAAGTTGGAAAAACCTTTAAGAACTGTTATGGAGTCGCCACCTAATTATCGCGGAAATTAGGAACCTGCTACCATGTTCTAAGTTAAAAACATGTCCTAGATTTTGGAGCACGCCGACACCGCTAGATCTAAGGCTTTGTGAAACCGGATTGGATTCGGGGTGAGGGTACTTTAGAAAAAGGGTTAATTCAAATAATGATTTATGAAAACCTTTTAGAAAAGCCTATGTAAAAATAGACTCTACTGACCTAGAACAATCCTTGTAAGATGATATTTGAACTAATGTTATCGCTACGTACAAGTGCGATAAGTTTGTAAAAGAATGCTGATGCAGATGCAAAAAGATTGATTAAAACCCTCAGTTTAGCATGTTTAACTTGTTAACGAATACGGTTCAGTTAAAGGTCGAATTCATTGTTTAAGTTGATTTTAATGCAAAATAAGAAGGTGCAAGATGCATGCAAATAAAATAAAGTTCAATTGTCCATTGGTTTATTTTATAAGGTCGGTTGCTTATGCGACTTTGGCGTGTCATCGGATATGGAGTGTACCCGAAGTAAATAGAACACTTGGATTGCAAGCGCTACCGTGCCAAAGCCGGGCGCCAAAGTGTAGACCCCTTTGTTAGTCCATAGAAAATAAGAAAAAGCTTTGATCCAAGTGGATCGGTACCTACCTTGTCCTGACGCTTCAGATCTGGGCAGAGTTTCGCTTCTTGAACTTAAAAGGAGGATGAATTCAACACGGGATGGTGTGTTGAACTCAAGGATTTGAGTGCTTGAGGCTTTGTGGATGTGAAAGGGTGTAAGATGAGAATTTGTGGTGTAAAAGATGTATTCTGGTTGTGAAAGATGATGTCTCGAGGTTGGGTATAGGGTGTATATATACTAAAACCTCGGAGAAATTAGGAAATCGGGGATAAAAACAGGCCAAGGAACCGCATAGCCTTATGCGGTTGCCTGGGGAAACTGCATAGCCTTATGCGGTTGCCTACCCAAACCGCATAAGCTTATGCGGTTCGAGGGTCGGGTTTTTGTGTAGTTTCCTAGTTTCGGTTGAATTGTATCTTTGAAAGATTTCGAGATAATCTCAAACGTGAAGCTCAAGAAAACCCCTAGGATATTTCTGAGATATTTTGTGATGCTTAGGGCTTTGGAGTGCGGGCCAAAGGCTGGGTTTGGGCTCGGTTTCGGGCCCGAGACCCGGAAAAATGAAAAGGGTGTATTTGCATAGTTTTTGTGAAATAAGGTAAGACGTGAAGCCGTATTTTGTGTAAGAGGGGGGCTAAATAGCGGTTTTAGCTACCGGGCCTAAATTTAGGAATTTAGGAATGCTGAATTAGACCTTGTTAATGTAAAAGGGCTAATTGTAGTGCAAATGCGAAGCTCATGCCAAATGAAGCGGGACAAGGACCTAGCTAGACTCCAAATGGACAAAATGAACGTTATTTAAAAGCGATGTGAAGCGACCTTAAACATTTTAACATTTCAAACGACTCAAAATGAATTCGACTTTAGCTAGAACCGTTTAAGTCAACGTTAAACATGCGTAATAAAAGTCCGTGATACATCACAGGGTTTTGTTTGGGAGGGTACGGATATGGGTATCCACAGTTTGTAACCGGGTTTAATGGGGATGCGGTGCTCGGCGATGCTTCGTTCGATTCCGGGCATGTCTTTGTATGACCAAGTGAATACGTCCTTGAATTCGCTTAGGAGTTGTGTGAATTGGGTGCGCTCGTTTTCGTCTAGTGAGGCACTTAGTTGTAGTTCCCTTGGTTCTTCGGGGGTTCCCACGTTTATGGTTATGGTTTCCTTGATGATAGGGTCCTGTGTTTTGGGAGAGACAAGGTTTGCAATGTATTTGTTTAATGATTGATTTGTTTGTTCATTTTCGCATGAGTTAGTGTCTTTTGTATTTTGTGTTTTGTTTGTTGCTTGTTGATTTTTGTTTGTTTGTATTTTGTTGTTTGTTTTAGCTTGAGACAAGACGTAAGCAAATTTATTCATTTCATTATTTTGAAGAGAATTATTCGACAAATCAGAAAATTGCTTAGAGCTAGCCTCCGTAAAAAGGAAATCTAAACTAAAGTTAGAGTCTAGGATAGATGGGTCGACAGATGACCCGACACTGAGAGCATTAGAATCTAAAAGAACTTCTTCTTCTTCTTCTTCATCGTCTTCTGTGCCGCTGGAGCTGCTTGAGCTGCTTGAGTTGTGATGTAGATTGCGTCGTTGCTGGAGGAAGGTGTGGTTTTCCTTCGAGGTTTCTTGATTCTTCCTTGATCGATAAGATCTTGGATGGCATGTTTGAGTTTAAGACAACTCTCAGTGCTATGCCCCATGCCCCGGTGGTATGCACAGAAGGCGTTGAGGTCCCATGATTTTAATTTCTTTCAAATGGGTGGCTCGTTAATAGGTCCAATTGGCGTGAGGTAGTCCTTTTCAACTAATTTTTGTAATGCCACAGCGTAGGGCATATAGAGTCTGTCAAAGTTCCTTGCAGAGCCATGCGAGTTGTGTATTTTTCGTCCTTTAAGAGTGCGTTCTCGAAGGGTACTTCGGTAGGCGGGATCCTCGTAGCTAGATGTGAGATCCTTTTCGATGCGAGTGCCAATTTCGATGAGATGTTCGAAGTTCTGAGCGTGGCAGAAGTGAAAGTAGTATCGCCAGCGGTCGCAGTCAAGAGGAAAGTGGATATGAAGTTCATCTTCGTGTGGGTGATCCGCACTCGGGAAAGTAGTTTCCTCCACTGTGCAAGATGTTTGACGGTTTCATTGTCCTTCCGACGAAAAGCTTCGAGGGTGTCGAGCGAGACCGGTTGCTAAGTTCTTTTTGGACGCGACGTTCCAAACGCCGATCAGCGGTGCGATGTAGAGCTTTTAGGTGATTGATGTCTTTGCAAGTTGATTGATGTGGCTTACCACCTCGTCGATTGGGTAGCCAGTATTCGTCGTCTTCGTCATAACTAGACCAAACGGCATTGATTTGACCGTCGGAGGGTGTGATGAGGTAAGAGCAGTCTAGTATAGGGATTGATCCTACGAAGATGGCGTGGTTGCCGAGTGGGTTGTCATTATTTGATGGCTTGGTGGGTTGAGATGGTTTGCTGAGCTTTCCTTGATCGATCAGATCTTGGATAGCGTTCTTGAGCCTAAATCAGTTCTCGGTGTCATGCCCCTTGCCTCGGTGGCATGCACAGAAGGCATTGGGGTTCCAAGATTTAGGCTTTTTGTCTTCGGGCGGCTCGCTAGTAGGCCCGATAGGTTGTAGGTAGTTCTTTTCGACTAACCTTTGGAATGCCTTGGTGTAAAACATAAAGAGAGGGTCGAAGTTTCTCTTGGCCTTGGGAGGTGGTGAGAAGGTAGTTGCGAAGGCGTCAAGGGTGTCATCGTCGAGGTTGCCGACGGTGCGATTTTCGTCTTTGTTGACGCCTACGGAAGACTTAGAAGAGCTCCCTTGATAAGCGTGGCTGGTGTATTTAGCCATGGTGCCAGTCCTAAGGTCATCTTCAATTTGAGTGCCGACCTTAGTTAGTTCTTTGAAGTTCTGAATGTTGCTGTACCTCATGTAGAATTGATACACGGGTCGCAGGTTATTTATGAACTTCGGTACGAGCTCGTCCTCGCGGGGACGGTTGGGGATTTGAGCGCTTAGCTTCTTCCAACGAGTGAGATAGTCGGTGAAGCCTTCATTGTCCTTTTGAGATAGGACTTCTAAGGTGCGAATCGAGACTTGAGTGTCTTCATTTTCTCGATACTGTCGGTCGAACTCGACTGTGAGTTCTTCAAAAGTGGGGACCCGTTGTGGGTCTAGTGAATAGAACCATGTCTTCGGCACTGCTGCTAGAGAGTGCGGGAAGAGAGTTAGCCAATGCTTAGCGTCGACCCCTTTGATGGCCATTTGGGACTTGAAAGCTCGGATGTGAATGATCGGGCTCTCATGTCCTTGGAAGATAGGAAGATCACTAAGGGCGAGCTTGTTTGGGAGCTCATCCTTAATGCTAGTAGGCATGTTCTCATTCTCTTTGTGGATAGAGTAAGTGCTCGAGACGTAGAGCCTCTCCTCCATGGCTTGGAGTTTCTTAGCGTGCCTATCGGCTTCCTCCTTGATCTTGAGTTCCATTCGTTCCACCTCGACGGTATGGTGGGTCAAAAGGCCCTCAAGGTCAGCGGTCAGCTTTGCAACTTGATCACGGAGTGCGTTGACTTCTTCGTTGTTGCCGGCCATTTTGCGGGTGTAGGTTCGTTTCTTGTAGGGGATTATTACACGTTTTTTGGTACGGCGAGTATCCAGCTGAGGCCTGCATTTCACTTTGCATATTAGGGACACGACTCGACCCACTAGACTCACATTCATTTTTAAGCATTCATTTTAGCTCATTTCTTGGTTTAGAAAGACCTTTTATGTTTTGAAAAGAGGAGATTTTCGAAAAGGTTTTAGCTAAAGGAAGCTTTTGAGACGAGGATGTGTGCGCACATCTCGCCTCGATGATAAAACGTTTTGCTTTGCATCCGTCGAACTAGTATCGGTAATTTGCCGAGGTGAGCTTGAGTTCGGATGTGTAAAAGAGAAAGGATTCGACTCGAGAGTGGTTAACAAATCGAGTCGAGGACGTTAAAAGTGGAGTCTAGGCCGTAAGACCTAGAAGATTGAAATCCGCGAGCTCGGGTTTTAATCCTTGCTCGGGTTTTTGCTTGTTAGTGAAGAAGGAGAATTTTGAGAAAGCTTGTTTCAAAAATTCGCGATAGTTTTGTTTGGAAAGTGTTAGTTTGTTAGATGTTAGGTTCGTTTATCTTTGAAACGTTTAAGCGAATTTTCGAAGATATGAATGCAAATGCTCGTTTTGAAAAAGACCATGGAGTGCATAGCCTCGAACTTGTACGTATGACTCAAAAGGGGGGAAAATGAGTCGGCCGGTACACCTCCAACTACCTCGAGCACGCTTTGGCAGATACTTAACACCTTCATTTCCTTCTGGCAGGCGATAGGTTTTACGAAGGGGAACCTTTGGGCGGTCGAGATAGCCGTTTACGGCAAGCCGTGGAGGGGCGAGAGGAAAGTTAGTCCGGCATGTGCTTTATCGAGTGGACAAGCGTGCATGTGGGAACCACCTCTCGAGGGTGCAAAGGGTGCCTAGATTCCAAAAGGAATGGACTCTAAACGAATGTGCATAGCTCAAATATGTATACTTGGATTGTTCAAGGTTTTCAAGTTTCACCTCTTTATTTTTAAAAAGAAAAAGCTAGTTTTAAGTTTTAAAAATAAAATGTCCCCAGCGGAGTCGCCAAACAGTGGAACCCGGGAACCGCGTCGAGGGACCCAACTCGGCGTCTTGCTTAAGGGCGGATTTTAAAGTTAAAAAAGATTAAGTTGGAAAAACCTTTAAGAACTGTTATGGAGTCGCCACCTAATTATCGCGGAAATTAGGAACCTGCTACCATGTTCTAAGTTAAAAACATGTCCTAGATTTTGGAGCACGCCGACACCCCTAGATCTAAGGTTGTGAAACCAGATTGGATTCGGGGTGAGGGTACTTTAGAAAAAGAGTTAATTCAAATAATGATCTATGAAAACCTTTTAGAAAAGTTTATGTAAAAATAGCCTCTACTGACCTAGAACAATCCTTGTAAGATGATATTTGAGCTAATGTTATCGCTACGTACAAGTGCGATAAGTTTGTAAAAGAATGCAGATGCAGATGCAAAAAGATTGATTAAAACGCTCAGTTTAGCATGTTTAACTTGTTAACGAATACAGTTCAGTTGAAAGTCGAATTCATTGTTTAAGTTGATTTTAATGCAAAATAAGAAGGTGCAAGATGCATGCAAATAAAATAATGTTCAATTGTCCATTGGTTTATTTTATAAGGTCGGTTGCTTATGCGACTTTGGCGTGTCATCGGATATGGAGTGTACCCGAAGTAAATAGAACACTTGGAGTGCAAGCGCGCTGGGTGCCAAAGCCTGGGGCTAGAGTGTAGTCCCCTTTGTTAGTCCATAGAAAATAAGAAAAAGCTTTGATCCAAGTGGATCGGTACCTACCTTGTCCCGACGCTTCAGATCTGGGCAGAGCTTCGCTTCTTGAACTTAAAAGGAGGATGAATTCAACACGGGATGGTGTGTTGAACTCAAGGATTTGAGTGCTTGAGGCTTTGTGAGTGTTGAAGTGTGTATGATGTGATTTCTGGGTGAAAAAGTTATGTTTCGAGGTCTGGTATAGGGGGGTATATATACTAAAACCTCAGAGAAATTAGGAAACTCGGGGATAAAAACAAGCCAGGAAACCGCATAGGCTTATGCGGTTGCCCACCCAAACCGCATAAGCTTATGCGGTTTGAAGGTGTGGTTTTTAGTATAGTTTCCTAGTTCCGGTTTGTTAAAATCTTAGAAAGATTACGGGATAATCCTTGCTTGCTCGCCAAGGAAGAGACCTGGGATATTTATGAGATATTTTGATGTTCCGGGCTTTGGAGTGCGGGCCAAAGGCTGGGTTTGGGCTCGGTTTTGGGCTCGGGACCCGTAAAAATGAAAAGGGTGTATTTGCATAGTTTTTGTGAAATAAGGTAAGACGTGAAGCCGTATTTTGTGTAAGAGGGGGCTAAAGGGGAGATTTAGCCACCGGGCCTAAATTTAGGGATTTAGGAATGCTGAATTAGACCTCGTTAATGTAAAAGGGCTAATTGTAGTGCAAATGCGAAGCTCATGCTAAATGAAACGGGACAAGGACCTAGCTAGACTCCAAATGGACAAAATGAACGTTTATTTAAGTGTGATGTGAAGCGACCTAAATCATTTTGACATTTAAAACGACTCAAAATGAATTCGACATTAGTTAGAACCGTTTAGTTAGCGTTAAACATGCGTAATAAAAGTCCGTGTTACATCACAGGGTTTTGTGTGGGAGGGTACGGATATGGGTATCCACAGATATTATTGTTTATGCAATGTTTTAGGTAATATTTGTTATATAGATAATAAATATTATATTATTATGAAAAGGTTCATAATTTTGATACCAAATATTTTAAAGCAGTTTAAAATATTTTGTGACCTAATTTGTATTATACTGATAATATAAATTATTATTGGATTATGTTTTGATTTAGATATTATGAACAATTAAGGAATTGTTGCATAATTTTAATCATTTTATAAGGGTGGTTTGGATTTAATCAATTGTATGCATTGTTTTAATCTTGTTTTAGTTGATGCTTTATTTTTGTGAATGTTTGAATGAATGGTTTAATTTTACGCATTAATTTTGTACAAACGGTTGTAATTTACTAGTGTGGCCTTAGAAAATTATGTTTTCGTAATGAAGGAAACATAATTATGGTTGTATTTTGAGATCTCGAATCTCCCAATCTTGTAATATTTTAATTTATGGCATATTTTGAATTAGAATGTAAATAGGTTTATTTTGTAATTCAAAATGTAATTTTTGAGAAGATTCAAGATGAAGATTCAAGATGGACTCCCACTTGAAGCCCAAGATGAAGAATGAAGACAAGCTTAGGGTCTAAGCGTTTTCTTTACCGTTTTTCATTGCATTCACGTTAGATAGTTGCATCGTATTCCGCCTAAACAAACCAAACCACCTAATATGCATGAAAATGGATCATACAGTTGCATTCTTTTTCATTGACATACGGATGTCATTCTTTTAGGGCTATCACCTCAAATTAATCATTCACGTAAATGCTAGATATTTGTTCACTTAAAATGAATTAAAATGAGATGATGGGACCTTCCTCTATTTAAAATTGAGATTAGTCTTTATAGGAAAACCATGCTATGAGCCCCTTCTTCGTCGGTAGGCATGTAGGACCTTACTCTCCACATGACCCCTTTTACGTTGGGTAAGTAGTATGCGTTGACCTATTTTACCTCAACACTATAGTTCGAGTAATATCTCGTAGTTATAGTGGACTAATAGATAGGATTTACTGAAATCTATCGACCAAGAATTCTAACAGTAGAATTAGCCAAGAGGTTGGCTTATCAATTTAAAGAAATTGAGTCTTGGGATCACTTATGTAATTCTCGAGGGAGGTCGATTATATGAGTGCACGAGTCATTGCATTAAAACGTTATTGCTTTTTGACTTAAACCTATAAAACGATGTTTTCTTATCTTTTCTCTTCTTCTTCTTTCTTTTCACAGTTTCGAATTCGTTATATACAGATATAACTACTATAACAAATAGCTGTACGTACTGACGAACCAATGCCAAGTGCCACACTAACACGCGAATCATGGCTTAGAATTTTCATGGACAGCATGAATCAGTCAACTCGACTGAAGAGTGATGGGTCCAATTTTTCTGATTGGGAGGCCGCATTACGGAATGCCGCCATCGCTGACGGTAAGCTCAAGTACTTGACTGAGCCACTGCCGACTAAACCAGCTCCCGATGCAGGAGCATATGAAGCCTATGTTTATACTGATTTCATGATGGAGGCGGGTGCGATACAGAACGTACTCATCTATTCAATGGAATCAAATTTTGCAAAGGCGGTTCATAACCCAAGGTGCAAACAAGATTTTCACCACTCTAACTAAGGAGTTCTCAAAAGCTCCGAGAATCAAGAGTTACGAGTATACCACTCGCTTCTTTGAAGCGAGACTCCAGAAGGGCCAACCGGTTGGTCCACACCTTCTCGACATGATCGAGAATGTCGAAAAACTAGAGGAGCTTGGTTGCAAGATCGATGAGAAGATCATCATTGATTGAGTGCTCCACTCTCTTCATGATGGGTATGCCCTCTTTAGGGCAAACTATTACATGAACGACATGCAGAAAAGTCTGCATGAACTTCATTCGCTCCTCGTACAGACAGAGAGTGATCTGAAGTTGAGTGGGAGCATGAAACAAGATGTTCTCATGATAGGCAGCAAGAGCAAGGGTAAGGGTAAGGCTCCGGCTAACCTAACAGTAGGTAAGCCAAAGTTTAAGAAGCCAGTGGTTGCGAAGATTGGGCCTGGTGAGTCTAGCGGTAGCTCACAAGGCAAGGCAAAAGCAAAGCCGAGCATGGAGTGCCACCATTTCCACAAGTCTGGGCATTGGAGGCGAATCGTCTCCGTATCTTTGAGGACATTAAGGCAGGCCGCGTCGTTCCTGTTGGTATGTCTTCTTTTATTCATATGATTGAGATTAACCATGCAAGTTTCGGAACTTGGGTACTTGATACTGGTTGTGGTTCTCATCTGTGTAATCATTTGCAGGGCCTAAGAAACATCAAAACTCTGGCAAGAGGTAATGTAGACCTACGAGTGGGGAATGGAGCAAGAGTTGCTGCCGTTTCAGTAGGAACATATGTAATCCAACTCCCGAGTGGATTTGAGTTATTTCTGAATAACTGTTACTATGTACCTAGTTTATCTAAAAACATTATTTCTGTATCCGTTCTTGATAAAGAAGGATTTTCATTTTTAATAAAGAATAATAGCTGTATTTTCTCTTTAAATGAAATGATTTATGGTAAATGTTATGACCAGATTTTACACAGCCCAGAATTGGCAGTTCTGGATAGATGTCAAGAATACGGTACAGAGCAGGAAAGAAGAACAATAGCAGTTATAACCCAGAAGAGGTCAGAACAGGCATGGCAGTTATGGTCAGCCGAGGTCAACTATGACGGTTACAAAGATCATGGGATAATGGAAGATATTTCAGCTGAAAGCGTATGGAGTCAATGGAGGTTATTTAACCGCCATGGATAATGGAGATCATGGGAACGTGCTCTAGAAAATAGGAACCGATTTTGCGGCTAGTTTTGCTCTATATATAGAGGCTCTATTTGTACATTTTCATTCATCTTTTACTCTCATTAGCATACTTAAGCACTAGAAAATATACTACAAAATACTACGGTAAACTACGATCAGTTCTGTACGAATTGCTACTGCAGTGGTCTCTTTCTACCTGTACTGTAACCTCAACTCGATAATAATAAAAGTACTCTGGCTTGGTAGCCCGCAGTTTTCCCCATCTTCTTCTCGCTTCGCGCCATCAAATCCCCTCGTGTTCCTAGTTCTGTCCCATATAGCCTCAGTTCTGATCAGTTCTGTTCTGTTTCGCAAATAGTACTAGTTGATCCACTTTTTCCATTTTCCCCTTGTTAAGTTTTTACCAAAATAAATTGGCGCTTCACCGGGGCAACTAGTTTATTAATTTATGAATTTTCTCACAAAAATCTCACAAAATCACCCTTTCTATACTCAAAATGGCCGATAGAACTTTGGAGGAATCGTCCAAGGAGTTATGAAGATGCGCATCTAAGATTCAAGAAATCTCGTAAGAGAATGCAAGACTCAAGGAAACAGAGTCCTGCATTCAAGACTAAGTTGGATTACAGTGAGCAAAGACATCAAAGATCGCACTGGGGCATCTTTGAGTTCTATAATCAAGAGAATAGACTTCTAACTGGATGAAGATGAGGATCTCAAGACCAACTCCTGGTGGTGAAGATGAGGAAGAATCATCCGAGAATGCCGATAAGAGGAAGGGCAAGAAGAAGTTCAACTTTACTCATGATGATGCAAGAACTCCGTGGTTACATGACAAGGTTGCAAAGATTCCAGAGTTCCAAAGCACCACCGAGGAGGCTTCCTGCAAGAGTGTTATGCAGATTCACCATTCAAATGAGGCCATAACTATCGCAGACATCCCAAAGAAGTTCGGGTTCCAGGGATGAAATCGTATGATGGTACAGAGATCCACGAGGACCATGTTGCCCGTACAAGCAAAGGATGTACGGCCACGGCCCCAGTCCCCAAAGGAGTACAGAGAAGCCTCGCATGTGCAAGGGCTTTGGTTCTACTGGCCGACCACCGCAATGGTTTGTCAATATTCCTAATGGTACTATTAAATCAAGCTGCTAATCTTGTGAATGTCTTTGCTGCTCCGCTTTGCTACAGCGGGAAGTTAGAGAAGCAAACAAGTGCACTGTGATTGCAGATTGTAAGAAAGATGAGTCTCTACGAGATTATCTCCGTGAGATTCAACAAGGAGAAGATCTCTATCCCCAATCGTGACGCGTAATCGCTATCCAGCTTATAGGCAAGGTTTGGTGGTCAATTCTCGAAGCTTTATCGTGGAACTAACCAAGTATCCTTGGTTACTTTTGAAGATGTGCAGTGCAAAGACCTTGGGCCCATTAGACTTGAAGAAGATGCTTTCAAAGAGGTGAGATAGTTCGTACGAAGGTGAACAGAAGTCTCGATAGTGGACGCACTCCAGCAGGCCAGCACCATACAATGGGCCACCCGTAACACAAGTGCATGCCGCCGCCTCGAGACAGTCAACTCGATGACTCCCTTGATATCGCCAGCCGGTCTGCAGAGGTTCCATGGGCTTGATAGCAAAGTTGAGAGCTTTGGGAATGCCGCAAGATGGCCCAAGAGGAATGACAATCCAAACCCAAACAGAATCCAAACAAGTATCATTGTGAATACTATGGAGACATCGCCACAAAGACAAAGACCTGCTATGCCTTCAAGAAGGAGATATCCTACCAGCTCAGAATCGACGTCCGAAGGATATCATCAGACCAGTCCAGAGGAACCAGCCCAGGACTGAAAGCGCCAGATCCCAGGACTCAGGGACAAGAGTCGAAAAGCCGCCAAATCCTCCACCCACACACACGCAGGTAAAATTTATTAATGGTGGTTCCGATATCCGTGGTTTGACTTATTCTCAGCCCAAGAGGATAGCAAAGCAAGAAAAGATGCAACCTCCAACCAGTAGAGAAGAATTGGGAAGTTGTCACTTTGATCATGAAGATTGTGAAGGCATCCCAAATTCGCATCATGACAAAAGATCAAGTTGCGTGATTGGAAGCACCCTCAGACGCCGAGTTCGATTGATGGGGGCGCTTCATGAACCCGATCAAGGCCGGACGCATTGAAGGAGATGGGTATAGGCCAGACAAGTCGACTCAAGAACTCTAATGTTACGGTAGGATTGGATGGCAGACCAAGCACACCTGGGAGAGATCTCACTTCCAACCTATGCCCAGGAGCTTCTTCTTGAGAAGTTTAATGTTATTGATTATGACTTCGTGATAATGTTTTTGTTAATGCGCGCCTTGGATCCACAATCTCAAGGTCAGGCCTACTTTCTACCATCAATGTGTGAAGGTCCCAACTCAATGGGAGTTCTGATCAAGGGAGAAGGCAGATCAAGCAGCAGGAGGCTACAGAGCAAACTTGAAGCCTCCCGCCACCAACAAAACTCAGATAGCAATTACGTAAACCACCAAGTCAGAGGCACCGTAAACGCAGGGAAGTTTGCGCCAGAGAAATGCTATAATCAACGAGGAAGTCCAGTGTCGGCTGCCTGGACATGAACATGGTAAGAGAGGTAATGTATCCTCGACCGGGTTAGCTAATGTGGTTGTTGTGCAGGTAAGAATGGAAAGTGGAGAGTCCGTGTAGACTACACGATTCAACAAGGCATGTCCCAAGGATCCTTTCCCTCTTCCTCACATCGATGCTATGGTGGACAAGACTGCCGCCATGAAGTTCGACTTTCATGGATGCCTCAAGTGGTTTCAATCGATTAAGATGTATCCTCCAGACCAGAGGGAACCTCCTTCATGACAGCACTGCGGAATCTATTGCTACACACCGCTATGCCCTTTGGACTCAGGAATGCCGAGCCACCTACCAAAGGCTAGTCAATATATGATGTTCAAAGATCTCATCGGGGACACAATGGAGGTTTATATCGATGATATGGTGGTAAAGTCTAAAGATGCCAAAGATCATGTGAAGCACCTAGAGCAAGCGTTTGCAGACTCGATAAGTTCAATATGAAGTCAATCCCACAAAGTGCAACTTTGGAGTATCTTCGTAAGTTCTTGGGTTATTTGGTCACCAGAAGAGGAATTGAAGCAAGTCCAGAATGATAAAGGCGATCCTAGATCCGAGTCCCCCGCATCTGTGAAAGACATCCGTGGTTGGACAGAAGAGTAGCAGCTCAATGTATTCATTTCTAGATCTCTCGAAGGTGCAAACCCTTCTCACGATATGCTCAAGAAGAACAAAGAATTCCAATGGAGTGGCAAGCGTTAACGAGGAAGCTGCCCAGATTCAAGGCGTTACCCGTCAACTCCACTGCTGCTGTCCAGACCAGAAGAGAAAGAACCGTTAAGTCTATACCTATCCACGGAGCATTCGGTAAGTGCTCTGGTCGTGAAGAAGATGGTTTGCAGATTCAATATACTACGTGAGTAAGAGCTTGCTAGATCAAACCAGTATTCTCTTCTCGAAAGGTATGTTCTTGCTTTAATTATGTCAACTACTAAGCTTAGACCTTATTTTGAGAGTCATCATATCCGTGTTAGAACTAACCTTCCAGCTTAAGTCAGTCTTGAGAAAGCCCGAACTGGTCTGGGAGAATGGCTAAGTGGTCTGCGGCAAACAAGACGTTTACATCGCTATGAACCCGTAACAATAAAGTCACAAGCCGCGAGATTTTGTGGTGATTTCGATCCCACCCCTGGAAGAAAGTGGTGCTATGGAAGTGTTGGAACTCACACAGGCGTAAAAAGGAGAAACCGTGTCAGACGATGGAGCGCAATGTCGAGGTTCTGTCCGGGCATTGTCCTCGAATCGCCACAAGGGGACATACTAGCCCAGCCGCCGGCCAGAATTTCAGCAACCAACAATGAGGCTAATATGAAGCGTTAATCGCAGTTCGATGGTCAGATCTGGTGTCAAGAATTTGAGGTAGCGACTCTTTACTTATCATAATCGATTAATGGTTCTTTTGGCGCCAAAGATTCTAAGATGTTGCTCTACCTTGAGAAGGTTAGAACCCTGGTTTTGAAGTTTGACCGGGCTTAGATTGACCAGATCCCCAGAGACCGTAATTCACAGTGCACTTTAGCTGGGCCTTGGCTCTAGTTTCAAAACCTGCGGACTGACAGATTCCCATAAGACACCTCCTCGGACCTTCTATAGAGAAGTCCGATCCGCTCAACCTCGTCTACCCCCACTCCTGTCTCGATCGCACCTTTTTATTCTTTTTCTTAGAGATGGTGTTTTACCCCGCATGCATTTTGAGGCCGAGCTTTTCGCTTAAAGCCTCGAGGTATGTCTTGATTGATGATGTTCTCGTTCAAGAAATCTATGTCAGTCCATATCTGCTGGAACCGGCTGAAGCCGAACTGCTCTCGAAGAGTTACATGAAGGAGATTGTGGCAACCATAGTCTTGGGAGAAGTCCGCCGCCAGAGCTCGAGATTTGGTTACTTCGCCAACTATGAGGAAAGAGGTCATGGAGCACGCAAGCAAATGTGAAGCATGTCGAAGCACTCTCCAATGATCCACCACCACCGAGGTTCTCGTGATCCCATTTCGCACCGTGGCCTTTCATGAAGTGGGGCATGGACATAGTCGAAAGCTTCCAATGGCTCCAGACGTAAGGTCTTTATGTTGGCAATGACAGACTACTTTTCGAAGTGGATTCAAGCAAGAGGCATTCTATGTAAATGGGTAAAAGGAAGTCATCTCATTTATCAAGAGGAACATCATTTGCAGATTTGAATTCCAAGCCGATTGTGTGTGACAATGGTACATACGTAGGGAACAAGACTGGTGGAATTCCTGTACACTGAATATTGAACCGCTATACGCACCTAGATATCTGCCCAATGTAATGGTCAGTCGTAATCTAGCAAACAAGATTATCATCAAAACCCTCAAGAAAAAGTCAAGAGAAGGCGAGGAGATGGGCGGTAAGAGCTACCCTTAGTTACGTGGGTCGACAGTAACTACACCAAAGAATTCCACAGACAGACTCCATTCTCTTTGGTGTATGGTTGTGAAGCTGATTCCAAACAGTAAGTGTCCTGCTCCAACAAAGAAGGTATGGTTCTAATAGAAGCTAACCTGCAGTTGTTATCTTCCCGCCTCGATTTGCGTAAGAACTTAGAGATGCACCAAGATAAGGTTAGCGACTATACAGCAGAATGTGGCGGGACTTTCAACAAGCATGTCAAGCGCGAGTTTTCAGAGAAGGAGATTTAGTTCGAGGAAAGTATTTGAAAACACGTAAGGAAAAGTCCTGCAGAAAGCTACTCCCTGCAGGAAGGACCATACTTGATTGATCTGGGTTGTAGGGCCAAGGAGCCATAGGACTGGTAACTCCTGAGGAGAGTTGATTCCTGCAGCGTGAATGCAAACCAACCTCAAACTCTATCTTTGTTACTGTATTCTCAATTCTGTACTTTCAATTCTGTAATTTCAGTTCTGCACTCTTTAATTGTTTTTCGTAAATATTGCATCTTCATTCAATAAAAACCATTGAACTCCAATGGTGTAGTTTAACTTTATTTCTAAGTTTTGCAGATTACACCTTTGGTTCAAGTAAATATTTTCTATCTATCACAAGTAAAATCAAAGTAAAATAATACGCTACATATTACAAATATAGGAGTTTATCCTCCGATTCTACTCAGGAGTTCAACCTCCGCCGGCCTAGTCCCAGCTCTCTAAGGAACTTGTCTTCCGGGATCCGAGCTTAGTCCTCGGCCTGGCGGCGCAAATCTGCGGGAGATCTTCCTCCAAATTCACAAATCAGCCCTGAGAGCAATCTCGGCCGTGAGGATGCGCCTCTGATTGACGACCAGGGCTTGACCGCCGGGTTAAGAGAGTCCCATAATATCCCTTAAGGTGAGCCATGATCATGCATATGTAAGTCCTGGGTGTACACCGCGAGGTTGAGTACATTCACGGTAATGAAGCGATAAAGCAACAGAACGATAGTAGTCAAGTCCCTTGACCACCAAGGCCGACTAAATACTACAACCGAGTCCGCTGTGAGCAGACTAGAAAAATGTCATGCTCGCAGACCAAACAAAGTTTCACAAGAAGAATGCATGTAAGTTCACAGGACAATTACAGACCAGGACATACAAGTCCAGGCCAGACCACGAGTAGCAAATTGTTTGAATTTACACAAAATGTTCACAAGAGTAATTGTTTTTCATTCTTCTTCTTCGTATCATTGATCACCAGGGCATCTTCGCCAAAGACCACCATCACCAGACGCAGAGGTTCTTCCTGATCGCGCTGCCAGCCTCTCTCTCCCCGAACCGGGCACACCGGGAAGAGCTGCCTAAATTTCTCCACAGCATCAATATCCCACTCCTCACGCCGGACTCAGAGGGCACGCATCATTTGAATTCTGGTCCTGGCTGTGTAAACAAAGGCTTAGATCGCCTCCGGTTCTCGGGAGTTGGCCTCGCTCCCCGAACACGCGCTCCGAGATTCTCATTCTCCGACTCAACGAGGCAGACTCTCCTCGACTTGGCGGCAAGAAGAAATTGGCTTTTTTCAAATACTTCATACCGCCCGTAGCTTTCTCCAAGTTCCAGATGTGTTGCTCTTTCGAGCAACCGTCCTCCCAAATGTGCCCATGCGATCCCCGAAGTGGAAATTATGTGCCCCAAACTCGAGATACATAAGAGTCCGAAATGTAATGGTGTAAGGTGCAATAGTGGTAGAATTATCATGAGAATTTGTACTAGAAGTATATCGTTATTACCCGCAGAGCAGAGTGAGTGGCTCTAAACGCCAGTTCTGTGGGTGCCAACCCTGATCAGTTCTGGGTTGACCCTCTTAGCCGCTTGTTGGATTATTTTTCACGCTGTTGATGGCGCAGCCGGGATGTAAATGTCCCCTGGTAATGACAACCCTTCAACCTCCTCAACTTTTTCTTCTTTGATTTTTTGTCCGTGTGTGCTTTACCGCCAGCTGAGCCTTTCCTTGCTAGGCTCTCAACCTTCAACTCCTTAGATCCTGGAGGTAGGAATACCTGTAGGAACAAACAATGGTTTCACATATCCGGGACCCCACAGATAGCATTCATCTTCTCCTGAGAAGGGTAGGATTGAGTCTCCGCCTCAGTGAACGGCACAGAAGATTCACCTAGCATAGAACCACATGCATCTTAGAACTACATCCAAATCATACTAGACTGCACTCTAATCAAAAGAGTGGGCTGAGAAACTTACCTCGAGCAGCGAAACCATGTGCACTGAACCTTTACACTCGCTTGGTGGCCTACAGAAGTAGGAAAACACGCCTGTTATCCCCTGCACCAAGTCCTCTGTAAGGCAAAGCCATAAAAGCACAATCTCGCCTTAGACTCCTCAATGCTCGGGAGCCAGGAATCCGCCAGAGATAAACATAGAAAACCATCAGCCCAAAGGCGTAATAGGAAGACTAGAAAACAACAAAGTTGAAATGTAAGTAGCTTACCCTCTCAAAGCAATAGGGTAGTCCAAACAATCACATTCAAGAGTGTCACTCTTCGTAAACAGAAACCGCTTCCGGTCCTTATCATCTCCAATGTCCTGGGTGCTCACTAAGTTGTTACGCCCTTTTCTGATCCGAAGATAAATCTCCCACGACTCTTGGGCCCTCACGGAATAACGCGTTCTCGGATCACCTTGATCACCAGTGTTGTGCAAAGTTTGTCGACTAAACAGATAATCTTCCACATGCTTGCATTATTTGACAAGGCGCAAGCTTCATCAAGAGAGTACCCCACTCATCCAGAGTTGCAGGGGATCTCGGACCCGATCACCCTGAGGGAACTCATATATGCACTCCATCCTGGCGGTGTCCAGTCGTGACATAGTCATCACAGGAACAAAGATAATGTAAACTGAAGGCACAATTTCATGATCTTTTAAGTGTTTGATTATTGATCGAGAAAGAGTATTCTTGGTTTCATCATCAAAGGAATCACCTTTGATGAATTTACAATCGCCAAACATGATCTCATTGATCTCTGGTTCTCAAGATCTATCACTTGTTCACCCATGATTTACGATGATTTTGATTTGATTTGATGATTCAAATAACAAAGGAGGAAGATGATGAACAAGAGAGGGTAAAAGCAAAAGTTTGGCAAGGTAAGTGCTCGAAAATTACCGGAGGCCCCTATTTATATGCAAAGGTAAAAGAGTTTAAGTGGGTTTAGGATTTTACCGCTGGTAAATTCAAACAAATTTCAGAGTTAGCCGCTACTTGCTCACTGCCAAATCGGGTTTTAATTCTCACCTAACCACGATTCTTCACGTTATCTCTTTGAATGTTGTGCATAAGTCCGCCAGATGCTTGATTTTTGTTCAAATTTTATAGCCAAGTACCTCTGCTCTAGTCTGTTCTGTATAGATACGTTTGCACAGGATTGTTTCCTCAAGCTTGTCAGAACACCTGCACTTGAGAAAACAAGGGGCATTTTGTTATGACCAGATTTTACACAGCCCAGAATTGGCAGTTCTGGATAGATGTCAAGAATACGGTACAGAGCAGGAAAGAAGAACAATAGCAGTTATACCCCAGGAGAGGTCAGAGCAGGCATGGCAGTTATGGTCAGCGGAGGCCAACTATGACGGTTACAAAGATCATGGGATAATGGAAGATATTTCAGCTGAGCAGAAGTGGGGTCAATGGAGGTTATTTAACCGCCATGGATAATGGAGATCATGGGAACGCGTCTCTAGAAAATAGGAACCGATTTTGCAGCTAGTTTTGCCTATATATAGAGGCTCATTTGTACATTTGCATTCATCTTTTTACTCTCATTAGCATACCTAAGCACTACAAAATATACTACAAAATACTACGGTAAACTACAGTCAGTTCTGTACGAATTGCTACAGAAGTGGTCTCTTTCACTGCTGTACTGTAACCTCAACTCGATAATAATAAAAGTACTCTGGCTTGGTAGCCCGCAGCTTTCCCCATCTTCTTCTCGGCTTCAAGGCCATCAAATCCCTGTGTTCCTAGTTCTGTCCCATATAGCTCAGTTCTGATCAGTTCTGTTCTGTTTCGCAAATAGTACTAGTTGATCCACTTTTTTCCATTTTCCCCCTTGTTAAGTTTTTACCAAAACAGTAAAGCTGTTTCCATGAACGGAATTTATGTTTTAGATCAAACCATAGAAATTATGCATGTGAGTAACAAGAAAGCAAAAGTTGGTGACAAAGATCAAACCTATCTATGGCATTGCCGTATGGGACACATAAATGAGAAACGCGTGAAAAAGCTCATTGATAATGGGACAATCGCCCCATTTGACTATGAAACTTTTGGCACGTGTGAATCATGTCTCATAGGCAAAATGTCTCGAATTTCCTTCAAAGGTGTTGGAATGCGCGCTGCTGACCTATTAGGACTCATACATACTGATGTGTGTGGACCTATGTCAATCAACGCTAGAGATGGCTGTAGGTATTTTATCACTTTCACGGACGATTTGAGTAGATATGGTTATGTCTACTTAATGAAGCATAAAAGTGAGTCCTTTGACAAGTTCAAGGAATTCCAGAATAAGGTTGAGAACCAACTGGATAGAAAGATAAAAGCACTACGTTCAGATCGTGGTGGCGAATATCTTTCAACTGAGTTTGATCGACACCTGAAAGACCGCGGGATAGTACTACAATTAACTCCACCCGGAACACCACAACTGAATGGTGTGTCCGAACGCAGGAATCAAACATTACTTGATATGGTTCGATCCATGATGAGTCACACGGTTGTACCTGACTCATTATGGGGCTATGCTCTTTTGTCAGCTGCTCTTATACTAAACCGAAGTCCGACTAAAGCTGTTCACAAGACTCCATACGAGTTATGGAAGGGAACGGTCCCTAACTTGTCCTTTATTCGGGTTTGGGGGTGCGAGGCTTATGTCAAGTGGAGACACGAGGATAAGCTCGGTCCGCGATCGGTCAAGACATACTTTATTGGTTATCCAAAAGGAATGTTTGGTCATTACTTCTATTCGCCTACCGAACAACGAGTTTTTGTTGCGGCCAGTGCGAAGTTCTTAGAGAAAGAGTTTCTCGAAGACAAGAGAAGTAATAGAACCTTCGATCTGTCGGAGATTCCTGAACCAACAACCGAGCAACCAATGAGGAAACTGTTCCTTCTTCGTCTGCTGCGGTTAATATTCCCTTGGAGCCCAGAAGGTCGGGTAGACTCTCCATTCCTCCAGATAGATACATCGGTATGGTTGAGGAGAATGGGAGAGACGATGTTTTACTCCTTGAGAGTAACGAACCCGTAACCTATAAAGGTGCCATGACGTGTTCTGACTCAAAGCTATGGCAAGAAGCCATGCAATCCGAGATGGACTCTATGTACGAGAACGATGTATGGGATCTGGTTGACTTACCTGATAAGGCTAGGCCTCTTCAGTGCAAATGGCTTTACAAGTTAAAGCGATCTGTAGAAGGACAACCAGACATATACAAGGCACGACTAGTGGCAAAGGGTTTCACTCAAGTGCAAGGGTTGCACTATGATGAGATCTTTGCACCCGTAGTCATGCTTCGTTCCATTCGGATTCTCTTAGCGATTGCCGCATTTCATGACTATGAAATTTGGCAGATGGATGTGAAAACCGCCTTCTTAAACGGTTATTTGGAGGAGGAGTTGTACATGGTACAACCCGAATTGAAGGTTACACAGATCCTGAAAATCCTAAGAAGGTTTGCAAGCTTAAGCGTTCCATCTATGGACTTAAGCAAGCTTCACGGAGTTGGAATCATCGCTTCGACCAAGTGATAAAGGAGAATGGATTCACTCGATCGGTCGAGGAACCATGTCTATATATCAAGTCGAGTGGGAGCAAGATTGTCTTTCTAATACTGTATGTCGATGACATACTCTTGATTGGGAATGACATACCTCTCTTAACTTCGGTAAAAGTATGGTTAAAGAACCATTTCCAGATGAAAGATCTGGGTGAGGCACAACGTATTTTGGGGCTCCGTATCTATAGAGATAGATCACGACGGATGTTATCCCTCAGTCAGGAGTCTTATATAGATAAGATTCTTGAGAGGTTCAGCATGACCAACTCCAAGAAGGGGAGCCTTCCAATGATCTCTGGGGTGCACTTGAGTAAAGCTCAAGCACCAAAGACATCGGAAGAGGTCGAGCGCATGAGTCGGATTCCATATGCATCAGCTATAGGATCGATCATGTATGCCATGATATGCACACGTCCGGACGTGGCATATGCATTGAGTATGACGAGCCGATACCAAGGCAATCCAGGTGAAGCACACTGGATGGCCGTAAAGAACATTCTTAAGTACCTACGGAGGACTAAAGATTGGGTATTGACTTATGGAGGAGATACTGAGCTATGCGCAATCGGTTACGCAGATGCTAGTTTCCAAACGGATCGAGATGACTCGAAATCTCAATCTGGATTTGTTTTTACTCTTAATGGCGCTGCGGTCAGCTGGAAAAGCTCCAAACAAACAGTTATAGCAGATTTAACGACTGAGTCCGAGTACTATGCTGCTTCAGAGGCTGCGAAAGAAGTTATATGGATGCGTCAGTTCTTACAAGGACTAACCGTAGTTCCAAGTTCGAATGACCCGATCACCATCTATTACGACAATAGTGGTGCCATCTTCCAGGCAAAGGAGCCGAAGTCCAGCAACAATTCTCGGCACGTGCAAAGGAAGGCTCACATGATCCGAGATTACGTGGAGCAGAAGGAGATAGTGATTGACAAGATTGCTACGTGAAGGAATTATGTCCACTGTCCTATAATAATTAACCCGCTTAAGTCTATGTGGTCAACACGTCTTGCTAGAGACCAATGTTGATCTGATACATAAATAAGTTATGTGTCTAGTAGCTCTTAAGTGGGCCCATTGGGTCACACACAAATGTACAGGGTAGTTATAATATGAGTAGAACTCATTAATTAATTACCGGGTCTAAAGCTAGTTTAGCCCAGCTACAACTCTTACAGGTTTATGGAAACCTACTAGGATTAGGTTTATGGAAACCTAGATCTTCCTTTTTACTATATATATGGGGTTCCTGTAAAGAAAATATTAACTCAATTCAACTCAATTCAATTATGAGAATACTCCACATATTATATAGAGAGAAAATAGTTTCTCTAGAGAGAGGTTGGTAAACCCTTCGGTACTAGCATACCAGTTGTAGCTCCGTACGTGTGGATACTAATGGAGGCATCACAATTGGGGTGTTAATTATTATTATGGGATTCTTATTCTTATTATTATTCTGGGTTCTCAAGGATTTCTTATATTTTACATACTTCTTATTATTATATTATTCCGCTGCGAGAAGGTATGTAATTCATCTTACTTGTATTTGTTAATTCGTTCAATACTTGCGATTTGATCTTGGCAAATTGGGTTTGTATAAAACTTGTTTATATCCTCAAAACCCTACAGTGGTATCAAAGCCAATTTCGCGTAGTATTGTTCAAATTAACTATTGAATCTTGGCTCATAATTTGGTTATGAGAGATTCAATTGATTTGATGAATTTGAATATTTGAGATCCATTAGAAACATGTTTAGGGTTTTTCAATTTATGAATTTAATTTGTTGAATTATGAAATTGAGTTTTTGATTTATATAAAACCTTGTTGTTGTTTTATTTTATCGCCCTAAAATGTTTTCTAAAGGGCCCTAAGATATTTATTCTTTTGTTGACGATGAAAGACTCGATTGGAATAAATTGAAGGGACAATTATAAGGATCCAGAAATTAATTCCATTGTTGACGATGAGTTCTAATGTGTTAGAACAAGACTCGATTGGAATGAATTTTAGGAATTCTAAGAATTAATTTCATTGTTGACGATGACCCTTAATTTAATTAGGGCAAGACTCGATTGAAATTAATTGAAGGGTAAAAGCAAAGTCGTGATGAAAAATCATGAAAATCTCCGTATAATGTCAGAACCGGTCGGTTTGCTTGAAACCTACCGGCACTACTACAAAATAAGGCAAAAACAACACGTAAAAAACGTTATTTATAACAAAAATATCCGTTGTTTCCTTGGCCGTTGTTTAAAGTTAAAAACAACACAAAAGAAATAGCAAATCCGTTTTTTATAATAAATAAAACGGTTGTATAAATCCGTTTTTTATAATTAAATAAAACGGATTTTCCTTTCAATCCGTTTTATAAAACACAGTTTATAAAACTAATTTTCAATAACCCGTTTTATATTCTAAATTATATAAAACGGATTTTTGACAAATCCGTTTTATATAAGCAAATATATATAACGGTTTTTTTAAATACCGTTTTATATATTGTTTTTTTAATATGGTTATTTGTGAAATATGTTTTATATGTTATATTTTATAAAACGGGTTTGAAAAATACCGTTTTATATTCTACATTTTATAAAACGCATATGGTACAAATCCGTTTTATATAATTCAATATATAAAACGGTTATTTTACAAACCGTTTTATATATTGAATTTTATAAAATGGTTATTTGTGATATCCGTTTTATATGTTATATTTTATAAAACGGATTTTAAACTGTAGTTGTTTTATAAAATCCTTATTAATATACCTATTTAATATTTTACCCGTTATTTTAATAATAAAAACCGTTTTATTTAATCAAAGTTGTTTTTAAAAATATTACTTTTGAATAACGGTTTTAAATTGTAGACCGTTTTTTTAAATCTGTTAAAAAAACAAAAAAAATAATTTCCCGCCAATACGACGAAACAAAATATTATTGCTGCAGAATATCCAAACCACACATTCAATATACGTCACAATCACAATCCCTTAAAACACAATATATACATACAACAAAGCGAGATCATTTACTCTCATCATCACCTAAGGGATCTTCCTCAGGATGGTTAAGCACATAATTTGCCCACAAATCTCGAATTTCGTCAATTTCCGAGTTCTTGTATGTTTTAGTGCCCGACTTTTTAGCGACATACTACAGAAAAAAAAAAAAAAAAAAAAAAAAAAAAAAAAAAAAAAAATAAAAAAATTAACATATAGGTTACGTATGAGCACTAATGATAGCCATATCATAAATAACTATTGGGAGCTTAACAATTTGATATATGTACTCACCCGTGCTGCTAGTGATCTATATCTTTGCGACATAATTTCATACATAAACCGACACACATAATATCCGCATTGTATGTTATCTGGTTGGCGAGGAACCTAAAATAATAACATATAATAACAAACAATCAATTATTGAAGTTATAGTCTTAATTAAAAAAAATTAAAAATAGTTGACACTATATATATTAGTTTTTATGTTTTTAACATACATACCTCGGACACAGTAATAAACGTAGGGCTAAGATTGGATTCCATCACTTGTGCCAATGGATCCCGAGACCTTTTTACCGCATAAGCACTGAAAAATATAATCAATTAACGTCATCAATTCACCATGTATTAACGTCATCAATTCATCAATTCACCATCATAACAAACACTTCCATAATCAAACATGGCCTTTAATCTTTCCCTTAAACAAAAACCATAAGCCACCATCATCATTACACCAAGCAAAACAAAAATAAAACAACGTCAACAAATCTGACCATCATCATTGCACCATCATCATCACTGCCAACGCCGACCAAAACATCAAGCAAACCGAGCAAAATTCAACCCAAAAGCCGACCA
This sequence comes from Dianthus caryophyllus, assembly GCA_023091065.1. NCBI lineage: Eukaryota > Viridiplantae > Streptophyta > Magnoliopsida > Caryophyllales > Caryophyllaceae > Dianthus > Dianthus caryophyllus. The sequence continues at coordinate 11,708,307 of CM041520.1, forward strand.
AAATTTTGACCAAAAACCCGACTAATACTTGGTCCAAAATAGTCCAGAAAATTTGACCCAAACTCAGCCAAACACCGACCCAAAAAGGCAACTTTAAACGACCAAAAAACGGTCCGATAATCATGGATAATATAGCAATATTAATAATAAAGTTATGTAAATATGAACTTACACATTCACCATGTCCCGAAAATTTTCGGTTGGCCCTCCAGCACATGAATCAAACCAATAGACTTTTTTCTCACAAAAAGCCGTCAATACCCAATGTTCCCTACATATTACCACATGCATTATATTTAGGAAAAAATATCGGCGGTCACATGAACTAATTAATAATATAATCATATATATATTCTTACGTACCCGTTCTCATTATAAGGGGCGAACATAATTTTTTTGCCTTTATTCAGGTTGTCGGCTATGTGGTTTGTTCGATCATCGTCATTGAGTCCGATAATATGCGGCGACAACATGTACGGGCACATAAAACCGTAACTGTCATAAGGAAGTTTCTTTTCGCCTATGTACCCGTATAAGTACCTACACGAACGTTAATTTAAACAAAAAATATATATATATATATATATATAAACAATTTAAATACTGTAATAACGGACGTAACATAATTTTTGACATTAAAGTAAGTAATCAAATAACTCACTTGATCCAGACGTTTATATGTTGAGCGTCAATTTTTTCAATGCCGGACCATTCAAGTAGAGATTCGGCATCCAAAAATGAAACTTCTTTTCTTCCTGTGATTTCCTTTGAGAGAGAAATCTGAGTAATACTCTCGTCCTTAAAGTTAGCAACCGCTTTTTTGTACAATCTTTTCATTGCCTCAGATCTGAACACATTTTCTTTAAACTTCTTTGTTCTAAATCTAGAACGTAAAGAAGCGATGATCTGCTTGGTGATCGATTTCGGCTCCGCAGCATTAACGTTTGAGCCAACGTTCTACGTTACGAATAACGAAATAATTAATAACCGTCATTAAAATAATAAATAATAAGATATAAATATTAGCTAATTGATAATTAATTAATATATATACATGTACGTACCGCATCAGTAAATAGAGCCTTTACTACATTCTTTGAAGATGTACTTTCATTCGTCGCAACAATATTTGAATTAGGTACTGTAGATACCCGTATCCGTACCCCCCAAAAACAAACCCGATGATGAAAAGGACTTCCATGCATGCTTTTAAAAGAGTCGAAACGGTACAAAAGTGTCTAAAACGTATTAGTCATTTTTAGCGTATTAATTTGGATTTGCATAATCATAAAAATGAATGTCACTCTTAGTCATTATAAGCACAACACGAGCACGATACAGGAGCGTCTTATTAAGCCAAGCCACAAAAACAGCCCAACTAGCTACAAAACGGCCCAAACTTACAAAAACGACCCAAAACGCACACTAACACAACACTCAAAACGGGCCAAAGTGCGTCCCGTGTCACATTTTCACAAAACTAGACTCTACAAAACCGTAAAATAATATACTTTAATATTATTTTATTTCGAGCCAAAACCGAAAAACACGACAAAAACCGAAACACGAAAACCGAAATTCGGGCCAAAACAAAAGACTTAACCCATAAGTTAAATTACATCACAAAATACCATCATTACCCCCTAAATACGTCACTTAACAAAGGCGGCTTAAAACAGCCCACCAAAACAAAAATAAAATCGCCAGTTGACAGGCGATTAAAAATTTAAACGCCTGTCAACAGGCGATTATGTTTTTGTTTTGTACCAGCCGCCTTTTTGATTTTTCTTAAAAATATCCAACCCAAACAAAATTAAAAACGCCTGTACACAGGCGATTTAATTTTGTGCACCCACAAAAACTAGCCAACCTCTATAAATACCAACCCACTTCATTCATTTCAAAATATCGGTTTTACAAAACACATTAACACACTCACAAAATCCACTCAAAAATACCGTCTTTTCACTTTCGAAAGGTAAACATTTTACCTACGCCTGCAGGACGCTTGAGACTCGGACAAAGGGGTTACATTAACCCCAACCCGATATTGACATTAGCGAAGCCGTATTCGTAATACGGTTGTAGTAATTCGGATTCATAATCCGTCTAAACCCCGCCAATATCGCATAAATAACGACTCATTATCACTAAAGCAAACCGACGTCACTTTTATAATTATGCAAGTCCTCATTCATGCATTAAATAACGACTAGAATCACGGATCCAACACTAAATTGTACCGTTTCATAGAGTCTTTTTAGCATGTCAAAACTGAGGGTTTTTCACAAATTCCTAGAGTCAAATGCAAGGTCGGAAAATAACGTTTATGATAATAATTTAATCAATAAATTATTATTTAAACGTACATTTCCCATAGAAAAGTCATTATTTTGACTATTTACATTATTTATGCATTTTTATCGAGTCATATATATTCGCACTTGTACGTAGCGTCATTTTAGCCCAAATATCGAAATTAAATAAATGTTTTCAAATTAGTAGAGACTACTTTTACGTAGCCTTTTTGATTTCAGTTTTCAAAACACATTTTTGTCAAAACTTTTGAAAAGTAACCTCACTCCGAATCCCTTCTCTGGTTTCAAACCTTAGATTGATAGATATCGACGGATCTTGAAATCTGAGACACTCGTGTCTTATATTTTAAGACGCGTTGAATAGGTTCCAAATTCCTTTAATATTTGGTGGCGACTCCGAAAATACATTTTCAAAAAAGGATTTTTCTACTTTTCTTTTTTGGTCATAAATTCATGCAATGATCTCCCCCATTTTTCACAAAACTTCGCACTTTTTCCTGCGAGGCGCATTCCGCTTCCCGACGCCCAAGACGGCGGGCGCGCGCAGGGCGTCGATAGGTCTCTCACTTTCCCGGTACCTTCAGCTGGCGACTCCGCTGGGGACGAGCATGATTTTTATTATTTTTGAAAAACTAGTTTTTCTTTTATTTTAAAAACATAAAGAGGTGAAGCTTGAAACTTTGAAAACATTTGCGCTTTCGATATTTGGGCAAAAGTACGTTGAGTCGAATCCTCCTGATTCAAACCACACCCTCTGAGGAACGGCCCCTAGTAACTCTCGCTTCATAAGCGAGGTAACTCTGGACACGTTGTTCTCTCACCCCTCCACGATTATAAGTACGGCATCCGTACAAACGATCGTAACAGTCAAACTCGAACGCTCTAGGGCCCGTCTTGAATGCACACCTAAGACGTGTGTAGTCTTGCAGGTGCCCCTACCAAAACGTTAAGGGAATGGCCGGAGGGAACCTTACCTTATAAGCCAAAAACCTGTGTTTATATGTACAAGTGTGAAGCTATAGTACCCTCACTATAGTCGTCTTTCAAAACCTCTGCATGCAAAAACATTTCCTAGGCATTATACTTTTAAAATACGTCCATTTTTGAAATCCACTTTTAAACTTTTTTCAAAAAGGTCATACTTTTAAAAAACACGCCGTTAGGCTCTTTGACCTATAGTCATTTGAGTTTGATAAATAAAATGACAGTGCATTTAAAACCGATCCAGGATAATCGCTAGATCCCAGATCTTTTTCAAAACGTAAATGAATTATGCGACTGACGTATCGTCATAATACATTTATTGCAAAAAAAATTTCATAGAGCAAAAACCCGTAAATGTCAATGCATTTCGGAGATTTTAAATGAAATTAACCTTTAGTACGTTAGAATTAGCTCTAAGTCGAGTGACTTCATAGTCATCCCGATTTAATCTTTTTCCTCAAAAAACCAAAAACGGCGCGCTCGTTCAGATGCGAACCCGTTGATTTAATTTTTGAATCAAGTGACCTATCGTCATTTTGATTTAATTCCCTGAGTCACACGTAAAAGGCGAACAAGTGATCGCCTTCTACCCAATTTTAACATCCTCAGATCGACTAGCCTATCGCTACTTCGGTTTGATCCTTTTTATCGTGATGATAAACCCCTAGCAACATACCGCTAAACTGGGTTAATCGGACTACGATCAGAAAAATTTTCCTACCTCGAGATTAGGGACGTGTCAACATGCCCCTACCTCAAAAGCTTCCTGTGTCTTTTAAAGCTAAAAACACGAGTCGAGTCATGCACCCACTTTTTTACTCCTTTGCTTTTTTTCCTATTGTGAATGTGATTTTTCGTTGAGTCTTTTCTCCCTTTTTAGATTCACTAAAGGTTTGAAAACTTTGTCAGGTCCACTCACTGAAAAACCCTGAACGCCCGGCTCGCAAACACAATATGAATTTCCGTTTCAACCTCGCAAGTGACGAAGCTGCCCTTCCACCACCTCCTCCGCTAATGACGATCACCGAACACGTAAGGCTGCTTGACCACAAGATAGCCAACCTCGCCGCCCTATTCGAGCATCTGGCCGCCATGCAGAAGATCGAAACCAATAAAAACGCTAGACTATTCGCCGAAGAGTCTGCTCGACACATTAAGAGGATTCGATCCCTAGAAGATGAAATCCACAAGTACAAACTGGCCAAAACTGCAGATCATGGTCGCCAGGGCAATACTCCTCGAACCACGACCACGGCTGAACCCTTTAACACTGCAAACCCGAAGGCACCAAAGAATAAGAACCAATTTTCCTAGCACAACCCACTCGCTGCATCTGGTCATCACCACTGGGCCGCTTCATCACAACAAATGACGGAGGTTCGACCCCTCTTTATGTCCTACTCAAAGGCATTGGGAAAGCTCGTAAAGAAAAACATTCTCGCATCTCCCCAAGCCCACCAAAGAACCACCCGAGGATAAGAAACCACTATCATGGCACGAAGACTCGTGATCGTGAATTCCACAGGGGAAAGGACATGACAAGGTGAATCAAGCTCGCCAAGAACGTAATCCAAGAAATGATTGACAACGAGACGATCGACAAGCCAAGCATAGCTCCTAAACCAACAGTCCAGCATAGCACGCCCCGTTCTCACCCCATTTTCGTAGGAACGCATCCCATCCTCAATCATCCCCTCCTGGCTCCCACAAGCGACCACGAGGTCAACGTCCTTTTCGACAGCATCAGCAACGGTAGCAACATTGATCGCATTCGCCAAGCTAGGACAAGAACGGAACTAAGGCATGAGGACAGGAAAGGAATCTTCACCCCGATCCCTCATCAACATCACCTCAGACAGTCCGACGGCCACAATAAAGCCCCTCACCCCCAACATCCGTATCAGTCTCCTTTAGAGCTAAAAATACCGCCAGGATTCCCTCCCAAACGCACAAGCAAAGGCAGAGACAAGAGCATAGTCAGGGATATGACTAACCTACCCATAACCAATGACCCTTCCTTAGACATGACATGGCGTAACACCAGAGATATCCTCCCAGCACAACTCATTAGCCGCATCATCCGGGATTGGCTACCAGGCGCCATAACTTTATCCCACGCAGACCTGCCATCCTTCCAAGACCCACACAACCCAGCACTCTACATAACCGTAGAGTGCCGTAACATGATACTACCCGTTACTCTCATCGACAATGGCTCCGCGATCAACATCCTGCCCCTAACAACAGCCCTCAAGCTAGGACTAAAAGAAAGTGATGTCACCCCTTGCTCCAACAACATAAGAGCATACGACGGCATTCTCCCGCAAAGATAGAAGGTGTCATATCACTACCCATCGTGATAGGACTCATCGAGACAAAACCCAATTCCAACTCATGGACATTCCCCAGATACAATATGTTACTAGGAAGGACATGGATTCACGCTAGGGGCCATAACATCAACTCTCCACCAAAAGGTTAAAATCCCTTTACAACGAGGTCATCACCATAGAAGCCTCAGATTTCCGAGCCGCCCTCAGACAATCAAGCTCGAAGAAGACGCCACCCAATCTACCGACGACCCAGGAAGTCCCAATTCAAGCACCTACACCTAGAGTCTAGGGTCCTGCGTCATCATGACGCCAATTTTCTAAAAATCGGCTAGGTTACTCGATCATTTTCCTAATGTAATAAGCCTCAGTAAGTAACTAGAGTCATTAAGGTTATCCAAAGCTCCCTCGGCTGAGCTATCTTCAAATGTAACCGCTTTTGATAACATTAATAACATGAAAGTTTTTTATTACTCTTTGCCTCATTTAAAATCTACGTATTCCAATGATCAAGATAAATTTAAACTAAAAAACATTGCATTATATAGATACATTGCAAGCATTGTCTCAAAACCCGAACAGGAACCCATCATTGAAGACACAACAACCATCGACATAGGCACGCCCGAAGAGCCTCAAGAACTGCAACTGGGGGCTTCCCTAAGCACAGAAGAAAGGGCCACATATACCAAGCTCCTCGCAGAGTTTAAGGACGTCTTTGCCTGGTCATATAAGGACATGCCCGGCATAGACCGCGAGATAGCTGAACACCGCATCCCGATCAAGCAAGGCTCCAGACCCGTCAAACAGAAGCTCCGACGCATCAAGCCAGAATGGTCTCTCATGGTCAAAGAAGAGATCGAAAAGCAACTACAAGCTGGATTCATCCGGGTCATTGAATACTCTGATTGGGTCTCCAACATGGTGCCGGTAATGAAGAAAAACGGCAAAATACGAGTATGTGCCGACTTCCGGGACCTAAACAAAGCCTGCCCAAAAGACGATTTCCCACTACCTCACATGGACATCCTAATCGACAACACAGCAGACCACGCCTTACTATCATTCATGGATGGATATGCAGGATACAACCAAATCAAAATGGCAGCAGATGACATGCCAAAAACCACTTTCGTAACCCCCTGGGGAGCGTCTTCTTCTGTGATCATGCCATTTGGGCTCATAAATGTCGGCGCTACCTACCAACGCACTGCTACCACCTTGCTCCATGACATGATGCATAAGGAGGTCGAGGTATACGTCGACGACATGATCGTAAAATCAAAAGAAAGGGATGACCACGTCATAAACCTTCGGAAATTCTTCACCCGAATCAGGCAGTATAAGATGCGATTGAACCCACGTAAATGCACCTTTGGGGTCACATCGTGCAAGTTCTTTGGGTTACATAGTAAGCTGATCTTGGGATCGAAATAGACCCAACCAAAATCAAGGCAATAATGGGTATGAAACCGCCAAGCAACATCGACGAAATAAGGAGCTTTTTGGGACAAGTCCAATATATCTCCCGATTTATCAGCAAACTTACCATGATTTGTGAGCCAATCTTCAAAAAATTGAAGAAAGAAGAGCATACGAAATGGGACGACGATTGTCAACAAGCATTCGACAAAGTCAAGAGCCTGCTCACAAACCCACCCGTTCTGGTACCCCCACAAAAGGACTTGCCCCTATCGCTATACTTAACGACTACGCCAAACGCTATGGGCGCCATGCTCGCCCAAGAAGTCAACAACGAAGAACGGGCCATCTACTACGTCAGCAAAAAGCTCCACGATTACGAAACTCGGTATGAACCAGTCGAGAAAGTCGCCTCACCGGGTCCAGGCCACCAAAAAGCTCAGACACTACCTACTCACTAGCACAACAAGAGTCTACTCCCTAATGGACCCCCTCAAGTACCTATTTGAAAAACCAGTCCTAAATGGGCGTATGGCCAGATAGACTCTACTCCTCGCCGAGTATGAACTCAAATACCTCCCTCTGAAAGTGATCAAGGGAAGAGCAGTTTCCGACTTCCTTGCAGAAAACGCTATCATCGAACAACCCATGATCGACACAATGTCATTCCCTGACGATGGAATCTTTGCCATAGAAAAGGAATACTGGCAATTATACTTTGACGGAGCATCAAACTACCGCGGCTACGGAGTAGGAATACTCTTAATATCCCCAAATGGCGACCATACTCCGCTCTCGATCAAGCTCGATTTTAGCGTCACAAACAACGCCGCAGAATACGAAGCCTGCATTTACGGCCTGCAAGCCGCCATCGCCCTCAAGATAAAGAACCTACGGGTGCATGGAGATTCATTCCTCATCATAAATCAAGTGACCGGGGCATGGAAGATCATGAGCGAAACCCTCACCAAATACCAAACAAAAGTACAAAAACTCCTAACCAACTTCGACTGCATCGAATTTTACCACCTCCCAAGGGAAGAAAACCAGTTTGCCGACGCACTGTCAAAACTCTCATCCCTCCTGAACATGCCACCAGACATGAAGTTACTACCCATCATCGTCGAAAGACGTGACGAACCAGCATACATCCATACCATTGACCTGGACGAAGCCGAGCAGACAGAGCCTTGGTATCAAGCCATAATCAACTACAAAACAGACAACACTTACCCACCCGACACCGATAAACGTGGACAGAGAGCTATCAGACTCCTAGCTTCCCAATTTGTGCTAGAAATGGGACAATTACTCAAGAAAACTCCACAAGGGACGCTGCTCATATGTGTCGACTACAAGAAGGGGCAGGAAATCGTCACACAAGTCCATGATGGCGAATGCGGACCCCACATGAACGCTCGAGCACTCTGCAAACAGATTCTACGGCTAGGATGGTATTGGACAACCATGGAAGCAGACTGCATCCAATACGTCAAGCATTGCCACAACTGCCAAATTTTCAAAGAATGTCCAAAGATGTACCGCTTCACCACTATACAAATTTAACCTCACCCTGGCCCTTTTCAACCTGGGCCATCGACGTAATAGGAAAAGTCCACCCCATCGGAGCAGGAGGTCACTGTTTCGTGCTAGTGGCCATCGATTACTTTACTAAATGGGTAGAAGCAGCATCTTTTCGAACCCTTGGCTCCAAGGAAGTCGCCAAGTTCATCCAGACGAACATCATATGCCGGTATGGCATACCCCATGAGTCCATCAGCGATCAAGGCTCGCACTTTCAGCGCGAGACATAAGCTATACTCACAAAATACAACATCCAACATCACAAATCCTCGCCCTATCGACCCCAAACCAATGGAGCCGTTGAAGCAGCAAACAAGACAGTCGTCACCATACTCGAGAAAATGATCGACAGCTGCAAAGATTGGCCCAACAAGATACCATATGCATTATGGGGATACCGCACTACTATCCGCACACCTACAGGCATGACCCCTTATTTCCTCACCTATGGCATGGAAGCCGTCCAACCAGTGGAAATAGAAATACAGTCTCTACGCATACTAATGGAAAGTAGCATCCCGGAAGCAGAATGGGCCCGTGAACGGTACGAACAACTCATGCTCCTGGACGAACGCCGACTACATTCCCTGAGTACCGTACGAATGTACCAAGCCCGACTACAACGAGCATTCAACAAACGAGTTAAGCCACGACACATAAAGGTAGGTGATCTCGTACTAAAGTCAGTCCGAGCACCACTTCCAGTCAACCCACGAGGAAAATTCAAGCCTAACTGGGCTGGACCCTACCTCGTCAAGGAAATCTTCACAGGCGGAGCAGTAAAACTAACCGACTTGGACGGTCAAGAGTTTAACGTAGCAACGAACCTCGACCAGCTCGAAAAGTACTACCCTTAAAAATGCCTTCCAATGTATCTATAAAATGCAAAATTTTCTAAAAATCAATTCATGGACCGACATGTCCTTAAACATGTTCATGGACCGACATGTCCTTAAACATGTTCATGGGCCGGCATGCCCCTAAACGTGCACATTCACCAGAAAAAGCAAACACAACTTTTGGGCCGGTATGCCCCTAAACGTACATTTCCGAACTACGCCGGTTTGATTCCATTTTTCGTGGATACGTAGGCAGCTTTGCAAAAAGCGCAACCGATATTCAACACAAAATGACACGTCCAAAGCTTAAAAAAGCTAAGGACATAGTCAACACAAAATTCGTTTTTTAAACCTGAAGGGTTAAAAGGACGATATTCAACACAAAATGACACGTCCAAAGCTTAAAAAAGCTAAGGACATAGTCAACACAAAATTCGTCTTTTAAACCTGAAGGGTTAAAAGGACGATATTCAACACAAAATGGCACGTCCAAAGCTTAAAAAAGGTCAAGGACATAGTCGCCACAAAATTCGTCTTGCAAACCTAAGGGTAAAAAGACAATACTCAACACAAAATGACACGTCCAAAGCTTAAAAAAGTCAAGGACATAGTCGCCACAAAATTCGTCTTGCAAACCTAAGGGTAAAAAGACGATATTCAGCACAAAAAATGACACGTCCAAAGCTTAAAAAAGGTCAAGGACATAGTCAACACAAAAGTTCGTCTTTTAAACCTGAGGGTAAAAAGAATGACATTCAACACAAAACGACAAACCCAAAGCTTAAAAAAGTCGAGGGGATAGTCAATACAAAAATTTCCTAAAAACCATGCTTGCATTCTAAAACCTTTGAAAAGAGATTAGACCCAAGGAATTTCACACAGAATAACAAGCAAAATGAGGCAAAGTCGTAAATAAAAACCTGATTTTTATTAATCTTAAAAAGAACGGTTACATTTAAGATTTTTCAGACGTAGGAGCATAAACTACACTAACAAACACTACAATATATTACAGTACAAATCCCGGCATGTACATCGGGTTTAGGATAGATAATATAATACATAACACAAAATAGTACGAACATAATACTAACAAACCAGCAACAAAACCACACTAGATTCCCTTAAACCGCCGAACCTTTCGACTGAGCGGGGAAGCACCAACCTCAACCCCTGCGGCGATCCCCAACATTACCATGACGACCTGGAGCACCCGGCCCTGGTATGCGACGACGACCAAACACACACTCCGCCGCTGAGAGAGGCACCGAGCTCGAAGCATCACCCCCACCTCGGTTACGTCCAAAGCGGATCGGGTCGTAGGCAGACGTCGGCGGAGGCTCGTTAAGCTCTAAGGCACGAAGACGAGCCCTCTCATGAACACTTTCAGCAACGGTCCATTTAACATAGGCTCTCGATACCCGGATCGTCCCAGCAGTACCAGCCACAAGCCACTTAGGACGCATGATCCAACCACCAGCCCACTCGTCAGTCACCTGGTTATTCAACACAACCATGTCCTGTACCTTCGTGTCCTGGCCAGGGATGAACTGTGCATACCCTATTTGTCGCCTAACTCGCAGAGGGTGGATGTAAACGCCCATCTCAAACCCACATAAGAGAACTCCGGAAGGACCATCGCCTACTGCGCTAGCCGTCACGTCAACTATCCCCCACCACGGTACCGACCAACGGATAGCACATGACCTCACAAACTCAGGGAAATAGTCGATGGGGCGTTAAATGCGGACCCGACCACCGCGTGTAACGGTGGTGAGGCCTCTGCGACATACTCAACATCGGCCGGGTCGTTCAACACATTCAGACGCTCCATCAGCCACAACTGGAGGATCAAGGGACATCCTCGGTACGCATGCTCCCTATTGCATGCCCGGTCATCCAATCCAAGGATCGTCTCCGCCAGAATTAAAGCAGAGTGATTGCAACCTATTTCCATCTGCTCCACAACGGCAATTAAACGCGGGTCTCCCAACAACCCCTCGGATATAGAGTCCGGGAACATGTAGCAGTGTACCAGGCAAAAGGCCAAAGCCCTCCTCCTGGCCACAGCAGAGATATGCCCATTCTCGTCATTCCTAAACCATTGACACAAGCGATGGAGGTTGATACGGCTCCCAACAAATAGCTCTTTCACCTCGTCCCGGGTCATCTAGAGGTAGTTCTGAACTTGCCTCTTATAGCCAAACTCCCGCCTGACGCATACCGGCAAGCTAATACGCACCCACCCACCAATGGCTCCAAACTCCTCAACTAGAGGGCAAACCTCTCCGCAAGGAAAGCGGAACACGTGAAGGCTTGGATCCCAATACTCAAGACAAGCGTCCAGAAACTCGTACTCCATTCGAACCTGCCTTAGCCCACGAAATACGCCAACTCCGCAATCTTTCAAAAGCTTCTTCTCGATACCCGACAAGGACGCACACCAACGGCGCAAGTTCCCTTCAAAATTCTCCATAATTCGACAAACGTTCCTGTAGGTACCGGGATCTGTCCATGGAACCACTCGACGTCTTGCTAAGGCCGTAAAGTTAAAAAGATTAAGTACAAAAAACCTTTTAAAACTGTTTGGGAGCCGCCACTAAATTATGAGGGAAATTTAGAACCCGCCTCCGTGTCCTCATGCTCAAAGACACGTCTTAGAGTTCAAGGCACGTCGACACCTATCCGTCTAAGGTTATTGTGAAACCAGATTCGGATTCGGGTGAGGGTACTTTTCTAAAGCATAAATCAAAATAATGTTTTTATGAAAGATCTTTTGGAAAAGCCTATCAAAAGATAGCCTCTACTAGACTTGAGAACAATGCAAAGAATGATACATGAGCCTAAGTAATACGCTACGTACAAGTGCGATATAAATGTAAAAAGAATGCAAAAAGAGATTGTTTAAACCCTCAGTTAAGCATGCTTAACTTATTAACTTAACAATTCAGTTTAATGACGAATTCATTTTAAGTGATTTAGATGCAATAAGAGGATTTGCTAAATGCATGCAGTAAAATAAAGTTCAATTAGCCATTGATTTATTTTAAGGAGGTCAGTTGTTTATGCGACTTTGGAAAGGTGTTACGAATAGGGTGTGTATTCGAGGTGCATGGTCGCCTTATGAAAAGCGACTTGCGTACCAAAGTCGGGTGAGCCTAATGTAGGCCCTTGCTAGTCTAAGAAGTAAAGAAAAACTACCTGTCTTCAAGTTTAGGAAACCTAAGCTTCGCTTCAAAGGAGGAATTCAACACTAGGAAAATGAGGAATTCTAAGGGTGTTTATGCGTGAGGCTTTGAGAGTGTTTTGAGGTGAGAATTGTATTCGAAATTGTGTGTTTGAATGAATGACCAAGGGTTGTATTTATAGTGTAGAGTTCGGTAGATTTTAGGAAATCTAGGGGATAAAGCCGACGTAGGAGCCGCAAGGCCTCTTATGCGGCTGCACAGCAATCGCAAGGGGTCTTGCGATAGCCCCTACCAATCGCAATGCTCCTTGCGATTGATAGGCTGACAAGATACTCCTTTTTCGTATATTTCCAAATTATATTTTAGGATATACTGAAATAATCTTGCTTGAGCTCTAAGCTACGGTTGTTTGGCTGATGTTTAGGGTTTGTTTTAGGGTTTGACTTGGTCAATCCTGATCCTTGGAATGCGGGCCGTATGGGTTTGGGCTCGCTTACGGGCAGAGCCACGAAACTGTGAAAAGGGTGCATTTTGTGTAATTTTGTGAAATAGGACATTCCGTGAGACTATCCTGGGTATTTGCTAATGCTAAAGGTTAGTTTTAGCAGCTAGGCCTAAATTTAGGTATTTAGGTGGATCGATGTGTTATATGTGTTTGAAAAAGGGATGTGCGCATGCCGGTTAGGACCTGAACTCGAGACAAGCTAGACTCTAGACCTAAGGACACTAAAGGTGATGACCCATAAAGAAACCTCATTTGCATTTAAAAACATTTAACTTGAATTCGTCATAGTTAGAACTATTTAAGTCAACGTAAAAGCACGCAATAAAAGTCCATTGTTACATCACTGGGTTTTTGGCGGGAGGTGCGGATTTGGGTATCTACAGAGCCCCCAGTTTGACTGAGCTTAGGACTAAAGCGAAAGTCAAACTACACGACAACATCCGGACCGTTACAGTCTCGATATCATCAGCGGCACGGAGTATGTGTCCATGGGTGAGACTAGGACTCCGAACCGGGCTTATCCGGGGAGGGACGAACATGTTTAGGGACATGACGGTCCTTGCATACCTGTACGGGGAATGCCTTCCTGTGCTTGCTAAATACCTTTGCGTGTTATTCTTTGTTGCTTGTCTCGTAAAGAAGCGCCGTGCTTGGTCTCGTAAAAGAGCGTATGTGCTTCATGCTTCGTGCTAGTGCTCGTGGTTGTGCTCACCTCGTCAAAGAGTGCTTATGTCCGCCGGGAATTATCGTCCGAGGAAAATGCTCGTGTTTAGTGTTTACGCAAAGGTTGTGTATAGTGTTTCAACTCGTCTAAGAGTGTGGCGGACTTTAGGTGACGCCTTAACCGAAGCGACGTAACGTGAGAAAGTGTCTAAAAGGCCTATTCATAGACTAGAAGTCCAAATCAGGCTGAAAATAGGAAAAACACGAAAATGCCCAAAGTCGAATCGCAAGCGTCCTTGCGGCTCTTCCCCTAAATCGCAAGCGTCCTTGCGATTAGGGTCTTGGGCTCTTTCTCCTTATAAAACACGGAAAAACCGAGTTCTAAACTCATTTCACCATTTTCGACTCCTTCTCTCTTAAAACCGTTTCCTTGCGATTTCAAGACCGTTTTCGCTCGTTTTTCTTGCTTTACTTCAAAATGGATCAAGGTATTACTCCATCTTACTTGTTTTTATGCATCTTGATATTGTAAATTGCTAGATCGTTTTTGAAATGTAGAAAAGACGTTTTTGTGAAAAATCGTCTTTTAGTCTTGAAATTTGCCGCTTGATTACTAGAGAACTATACCATTCCCTTGTATGATGCTATTCTTGATTGTATGTGTGAAATACTCGTTGTTTGGAACGTATTTAGACCAATTTCGGATGAAAAGGTCCCGGCCCAAAAATCGGACCGGATTTTCTGGTCTCGAGTGCAATTAAACTTCGCCATAGGTTCCCCTTGGCTAGTATAGTATGTGTATGGCGTCGGTTTTTGAAAAATGTTAATAATCATCCCTTAAATTGAGGTTTAAGGTTGATTAAAACGGAGAACTTAGGTCAAAATTAGGGGTTTTTGTCTGACAAGTCCAAAATGCAATTGATTGTTCTGGGGCGTAATTGAAGGTTAATATAATCCATAGAAACCGTCAAGTTGAAATTTTTAGGGGTATAGAGCGGCTTTTGGCCAAATTGTGAATTAAGCCAAGAAGGGCTCCGTATAGGGTGTTCTTGTAGAATTGTTGCTTTCTTCGTCTTCATCTTGCGTCTTGTAAATGTTTGTCTTCTTGAAAATGTCGCAGGTGATTGGTCTGGACCTTCTACGAGATCTCAGTCTCGTCGGAGTACGGGCTCTAGGGATGAGGGACCTACTACTCCTGGTGGTACAAGTTTGCGTCGTGCTTTTAGTGCGAGGGATCCTTCTCCTGGGGTTGTCGAGTTTCCGACCCGGAGGGGCCGTGGACGTGGCATGGGTGTTCGTGGTCATCGTGGGGGTGCTATAGGTGAGGAGGAGAGAGAGGTAGAGGCCATGGAGGAGGGCGAGTCTTCACAGGCTTCAGGGTCTCGTGCTAGGGGTCATGCTAGTCATGGTCCGCGTGTTGACCGTCCCTGGGCGAAAAATTGGGACGGTCACACCCTGTTGGCGGACTTGAGGGTCATCCGGGCGTTCCTTGACCGGTATTGGGATACGACCACGACGTTCCATTTGCCGGGGTTCGAGGCGGGTATTACCTTGTCTTCGTATGCTATCATCACGGGTCTACCCTTCGGTGACCGTGATATGGACTTTGCTTTTGCGCCACCTATCGATGATAAGGCGGTGCTTGATGCTGTGGGTGCTGGTTTAGAGGTGCCGTATCAAGGAAAAGCACCTAACTCTGTGAAGACGAGTTATATCATGGAGTACTTCGAGGGGAAGACTCAGCATGGGCCTGGATCTTGGAGTGACGAGCAGAATGCTCGTATGTGGCTTTGGTGGTTTGTTAGCTCTGTCTACTTCGGCGAGAAGGGTGAGAGGGCTGCTACTTCGGTGTTGATGTGTCTTCAGGATTGGAGTGCGATCGGGGCGTACGATTGGGTATCCCCGGCCTTGGGCTTGTGCATCCGTTTCTGCATGGATGCTGTGAGGCCACGGAAGATGGATGGGGGAACTAGGATTCCCATCGTATCTCCTGGCTTGTTGTTGGAGGTATTTTTTTTCTGTTGTTTTTTTTTTTTTTTGGCTTACTCAAAATGTCGTTTATTTGAGCTAACTTCGTTTATGTCTCTTGTGTAGTGCTGGATCTATAGTCATTTCCCTTTCTTTCTGCCCGAAGGGGCAATTACGATGGAGAAGAGATACCCTGCGGTCTTGACATGGGGTACGTGCAGCCGTATCGGGTATGACTGGTCGTACGACTTCGTTCGGGAACAGTTGAACCAGTTGAGAGGTGGTCAGGTATGTGTTGAAACCTTCTAAATAGCATGTATTTAAATGATTTTTCTTGAGATGGCGTCTAACGTGTTTCTCCACGTCCATGGGAGCAGTACACGGGCGTTCCTGAGGGGTTATGGCAGCGTTTTCGGGAGCGTGACTCCCAACGGTTGTACTTGGCTACGCCGTATGGGTATGTTTGGTACTTAGGTGAGCGTCTGGCGATCCAGACGAGGTATCCTGACTTCGTGGTGCCTCTTGATCCACCTAAGGTTCTTTTCGAGACGCGGGTCTTGACTCGGCAGCAGAGACACCAGATCTTCGAGTGGGGAGCCGGAGAATCTCCTCCTTCATGGATTAGATTATGCGCCTTTTGTTTGGGGTAGGCTTGCTAGCGGGCCTATCGAGGTATGTCTTGCTCCTTTGTGTAGGGTAAAAATTTGTGAAAAATTTTCCCTAATTTTGTTGTATTTCATATGTTTCTTGTTGTAGGTGCCTGACGCTGACTTGGCGTTTCAGCCTCCAGACTTCCCTACGACGGCGGAGTGGGACAATGCCGGGACACGGGAGACCTTCCACGTGCCTGAGTATCTGCCGGTGGTTACGGATGCTGGCATGGAGGGTTGGGGTGATAGGGTGAAGAAGGTATGTGTTTGCCATTTGTATATCTATGTTAGCCCCCAGTTTGACCGAGGTATGAATAACGAAGGGCAAACTTAGAGTGTAGGCGAGCTTTTGTGTTTAGCCCCCTGAGTTTGACTGTAGTTTAGAGAAACTGTAGTCAAAATGGAGGACCTGGGTCAGTTTGAGGTTTAGCCCCCATAGTTTGGCTTAATTGGACCTTAAATTAAGTCAAAATGGAGTAAGTTTCAATAGGTTTCAATTTTACCCCCGTAGTTTGGCTTAAATTAGTGTATATTTAAGGCAAAATGGAGTAAAAATGTCTTGTGCAGGTTGCGAAGGATGTCCACAAGAAATTGTGGCGAACGGCCCATCGCTGGAGGATGGCTTGGGCAGAACAGGCGGCGGAGCTGTGTCAGAGCCGGGCGGAGGTGGCTCGTCTTAGGGCGGAGAACGAGGAGCTTCGTCGTCGTCATCCTTAGTCGCTTCATCTCTTGTTGTAGCTTGAACTTGTGATGGTTGTAGTTGTGTCCGTACTTTCTATTTTTTTCTCGTACCTGTTTGGTTAGTAGCTAGAAAAAATTTGAAAATGATTCCCGAGTGGGAGACTTTGCTTTGAAAATGTTTCGTTGAAAATGTGTTTGAAAACATTCATTTTTAAAATTCGGGATGAGCTTTAGAACGAACTATTAAAATGAAGCGTGTTGTGATCGGATCAATCATGATTTTTGATGGATCCATGTTTGATTGGTTGTAATTTAGGCTCGGATTGGGGAGCCCAATTAGGTTGGTACGTCGTAATTACATGCATGCTAGGATTAGGAAAGTCGAAAATACGGAAATTAAGGGATAACGCCGTCCCTAGGAGTCGCAACACATGTGCCGGTGGTAGAGGTAATCGCAAGGGCTCTTGCGATTGGCACTTCCAATCGCAAGCCTTCTTGCGGCTGGGACCGCCGGTCTTATCGCTGAATTTTCCTAATTCATGATTTCGGTTTCCTATATAAAGAGGGGAGGTACGAGGCATAATCCTCATTCAATCTCATCTCTTTTCTTTGCTTATTTTGTATTCTCTTAAATAGCTTAGTATTTTTAGGAATATTTTTGTATTTTTGAAGGATGGACCATTTTGATGGTCTTTTGAAGCGGTGGACGTCTTCCCTTAGTGAATCGGAGAAAAGGGCGTTGTCTTCGACTGGAGTGGGTGTTTTTATTGGTTTTAGGCAGATGCGCGTCGAGATGGATTTTCTTGACGCTTGTCTTGATTATTGGGATCCTAGGGTGCATGTCTTCAGGTTCCCGGGAGGTGAGATATGTCCGTTGTTAGAGGAATTCTCGGCTATTGCAGGATGGTCTAATCGTACTACCCCAGTAGCGGTTAGGAGTGAATTCGGCTATAATGGGAGATTGAGACAATATCTCTCGATGACCAATGCTCAAGCTGATGGCTTGTTCGAAGGAGGTGTAGTGAACATGCGACGGTTGTGCGAGCGTTACATGAACTTGAGTGATGTGAGCATTTCCGCTCGTTCTAGGAGGAGAGCTTTAGGGTTTTGCTTATTACACCGGTACTGCTTTGCAGGATCGATGGAAGATGGTGTGCACGGCCATGCTAGGTATGCACGGGTTATGGAGGAGATGGAACTGGGTCACGATCCTTCAGCTTTGATCTTGGCCGAGACTATCTTAGGCTTGGACGACCGTCATGCAAATCGTCTGAGCTCGTATCGTGGATGTGCTAGGATTCTGCAGATTTGGTTGATGGAGCGCCTTCGTGTTCTTGCTCCACCTGGTGGCGAGGTGTATGTTCCTGCCGGTTTGACTACTCGTACTCTTCATTGGGCTGTGCCTCGGGAGCGGTCGGTGAACTACTTCCAAGTGTTTGTTCGGGAGAGGACGATTAGGTGGACTGTGTCGTGGTGGTCCATTCGACACATCACGGCACCGTCGGAGGCGGATGCGGCTGGTGGGATATTGTTGTGTGGGTTCGAGCGAGGTGTATGGATTCACCCCCATCGGTTGAGAAGGCAGATTGGCTTAGCGCAGTTATTCCAAGACATGATACTCGGATATGCGAGTCGGTTGTTACGAACAACCGGATGGTTGATGCTTGGGTACGAGGGTGGTCCGATCGGGTGACTTGGACTCGACCACCGGTTCTCGAGACCAACCGTGTCTCGGATTTCTATCTGAGGTGGTGTATTTCCTTGGATCCTCGGGATAGGAGAATATGCGAGGCGCGAATCGACGGTCCAAGACCGCTATCAGCGCATGTCACGCATTTGGGAGACGGACTACAATGACTTAGCGAGTTCAAGAACGAGAGCGTCTTCATCTAGGCCACTAGGAGAAGCGATCGGGACCTAGGGTGACCGTGCAAGGTGACCGTCTGGGCGAAAGGTTGATGGTGAAGTTTTAGAGAACCCTGTTGAGCCCCCAGGATTCGAGAGGAGTATTGCTTCTGTGGTTGTTCGTGCGGATGCTTCAAAGGATGCGGATGAGGAAGATTCTCCAAAGCGTCGTAGGAAGAACGTTTAGATTTAGACTTTAAATGTTTTATTCAAAGAATTTGTGTTTAGTTGTTCAATGAATAAAGTGAGTTTGGTGGCTAGTTTTAAACTCATCACTTAAGATGTAAACATTTTCAAAATCAATGATTAAATAAAGAAAGTGTTTGCCTATTGTCTCGTCTCTTTGCTTACTTTATTCATCCTCGACCTTTTTAAGCTTTGGATTGATTTTTTGTTTTGTGTTGACTATGCTCTCGACCTTTTTAAGCTTTGAGCGTGTCGTTTTGTGTGGACTGTGCTCTTGACCTTTTTAAGCTTTGGCGTGTCCTTTTGTAAGTGCATTGCCCTTGACCTTTTTAAGCTTTGGGCGTGCGTGCAGGGAAGGTCGGTTGCGCTTCGAGAAGCTGCCTACGTATCTATGTTTTCCATAGAATCAAACCGCCGTAGTTCGTGGTTTTGGTTGAGTCTCTTACGAAACTGCCTACGTATCCACAGTGCGTGGAATCAAACCAAGCGTAGTTCATCCGCGGCGTTGTTCATTTGAAATACATTGCAAAGTCGTGTGGGGCTTAAGGGTAGTATTTCTTAAGCTGGTCGAGATTGGTGGGTAAGTTGAATTCTTCGCCGTCGAGATCGGTTAGCCTCGCGGCTCCTCCTGGAAGGATTTCTTTGACTAAGTATGGTCCGGCCCAATTAGGTTTGAATTTCCCCCTTGGGTCGGCCGGTAAGGGTGCCCTTACTGATTTGAGGACCAGATCACCCACTTTAACATTGCGTGGTCTGACCCGTTTGTTGTATGCGCGTTGTAGCCTTGATTGATACATGCGAACGGTGCTTAGCGAGTGTAAGCGCCTTTCGTCTAGAAGAATGAGCTGCTCGTATCGTTCCCTTGCCCATTCTGCTTCTGGTATGTCTGCTTCCATCAGAATTCGAAGTGATTTCATTTCGATTTCTACGGGTTATCTGGCTTCCATGCCGTATGTTAGGAAGTAAGGTGTCATCCCCTGTTGGTGTCACGTATTGTGGTTCGGTATCCCCATGCGAAGGAATCTTGTGTGGCCAATCGTGACAGTGTCAATCATCTTTTGAGGATGGTGACGACGGTTTGTTTGCGGCTTCTACCGCTCCGCTGGTTTGGGGTCGATATGGTGATGATTTGTGTACTTGGATATTGTATTTGGTGAGGATGGGTTCAACTTCTCCTGAACGCGAGCCTTGGTCGCCGATCACCATGAGGTATGCCATATCTGCATATGATATTGTTTTGTATAAAGCGGGCAACTTCCTTTCAGGTCTAACTTACGGTATGACGCGGCTTCGACCCATTTTGTGAAGTAGTCGATGGCCACGAGGATGAAGCAGTGTCCTCCTGCTCCAACCGGGTGTACTTTGCCTATGACGTCTATTCCCCATGTGGAAAATGGCCACGGCGAAGTGAGGCTGTATAAAGGTGAAGGGGGTACGTGTTGTACGTTCGCGAAGATTTGACAGTTGTGGCAATGCTTGACATATTTTGCGCAGTCGGCTTCCATGGTGGTCCAATACCATCCTAGCCTAAGTATTTGTTTACATAAGGCTCGAGCGTTCATGTGCGGTCCGCATTCACCGTCATGAACTTGGGATATTATTTCTCTTCCTTTGTTGTGATGAACGCACAGGAGTAATGTACCCTGGGGCGTTTTCTTGAGTAGCTTATCTGCTTCCAGTACGAATTGTGATGCTAGGAGCCGGAGAGCTCTTTTGCCACGTTTGTCGGTATTTGGCGGATATTCTCCGTCTCGTTTGAAGTTGATTATTGCTTGGTACCAAGGTTCGGTTTGTTCTTCCTCAGCTTCGATGTCGCAGATGTAGGCGGGTTCACTGCTTCGTTCTACGACGATGGGAATGGTCTGTATTCCCGGGGGGATGTTTAGTAGTGACGCTAGTTTTGATAAGGCGTCTGCGAATTGGTTTTCCTCGCGAGGTAGGTGCAAAAACTCTACGCGGTGGAATTTGGCGATGAGTTCTTGAATCTTGCTCTGGTATAGTGCGAGGTTTTCGTTAAGTATCTTCCATGCTCCGGACACTTGGTTGATGATTAGCGAGGAATCTCCGTACACGCGTAGGTTCCTTGCGTTTAGTATGAGCGCGGCCTGTAGCCCGTGCAGGCATGCCTCATATTCCGCGGCGTTGTTTGTTACATCAAAGTCTAATTTGATGGATAGGGGTGTATGTTCACCGTTCGGGGAAATGAGTAGTATTCCTATTCCACAGCCTCGGTAGTTTGACGAACCGTCGAAGTACATTTCCCATTGTTCGTCGTTGATGTTGTAAATTCCTTCATCTGAAATGAGGTGGTGTCGGTGATGGTTTCTTCGTCGATCAAGCGCTCGGCGAGGAAGTCCGAGACCGCCTGGCCCTTTGATAGCTTTGAGGAACGTAGACAATATCAAACTCGGCTAGAAGTAGGGTCCATCGTGCCATGCGTCCATTTGGCACTGGTTTCTCGAAGAGGTACTTGATGGGGTCCATTTTTGAGTAGACCTTTGTTTGATGTGCTAGCATATAGTGACGGAGCTTTTTGGATGCCCATACTAATGCTAAGCAACTCTTCTCGACGGGCGCGTATCGAGTTTCATAGTCGAGAAACTTCTTACTGATGTAGTATATTGGATGTTCTTCGCCATCGACTTCTTGGGCTAGCATGGCGCCCATTGCGGTTGTCGTTGTTGTGAGGTAGAGTGACAAGGGTAGGTCCTTCTGCGGCGGTCGTAGGACTGGGGGGTTGGATAACAACTCCTTAACCTTATCAAACGCTTTCTGACATGCTTCGTCCCATTCTACGTGGTCGATTTTCTTCAGCTTCTTGAAGATTGGTTCACATACCATGGTTAGTTTGCTTATGAAGCGAGAGATGTATTGGACTTGACCCAGGAAGCTTCGAATTTCATCCAGGTTCTTGGGTGGTTGCATTGCCATAATTGCTTTTATTTTCGAGGGGTCGACCTCGATACCTCTTTGGCTTACTACGTGTCCTAGTAGTTTGCCGGATTTTACTCCAAATGTACATTTTTGGGGATTGAGGCGCATCTTGTTACTGGCGGAGTCGCGTGAAGAATTTGCGGAGGTTCGTGATGTGATCATCTCTTTCCTTGGATTTGACGATCATGTCGCTCACGTATACTCGACCTCCTTGTGCATCATATCGTGTAGGGCGTGGTCGCGATGCGTTGGTAGGTCGCACCGCGTGGATTAGACCAAAGGGCATGACAAAGAAGAAGACGTCCCCATGGTGTGATGAATGTTGTCTTGGCCATGTCTTCACGGGCCATCTTGATTTGGTTGTATCCTGCATACCCGGCCCATAAAGGATAGAAGGGCATGGTCGGCGGTGTTGTCTACTAGGGCGTCTCACGCGGCGGCAATGGAAGTCGTCCTTTGGGCTTGCCTTGTTTAGATCACGGAAGTCAACACATACTCGTATCTTGCCGTTTTTCTTCAATACTGGGACCATATTTGAGACCCAATCCGAGTACTCGACGACTTGAATGAAGCCGGCTTGTAATTGCTTCTCGATTTCTTCCTTGACCATAAGGGACCATTCGGGTCGTAGTCTCCTTAGTTTTTGTTTGATGGGTTTGAAGCCGGGTTTGATGGGGATGTGGTGTTCGGCTATGCTCCTGTCGATGCCGGGCATGTCCTTATATGACCATGCAAAGACGTCTTTGAACTCGGTTAAGAGTTGGGTGAAGTTGGCGCGTTCTCCCTCACTTAGTGAGGCGCCTAGTTGCAGTTCCCTTGGTTCTTCGGGGGTTCCTATGTTGATGGTTAGGGTATCCTCGATGATCGGGTTTTGTGTTGGGTTGTCTATGATGTTTGCAATGTATTTAAATAACGATTGTTCGTTTGTTAGTTCATTTTTATCGCACGGATTTATGTGTTGTGTTGTCTTAAGTTTTGTTTGTTGTTTGTTATTTATTTGTTTGTTTTTAGCTTGAGACGAGACGTAAGCAAACTTATCTGTATTATTCATTAAAGCGATTGTTTGACAAACTAGGAGAAGAGCTGGAGCTAGCCTCCGAAAATAAAAAGTCTAAGCTAAAACTAGAAGATGGGTCGACAGGTGACCCGACACTTAGAGAATTAGATCCTAAAAGAATTTCCTCCTCTTCGTGCTTTCCCTTGATTTTGGCGTGATTGTAGTCCTTCTGCATCTTGGTTTTGGAGGCGTAGGGAGGTGTAAGGGATCGCCTTCATTTGCTGGATTAATTATTGGGTTACCGATCGGATGAAGTGGTTCCGCTTGGTTGTGCTGAGGACTGTCCCCGTTGGGTGGTTGGGGGACAGTGAGGTATATAGTTCCATCATCTTGAGCCTGCTTTGGCCAAAGCCATTCTTTTTCCTCGTCACGAGCGAAATTAACGGTTTGACTGTCGCTTGAATCGGAGAGATCTGGGTGATTCTTGGTGAGAGGCGTTCTTACGGTAGTTGTATTGTTTGCTGGACCATCTTTACCGGACAGCCATCCGCCCGTATGAGGTACCTCTATCTTTCCTTGATCAAGGAGATCTTGAATAGCATGCTTGAGCTTGATACAGTGTTCGGTGTCGTGCCCTTTACCCCGATGATATGCACAGAAGGCGTGGGGGTTCCAGGACTTTGGCTTCTTGTGATTGGGCGGTTCACTTGTGGGTCCTACCGGTTGCAAGCACTTCTTTTCAACCAATTTCCAAAATGCTTCCGTATAAGACATGTACAAAGGGTCAAAGCTCGTCCTAGTTTTAGGAGGTGTTGTCTCGATAGTAGCGGGAGTGTGAGAGTAGTTCCTGGTTCTAGGAATGTAGTCCGGTGAGTCACTGAAGTCGTCATAAGTGGACATGGCGCAGAATATAAGGTCCTCCTCCATTTCGGTACCAAACTTAGCGATTTGCTCGAAGCTCTGTATGTCGATTTCTTTGAAGTAAGATTGGCATGAGGGTCGTAGACTGTTGATGAATGTGAACACTAGTTCGTCTTCGTCTGGATGGTTAGGAATCTGTGAGAGCAATTTCCTCCATCGAGCCAGGTAGTAAATGAAGTCTTCATTGTCCTTCTGACGTTGGGTTGCGAGGGTATAGAGGGAGACATGCTTGTCGGCCTTGTTTTTGGTGTTTTGTCTCAAACGCTCAGCTTCAGCTTGATGCAAGGCCTTCAAGTCGTCAATGTCCTTGGTGAGCTGGTTAATCCGATTGCGGAGTGCTTCTAATCCGTTTCGACTGGACATCTCCTAGGTGTAGCGGGTATCCAGTTGAGGTTTCCCTACATGTGCATAAGATGCATCAGCTATATGACAGACCCGACTGACACGGTTCATTTACATGTTCGTTTTTAGCTCATTTCACTTTGAAAAGGACTCTTTTTAAAAGAAGGAAGTTTTCGAAAGACAAGCTAGGAGTGTTTTTGAGATGAGGATGTGTACGCGCAGCTCATCTCGATGTTAAAAGGTTTTGCTTCGCATCCGCCTAACCCGAGTGACGATATGTTGTCATGGGTTAGCGATGGATGCGTAAAAAGGAATCGACTCGAACTAGCCAAGTCGAAGATGTTAAAAGAGATTCGAGCCATGAGGCTCAAAGGAAGAAATCCGCGAATTGAGTTTGGAAACCTTGACTCGGGTTTTGCTAATTTTGTAAACGGAAGTTTGAAAAGTGTTTATTTTAAAAACTTGCGATTATTTTGTTTGAAAAGTGTTAGTTTGTTAGTTTGTTAGGTTGATTATTTTTGAAAACTTTTAAGGCGAATTTTCGAAAATATGCACATGAATTTTGAAAAAGACTATATGGTATAGCCTCGCGTTAAATGCGTATGACTCTTGGTCGTTTGGTCGTCTCAGACGCCTCAACCGATTTGAGTGCGCTTTGGCAGTGCTTTTGGCCCTTCGCCTACATAGTATAACATGTAGGATCTGAAGGAAGCCACTGGGCGATCAAATCAGTTCGCTCTGACCAAGCCGTGGAGGGGTGAGAGGAAGGTTAGTCCGAACGTGCTTTATCGAATGGACAAGCTGCGTTTGGAACCACCTCTCAAGGTATTGGTGTGTGAATCGACTAGATTCGACTCTAAACGGATATGCTTAGCTCATGTATGTTGATTGTTCTCAAGTCGTTCAAGTCTCATTTTTATTTTTAAAAGGAAAAAGCTAGTTTTAGTTTTAAAAATAAAACTCGCCCCAATGAGTCGCCAACTGTAGGTACCGGGATCAGCCCATGGAACCACTCGGCGTCTTGCTAAGGCCGTAAAGTTAAAAAGATTAAGTACAAAAAGCCTTTCAAAACTGATTTGGAGCCGCCACTAATATATGAGGAAATTTAGAACCCGCCTCAGTGTCCTCATGCTCAAAGACACGTCTTAGAGTTCAAGGCACGTCGACACCTATCCGTCTAAGGTTATTGTGAAACCAGATTCGGATTCGGGTGAGGGTACTTTTCTAAAGCATAAATCAAAATAATGTTTTTATGAAAGATCTTTTGGAAAAGCCTATCAAAAGATAGCCTCTACTAGACTTGAGAACAATGCAAAGAATGATACATGAGCCTAAGTAATACGCTACGTACAAGTGCGATATAAATGTAAAAAGAATGCAAAAAGAGATTGTTTAAACCCTCAGTTAAGCATGCTTAACTTATTAACGAAAACAGTTCAGTTTAATGACGAATTCATTTTAAGTGATTTAGATGCAATAAGAGGATTTGCTAAATGCATGCAGTAAAATAAAGTTCAATTAGCCATTGATTTATTTTAAGGAGGTCAGTTGTTTATGCGACTTTGGAAAGGTGTTACGAATAGGGTGTGTATTCGAGGTGCATGGTCGCTTTATGAAAAGCAGACTTGCGTGCAAAGTCGGGGTGAGCCTAATGTAGGCCCTTGCTAGTCTAAGAAGTAAAGAAAAACTACCTGTCTTCAAGTTTAGGAAACCGGCAGCGCTTCGCTTCAAAGGAGGGAATTCAACACTAGGAAAATGAGGAATTCTAAGGGTGTTTATGCGTGAGGCTTTGAGAGTGTTTTGAGGTGAGAATTGTATTCTGAAATTGTGTGTTTGAATGAATGACCGAAGGGTTGTATTTATAGTGTAGAGTTCGGTAGATTTTAGGAAATCTAGGGGATAAAACCGGACGTAGGAGCCGCAAGGCCTCTTGCGGCTGCCTGGGGCAATCGCAAGGGGTCTTGCGATAGCCCCTACCAATCGCAATGCTCCTTGCGATTGATAGGGCGGGCAAGATACTCCTTTTTCGTATATTTCCAAATTATATTTTAGGATATACGAAATAATCTTGCTTGAGCTCTAAGCTACGGTTGTTTGGCTGATGTTTAGGGTTTGTTTTAGGGTTTGACTTGGTCAATCCTGATCCTTGGAATGCGGGCCAGGTATGGGTTTGGGCTCGGTTCTGGGCCCGAGCCCTGAAAATGTGAAAAGGGTGCATTTTGTGTAATTTTGTGAAATAGGACATTCCGTGAGACTATCCTGGGTATTTGCTAATGCTAAAGGTTAGTTTTAGCAGCTAGGCCTAAATTTAGGTATTTAGGTGGATCGATGTGTTATATGTGTTTGAAAAAGGGATGTGCGCATGCCGGTTAGGACCTGAACTCGAGACAAGCTAGACTCTAGACCTAAGGACACTAAAGGTGATGACCCATAAAGAAACCTCATTTGCATTTAAAAACATTTAACTTGAATTCGTCATAGTTAGAACTATTTAAGTCAACGTAAAAGCACGCAATAAAAGTCCATTGTTACATCACTGGGTTTTTGGCGGGAGGTGCGGATTTGGGTATCTACAGTTCCGTAAATATTTTGAATATTCTTGGAATATCGAGAATGGGAAATGAAAGGTTGAGTGAAATGAGTTAACCTAGCCCTCCTTTTATAGCCGAGATATGCAAGACGAAATACAACACAAAAACTTAAACACTAGTGAACAAGCGATTAAAATAAATCAAAGAAAAACCACAAAACAAAAACTTAATCGCCTGTAAACAGGCGATTAAAAGTAAAATCGCCTGTTTACAGGCGATTTTCTTTTTCTTTTCTGACAAAATTATTCGATTTCTTACACTTCTTACACACCTATACCCTATATTTTTAACTCTTATTACCCCAATTTCTTCTTACCGACCTCTTGGTCGACATTTACGGTCCCGTCGCGTCGCCTCGATTTGCGTAATCGACTCTCGTCTTTCGTATTTTTCATTTTTAACAAAACACGATAATCACACAAAAATTAAACCCCACACAAAATACGATTTTCGCATTCACAATTTTCGTCTCAAAACGTCGTTTTAACTCACATTTTTATAATGTCAAAAGCGTCTTTTTACGAGTCTAAAATATTTTTCTAAACAGCATTTTTCAAAACTCCACATTTGCCTTTAGTTTGGTCATTAGCGAGTCAGTCTCAATCGAGACATATATATATGCTTTTACGACTAACAATGTTTTGCAGGTACGCTCGGCGAGCAAATACGCGAGAATTTCAGACCCGACTACGACGCAGGAATGCATTTTTCGCAACAAGACAAAATAACCAAATCATACCCGTAAGCACCCACAAAACCACAAACCAACCATACACAAGTCCCAATACATAAACCATTACAAAAAAAAATAATATACTAATATTCATAATACAAGTCCAGTATATATACAAGTCCAAGCCTACTGCGAATGGTCACGACGTCAGAAGACAAAGACGCAAGGAGTCGATCTCAAAGACGCGCCTCTATCGGCTCCATCACTGCGTCTGACCCTCTAGCTCTGCCCGGACTCTCGCCAGCTCCTCGGCATACGCGACCTCCATTCGACGCGATCTCGCCCCTCCTCACCACGACCTCGCTAAATCACGTCGAGCGTCGGACGCCTCCTTCTGCCCCTTGCAGGCCTCTACTACCTTCTCGTTCACAACAGCTCGCCACCGGTTCGCCGCCCGCCACAGCCTCCTGTGCACATCAGCCGTCACCTGCAACAATCCAACGAAATCCATTTAGCTTTCAAACCTGGGGGCTATTTTCAAAAGCTGCTTCAACAAAGTTTGACTTATGATTTTACACTAAAATCTAACTCAACCTGGGGGCTACAATCAAAAGCGACTTCAACAAAGTTTGACTTATGATTTTACAATAAAATCTAACTCAAACTGGGGGCTATACTACATAATACTCCACGAGTAAACAAAGACAGAAAGTACCTTCTTCACGCGCGGATCCCAGCTCTCCAGGCCCGCGTCGGTGACTACAGACAGACAATCCGACAAACTGATCGAATGTTGGCAGCCCTCGTGAACAACCAGCAGATCCTCGACGAACGGAGGAGGTTGGAACTCAAGGTCAGGATCACGGCGCTACAAAACAAAAATAGGGTAAATTTTTGCTTTTGAAACCAAAACACATAAGCAGAAACGGAACAACAAAGCATACCTCGATCACAGCGTCCGCAAGGGCATGCTGTGCCCAAGTCACGTAATCCTCAGCCGGCCGCAGCAGGAGCCTCCGGACTACCTCGTGGTACACGCCACGACGCCGTTAGCGTCGGGCGCCTCCACAAACAAAACCGGCGGAGGAGCAGTGCGATGAAGCCGCCACGACGGCCTGGCTCACAGACAGACGCTCACCCTGTGCCAAGACGAGCCGTCATCGAAGTCTCAATGTACAGCCGCCGTCCGTCAAGGGGACCAAAACGAGCTGCAATCGACGGAGGGACGCCGGTAAACTTCCTCCAAGGGTCACGAACGAACTACAAAACAAAACCAAATCATAAACCACAAAAACAAACACAAACCCAAAAACAAACTACAAAAGACCAAAATACAAAACATAATTCCCCTTACCTTATCCATCGTCATCCCGTTGAAGCGCACACGAGCCGCGTCATAGTTCAGGCCAATACCCTTCCGATCTGCAGTCGCATACGCATGGAAAGCCGGGTACGTGGCCGTCACCTGGAACGTGTCCGGAAGCAGAGAGGGGAAGTGAGCGTAGCACCAAGACTGCAAGCAATCAGAATACAACGTTACAAAAGGAAAGCAGAAACAAGACAACAAGACTCTGCAAAATCAAAACTTACCTCCATCAGAAGACCAGGGCCCACGAGAGACACATCCGAATCCTCGTCAATCCGGTCAGGGCGCACCGCGTCCCTCAGGTACCGGATCAGACCCAGGCGAGGATGACCCAAACAAACTCACCTAGACGTGACATGTCTGACAGGGCCATCAGCACAGCCGTCGACGCTCGCTCCCCCTTGTCGCCAAAGTGGGTGGCCGTCAGGAACCACCACAACCACAGCCGGGCCCTCTGCTCAGCACTCGCTCGAGTAGACCCCTTCTTCTTCTTCCCCTCGAAGAAGTCAGCAAACCATATAGTCCGGGGCTGAAACGTGTGCTCCTCGTTTTTCCCGCACCTAACCCCGTCACCAATCAACCGCACGACGCGTGGACTATCGATAGGGCGCCACGTCCCCGAAGCACGCCTCACCATGAGGCAGCCCCGTGACAACTGCCCACGAAGAAGGAGTCACGCCAACCTCGTAACCAGGCATGTAGAAGGTGTTGGTCGTATCCCAAAACCTATCCAGCAACGCCCGAAGCACAGTAAGACACGAGTTCACCCGTTTACCCCGCACCTCTCTCCATTTCTGCACCAGGGGACCGAAAGCCGTCCCGAGCACTATGTCCCGTTCCTCCTGGGTGAGCCTCTCGTCAAAAGCGTCGAACACCGTCCGAAACCCAGAGAAGGTCCTCATCGAGCCTAACGGGAAGCCGACCTTCACTCGGATCGACAAGTGCTCCAAGGGACTCCAAACCAGAGTCACGCCATCCCAGTCCTTGGCCACCTGCGACCACAAACGCGGACCCTGGGGATAGTTAGGCCTCACGCCTAGCTCGTCAACCATCCCCATGAAAACCTCTGTCGCGGCCTCAAGAGCTGCCGCACCTGCGTCCTGGGCATGACCCTCAGCCTCTGCCTCAGCCTCTGCCTCAGCATCTGCCTCAGCCTCAGCCTCACCTGCCGCCTGATCATGAGCCTGGCCCTGAACCTGACCCGACCACAGCGGCCCCGCGGCAGCGGAACTGGCGGCGTCGGCGGCGGCTGGCAGCGGCAGCCTCAGCAATCTCAACCTCGACAGCGGCCTCAGCCGCAATCTCGTCAGAATCCTCATCCTCGTCGCTCAAAGACCCTTCCGACTCAGGAGAATCCTCGTAACGGCTCCCCGGACACGACCACGCCTCTGCGTAGCCTCAGCAAGGGCTCCCCCTGCTCCAACCTCCTCAAAAACACCGGCGACCTCGGCTGGTCGGTCCACCACCTCGGCGGCGGCGAGCTCGGCGTCGTGGCTCTACCGCCTCACCGTGGCTCATCCACCTTGCGCTTCTTCCTCGGGTTCCTCCGGACCGCGACCACGACTCTAACCTGGCCCTCCAGGAGCCGCAGCACCCCTGAACGCTGCGGGCCACGTCCTGCGAAGCCCTGCGCAACGCCACGACCTCCGCCTCGGCCCTCCTCGAAGCCACGGCGTCCTCCAAAGACCGCCACGACCACGCCCCGCAAAGACTCTGCGGCTACGCCCGAGCCTCCACCACGGCCTCCCAGGGTCTCGGGCGTCTCACAAAGAGCCGCCACGTCACGCCCTCGCCAAAGACTACGAGACGACACTGAGCCCGACCTCGGCCACCAACAGAGACCTCGGCGATCCAAAGAAGAGCCCACTACCGCTAGCATCACTGTAAGACCGCGTCCGCCGGCCGACGGTCTCCTCAGAACTCATTAGTGCCAGCGGTGACTTCGGCAGAACGCCACGACCCGCAACACTAATCGACGGCTCAGACCACCAGGAACAAAGACCATGTCCAAGGCCACTCGCGAAGCGCCCAGACGACGACCGACAAAGACCGGCACCACTAGCGTAAAGCGCAGAGACTCCACAATGGCGCCACGAAACTCACTCCCTGGCGTCGTAGAAGCTCCAGCGTCGAGGAAAAGCTCTCGCCAGTGCGATCGAGACGGACCATCGGAAACCTCCAAGGGCGCAGGCATACCCGAAGTAGGAGTATGCTCGTCCCTCAGAACGGTAAAGTCAACGCCAGCCAAGACCCGATCCTTGTCACTGGAAGTAGGTACTGAAGGCTTAGGATCACCTGCACAAGATTCGAGGGCATACTCAGACAACGGCAATAGCAGGTCACTCAAGAAAGCAGAAGCAAGCAAAAACGACGGAAATCGAGCATCAAGGCCTACATTATCCACGGATAAGGCCAAAACGGAGCAGAATACGTAAAATCAAATTCCATGAGACGTATACGATATATACGTCCTACTCAGTCAAGTCAAGAGCAAGCACGCGCAAAAGCAGCAGAGAACTATCCAAAACAACAGAAAACACGCCTTTTTAACCTAAAAATAGCAGAAAGGGGAAAAACACTACAGAAAGCCAGAAACCCATATTTCCCGAGACAAACCCAACCCATAAATCACAATAAGCACGTGCAAAAAATTTCATGCGAAAACGATGTCCCAGACGCCTCGACTGAATAGCTTTTACAAAACACTTACAAACTACAAAAACGGCCTTTTCTTGACCATAACTCAACCAAAAAGCCCCAACTTCCCACAAAACAACCCCCTAGTCAACACATACGACATACATTACGATATACTCAGCCCTTGAGGCGCGAAAAACGAGGAAAAAACGGTTTTTGTAAACTTAACCTAAACTACAAAAACGCTCCAAAACACCTCAAAACCATGCATTCTCCACAAAACAAGACCAAATATATACCATACTAGCCATGACAACACAATACAGAGAGTTCGGGCAAGTTTCGGAACCGAAAAATTTCGACCAAAATTTCGGCCCTTATACCAAATCATTCGAAAATCACGGTTTTTCAGGCCGTTTTTCGCACACAAGCCACCCAAACCTCCACACAGGCATGCTACAACATTTTCAAAATAACCAAGCCACTCGGGATCGCCTTACGCTACAAAAACAGAGCACAAGCCCCCACTTTACCCCCTTTTACACGGTTTTCCCCCAAACGAACCGCTTTTCGCGCCCATTTCAACAAAACGAACTCACCAACGCGTCATACTACTAATGGGTAAGTTACACCGAAATTTTGAGCCATTTTCGAGACGTTTTCAAAAATCACCAAAATGCCCCTCTAGTCAAAACGCACGAAAATCAAGGCCACAAGTCGGGTTTTCACAAACGATCAACAATGGGAGCAACACAGGCCTCATATGACTCCCAAGCATCGAGTTCAAGCAAAGACGAGGGCTAAAATCGGATCAAACCGACATTTTCGACCTAAACCCTAGAAAACGGTATTTCAAGCTAAAACCGACTCAAACCAAACTCAAAACACGAAAAACCAAGTGGGTTAAGTGCGTACCTTGATCCATAACAAATTGTAGGAGTCGGAATGTTGAATTTTGGTCAAGAAAATCGCCAAGACGTGTTTTAGAGGTTTTCGATTTTGTTTTGTTTGTTATCGGATGAATGAGCTAACCCCCCTCCTCTACCCCGTTTTTGATACAAATTCACAAAACAAAATCTAAATCGCCGATTCTTGGCGATTTTCTTTGTTTACGGGTTTACATTTACTGTTTTGGTGGTTTTCCTCGGCCCAATACACTTTCAACCCATCTCAAACACAATTTTAACCCTTTTTACGAAAAATACAAAAACACGTAGCCTCCTCACGAGACGTCCATAAAAACCTAACTTTTTATGAGAAAAACACGTAACCTCCTCACGAGACGTCCATAAAAACCTAACTTTTTATGAGAAAAACACGTAGCCTCCTCATGAGACGTCCATAAAAACCTAACTTTTTATGAGAAAAACA
Source organism: Dianthus caryophyllus (assembly GCA_023091065.1). NCBI lineage: Eukaryota > Viridiplantae > Streptophyta > Magnoliopsida > Caryophyllales > Caryophyllaceae > Dianthus > Dianthus caryophyllus. Next base: position 11,741,362 of record CM041520.1, read on the forward strand.
CGTAGCCTCCTCACGAGACGTCCATAAAAACCTAACTTTTTATGAGAAAAACACGTAGCCTCCTCACGAGACGTCCATAAAAACCTAACTTTTTATGAGAAAAACACGTAGCCTCCTCACGAGACGTCCATAAAAACCTAACTTTTTATGAGAAAAACACGTAGCCTCCTCACGAGACGTCCATAAAAACCTAACTTTTTATGAGAGAAACACGTAGCCTCCTCACGAGACGTCCATAAAAACCTTACTTTTTATGAGAAAAACACGTAGCCTCCTCACGAGACGTCCATAAAAACCTAACTTTTTATGAGAAAAACACGTAGCCTCCTCACGAGACGTCCATAAAAACCTAACTTTTTATGAGAAAAACACGTAGCCTCCTCACGAGACGTCCATAAAAACCTAACTTTTTATGAGAAAAACACGTAGCCTCCTCACGAGACGTCCATAAAAACCTAACTTTTTATGAGAAAAACACGTAGCCTCCTCACGAGACGTCCATAAAAACCTAACTTTTGACGTTCATAAAAACCTAACTTTTTATGACAAAAACACGTAGACTCCTCACGAGACGTTCATAAAAACCTAACTTTTTATGAGAAAAACCAAAAGCGCGTAGCCTCCTCAAGAGACGTTCATAAAAGCCTAACCACTTTTATAAAACCAAACCAAAAGCGCGTAGCCTCCCCACGAGACGTTCATAAAAACCTAGCCCTTTTTATGAGAAACACAAAAACACGTAGCCTCCTCACGAGACGTTCATAAAAACCTAACTTTTTATATGAAAAACCAAAAGCGCGTAGCCTCCTCAAGAGACGTTCATAAAAGCCTAACCACTTTTATAAAACCAAACCAAAAGCGCGTAGCCTCCTCACGAAACGTTCATAAAAACCTAGCCCTTTTTATGAGAAACACAAAAACACGTAGCCTCCTCACGAGACGTTCATAAAAACCTAACTTTTTATGAGAAAAACCAAAAGCGCGTAGCCTCCTTTACGAGACGTTCATGAAAGGCTAACCACTTTTATAAAACCAAACCAAAAGCGCGTAGCCTCCTCACGAGACGTTCATAAAAACCTAGCCCTTTTTATGAGAAACAAAAAACACGTAGCCTCCTCACAAGACGTTCATAAAAACCTAGCCCTTTTTATGAGAAACACAAAAACACGTAGCCTCCTCACGAGACGTTCATAAAAACCTAGCCCTTTTTATGAGAAACACAAAAACACGTAACCTCCTTATGAGACGATCACAAAAAAAAAAAAAATCCTAATCCTTCACCAAAACGACAACCATTCTTATAAACCAAGCCCAAAAACGCGTAACCTCTGCTACGAGACGTCCAGCGAAGAAACACAAGCAGAAGCACAAGCAGAGCGCAAGCCAGAAGCGCAAGCAAAGCACAACCAAGAGCGCGCAGCGCCAAGCGGCACGCCCGAAGCACAAGCAGAAGCACAAGCAAGGCGCCAGCTGGGAATACTAAGGCCACATGCAGGCTGACATGCCCTTAAACATGTAGGACCGTCATGTCCTTAAAAACATGTCGTCCCTCCCCGCATTTCCCGGCGCTAAGTCCTCGTCTCTCCCATAAGACACATGCTTAGCGCCGCCAGGTAGTATCGAGACTGTAATGGTCCGGATACTATCTTTAAGTTTGACTAACGCTTTGTCCAAGCTCACCAAACCGGGGCTCTGTAGATACCCGTATCCGCATTCCCCCAAAAACAAACCCGATGATGAAAAGGACTTCCATGCATGCTTTTAAAAGAGTCGAAACGGTACAAAAGTGTCTAAAACGTATTAGTCATTTTTAGCGTATTAATTTGGATTTGCATAATCATAAAAATGAATGTCACTCTTAGTCATTATAAGCACAACACGAGCACGATACAGGAACGTCTTATTAAGCCAAGCCACAAAAACAGCCCAACTAGCTACAAAACGGCCCAAACTTACAAAAACGACCCAAAACGCACACTAACACAACACTCAAAACGGGCCAAAGTGCGTCCCGTGTCACATTTTCACAAAACTAGACTCTACAAAACCGTAAAATAATATACTTTATGTAACACCCCGACTTTTCCTAATATTAATTGTTCGTCTCAATAATATTCGTAATTCATTTCTCTTGATTTTCTCACTTTTCCTAATATTAATTATTCGTCTCATTTATATTCATAATTTATTTCTCTTGATTTCCTCATTTCTTTTAGCTCGAGAAAATCAGTTCTCTTGTCGCGTGGATTAAGCTACGCTGTAGTCAGGACTTAAATACGGAGTAATTAACTTAAAAACGGTGTAGTTTCTTCATACGAACTCCGATTCAGGTGATTCAAAAGGCTAAAGCTAGTATTTTTTCGACGCCACAGAATCGCCAAATTTCCAAAAGCTAGTTTGGACCGGCCCAACTTGGACCGAGCTGAAACTCCTTTGCACGGATAAGGGTTTAGGGTTTGGATGGATTTTTGAGCAAGGCATCTTAATATCTTGTTATCTCCTAATCAAAGCAAGATTATAATTCTGATTTCCCTCCTCCTAATCTCTCCTCTCATCCCTCATAACACATCCACATTCATTTCTCCTTTATCTCTCAAAATCTCTCTCCAAAACACATTCAAACTCCATTGTTGCTCTTCCAAGCTTTCATTCCTTTCATCCTAAGTCTTTCCTAGCCTTTTCCTTGGTGTATGATCTTCTTTTTCTCTCTTTTATTTTCTGGTTTCTTATTATTTTATGTGTTATGTTGTGTGTATTCACTATTCGCTTATTTGACTTGGATAATCAAAGGAGAAGAGGGCTTTGAAGAAGAAGACACCATCCTAGTTGAAGAGGAGGAGGAGTAGCACGTTTTTGAGACTCGACAAAGGTAACTAGGTGTGATCTAGTTGTGTTTTAACATGTATGAGGCCTAGGTTGATTTGTATGTGTTGTTTGCATTGTCGTCATGATGTTTGGTTTATGATTGATCATGAAATCATGCTAGTATTGTTGGCCTCATACTAGGGTTTGTCTTATAATCATATGTTCGTGCTTAAATCTCATGTTGTATCATTGATCATGCTAGTAGATTGATATAAAAATCGGTTTGGTGTGTTGTTAACGATGGCCGAGATGTTTGTGTAGGGGGCCGAGCCCTTGCTTGTGATTGTCCTCTCGTTTTCTTCTTGTTTTGGCATAATCATGTTAATCTTTGAAGTTTACTTGCACCACCTAAAGTTAAACTACGAATTATGATAAGTTGATTTAGTCTAAATGTGTTTGTATGCATGTTTTAATGAATTGATCACCTAAATCGATAATTGGTCACTTGAGAATTGAGTTTGATGCATGAAACCGTGTTGGTGGTGTGATGGCCGTGTGTGGTGTGTGATGGCAGTGAGTTGTGTGGGCTGGCCGTGTGGTGTGTGCGTATGTATTGGTTCATGTGTCACTTGTTTGAGTCTTGGCATGTATTGAAATGTTATCTATGCTAAATCGAGTTGAAGTATACTTTGTTTGATCACTAAATAATGATTTATGAGCATGATAATTGAATTTATGGCTTGTTGAGCATGTTGATCGTATTGTACTCCGTATGCATGGTTAGTTATGATGATATTGTGACTTGTGTTAGTGTGAGTATGGATGTTGTGGTTGTATGGATGTGTTGGAGTATTGGAGACAGGTTAACAGGTTAACAGGTTTATGCTTGGGTTAAGTTTGCACATGGGTACTGTTCTGGCACATGTGTGAGGAGATACAACGTCTTAGGATGGACGGATACCGCCCATGATCCCCTCGGCTATTCTTGTTGCTTAGCTAGACCGACTATGGGTTCTCAACCAGAAGGGTTGAGACTATGGTTATATTTATGTCGTCACCGTTCTTGTTGCTCGGTGGAATTTGGCCAAATTTAGACTTGTGATTATTGAGGAACTTCTTGTTGCTGTTCCGCCATAAGGTTTGGGTGATTCTTGTTGCTTCACCCGGGGTGATTCTTGTTGCTTCACCCAGTTCTCCGCGCTTACTCTCGCAATTGGTTGGAAGAAGGATCGTCTTGTTGAGCAGATGGTTTGGGACACAACCTTGGTTGTGCCGTGATGTTTTGTTGTTGTGTATTGTTGTTTCTTTTGTTGTATGTTTGTGGTTTATGTTGATGTACTTTGGTATTAGGCCGTAGGCCAGGTGAGCATTGTTGCATTGTTGTTTATGTTTGTTATGTTAAAATATGACTGGGGAGCACCTAGTTACTCCCCACTGATTATGGTTGTTGCCTCTCTTTTTATAGGTACGCGCGGGATGGGCTTATGTGTGAGAATGCCGTGAGATTGAGACCCGTAGCATGCCTTTCGCGAGTTGTCTTGATAGCTGTCGAGTTGGTTTAGTTTGGATTAGACTTCATTTATGCTTTCGGTTCATTGTACTTTGGTTTTGGTTTTGTAAGGGGTATTTATTCCCCATGTTTTTGCTAGGCCTTAAGGCCTACTCTTTTCTTTCTGTTTAGTTTTAGTAGTTGTTTGAGTAATAATCCGGGCTACGGTGTTTCCGCCACCGTGATTTCAGTTTTAAAACCTTTATCTTTCCTAAAACCTTTTTAAATCGTATTTTATTTTATTTTAAAAACCCGGGTTGTTACAGTTGGTATCATAGCGAATACGCTCCCAACTCTCTTAGGTGAGTGAGTAGGATTTGACCTAGAACACCGAGTGAGAGTGTTGGGTAGACACATTAGGGGGTCTACGTTATTTGTGCATGTGTATGAGTAGTTGTGTGAATGGTGGTCTTAGGATTTCCACCATTAGATCATATGTTTGCTTTGGATGCAGGTACAGGAATGATGGAGTCATTCGAGGTCGGGTGTCGACACGATATAACTCTACATTTAAAATTTACTAGTCCTGCCTCTAAAATAGTCTTTAAAAGCTTTTGATTTGATTTAATCGTCGTTTTTAAATGTATTTCTCTATTTCAAAAGGTTTCACTCTGGTAATTGCTTTCTTATGTACTACTTGGTTTCTTTGCTTTCATCATACTCACCATTCTAAACTAAATCCTTTATGCTTCTATTTTCTTATCAAATCATGTTAGCCTTCATTTTTTAAATATCGACAAAAAAGGGAGTATTTTGCATTCCGTTTTAATACACTTGTATGACCCTTGCTTTTTAATTTTATTCATTTGAGAGTTCTGTTTTATCGAAAATTTTAGTCTATTTATGCCTTGTCGATCCCTTATTTTAACTTTTCGATTTATTCGTTTCTTGAACTTTAATCATTTGAGTATTCTAATTTAAAATATCCCTCTTTCATTTGACCTTTCGAAATATCTAGAAATTTAACTCTTAAAGTCTTTGACTCGTACTGATTAATCAGCTGGAGCAAGAAACTTGAAGCCGAATTGTGAATGTATGGTCCTACCATCAGAGCACGCAGCGGAAGCTCCTAATCTAAGTCACCTACCATATTCGTAGGGACATCTTTCAGCTTGTTAGCTACGCTTGTCCTTAGTTCCTTCTAGTTCTTGACCTTATTATACAGTTGTTTTAAAACTATCAGCTCATGATTACAGTTTGAGTTTCTTTTTCCCCAATAAAATTTCTTATTATGTTCATCCACATCTTTTTCAAGAGATCGTGCTGAAATAATTTCTAAACTCTTTTATTTCAAGAATGTTTTCAGTCAGTTCTATTAACAAAACCTATTTTTGTATATTTGTGCTACAATGGTTTATTTTTCCTTCTTGTACTTTCTTATTTTGTAACTATGTTGAGGAAAAACTTTAATCAGTATGGTCTTACTTTTCTATTCATTTTTAAACGCGTCAATACATTTTGATGGCTTTTTACTCAATCAAATTTGAAATGATTGACACTTATCTACTGCTTTCACTTTTAATCAAAACCTCTTTGTTATCCTAAACATTCTATTATTAAATTTTCTAATTTGAGCATTTGGTTTATTTGAATATTATTTATTCTACCTGGTATTTTAGTAGCTTCATATTTCTAAAATCGCTGTCGTTTTGAAACTCAACTTTGAGACTTCTCCTTTCAGTCGTATCTTTTAATCATATTCTATATCTGTCAAACTTTTCGGGAATTACCTTTTCGTCTCTCATTCGTAGCGAAACCAATTTGAGTTCTTTGTTGGAAACGAGTCTTATGCCTTCATGTGGGAACTCTTAAAGAATATTTCTATCTCCTCTCATCGTTTCATTATAAAAATTGCTTTTGTCTAATTGGTGGTTGTTGAGCAGTTTCTTGCAAAAGATTTATTATGTCATATTTTTACTTAATTCGTTTCATTCCTTCTTTTCTTTCTTATTCATCATAACTCATCACTTTTATATCATGACCCTGTCGATCACCTTTTAGTCTTATCATTCGGGTCTTATGTCATTTCATTCCTTAGGTTTTCCTCTAGTGGCTACTTCGGTTCTATTGCCTTTGAGCCGACTTTTAAGACGTCGATCCTCTATTATTTTCCATTCCTTTCCGTAGTTATTCACGTTCTCAATTTTGTAAAACCTCTTGATGTATTAACATCAATCTTGTCCTTGATAAATCTCTATAATCGTATTCCTTGACATCTAGCCGTAAGGTGCTTCACCCTAATCTAGCTCGAAATCTGATCCTTAGGCTGTCGCTGTTATTTGAGTCATAGATGATAGAGTTTGGTTAATAAGTATTTGATAGTATGAGTGGTTTACTAGCTAATACACATGGTTGGTCATTGTAACTTTTGAGGATTCTTAGTTTTGCGATTCTTAGCTAGTGCATCTTGAGACCGTTTTATAATTATGAGTTAATGCACATGTGATTCTTACTCTTTGAGATTAATGATTTAATTTACGGTGAGCGAACGTTAGGGAGATTATAGTATCGGTGTAGGGAGTATTTTTAGGACTTAGTTATATTACTAGATGAGTTGTGACAATCATGAGTTAGTGAGAATTGGGAAGTGATATTGTGATGAGCAACAATTGGCTTTGAGGAAAACTTAAAGGTTATAGTGAGCACGATAAAACTTTGGGGTTTGTACTGTAAAGGATAATGTAGGAATGACAAGTGTGCATCTTGTGGTTTTATGTATGTGTTAAGTATAAGGAAATTCGTTAATGGAAGGAAAGAAATCGAGGTCAATAAGGTAATGACGTTCGAGGAAGGTATGGATAGACTTGTGTATGGTAACAATGGGTTGAGAGAGTAGTAAGCTTTTGACGACACATTTTGATAGTTACTGGATAATATACTTTTGATTTGGGGTTGAGACGATACGGTATAACGTAATTATGGTTATTTCGTTGTGGAGAGTGTGGATAGATGTGAGAAGCGATATAGACTTGAGCTTGGATCACGTTATGATTGAGGGTATGAGGTTTGTCTTTGGCATTGATTTGAGGATTAGTTTGTGCGGCAATTGTATTGGTGACGTTAGTTAGGACGTCCACGGTTTTAAAATACGCTTGGAGTTGTGTTAAGATTTTGGATTGAGATACTAAGTTGAGTTGTTATGGACATACGAAGCTAAGAATAAACACTTGGGTTGTCGAGCATAAGATGCACCAATAGTATTAAAGGGTTTTATGAGTGAGATGAGCGTCATTCGGGTGATATGTGATGTCGGGTTATCTTAAGCGTCGTTAAGCGTGTCTATGCCCTTGTTATCGAGGTGAGTAGAGTTAGCGATTCTTGTCTTGAGGACCATAAGAGTAGGTAGTTTCCTTAACCCTTTGGGGGTATTCTTTCGTTCTCAAGTTTCGAGGACGAAACTTCTTTTTAGGTGGTGAGATTGTAACACCCCGACTTTTCCTAATATTAATTGTTCGTCTCAATAATATTCGTAATTCATTTCTCTTGATTTTCTCACTTTTCCTAATATTAATTATTCGTCTCATTTATATTCATAATTTATTTCTCTTGATTTCCTCATTTCTTTTAGCTCGAGAAAATCAGTTCTCTTGTCGCGTGGATTAAGCTACGCTGTAGTCAGGACTTAAATACGGAGTAATTAACTTAAAAACGGTGTAGTTTCTTCATACGAACTCCGATTCAGGTGATTCAAAAGGCTAAACTGCGTATTTTTTCGACGCCGTTGCAACTGCCAAATTTTCAAAAGCTAGTTTGGACCGGCCCAACTTGGACCGAGCTGAAACTCCTTTGCACGGATAAGGGTTTAGGGTTTGGATGGATTTTTGAGCAAGGCATCTTAATATCTTGTTATCTCCTAATCAAAGCAAGATTATAATTCTGATTTCCCTCCTCCTAATCTCTCCTCTCATCCCTCATAACACATCCACATTCATTTCTCCTTTATCTCTCAAAATCTCTCTCCAAAACACATTCAAACTCCATTGTTGCTCTTCCAAGCTTTCATTCCTTTCATCCTAAGTCTTTCCTAGCCTTTTCCTTGGTGTATGATCTTCTTTTTCTCTCTTTTATTTTCTGGTTTCTTATTATTTTATGTGTTATGTTGTGTGTATTCACTATTCGCTTATTTGACTTGGATAATCAAAGGAGAAGAGGGCTTTGAAGAAGGAGACACCATCCTAGTTGAAGAGAAGGAGGAGTAGCACGTTTTTGAGACTCTACAAAGGTAACTAGGTGTGATCTAGTTGTGTTTTAACATGTATGAGGCCTAGGTTGATTTGTATGTGTTGTTTGCATTGTTGTCATGATGTTTGGTTTATGATTGATCATGAAATCATGCTAGTATTGTTGGCCTCATACTAGGGTTTGTCTTATAATCATATGTTCGTGCTTAAATCTCATGTTGTATCATTGATCATGCTAGTAGATTGATATAAAAATCGGTTTGGTGTGTAGTTAATGATGGCCGAGATGTTTGTGTAGGGGGCCAAGCCCTTGCTTGTGATTGTCCTCTCGTTTTCTTCTTGTTTTGGCATAATCATGTTAATCTTTGAAGTTTACTTGCACCACCTAAAGTTAAACTACGAATTATGATAAGTTGATTTAGTCTAAATGTGTTTGTATGCATGTTTTAATGAATTGATCACCTAAATCGATAATTGGTCACTTGAGAATTGAGTTTGATGCATGAAACCGTGTTGGTGGTGTGATGGCCGTGTGTGGTGTGTGATGGCCGTGAGTTGTGTGGGCTGGCCGTGTGGTGTGTGTGTATGTATTGGTTCATGTGTCACTTGTTTAAGTCTTGGCATGTATTGAAATGTTATCTATGCTAAATCGAGTTGAAATATACTTTGTTTGATCACTAAATAATGATTTATGAGCATGATAATTGAATTTATGGCTTGTTGAGCATGTTGATCGTATTGTACTCCGTATGCATGGTTAGTTATGATGATATTGTGACTTGTGTGAGTGTGAGTATGGATGTTGTGGTTGTATGGATGTGTTGGAGTATTGGAGACAGGTTAACAGGTTAACAGGTTTATGCTTGGGTTAAGTTTGCACATGGGTACTGTTCTGGCACATGTGTGAGGAGATACAACGTCCTAGGATGGACGGATACCGCCCATGATCCCCTCGGCTATTCTTGTTGCTTAGCTAGAGCGACTATGGGTTCTCAACCAGAAGGGTTGAGACTATGGTTATATTTATGTCGTCACCGTTCTTGTTGCTCGGTGGAATTTGGCCAAATTTAGACTTGTGATTATTGAGGAACTTCTTGTTGCTGTTCCGCCATAGGGTTTGGGTGATTCTTGTTGCTTCACCCGGGGTGATTCTTGTTGCTTCACCCAGTTCTCCGCGCTTACTCTCGCAATTGGTTGGAAGAAGGATCGTCTTGTTGAGCAGATGGTTTGGGACACAACCTTGGTTGTGCCGTGATGTTTTGTTGTTGTGTATTGTTGTTTCTTTTGTTGTATGTTTGAGGTTTATGTTGATGTACTTCGGTATTAGGCCGTAGGCCAGGTGAGCATTGTTGCATTGTTGTTTATGTTTGTTATGTTAAAATATGACTGGGGAGCACCTAGTTACTCCCCACTGATTGTGGTTGTTGCCTCTCTTTTATAGGTACGCGCGGGATGGGCTTATGTGTGAGAATACCGTGAGATTGAGACCCGTAGCATGCCTTTCGCGAGTTGTCTTGATAGTTGTCGAGTTGGTTTAGTTTGGATTAGACTTCATTTATGCTTTCGGTTCATTGTACTTTGGTTTTGGTTTTGTAAGGGGTATTTATTCCCCATGTTTTTGCTAGGCCTTAAGGCCTACTCTTTTCTTTCTGTTTAGTTTTAGTAGTTGTTTGAGTAATAATCCGGGCTACGGTGTTTCCGCCACCGTGATTTCAGTTTTAAAACCTTTATCTTTCCTAAAACCTTTTTAAATCGTATTTTATTTTATTTTAAAAACCCGGGTTGTTACACTTTAATATTATTTTATTTCGAGCCAAAACCGAAAAACACGACAAAAACCGAAACACGAAAACCGAAATTCGGACCAAAACAAAAGACTTAACCCATAAGTTAAATTACATCACAAAACACCATCATTACCCCCTAAATACGTCACTTAACAAAGGCGGCTTAAAACAGCCCACCAAAACAAAAATAAAATCGCCAGTTGACAGGCGATTAAAAATTTATACGCCTGTCAACAGGCGATTATGTTTTTGTTTTGTACCAGCCGCCTTTTTGATTTTTCTTAAAAAAATCCAACCCAAACAAAATTAAAAACGCCTGTACACAGGCGATTTAATTTTGTGCACCCACAAAAACTAGCCAACCTCTATAAATACCAACCCACTTCATTTATTTCAAAATATCGGTTTTACAAAACACATTAACACACTCACAAAATCCACTCAAAAATACCGTCTTTTCACTTTCGAAAGGTAAACATTTTACCTACGCTCTGGGACGTTTTGAGACTCGGACAAAGGGGTTACATTAACCCCAACCCGATATTGGCATTAGCGAAGCCGTATTCGTAATACGGTTGTAGTACTTCGGATTCATAATCCGTCTAAACCCCGCCAATATCGCATAAATAACGACTCATTATCACTAAAGCAAACCGACGTCACTTTTATAATTATGCAAGTCCTCATTCATGCATTAAATAACGACTAGAATCACGGATCCAACACTAAATTGTACCGTTTCATAGAGTCTTTTTAGCATGTCAAAACTGAGGGTTTTTCACAAATTCCTAGAGTCAAATGCAAGGTCGGAAAATAACGTTTATGGTAATAATTTAATCAATAAATTATTATTTAAACGTACATTTCCCATAGAAAAGTCATTATTTTGACTATTTACATTATTTATGCATTTTTATCGAGTCATATATATTCGCACTTGTACGTAGCGTCATTTTAGCCCAAATATCGAAATTAAATAAATGTTTTCAAATTAGTAGAGACTACTTTTACGTAGGCTTTTTGATTTCAGTTTTCAAAACACATTTTTGTCAAAACTTTTGAAAAGTAACCTCACTCCGAATCCCTTCTCTGGTTTCAAACCTCAGATTGATAGATATCGACGCATCTTGAAATCTGAGACACTCGTGTCTTATATTTTAAGACGCGTTGAATAGGTTCCAAATTCCTTTAATATTTGGTGGCGACTCCGAAAATACATTTTCAAAAAAGGATTTTTCTACTTTTCTTTTTTGGTCATAAATTCATGCAATGATCTCCCCCATTTTTCACAAAACTTCGCACTTTTTCCTGCGAGGCGCATTCCGCTTCCCGACGCCAAGACGGGCGAGGGCGGCGCCAAGGCAGTATGCCGATAGGTCTCTCACTTTCCCGGTACCTTCAGGTACCTGCAAAAGTTAATGAATAAAGTCGATTAAGGCCGCCCCCTTATTTTCTTTAACGCAATAGTAGTATGTTCAAATAGTAGTATGTGTTCGGTAAATACCTCGACACTATCTTCAATAGGAGTAATAGTAGTATGTTCGATCTGCTTGTCCTTCTTTAACGTATCCCCCTCATTTTCTTTCTTTTCCTATAACAGTAGAGAATATATAATTTTCACACATTAATTAACAAGAATTTTTAATAGGAGCAATAGTAGTATGTTAAGTAAATACCTCGACACTATCTTTAATAGGAGCAATAGTAGTATGTTCGACCTGCTTGTCTTTCTTTAACGCCGCCCCCTCATTTTCTTTCTTTTCCTATAACAGTAGAAAATATATAATTTTCACACATTAATTAACAAGAATTTTTGTTCTGAGTAAATAAAATAAATTACCTTGTCAGCGGCTTGTGGAAGCACGATCACTTGAAGAGGATGAACATGAAACTCAGGCCACTGGACAAACGACCTTAAGGCATCCCTTAACGTCACCAACTCATCACTGACCGGGACCGGCAGTGGAATTTTTCCACATCCTTCCTCTACAAGCCGTGTGATCATAACTTTTAAGTGACCATTTTGTAGAGGTATGCCGTGAACAAGCACCGCTTCGTCCGGGTTACGGTAGAACGCTAGTCCTCCCGCAACATTGACGTTACCAAACAGTCCTCCCCCTCGTGGGAGAGTTAGTAAACAACCGTACGTCTCCCCCTATATTTATATTTTGAATATTGATTAGCTAAATACAAACATTTCAATATAATTAATATAAAATTTCGATTGCTAACCTGATTCCAAGTTGGTACAGTGTATTTCGGTGTAGAGAATTCACTTATAGACGCATCCTTGCTAACAACCTCATCACCCTCTGCTACTTGGGAGCGATTAACTTCATTCACCTCATGTACGCCTAGCGACGCATCCTTGCTAACAACCAAATAAATAAATAAATAAATATATATATATGATGTAGTTTGTTATATTTATTATAAATTCAAAATTGATATAAAAAGAAATTACTAAGTTTTATAATATACTTAACCTCGTCATCTTTTGACGCCGTAGCTTCCGTCGTCTTCTTGTTGTTCCCTGTCGCCCATTGCTTAATCTTCTTAACTTCCTCGGGATCGAGCTTACCACCCTCGTACATTTTAACAAGCATTTGAGCCATTTGCATCATTTGAACCTGAAACAAATAAAGTTTATCAATAATATATAGCCGTTAATTAATAAGGAATAATTTAATTTCGATTACCTTATCATCGGTATTGTTATTGGTTTTTTGTTTTTTGGCCGTCTTCCCAAAAACCTCAGTCACTCCCCTAGATTTCGGCATACCTAACAAACGACCCGAGTGATCACCTCCATTACTTGCCTTGGCTAGAATGTCCTCTTGGCCTTTAGGTGTCCACTCCCCTACTTCGACCTCTTTCACTACATTATCCTATATTCAACGTAAAAATTAGCCATGCAAATATGTTAATAATTAAAAAAATAACATATATTAATAATATTAACAATAATTAATAACTAAAAAGATAAAGATTGTATTACAATTGATGCGGACATCTTTTGTTCATTTTCCGATAATATGCCTGATTTTAGAGTGTGACCGATTTTCCAAATTTCATGCCGATTTATAATATGGCCTTCCTCATCCTTTTTCATCTATAGATTCAAAGAGAAAATAAATTTAATTAGTTAATGTCTATAAGAAAACTTTATTATATATAATGTTGGAGTCAAAAACCCCAATAGTGTCGGTTCAAAGGACCCTATTGTGGCGGTTTTGGTACGACGTATAGATGGGGGACGTATAAACTATTCGTGTCGGTTCAAAAAACCGCCACCATAGAATGAACCTACAATGGCGGTTTTTAAACAAACCGACACCATAGACTGCACATACAATGGCGGTTTGTAAACAAACCGACACCATAGACTACACATACAATGGCGGTTTGAGTTAAAAACGTCACCATAGACTACACATACAATGGCGGTTTGAGTTAAAAACGCCACCATAGACTACATATACAATGGCGGTTTGAGTTAGAACCGCCACCATAGACTAAACATACAATGGCGGTTTAATTATAAACCGACACCAAAGAGGTTAAATAAAATGACTGTTTTTGTTAAAACCGCCACTATAGATCTAATGAAAGTTGTCTATTATGTCGCTTTTGCTTACAATCATACAAGGGATTTTTTTTAAAAAAAAAAAATAATATATTTAATTATTTCGTAGCCTATATTCGTAATTCCTACAAACATCAATTCACAATATCCAAACAAAAAAATGCAAACATATATAACCACAATCTCCCAAAGTACTAATATAACTGATAAGAAAACGTCAATGCTCAATGTAGATCAAATACACATAAATAATAGTGTAACTATCACAAAAACAAGTTAGACTGAATTAACTAAGCCAGCTCTCTATTACGCTACACCTACAAACAACCTGGTTTGAGCAGGTTAAACTCTTTAAAATCATTACTCTCATTTTGCACAACACGACCTTCAAATACCGAGCAAAAGCCTCCCTTGTTCACCAGCCACGAGTTTGAGCAAAAGCCTATCGACGAACGAAATATATTAGTTTTATACAGAGTTTTACGACAATTTTGAAAATGTAGCCAGAAATGGAAAGAGGACAGGAGACAGTGTCGATACCTGCAACTCTTTGCGTGTAAGAAGTTCAATCAGACTTGTGTAAACGACAACAAAAGGCCTTTTACCGCTGATAGCTAATGTGTATGCATTCGGTGAAGGGCTTTGTCGAAGTACAAATCAGAAGGCTCAATGTTCAGTATTTCTGCAGCCTCGAGCATCAGTTGGTGCAGCTCAGGAAGCTGATTTTACATATAGTTAATTAAATCAGAAGTCGTATGTTGAGGCAAATTATTCTTCGTGAATGAAAAACAGTCGACAAATCAATAACCACATCGAGCATGAAATTACCTGATTTTTAGATACAAGCAGAGACGTCCCGATGTTCTCGAGATACATGACCTGCTCCATAAGAGATCCTTACAATCGAAAAATAGAAAGTGAGTGACATGGTCGCATTTTCAGACCAATATAAACTCCAATTGCCATGGGAGTCCTACATTTATGGCTAGGCACAATTGCTATCTTATTTAACCTATAGGGTCTAAAAAAAACATTAAACATTTTATTATTTTTAGTTGTAATGTTAACTGTTAAGAGTTAACAGTCCATTACGGAGGAGTTTTTTATGTTCTATAGAATTGCTAACATTTTTTAGAAGAACAAGAGTCAATAAAAGAACTTCTATAGAACCGTTAACATTTTTTATGTTCAGGTAATACATGCCACAGTGTGAACGAATGCAGCTGACAATGCAGTGAGCAGGAAAGAAGATTTAATGAAGGAAAAAAATTGTGAACATAATTTTAAACATGCATAGCAACACAAAATTCAGCATAGTCATATCGCACATACACTATGAGAGATTGATTTGAGGGACTTACATCTCTCTCAAGCTGATATTTGTATGCACAGGTATTATCACGTCTATCATAGTATCCTGATTTTTGAGATCTGGTCAAACCGCTAGCCTGTGAGACACAAATCACCATTAATGTGTCACATAGATACTAACATAGCAATAAGTAATCACGTGGTGTAATTGTATAAGGAATAGTAATAACTAGATACTGCAATAGCAACATTACTATTTAAATCACTTCCAACAGGCTCGTCTTAATACACACCCCTCTTCAAACACGGTCATCAATGTGCTTGCTTGATGATGAAAACAAGGAGGTGACGGGTGAATATTACTACCCCAAGTGACGTGAATTACTATTCCCCAACCTAAAGGGTAGTCGAAACTTGATACCCTCATTTTGTCAAATCTACCCTTCTATTCCACCATCATTTTCCTGCATTTTCTTCGTATTTTGACTTCTACAACCACGTAAGGCTGTAAGCCTTTCAAAACAACGTTAGCTTACCAAGACTACTAATTCAGAATAAACAAGCCTGCCATCATCATCATAGTCCTAGCAAGATACAAGTATTAGATGTCAATAAAAGGCACGCAAGCAGGGGTATATAATAAAGCAAAAGCACTCCCAATAGTAAGTCAGCTATGACTAAGTACTAGCTGTCAATTTTACTTAGCAATTGCAATGACGAATCATAATTACATGCTCACCATGTCAAACAAATTTAACTCATCGTGTCAAACAAATTTAAATGGAAGAATGCCTCTATTTGTTGATATCCTTTCATTAATGTAAAGGAAATATCTATGCGCAAAAAGAAGGCATGCATAAAACCATAAAAACTATTGTAATTTCATTTCTAAATGCAGGCCCATGCTTTCAGGTTACCATCAAAACATTCTAAAATCCAAAGTGATCGTAACTTTGTATATATGTCATCTGCAAAGAAGTTGACATAAGACTCACCTCAGTAAGAAATTTCAAAAGGTCAAGCTCACAATGACCAATGAGATTGTTCTTCTTCAATGTATTCGTCTATGACATACAAACGACAAAGTAAATTTTCCAACATCAAACAGTTCAATATCTATCAAGTATCTCCAAAGCCACAAGTGTCAGAAAATTTACCACTGATTTTCCAACAACTAAAATTCACACAAATTTACCACTGATTTTCCATGCAATCTGCATCAGAGCAACCTTATACACACGAATAGAAGCAACTTCTACTACCCGTGCAACATGCATTAGAGCAATAGATTAGCAAATTCAAGTTGTCTAACTGTAATTCAACCAGCAGAAGCTACACGTTAGGGTCATGAAGAAGCGGGATACCTCATTGCTATACAATTTCTCATATGCAGACTATAGTCTATAGGTAGAGAAACAAAGTAAACATGACAATGCAGTTAATAATCCAAAAATTCGACTCAGATTGTCAACTAATTTAGACTCACAACAAACTATAACGAATTAATGAAACGCGCAACAACTCACAAACAACCTCATCATTCATATGTAACGAATTAATGAAACGCGCAAATCAATAACGAATTACCTACCAGGATACTAAAAGCGAACCACCATTGAACTCACCTAACATAAAAAATAAACAACATTCAATCAAAAACAGCTATACTTGCTCAAAAGCGAACCGTAATTTCCACCAAAATCAAGTTCAATTGTCGAAAAATTCGTTCATAACGCGAATAAATTCAACAGAAGAAGGCATACTAAAAGTGTAACTAATTTTCTCAACAGAACTTTTAAAAACGTCACCGAAGCACCATCGTATGTCGTCGTCACCACTAGCATAATCTATTAAATCTGCCGGAAACCACCATGGTCCCTTTGCTGGCCGCCGTCCCTCGAGTTTCAACCAAGACTATTTGAGTGTACACCGCTACTTTGTGCTCCTCCTCATCACTTATCGCCTTTTCTGATCTGAATACCGACCTCGCTTATCTCTTTCCCTCTCGATTACAACCACCACCAAGATGCCAGCAACATTCAACAAACAACAACAACAATAATTAAATCGGCGTGAAGTTGAATCCTAAAAATCAACAAAACCCTAAATTGGCAAAATTAAAAACTTAATTTGACACCAGAAAAGCGATTTATTGAAAAACAAAAAACCTAATTGATTAAATTCAAAACCTAAATCATCCTAATCAAGCTCTTTATAAAAAAGCGAAGATAAAAACCCTAAATTGGAGAAACTAAAACCTAAATAGACCTGAGAAAAAGAGATGAAAAACCTGGCGGATGGGCCGAGGCAAATAGGAGGCGATGGAGACGAAGGTCACCAGTGGTTGTTCGCGCGCACCAATCATCCTAATCAGAAGCTCTTAGTTTTGTTTGTGTGTTTTGTATTGAAAATAAAGTGTTGAAAGTGAAGGGGAGATGAGTTTTCTTTGTGTATGCTTTGACTATGGTGTCGGTTTCTTTAAGAACCGCCACCATATGTTAATTCATTTTGACATATAGTGTCGGTTTTATTAAAAACAGCCACTATATAGTAATTCAATTTCCCTATAGTGTCGGTTTCCTTAAGAACCGCCACCATATGTTATATCTATAGTGTCGGTTTCATTTAAAACCGCCACCAAATAAGCTATTGTGGCGGTTTTTCTAATAAACGCCAAAAATACACTAACTTTTTGTGTCGTTTCTACCATAAACCGACACCATATATGTTCATTTCAACTTTTAGTGTCATTTCATTTAGAACCGACACTATTGCAGCGACACTATTGGGGTTTTTTCCACTAGTAGCCTCCTCACGAGACGTTCATAAAAACCTAACTTTTTATGAGAAAAACCAAAAGCGCGTAGCCTCCTTTACGAGACGTTCATGAAAGCCTAACCACTTTTATAAAACCAAACCAAAAGCGCGTAGCCTCCTCACGAGACGTTCATAAAAACCTAGCCCTTTTTATGAGAAACAAAAAACACGTAGCCTCCTCACAAGACGTTCATAAAAACCTAGCCCTTTTTATGAGAAACACAAAAACACATAGCCTCCTCACGAGACGTTCATAAAAACCTAGCCCTTTTTATGAGAAACACAAAAACACGTAACCTCCTTATGAGACGATCACAAAAAAAAAAAAAAAACCGAATCCTTCACCAAAACGACAACCATTCTTATAAACCAAGCCCAAAAACGCGTAACCTCTGCTACGAGACGTCCAGCGAAGAAACACAAGCAGAAGCACAAGCAGAGCGCAAGCCAGAAGCGCAAGCAAAGCACAACCAAAAGCGCAAGCCAGAAGCGCAAGCGAAGCACGCGGCAAGCCTGGCGAAGCACAAGCAAGCGCGCCACGAATACTAAGGCCACATGCGGTGACATGCCCTTAAACATGTAGGACCGTCATGTCCTTAAAAACATGTCGTCCCTCCTCAGATTTCCTAGCTAAGTCCTCGTCTCTCCCATAAGACACATGCTTAGCGCCGCCAGGTAGTATCGAGGCTGTAATGGTGGGATACTATCTTTAAGTTTGACTAACGCTTTGTCCAAGCTCGATCAAGCTGGGGCTCTGTAGATACCCGTGATCCGCACCCCCAAAAACAAACCCGATGATGAAAAGGACTTCCATGCATGCTTTTAAAAGAGTCGAAAGCAGTACAAAAGTGTCTAAAACGTATTAGTCATTTTTAGCGTATTAATTTGGATTTGCATAATCATAAAAATGAATGTCACTCTTAGTCATTATAAGCACAACACGAGCACGATACAGGAACGTCTTATTAAGCCAAGCCACAAAAACAGCCCAACTAGCTACAAAACGGCCCAAACTTACAAAAACGACCCAAAATGCACACTAACACAACACTCAAAACGGGCCAAAGTGCGTCCCGTGTCACATTTTCACAAAACTAGACTCTACAAAACCGTAAAATAATATACTTTAATATTATTTTATTTCGAGCCAAAACCGAAAAACACGACAAAAACCGAAACACGAAAACCGAAATTCGGACCAAAACAAAAGACTTAACCCATAAGTTAAATTACATCACAAAACACCATCATTACCCCCTAAATACGTCACTTAACAAAGGTCGCTTAAAAGCATTACCAAAACAAAAATAAAATCGCCAGTTGACAGGCGATTAAAAATTTATACGCCTGTCAACAGGCGATTATGTTTTTGTTTTGTACCAGCCGCCTTTTTGATTTTTCTTAAAAAAATCCAACCCAAACAAAATTAAAAACGCCTGTACACAGGCGATTTAATTTTGTGCACCCACAAAAACTAGCCAACCTCTATAAATACCAACCCACTTCATTTATTTCAAAATATCGGTTTTACAAAACACATTAACACACTCACAAAATCCACTCAAAAATACCGTCTTTTCACTTTCGAAAGGTAAACATTTTACCTACGCTCTGGGACGTTTTGAGACTCGGACAAAGGGGTTACATTAACCCCAACCCGATATTGGCATTAGCGAAGCCGTATTCGTAATACGGTTGTAGTACTTCGGATTCATAATCCGTCTAAACCCCGCCAATATCGCATAAATAACGACTCATTATCACTAAAGCAAACCGACGTCACTTTTATAATTATGCAAGTCCTCATTCATGCATTAAATAACGACTAGAATCACGGATCCAACACTAAATTGTACCGTTTCATAGAGTCTTTTTAGCATGTCAAAACTGAGGGTTTTTCACAAATTCCTAGAGTCAAATGCAAGGTCGGAAAATAACGATTATGGTAATAATTTAATCAATAAATTATTATTTAAACGTACATTTCCCATAGAAAAGTCATTATTTTGACTATTTACATTATTTATGCATTTTTATCGAGTCATATATATTCGCACTTGTAATTGGCGTCATTTTAGCCCAAATATCGAAATTAAATAAATGTTTTCAAATTAGTAGAGACTACTTTTACGTAGGCTTTTTGATTTCAGTTTTCAAAACACATTTTTGTCAAAACTTTTGAAAAGTAACCTCACTCCGAATCCCTTCTCTGGTTTCAAACCTCAGATTGATAGATATCGACGCATCTTGAAATCTGAGACACTCGTGTCTTATATTTTAAGACGCGTTGAATAGGTTCCAAATTCCTTTAATATTTGGTGGCGACTCCGAAAATACATTTTCAAAAAGGATTTTTCTACTTTTCTTTTTTGGTCATAAATTCATGCAATGATCTCCCCCATTTTTCACAAAACTTCGCACTTTTTCCTGCGAGGCATTCCGCTTCCCCGACGCTCCAAGACGGCGAGGCGGCGCGCAGTATGCCGATAGGTCTCTCACTTTCCTGCACCTTCAGTGCACCGCAAAAGTTAATGAATAAAGTCGATTAAGGCCGCCCCCTTATTTTCTTTAACGCAATAGTAGTATGTTCAAATAGTAGTATGTGTTCGGTAAATACCTCGACACTATCTTCAATAGGAGTAATAGTAGTATGTTCGATCTGCTTGTCCTTCTTTAACGTATCCCCCTCATTTTCTTTCTTTTCCTATAACAGTAGAGAATATATAATTTTCACACATTAATTAACAAGAATTTTTAATAGGAGCAATAGTAGTATGTTAAGTAAATACCTCGACACTATCTTTAATAGGAGCAATAGTAGTATGTTCGACCTGCTTGTCTTTCTTTAACGCCGCCCCCTCATTTTCTTTCTTTTCCTATAACAGTAGAAAATATATAATTTTCACACATTAATTAACAAGAATTTTTGTTCTGAGTAAATAAAATAAATTACCTTGTCAGCGGCTTGTGGAAGCACGATCACTTGAAGAGGATGAACATGAAACTCAGGCCACTGGACAAACGACCTTAAGGCATCCCTTAACGTCACCAACTCATCACTGACCGGGACCGGCAGTGGAATTTTTCCACATCCTTCCTCTACAAGCCGTGTGATCATAACTTTTAAGTGACCATTTTGTAGAGGTATGCCGTGAACAAGCACCGCTTCGTCCGGGTTACGGTAGAACGCTAGTCCTCCCGCAACATTGACGTTACCAAACAGTCCTCCCCCTCGTGGGAGAGTTAGTAAACAACCGTACGTCTCCCCCTATATTTATATTTTGAATATTGATTAGCTAAATACAAACATTTCAATATAATTAATATAAAATTTCGATTGCTAACCTGATTCCAAGTTGGTACAGTGTATTTCGGTGTAGAGAATTCACTTATAGACGCATCCTTGCTAACAACCTCATCACCCTCTGCTACTTGGGAGCGATTAACTTCATTCACCTCATGTACGCCTAGCGACGCATCCTTGCTAACAACCTAATAAATAAATAAATAAATATATATATATATATGATGTAGTTTGTTATATTTATTATAAATTCAAAATTGATATAAAAAGAAATTACTAAGTTTTATAATATACTTAACCTCGTCATCTTTTGACGCCGTAGCTTCCGTCGTCTTCTTGTTGTTCCCTGTCGCCCATTGCTTAATCTTACTAACTTCCTCGGGATCGAGCTTACCACCCTCGTACATTTTAACAAGCATTTGAGCCATTTGCATCATTTGAACCTGAAACAAATAAAGTTTATCAATAATATATAGCCGTTAATTAATAAGGAATAATTTAATTTCGATTACCTTATCATCGGTATTGTTATTGGTTTTTTGTTTTTTGGCCGTCTTCCCAAAAACCTCAGTCACTCCCCTAGATTTCGGCATACCTAACAAACGACCCGAGTGATCACCTCCATTACTTGCGTTGGCAAGAATGTCCTCTTGGCCTTTAGGTGTCCACTCCCCTACTTCGACCTCTTTCACTACATTATCCTATATTCAACGTAAAAATTAGCCATGCAAATATGTTAATAATTAAAAAAATAACATATATTAATAATATTAACAATAATTAATAACTAAAAAGGTAAAGATTGTATTACAATTGATGCGGACATCTTTTGTTCATTTTCCGATAATATGCCTGATTTTGGAGTGTGACCGATTTTCCAAATTTCATGCCGATTTATAATATGGCCTTCCTCATCCTTTTTCATCTATAGATTCAAAGAGAAAATAAATTTAATTAGTTAATGTCTATAAGAAAACTTTTATATATAATGTTGGAGTCATAGTAAATTAGAAAAAGTTAGCTTGCTTTACATTCTTCTCGGCGATGTCAATAAAACCTTCGCGACCTCTGCGTTGATAATATTTCTTTCGAGAAATGTTTCTTTTGTTCCTCGCACTCACCTCCTTCAAATAATTAATGAAAACAAAATATATTAAATTAAATATATACATTTGAAATATTTATAATATAAATATAAATATAAATATAAATATATAATACCTTAAATTTAGCGCTTTGACGTCTTTTCTTATAGTTATCCCACATTTCCTTTGTGATCGTTGGATACATTTCCGGTGGATTTTCAGGCGGAACTATAATTTCACCCGTCTTCTTGTCTTTGAAGTACTTATAATATACTTGAATCTTCCACCCTCTGAATGATTCTGCTACCCTTTCCATACAATAATCTTCGTATTGTTTAGGGACATTGTACGCTTTCTGCATATAAAAAAATAAATTAAAATAAATGATGTTAGCGTACACTTTTTAGTTTCATTATGTAATAATAAAATATTATATGAACATATATTATTTTTGAAATAAATGACGTACCGTTATCATATTTAGAATTTCATCCTTCAACTTTGGATTCAAATCCTTTATTTCTCCTAAATCAAAAGGAACGTAATATCTTACGACAATTCCGATCCAAGAAGCAAACTTTTTCCGTCAAACTCCATTTGGCACTCCAAGATCCTCGTTCCATGTAAGTGGAAGAGGGTTACCTTCGGCAATGGCCTTCGTTGCCTCCGGTTGTTTCCCACATCCTCTAACACGACGTTTGGATGCACCATCGTTTCTCTTCCTCTTCTTGGGTGTCGAGTCCATAGCAACCTAGCATACATACATTCATAAATACATTCATTCATACGGCCTTTATTTATGGTCTTAAATGGAGTATATTAAGTTCCTATATGAGTTCTACGATTGTCTATTAAGACCTAAGGCCAAACCCTAGTCGAGAAAAGAAGAGACTAAACAAGACCTTAACAATACCAGTTTTGGCAGATTCGCGTGCTCTCGGATTTAAATACTTTTGAAAATCTAAAAGATCGAATTTTGACTTGAAATTTTTTGAGGCTATAACAAGAACCCTAATGAAGCTCTATGCCAAATTTCAGGGTAAAATAATAAGTTTAAGTGATACAGAAAAATCCGGACAGAAACATTTTCTAAGAAAAGACAGCTTTGAGTGAGTTTACAAAAAACGTTGTACAGGATGATTCTTTGAGAGTTAGGGTCCAAAATTTGGAAGATATACTATAAACCCATAGGGCTACAACTTTCATTTTATGAGAAACTAGTAATGTAGTTCAGAAGTTTGAGAAAATATTGATTGAATAGACCCCTTTGTTTCTGGAGCTAAAATTTGTTGAGGATAGTTACAAAATAAATTCCTTTAAAATATCAAAACACTTTGAAACGTGATTTTAAAATTTATATAAACCTTTAAGATCCTTATGGTAATAGAATGAAAATTATTTTCAATTTAGGATACATTCATTCATTCATACATTCATTCATCCATTTGTTGCCACTGAAATCAATCAACGAAAAAGGAGAGCAAAACAGATTAGCCCAAAGCTTCATTCATATGCCAAAAACTTTATCCACAAAAATAAAATCTCATCAAAAATTGGTCAGCGATCTTTAAATACGATCAAGTTTGCACAAATTCACATCCAAACATAACACTACAAGCCCCAAACCTAATTGATACACGGCAATGAGCTCAACATACGACCAATTAAACACAAATCACATTAGATCACGTCATTTTATACACAACTTTTTTTTCATATCAAATTAGGTCTGTAATCTTGAAACTCGACCAAATTTGATCAAAAGAAACACAACGTCACAATTCCTAGACCTAAACTATACACCTCGATGAGCACAACATACAATCAATAGACTACAAATCACATCTCACTCCTCATTTTCTTAACTTAGCACATTTTCATCCTAAAGGCTACGACTTTATCAAACTAGCTCCATAACGTCGAAACTCATCCAATTTAGATCAAATCCAAACCAAACACAACGTCTCAAAACCTTAAAACCATAAAACCTAATCGATACATAGTAAATAGACAATAAGCTCTACATACAATCAATCACCCGTAAATCACATCTCACGCCTCATTTTCTATCAAACTAGGTCTGTAACCTTGAAATCAGCCCGACTTTTAATCAAATCCAAACACATGCACCCTAAAAACAACCATAGACACGATCAACACCACCATAGACAACAACAACAGCAACCAACAACAACAACAACAACAACAACAACAACAAACCCTAAAACAACAACAACAACAACAACAACAACAACAACAAGGGCTATAACACTGTGAACACCACCATAGACACGGTGAACACCACCACCAACAAACCCTAAAACGAAAACAACAACAAAGAAAATAACAACAACATGAAATACTTACATTAATGAAAAAATATAGAGAAAACTAACCTGGTATAATCAATTCAATTAGGGTTTTAAACAGAGTACCCTAATAAAGAAATCGAAAAATCAGAAAATATTATGAAGTTTTAGAGTAATTTATAATCGAAAATCAATGGAAAATAAAAAGAGTAAGATGAAAATCAATGGAGAATTAAAAGAGATGAAAAAACGAGGATGAAAGAGATGAATATTGCAAGAGTATAATGAAAAAACGATTGCACTACTCAACTGCTATTTTTAAAAATTTCCCTCGAATTTTTTTTTTTTAAAAGCAAATAAAACGGATTTAGGGTTAAACCCGTTTTATTTACAAATTAAATAAAACGGATTTAGGGTTAAAAACCGTTTTATATACCTTTTTCAATTTTATTTTTTTTTAACAAAATAAAACGGATGTTATATCAAAATCCGTTTTATATATCTTTATTTATGATTATATAACTCCATTTTTTCCTTAATATGTTTTAGATATTATTTTTTCGATTAATTTTATCTTAAGAATTTTATTTTACTTACTTTCCTAATATAAAACGGTTTTTAATCTCAAATTCGTTTTATTTATAATTTTATAAAACGAGTTCTTCAACAAACCGTTTTATATAGTATTTTTTTGATTATTTCATTTAAAAAATTTCTGTAATTTAATTTCCTAATATAAAACGGTTTTTTTATCTAAAATCGTTTTATTTATAATTTTATAAAACTATTTTTCCCTTAAACCCTTTTATATATTATTTTTTGGATTAATTTTATGTTAATAGTTTTATTTTACTAGAACTACTAAAATATTTATGGTAACAAATTAAGTTTTACTAATTCAACAAATACAAAATTAAAGTATATATGTGCATTAATAATAAGATTACATTATTCTTAATGATGGTCAAGATTGAAGACGTTTCTTGGATGGGCCGGTCTCTTCGTTAATCCATATTCCTTCGTGATGGTCGTCACGCACGTTCCTCGAATCGTCTTGATGATCATCAACATCGAAATTTGGTGTCATACGACGATCCATTGCCTCAAAATCAACTTCATCTCGATACTCATCATCATCATCACTACTTGGTAGACGTCTACGTGTAGAGAGTACAATTGACCAATTTTTGTCGCTAGGATCAACAACATAAAAAACCTGCTTAGCTTGTGAAGCCATAATGTAAGGATCTTGTTTGTTACCGACTTTTTCAAAGTTGACCAAAGTAAATCCTAAATCGTCTTTGCGCAGATTGTTGTTGTCAACCCACTTGCAAATGAAATAAAGGAATCTCAAAATCAAAGTAATCTAATACCATGATTTCTTCAACAATTCCATAATATTGCATCTTACCCCACACAGGTCGTTTATCTTTAGAACTAGCAAAGTGCATCGCCTCTGCTTCCACGCAGACACCACTGTTTTGCATCGTACTTAACTCATCTTGCTGACGGATATAGAAGGTATATCCATTGATAGCATAACCACTGTAAAATGTTGCAAGATTGTTTGGACCTAGGGCGAGACGCGACATTCGAGGACTGATTTCATCCTCTTCTATAGTACCATCATTTAACACATAATTCCTCAGCCACTCACTGAAAGTCCGATTCTGCTCATTCGCAATCCACATCTCGCTTTTAGTAGGGTTAGCGGCTTTAAGGTATGTTTGGTGTCGATAAATGTAATGTTGGAGTTCATCGTCATTATGGAGAACGTATGTGTGGGCCATCTGCAACGTATCACGGGTCATATCCTTAAGGACACGACGTCTGACACCCTTTCCCGTCATCCAGTCACTGTGACGATTCTTAGGTACACCAATTAACTCATTCCTTGAAAGATGGTCATTACAATATGCCAGAGCCTCATCGATTATAGTACGCTCAGCGATAGAACCCTCTGGGCGGTAACGGTTAGAGGTGTAATCCTTGTAAACTTTCATCAGTCTTTCAAACGGGTATTGATATCTCAGATATACAGGACCAAGATACTCCACCTCTCTAACTAGGTGAACTGTCAAATGGACCATGATAGTGAAAAAAGAGGGTGGAAAATACATTTCAAGTTGACAAAGAGTTGTGACGACAAGTCTTTGTAAAGTTTCTGTCTCGCTAGGGTCAATGACTTTGTCGCACATGGACTGGAAGAAGAAGCAAAATCTAGTAATTGCATATCGTACCTTTTCGGTAAAATACCTCGTATAGCAACGGCAAGAATCGCTGCATCAAAGTATGACAATCGTGCGACTTTAATCCTGGCCAACTTCAAGTCATGCATCGATACCAGTCTTTGATGTTTGACGAATATCCTCCTGGCACCTTAATTCCCTTTTGCACTCTAGAAACGAGATCTTCTCATGTCGTGAAAGCGCATGGGTCACCGGAGGGTGGAACATACGGGATCCCTTCTTTTGTGCCGCTAATTCGAGTCTAATGCCCATCTCAACCATGTCATCCCTAGCTGCTTTGTTGTCTTTAGACTTACCCGGCACATTTAAAAGGGTATTCGTGATGTTATCACAAACATTCTTCTCAATGTGCATAAAATCTAAGCAAAGGTTCTCACCAGGTCGCACCAAGATTTTAAGTTTGTCGAAGAATATTGATTTCTTCTTAAACCCACGAGATGCCAACTTACCCCCATTCTACCCGTATCTTGTCTCAATGTCTTTAACCTTCCGTAGAACTTCATGCCCAGTCAAAATCTTTGGAGTTCCACGGTGTTCGGATTTGCCATTAAACACCTTTTGAAACCTACGATACCGATGATCATGGGGTAAGAATCTGCGAAACCCCCGGTAAGCTTGCTTACGCGAAAATTTCAAGTATTCTGAGTCAATCTCCGCACCACATAATGGGCAAGCCTCCTTCCCATGCACAGTATGTCCACATAGATCACCATAAGCTGGGTAATCAGTAATAGTACACAACAACATTGCCCTCAAATTGAAAGTTTCCTTCTTAAAAGCGTCAAACACACCTGCACTCTTGATCCCACAAAAACCTCAATTCATCAAGAAGGGGTTCCAGGTAAACATCTATATCATTTCCAGGTTGTTTGGGACCAGAAATTATCGACGACAACATCAAATACTTTCGCTTCATGCAAACATACGGGGGTAAATTATAAATAGCTAACACTACTGGTCATGTGCTGTGTTGGGTACTCATATTACCATGGGGGTTCATTCCATCGGTAGAAAGCGCTAGGCGTACGTTTCTGGGTTCTTTGGCAAATTCTGGATACATCTCGTCGAAGGACTTCCATTGCAAACCGTCAGCCGGGTGTCTTAACTTTCCGTCATTGATTCTACTACTTATATGCCACAACATCATCTTAGCATCTTCTTCATTCGAATATATTCGACTAACTTTTGGAATAAATGGAAAATACCACATTGGCTTCACGGGAATCCCTTCCTTGCCCTTATAACGCCATTCACTGCATTCCGGACAGAAGATAAGTCCTTATATTGCTTTCGACACAATATGCAGTCATTTTTACAAGCATGTATCTTCTCGTATTTCATTCCCGTCTCTTTGATTAGTTTTTTGGCGTCATACGTCCTACTAGGTAAGTGATAAGTGTGTAATACGACATATTTTTACTACATAATTTTACACTTTTATAGTCGTCTTTTATATTATTTGAGCTACGTTTATATATTTTTGTAAAATTAGATTTATAAAGAGTTAAATATTATTTTATTACAATTTGATACTTTATACTTCGTATTTGTCTGTAGGTACGTCCGAGAATGATAATAGTAGGACCAACACAAGACACGACTAAAATCAAATAAGAAAAGGAAAAAAAAGGTGGACAAGCCACGTGCAAATCAAAAGAAAAGAAGGAAAGGAAAAAAAGGGCAGAAGAAGACCAAGACCCCAAAAACAACGCAGCAACGCAGGGAAGCAAAGTACTCCGTATAATGAAATCGATTTCCTGCTCCTTCCAAAATTTATCCAATTTCCAAATTTCAACCCCAAAATCAATCCTATTTCCATCTATTCCATGGAAGATCTATCCCGAATCTTTCCAAATTTTATGGGAAAATCAGCCCAAAGTTGTATATATACTCATCGTTCTACGTCCAAGAAGGGCACCGCGAAAATACCCGATTTTGACAGAGATTTTGAGCGAATTTGAGTGACGATTTGAGACCTACTTGGGTCGAGAGAGAAGTTGGAGACACGTACTCGAGCGTCGTCCTAGCACACGGTCGAGTAAGGGCGAATTTGGAGCTCGGTTGGAGGTGCGACATCCGAATTCCGAGTCTTGCTTATTCCTGCCAAAATTAAGTTCTCTTCACTTTTGTATCTAATTACGGTTCGAATTCGTTGATTAATTTTAGTTTTGTAAACTGATTTCGAGTTGAGTTGATTTTTGAAGTTGATTAGTGTTCTCGTTTTACTGATTTTATTATAAAGATTCAATTTTTATTCATGATTTGCTATCTTATTGTGAGTGATTATTGAATTATCTGCTATTTGTGTGATTTCGGCCTAGTTCGAATCGCATAAAGTGAGTAGCGACTAATTTAAACCTAAATCGCAAATTGAGTTTAGTTTAGATTAGGTAAAACGTGATCGCTAAGGCTTGAGTATTGACGACACTTGAGAGTTAATTGGGTTAATGATGTCTTCTTTGTTCAGTAATGCTGCTAAATTGATTAGTTCAGAATTAATCTCGGCCTAGTTCAGGTTAATTGTAATCTAAGAGAGGATAGGGAGGTTTTGCTATCTTAATCTCCGCAGTTAATCCATTAATCACTTTGAAATCGAAATAATTCGTTGTCTGTTAACAAACTAGAATTACCTATAGAAAATACGGACTTAAATTACGGGTATTTGATTGTCGCGTGTAAATATTAGTTAGGTTAGTTTTGTTCTTCTGTTAATTACTTTAAGCTTAGGAAGACCGAATTTAATCCCCCCTTAAATCGTAAATATAACTAACGCTTTTAATTTGTAGGTTATTTAACTAATAGAATCATCACGATTATAGTTTTTCCAATCTCTCCGTGGGATCGACCCTACTTATCCTTTACTACCGTTTATATTTTTGAGGCTAAGCTAGGTTTATAAATTATTAATTTGTAGCGCTTAACGACACGCTATCAAATTTTGGCGCCGTTGCCGGGGGAGATTTGGCGTAAAATAATAATTTGTGTGATAACATTAGTCATACAGTTGTTTTCTTTTAGGTCGAGTGAATTGCGTATTTGACATGTTCTGTGACCTTTTTACATGTTTTTTTTAGCTTGATTTATCTCGTCCTATTTTCTGCGGTCGTAGCTTATGAAACTGTCTTATTATTTTTGTATAAATTTTACATTAATTTTCATGCTAACAGTTAACATTAATTTTTACATATGTTCGTTTTTTTGGATTTCTTTTTGGTTGAGTAAGTTGAGTATATGGCATGTTTTGTGATCGTTTTTTTTTCATGTTATTACCTCGACTTAGCTCGTCCTGTTTTAACTAAAGCCATTGATCTTATCTATCTGTTTGACTTATGTACAATGTCATACGTGTAGCTGAAACTTGTCATGATTTGGTTTTCTTTTAACATAGGTTGGTGATTTTTTTTAGATCGTAGTTGTACAGTTTCTACTATTGATCTATTTAACTCTTATGATATCGTGTATTCTTCTTTTTATGTACTCCGTAGCATCTTATTTTCTTCTGTTTAGCTTGTTTTACTTTCACAAGTCGAGTCGGCTTAAGTGCCTCCCTGAGTTCGGAGCCTTTGTAGGGGGATGTTTATAGTGTCGGCCACAAAAAAAATCAGAAAAATCAAAAATACAAAAAAAAATTAGTAAACACAAATACAAATCAGGTCATTATTATGGGTTTTTCGCTTCTGTCAGATTTCACTTGTCTTGCCGAGTCACTTATTTTGCAGGCTGCTATATAATATTTGGAGTGCTCGGTTGACAAGCTTATGGTGAGTTCGTACACGGAAAGGTACAGTGAAGAGCTTGGAGCTGGAATTACTAGTATGTTCAAATGGCGGATATGATCTATAGGCTTTACTACTACTCCGCGCAACTGTCACAAAGAACGACTACTTTGCCTGCTGCGTAGTCTACAATATAATCAACTAAGTGTCTTCTTTCCCTCTCGTTTTGTTTTATACGCAATACTTTTATATATTTTTGATGTCGAGTTGCCATTGAGGACAATGTCAAGAGTAAGTGTGGGGGAGAGGCAAGCTAAACCTTGAAAGAAATCGTAAAATCAGGCTGAATCAGGCTGAAATTGAAAATTTTTGTCACGTCTTTGATCTCGCCGCAGGTCTTTGGTCTATTTAGATTGCATGTTGAATTGGTAAACGTTGAGTTTAATGCTGGGTTGGTTGTGCTGAAAAATAAGCTAGAAATGATCTTTGTGGTGTATAAACACATAGGGGTTAGAATTAAGAATTGTGTCAGAGGTACTCGTATTCTATTTTGAGCAAATCCTTTAGTTAATTTTTAGACTAAGATGAGTCGACGACAAGCTCGAATTGAACTGTTTTACGGAAGAATTGATATATTAAAATGTTAAAGTAGCAAATTCATGAATTTTTCCTCCCTATTTAAACTTGAGTTGATTAATTTTTTAACATTATATGTTTTAGTTCTCTTTTAAATTTGAATTATGAATGAATAATAAAGAATAGCACTCGTGAAACGATCTTAACCCCATTGTTGACTTATTAGTAGTGTGATGTGTAAGCCGGTCTTGTGCTCAATTATTTACTTTCGTGGTGACTCCTTTAATGGACCGACAGGGAGATTACTCGACCTCAAAAGAGCGTAATTGTTTGTCTTGTGATTCGAGTTCTTAGCCCGAGGGGAACCCAATCTTAGCTATTGGGAGAATGCCTGATGACTTGTCCGGTTGGACGGGATCCATCAGTTGAGGCTCGCTACATGGGTCACAGGACGGATATTTCAAAAAAAAAAAAAAAAAAAAAAGGCAGAGAAAAAAAAAAAGAAAAGAAAAGTATGAAAAAAAGAGAATGTTGAAAAAAAAGAAGGAAAAAAAGCAAATTTTGTGAGGAGGTATCGAGTACACCTTAGGTAACCGGGAGAACGATCCACGCACTAATGTGGTAATACAAGGTGCCGAAAGTAAACCCCTTCCCCTATGGACCTTAATATTTGGCTGAAACCCACCGTCTAATATATAGTTGATATGTGGGGAGAAAGGTAGTGAAATCGAGTTGTGAAGGATGAAAAGTTCGTTTATAATTTTCAATTTAAAAGCGTCTGAAATATGTAATGTTGTTTAATTAATCGATTGTATAGTTTGTAGTGGAGGAGAAATTTCATTGTATACGCTGCTCATTACTCATATATTTTAAGTTTGTCGTTGACCGTTCTTAAGTCATTGTAAGGTTGAGTATGTTGATGTTTGTAGTAGCTCGGTTTGTCATTGTCGAGGACGACAATAAGCTAAGTGTGGGGGAGTTTGATAAGTGTGTAATACGACATATTTTTACTACATAATTTTACACTTTTATAGTCGTCTTTTATATTATTTGAGCTACGTTTATATATTTTTGTAAAATTAGATTTATAAAGAGTTAAATATTTTTTTATTACAATTTGATACTTTATACTTCGTATTTGTCTGTAGGTACGTCCGAGAATGATAATAGTAGGACCAACACAAGACACGACTAAAATCAAATAAGAAAAGGAAAAGAAAAGGTGGACAAGCCACGTGCAAATCAAAAGAAAAGAAGGAAAGGAAAAAAAGGGCAGAAGAAGACCAAGACCCCAAAAACAACGCAGCAACGCAAGGAAGCAAAGTACTCCGTATAATGAAATCGATTTCCTGCTCCTTCCAAAATTTATCCAATTTCCAAATTTCAACCCCAAAATCAATCCTATTTCCATCTATTCCATGGAAGATCTATCCCGAATCTTTCCAAATTTTATGGGAAAATCAGCCCAAAGTTGTATATATACTCATCGTTCTACGTCCAAGAAGGGCACCGCGAAAATACCCGATTTTGACAGAGATTTTGAGCGAATTTGAGTGACGATTTGAGACCTACTTGGGTCGAGAGAGAAGTTGGAGACACGTACTCGAGCGTCGTCCTAGCACACGGTCGAGTAAGGGCGAATTTGGAGCTCGGTTGGAGGTGCGACATCCGAATTCCGAGTCTTGCTTATTCCGGGCTAAAATTAAGTTCTCTTTTCTCTTTTGTATCTAATTACGGTTCGAATTCGTTGATTAATTTTAGTTTTGTAAACTGATTTCGAGTTGAGTTGATTTTTGAAGTTGATTAGTGTTCTCGTTTTACTGATTTTATTATAAAGATTCAATTTTTATTCATGATTTGCTATCTTATTGTGAGTGATTATTGAATTATCTGCTATTTGTGTGATTTCGGCCTAGTTCGAATCGCATAAAGTGAGTAGCGACTAATTTAAACTGAAATCTGCAAATTGAGTTTAGTTTAGATTAGGGTAAAACGTGATCAGTTAAGGCTTGAGTATTGACGACACTTGAGAGTTAATTGGGTTAATGATGTCTTCTTTGTTCAGTAATGCTGCTAAATTGATTAGTTCAGAATTAATCTCGGCCTAGTTCAGGTTAATTGTAATCTAAGAGAGGATAGGGAGGTTTTGCTATCTTAATCTCCGCAGTTAATCCATTAATCACTTTGAAATCGAAATAATTCGTTGTCTGTTAACAAACTAGAATTACCTATAGAAAATACGGACTTAAATTACGGGTATTTGATTGTCGCGTGTAAATATTAGTTAGGTTAGTTTTGTTCTTCTGTTAATTACTTTAAGCTTAGGAAGACCGAATTTAATCCCCCCTTAAATCGTAAATATAACTAACGCTTTTAATTTGTAGGTTATTTAACTAATAGAATCATCACGATTATAGTTTTTCCAATCTCTCCGTGGGATCGACCCTACTTATCCTTTACTACCGTTTATATTTTTGAGGCTAAGCTAGGTTTATAAATTATTAATTTGTAGCGTTTAACGACACGCTATCAGTAAGACATTACCTTCAGGAAACATGTCACTCAACAAATCAAGTAGCTGACCAAAACCCGTATCGCTCCAGTTGTTTGCCCCCTTCAAATAGTACAACTTTACCACCGCCGATAACTTTGAATATTTTTTGCAACCGGGATATAACGGCATTTCAGAATCAATTAACTTTTTCCTGAGTTCATCCTGCGCATCGGAATTTATTGCAGCATCACTTAATATATCCTCAAAGTCCCCAATCAAGTCATCATCATCGGGTGCCGATGTATTAGTGGTAGCATCGATATGGGGGGAATAATTATTAGTAGCGTCATCGTTCAAGTAAGCCCCATCATCATCATCACCATTTGTTGTATTAGTATCTGATACTTCCACGTCATGATCATCAATATCATCGTTAAAGTCAATCACGTCATCGTATTCGCCCCCTATTATCTCATCTTGATCGACTTTATTATTATCAACCGCTGCCTCTCTAATAATGATTCCCCGTGAAAAAGCCATTTTGTGTAAATACTACTAAATTTGTACTTCTCCAAGTGAATTTTAACATTAGAAAGACTCATGTACACCAAATTAACACACCGTTCACATGGACACGGAATGTTAGAAGAAGCTTTCATGTGAGTGTCAACGAAATCGTAAAATTCAGCTAAACCGGCCTTATACTCTGGATCATCACCATTAATTGCTTTGGTCATCCAAGTTCGAGCCATATATAGTAAGTAATTCAATATTCCTACAAAAACGTATACGACACACTTTAATTAAATTAGATTTGCACGTGCGCACCAATTAATTAAATATACGTGCACAAAAGGAAAATACGCATACAACCACGACGTACAACGACAACAATTTATTATTGTATGACAATACTACAAATAAAGGCCAAGGTACAACTATTGAGCCTCCTCGTCCAAGAAGCTATCCCCGTAATTAACAGCATAAACTACTTCGCGTAGACGAAGTATGAAATCTTCCCATCCGATGTAAAAATCACCCCACAGATAGATGGGGATCGCATACCTAATCCACCATGCTTGGACTTCAACCCTAAGACGGTCCCGCCATAAAGTAAGTCTTCCATTCTTCTCGAATGGAATGTTTCTGGAACGTAGCCTCCATTTCTCCGACCCATGTAGGAAACGTGCCAGCTGGAGCCCCGTCAAAGGTAATAGGTTTGCTATTGATGAACGACCTCATTGCTTCAAGTCTCTCTGAGGATCCTCGACGTAGAGAATTAGGTACTCGGTGTATATAGAATGGTTTATTGAGTGCCTTATTCTTCCAGTCGGTCATAGAGTTCACATGATGACTATTAGTTATAATATACTTTAACCTTATACTCTGACCTCGTGCGAACGCCTCAATGGCTCTCTTGCGAGCCTTTTCTTTTTCGGTCCATTGTGAAAATTTTTTATGACAAGGAAGCCACATCTACAACAATATATAGCAATTCAACCACAACTAACAAATTTTTATGCCAACGCCTTAAACAAATCTCCACAATCAAAATAAAGAACATTAAAACAACAACAATATATATACACGACATCACCATAGCCGACCAAAACGACAAGCAAACCGAGCAAAATTCAACCCAAAAGCCGACCAAAAATTTTGACCAAAAACCCGACCAATTTTGACCAAAAACCCGACCAACTTATAGAACAACATATATATGAATTTATACAACATATATATATATATATATACAAATACACACACATATATATGAATATAAACATATATGAATACACATATATATATGAATACAACACATACGGAGTATACATTATGAATACATATATATATATATACAATAACTAACACACACGGAGTAGCTAGAAATTAATCTTTCCCTCGGAAAAAAAAAATAATAACACATACGGAGTATACATTGTGATGTATATATATATATATATATATATATATATATATATATATATATATATATATATATATATATATATATATAACAATGTTACATACAACACACAACAACATACGGAGTATACATTATCATCAACACTACATATACCACAACAACAACAACAACATCAACAACGTACAACACATAACAACAACAATATATAACTAATAATTATTTGTATGTACAACAACAATAACAAAATATTATCAAATAAAAACGAACCTTTTCAAAAAAAAATTGGTTAATATATGGAGCAAATTGATGAAAAATTTCGAAAATTTTAAGTATAGTATTGAAGAATAATATTTAGGAATAAGGAAGAAGATGAAGTTATTTTGAATGAATGAAAAAAAAAACCCTTGAACTACTAATACGGTCATTTAAGCCCAGTTTTTTTTTTAAATTCTGGATTAACATTTAATAAAACGGATTTTAAGCAAATCCGTTTTAAAAGATTATAAATAAAACGGTTAATATTTAAAAAAAAAACCCTTGAACTACTAATACGGTCATTTAAGCCCATTTTTTTTTTTAAATTCAGTTTAACATTTAATAAAACGGATTTTAAGCAAATCCGTTTTAAAAAAATTATATATAAAACGGTTAATATGTAAAATCCGTTTTATTTAAGAGATTTCCAAATTACAATAACTAATTGACAATAAATTGATAAAAAGGCATTTAAAACGGATTTTTATTAAAACCCGTTGTTTGTATATATTAGAAAAATAAAACGGATTTTTGTTGTATCCATTTTATTTAGTAAAATCAAATAAAACTGATTTAGGTAATAACCGTTTTATTTGATTTAATTACAAAAAACGAAACTTTTTTAATCCCGTTGTTTTTATATATTAGAAAAATAAAACGGATTTGTGTTGTATCCGTTTTAATTAGTAAAATCAAATAAAACGGATTTAGTTTATAACCGTTTTATTTGATTTAATTAAAAAAAACGCAACTTTTTTAATCCCGTTGTTTTTATATATTAGGAAAATAAAACGGATTTTTGTTGTATCCGTTTGATTCAGTAAACTCAAATAAAACGGATTTAGGTAATAACCGTTTTATTTGATTTAATAACAACACATATTTTTCAGTCGTTATTTATAATATTAAAAACAACACAATGCCATAATTTGTGTTGTTTTTTTGCCGTTGTATTTGCTCAGATTTGTAGTAGTGCGGGTTCACATGATACGGGAAGGTGACAGAAATTCGGAAGCGCACATAACCGATCGGTTTGGATGAAACCGATCGGTTTAAGGCCTGAACCGACCGGTTTAAGTTGAAACTCGCTGCCTAAGTCGAACCTAGAGGTTCGTAACTTGAACCGGCAAAGTGTTCAGCACTGTAACCGCCCGGTTTGGCTTGTGAACCGCCCGGTTCACTTGTCAAAATGTCTCGGTTTGTTTGGTTCGTAGCTCGGTTTGACTCTTGTGCTAGGTTTAAGTGTAAACCACCGCATGCTTGGGTTTTTGTGTATATTTTCTATTTTTCATTGAGTATAAATAATTTGAATTGAGTTCGATTATGAATTATATTACAACCGTGGATTGTTTTATAATTATGAATCGAAGTGAGACTCAATTTGACTTATGAATTGTTTTAACAATTATGAATCATTGATCGGCTTAAGTGATCGGTTTATGTTGAAACCGACCCGTTTAGCGGCAATTTTGAGAGTGACTCTAAATTCGACGAGTTTTGGTGAAAACTACGAATTATTTAAATCATTTATCAGGAATTGTTATACAATTACGAATTATTGTATACAATTATGAATCGAATCTTGGTATAATTTACGATTATTGAATTGTTGTACAATTGTAAATTGTTATACAATTATGAATCGAAATTTGAAGCATTGTTTTAATATCTCAAGTTTGAAAAGGAGTTTTCTAAGAGAGGAGAAATACAATGCTCATTGGAGGTCAAATTTATAGCTTGACTTGCAATGAAGATTTCATCTATAACAATTGTGAATTACTTGATCGGTTATAAATCGAATGGAAATGAGATTTACTTATTTTTCAGATTAGGAACGGTTCCTTATGATGAATAATAAGTCTAACTCCTAAAGGTCGTATATTTGGTGAAATATACAACTAATGAGTAATTACAAATTGTAAAGATTAATTCGGGTATCATGCTTTTCTTAATAATTATTTGAAATTTGCATGCTTAGAACCCATATTTATAATCCCTCCGGAATATTAAGCATTGTCTTTCCATATTAGAACACCACAATAAGTTTGATGCGCTACGCTAAGTGACTGCTAAAGCAATGCTTAGCGAGTCGCGTAAATTGAGTGGAAAGGTGAGTAATGGTTTCATCGCAATAAGTTTGCTGTATTGGTTAAAGTGACCGCTAAAGCGGTGCTTCGCCAGTAACGTAAAATGAGTGGATGAATAACCGTTACTCATAAGTTCTTTTTGGTTCGCTTAACGAGGCTGTCAGGTGAGGCCTGAGCCTTGAGGCAAGAGGTCGTTTTCATGTCATGATCGACTAACCGACCGACCAAGAATTACATGGAGATGTAATTGACATGCGAGGTTGTCTACCTTTATGTTTTGTGTTTTGGGCGATGAGCTAAAGCTCACTCAAAACACCTAATATTTGGGATCTTGGAATAATTGTACATGTATGAGGGAAACGTGTTCAATTCATATTAATTATCGTTCGTGTTGCATATATTTGGTCATATGTTGTCACAAATTAATAAACGAGCAGTTTGAAATGGTTCAAACTCATTGATTGGTGTTTTGAGAAAGAGTTCTCAAAAGTGAGAGATATGATTTGTCCTTATAAAGAAATTTCATACAAGCTAAAACCAATGTTAGCAGACAGCTTGGACTGTGTGGTTAAAGTCATGGTGATGGCTCTACGTTTCAATTAAACAATCGTCTAATTGAGGAAATTGTTCCCATTAAGTGAGAAAATAATGGAAACTATCCAATTAGCTTGCATGTCATACGTTGATGACAAGATTATAATGATAATCTAGAATGATTGGATATTTCTATTGGTGTTACTGAAAATTAAATTGTTTCAGTTATGCTTCAAGTTAAAGCCAGTTGATCATGAAATGAAACACGAAACTTGAATTTCTCATTTAATAGTATAAGATGCTTTAATTAGCATATGATACTCAATATAATTAAACGTCATATCAAGAAGGCCAAATAATACTGATATTTGAGTTCATTAGGTAAATGGCTTGAGATATTGGATTTAGACAATGTTAAAGGGCTTAAAGTTCGGTGAGTTAATGATTGCTATCATACCTAAAGCCTAAGCGTGGTTTAATTAAGTACGTAAATATTTGTCATTAGTGGAATGATCTAATCATTGATATAATGATAAATTAACATTGGAAGAGCAACTCCTAGAATTATCTAGAAGATCTGCAAATGAATTTGAAGTAGTGACTTCAAATATGTATGTTGTGAATGTAAAAGTCAATATTCTACTTTTGGTATGAGGTACCAAATGCAGCTCTTACATTGATAATGTAGTGAGTTCGAGAAGAGTAGAGTAATGACAAAAGTAAAGTGATTATGTATATGAAATGAACACATGTTTTTTTTTTCATCTACATAAGAGGGATCACTTGACTTAATTTTAAAGTTTAATGCTAAGATTGGATAAATTGTTATTCATATACCTAATATAAGCAAGGCTTGAAATTCTGGTTCATATTCAAACATGAATAGAATTTATGTGTTTTTGATCAAACGTTGTTGTTCAAATACCTTGCTAATATACAGTACTAAAAGACTAACTTTAATGTTGGGTCTTATATTCTTAGTAAAAGGTAACTTATTTCACAACATAATGATCAGTTGAGTACAAGTCTTACATTTTGTGTTTCATTAATATGACACGTCTTTAAGGTTGTAAAGATGATAAAATGACGTCTTCTACTTGGTTTAGTGGGAGGACGGTCAATTTATTTGATCATACATATACGAGATATGTGTGCATCTATAGTCATATCGTGAGAAAGTGAAATTTGTTTATACTTCACCACATTTACTACGTTGTAGTTTTTTGGTCATGTTCATTGGATGATGAAACGTAAAACTGAAATACTTTGAGAATCTCAAAGATATTCAGATGGAAGTATATGATCAGCTTGATGAGTTGTTCAAGTAAGGCAGAGCTCAAGAAAATCATTTGTGATCATCGTAGAAATTAGTGAAATGAGTTTCACATTGAATTTTTTAAGGTTCGTTCTACTACGAGTCACTTGGATCTTAATGATATTATGGAGGCTTATGCACTATAAAGTCTACGTACACGAGTAAGATTATGTCCATACAAGTTGGTAAAAGAAATGATGTGGGATATGGATTGAAAAGTTCCTAATTGTCTTTTATGATTTGAGTTTTGAAGTTACAAGAAAAGTTGTTTTCTAAAACTTAAGCTCAAAATTCCAACATATGCTATTATGAGGTATTCTTAAAGGATATACATTCTACCACTTATCCAAAGAACAAAGTTATATTTTGTTACGTGAATCTATAAGTTTCTATTTGAGATATGTGATCTCTAAAAGAAACGGTGGGGGAGAATAAATGTCACGCATGTTTGACCTATAAGGAAGCATTAATGGGCTAGAACTCCGTTTATATGAAACATGGATGGACATAAGATATCTATAGGTATGATGGATATATGATGTTAATAAGCACGGTTGGTAATTAAAGTTTCATCATATAGTAATGACTATATTGGAGATTATTTACCATATGCTTAAATCCATGAAACTAGCAAATGTCGTCATAGTCTCATAAAATGACTAGTTGTTTGTTAAAATTTCAAAATTGTTTGAAATAAGTAACTTGGAGTTGAAACCTTTTGTGGAACCCGGGATCGGACGGGACCCAACTCGGCGTCTTGCTTAAAGGGCGGATTAAGTTAAAAAGACTAATTTACAAAAACCTTTAAAACCGTTTTGGAGTCGCCACCTAATTATCGCGGAAATTAGGAACCTGCTATCATGTCCTAAGCCTAAAGACATGTCCTAGATTTTGGAGCACGCCGACACCCCTAGATCTAAGGCTTGTGAAACCAGATTGGATTCGGGGTGAGGGTACTTTAGAAAAAGAGTAATTCAATTAATGATTTATGAAAACCTTTTACAAAAGCCTATGTAAAAATAGCCTCTACTGACCTAGAACAATCCATGTAAGATGATAATTGAGCTAATGTTATCGCTACGTACAAGTGCGATAAAGTTGTAAAAGAATGCAGATGCAGATGCAAAAAGATTGATTAAAACCCTTAGTTTAGCATGTTTAACTTGTTAACGAAAACGGTTCAGTTAAAGGTCGAATTCATTGTTTAAGTTGATTTTAATGCAAAATAAGAAGGTGCAAGATGCATGCAAATAAAATAAAGTTCAATTGTCCATTGGTTTATTTAATAAGGTCGGTTGCTTATGCGACTTTGGCGTGTCATCGGATATGGAGTGTACCCGAAGTAAATAGAACACTTGGAGTGCAAGCGCGCTGGGTGCCAAAGCCGGGGGGGCGCTAGAGTGTAGTCCCCTTTGTTAGTCCATAGAAAATAAGAAAAAGCTTTGATCCAAGTGGATCGGTACCTACCTTGTCCCGACGCTTCAGATCTGGGCAGAGCTTCGCTTCTTGAACTTAAAAGGAGGATGAATTCAACACGGGATGGTGTGTTGAACTCAAGGATTTGAGTGCTTGAGGCTTTGTGAGTGTTGAAGTGTGTATGATGCGAAGAGGATGAATCCATACACCCCGTTCAAAACCGCACAACATCAACCCGCGAGCCGCGTTCGCCACCGACGGTGCCGTTACCTCCGTAATACCCCACCACGAAACATACCAACGAATGCTGCTCTCCCTCACGAACCCCCGGTAGTAGTTGAGCGAACGCTCCCGAGGGTTAGCCCAATCCATCTTCCGAGACGTCGTCCCCGCCGCCTTGAAGACACTTCCAAGGGGAAGAGCTCTATACACACTCAGCCTCTCCATGAGCCAAACGTTGAGAATCCTAGCGCAACCCCTGTACGAGCTCAGACGATTAGCATAACGGTCGTCTAAGCCCAGTATAGTCTCCGCTAGGATCAACGCAGAAGGATCATGTCCCCTCTCCATCTCTTCGACAACACGAGCATACCTCGCGTTCCCGAACACCCCGTCTGGCATGGACCCTGAACCAAACAAAAAGCAAGGGCCCTCCGCCTAGAACGGTCCGAGATACTAGTATCAGCCTTATTCATATATCGTTGACACAAGAGAAGCATGTTTACCTTGCCTCCCTCAAACAAACTCTGCAGATGAGCGTTTGTCATCCCAAGGAAGTTTCGCAACATCCCGTTGTAACAAAGCTCACTCCTCACGACCACGAGTAGTCCGCTTCGACCATCCAAAGAATGGCCGAGAACTCCTCCATCAAAGGGCACACCTCTCCCCCGGGAAACCTAAAAACATGCAAGCTAGGATCCCAATAATCTAAGCACGAATCAAGGAAGTCTACATCGACTTTCATTTGACGAAAGCCAATAAATACACCCGCACCGTCATCATACACCGCCTTCTTCATTGCCGAACTCAAGGAAGACGTCCACCTCTTCAAAAGAGCATCAAAATGCTCCTCCATTTTCTTGGACACAAAAACACAAAAAAAAAAACTTTTATAAATATACCCAATATATTTGTGAAAGCAAAATCCTAAAGCAAAAAGCACAAAGAAGAGAAGTGATTGTGAATGAAGATTATGGCACGCACCCCCTCTCCTTATATAGGAAAACAATGTCCGAAATATGGAAATACAAATACTAGCAAATAAAGCAAGAAACCGCATGGCTCTATGCGGTTTAGACACCAAACCGCATAAGCCTATGCGTTTTCTCGCAACCGCATAAGCCTATGCGGTTTGTGGTCCGTTTTTCTCAAAATTTTCCTAATTCCGCCTTTCCTAAAACACTACAACCTACTTTGGGCTACGACATTCTATCGTTGTTCCCCATACATCATCATCACGCTTCTCTTTAGCAATTCCGATTCTTACCACGAGTCAACGCATAACATTTTTCGTGATTCACACGAGCTCATTTCGCATTTAAAATGAACTTTGCAAAACATTTTCACAATCTAAAATGAACATCAATGCATCCCACTCTGAATCATATCATTTTTCAAACAAGCCCACCAAACAAAGTTTACCGACGTAGTTCTAGCTACAACAACAAAGTTCAAAGTTCAAGCTACAACGCCATGTACATAAAGTCTCATACATTCTTTAAATACACACACTCACTCGGGGTGAAGGCGCCGATACTCGTCGAACTCACGCCTGACCGAGCTGCCTCACTGGCTCGACACAATCAAGGCTTGCCTGCCACCAAGCCATCCTCCACATGGCTATACGCCATAGCTTCTTACGCCTCCTTAGCCACCGTGAAACACAACACAAACACAGTTCACACTTTTCTCCATTTTGCCTTAATTTCACTCAAATTAAGTCAAACTTAGGGGGGAAATTTCAAAACAAACGCAGTCCACCCCACTTTACCTTAATTTCACCCAAATTAAACCAAACTGGAGGGGATAACACAAAAAACGACTCTCACAAGTTTGATCATCGATATACTTCATACCTCGATCAAACTGGGGGCTTATACACATACATACAATCACACAAGTACATACCTTCTTCACCTTGCTCGTCCAGCTGTCCATGCCCGCGTCAGTAGTCACCGGCAAGTACGTCGGCAGAACAAAGGTACGACGGACGCCTGAGTCATCATACTCGATAGTAGTAGGAAGTCATCAGCCGCTTCCGCCATCTCGGATCAAACTCCCGCAAAACAAATACAAACGCACACGCCGTGAAATTTTTCGCAAAAGTTACCCTACGCACCCCCAAACACCGGCACACATACCTCAATCGCCCACAAGCAAGCCGAGATCGAGCAAAATGGGCATAGTCTTCCCAGACGCAGGAGGCTCACCGACTCTCCTCTCCATACAACGCTACACGATCCTGAGCAGAAACCCCTCGCTCAAACAGGACCCTCGGCGGATCCTTAGGCACCACCGGAGCTGGCCACCCTGCCTGAAAGACCAAACGCTCTCCAAGGTACCAAACCGATCCATACGGCGTCGCTATGTATAGGCGCTGGTCTCTCAGACCGCAAACCTAGCCCCAATGCCCTCGGGAATATCCTCAGATCGCCCCACCTGAATGGCACGAACTACAAACAAAGACAAGACAAACGCGCTCACAAATACAGATACAATACAATCATTTTAAGTACACCTTATTTAAAATGGTTCAAGCACAAACCTCATCAAATGGCATTCTGCCTCGTGACGATCCCTAACATCATCATACGACCAATTAAACGCAAAGACGCTACATCGTACCCAAGTACGCATCACGGTACTCTCTCACGATCCGCACAAAGACGCTGGGGAGCAAAAAGGAAAGTGGCTAAGAATCCACGACTGCACACAAGAAACAAAAACATGTTACAAGGACAAAAGACAACAAAAATGAACAACAATGCACCCAAGACAAAACGAAATCAATACGCACCTCCATCAAGAAGCCAGGCGCGACTAAGGACAGTCGCGACCCCCGATCCATGACCCGCGGTCTCACAGCATCCATGCAGAAACGAATGCACAAGCCCAGAGACGGCGTCACCCAGTCAAACGTCCCAATTGCATTCCAATCCAGGAGATGCATAAGGACCGATGTCGATGCCCGCTCACCCTTGTCGCCGAAGTACACGGCGCTCACAAACCACCACAACCACATACGAGCATTCTGCTCGTCGCTCCACTCCGAGGGGCCATACTCGGTCTTCCCCTCAAAGTACTCCAAGATATAGCTCGTCTTGAAGGTATAGGGGCGACCACAATTCACCGCCAAACCACCGCCACCCGCGGCAGACACAACCTCGCGCACTACGGACGGCGCAAACTCAAAATCCATGTCGCGATCCCCAAACGGCAGCCCCGTTATGACCGCGTGCTCGGACAAGGTAATGCCGCCTCAAAGCCAGGCATATGGAACGCCGTCGTGGTGTCCCAATACCTATCCATGAAGGCCCCGATCAACATCGAGTTCGCCGCCCGCTTCTTCCTCGCAATCTCTCCTCCAATGGCCAACCAATCCGCCAAAAGCA
This sequence comes from Dianthus caryophyllus, assembly GCA_023091065.1. Classification (NCBI taxonomy): domain Eukaryota; kingdom Viridiplantae; phylum Streptophyta; class Magnoliopsida; order Caryophyllales; family Caryophyllaceae; genus Dianthus; species Dianthus caryophyllus. Next base: position 11,786,276 of record CM041520.1, read on the forward strand.
CTACGCAACACCCAAGCTTGCGCCCTCGGCGAAGCCTCTCCTCAAAGCACACATTGCGGACGAGACGCCCGAGAAAGTCCTCATCGGGCCCTTATCCCAACCCATCGCCGCTCGATAGGAAACATGTCTCTCCTGAGCAAGCGTAAGGTTGTGACCATCCCAACCCTTCGCGAAAGCCCTGCTCGCGTGACTTTCGCGGCCTAGAGCTACTCGCCTCTAGGCGCAACCTCCTCGACCTCCTCAAAGAACCTCCATCTCGGCTTCCGGCTCATCCACGGCTCTTGAGCAAGCTCGTCCTCAGGATCACGCACAGGAACATTTCTCCCACGGCCCCTACCTCGTGACTGACCACGTCTCGTGGGCAGATCACGAGGGTCAGCTTCCCTCTCACTACGAGTACGCCTTAAGCCACTCGAGCTAGAGGCTCCCTCAGTCCTCGAGCTAGCACTCTTGCGAGATCTCGACCTCGTAATACGACTAGAACCTTCCCCTGCAACCAAACACAACCATTACATACAGCTATAATACATGCAAGTATACAACTTGGCACACACATACGCAAATACACACAAATAATACACACATAATACATATACATTCCCTTAACACATTACACTATACGCCCTACAGAGCATTTTTAGGCCTAATTCATAATTAAGCCAAAAACCGTTCTCTACATTTCAAAATCACAACTTTATGGTTTCTACGCGCCATAATAGTCCCCAACAACAACCCATTACAAGCAATTGCATTTTGGTCACTCCGATCAAAAACCCCCAATTCGCCTTAATTACTCCGTATAACTACGACTTAAGACGGCGATTTGAAAGCTTTAACTCGATATTTTCGCAAAACTAACGTTACAGGCATGCTATACTCGCTATGGGCATCCTACACCGAAGTTTAATTGAAATTCCGGGTCGGAAAATCCGGGTTCGTTTTCGGGCCCGAAACCTAATTTGGACGTTTTTCACACAAAGACGGTCTAAATCACAATCAACTCACACATACGCGTTCACAAGGCATAATGCAACACAATGACGTCAATTTCAAGCATTCAAACGGCAAATTTCAAGCAAAACTCGGGTTTTCATTCAAAACCCGTCTTTTCAACATTTCAAGGCAAAACTAGCTAATTACAACGACAAATAACGTAAAAGCAAGTTAAAATGGAGCATTACCTCGTTCCATAGCAAGGCAACGCAAGAAAAATGAGCAAAAACGGTTGAGAAATCGAAAAATGGTGTTTTTTTGAGTTGAAAACCGAAATGAAGTATAATGGCAAACTTACGGCGCTCTCGTGCCTTTATAACCCCCTACAGCCAACAGGGAAAACCGCATAACCTTATGCGGTTTGCCCCATGAACCGCATAAGGCTATGCGGTTCCTGCCCCTGGTCTTTCTCGGATTTTTCTCGTTTTACGCCTACTTTTCGATTCCTAACTCATCCTAGCTCCTATGCAACTCCAAGTACGTCCCATGCTTGGGTCAAGGCGTCACCTACAGTCCGCCGTACGCGTATATCAAGCATTTAATACACGGTACAGAAGCAGAAGCACGAACGCTCTTCACGAGCATTACATCATCTTCTCCTCAACAAAACGCAACCATGCGTAACCACGACTACATGGACACTCCTCGGCAAGCCCAAGCACAAGCACTCCGCAATATACACCTAACTCCAAGCATTTCACTCTACATAGACGCTCTTCGGCGAGTTCAAACACAAGCATTACACAAACGCTCTTTCACGAAGCCTACACTAGCACTTACCCAAAAGTCTTACAAGCACATGCACCCCTGCACTTCAGCCCCTTATACACATGCAATACGAAGACATTACAAGCACCAGCACCAAGCATCCGACGATACCAAGCACATACAAAGGCACCATCAACGACAGTACAACAAGCACGACGCAGACATCAGCAGGCCGGCAGGCCCTTATAGCATGCACGGACCGCCAAGTCCTTAAAATGCGCACGCCCCTCCCCGTTTAGCCCGGTTCGAAGTCCTCGTCTCACCCATGGACACATGCTTCGTTCCGCTGACTGTATCGAGACTGTAATGGTCCGGATATGGTCGTGGAGTTTGACTAGCGCTCTAGTCCGAGCTCAGTCAAACTGGGGGCTCTGTGGATACCCATATCCGTACCCTCCCGCACAAAACCCTGTGATGTAACACGGACTTTTTTTACGCATGCTTTAACGTTGACTTATACGGTTCTAACTAATGTCGAATTCACTTTGAGTCGTTTTGAAATGTTAAAATGTTTAGGTCGCATCACATCGCATTTAAATAACGTTCATTTTGTCCATTTGGAGTCTAGCTTGGTCCTCGTCCTGCTTCATTTGGCATGAGCTTCGCATTTGCACTACAATTGGCCCTTTTACATTAACAAGGTCTAATTCAGCATTCCTAAATTCCTAAATTTAGGCCCGGTAGCTAAAACCGCTATTTAGCACCCTCTTACACAAAATACAACCTCACGTCTTAGCTTATTTCACAAATCTATGCAAATACACCCTTTTACATTTTTCCGGGTCTCGGGCCCGAAACCGAGCCCAAACCCAAGCCTTTGGCCCGCACTCCAAAGCCCTGAACACCACAAAATATCTCAGGATTATCCTAGCTGTTTTCTTGAGCCACACGTCCAAATTATCACGTAATCTTTCAAAGATTTCGTCAAACCGAAACTAGGAAATTAGGCCTAGAACCACACCTCCAAACCGCACAAATTTTATGCGGTTTGGAGGGGAAACCGCATAAGCTTATGCGGTTTGCCCTGGCAACCGCATAAGCCTATGCGGTTCCTCGGCTTGTTTTTATTCCCTGCTTTCCTAATTTCTCCGAGGTTTTTAGTATATATACACCCCTATACCCGACCTCATAACATACAATTTGCAATCAGAATACATCTCTCTCTCTCACAAAACACAATTTATCATCAGATTTCACATCTTATACACCTAAATACATTCACAAAAGCCTCAAGCACTCAAATCCTTGAGTTCAACACACCATCCCGTGTTGAATTCACCCTCCTTTCTAGTTCAAGAAGCGAAACTCTGCCCAGATCTGAAGCGTCAGGACAAGGTAGGTACCGATCCACTTGGATCAAAGCTTTTTCTTATTTTCTATGGACTAACAAAGGGGTCTACACTCTAGCGCCCGCTTTGGCACCCGACCGCGCTTGCCGCCCAAGTGTTCTTATTACTTCGGGTACACTCCATATCCGATGACACGCCAAAGTCGCATAAGCAACCGACCTTATAAAATAAACCAATGGACAATTGAACTTTATTTTATTTGCATGCATCTTGCACCCTTCTTATTTTGCATTAAAATCAACTTAAACAATGAATTCGACCTTTAACTGAACCGTATTCGTTAACAAGTTAAACATGCTAAACTGAGGGTTTTAATCAAACTTTTTGCATCTGCATCTGCATTCTTTTACAAACTTATCGCACTTGTACGTAGCGATAACATTAGCTCAAATATCATCTTACAAGGATTGTTCTAGGTCAGTAGAGGCTATTTTTACATAGGCTTTTCTAAAAGGTTTTCATAAATCATTACTTGAATTAACTCTTTTTCTAAAGTACCCTCACCCCGAATCCAATCTGGTTTCACAAGCCTTAGATCTAGGGGTGTCGGCGTGCTCCAAAATCTAAGAACATGTTTTTAACTTAGAACATGGTAGCAGGTTCCTATTTTCCGCGATAAATAGGTGGCGACTCCATAACAGTTCTTAAAGGTTTTTCCAACTTAATCTTTTTTAACTTTAAAATCCGCCCTTAAGCAAGACGCCGAGTTGGGTCCCTCCCGGGTTCCACAATATCCAAATCTATTTCAAAGATGAGTAAAGATATTCTCATATATGATCATTAAAATATAAAAGATTTTTAAGAAAAAAATAATTCTTTAGAAAATATTAGAAAAGATAATTATAAAACGTTTAGAGAAAACTTCTACAGCACTGATGTTACAATAACATGAAACCATGTTAGGGTGACATTACTGCAGAGATTTGTAGTGCATAGCTTCGTTAAATCACTTTACAAATTTCGGTCCTAACACTACTACAAAATTGAGCAAAAACAACGACAAAAAAAACAACACAAATTGTGAACTTGTGTTGTTTATAATATTATAAACAACGACTAAAAAATATGTGTTGTAAAAAGTTAGGGCGTCAAATCAAACTCTTCATTAAAAACAACGCAAAAAAAATATAAACAATCGATTTATTAAAAAAACGGTTTTTAAAAATAAGCATTTTTTTTATTAATTTCAAAAATAACAGTTTTATACAATACCCATTATTAAAAATATTTTTTAAAACGGTTTTTATTAAAAACCGTTATTAATAGTACTTTTTAAAACGGTTTTGTAATAAAACCGTTATTAAAAGTATTTACGTAAAAAAAAGCCCCTTAAATGACTTTCAATTAGCAGTTGAAAGGTTTTTTTTTTCAATCATTCAAATTAAACTTCATCTATTTCATCGTTTCTCCTAAATATTATTCAATATTTTCTTAAAAAAATTCGATTAAACTCCATCTTCTTTATCGTTTCTCCTAAATATTTCTTCAATATTTTTCGTTTTTGTTCGACGTTGGCGTAAACTCGTAAATTCGTAAATTCGTAAATATTTCTTCAATATTTCTTCAACCTTTTGTAAATTCGTTTTTTCTCGTACAATATATGTTATTACGTAATATTTTTCGTTGTTGTTGTTGTTGAAGTTGTTGTTGTTGTTGTTGTTGTTGTTGTTGTTGTATGAGGGTGAGGGTGTGTGCAGTCGGGCGGCCGAGGGCAAGGGTTATGGTGTCGGGTTTCAGGGTTTAGGGGTGAGGGTGATGGTGTCGGGTTTAGGGTTTAGGGCCGGGATGAGGGTGCAAGGGGCAGGGTGTTAGATTTAGGGTTTATCCAAGGGTGAGGGTGCGTGGGGCAGGTCAGGGGTGAGGGTTTATCCGAGGGTGAAGGTGAGAAGTAATACGCAATATACGAAGTAACTCTCATGCTTATAACTTTTTTTTTCATAATTCTCGTGCTAGCTTATAGTTTATTTCAGAATAATACGGAGTAATAATACGTTGTTCTAATACAGAGTAATAATACGTAATATACGAAGTATACGGAGTAATAATTCTTAGTAATACAGAGTAATAATAATACGTGATACACGAAGTAATAATACGTAGTAATACGGAATAATAATTAATACGTGGTAATATGAAGGAGTAATACGGAGTATACAATTTGTTGAAAGAAGATATTTAGTATTGGAGGTTTGTTTGCGGTGTAAAACCCTAAAAAGGCCCAAACACCCTTTTAAAGGCCTTTTTTTTTAAAAAAAAAAAGTAATGGCGCATTCTCCCTTGGGGTGATTGGGTTGCATAGATCACTACTACAAATTGGACCTATTGCAACATTTATAAGGCAACACTTCTCAAAATTGTTGCAATTTACACAAATTTTATTACCAATGCAACACTTTCCAACATTGTGTAGCATATACAGACTATAGCAACACTTATGTAAAAGCGTTTCAAATATTTGGCAATGTGTAACACTTCTTTAAAAGTGTTGCAAATTAATGGCAGAAAGTGCAATGCTTTTGTAGAGTGTTGAAAATTTTATAAATATTGCAACACTTATATAGTTATATCTAACGTTGCATACATAGAAAAAATGAAATTACAAAACAACATTTTTTTGCAATCGGAAATTAGTAAGGTCGCGTGTCTTTTAAATTATTTAAAAGTACCCTTAGAAATAAAATATCATGACAATAATTACTATTTCGTCGAATTTAACTTGTATATCACGTTTGGTTTGACATTATTATGAGGGTAATAGGGTATTTTGCATGTGTATGATCTATTTAAATAATATAAAATAAAAATAGTTGCATTTTTTTCCTTGTAATTATGTATCAAAATAATTTCTTTTAATCTTTTATTAGTCCTTTTCTTCAAAATGAAATATTTAGTAATAGCTGAAAATATTAACAACAAAATTGTAGTAGCTAAGATAGTGTGGGTGTTCAACTTTGTAAGTTGAGGTCATAGGTTCGATTCTTTTGACCCTCATTTGCCATTTTTTTTTTGGTGTGCTGAAAAAAAAGTGTTGCTGAGAGAAAAAGTGTTGCATACTAAAATAAGTTGCAGCACTATCTTAAAGTGCTGCTTTTGGTAGTAAAGTGTTGCATTAAGCTATTGCAACGGAGTTTTAGGCAGCACTCTTTAAAGTGTTGCCTTAAGTATATGGCAACATTTCTAAGACATTTAGCATCACTTTCATGATATTGTTATAGCTACATTTTGCAGTAATGAGATCTCGAAAAATTAAGCAGTTTGAAAAAAAAAAAATTGCCCCAATCGGACACTCTGACGCAAAGTTATGGCCGTTCGAAGTTTTGACAAACAATAACCTCCTACCGACTTTGACGGTCAATTCCTTGGTCGCCGCCGGGAAAAATATTCATCCGTTTTGACCTAGGCAAAGGCGCCGCTGCACTCTACCTGATTTAGGTGTTCAAATGACGGTGGGTCCGCCGAGAGCATTGATTCTGACTCTTGTACTACGATTGTTAGATTAAACTCCCAAGTATCAATTTTATTATTGCGCGTTGAAATAATTATATTTTTTTCTTGTAGTACATCGCTAAAAATTCACGTGGAACATCATATATAGCGCAAGAAATCGACGAGGAACGAGATTTGTGGGGAAAATTTGTATTTAGCTATAAAGAGGCAAGTATCTGAGCTTTTGTAAACGATTTGTTCGTGTTTTTATGATACTACAACGTCAATGGAATAATATTTGTTGTTGAATGAGTATGGAGGTGTATATATTATTGTTGAATAAATATGGATTGAGTTTTGTGCAGGAATAATCAAGGTATAGATCGGATTCAATCATTCAATTTTCGTTTTCGTTTGCATAGGTTACGTCGTTGAAGATGCTGCTATTGTATCTAGAAGTTTTTGATAATTTTATAAATTGTATTTGGATAATTTATATAAATTGTATTTGGAGGAGAATTGTTGTGTAATTATAACAATTTAAAATTATTATTTTTAAAAAAAAAAAAAAAAAAAAAAAAAATAGAACTTCTTAAAACGGTTTTTTAGAAAAACCGTTTTAAAAAGTCCATTTTTAATAACGGTTTTTTAAAAAAACCGTTATTAAAAGTCTAAAAAAACCGTTATATTTTGTCAAAAACAACGGTTTTTGCCAAGTGGTGGTTGCCCAGGTGGAATTTAGGTTAACCTGGAAGTGTGCAACAAAGTGTGAGGTCCCAGGCTTAAATCCCACCTGGAACCAAAAAAGAATAAAAAAACCAAAGCACACCACTTGGCCACCGCTGCCCCGTCGGGGGTGGCTTACCTGGTACATGTGGTGGTGCGGGAATGCATGTACCCGGGGGGGATTCAACCCCCTCATCATCAAAAAAAAAAAAAAAAAAAAAAAAAAAACAACGGTTTTCAAAAACCGTTGTTTTTGATAAAAATAACGGTTTTTTCCATTATTTTGCGTTGTTTATATTTTAAACAACGACCTTGAAAACAACGGTCATTTTTCTTATAAAAAACGGTTTTTTGGTGTTATTTTTGTCTTATTTTGTGGTAGTGTAAAGTCTTGACTTGATATGAAGCTTGAATTTGTCATTTCAGATTTCCTTCTTTTTCACTTCTTTTCGATCTTTGATTCCTACGCATTATAAACTTAAACAAACAACCGAGTAACATACAATAGAAATAAATAACTTGACAATTATCAAACTAAGCGTGGATACAACATCTTGCTCTGCAGACGATGGTTGACACAATGAAAGATAACAATGATGGACATACTCATTATTACTTCCTCCATTCATATCCATTCACATCTCTTTCCTTTTTGGGCCATTCATATCCATTCACTACATTTCTATTTTGGGCCTATTATTAGTCATTAAGTGAAAACAAAACCACAACTTAAAACACAATTACCCACTAAACCAAAACACAATTATTCACTAACCTAATTTATTAATGACCCAATCCATAACAGAATTATACCAACATCACAATGTACTCCCTCCATTCATATCCATTCACATCTCTTTCCTTTTTGGGCCATTCATATCCATTCACTACATTTCTATTTTGGGCCTATTATTAGTCATTAAGTGAAAACAAAACCACAACTTAAAACACAATTACCCACTAAACCAAAACACAATTATTCACTAACCTAATTTATTAATGACCCAATCCATAACAGAATTATACCAACATCACAATGTACTCCGTAACAAACTTTTCCCGGGTTTTTTTTTTCTTGGCCCAAATCTTCTCATTCATTCAATGAGGGTATCCAACTGTAAATTCACTAACCCAATTCTTCTCATTCATTCATGACCCAACTGTAAATTCCTCATTCATTCAATGAGGGTATCTAGATCATTCTTCTCCCTCAAACCCTAGCTCTCCCATCTCATTCACGCTCATTTCAGCGGCGCCTCTCTCTCTCTCCTCTCTCTCTCTCTCTTTCCCTCTCTCTTTGTCGATCCATTTTTTTTCACTTACCACTGTATTCTGTTTGTTTTTTTATCTAAAAAATTGCCCTTTCTTCTTCATCTCTTCATCAAACTATCAAAAAAAATGAATTCATCTTCACCATGAGTATCCCTCCTGATGTTTTCAATGAAGATAGTGAAGCTCAAAAAGATGATTCTGCATATGAAAGGTGTATTTGGGTTCCCGACACTGAAGATCAAGCGTCATTCAAATTTATTAATGGGGAGTATGTTATTCCTGATACTCCAGACCAAGATTTGGCACCGGTTGTGGAGGAGGTACCCGAGGAGATTGTCACGGCGGTTGAGGAGCCTGCTTTACGACCATGGTCGATTGATTATGATCTTCCGGAGAACCAGTTTGCGTTTGAGCTTTTATGTGATTTGTATCCTTGGTTCAGATCTTTGTGGCATGAAACGAAGGGGAGTAAACCTTAACTCTTTTTTAATTTCTGTTATTAAATCTATGTAAAAATTGATTGTCTACTATTTCGACTCTAGATCTGTTGTTTTAATGTGGTTTATGGTTATATGCATGATGATTTAGTAAAAAGGAGTAGTCTTATGTTGATGATTTAACTTTGTTTCATGGTATTTTTTGTAGATCTGATATTTTTGTTGCTGCTTAATTTTTTCGTATGTTGGTGATATTTTTGTTGATGATTTAACTTTAATTTTTTCGTATTTTTTGTAGTTCTGATAATTTTCTTGTATTTTTTGTACTCTATGTTGATGATTTAACTTTAATTTTTTCGTATGTTGATAATTTTTGTAGTCTATGTTGATGTTATTTTTGTTGCTGATTGAATGTGTTTCATTGTTGATGATTTACTCCGTAATTTTTTCGTATGTTGCTGTTAGTTTGTGGAGTAAATGTTTTTTTCGAATTTCAGTGAATTTGAGCTGCTGTTAATTGTAAATTTCAGTGTTTCATTGTCAAGTAAATTGGTGTTAATTGCTGTTAGTGTTTCATTGTCGACTTTGTATAAATTTCCCCTACTGTTGATGTCTGTTTGGCATAGATTCATTGTTTTCATTGTTGACTTTCTATAATTGAACGTTGATTTTGTTTAAACAAGTTGCTTTTGGTCATGATATTGATAAATTTCAGTGTATTTAATGTAGATTTCAATTCGTAATTAGTTTCGCATTACTGTTGATGTTTTTTCGCTTACATTCTGTTATGCTTGAATTTCTTACGGAGTATTGACTTGGTAAATTTCACTATACTGAATTTCATACAGTTGTTGTTTCTGGTGCAAGTACTTCATGCTATTGTTGTCAATTGCAGCTTTGTTTGATGATGATATACTACTGTTGATGATTTACTTATCGTATTAAAAAAGTTGTAGTGGTTTGGGGATGATTTACCATTGAATTTCAGCTTTGTTTGCTGCTGATTTACTACTGTTGATGTATTCTGGTTTCTTAATTGGTTTTGTTTTGGATTAAATATAATGCGTACAGGCTCACAACAAATCGATGATATTAAACCTTAATGGTTTGAGAGGAGTTGTGATTACAATGTCATTTACACATCAGAAAACTGATTTCGTATTTCTTCAAAATTGATTTAAATTGTCTTAATTTGACGCAACCTTATTGGTCAATTTTTGTTCGTAACGGTTTATCGTTCACAACTCAATGAAATAAATCCATGCTATGGTTTGAGGGTTGTGATTTTTCTTGTTCTTAAATTGACACCAATATTGTGATGGCTCAATTTGACATTTTAAATCTGAACAACTCGATGATATGAATCCAAAGTGGTTTGAGAGTTGTTCCAAACCTAGTCATTACGTTGCCAAATGTACACTTATCTAGTGATGGCTCAGTTTGATGGACTCGTATTTGGGTTATGTCGGAGGCGTTAATTAACGTCGTCACATTAACCTAAATATTTGAGACGCCTCAATTTGAAGCAACCTTATAGGTGTAAACATATATTGGTGACGATATTGACTTCATCAATTCAATGATATAATTCCATATTGGTATGAGAATTGATAAAATAAATTCACAACTTAAATTAAAGTTCGTACATTATAATTTCTTCCAAAATGTTGCAATTTTTATGTCGTGGTTACACCTTAAACAAACACTAACACAATAGTGATATGTTTATGTTGTAAACACAACTACAAAAGTCGATACTAAAGACTAGTACACCTATTTCTATTACATAATCAAACATTAAGATGGTAACCTAAATCATCAATGATTTTCTCAATTCCACTAGTTTCTCCTATTTCAATCAACATTTCCACACACTCTTTCACAATACTATGATTCACACACAAGTTTGTTGGAAGTAAACCTTGTTGTTGTAGACGATCTTTGCTCATATGTGGGACTGAAAAATTGTTATGACCCTTTGCCTTCATAATCTCCACCATGACTGATTGTAGAGTTAAGAATATTTTATTTAGCTTCGTAGGACAATAATCAACGTAAGCTTTCTCCACGGCCCCAACTAATTCATCCACATTAGTAGCTGAAATTTCAGTTTGTAGAGATTGTATAGCTCTAAAAAAACCTAAATCATTTGTGTTAAGCTCGGGGGAATTTGGTGGTTGAAAAACTAATTCGATATTGAAACCGTCTTCTGTTGCCGCTTTTCTAAAATCCGGGTCGTCGTTTGTGAAGTGGGGTCTTGCATTGTCTTGTTGTATGAGTATGTGTTTGCTGCTTGTTGATGGCCATTTCGCTTTAATAGCTGGAATTACTTTCTCGATGATACATTGTTTCGTGACTTGCTTTGTGACCGAGTCAATCGATTTGGTTTCCATTGTCCCCGCTGCCCGATTCTTGCTACTTCTTTGAGCTGGTTGTTCAATTGTGAAAGGAAATATTCCAATTTTACCATCGAATAGTAACTCACCCCCGTCACCATAGACGGGTCTACTTACGGCACACAAGAACATTACTTTAATCATAAACCGCTTTGATTTGCAAGCGCGGTAGGGCGGTTCTTCGCCATCAACAAGGTAGTATTTCTGATTTACTCTAGTGAGGTAGAACCACTTCTCATCAATGTGTATCACATTTGTCATATCTTTGAAGTGTATGTTGACCCCTTCACCTTCACCTTGCTGATGAACTGTTTGCTGTACCTCAAGTGAATTGAGGCAGAATTTTATTCGGTTAATCTTGTTTACATCCGTTAATAACGGATGTAATGGACTTGAATGCGGCTTAAGTCGGCCTTCAACAACCCATTTATGTACTGTTCCGACAGCAACTTTAGAGTGTTTTGCAATGCGTTCCATCGAGCTTCTTTCCGCGAATTTTAGAGACTTAATGAACTCGATATTTGGCAGCACCCTTTTCTTGTTTTTATTTCCGTATCGCTTGCTTTTAACGTCTAAACTTCCTGCTAATTGACTTGTCTGTGCTCTTTTCCAGATTTCGGTGATTGTCGTTCGGTGCACATTCCATTTTGCAGCTGCCTCGTTGACCGTACCTCGTACAAGATGTCCGTCATTGCATTTCTCCAACAAGAAGGTTGCGACATCCCGCCTTTGGATTTCAGACAAACATTTCTTTTGACGTTCAACATTATTCATTTTTCTGTAATTTTTGTATTTGGACTGTAAAAGGACTGTAAATGGACTGGACTTTTTTTTTTCCTGCTGTTTGGATGAGTTTTTACCCTATTCCAATAGAAATCTGAAGTGGAATAAATTTTTATGGAGAAGTCAGTTTGTAGGAAGGGTTTTTTGTAGGTTTCATCTTTTGGATGTAGGATTTGTTTACAATTTCCACTTAAGTTGAAAAGGGTAAAGAGAGCAAAAATTATGATGTTTAAACCCAAAAAATGTCTTTTATAAATGCTGCAACTAACAAAAGTAGGGTGACAAGTTAAGTTGGAGGGAAAATTAGCAATTTCGAAATTTGGTGTTGGTGGGAAAAAAAAATCTGGGGAAATTGAATTTTGGAGGGAGTGGTTATCACTCTTATCAGCCACTTGTTTCTATAATCAGCCTTACAATTTCCTCTGTTAAAACCCACTTGTAGCCTTAATTACAATGACCTCATCTTTTCTTAATACTTGTGCAATGACCTCATGTTGGGAATGGATGTGAATGGAGGGAGTACGTTATTACGGTAGGATGAAAAGTTTGAATAGGATTGTTTGCGTATGTACTCAATTTATGTGATATTAATTTGAAGTATTGTGATTCATGATGTTAATATTGCTACTAATCATATAGTGTCATAATCTTGTTGTACATATTGTTTGGGTGGCTTGATCGTGTGTATGGATGCCCAATTAAGTGTCCTATGCTTTTAGCTTTTACAGTTGTCGATATTGGTCGCGTGTATACGTCGTGTGGTATATTCGTCTTCAGCTTGATGGGTGGTATTCGTTGTTGGTTAGATAACCCGAGGTCCAAGGTTTATAGGTACATGTTGTGTTTCGAGACTAATTACATTGGGAGTTGTTGGTAATTAAGCTAGTAGCTGAATCGATCAGTTTACCTCGAGACTCGGTAGATAGTGTGGTTATATTTAGACTTGGAGAATATATATTACCATCTTCATTCCTACCGACTAGGGTTAACTAAATCGGGGGAGACAGATAAGTTAGTAGTTGAATAATCAGGGCAGTTTAAACTAACTCGAGAATGTGATCATACTTAAACTAGGGCCATATATTATCGATGTTCTAAAATAGAATAATATAGTAGTAATTAATTGACTACATCCCAGGGTGATAGTGATTGATCGCTAATTAAGTCTTATCGTAGATTGACTCAAGGTCGTGTCGGCCAGTGGTTAACTCTAGCTGGTTGCGTTTGTACTGTGACTAATCTAGGTTTTTATATGTGCGTTGAGCCGTTGATAACACATGCAAGACATATTAGCCTGCGTTACTTATCCATACATTCCTTGTGTACTATTTTGACGTAATATGGCGCGAGCACGTCTGGAGTTACTCTCTTACTAATTATGGTTGTCATTCTTAATTATGATTGATATGTTATTGTGAAATCAGAGACGGGCCCGGGCCACACCCACAAGTGGTAGAGAGAAAGTCCACCTCATAGGCCCAAGGGGTTCCATCCTAAAACCAATTGGCTATAGGAGGAGTAGCCCTTAGGCTTTATAAGGTGAACAATTCACCTCTCCACAACCGATGTGGGACTTACATGTGGGAATATAATAAGGGATTCTTCACATTCCCCCCACACATGTAAGCCCATTAACAAGCCTTATACTGGAGCCCAACAATGGTGGGATTCTTCTCCATGGCATACAAAGCCAAACCGGATGGGTGATTTTAACAAACACGAGATAACGTGTAACCCATTAAATCCGGCGGCATATAATTGGCCCGGTTTCATATCAAAGAGACCCAGGATATAACCATAGGCTCTGATACCATGTGAAATCAGAGACGGGCCCGGGCCACACCCACAAGTGGTAGAGAGAAAGCCCACCTCATAGGCCCAAGGGGTTCCATCCTAAAACCAATTGGCTATAGGAGGAGTAGCCCTTAGGCTTTATAAGGTGAACAATTCACCTCTCCACAACCGATGTGGGACTTACATGTGGGAATATAATAAGGGATTCTTCACATATGTTGGCGAGGACGGGACACCAAATGTGTTGGCGATCATAGTTTGTTTGCTTTCGTCGTAGATTTTTTAAGAATATTTTAATTTGATATTATCATATTATATTAAAATTATACTCCGTACTCCGTAACAAATTTGTCCAAACCTTTCGTAACGTAATTGTTAATTCCCTATTAATATTAATATTACAAGCACAATATCATTTATTTTTTTTAAACTTTTAGATATTTTAAAAAATTCAAAATAAAGACGCAAAGAGACAAAACCGGCCTAACCCTTTTGGGCCTGTGAAAGGGTCGGGCCTGGCATTCAATATTTTGAGTCCAAACTGTCTTAATATGAGCCGTGTCCGGGCCTCAAAAAATGAGCCCGACTTGGGCCATGCCCATCCCGGCCCATGGACACCTCTAAGTACAGTGAAGAGTATACCAAAATTCATCTACTCCGTGTGTCTCTGTCCGTTCCAATGAATTATTTACATTTTGACTTTGTTGTGAGTGGATTGGAGGGAAGTGTAAACAAATGACTAATAAAGAAGGAGTATTTGAATGACAGTACGAGACTCGAAATAAATCACAAGATGCATGGCCGCATATATGGGGCATGTACATAAGAGTTGCTATAAGCATGGGTTGCATTGATTCCCTCGCTATCCACTCTACCACTCCATTGTGAAATCAATGATACTAAACCTACTTTGTACCAAATTCTTACCAAAATTGAAAACACACCACCTAAAAACACCGTACTAACTACTAAGTAGACAGTTTGAATGCTCCCTTGTTTTTGCATCTCATATTTGCTGTCTTTCATGGGTTAGTTGTACTTGCTACCTCCTAGGAAACACATTATTTCCTTTTATTCTAAGTTTCTTTGTTCAGTGAATGCTGTGAATCATGTCATCTTTATGTTTAGTTCGTTCCCTACACCGAATATATTATGGGCACTAGAGGCGGACCTAGAAATTAGAGTTTGGGGTAGCAAAAAGTATATTATTGTTCATTATACAGAATATTATATTTTCCATTAATGTTTAGGGTAGCGAAAATTCATTTTTAAACCGACTTTTTTGTGTTTGGGGTGGCGGCTGCCCATCCTTGCTACTTGGTGGGTACGGTGTATCTGTCTAGTCATGTATGACGGTTTTAAAATAAATTGATAAGATTATGAAATGAATGCATAAAGTGATTCATTGAATGATTAAATAGCTGGGCCTAGTTCTTTTACATAAATGACCATCATGGGCAATACAATGGGGAGGGGGAATCGAACCTGTGACCTATCGTCACGGGTACCTCAACCTTAATCATTAGGCCAAGACATCCTCGATAATAAATACGAAGTAATATAACATATACTTCAAATCTATTATTGTAAAAAAAAACTACTCTATCATGCATGCACGTACAAAGTTATTACTGACGATTTGTGATGGGCACGAGACCATGGCCATATTTATGTAGGGTTTTCGAAGTTGGATTTGTATGGGTGGGCACCTAGGGCTTGCACATACGAAGTATTTTACCCAAGACCCATATATCATATAATTATTATATTGTGACTTGTCATATTATTTATGGTGTACTCAAATGGGATTTTGTGGACAATTCGTAAAGGGTATTATTTTCTCCAATTCTCCTATTTTTTTTTTCTTTTTTCTTTTTTCTTTTTTAAAAAATAGTGCAAGAAAATTGTAATTGTGTGACGTTAAAACTCTGGGCGCACTGTTTTTCCAAACATTTATTTTTCATTTCATTCGATTCGATTCGATTCATTCCATTCCATTCGATTCGATTCGATTCGATTCGATTCATTCACTTCGATTCGATTCGATTCGATTCATTGACATGTTAAATTTGAACTTCATTCGATTCGATTCGATTCATTCGATTCGATTCGATTCGATTCATTCATTCGATTCGATTCGATTCGATTCGATTCAGCCTAGATTGATTCGATTCGATTCGATTCAATTCTAAAAATCAGAAAGAAACAGGTCACCAAGTATGTTTCTGCACACATGACACATGTATTCCGTTATATAAGTATCAACAACATTAAAATATGGAGTTAATCTTAAGACTCAATTTAAACAACTCTGTATTTTATATCGTTTACACTATCCTAAACCCATCAAAATCTAAGTCTTGGGCTTTTACAAAAATATATGAAACCCGCACAATCCACTTTTTATACACAAGATACTACTTGTGAGTTTTAACTTTAAGTTGAGTCTTTGATTTCCAAGATCTAACTTAAGTTTTTACAAAACTTTCTCCTTTTTATCCCGAAGTCTTAGCTTTAGATTTATCCAACGTGGATAAACTTAGCCTAAAGATTACTACATTGGCTCGCATAGTTGCATAGATTTCGCAGATCTATCAAGTCAAATTAATTAACAATCGATGTACATACTTAATGGATAACTGTAATGGTAAGTATATATATGGCCTAATTTAGGAGAATGTCGAAGTATAAGAAGACGTTGTGAGATGTACAAGTAACTGAAAATCTAATTAATTAAAATAAAGCAATTGAGTAAAAGATGATGAAATATAATTGCTGGCCAAACTTAGGTTAGTTTTAGGGAAGAAGACATTGTGGTAATGTCACTTGCAAGTGAAAATGGTGGGGTGTGTTGATTATTTAATACGGAGTATCTTGTAGCACTGAAATTGTAGGCTACAATTCTTCAATTAATCAACTTTTCGGGGAGCCGAGCTCAACCCTAGATTAATTGGGGAAGAATTGGGAAAGAACAAAGGAGAATACAGAAGACTGAAAAAATGAGTTTTGTTATTGAATGAATTCTTATTTTTATGTTTACAATGAAAACACTATGTATTTATACTACTTATACTTCTTACTACTACAACATACTTCCCCCCTTCAAAATTGACTTGCCCTCAAGTCAAATGATTCAACCATGTGATGTATGATCCATCCTTCCTGCTGTGAACATCGAGCTAATAAGTGCAGTACAGTAGCGGCTATTGGGTCTCAAGCACCCCTAAAAATATCCGTACCAAGATGCATCTCCCATAGCAGAGGAATATCAAGCCTCTCGAAGAATGTCTGCCAAATATTTACTGGAAGCTCACCCATAACAGAGCAAACGACATAAGCTCTACTCGAATCAAGAATCGCTTCGACGTGGTGAGCCGTAGATCGGTTAACCTGATCGACTTTTCTCTTATAAACTGCTAGACACTCTTGCTCAAACTCAGATATATAACATCTTGTCTTTCGACGAGTTAGTCTCGCCCACCTCATCCCAAATTTTCTGAAGTCCATATAAAAGAGATCCACACGTCGTTTCCGACTGTAAAAGCAAGTCATTCGTTGCACTCACCATATTTGGATCCAGAGTTGTAACCCGCATTTCTGTCACAGAAAGCCACAAGTGAGCCTCCCTAATCATCCCCTCATCAACAAGCATCGACGCCATAACATCGAAAGACTCTGGCAAATGCACGAAACCCTCGAAAATACCATCGAATCTCCACATTATTTCCCATAACCACTCAGCACTCTCAGCAACGCTTGTACCATCCCCCTCGTCATATAATGCTCCACAGCTGCCTCTCGTAAGTGCTTGTGAACAACTAGGTCATGTGGAGGAGGTTTTTCCTCAAGCACGTCGAGTATCTTCGACAACTTATACCAAACAAACTTCTCGTGCAACCCAAGCTTCCATTTCAGAATGTTCACAAAGTTCAAGGCGATTAACAAGGTCCTCCGACATCCCTCGTAAAAATCCCTTATTTTTCCAAGATTAAGCCAATTGTTGCTCTCAGTTAGTACAGAATAATCAGCCTTCATCCCAGAAACAATAGTCTTCCATGGGTTTACAGGTTCGCAAAGTTTGTGAAGCTCGTCGTCTGATGTACCACACACGTAAATTCTCTGTTCGAGACCCTGGACGACTTCGCTCGTGTCATAGCAAACGGGAAGAGCACTGAACGAAAGTGGTCCCTGCTTATCGTCCTCAGAATAATACTATGACACTGTCTCTAGGGAATCTTTCACCTCGACATCGAAGGACAACACCTTCTCTAAGGATTTTTGTAGACGACTCTCTGAATTAGTACCATCAAAAACAGAAAAATCGAGTTTTGGAACATACCCAAAGGATTTAGAAGGATTATTCTTTGAACTCGGATTACTGTTTGAATTAGGTAAAGAATTTGGAGTAATCTGTAGAAATTCTTGATGATTCTCTGTATTTGCATTCAAATCCGAATTAGGTGAAAAATTGAACTTTTTCTTCAGAAGTTCTTGAATATTTTGCAGCATCATCAACATTTGAGAGAATTGACCCTCCAATTTTTGGGACCGAATCAATTGCTCAGCCATTTGAGACTGCAGATTCTTGATTAGATCCTCCATGATGGTCTTCTTAGATCGAATTTAAAGAAGTAGGGTTTTGTGAAAGACGAAATTGATCGAAGGAAACCGAAAAAATAAGGGTTTCTGGGAATTAGGAAAATTGGGGAAAGAATTTAGGGTTTCTGATGAATTTGAATTGAATCAATAAAGTGAAATCGAATTGGTGCAGCGATAAATGAAATTGCAGAATCTCCAGGATCGATAAGGTGATACCAATGTTGTAGCACTGAAATTGTAGGCTACAACTCTTCAATTAATCGACTTTTCGGGGAGCCGAGCTCAACCCTAGATTAATTGGGGAAGAACAAAGGAGAATACAGAAGACTGAAAAAATGAGTTTTGTTATTGAATGAATTCTTATTTTTTTGTTTACAATGAAAACACTATGTATTTATACTACTTATGCTTCTTAATT
This sequence comes from Dianthus caryophyllus, assembly GCA_023091065.1. Classification (NCBI taxonomy): domain Eukaryota; kingdom Viridiplantae; phylum Streptophyta; class Magnoliopsida; order Caryophyllales; family Caryophyllaceae; genus Dianthus; species Dianthus caryophyllus. The sequence goes on from CM041520.1 coordinate 11,805,237, forward strand.
ACTACTACAACAGAGTATAAAAAAAATAAAAAATAAAAACATTGTTTGAGATATTGAACACAAATGCTTACATAAAACCGTCTCACGCGTGCGACGGGGTATTTGTAACTAAAATGTGTCTACTTTAAGGTTAAAGTGACTATTTTAACGTTTAAAGTGACCAATTTATGGAGTTTTAAATTGGTCACATTTAGCGTTAAAGTGATCACTTTAAGCATTAAAATAGTCACATTTTACTCATAAAAACTCCGTCGCATGGTGAAACAGTTTTATGCAAGACTTACTCGAGATTGAATTAAACAAAAACGTGCACGTTGGTCAAATTTATGTTTTTGAAAAATATTTTGTGATTTTCAAACTTAAAATCTATGAGATTGAATTCAAGTTTATCACAAGAGTTAATTAAATATAACCCTTTTTTATAACATTGTTTGTTTTTTTTTTTTTTCCAAAATAAACCTCTTATCTGTTTTTTTTTTTTAAATATAAGTCTCTTTTAAGACAATTTTGTTTCAAAATCACCCTTAACATCAAAATATGTTACTTAAAAATGAAATACTCACTCCCTTAAATAGAGATTTTTCTAGGAGTGTCGACATATTTTAGGCATTGATAGTTAATTATAACTTGAAAGGAGTGTCCCCAATAATGTATTTGGTTGCCATTTTTGAGTTACAAAATTCGACATTGGATGTGATTTTGAAGTAAAAGCGTCTTAAAAAGGGGTTTATGTTTTAAAAAAACATATAAGGAGGTTATTTTGAAAAAAAAATGTTATAAAAGATAATTATATTTAATTAACCTTCATCACAAATGACAAACGTAGAAATGTAAAACAACATAAGAGTCCGTTTGGGAAAATGCATTTCATTCATAAATTTGTATTTGGTCTAATTGTTTGGAAACCCCATTGAGTTTGAATTTCGATTTGTGTCAAATTCTAATAGCTTTGACTAAAATTCTTTCATGAGTAGTTCGAATGACATCCCCACCCCCGGCCCCTCATTTTAAAATTTAGGGAAATTCTCATTTGTGCCCCTAAAGAAATGACTTTTCTCACTTGTACCCCTACAATTCTCATAATCTCAATTATACCCCTGAACTTTATTAGTGAATATCAAGCATGACCAAAATTGATTTAGACGTTAATTGGAGTAAATTAATTGCCTTCTTGGCACTAATTAAGCACATGAAATGGATTCCAATTATACTCCACCAATTAAGAAACTCGTTTTTATGATCTTTTCCCTAATTTTCGCCAAAATTAATTGGATTTTAAGGTGACATTTAATAGCTCCAATTAACATTTAAACCAATTTTGGTCACATATGACCTTCACTAATAAATGTCAAGGGTATAACTGAGATTAAAAGAATTGCAGGGGTACAAGTGAGAAAAGTCATTCTTTCAGGGGCACAGATGAGAATTACCCTAAAATTTATAATTTGACATTTCAACTTTGCAAATCAAAATTTACAAACAAAAACAAAATTCCCAAACGTTATCTTAATGAAAAGCAACCATAAACACAACCGATTTATGTGCATCAGTATAACCATAAATATATATACAGTATTTTTTTTATTTAACTATCACTTCAAGGATTATAAATCATGTGCTATCTACAAGCAGGGCCAATTTTTAGCATGTTCAATGTATTCTAAGAGCACGGGCCCCAAATATTTGAGGGCCTCAATAGGGTACAACAATTTCAAGTGTAGATCATATATCTCACTCAGTGATAGAAAAGTTGATAAAAAATTTATACTTTCATGTACAGTATATGAATATGATGTATTAAAAGATAATTTTCACCACAAACAAACACATTACTATGTTTTATTTAGTAACTAGTTTTAACTCCCGTGATACTCACGGTTTTATTTAGTTTCTTTTTTGGGTATAATGAGGCCAAATAATGTGTTAATCAAAAATTTAAGATAAGAATTGAAGTTGTTTTATTTGACATTGATTTCATACATGAAATTAACGACAATATTATTGTATGATTACATACTTTTTTACCCCAACAACACATCATAATCAAAAAATATTCAACACAAACACTCAACAAATGTCTTAAAAAGTAGATATCATAAAGGATTAATTGCCAAGAATAATCCGAACTGATCCTTTTATTCCATAAATAATCCGAACTCGAATTAATCCACGAATAATCCCAACTATTGAGGTAACATTCCAATAATGTACTTTGGCCAATTTTAACATGTTTTAATCAATAAAAAAAGAAGTGAAAACGGTTTGAATTTTACTTAAAATAAGAGTGAGACAAAGTTAGAGTCGATTTTACCTTTTTTTTTACGTGTTACAGTCGATTGAAATTGACCAAAGTACATTATTGGAATGTTAGTTCAATAGTTGGGATTATTCGTGGATTAATTCGAGTTTGGATTATTTATGTAATAAGAGGATCAGTTCAGATTATTATTGACAATTAATCCTATCATAAATACATAACATAGGAGTTGGAATTCCATAACTGTAGGACAGGACTCGAAATTCTTATATACATGTTTCATCTTTCGCACTGTGGTTATTGTTGTTTATCTACGTTGAAAAGGTTTTTCAATACCCCACCTATGAAATGGTTTACACTAAGAATACTTTCACCAATGTCTTCATGACGGATTGTTAGATATCGACATTCATTTTTAATTTAACTTGGAATTGAATATTCAAATGAGGAATACTTATGCAAGTAAATAGAGAATTCGACAAATTCAAGTGCAAACATTTAGCACAGAGTAACAATTATTTTTGGATTGAAAGAAATTGCATACAAAAAGTCAAAAGTGGAGCTTAATATACTTAAAAAGAAAGGGGATTTGAAAAGTTTACTTGTTATTTGCATGGAATCATAGACCTAACCGTGGAAATAATGACATGAATGTTTTGAAACGGGCGAATATGAAGGTGAAAAAGTCATTTAAATGAGTTTCATTAAAATGGTGGAAATGAATGTGAATAAATGAAAATGAATTTGTGTAGTGGAAGATCAAATGGATGAGCATGTCAAGGTGGAAGCAAATTGGTGAAGGTAGGAAGTAATGCCACGTGGAATTTTATTAAGTTTAGAGTTTTAATTAGAGATTTAAGCTACCCTTTTAATAATGTTATATAGATAGATATATTTTCAAATTTTCATTCCATTCGAGAATGCTTAAATTAATAGAAGAGCCTCATTTCAATTCTAGAATACGGGCCCCCAAAATTAAACTACAGCCCTGTCTACAAGGCTACAACTTTGTTCTCTTGTCTTCACTTTCTTCCTTGTATAGTTCAGTACTATACAACTCTTATTGATTTTACCTCAGTTTTGTTCTATTAAGTTCAATTCTGACTATTTCAATCAAATTCCAATAAGTCGAGTATCATAAAACATATATATTTTTTTTGATAAAATGTAAATCCATTAATTTTATTACTCCCTCCATCTCAAAATAATTGCCCCTTTTCTATTTTGGGTGGATTTAAGGAGTGATAATGAAAATGATTTTTTATTTTTAAATCTTTGTTAAAACCTACTATAAATAAAAAGGGGACAATTAATTTGGAAATTTTTTTGGGTGGAAAGTAGACAATTACATCCTCCATATTTTCTCTCTTTTATACAATTCCCTCGTACCAATGCCTATCACCACATTTTAGACCATGAACTATATGACTTAATCTACTAACTAATTCTCCTCTAAGTTGTTTTACTAAGATCGTCTCAGGTCGTATAACCTGACTGTAGACTTGACAAACGTTCCTAGCATTCCATACATTATAGATCAGTCCACACAAAATAGCAAAGCAGACTTACCTTTGAATAATTGGACAGCCTTCTCCTTCTAAAAGCAACCAACCAATCCTTTGTATCTCACACATCAGGTCCAACCCACTGCTGAGCCATAATCACACATTTTTGACTGAACCTGCACTCGAAAAAAAGATGATCTCTTGAATCATAAAATATTGATATGCATGCATGCAATTATTCAATCTTCTTAATCTTTTAGTACTTTGCATTTTATATCAAATAAAAAAAAATCGCATACTAGAGTACTCGTGTAGCCTCCGCGCTATGTGCAGCTTATTTAGATCAAAAAATAAGTCCTATTATAAAGGGTTAATTGAACATAACCCCTTTTATAACACTTTTTTTTTTTTTTTTTTAAATAAACCCCTTATATGTTTATTTTATTACATAACCCCTTTTAAAACACTTTTACTTCAAAATTACCCCCAACGTCGAAATATGCTACTTAAAAAATGAATATTCACTCATAAATAGATTTTTCTCAAGAGGTTTCGACATATTTTAGTTATTCATGGTTGTATCTTGACGATAATAATATCAATATTATCGTTACATTAAAACAAACTAATTCATTAAACGTCGGTCTCGAATTTACAAATTTCCTAAAAACCGGTCCTGATTACCATTGTCTTCTAGCTACGTCTCTGTTTGGGGGTGATTTTGAAGTAAAAATGTCTTCAAAGGGGGTTATGTTATAAAATAAACATATAGAGGTTATTTTGAAAAAAAAAAGTGTTATAAAAGGGGTTATATTCATTAATCCAATTGTAAAATTATGAAATATACATTCTCGTATTACTATCGAAATCTTAATCTAAATCATACTTCTAGGGAGTAATTAGAATTAAATAATAAGTGATACTAGTGCTAATAACTAATTTAATAAATAAATAAATAAATTGTAATGAGCCAAAAACAAATTTGGCAACGAACCTAGAAAACAAATTAAAGATCGAAGAGAACAAACACAAGTGTCCCCACAACAAGAGACGAAGGACACACAAACTGAAGAAGGGACAGTGAATACAAAGGAGAATAAAAAGCATAATCATAATAGTAATAATATTAATGAAAACCACGTGAACAACCACATTCCTTGCTACTGCATGCAAGACAAGCGTTACAACCAGACCCTGCTCCAACTATGACGACTATGCAGCGCATATCATTTTTCTTGGTTCACACTTTCATCACCTTTTTATTCATTGTTCATGTATCTTGTTTTTGGCGTATTATTATTCTACATCTTAGTGGACTATCTAATTAGTGGCAAACTAAGGATGATGTAAATGATATGGGTAAACTTGCGCGTGGCAATCTGTTCTGTCGAGTCGAGTTTGTGGGTTGAGTCATCGTCGATTTTGTGCGATTTTATCAAATTAATTCAATTTATAAACATAAAAATTAGTATTTGATGATCATTATTTGATTAAATTACTTAAATTATTATTAAGTAAAAGACATCAAACTAAGCTAATTTTCTTTCGATTTAATTAATGCTAAGTTTAATAATTATCGGGTCAATTTAATCGGGCCAACAACGGGTCGAGTCCTAACCGGGTCGGGTCGAGATCGGATTCATGTCACTAATTATCGGGTTGGTTCGGGTTACGAGTCGTCATTGAGTCGGGTTGGTTTCTAGGTCACAATATTTTTATGTTCTGTCTAGTCGGGCTTGCTTGAGTTCGGGTCGGGTACTCAGGTTGGGTCAAATAAATTTACTAGCTCTAGGTGCACTACTCAACAACAAAATTAACTTTAAATTTTCACAAATTCTTATCTGAGTCAGACTTTACAATAAATTATTGTAAGTCCGCCTCATTTGTACTCAATTATATAGTTTTTGTACCATTTAAATGATAATTATGATTATTTATTACTAAATTTTTTTTAGTACCCCTGTAAGTGAGTTTAGTAGATTTATTTTATGTTTTTGTACTCTTTTAACTGAAATTTGTATTTTGGTCTTACATTAATTTAGTGTGAGTTATACCTCACCGCAGAATTAGTGTTTTAATGTAACAAAAGAAGTCAACGTTATTTTGACACAATTTGGTGGAAATACTTTCCTCTACAATCTACATACTCCCTCTGTCTCAGTTATTTGTTTACAGTTTGACTTTTTTCCCCTCACAAAAAAGTCAAACTGTAAACAATTCACTGAAACGGAGGGAGTATATATATAAGGGTTAATTGAATATAACTCCCTTTTATAATACTCCTTCTGTCTCAGTCATTTGTTTACAGTTTGACTTTTTTCCCCTCACAAAAAAGTCAAACTGTAAACAATTCACTGAAACGGAGGGAGTATATTTTTTTTCAAAATAACCCCCTTATATGTTATTTTTATAACATAAACTCTTTTAAGACACTTATTTTTAAATCACCTCCAATGTCGAAATATGCTACTTAAAAATGAAATATTCACATCCTTAATCATGAATTTTTCAAGAGGTGTCGATATATTTTAGACATTGATGGTTGTAACTTGAAAGGAGCATACCATAAAATGTCTTTAATTGCGATTTTTAAGTAAAAAATTCAACGTTAGGGGTGATTTTGAAACAAAAGTGTCTTAAAAGGGGTTATGTTACAAAAAAAACATATAAGGGGGTTATTTTGAAAAAAAATTGTTATAAAAAGGGTTATATTTAATTTACCCTATATATAATAGTGAAACACTAACTCAACTAAATTTAATTGAAATATATTTATAATTGAATTCAATTAGGCTTTGAGGAGGGAAAATGGATCCCTACAAATCTCTTCCCCTTCAAATCCCTTTCCCTCCATTTCCATCATTCTATACTTTGTATCCAAACAAAGAAAAATGCCCCCCTCCCTTTCCCTCCCATCCATTTCCCTCTAATTCCTTCAATCCAAACGGACCCTAAGAGGAGGGATATGCAACCTTATGAACCATACATAATTACCGCGGTTTACTTTTGGCTTTTGGACCTTATTGTCTTTGTCAACGGTTTACTTTTGGTTTACTTTGTCAACGGTTTACTTTTGGCTTTTGGACCTTATTTACAAGAAACAAACATTCTTATAAAATTTCAAATATATCGCATTAAATATGATTTTGTAAAATCTTATTTAACTAGTGTTCATGACTTGTTAAGATGAGATCCCTAACATTTGCCCATGGCTTAGGGCACATGTTAATTATGAAAATAATTAAACATATGAATTAATAAAACAAAAAGAGTGTTGTCAAATATGTAAAAACAAATGTAAAAGATAAACATAGTGGATATGGATGACAAGTTTTGCAGACGGCGGAGAGATTTGGATGAATATTTTTTGAAACGGATGGATGCGGACGACGTTTCATCTGACCTGAACTCGATCGGTTGTCATCCATGATCACAACGAGCATGCGGAAAAAAGACACACTTGTTTGTACATCATCGTGACTTATATCTGAACGATGAGTGAATGTAAGACACAGAAGGGCACTTGCACGACTGTGATACGAAGATAGATCGGATATAGCAAAGCCAACATAAGCGGTTAATCTATAATTAATTCTGTAATTTATTTACCTTTTCATTTTAAGATAGAACGTAATTACAACAATTATGTTCCTTTCTAATCGATTTTATTCAAGTACTAGGAGATAATTTTATATTGAGAGAATTCAATTTGTAAATCTTTCTAAAGTAAATAAGTATACAAATGACTAAATTAGACAAAATACTTTTTAGTTTTCGTCACAATTTATTTGTTTACTACCATAAGTATATGTACCCTTGGGTGAATTGGGCATCAAATTTTAATATACTTGCCCTTGTATCAAAATACAATTAGTTTGGCAAAAACAAATTAACAATAAAGTAAAATATGTGTATATTAAAGCAAAAGATAATCCGTGTTATTTAATACGGAGTATATATATTTATTCAACTTATTACATCCGGATCATTGGTACAAATGGTACACTAATTAATGAAAAGGAAAACCCAAAAGTTGTGAACCCTAATAATAATAATAATAACAATATAAAAATTAAAAATATAATAATAATAATAATATAAAATTACAATACAATCCGATTGATTTAAACACAAAAATTACATAAATCGAAATTCATCCATCATCTCCATCATAAGAGCATTCATCATCACTTACACTTGCACAAAAGTTGTCAAAATATCATCATCATCATCTTCCAATCTTCCATAGCTGTAGAATAAAGGCGCGCATAATATATACTCCGCCAAAAATATTCACATACTTTATACTTTCTTCATCAACATAATCCCACGCAAAATTAACCTCTTAATTACTCACTTAATCAGAGATTAACCCACCTTAATTTAGGTTAGGAGGTCATTAACCCAACCAAGATCTGGGCTTTCATCAACACCATTGACAACATTACCCGTAACCAGAGAAACATTCTTCGAGCTGAAGAAACTCCTCGACGACGACGAGAAAGACGGTGATGAATTCGGGTTAACTACTTGTGTTGAAGGGGAAAACGAGAATTGGTGCATCATTTGTGGGCTATTATTATAATCATTGTTAATGTTGCTACCATAATCATCATTGCCCATTACTCCATTATTAATATTATTAATATTATTGTCGTATCCGCCAACGTCGACCCACAACCCGCGACCCTTATTCGGGCTACCAACAACCCCGACAGTGTCGTTAATGTTCATGCCATCCATAGACCCAAGCAACTCAGCAATGAGAACATCCTCATAAGTTACACCACTACCCGAACACGACCCGGATCCAGCCCGATGATCAGCGTAACGGGACAGCCCGCGGGCTCCAACCGCTTTCATGGGGGACATAGGCGGGGAAAAGTGTGACATACCCATAAGAGTAGAAGTAGGCGACAAAGCACAACAATACTTACAATGATGGTGTTTACGACCGTGACTATGACTACTGCCGTCATAGTCACGATCGAGATCGTTTATTATGTCCTCACCCTCCTCGTGAGCCGGGAGAACCCTAAGCTCACGAGGAGTGTGAGCGAAGAAACAAACCTTCCGCTTACAGTTTTTCCCATCCTTGCACGCCTCGGTACGGTACCTAGCCGGGTGCAGCCAGCACTCGAAAACCCCGTGAGCGAACTCACACTCGTCCCCCTTGGAACACCCGCCGGACCGTCTATACTCGGGGCAAACCGTCCCCGAGTAATGAAACCGCCTCGGGTCCCTACGGCGGGCCTTCTCACCCGGGTGGGAAAAGGGGCAGTCGGTCCAATCATGGCTCCGACTGCGAGTACACTTCCTCACCTTAAACTCATACATCCGGAACTGATCCGAAGAGTACGGGTCAGAATCAGGGTCAAACCCATCATCCGACCCGGAACCAGACCCAGACCCTGACCCGGAACCGCCATCCCCATTGCATGGGAGGAACTTCTGAAGGAGACTATTCTCAGAATTAGAAAAGTAATTGTCGACATCGGAAGACCGCCTCGAAAGGAGCTTCCTAGGGGGAATGTTCAAGTCTTGAAGAGACTTCTTGGGTGAAACCAAAGGGTGGTTGTGGTGGTACTTCATATGGTGGTGATGATGCTCAGCACATAAACTTGCCATATAATATATATGTGAAATGATTAATTGTTGTAGTGTAACAAATTGTTGGGGGTAATTAACAAAAGAGAGAAGTGGAGTTGTGAAGGATATAAGAGAGGAAGGAAAAGAAAGGGGGGTATATAAGGGGGAGAGAAAAGAGAGGGAAGGTATGGGGGCAGAAATGCGTGGCAAAAGAGTATACGGGAGAAGCATGCAAAAGGGAGTATGTGGCAGATGAAGGGGGTCTTATATTAGCACGCACAGCCATCTGCATTGCTGCTCTCCTTGCTACCTGTTGCCTTCTCTATCTATCACTTTTTCATTATTTTTATTTTATTTTTTACGTTTTCATTTTGTTTCAGTTATTTGTTATGGAGTACTCCCTCCCATTTTTAATGATGTTCCCACTTTATATTCATTGTGAGGAGTATTTTAATAATGTGGGAACATCATTAAAAATGGGAGGGAGTATTTTTTATTTTTGGACAGGATAAATATTGACGCTTTTATATGACAGAGCATGCAATTATTCTATTCTCAACTAATTAATTTTAAAGTATTGAAGAATAATTTTATGTGATGAAAATTATTGATTTATCGTTCATTTTAAAATGATTGAATTAGAGGGAGTATTAGTTTGCTATATATTTTTTAGGAAAATTTAACATGAATAAACCATCCTATCAGTGATCTTCCATAAATAAACCAACCTTTTGATTAACTCTCAATAAACCAACCTTTACACCTTATCTTCCAATATTAGACTATCCTCATTTTTAAACGATTATTTAAGGGTGAAAATCGTATGTTTTTCCCTTTTTTTCTCTATAACATTAATAATGGAGTGAAAGCATGTGTGTTATAGTTTTCGTTTTACCCAAAATGACAAGTTTAAAATTGAGATAGTTTAATAATGGAAGATGGGGTGTAAAGGTTGGTTTATTCAGAGTTAATCAAAAGGTTGGTTTATTAATGGAAGATCACTACTAATAGGTTGGTTTATTCATGTTAAATTTTCCTATTTTTTATTAGTATTTCTTTTTTGTGTGGGTTTGGCGTTGTGTGAGGTTTTGTACATGACTTGGTGGTGTTTTGTCGTTTTATTAAGAGGTTTTTGTATGGGTGATGTAAGCGATGGTTTTAATTGAGTCATGTTGTTAGATTTATCTGATTTGTTAGTACGAGTATAAGTTAGCATGCAACATTTATCTTCTATGTATTTATTGTACTCGTTTGATGATAATGTCTAGGGGTGTAAATGATCAGAGTCGCCGAAATTTCTGAATCAAATCGGTCAAAGTTTGAGATCAAACCGATCTCAATGAGCCCGAGCCGAAGAAGCCAAATCTGAATGATTCCGAGCTTAGTAAAGTTTCTGATCGAAGCTCTGATTTTGCTTTCATTTTTATATATAATTTTGTCTATGTCTATACATTATATTTTGCTACAATTATAGATTTTTTTTTTTTTTTGTAATATCTTTAGATCAATAGAATATTTCATTATAATTGTTTTATAATATATTTATTATAATAGATATTAAAAAAGCGTAGAAAAATAATATCTAACAAAGCTCGGATTGGGCTCGAGTTGAGCTCGAGACTTCTTCTGAGCTGATTCCGAGCTTTGAATTTTTGAGCTCGATAAATTCAGAGCTGATTCCAAGCTCGATAAATTTTTTCCGAGCCGATTCCGAGCTCACCCAAGCTCGGAATCAGATCGGCTCGGTTACACCCCTAAATTAATGTCTAAGGGTGAATGTGAGTGGATTGTGGTTATGGTCTTATGGATCTATGTATTTATGATGTACGGAGTATGTGACTTTGAAGTTGATTCAGTGTGTTAAATTATGAAAACTAATATGTGGCGTATTTAAATTTCATTTAATGAGTTTATATGGGTTTAAGAACCTGTTCTTTCGGACTTATTTTCAAAGACATTTCGATTGATTCACCACTTCACTTCACTTGATTGATTCGATTGATTCGATTATTTCGATTGATTCGATTATTTCAGTTAGATTCACATTATTATTATTATTTTTAATTTTATTATTATTATTATTGTTATTGTTGTTATTGTTGTTATTATTGTTGTTGTTGTTATTATTGTTGTTATTATTATTATTATTATTAGTAGTAGTAATAGTAGTACTACTACTACTACTATCACCACTACTACTATGATAACTAGTACTACTACTAGTAAAACATGTGAAAGTAGTTAAAAAAAAAAAGTACGTAAGAAAAAAACTTGGTAGCATTGAAATAATAATAATTGTTAATACAATTGAAAATCATAATCTTGAAAACAAAGATATTATAAACTCAAAAGATATCATCTATGTTTATTCGTTATCGACTTCCACACCATCTTGATGTGTTTCATCATCATGGTCATTATAAATACCAATAAATAATAATAATAATAATAATAATAATAATAATAATAATAATAATAATAATAATAATAATAATAATAATAATAATAATAATAATAATAATAATAATAATAATAATAATAATAATAATAATAATAATAATAATAATAATAATAATAAATATAATAATAATTATAATAATAAATATAATAATAAAAATAATAATAATAATAATAATAAAAATAATAATAATAATAATAAGAATAATAAAAATAAGAATAATAATAATAATAATAATAATAATAATAAATATAATAATAATTATAATAATAATTATAATAAATATAATAATAATAATAATAATAAATATAATAATAAAATATAATAATAATAATAATAATAATAATAATAATAATAATAATAATAATAATAATAATAATAATAATAATAATAATAATAATAATAATAATAATAATAATAATAATAATAATGTTCAGTTTTTTGTTCATTTCAGCTCGTTTGATTCGATTCGATTCGATTCACTTGATTGATTCGATTCGATTCGATTATTTCATTTTGATTCAGATTGATTCGATTCAAATTTAAAAAGTCCGAAAGAACAGGTTCTAAGTTTGTATTTAAATTACATTGCCATAAGAGAAGCTAGCCTCTTAACATTGTAAAGTAAGTAGTTAACATTGTGACTCTCACATGTGGGAAGTATTCGATTTTAAATTTGCTTATTGAGAAAATTTAAATCTTATATCCATGAAAATTTAACCTATGTTTTAACCACTACATACATCACACCACATCCTTGGAACTTCTTATTTCTAAACACCGTCGTAAACATGTGATGTCCCTTATAAGTCAGATCGCATGCATGAGTCAAATTCAACAATCTCTCACAACGACGACTCTTTTCCAACTTAGTAAACGACAAAGTAATACACAATTATAAACAGCTCAGTTTGCACTTAGGTTAATCGAAGTGACGAATAACAAACCTACCCACACAACAACGATTCGTCTCTCTATTACAAACGACTTAATTTACATTTCTCAAACCAAAGGCAAAGTATAGTCTCTAATAGACTAATACCACATTAAACCATGAATGGGGCTTAGGCCACATCCACGAGGACGAGATGGAGCACACTTCACGCTTTCAATTGGAATCCATCCTTAAAGCAATTGGAAATTACAAATTCTCATATACAACTAAGGATTCGTCTTAAACCTTAAGATCGGTCAAGTATGACCATTTTTGCCTTATTTATATATGATTTTTTGGTTTTTTGAATTTTTTTTTCAGGATCCACATTTTTTCTAAAAAAAAACCTTTGTCAAAAAAAAAAAAAAAAAAAAAAAAAAAAAAACATGTGAAATAGGGTACTTCAAAATGGTTTAGTGTTCTGAATTAATCTACTCGGTAATATTATCCCTAAAATTACGTTATTGTTCAACTGTACCCAAGTTTTACTCATTTGTATTTTTTTTTACCATAAAATTTTCATCTATTACCCTTCCCCTCTCTAGTTTAATTTTTTCTCTATTTCAAAGTTTATCAAATTAAAATAAAATTCACCAAAACTCAATCAAATTCTTCAAAAACTATAAAATATATACATGTTCTTTAGAATTTTTCAAAATATATAATTTATAATTGTTAACAAGTAAATATGAGTGAATCATCCACCTCTTTATTCATTATGTTCGCCATATATATAGAGTACATCGGTAAGTAATAAGTAGGGTTATAATAAGTTCAAGCCCACAACATACGGGCCTAGCCTATTACCCCCCCTCAAGATGGAGCATACAGATCACAAAGGCCCATCTTGCGTAGTAGAAATGTAAACTGAGGCGTGCCAAGAGACTTCGTAAGAACATCCGCCAACTGAGAAGTCGTACTGACGTAGGAGGGAGCAATAAGTCCTTCCGTGATAGCATCACGAACAAAGTGACAGTCGATCTCGATATGCTTCGTCCGTTCATGGAAAACCGGGTTGTGGGCAATGTGTAGCGCCGACTGGCTGTCGCACGAAATAGGAGCAGGGGACGGCTGAGGAACACCTAAGCACTGGAGAAGACCACGAAGCCATTTAATTTCACAAGTAATAGCTGCCATCGAGCGATACTCAGCTTCAGCAGATGAACGAGAGACAGTGGGTTGCTTCTTAGTCTTCCAAGAGACCAGAAAAGAACCTAAGAACACTAGCCACCCGGTGAGAGAGCGACGAGTGTCAGGACACGCGGCCCAGTCGGAGTCACACCAACCAGAAAGGAGCAGAGTAGCATCGGAGCGAAATAGAAGACCCTGGCCCGGAGCACCCTTTAAGTAGCGCACGACGCGCAGAGCGGCTGCCCAATGACAATCGCGTGGAGCATGCATATATTGTGACAGCACATGAACAGAGTACGCTAGGTCAGGCCGTGTTACAACGAGGTACACAAGACGACCAACCAAACGACGATAACGTTCAGGGTCCGTAAGAAGAGGACTGTCTGTGGAACCCAACCTATGGTGCTGCTCCATAGGCGTGGGAGACGGCTTACAACCCAAATAGCCGGTCTCAGAAATAATATCAAGTGTATACTTACGCTGGCAAACAAATATACCAGTGTCGCTACGCGCAACCTCCAAGCCCAAGAAATACTTTAAAGCGCCGAGATCTTTCATATGAAAGCATGAGTGCAGGTACCGCTTAAAGATCGAGATGGCCGTCTCATCATTTCCAGAAATAATCAGGTCATCGACGTAAATAAGTACATGTAGGCGAACAGTACCCTTCGTGTAGGAAAACAAGGAATAGTCAGAGGTACTTTGAGTAAAGCCATACTTTTTCAGAGCAATACCAAGTTTAGCAAACCAACACCGAGGGGCCTGTTTAAGGCCGTAGAGCGACTTACGTAGACGGCAAACAAGGCCGGGAGTCGGAGACTCGAAGCCAGGCGGGAGGCGCATATAAACCTCCTCCTCCAGGTCACCGTGAAGGAAGGCATTATGGACGTCCATCTGATGCAGATACCACTTTTGAGTAGCGGCAACAGCGAGGAAGACGCGGACGGTGGTCATTTTGGCAACAGGAGCAAATGTTTCATCATAATCAACACCCTCCGTTTGATGGTTGCCAAACACGACAAGACGGGCTTTTAATCGCTCAACTGTAGAATCTGATTTGTACTTAATTTTGTAGAGCCATTTGCTGCCAAGGGCCTTCTTACCCGGAGGAAGAGGTTCAAGGGTCCACGTATTATTAACGATCAGAGCATGAATTTCAGATTCCATGGCCGCACGCCAGCCGGCATCCTGAACTGCCTCTTTAAAGGAACGCGGTTCTTTGGTAACTGTAATAGCAGCAATAAAAGCACGATGTTTTTCTGTAAAGGCAGTAGAAGTGATGTAATTACTTATAGGATACGGCGTACCTGTAGAGGGCGGTGAGACATGGACATGGGTGGCATGGGACGGACTCGTACTACTACCGGAGACAGTATCAGTTATATATCCACGCAGCCTCGAGCTTGGAATTTTGCGGCGCAACCCACGACCGAGATCAATAGGCTCATTAGTAGGCTGAGGAGGAGAGGGGCAAGGGGATGGGGCCACATCCACGGGGGCTGGTGTGTCGTGAGCAGCCTCTGGAGGAGAATTGTCGGCCACGACATCATGAGGAGCAGCGACGTCGTCAATAAAAGGAGCAGCAACCTCGGTAAGGTGGGGCTGCTCACGTGCCCAGTCAGCACTCACGGTTTCAGTGGGGCCGGAGCTGTCGTCGCGAAACGGAAATGTATCTTCGTAGAAAATCACGTCACGGGAGACAAAAAAATCGTGGGTCTCAAGGTCGTACAAATACCATCCCTTCTTGCCGGAAGGATACCCCATAAATACGCATTTACGGCTACGACTCGCGAACTTATCACCCTTTGCACGTTGATTATGCGCAAAACAAAGAGAGCCAAGCACGCGGAGATGAGTAAGATTAGGAGGGGAACCGAAGAGCTTCTCGTAAGGTGTGAGACCACCTAGAACGACCGACGGAGTACGATTAATTAGGTAAGCGGCCGCCATAGCACACTCGCCCCAAAACCGGAGGGGAAGACTCGCGTGAAAACGCAAGGCACGCGCAACATTGAGAAGGTGACGATGCTTGCGTTCGACACGCCCATTTTGTTGTGGCGTGCCAACACAGGATGAGTGAAAAATAATGCCTTGAGAGTCAAAATAAGGGCGCAAGGAGTGCAATTCAGTGCCATTGTCGCTACGGACTGTTTTAATGACCGTGGAGAACTGTCGAGAGACCAAAGCCACAAAGTCCAAAAATTTAGAATAAACCTCAGTTTTATTAGTTATTAAAAATATCCAGACAGCTCGAGAAAAATCATCCACAATAGTAAAAAAATAACGTGCTCCACACGAAGCAGGGAGATCGTATGGTCCCCATAGATCACAATGTATCAACTCAAAAAGACGCAAAGTTTTAGTTGTACTTAAAGGGAAACTACTACGGACATGCTTTGCTCGATGACAAACTTCACACGGACGTTGCAGTTTTACTTTATTATTACGAAGAAATGGAAACAGCTTAACAACATCCTCGGAAGGATGACCCAAACGATGATGCCACAGTGAAACAGAAGACCCAACAGAGACCGTAGATGTAGTAATAGGAATAGAGTGGTCCCGGCGAAGGTAGTAGAGTCCGTCATGACGATCACCCTGTCCAATCACCGCTCTCGTACGAAGGTCCTGAAGAGTACAAATTTCAGCATTAGTCACAAGTTCACAGTGCAAGTCGTCGCAGAGCTGCGAAATAGAGATTAAATTGCATTGTAAACGCGGAACAAAGTAAACAGAGGTAAGAGTAATAAGAGGAGTAAGCACAACGCGTCCCATTTGAGATGCACAAACCCGGGTGCCATCAGGTAGGCCCACCTCGCGGCCCTGTACAGTACACACATCAAGAAGCGTGGACAAATCACCAGTAACGTGATGAGAACAGCCCGTGTCGAGCATCCACTTACCCGCGAAGTTGTGATTAGATACGCCGTAAACCGTGACAGCCGTGGGTTCACCCTCATCAGGAGCCGTGAGCACAGCATTGGTACTTTCAACCTTTGTGGGGATAGCAGCAGGAGTACGGGCAGGCTGCACGTGACCACCCCCACGACCCCCCTTGGGCACTGTAGCAGCACCAACACGTGAGGAAGAGCCTTTCGAAGGTTTTTGAAGCCCCTTTAATTCATACCACCAATCGGGAATTTCATCGAGAAGTTCAAAACACATACTACGGTCGTGGCCTTTACGAGAACAATGACTACAAATCAAGTTACGACGTTCCGTACGAGAAAGGGTCGTCGAAACTCATGAAGAAGGGTGAGGCGAAGAGCGCACAGCAAAACTAGCGAGGGCAGGGGGCTGTGTGACAGGCTGCCCCATACCGTGTATTCTTTCATCCTGCGAAATAAGCTGGAACGCTTCACGTACCTCAGGGGGCGGTTTCTGAGTTAGAATCACTGATCTCGTGGTAGAATAGGGGACAGGCAGCAGACCAAAGAGAACCAGATGAAGACGATCCTTATTACGACGCGCTAAGTGCTCTTTTCCGACCTCAGGATCAAGTTTCGAAGTAATTATAGGCTCAAGTTTATCTAATTCATCCCACAATTGACACAATTTACTGAAATACTTCGCAACTGACATACCTTCCTTTTGACGACAATCGTAAAGATCAGCCTTAACTTGATAGAGGCGAGGACCATCAGAGACATTGAATTGCGCATTAATGTCGTCCCACATAGTCTTAGCATCGTCATATTTCGAAAGAAGAGACCTTACCTCAGGAGAGATCGTATTATTGAGCCAAGTAACGAGTAAACTTTGAAGAGTGTCCCAATCCTCGGCGGTACACGGTGGGGCGGGTGCAGTATACGTTCCATCAAGAAACCCGAATTTTCGGCGAGAACGAAACGCGTGGCGAATAGCGTGTGCCCAGTCATCGAAGTTGTCCAGGTTGAGGCGAACCGTGGTGATGAGGTCGGTAGACCGATCCTGGACGCCGATATAATAGGGTGAGGTGGGTTCGATTTTAGTGGAATCAGTATCCCCTGCCATGGCAAACGTGGGGAAGAAGCAAAACAGGGGATTGCGGCGTGAAGAAAAAAACGTGATAGGGTAATTGGGTATTGTGTTTGTTTATTTTATTTATTTAATTGTGTTTTTTTTTTTTTCAAGTTATTTTTAACCTGCTCGATACCATGTTAACAAGTAAATATGAGTGAATCATCCACCTCTTTATTCATTATGTTCGCCATATATATAGAGTACATCGGTAAGTAATAAGTAGGGTTATAATAAGTTCAAGCCCACAACATACGGGCCTAGCCTATTAATAATGCATATTATATAATTAATTAGTGATTAAATTTTTAAAAAAAATTAATTCTAGTTATTAGGGTGGTTATAGTGGTAGAGAGATGATGGTGGGCCGGAGATCGGATGGTCGGAATAGGGCGGTCAAGGGTTAGGGATGGTCGGAATAGGGCGGTCAAGGGTTAGGGATTGTCGGAATAGGGCGGTCAGGGGTCAAAGATGGTCAGATTAGGGCGGTCGGGGGGGAGGGTTGGTCGGAACAACATGGCATGCATATGTGTAGTTGGTGGCCATGGCAGCATATGTGTAGTTGGTGACCACTGTTCGCAAACACGGGAAAGGGTGGTACAAGGCATAGTGGTACCCCAAAAATGGTCAGCAAGGAAGAGGGAACCGGTATCCGTCGGTGACTGTGACAGCATTGGCTACTGCTAGTGGTAACGTACGGGGTTAATTGTTAGGCTTTGAGGGAAAAGGAGAAGGCTGATTGTGGTGGGAGAAAATGACAAGGGTTAGAATTGTAATTGTTGTGTACAAGTGAGGAAATTTTGGGTACAGTTTAACAATACCTAAAAATTAAAGGTGACTACTAATATGGGCCAGGCCAGGTCGGGCCAACCCAGCCTACCTTTTGGCCTTAAAAATCAAAAGCGCAGCACATCCCCTTAAAAACAGGCCTGGCCCGTGAGGACATGGGCCGCGCCCAAGCTATGATGAGTAAGCATGTTCCGCCAATAGCCCGCATAACTGTAACCCGACCCAGGCCAGCGTCCTTTGAGCTTATCACATAGACATCACCTTAAGGTACTGTACTTAGGTGGAGTTTAGGAACTCAAATTTCATTTCAAAATTTGGATTTAAATTTACATTTGTAATTTGTAATTTAGATCTTTGAAATCAAATAACTAGTTGTTTAAGTTGGAATTTGGACTATAAGTTAGATTTATAAACGAATGAATTTTGGTTGGATTTGACTCAATTACCAATCCAAAATTTTCAAGCTACCAAACACCTAATTTAACTCAAATTCAACATTTTAAATGGAATCGTCATTCCCAAACTCACTGTAAACGCAAAATTTGTAATATGCAAATTATACATAAATAAAATGCGAAAATACAAAATTTTATTAATTTGAATTTTAAGGTTACAATTTCTCGTTCTCCACTAATTCGATTTCCACACTAGAACAAAATTTTTTGTAGAACTTTATAGAGGGTCACGAAAGACTTGAATCTTCTCGTTGTCCTTCTTCAAAGTCTCGACTGCATCGTTTTGGGATGCTTGGTGTCGGGATTAAAAAGGAAATGACTTTTCTCTTTTCAAAGAGAGTCTGTTTCATATTTTGTGAGGTTTTGAATTTACTAGAATTTTAGAGCTTTTTTTTTTGTGGAGTTTTTCCATCATCTCAAAAATGAGAAACGGCTTGTGTATTTATAGAAAAGGTAAAGATTTTTTTTCCTTCTCTTGGGCTTTTGACTTGTGAGTCCATATTTAGACTTGCGAGTCTAATTTTTTTTTGTTGACTTGTGAGTTGGTTCTGCTTTGGGCTCGGCTTTTTTATGACCCACTTTATTTAAGTGAGTCAGAAGTTTGACTTTGACTCAAATAAGTAATTATAGATATTTTTTATGTCTAA